>CAJVRJ010000009.1:0-2400000 GCA_911649655.1 Penicillium sclerotiorum
CCCCCCCCCCCCCACTTTTCCTTAACTATGGGAGGGGCCCCACTTTTTCCAGCAAACAGCCCCTGTTAGCCAGAGTCCCCTGGGATAGGGCTTAATCCCTCTTATCTATATTTTCTTAATATTCTTTATCCTTTAACCTTTATAGGATTATTTATAGAGTTACTAGGTCTATCTTATTAGCTATTGATTTAGCTATAGAGGGCTTCTCTAGTTATATAAGGTATTATTATTAATAATTGATAAGGGCTCTATTCTCCTTAAACCATAGTTTACTAAGGATAATATCATATTAGGCTAAGGTTATAATAATAAAGGGTATATTAACTTATTAATATCTATTTATAGTTAAGGTAAGCTTAATATAATAAGTAAGTAGTATTACGGCCTTTCTATTAAAACCTATTACTGGAAATAGATTTATTAACTATTTAATCCTTTCTTTAATACTAAATTATTTTAGTAATATTAAGGAATTTATATTAATTATTATATAAGTTTCTATTCCTGAGTTAGGTAAGGCCTTAAAGATAATGGAATATTTATTATAAGTAACCTTTATATTTACTAGAAAACTACTTAGAGAAAGTAATCATAATAAATCTATCTATTCTTTCCCCTTAACTATCTAGCTTAATATAGAGACTTTTAGTAGGCCTACTCTTTTCCTATAGTATTATTATTACTATCTAAAGCTTCTAATTTAACTAATCAGGATTTAAAAGTAATATCCTTCTTCTTATCCTACTTAACTATGTTAACTATAGGAGTAGATATAATAGGGGTAGATAATCATTTATGTTTAGGAGCTATATATAATAATACTATATAACTAGTTTTAAAGTAATTAAAATACTTACCTTCCTTTATAACTTTTTATAATCTTCTTTCTTTAACTAATTATCTAATTTATCTAATATAGCTATAGAAAAGGCTTAGCCTATTCTACCGGTACTTAAGGTCTTCTATATATCTTAGTTATTAATCCTAGTCCATATATTTTAATAGGTATATATAAAATTCTTATAAGAAATATTTTTTTAGTTAAGAGCTAGTATTATTAAGTCTCTTAAGTAGGGGATTAGCTTTTAGTAGAGACTATCTTTTAAATCTTTATCTAGGATCTCTACTTTTTTAATAAGCTAAGTAAACTTAGGTAAAAAATCTAAGAAATCCTATTTTATACCTATATATAACTTTTTATAAGTAGTATAGGTATTAAGTTAATAATTTAGGTCTTAAAAGACTATAGTAAGATATTCTAATATCTTATTAATATTAATATATTAGTTTAAGGCTCTATAATATATATAAGAACTAATATATATAAGTACCTTCCTATTAACTTAGTTTATTATATAACCTAGTTAATAGTTTAGAGTTATAAACTAGTTAGTATTAGTTTCTAGCTTAATCTTAATTATATCTCTTTAGTTTTTGAATTTAATCTTTTTTCTATCTTTAAATATTAGAGGATTAGATATTTTTTTTAAAGACTCCTTCTTTTTATTACTATTATTAGTAAGGTCTATTTCTATAGTTTAAATATAAATATAAGTCTATACCTAAGCTTATTATAATTAGTAGATAAACTTATTTCTTTTAGTCCAGAATTTATTTTATTTAATCTAGAATTATTAAATTATATCCCGTACCAAATTTAAATCAATAGTTATAGTATTTAGTTATTCTAGAATAATATTGTTTCTTATGAGTATAGGGTACTTAACTTATTATCTTTAAACCTAAGCTTTTAATTAGATTATCTCTTTTATTAGTTAACCCTTTTTAATATCTTATAGCTTTTATTTAAGTATAAATACCTTAAATATATACTTTAAGTTATCTAGTATTACTATAATAAATTCCTAGTATTTCTTAAGTTTAATTAGTTTATTTATCTTAGGATCTAATAATAATAAGTATAGTAAAAAGAAATAGGGGATAGAGATATATTTATGATTTAAATCCTCTACGATAATAGTATCTTTATAAATATCGTTAAGTTTACCAATATTATTAAGTTTAATAGTAGGGATAGGGTTTAGGGTTAAAATCAGATTAAGGCTTAAGGGTATTATACCTAGCATTATACTCGTTATCTAAATAAATATCTTACCCTTAATATATTTCTTTAATAGTCCTTCTCCTGAAGGGTTCTTACTTAAGGATCTAACCGATATCACGTTACGATACATTAAGGTCGTTCGGTAAGTAAAAGGTAAATTATAGGGTTACCGGTAATCGGACTGTAACAAATATATCCTTCGACCCAGCAACAACCCTAAGGGTTAGAAAGTTATTTAGAACGTTATTCTTATATGATGTACATACCTACAAGATTATAAAAGACCGAAGATTAAGGTACATTAGGGTAAAAGAATAATGTTAAAAGAGGGAAAAGAGAGAAGCTCTTTCCCCATATCATCTATCTCTTACTTAAGTAGCAGAATAACTTCCGTCTTCCCTTCTGGGACTAGTCTTACCACAGCCCGGCCCCCGTTTCTAGTCCAATCATCCTGACCGAATCCTGACCGCCTTGTCCCGGCACATCACAGGAAGTACCGTAGCTGAGGGGGTGTGTCGGGATTTTGACTTCTTATACGTAAGATTGTATCGTCCGATGATACGGACGCTTAGTTTATCCGTTTCTCCGTATTATGTAAGGCACTTACTGCCATAAAACTCCGCTCATTAGGAAAATCAGATACCAGATTGAACACCACACACAGAGCGACCGATTGGTTGATTTTTTACCATTTTTCCTTGCTTTTATACGACACTATCGGATGGTGCTGACTAAGGGCCATGAGTCATGATAATTTGTGCATCACCCCTCCATGCGAGCACCCACAGCAGAACTCTTACCTGATCGTCACTCACCAATCACAGGACCCATATCGACCAATACACATCATGTCTGAGCCCCAATCGGGCAGTCGTATACAAGAAGAAAACACGCCTAGAGGCAAAAGACCGCCACGCAAGGTATCTCGCCTAAGCTCCCAGCAGGCCCAACACAAAAGGGATCTGGATCGATCCTCTCAACAGGCATATCGTCAGCGAGTCAAATCGCGCATTAAAGATCTTGAAGATGAGCTCGCTCGCATAAAGGCAGATAGCGGCAGTAGCGAAGAGACCTTGCTACACAAAATCCAGACCCTTCATGCCGAAAACCGCGACTTGAAGGCGCGACTGGAGAGTATTCGACAGTTGACAGCCATCGATGGTCCTATGGTCACAGAACACAACACAAACACAAGGCACAATTCTCAAGTTTCCGGGATGCTCGACCAAGCGGATGTTGCAACCGCCTCTGTTCAGGTCCACAACATTTCCCCAGCAGACAACCAGACACACAGTGACGACCCGATCTTTCAAAATGATACGCCAGCCAGCACAGGGAACTTCATGAAATCTCCCCATGACGTTTATTATCTTCCTGCACAGGATCTGGCCCATTTGAATACCAACACATGGTCACAGGATGGTAGTAATGTGATCATCTCTTCGCCGAGATCTCGCACATTCTCAACGAATTCAAGACAAAGTGTGTCGATCCAGTCTACTTCACATAACGACCGCCCACCAGGAAATGGTAAATCTCTTCGCCCTATTCCTTTATGTTGCCAAAGTGACTAATTTACATTAAGCCGCTGGTGTTCACTCACAATCTCAGGAGAGCCCCAGCGGAGTTGGCTTGTCGCTAATGACGACAGATGAAAGGGGCCTTGTTCCCCATACTCTCGATAACGTCGAGAGCATTGAACATGTTATGCCTAGACATATTCCTGGCGTCTACCCGCTCGAAAAAATACTCCTGGACTTCATCAGCTCTCGGCGAGCCTTGGCAGCTAGAGGTTTGCCGACCGAGGCTGTTTTGGGGCCTGATCAACCTTTAGTCCAGGGTTTCGTACAACCTGAAAATATCAGGGGTGTGCATCCTCTCTGTCAAATTTTAACGGAAATACTTTTGACATTCACAGATGTGGCTCTCCCAGAGAAACTCGCATTCATGTTTGTCATGTTCCGCAATATGAGAGTAGGTCGCGATGCTCATGATGGTTTTCCCTGGTTAAGCGATAATAGTGGCAATTGTCGTCCTCGAAGTCCGACTATATGGCAATGCCGAAATGGCTTCGGCCAACAGCCATGCAAGTTACGGTTCCCCATTCAGCGTGGATCGACAATCTACCATGGTGAGTTGAGTTCCCCGTTGCTTGGAATGCTGTCATCTGAATGAGGTACCGGAAATCATACCAGCATCTTGAGAAATCCGAATTGTCCCGCTACATGGTTGTAAATCTGCCTAACAGCTTTGCAGGCCACGAATGCGGGATACATTAATTGAAAGCGCCGATAAATACCCCTATTCGAGTTTTACCGCACTCTACTCGCCAAATGTGACAGTCAATTGGCCATATGATCCAATGGATACAGTGATGGAGGTACCGAGTGGCATCGTTCTGAATCCAATCTTCGAAAAACATATTCGACGGCTGGACAATTGGAAGGTTTGTGGTCTGTTCGTTGATCATTTACCAGACCTAGCAGCCTCAACACGTCACTGCTTCGATGCTAGCCCGAAAACTTGAAGTCGTTGTTGTCTGCTGCATCTTCAGCTGAATGATACCTTTAAGAGAACATTGTTGAATTATCAGTTGGCAGGACCAATGGCTTCTATGAGGCTCAGCAGGTCCGATTCGATCATTCCTTTCTCGATTCCTTCAAGTCCATAGTTTGAGCGATAAAGAATAAATCATCCAAGTGGCTAACGAAGTGACAACTCTGTGGGAGTTAGACTTCAGCTCTAGGTTCAAAGTCTGGCTGATCGCTAGCAATATTCAGCGCAAACACTCAAGCAGGACGTTTGAAACTCATGGTGGACTGATGATATTAATGGCCTCTGCCAACAGGCAGCATGATTGGATAGCATACCTTGAGGTGTTTACAAGTGCACCCCCAGAAAACAAAAAGCCCTGCCTCCGTGCTGAGGGCCACGTTATCCATGATTTTGCAATACCCACACAAGGTTTACCCATCTACCTGATGAAGTGCCTATAATTGGCTCTCTCTGCCCGCTCTGTTAGTCGAAATAACGCAACTCTCGCCAGCCTTCAATGGCATCGAAATGTTCTGAATCAAGCAGTGAAACCCAAACGAGGATACTATCTGCTTGCTCTGTAAGATTATAAGCTGATTCGTATTGGCCTTAGGAGAGTTTAGATTGTATGATGATACTCCTCAGTGTCGCACTTGGGCAAATGTTTGAAGAAAGTGAATATTATGTCTTATAAAAAGTCCAGAACGCAATTTGAGCATCTATTTCGCCTTGCTCTTGGAATTCGATTGAAATTGTCGAATATTACAGAGATGGCCATCGTATTATATCATAGCAATCGTACTAGATTCTGCGGTATTCTTGCTGCTAATAATGCAGCCGTGGCAAAGAGGAAAGAACATAAGACTTGGGTCGAGGGAGAAGCCTGTAGATAAAACTGAAAGGGAAAACCCATGAAAAATGACGATGGAATTTCAAAATGCAAACAAGATACGAAAGGAGTTTCTCCTATTCTAAGCCTTCAAACTTCGATGCGACCATTGTGTAGTCCTCCAGTTACAGGTATATCGGCACCTGTAGTATAAGAGGCTCCGCTTCCCAGTAGATACGCTGTTGCTAGAGCCAAATCTTCGGGGCGACCCATGCGTTTTAAGGGTGGCGTACTTCTGAACACAGGCTGAATATCTGTGAACTGTGCCGACATTTTCGTGGCGATGAATCCGGGTGAAATGGTGTTGACTCTTATGTTAAACGGAGCCATTTCCACAGCAAGTGTTTTTCCAAGCAATTTGACTGCAGCCTTAGATGCGCCGTAGATTGACACGTACTGGGAAGGAATAGCGCAGTGGGCTGCAATTGAAGCGATCATAACACTGGAGCCTCCATCGCCCTGCTTAATCATTTGCTTTGATGCCAACTGGGCCGCAAAAAATGACCCAAGAACCTAAGATATCCATTAATTGCGCCTGACAAAGTCAATCCCTTTGTACGTCTAGACGTACATTTACATCAAGAATCCGACGGGACTCATCCCATCCGTGTTCTAGAAAAGGCTTGTCAATAACGACATGGCGCACGTAATACTATCAGGAGAGATCTATGAGCCCTTTACAATATATGGATTAATTGAGAAATTGATGTTTTTTGGGGCTCACCAGTTGTCAATTCTGCCTTAGCTGGTCGTAGCTTGCGAAATTGCATTCTCAAGACTTTCTTTCGAAGTCACGTCGGCTCTGCGTTTTTTTTGTTCTGTGGTCAGTCCCAGAGGGGTCACCAAACACCTTCTGAGGGGGCTTTATAGCCTACCGATGAAAGGAAAAGCGGGAGCCGTAGTCATTTGCTAACTGTTGAAGGCTCTCTTCGGGCTCCACAACGTCTAATATCGCAACATGGCTACCAAGTGCCGTTGTAGTTTTGCTAACACTAGTTCAATTCCTCTAGCACCTCCTGGTTTTCAAAGTGATTAGCGCGATACGGCCTTTAAACTTGTAGTACATACCAGTCACCAAAGTGACCTTATGATCCAAAGTGAATTTGGATATCACCTGCTGTCGATTCAAGGCTGGAGTCTCATTGAACAGGCTCTGAGTGCCACTAGTGGCGCTTTTGAAAGTCGTTGCTGCTACAGCTGGAGACCAAGAGAAACTAAGACTGTTTCCCCTGGTTAAAGAGTGGATATTGTGGCAAATGATCAAGGTGCACATTTCGAATTCACAATATAGGGTCAATGAAACGATGTAGATAAGCAGTTTACTTGGAAGGATAATGTTCACAGAACAACTGACAAAACATATAGTTATACAGAAAGGAAGACATTCATTGAGAGATACTAGAGTGAGGACCACTCAGACTTCTCAGACTTCCCGGAATTTCCCCGGAGTTTTCTCCGGAGTTAGTGAATGAAGTTGAGGGGCAATCCCACACGGGTTTATAATTCCGGGGACGGAGACGCACAAGAAAATTCAATAGAGCAGACTCAGCTAGCAGGTAGAAAAGTTTAATCCTAGTCAGCTCAAATACGAACTGAAACGTATGCAGATCTGGTGTTATTGTTGTAAGTAAGTGATAAATTGAACGTAAAACCTGGTCTTCCCAAGGTTGGTAAGTCAAGCAGTGGATCTACAATCCTGCCAGGTACCTCCCACTGAACACGCAGATGTGTTTGAGATGAGTTTTAGTCATTTTGACAACTTCAAACGAAAATCGCAAAAAGCGTCGTTGAGGTTCATGGCTCAATGTCAGATACACTAAATGGATGTACAAATAATACACTTCATCCAGCGGATTAAGATGACTAGTACATATGGCTCGATTTAACATCTTGCCATCATATCTCGGATTTGCATTTCAGCATCTGGATCTTATAGCCATTCATTCATCGCGTAATAGCCCTCGGAACATATGAACTAACTATGAAATATGGTTCATAGTTAGCAATAATGCGAGGTGCTGAAGCTGAGAGGCTCTCTCGTATATTGAATTATAACAATGACAGGAAGGCTAGGATGTTCTGATACATTGGCAGTCTCCAATGGCATCGTGTAATGAAGAAATAAAATCAAATTTGGTGAAAAGCCAATAGTGGAACGCACCCTTTGATTTCTATCAAACAAAATTTCTTCCAGCCCAAAGATTTGTTCCTCTCCAAAGTACAACGCGAATACTCACGTTATGCTGACCAATACAAAATTCCGACGAGCCCAGCCAGGTCATTACCTAGGTATTTATGCCCTGAAAATAGCTGCTTGGATGAATTGCGGGATGTGAAGTGACTGGATACCACCAGAAGACCACAAAGCAGCGGCAAAAGACATCATGACTGCCCCGAAAGTATACTTGCTTGTGGTTCGCACCCACCGAGACAGGGTTTTCAAAATCCACAGCTTAGATGCGGGGGTGGTTTTGAACACGCCGGATTGACTCTTTAAAGTTTCCTTCCAGTAACTGGACGCATAGCCAGGCCACGATGCTGAATTTCGTCCATTGGGATTGATGTACCAGTTCGAACAACCCGCCTCGAACACAGTACCTCTGAGCTCCCTTTGTAAAGAATTGACCCATTGGTCCTCGGCCGTTCCCTTGACTTCTAGGGATGATATACGGCCATCAATAATGGGCGCAATGAGCGTACGAGCAAGATATTCGACTTCAACCTCAGATGCAAACAGAACCGAGTTATGGGCCGGGGAGGTGTTGGGGCCAAAGCTTAGGGGATGTCAGCGTCTGTCTCTCTGGAAAGGATAAGAGTCGGAGTCCAATTGGCTCAGGAACTTACAGAATTCCCATATTGGGGAAATTGTGGACATAAACGCCCATATAAGCCTGCGCCCCGCGAGACTCTCGCCACTGCTCAGACAAGCTTCTGCCATCTTTTCCATACAGCTCCATAGGAACAATGAATTGCTGTACATCAAATCCGGTTGCGAGTACCACTGCGTCGAATTCAGTTCGTACACCATCCGTACTGACAATTCCTGTTTCGTCGAAGTGGTCGATGCCAACAGGAGCTAATTCGACATTGCTGCGATGGAGACTCTCCAGATAGTTCGGGTCGAAAATACGTCGTTTGCAACCTGAAAAGCGTCGGAGTCAGAGGATGTGACCATGTTATTTTATCAAGGGGCAAATTCAAACAAAACAACATAAGGAAAAGGGAGCGCAAGCGTACCTAAGGGGAAGTCTGGGACGAGGTCCTTGTGGTACTTCTTTGGTGCAGTCTGGTATATGTACTTGCGAGCTCCACTCTCTGCTTTCGCGCGTAATTTCTCTGCCGCTACACCAGGGACATAGGTGGCTACAAGAGAATCACTTGTAAGAAAGAGGCGCAGTCGGAGATAACGCTCCCAAAGAGGAATGTTTCTGAAGCACCACTTCTCAAATGCCGTGAAGCTGCGATTCGGTCGTTCATGATACCACTGCGCACTTCGAGCATACTGCTTCACAAGTCCCGCTTTCTTTGCAATTGCAGGAACCACCTGGGCCGCACTGCAACCGTTACCGATGACGGCTAGACGTTTGTCGCGATAGTCAAATTGACTGTTCCACCGTGCCGTGTGGAAAATCTCGCCTTGGAATGTCTCCATACCGGCAAACTTTATGTCCCTGGGCTTGGAGATACCTCCTACTGCTGAGATGAAGATCGTGGCGGTTCTGACATACTCGATATTTGTCTTTGTGTCGAGAAGTCGAACTTCCCAGAATCCTTCCTTCTTCCAGGTTGCAGAAAGGCATTCCACATTGAAGTGCATGTGTTTTCGCAGATCAAATTTGTCCACAGTGTCTTCCATGTCTACTCATTGTCATATATCAGCATATATTTAGCGAAGCGAGATGAAGTTAACTCAGAAAACGCACAATCCAGGATTTCAGGTCCTTCACAGAGCTCTTTGGACCAGTTCGGGTTTTGGTTGAAGGAAAAAGAATACAGAATCGTCGGCACGTCGCACCCCCTATGCAATGTTAGGACTGTAACTGACCATTTTTCCAGGCATCGCTTGTAGACCTACACTCCAGGGTATCTATTTTGACGCCATGTGCCTCCAGGGCCATCGAGTTTGTCATAGAACTAACAAGTCGAGTTGAGTCAGTATGTTTTGTTCTGGAAAGTCCGTGCACTGAACGCTTACCGTGAAATCGTGGAAGCCCAATTTGTGCTTGAGAGTATGGGCCAGAGCGATGCCAGATGGGCCGGCGCCGATGACAATGATCTCAGGGTTCTCCATTGCGGAACAAGGTGTGCAGCTAATCTGGGTTAATTTGAGATGGAGGTGCAGTGGTGTGGTTATGTATATGTACTCTTTTTAACAACAGCGCGCGCCCGCTCGGATAATAATCCCCAGCCGAGGAGTTTGAGGCGTATAAAAACCCCGTGACGTCGTTTGACCTATCTCTGTTTATTGAGGTACTTTCTGCTTATCCGGGACTTGCCGTTTTATAAACCCGTGGAACTCCAGACCCGAGTTGGGATATGCCGTGTACTTCGGCCTCAGGCACTCCCGAAGACGGAATTTGTCAGTATTGCTTACTCTGTACTCCAGACACAACTCAAAATATTCCCGGGATCGTTAGCACCGAGGTGTTGGGGAATCCCTGATTTGCAGATCCTATGACACTGAAGAAGGAACATCGGACCAATGGAAGTTAATATGCCTCAACTAGACCAATCATTGAACCCTCGACTGCTAAAAGGTAACTGAAAGGCGCTCCATGCGCGTATGATGAAATATAAAAGTTTTAGGTCAAACAAACTCCCACTTCCCAAATAGGAAAGCCACACGCAATAGCTAAACCCAATGAAGCTTGTATCTGGACCGTTCACGACCAAATTCCTTGCAAAGCGGCAAATTACTGGCCAATCTCCAGAGCATTGTAAACTGTACATACAGGTAACTACTCAGAGTTGAATTATTTAATTGCGTCATTGCACGCAATCAAGGACAGGTTTCCTTCTATAGGGAGCTCGCCTTTGGCTTATGGGCTCTGGAAGCCACTTCCTACCTCGGATAAGTCAGAAACCTGGCAGGTTTCGGCATTATCAGGCACCTGGGGCCCCATGGGGAATAGAGCCCTACTTTTCTTTTTTTTTCTTTCCTTTTTTTTTCGCCCTTCAGTGATCCGAGTGCGGGAGTAGCCCCCCACCATTTCAAGTCCACAGTCTAATATAAAGCCCCTGTCCGCTTCCTGTATTCACTATACAATTGTACGAACTTGCCGGTTGAAATGATAGACCTCGAGGGCAGGTGGCTGCGCATTGCACTTACGATAAGTGCGGGAAACGCTTATCTGCTGTTCGGATATGATCAAGGAGTCTTGGGTGGACTGGTCTCCAATGGCAGCTTTTTGGCTGCCATAGGCAATCCCAGTTCCGGGTACCTCGGAACAATTGTAGCCCTATTCAACATTGGCTGTCTCGGTGGATGTCTTATTGCAGGTATCTTTGGCAATCGGATGGGCCGCAAGAAAACCATAATCTTCGGCTGTATCACGATGGTTATCGGAGGTTCTATTCAGGCCAGCACTTATGGGGCTGGCCAGCTTATAGCTGGACGTATTATATCTGGCATTGGCAATGGTAAGTAACCCCAGAAGCCGGTGGGAGTCTCGCTCACTAATATGCAGGGATGAACACATCCACCGTGCCCGTATACGTATCTGAAACATCGAGGAATTCAGTACGTGGACGGTCACTTGCCGTGCAAATGTCCATTGTTATTGTAAGATGTGCTGAATACCACTTATGGAGATAAACATGCTGACAGTTGTGGAGTTTGGCACTCTCATCGCATACTGGCTGGATTATGGGATGATTCGAGGCCAAACGGGAGAAGTAGGTCTGTTTCATATCACTCAAATACCTTATCTGATATCATTTCCAGGTCGTGTGGCGCTTTCCACTTGCCTTCCAGAACTTCTTTGCCCTGGTCACAATATTGACAATGCCGCTTTTGCCTGAATCACCAAGGTATGTTTTTTGGCCACCGATTATCGAAAAAGCCTGTACAAGGAAACTGATATCTAAGGTGGCTCTATTCCCATGGGCATCGTAAAGAGTCCATTGTTGCTCTTTCACGGCTTCTCGCTCTACCAGAAGAGCATCCTGAGATACAGCATGTTGTCACTGAAATGGATCAAGCGGTTGCCTTAGAAAATGAAAACGAGAGCAAGTCCAGCTTCTGGAAAATTTTCAGAGAGAAGACGGATATCAAAAACCCGCGTCGCCTTTTCCTTTGTTTTGCGATTCAATTCTTTCAGCAATTCACTGGAATCAACGTCATTGCGTTCTACGGTAAGTAGTTCTCACAATAATCACATCAAGTAAATGCATGAGCTGACTTACGTAATAGTTACTATCGTGCTTCAAACAAACGTGGGATTATCTGCAGAGCTTAGTAGCCTCGTAGCGGGATTCATCCAGATCGCATTTTGGATCGGTACATTCCCGCCTATTTTCATGATTGACCGACTGGGTCGCCGAAAAGTACTCATGCTTGGTTCAACAATGCTGTGCTTGTCTATGACCCTATTTACAGTCGGAATTGCATTAGGAACAGCATCATCGTCAAAATTGGCCCTCGGCATGCTAATTATTTATGAGATATCTTTCGGCATGAGCTGGAACTCAGTACCTTGGCTCTACGCGCCTGAGATAACGCCTCTCAATCTCCGTCACATTGGTGCAGCCATTGGGTGCTTTTCAGAATGGCTCTTCACGTTTGCACGTTTCCCTTTGACTGCCACCATCCAATTTTCGCGTGTACTAATACAGTTTGGTTTCTAGGTCATCGCTCAAATGAGTCCCCCTGCCATTGCAAATACTGGATGGAAAATCTACATTCTGTTCTGCCTTATGAATGCATTAGCCATTCCATTTGTCTATTTCCTTTTGCCAGAGGTTAGTCACTAACTCGAACTCCCTGCATTACCAAAGATTCCTCTTGGCACTGACAACGTTTACGTCGGTTGAACAGACTAGTGGAAAATCATTGGAAGAAATTGATTACATTTTTGTTCCAGACCGGTTACGAGGAGATAGGACCGAGCTGGAGGATTTCTCGGAGGCGGCTTCCGGGACTTTCCAACAGAAGTCGGACGGCTATGCGGGGCAAATTGAGAGTGTTTGATTGAAGCGCTCAAATGATAAGAAGTCCTAGAGAAGATATGCGAATAGAAACAGATCATGAATTTCAGCTTGCTGGCAATCTCATGTTGCAACTTCATCACAATCGCATGTTGTCGGGAATTGGCTTTTGAAACCTAGAAAACGATCACTAACATTATCTGAGGAAGAACAAGCGTGCAGAAGGGAAGGACAGAGGGTGACCACCCTCGCGACAATACATGTTGACCAAATTTAAACGTGGCAGAAAGAAACGAAACAGGGACTCATCCTGCATCCAGTAATTTAACGTCGATATGCCCTCTCGGAGTAAGTAAAACTCAATGGAATTCAACCAAATTCAAATTCAAATTCTATCTCCCTCTATCCTTCTAGGAAGCTACCACTAGTACCTTACATCCCTAAATCTTCATGGAATCAATCTCGACGCACCATTACATGCACAAATGCATATTACTCTACATATTGAAGAGGGGAACAGTGGTGTGCCGTCAAAGTGCACGGGGCGATCCAGCATGGACAACCTCGAGAACAACACCAACCAACACCTGCTGTAGCACTGCAAACTTCTGTAGGGGGACGATCGGTGATGTGTAGGAGTGTGCATTTCTATCTAGTGTAACTGCCGGTGTTATACCGTACAAGCGGGTGTGGCCATACCGTATAGGTATGTCACGTACAGGAGGGACGCTCTTCTCCACTACAATATGTAACTACTGAGTAGTTGACTGAACATTGTACTCCGGCTCAAGCCCACCACTCCAATCTAATCATTAGTTCCCTCCTTTCCTTACTATGAAAAAAGCTTCAATATCCATATATATATATCCATAAACTAGCTCTTCTAAATACCCATCCCGCAACCTTTTCCAATCAAGAGAGGTAATGTAAATTCTAGTGGGAAATTAGGTAATTTAGCTCAAATAAAGTGTAGGAGCAAGGGAAATTGGTAATAAATCAACCAATCGGTCGCTCTGTGTGTGGTGTTTAATCTGGTTTCTGATTTTCCTAATGAGCGGAGTTTTATGGTAGTAAGTGCCTTATATAATACGGAGAACGGATAAACTAAGCGTCTGTATCATCGGACGATATAATCTTACATACAAAAAGTCAAAATCCTGATATACCCCCTTAGCTACGGCACTTCCTGGCGCGGCTAGTGTAACTGGTGTAATAATCCTAGTGTTACGGACCCACAGGGGCCGAGTCCAACTTTGGACGCTTGAGAACCAATCAGTCTGTTTCAACAAAGGACTGAAGTCACGTGGGGATCCAAGATTGGATCCTAGGATTGGTACAAAGGGGAAGCCACTTTTGGCCTTCCGCTAGCCGACACGACGTATACTCGTTATAACGTTAGGACGGCTAGAGAGGGGCTGTTTCCAGCCGCCTCAGCACAAATCATAATTCTACCCCTAAACAATTACCATTTGTGCCGAGGCGGCCAGAAATGGCTCCCTCTGACGCCGAAAATGGCGGCGTCGGCACTGGCCCAGCTCGCACGCACCCGAGTCGCCACGGCCACGCACCTGCCCCTGGCCCCCTTGTTTCGAACCGCGTAACGACGTGCGGATCACCCGAGGACCCCCTACCCAGGCGCTGGCGTTCGCACCGCTCCCCTCGCTGCCTGGAGGCATCTCGCCGACTTCGATGAGTGCTTGGCTACCTGCCGGGGCGTAGACCAATCAGGCAGTGAGCAGCTGTCCAACATTCGATCCCGTGGTTTCAAGGCGCCAAAAATGGCGACGCTTCGCCTGGCTTCCATCAGCCTCTCCGGTCGACCGCTGGGTATAAAAGCGACTTCCGCCCTGGTCCTGCAGTCCGTCCCGCTATCTTCTCTTCATCCCTTTCGCGCATCTTTGCTCTTTCCCGTCCTCGTACGCACTCCCCTCGCCGCACGCCAGAGACTGAGCGACCCGCCGTGCCTTTGAGTCACCAACCGACCCGACTTAGCATGTCGCCAATTCGGGCAGGCAGTGAACTGTCGGGTCCGGAACTGTCGTGCCAGACGCCGGAGAGTGTGAGTGACGATGCTAGTGCACCCTTCCAGCTGGACAGCTGCAATCGTGATGATTCGGACGATAGTCACGCCCAAGACTCAGCGTCCCAGACCTCACCCGAACCTACACGATCTCCAGCGCCGCGTAGCAGATGCCTAGGGAAACCCAACCCTTCCTCGCAGACTCTTGTGGTCTTGAGGGAATTGCCCGACTACAGCGACGATCCTGACGACGACACCGATGAGGACATTGCAAATGTACCACTTGACTATGGGCGTTCTACGGGAACTAAGGTTCGCGGGGTTCGAATTGAGCAACGCTGGCAAAAGTGAGTCATGCTTCTGGAATTCATTGCGCTGATTCCTGCTAATATGCGTAGGTATTGCCGGGTGAAATCTGAAAGCTCTGATCCGCCATCTAAGTGGAATGATCCTACGGAGGCCCTTCGTCAGGTCACACCCAATGATGTACACCGGTTTCTCAACTACTGCCTGAAACTGAAATATGGTCAAGAAGGCAGGCATTTGAAAGGCACGAACAAGGCTAGCTCCCTCAAAGCGGAATGGAAGAGCTTCTGCGGCTACTTTCGAAGAATCACACGAACCCGGATTAGCCCCGAAGACCGTGAAGAAATCAATGCAGTGAGTTTACCATGCTCTTCCTGTCACAAACGGAGCTGATAAGACCCAGGGCATTAGAAAGCTGATTGATAAGTTCGAGCTTGATCAGCAAGAGCGGGGCAAAGAACCTGTCTATGTACAAGACCTGACCGAGCTTAATGAGACTATTCTTAGAACCCAGGAGAGGCGATTTCATTTTGGATTTGAGCGCATCCAGATGTGTCTTTTCAGCATGATTGGCATATACACTGTGAATCGACTCAGTGCTCTACTTTCGTTACAACTCAAGCACCTACAGTTCTCCATACAGAAGGATCCCCAAGGGGGGCCTCCCGTGCTTCTGGTGGAGATCAGATCAGAGCATACGAAACGATTTCTTGGGTTTGCAGCCATGTGAGTGAATATGACTTTTTCATCTCCGAAGCTTGGAGTCTAACAATTTCTTAGCAACAACTTTCCATTCCCTGAAATCATCGACGATCCGTCCTTGATCTTTAGCCCGCACGTATTCATCTTTGGCATACTCTTCTGGCTCCAAGCCTTTGAGTCGCCTTCCCTTTCCTCCATGGAGCGACTCCGAAGTCTGTTTGTTCAAGGCGGCCGGCAACAGATGTCGCTCCCTCTGAAACCTGAAGTCGAGAATCACTACATCTTTTGTAAGACTGAAGTTGTCAATGGCCGTGCAGCTCTGCAATGGGATCAACCAATGGTTGGTGCAACTATGTCTGCTCGGCTCAGAAATCTTGGGGAGATTCATGGCTGGCTTCACTCGATGTTTGCGCATCGGATGCGCTATGGAGGTGGAAAGATGCTGAACAATAGCGATGCGGTCAGCGAAGCCCAGCAGAATTTGATCATGAAGCATGCGGACAGTCGAACTTTCCTTAATCACTATCTTCCAAGGCACGTCGATACGGACATGCAAAATGTGATGAATGACCGCGAATCTAACAAGCCCCTGATGCGCGCAATCACACGCATGAGCAGGTGGATTGACACCCGGAGGCCTCGACACCTGACAGCAGAGCAACGGTCGTCGATTCGCGATCATCCCAAATATGTTGAAGCGGTCCGCCGGTTTGATGAACAGGCTGAAATTTGCGTTCGTGATTTGAGCGAACAAATGCGATCGCGACGTGACAAGCTTGCACGAGAGAAGCTGAACACCTTCGGCCGGCTAGAAAGGGCGCTGAGGCTGAAAATACGGAAAGAGTTTGATCGCAAACAGGCAAACATAGACATTGAGCGACAGCTTTCCGGAGCAGCTATTGACGACGAGGAAGCCAAGGACGTACTGCGAAAAGCGTGTATGACGCCGGAGCAAATTGATCTTCTTGGGACGTTGCTCACCTGGCCCACTTCACATTCGCTGGATGCGGAATGGCAAAGGAGAAATTCAGCCGTCGCTGCAATCTCGCGATATTGCGCTCACCTTGAAGGTGGGCCACTGCGGGGGCGGCGCAAACGGCCAGCTCAAAACGAGTCTGATGAAGAGCAAACAGAATTGAAAGTGCTGAAAGTTAATACCAACTGCCTCCATCCCTCGGAATCGCAGGAGGAGCTGCTCCTGGCCAAAGCAGGGAATTATCTTCGGAAGGCCAAAAGGCCACGGCGATGTTTTCAGTGTTATGGTGATACCGAGCTCCCTGCCCATCGGCGAATACAGAAGTACTCGGAATACAAATCCACATTACGTCATTTTCGAAATCGTCATTTGGACGACCGGAGGTGTCTTATGTGTAGCGAGGATCTTTTGCATGAAATGCATCTTCGCAGCCATGCAGAAGAGGTTCATCGGCTTGCCACTGAAAGGAATTATTACGCAAAAGAAGAGTCGGGCTCGGACATAGATACAGATTGAGGCATGTGATCTTCTTAGCCCAGGCCAAAAATCATGTCTGCGGATTGTATTCTGGGCAATTTTGTTGATATAAATGGGTTTTGCAGATTCTAGTTGTGTGAGCTGGATCGAAGGGCTGAGCATGACTCTCCTTTTGAAGGTATCAGATAACTACTCCAATGCACATTTCATTAGCAGAAGCCTAGTCCTATCATCAAATACCCCTTAAAACGAAGACTTGAATGCCTAGTAAATCAGTAAGCTTGCCCTCCTTACTCCCCCATGGGCAATGTCAAATTTTAAATTCTAAATTGCGAAGAGAAAGCTGCGGCCCGTCACTACGGAGAGAACTTTCGCTCGTCTTGCTCTTCGAATTTTCCTAGCCCATGCCTTCGTAAGCGGTCGAGTCGAAAGGTAGCTCATCTTCTATACGACTAATGCATGAAAACCACCCTCCAACGAGACCTGCTTTCTTATACCGTGACACACCTCATAGTAAATGGCTTTGAGATAGGGAATTTGGCGTGCCTTGGCTGAAGTTGGCTTGTGACGTCGAAGCGGTTTAGATAGCAGTGGCTTTGTTTTTGTTTCTCGGCAGGAGGTTCCGAAATTATCCACCCAACTGTATATTTATATATAAAAATGGGTTTAGCAAGAAGATGCAATGCAGATTTCGGAAACTTCCACTGGAATTCCCGCTACGGTTGAAAGTACGAGAGATCAATCCTACAGTTCGTTCAGCCAGATCAAAAGTAGCCAGCACAACATCGAATCGAGTGCTTTGAGATCATTGAGCATAAGAGTGACGCACTTTGGTTGCGTTCAAAACTGTCCTCTGCCCTACAGACTGGGATCCAATAATGAAAGGAAAACGTCGGCAAAGTAAGAGCTCTCGATGCCAGCCTTGTTGAACAAGGCATACTGGAGTTCCAGGCAAATGGGTCTTTCTACCAGCTTTGCACCCGTGGGGAATCTTGCTGTAAGCTGGGCACCATTTTTTATTAGGCTATGCGCTCAGGCTTATTTGACCGTTACCCCATGATGAGGAAGCAGGAGGATCTGCTACCTGAACGGTAGGTAGTTGGTGGCCGATGTGAATACTTGGGCAGCGGTTTTCACCGCGGTGTCTAACTGTATTGCCACAAAACGTATTGAATCGAAACGGGTGCGTATGGTTTTGTAAAAGTAATTTATGGCGCAAGATACATGTGGCGGTGCAGTGGCGTTCAAAAATACAGTTACCTAATGGTACCGTCATAAAACATAGTGAAACTGTCAGCGAGTATCAATGGCCGTTACTGCTCCGCTTGGATAATAGTAGTTAGTGCCTTAATGTTTTCAACACGTGCAATTTGAACCAGGAGATATCAAAGCTAAAGAGGGCTTCAAGGTCTAGTCTATTCGAAAGTCTCAAGGACTTCGGCTATCTGAGGATCCGAGCTCCATATACTGTTCTTTACAAGGCATGCCTAAAGCACATCACCCTACCTGGCTCAGTGCGATGCTTAGTGCTGGAGTTTCGGTTTCTTTAAATTTACTCTTCAAGCTACTATTTATAATCAGTGAAAGCTTGCTGGTGGCTTTTGGCTCAATGAGTCGACCTCGTGCGTATAATAAGTCTTGTATTGGTTGGTGAATTCACAAAAACAGCCCCCGAGGGGGCTCATTCGATAAAATCCTCATACGGTCTGACAGATCTGAGTCACGATCCAATAAAAGTGAAGTATCGTTGGAATCAAATGCGGACTAGGCTCTTCAAGCTCGGTTCCGATAGTTAAATTAAACAAGTGAGCCACTTTCGCGAAAGGCACAATAGCTCAGTCCTCTTCTCTCCTGGCTCTTGGCATTTATTCTCCAGTAAAATATATTGATGAATCGCTTTAGATACATGTACTTCTTGGTTGAACCAGGAGCTATCAATGTCAGTCCTGAGCTTAATGGCCCGTCACCCGTCAAGAATGCGTAAGAACCCATTCAAAACGCAAAGCCAGATTAAGATGCCCCACGAAGATGCAGATCCTAAGGCTGCCGAGTTTTCAGGGTTTGTTGCAATTGAGGTAATCTGAGGTGCACTTCCCAACGAAGTGGTATTGGATATGCCCCCGGTGAGGTTTTGAAAGGGTACAAAGGTTGGCAGAATCAACGATAACGGCATGGGGACGGTGTTCCAAGAAACCCCACCAGTCTCGGTCTCAATGGTCAGATGGTATGTAGCTGTGGTCTCCTTCAGGGACGGGTCTACAACTTGGCCCATTGAGCCATCTGAGAAACGAGTCATCTTTTGCAGAGGAACTTTGATTATTGGAAATGACCCAGAGGACAAAATCAAGTCTTAAGTACTTTTTGGTGCTGCATGAACCTGTGAAAAACGAAGTCCCTCAATTTTTCCCTCGTCAATCTGAGAACCCATCAAGATGTTGAGTAGAGGATTTACGTGTAAGAGATAATTCATACTGAGTGGTTAGCTCACACGCGTTGAAGTGGGAAGCTTGTGCTTTTATTCCCATCGCAGTTGAAGACGACCTGTGTTGAATCCATTGTTTGATCACCCGGTCTCCCCGGGATTGACACCAAAAATGATGCGGTAGATCAAGAATTGAACTATCACGGTTTTGTATCTCCAACGCAACGTCGGTATCTGCAGCGGCAGCGCACGCAGATTGCTTGAATTCTCAGCGAGCCTCCAAGAAATTGCTAATTTCAATTACAATTTTCGTGTTTAGAATGTAAACACCTCAAATTCTTACGGCCCAGCACTATGAGTGCCTGAAAGCATGTGTCACGGCGCTGTCGTTACCCAATTAAACAAAAAACCTTCGACTTATGATGACTCAATATCATATTCATAGTTCTCTAGTATCGCAATAAAAGTGAGCCTTCTACTCAAAATTATGCCAATCTGGAGACCGGACCACTTCGGTGGCATAATAAATCTAATAAAACGATTATGCCCCCTCCCCGCTGGACCACAGCATAATGAGATTATAAGTACTACCACTGCGACCTTCCAGGCCATTTCATCGCAGGGATTCTGTCAATAGCAATGGCGAATTCATGGCGAAAGCAGCATGCGATAGAAGAGGAAGAAAGAAGGTTGCACGCGTACCGATCGCGCTGCTTTCAAGTCACTGCAAAAGTACCACTCTACTTCCTTTCGTTCGAAGAAGAATTCAGAAGCTGGATGAATAACCACGAGAACGTCGCCAGACTCGAAAAGCTCATGAAAAACCAAGGGTGCCAGCGACTCATGCGAGAGAACCACGTGCCCGTAATCGTCTCGTCGGAAGATTGGATGACGAATGTTGTACCGGTCTATGAGAATGCCGGAGTGGGCCTTGACGTGCCCCATCTGCAGATTTCGCCTGGGTACCGTTTACACGCATTAGATCACGAGAGCCTCATTAACGCAGCCCAGATCAGGCTCAAAGGCCCAGACCAGTGGTGGATTGTGGACGTCTATGTTTTGGACACGGACACAGGTAAGTGACGATCTGTTGAATCTTCGAATGCTCTTGACAGTCTAATAAGAAGGAATCGCGCTAATCGGCACAATCGTGGGCTTGGTATCATTGCAGGCGACGCCGCAGGGGTAATCCAACAGAAATTTGTTCGTTCATTGAAGGAACGTATCCCTAATGATCTCAGTCCCCCAGATGGATTGGCTTATGAGCGAATCAACTACTACGAGGGGCATCTCGATGGTCCCGTCAATCGCTCCGCAGCTGACGATTGGTGGGGTGCTCTTAATACAAAGACACGAAGTTCGAAGGAGAAAGGTCTGCGGAACTTCTTCAGGAATGCCAAGTTGCACAATAAGTTGAACGCTTTGCTTGCGATTAGAGGACTGTGGGAGGCCATGCGTATTGGGGTTCTCCATAAAATCACTGCAATGCATTGTGATGAGGTGAGTCACAACCTTATCAAGCTCCCAAAAGCATCACGCTGATCATATTTTCACATCTAGGCCATATTTTGCTACTGGGAGCATATCCTGCAAACATTCCTGAGCATAGTTGGGGGGCGACAGCAGCTACTTCCATATATTGATGGCGTGACGGTTGAGCTTCTTGAATCGCGTGCCCCACAAGTGTCGATTAGGGATCGAAAAATCCTGCAAAAACTAATGGACGACGGGCAGCTCTTTGCCAATCTGGATAATCAAGTTCGTGACGAGGTCTGGCAAAACCTCCTCAAGATCGATTACCCAATTCCCACGTTGAGAACATTTTTCAAAGATCGTCTTTACCTTGAGGTAGCTCAGAACGTCATGAAACAAGCCTTCGCGCCGGTTCCGAGTGACGCAGCCACCACTATTGACGCTGGTCTATGTGCTACATGGGATAGTTCGCGGTCGGGGACGACTCCAGTACGACAGGAACAGCTCAAAGAGGGTCTCCAGGAGCTCTGGCGGTTTAGCTTCCAATACGGATTCGAAATGACTGGTCACAACCGCTTGAAGTCGGATAAGCAGGTATTACAAGATGGAATAGAGGCAGCGGAGCTTTGGCGGCATTTTTTCGCTCTCATGAGAAGTCGGGGGTTTAAAGCCCCCGATGGAGACTCCGGTGCGGCACCTACTATGCCACTTCCCATCCCACCACGATGCGAATTCCCCGAGAACCCGGAGGATGAGATTGAAGCCCGCAAGCGATGTGGAAAACCTTATTCTAGTTCCGCTAGAGCAGATCGATTCGCCCTCACAGCCAGCTCGATGCGCCAGCGATCAGTGCCTGACCGCGTGACCGCCGGATTCCTGCGCCAGTCCGTCTTCAATGCCTTCTTCAGCTATCTTCAGACAACTGACACCGGGAATAGTTCAACAACTTACGAGGCCCCATTGCAACCAGAGCAGGTGGAGTTGGAATACAACCAGCCTCTTCTCAGAAGCGATACAATTAGTCCAGTGAATGGGCACGACCAACCGAGTGGGTCCACATCCAACGAGCCGAGCTCATGGCACACGACTCCTGCCAGGGGGTTGATCAGCGATACTGCATTTACACTGTCAAGCTCAGCTAGTCAGTCCCAATCAAGCCCAGTGATCATGAATTTCAACCTCGCAGGGCTATCAACGGATCAGCAACAGTTACAGATGCCGTTCGATTTTGAGTGGATTCAACAACTTAGCACTGGGCTAGACGAAAATTCATTTGGAGTGGAGATAATGGACACTGGGCGCTATATTCCACCAGGAGATATCTTTGACTACTACTCAACTCACCCCAGCTCGCACCTAGTTGCTAGTCTCAACAATGAGGATAGCCGCGGGCCATCAATCAATAGCAAGAGAAAAAGAGAGCATTCAGACGATGGAGGTAACAATGTGAATGCGAGAGCAAAACGGTTTGTTGAAGAACAGGTTCTTCGAGCCCGCGGCCACATAACAATGGACTCGACATCAAGGCATTCAAGCCTTTCATCCCTTTAATTGCCGAACAAGGGAGATGGCAGGATCTCAATTTCGAAAATATAAACTCAGCTTTTGATGTGTGACTCATTCTACTTGATGTGTATTATTTTCTGCTTGGAGTTAAGGTAATGAGTATATCAGAAGTTTGTTGATATTGGCTCGTAAGATGAACTGCGCATTCTAAGGAACTTCCAACAGGCATTTCCGGGCGGGATTGACATATCGAATCTTATTCAAGGCGCGGACATTCTATTGTTTATCTATTTCATTTTGAATTTTGAAATTGAAATGTCCCCAGAAAGAAAGCTAGTTCAAGATTCGGATATTTGATGTTATTTTGATTAGCTGAAATGTGGGGGGAAAAGTTCCGGCGTATTCCATTTATCTCATTGACTGAGGGGAAACTAAACCAAGATTCTTAGGTACATGAACGCACAATTTGGAGCAGCGTATGCTGAATTTTAGTTGCGTTCTTCCTTCGATCCTCCAAGTCGAGCTCCGTCTCCCGCAATTGCTGTCTGAGAAGATCCCTCTCACAGACGAGCCAGTCATGCGATCTTTGAAGCTTGCTGTTTTCATCCACCAGACGCATGTCCTGGGCGGACTTCACAATATAACACTCCCACATAGCTAAGTACAAATCGAGATGGTTAAGGCCTTGCGCCGCAAAGGGCTCACCAAGTTCCAGCAGTTGTCTTATCTGCACCGTTAGGGTGCCAATGGGTTGGGATTGCTGCATTGATCAGTATGTGTGCTAGAATAGTTGATTTTTAATGATGTTAAACTCACCTGGGGCATTTTACTGCGGCTCCCGTCAAGCACCTCCGCGTTCGGGAATGAGGTTTCTTCATTCTCAGACAATTCGCGCGGCTTTTTGTTCGGGCGGTCGATCAATGGTTCTGGGCTTTGACAGTGCTTTCGATCCATAGGCGAGGACATCTTGCGGAATATCGTGGGAGCAGTCAGATATGGGAAAATCGAATGTGAGTCGTGACTGATGGTTCAAAAGCGTGTGCTAGCAGCGCAGTTTGAACTCTTATGTATTGCTTTTTGGGCAGTCAGGCTTTGAAAAACTCAAGGCTTGCCAAGACTGGGTCAAGGGAGTCAATTTTATGTTACAAGGGGCGGTGATCCAACGTTGAGTAAACGCCCCGGTGGACTTCAAAACTTCAATCACCAACAAACCCGACCCATGGGTCGAACACTTGCCAAGCCAACATGAAAATGCTCAGTTTGAATGTCTTTCCAACCTTGATTTTTGGCGTGCTCAATCTGGCCACTCTCAACATCTACAGAGGGTGACGCAACGCTCATCTAGATCCTAGCAGCGTAAGATCACCAGGTTCTTTTTTGATGGGTCAAATGCCATCCACTAAAATACATCAATGCCGCAACATTTCCTGATCCTAGGTACGCTTATCTCATGATGAGAAGAATATAGCGCCTGCCAGGCGATTTATTTTGTAGGCAAGCCTGTTTTTCAAGCTTTTGAGTATCTCTAGATTAAAAGACTGGAAAACTTTAACGCTCTTGACATCTTCAGACCCACTCAATAATAGCCTTCAGGGAAAACAGTGGACATGGGGTGAATGAAGATAGTGAGCTCGACAGTTGGAACGCAAAAAAAGCAAACACGATTTCTGACTTCGCAAGCAGTATTACGTGGCTCCTGAATCTGCAAATCAAGCACAATATGTAGAAACCTGGAGCCAAGAAAATTTGCTTTATTGATGCCAGACAGAAGATGAGGGCTCCAGCGATTGGGTCAAAATTGCGGGTTGAACTGGAAGTTGGGAACACGCCATCGACAAGGTTAGGCCTTCCAAGTCTCGTAGCCCGTATTATCTGAAGAGAACATAAAAGCGAGTATCGCACTTCTAGTCTTACCCATCAAGTCTAGCACCATACGTCTCGTTCCTTATCTCCTCACTGTTAGCCTACCTCTGACCCTTGCGGGCCGATTTCAGCTCTACGATGTCGATGGAAAATGCCGTATCTATTCAGTTGACAACTGGGATTGTACGGGCACATCGGATCCAATTGGGAATCTTAAAGGAAAATCATGTGACTGTGAGAAACCACCCCCATGTATCCTGGACTATTGCTAATGAACTACTCGCCAACAGTGAAATCAGGAGTTGCGGATGGGCCGCGCTTCATGAACGTCTCGATCTGTGGCCATGCTGCCGGGAACAGAAGCTCAGTTGGGACCGTTCAACTCGATGATACCGGTCTTATTATTTTCCAAAATTTACAAGGCCAGACGGCCAGATATACAATCAACGCTTCTCTCCAAGTCGGGAGTGAGTACACAGTTGGCCAAAACACCACGGAGAGAGCGACGACTACTTCGTCCCCCACTCGAAGTCTGGCCATTGTGCGTCCTACGGAGATTCCATCCTCGACTCAAAATAACACGACCGGACTAGCGACCGACTGCTGATGCATCGCTTGTTCTAAGTGGACCTACAAAATATTTTCCTGTCAAATCCATGGCTTTGCTCATGAGATTCAAATCCTTTATCGCCTTGATGTTATTGTTCTCAGAGTTTGAATGAGCTTTGCCACATTGAAGATTGATTCGCGAAATTAGTTTATTCAGAATTAATCAAGCGTTACGGCCTATTGAATAGTGAGCATAGATGTGTCAGCCCTGATCGCGACGATAAAGTAGCTTCAAATAGTTCTCGGCTCCAAGGAGTGACAATAGATCTAAATGGACAACTATTGGTACTTCGGTGATTTATAGCTCTAATCAACGGGACATCATCTGTCTCATGGAAAACATCTGTGAATAAAACGATCCAAACCACTCGGCTCTAATTATGAACAGCTTCTTTCACGGCCATCCAGTTCAATGGGATACTCGTCCCAATAGAGTGCTCCTCTCGGGGTGGCTCTTCCTCCCAAGACCCCCATAGCACCAAGTAGTTGAGAGTGTATGATCCCTCCTCTTGCACGCGACGCACAGCAATAGCTTTGATTGGCCACAATTGGCCAAGCTAAAACGACGTCAGTTTTGGTCATGTGGAACTGAAATAGATGGTTGTCTTACCTCCTCGTTCTGCCCGCTGGACCAGTCCCGCCCGGTCGAGTCTGGTACGCTCGACGAGTATTCAGTGGTAGCTTCATCGGAAATGACAAAGTCATAGTCTTCGGTATTTTCGGACGGAGTGTTCTCGTTTGTTGACTGTGAAGACGATTCGTCGGCGGTGACAGGTTCTTCGGGGTAGTCCAGCCAAGACAAGGTGGTAAAAAGTTCGTTTTTCGGATGCATAGCCATTGGTAAAATGAGTGTTGGGGTGAAAGTTGAGAAAAATGAAATGAATAGTGATATACAATGGTAGCCTGGGCCCCTTATAAACGTAGAATATCGGCATTGGTGGCCCGCTTTTTCTGACTGATTTTTCTTGTAATTGGAAATGGCTGTCAGTTTACCTAACGCATCTGTTCGTTGAGCGCCTGTTTATTGAACGCTTTTTGAGTGAATTCCTGTTGACTGAGCGCCTGTTTACTGAGCGCCTGTTTACTGAACTCCTGTTTAATCAAATCATGATGGTAACCTTAAATTGATACCTGCTATGCAGTGCACTGAGGTTGATCAATTGAAGGGCTCATTTCCAAGGAAAAGCTCAGCCAATACGCATTAGTTGCTCAATCTATTCGTAGCAGCCAGGGAGAAGGAAAAGAACTCTATCACTTCCTGCAATTGACGCACTTATTTTATGTATTGGCCCCCAACCCAACCTGTATTTAACTCAAGGCCTTTCAACCCTCCATGGCGGTGGAGATCAGTCCAATTCCAGGTTAATCCCTTTTACGCTTGAATATTTTCTCCCACCCATACTACCTACAGCTCTCTATCACAAATTTCTAGCACAAGATGGACTTCCAAAACTCACAGCACCTGGTTGCTGCCGCGCAGAAGATACGACGTCAATACACCAAGAACGCCTTCAGCGCACCTTTGTCAGTTAAACAACAAGAGACGATCCGAAATGATCCTGTTATTGGCCCTCTTTGGGTCAGCAAATTCTCTCTTCCCAGTCCGACCCATGATACTTCTCGGGAGGCCCTTCTTCAGCTAGTCGATGAGGGCAATGTACAGCAGGTATGAGCAAATTCCCGATCTTCTGGTGCGGGGTCAAATCTAAAGACACTAGGTCCGATATTATCGCCCAGTTTCAGCACGACTCAATTTTGAATGGGTTAGCTATCGCAGCAACGTGGAGCCAGACACACCAGAGCCTCGTATTACAGAGAAGGAGAAGTTCGAGAAGTTAAGAGCGGAGACTCGCGGGCCTATGACCATCCTCTATATCTATGGGGAACTTTTGTGTATGGTCTCCACCCATCCCCCCATTTGACATTGAATTACTCTCATCAATCTCAGTATTCTTAATAGTCAAAACACACCGTCCTGCTACCGCGAGATGGTCGTCGGTCTAGCCAAAGCCACGGAAGCTAAAGTCTTGATGGTCGAACAGAGACTAGCCCCTCAGAATCCTTTCCCTGCGGCTTTGTTGGATATTTTCCAGGCGTATTTGACCTTGATTAATCCACCGCCTGGAAGCCCACACAAGGCCGTACCGCCATCCTCCATCGTCATTGCCGGTGACAGCTCAGGTGGTTGTCTAGCTCTATGCCTACTCCAAATTCTTCTTCAGCTTCAGCGAAAAGAAGCACAGGTGAACTTCCATGGTTCCACAATCAACTGTTCTTCCAAATCGCCCCTCGTGCCAGCTGGAATAGCCTTGCTCAGCCCCATCGCCGAGATTGCAGGGGGTCTCGAATCATTTGACCGAAACGCTTTCTGTGACATCTTCCCTTTCCCCATTGAAAATGTTCCATACCTAGAGGAGAAGTATCCCACCTGTCACATTTGGCCAACAAGCCCTCCCCGTGCAAACATCTACTGTGAGGCCGGGATGCTCGCGCATCCGCTTGTGAGTCCGGCACTCTCAGCAGACTGGACAGGCTCTTGTCCAATTTGGATGGGCATGGGGCAAGAACAAGCACAGGATTGCTCGCGACTTATAGCGCAGGAGGCTCATCGTGCGGGTGTCTCTGTGACTCTACGTGAATATGAGTGTATGGTGCATGCATTCTTCCTGGTCTTCCGGGCCGCTCCTCAGTCGAAGCAAATTCTTGCGATGTGGACTCAGGCAATTATGCAATTTGGGACAGGTAAGAAGCCCCCTTCAAGTGCATGCTTTGTCCGAGCGCGGGGATTGAAGGAAGAGGCTCTACCCATGGACAAGCTCGTCGATGTGAGTTTGGAGGAAGCACGGAAGCTCGCTTGGGACAAGACACATGCCTACAAGATTCCTCCATTCCACCAGGCAGGAAAGCGATCTAATTTATAAGAGATCGCCTTTCAAAATTGCAAGAGTTTCGTCATTATGAGTGATAAACTATCTTTCTAGTACTCCAAATGTAGCCATCTACAATCTACACAAGCACAAAGCCAGCAAAATATCCATACAATTCAATGCATGCTGCCTGATTCCGTCTATGTCTGGTAACGTATTTATGCATCAGTTGTAGTACTAGCGGTGTGACGAGATATATGTATAAGGTCAACCCGCATTTGGTGTCATGCTGTTCTATCTCCATGGCTTAGAAAGTATTGACGTATCCATAAATTTCAAGTTCCAATTTGAGACCTCTGTTTGGTGATAATCTGACGATTAAAGAACATCACTACAATGTACTGCATTTCAGAGCGTATTCCTCGAACATGCGAGACGCTTGAGTTATCTGCTACCGTGGTCTGCTGCATCATTACTGCCGTGTTTCAAAAGCCTTCATGGCAGGGACTCGCAATCAAAATCGGCTGCGTGAGCAGTTAGAGCCCTCTGATCATTAATCATTCGTACGATGGGCTCTAGCTGTTGGCGAGCGGAGCACGACATACGAAGTGGACATAGTTCCTCGCATGCTTCCTGAGCTCTGCTCACGCGCGTAACTAGCTGGCATGTCTTTTCTTGTAGCCGGAAGATTTTCGTGTAGATGGAAGTCATAGACTCCTGAGTCTGCGACTCGAAAAGCTCGTCCAGTGCCATGATCGCATCTGCCGTGCTCTCTTGCAGTATTTTGAGCGCTGTGTAACATTCGCGGAGGTAGCGATTCTCGATTTGCTGCTGACCAATTTCTTGCGATAATTCGATGAGCTGTTGCATTTTGCAGGGCTGATTTCACAAAATTCAAAACCATGCGGAGGATAAAATTAGTCACTGGACGATCGGGCTTACTCTGACTGCTGAATTCAAATCCTAGTGCCTTAGATATAGTCAGCGGATGCGAATGGTCGAGAATATCCGTCAAGTTGACTGGTTAATCTACAGACTCTAGCACACATGCTCATTCAACGGAGACATGCTCACTCAACGGAGACATGCTCACTCAACGGAGACATGCTCACTCAACGGAGACATGCTCACTCAACGGATCACTCAACGGAGTATTTTCTGCGTTTAGTTGGTGGGTCACCGTTCCGCGGAGATCAACGCTTGAGATGAGCACCGTATGTCAGTGAGAAAATTTTCGAGCCTATATATTGAGCCCCAGTCCGCCGTCTTCCTTCTCTGAGCAAATATCCTCCTCACTTCCCAATGAATACCAATCGCCTTCCCAGCTGCCTTTGCGGCGCCATCATCGCCAATATTGGCTTCTTCTATTTCTTGGTCTATGCAGTTCAGTTCCTTCTCTTCCATCTACCGACCTCCCTGGATCTGGTACCCACAGCTGTGCTCATCCTTCTCTTCGCTGTCAGCCTTGCAGTTTGCTATCTCTACACAGCTCTGAGCTATATTATTGAGATCATCACAGACGAACCAATGGCAAGTGAGGGTGACCTTGTCAAGATGGTGGGCATTATCTCGATATGGGCTACTGCCCTGCCTGCAACGGCTTTCCTCCTGCCAATTTGGTCTTGGACACAGCTCGGCTACCTTGTTGGCTTGACAGCAGTTGCACTAGGTCATCTGCGAGTCAGGGATAGACAGTCGACACCGCGTACCGGCACTTCTCTGAATATCCTGTCCATCATCATGCTAGCGCTGATGCCAACATTGCATGCTCTTGCAGGGCCCGCGTCGTTCCCGACCCCCCTCGCCACTGCATTTGTCAAGTTGCTAGCGAGCAACATTCCCGGGCTAGTAATCTACATGTTGCGGCCATTGGAGGCCTTGGGAGTCCCACATCACTGGGGGCCTAGCTTTCATGCGATGTGCTTGATGACTACCTTTGCGCTCATTATCTATTCGCACGAGGTGATGCAAGTGGTGGTTGCACGAATGGCTTAATTGGGAGCTATGGAAGCCTCTTGTATCTAGCCGTTCAGCCTACCAACTACGCGAAAATGGGCCTGTATTTCATCAATTGCGGCTGAGGGGCCACTGTTGCTGTTAGTTGCGAGTTGATTTTGGAGTGTGCTGTTGGACGGAAAGCTAGGATGTGGATGAAGAGAAAAGTCTCCAGGAGAGGATGAGATATTTTTTCTTGTTCTTGAATTTATGTAGATTGCTCGTTTTCGTTATGGATCAAAAATCTTCAGTTAAATAAAAAAAAGCACTGTTCACGGATTTCAACGTGAATATCATGGGTCACTACAGCCAGGCACATGTCTATATTATTCATCTCAATTGCAAGACCTCAAGACAGGGGCGCGTCCATTCAAAACAGGCTTGTATTAAGATACATATGTAATGTAGTCCAGCAAAAAGATGTTCACACCAAGACAGCAGCTTCTTTTGGATATTGCGGTGCGATAAACCTAGCACACCCGGTGTGGCATCGGGCGAAGTCGGAGCATCCAATCGAATCGGGTCGCCTCGCGCTCAGTGGCATTACGCCGGAGCCTATTCCGACTGCGGCGGAGTGTTTCTGTCTTTTGATGAAAGGCGATGCTTTTCTTTGGTACTCGGCGTCCGATTCTTTCGCTGAAACGCAACTTTATCTTGATGCGAGAGGGGTCGGAAGGTTTCTTCCCAGGCGGAGCTGGCTGGAGGGGCCGTGCGGTACGACGAGAACTGTAGGAGATTCTGGCGACCATTTTGAATTGTTTTGGCTGGTTGAGACGGTAGGTGATGCTTCTCTGGAGAGTTCTCTGTCTGTAGATTGTAGAGTTCACTTGATGGACAAAATTTTAGAATGAGCAGAGGAACTGCAGTTAATATATACGTAAAGAATTAGCCATACTCCTCATCCAACCTGGCTAGGTCACTTTTATTCCTGCCATCAAATAGTAGCAATTTAAACTCACTTTAGTGAATTATTTCACTCTTGAGCAATATCAAGACCTCATGAAAGGCCAACTAACGAGCAGGCAACCTCTTTAGCAGTCTAAAACCGGCGGCCGCCAAAATCACACCCGTACGCGCTGGATATTCCTCTTCAACGACATCGCGCTGCATGTATGCTAACTGCCAGTTGCTTTTCAATAGATGGAGAGCCTGTCTACTTATTTTAGTGAGATCCATCTTATTGATGGTTTTACGAAGAAATGCTCCAGAAGGGAACTTCAGGCATCTCTACAGTTTACCACTTACATGAACGGAATATTTGGGTGAATGAAAGAATAATTTTGAAGTTTGTTTCTCAACCTTGGAGTGACACCCAATTAATTAGAAGGACGCCCAAGAATCTGCCGCTTGAGCAAAGGCTATGCGCATGAACAAGACTTAGCTCATTCTCCCACAATATAAACTGCATAACTGTAGCCACGGCCCTTCCACTCAGTACGTACCTATTTCATAAAAGTCATCTTTCGGCAATCATCAAGATCCTTAGTGAACTTCCCTTTCGGCCCACGCACCTAGTCTTCACCTCCGATAGATCCCGCAGAGACGGAAATATTCTCCTTCCAGGCGAAGAAAATATGAGAAGCCTCCAGCAATTCTTGGGAAGAGCTGGGGCCGGGGTCGAACCAGAGAAGTGAGTTAGGAATCTCTACATCCAGAAAGGGAGCGGAGTCTTTCACCGTCTGGCTGAAATTATCATGGGGCGAAGTTAGCCCAGAAGGATAGTTTTGACGCACGAAATGTCTCGATACCGGGCTCTCCAATTTATTGGAAAGATCGGACTTAACCAAGGAGCGAAGGCGGTTGAGGACAGTAAACTTAAGCTTGAGCTTGATACTGTATACTACTGTTTTGAGGCTGATCTGAATAAAATGAAGTTTGTATTCGGTGATTAGAAGGAGGACGTTCAGTACGAGCACAAAAATGTTGACCATAACCAGGTGGACTATAATGCGCCGCTCCGCATAATCACGAAGCGCCATGATCGGCTTTATCATACATGTTGCCTGTCGGATGTAGGTTCCGTACAAAATCAGGTCTTGTATATAGAAGCCTGTTAATTGGATCCGATCGTAAATGGTAGCGGCTCGGGCGAAGTAAGTGTTACCCTGGCTAATACCAAGAAACAAGATACTTATTGGGATATGCAAGACCACTGTATTGATAACGATCATCCATAGAGCCTAGCGAATCTTGTATCTGTCGTAAACTACTAAATGTAGCCGTGAGTAGAGCATAACAGCTTGACCGGTCACTATAGCGCACTAACCTAGTAGGAATGGGATCGATATTGTAAGACTAGATGACTGGGAGATAAACTGAACTATGGCCGAGATGGAATGCAGCACAATGCCCCACGAGGCGATTTGTATACTCCAGAAGTACAGTCCACGATATCTGTCAAAGACATTGAAAGTGACGATCGCAGTTTCAAGAGTATTGTAAGCGCCAATGGAGAACATAGACACAACCTCTATAATCTACATGTTTGCCAATAGTATAGCCCTAGCTTCGGAGGAGAGACTTATGAGAATAGTATCCATCGTGGCTTGGAATTAACAATAAGTAAGCCGCTTAGATCACACTCAGTTATAAAAAGAGGATGACATACCAAAAGTTTCGAAATTAGATTAGGATATTGGTGTTCCTTTTGTGCTACTATCTCTTAGGGTATAGTAAAACAGCCTCTAATAAATGTAATTGAGAAGGAAACTGAGAGAGCAAATGTTTTTTTATGCGTAGGACCGAAAGGCTTGGTATGAGACAAGTAAGCTTACTTTATAGGACAGCTGATGTTGAGTTGACGGTTGTTTGCTCCCCAGCTTTTAAGGGTGTTTGACCAACGAAAACAAGAAATGATGCTTAATTTTACTATTTTTGCTGATAGTCTTTTCTCTACCATATGCAGTGATTACCCCCAGCTACGGTTACCAAACGATCTTAAGCACTTTCATAATGAATCAACGACTCTTTGAACCAGGGTATCTATGATATGTTTTTCCCGAGGGGACAGACAAATTAAAACCGGACTCTTAGGTAATTAATCCTGGTCATGGTTCTTTCAAGGCATCTTCTTTCCCCGCTGTGTGTTGGTAAAACTTGATTTCATCCAACCTGCTCAACCGTGCGAGATCTCCCATATCTGACACAAATCAAGAATGCCGTGATCTGTACAGGGGTAGTTAGATTGGGAGAAAGAAAGCCTTCTACTATAGCTAGAGACGCACGGAAGCCTATCTTAGAGAGACCTCTCTCGCGATTATTATCGAGAGTTTAAAATTAGGTGTTCTCCTAGGTCTTTGAGGGGGTAAAAAGATCGTCTTTTACGCCGGAGGTATTCTTCATCCCATAAACCGATTGAAAAACCGCGTTCACCGGGGGCTCAGCCGACTAATCGAGATTCTTTATCAAAATACCAATCTAAACCGTATTAAATACCGTTCCAGTGGAGAATTGAACAATGGCTGGCCGGGATTCTAGCGATATATACTGAGGATTTATTATATATGAACGAAGAAAAAAGAGATACATTACCTGGTATCTAGCAGTTTGTTCATCGTCGGTGTGAAAAGCGGACAGAGAATTCGGGCTGACATCCCTCCTCCAGGGCGAAAACAAGACTTGGATAACACTTAAATGTCAATGTGTGCTATCTGTTTTCAGAGGTATATAGGGGAAATATGAATTAAGAGTTCACTCTTTTCGTAACAAAGTACTGTTTCAAATCAATGCTATTGCGGTACCATATGATGAAAAGGTTCGCAGGTCTATAATGATTCATTCCAGAAGCTGACGAGTACCGCATCCAGGTAACGTAATGGTTGATCTTATCTGAGTAAAGTTTCATGAGGAGGGTGCCTTATAGGAGTGGGACTAGACCTAGAGAAATTAAAGAGATCCTCCCCATGATACAGGTCGCCCGGGGAGTCGGATTTCTTAATCCAACTGAGCGGGTATCAGGACTACAAGCCAGTTCGCGAAGTACTCCCTCCCAAACTGAGTCCTTGTAATAGTGATTTCTATCGCTTTGTCTATAGTAGCCGGAGCCAGGCTACACTCAAGCTCTTACACTAGGGTATTTCTCAAATCAAATGAAATTTGCCGTCATAGGAAAAATATCTCTATGGCCCATCATACAATTCCCATAATATTCCGGAATACACATGCCCCCAGGTGCATGGCCCCAACAGCGCTGATAGGTACTATTTCCGGTCACATCTTTCTGTATTACTAGGGAGTTGACATTGATTTTACCCAATTGACTTCAAGAGGCTGGACCGGTCATTACAGCTCTTGCTACGTGGGTAGGCAAGGATCCGTTTCTGAGGCTGCATGACTAGCGCATGCACCCGTCCCGCGCTCTAAAGCTCCGCTCGAACAAATGAAAGCCTCTAGGGCACCCTCATTACCACTATATCCTTAATCAGTAAATAGTCAACTAAGCGTACGGAGTTTATCTCACCATACAAAGCAGGGCTTTTTGAAACCTCTTTCCCTATTCTTCATCCACCATTCCACGCACCCCAGATATAACAAAGCACCGCACTATATACAGTGTAGAACCACTATCTCCTTTAAGTCTCCTTCATCCTCGGTCAGACAGAAGACGCAGTGTATATCGGTAAAACCATCGCTGTGGCCTAGACTATAAAGCTTTATACCTTACACGCCGGCCCGAATATTGGTGACACACGATAAGAAAGCGGGATGGTCAGGCGTGATATTCTACGGGACATTATTCGATCTAAGTGTTGCAGCTACGACAAACAACCCCATGCTCGGGGATGACACGCTTATAGTAGGCGTGTGGGTAGTGTATCGGGCGTATTTGACTAAACGGTGTGATCGAGCTCTGATGACTAGGTGACCGAGACTCCCGAAGAAGAGTACGCTATCAACGGTAAAGGCGAGTAGCCGTTACCACTTAATGACGTCGAGTTTCGAACAGCGGCTTAATACCATCTTTGAGTAATGTCATCGATTTGCTGGCTCCGGTGCCAACTCGCACAAGAAGCACTTTACAATATCACGAAAAGAGAGTTCCAAGGTTACCAAGTTAAATAGGCGTCTAGCCAGACTTATCACCTTTTGGAGGCCTATTTAAACGACCGATAATTTAATACGGCTCTTATAAGAAGCGCCCTTAATAGTACGACCGCAGCAATTCCTACTCTCCTAAGATACAATATATATCTCGCAGGTAGTCAGAGGCTCCCATTAAATATTAGACATAGCGTAGCTACGGGCGTATGGGATAGAAACCCGAGAAAAGAGACAGATATTATACAAAAGACCACGTTCAAGTCGGATATTTATAGTCATCCAGTTTACAAGGTAGTATTCTTTATAACATATATATCAGATAGTTCCTGAGATCTACATTCCATCCATATACCTATACCAGGTATACATGCCTAATCGATCGGTATTAGAGCCTTCGTTTTACGCGGACCGACTAGCTACGACAGTAGTAAATAGGTGTTTTCGTACAAGGAATTACCACGTAAAGGATACTGTATGCTCCTGGCTTCTTCCACGGCTGAGCATGGGAACGGCGGGAATAGTCCCAGGATCGGACAAGCTCCCAGAATCTATCATCTGGATCCCAGGAGCGGGATTAGAGCACCTAGTATTCTACGTCTTGGTTCTGAGACCATCCTCTGGCTGATTGGTAACAGCTCATGCGCTACCCTCCCTCACAAGCTACAGATCCAATGAAAGGTATGCTCGGTTTCCTTGTGGTCTGCCAGTGAGCGATAAATATTTTAAGAACGCCTCTTCTAGCTACTCTTTTCACCTCGATTATCCAAGCCAGACTTTTGGCCTCTTTCCATAGTTTGACCTGTATCAAATTTGGCACCCCTCAGTTCTGATTTCACACCTGTCCTTTGATCATCAGGCATATGAGAACGAGATGGTCGATCTACCAAGCGAAGCCCCTCCAGAGACTGTGCAGAGTGCATCATGGATTTCCCCCCCCCCCCCCACCCCCGGACATTTCTTCCCACCTGTCAATGCCAACCTCCGGAGAAAGCATTTTTCAAGTGCCTCCACCAACAACCTCATCCTATCCTGAAACACCTCACCGTGCTCGTCGGAGCAGAAGACTACGAAAAAAGGTCACAAAGGGGCTTAAGCTTGCAGTCGGTACCACTTTGATAGCTGCTGCAGTTCCTGTCATCTTGGTTGCAAATGTGGCTTATAAGGGAGGGAAAGCTACTCTCCAGATAGTTGCGGCTCCGGTTCTGGTTTGCGTGTTTTGCTTCTGTGTGGATGATTTTGATTACTGAGATTTAAAGTCACTGCCTTTTATAGTGTTTATGGACCGGATATTTTGAAGATAGATTGCGAGGCCATTTTCAAGAGGGTGGCGAATAACATATCTGCGCTGTCTTTTGATAATTGCGTCGGATTGTTGAATTCCAACTACCGAGCGACTAAGAGAAAGGAAAGTCTTCAAGGTTGTGCATAATGCGTCGGAAGACTACATAGGAGCATTTTTGTCTTATAGATAAGGCAAAATGCAATCATCTTCTTTTCAAACGTAACACCCGTATGTCTCCAACCAGATAATTAATCTACCACGCATGCGACCAACCGCCAGGCTAACGAAAACTAAGCATTGTTCAAAATATGCCACAATTAGTACCATTCTTTCTTGTTAATAAAATAAAAAATCAAAAGAATAAGGAGTCTAATTTCTTTATATTTCTTATTTATAATTCTCTTTAAAGATTTCATCAATTCAATTATAGACTAATATTACTAATACTTCGCTCACAGATCTGATATCCATCAATACCACCTAGCAAGTCAATCTATCACTCACGGCCTCGCGGTGGGCTGTTATCCAATCTTGTCAATCGTCGAAGCGGGGCAGTGCTACCAACATTGCACGTCAGCCGTGCCGACCGACGAGGTTATTCATGCCGTGCCAGTACGCGGAGTGACTAAGCAATACGGTCCTGAGCGGTCGTTCTATCCTCGGTGGGCAAGGTACCTTCTAGCTGCAAATTAAGCCCCGTACTTAAGTCCCGGTCTATCGTCGACGCGCTGGCTGAAACAGTCCGACGCCTAATAGGACGGATGAGGGCATCAAGAGCACCTTAACTACGGCTACGGATCGTCAGAACCTTCCTTCTATAAAATGGAAGTAAGTAAACTTACCAAACACAACAAGAGGTATCAAAGCTTGTATCACGCTGTTCCAGCCAGAGTTCCATACAAGATAGGTACGATAGCACGTGGCATTACTGACATCGGAGAATTATATTTTTATCGGCTATATCTCCATCTTCCGCCAGGTAAAAGGTATAATGAATGTCGTTCACATCATGGCTCACAGCGAGACAGTTTAATTCCAGGTCTTGAGTTCTTACGGAAATATTCACGACGGACACAATAGCGGGTTGTGCCGGCGAGACAATCCACGGCATATTGTTTGCTCGCAGCATCGCGGGGGAAACATAGGGCTAGATTGCTTACGGGAGCTCGTGCTCTATATCACTGGTATCATATGAGACATCATAGTCCAACTGATGGGTTGCAGGTTGGTCCGAATCACTTTCTTTATGGCCTAGTATGGCCGCGTATTCCAGCCTAACGTTGTTGTTGAGCTGATTACAAACAGCAGCATCATACCAGCATCGGCTAACCTGGTCAGATTGCCGATCTCGATGCCACCTGGTGTACAGGAAATGAGTTGCAATGTTATACAATATCGGTTACAGGGTCTACGTATTAAAAGGTACTCGAGCGAGGCTTCTCAGCTTCTCCTTTCCCTGCTTAAGCACCTTCGCAGAGATCCTATTCTTACAGCGGGCACCTTACTCTATGGTGCCGCAGCAGGTCGCCGGGTGGGTCAGATCATTACCAATCTCACAAACACTAACTGGGTTCCAAAAAGTAGATATAGTGAATGAACTTAATGTAATGTAGATCGGCAATCGGTAATAAGATAAGGAGTAGGTACAGAACTTGTTACTGGGCTCTCCGGGTGCCTTCTAGCTGTTTATATTACCTCCTACTCCTACCTAGTGTAGTTACATTGAGAAATATACGCTAGAGGGTAGGTTAGGAGTGGGGCCGTTTACATGGTCCAAATTACTGTAATAGACTACCTATAGGCATTCCAGTCCATCAAGGTAGTGGATTACACCGAAGTAGCCCACATCTCTTATACCAATAAATTAGCTCGGTACGAGAAGCCTTTATTAAAAATACGAGGAATTCATAGCGTTTTGCGCAAAGGCAGGACTCTAGGAAGAGCATCAAGGTTCCTGGGAGCGCGAGAGTTTCTGGGAATAGGCTGCTTGTTCCGCGGGCCTCATTATCCGTAGTTTGACCCCGACCAAATTCCATCGTGCTCAATGTAAAGTAGAGGATCAGCTAGAAAAATGCAAATTGCTAGGTTATGCTCATCATAAGGGCTTTTATAAATATTCGGCCGGACCTGCAAAGTTAAGTATTGCTCCTCTATCAACAAGTTTGTTCGGCGCCACCATTATTTCATCCAAAACAACCTCTTACTACATAGAGATATCATACTGCCTTCACAGAATCGGTAAGTTATCTCGTTCTAGTACCAGTACAGTTACTGACTTCTCATTCTAGCAGCCACTTTACTGCCATACGAGGAGCGTTCCGCTGCTCATTGCTGCAGATAGTCTATTCAGAATACGCTATTCTTTATAATTGCTCATGGAGATGTGTAAGCCGTGATTCAACTCCTCTAGCACGGTATCGATGTCAACGGCAACAGGCCGAAGAACCAGCTACCGATCTTCACAGCTCTAGAGTATTAACAGCACGAGATCTTACAGATCCTTCTTGGTAACCTACGAACCGACGTTCACATTACTGATCGCCAAGGTCACACTACACTCCATCTAGCAGTGATATACGACGATCATCTAATAGTCTAGGTCTTACTGAATTCCCGATCTGTTGATGTTAACTGCCCCAGCTTTACAGGGGACAGCGTACTACTTCTCGTAGCCAAGACGTACAGTAGCCTCGAGCCCAGACGCGACGCGATCCTTAAGCTATTGATTTCTTATTAATAATCGATGGTGAGCCAGCGCGATACAAAAGGCTGCTCACTCTTACAGTATACAACTTTCACGTCGAACCAGAGGCTAATCGCGCAGTTAGCGTGGAGCTGCCGGACGCGATGCGTCCCACGGCCGTGCGTGGGCCGATCGCAGAGTGATAAAGTCTCCACACGCCCCACCTTTCACCGGCCCCCCTGACCAACTTCATGATTACCACACTATGTAACGACAGTATATCTATAGCCGGGTACCTTAGAGGCTCTAAAATGTCGGTAGTCGCGATCGAATTAGGAGGTTAGGTGTCTGTCACTTGAGAGGATTATGTAGTCTTCCCAAATGATCGTTTGAAGTCTGAGATATATATTTCACATTACCTTCACATTGAGGAATCATACAAACCATTAAATAAAGCAGAATTGTGTCAATCGGGCAGATGAATCTAACAATGATGAACAATTGCTCCTCCTAGTCTTAGATTCAGGCCTGAACAGACCACATACAAGATGTAGAATGATATATTCGCAGGTCCAGGATTTGGAAAACCCGACTGGGGGTTCAACTGAAGTTGCCAAGTTGAACCCCATCAGCCACCATTATTGGTCAGTCCGCGCTCCGGAAGTGATAGCCACCGCCTTCTTGAAGCAGGTCAACTGCCATCAAGGCTGGTCGTCAGACCTGGGTAGCTGACTGTCCAAATGGCCCTCACATCATCACCTGAAACGAATGTACACATTCGCCACTCTCATCCACATTATGACTCATCACAGGCGCTAGATTGAAGAACTTCTCGCCGCGTTTGCCGAGCCCCCGCCCTGCCAACTTTCACTCCAACGGAATTCATGTATGAAACAGGATGCCCAGGCTGTCACCTTACCAGTCACATCTCACTGAAAATATCAGAGCCCAAATACCCAAGTCTCGACCACCTTAACCCTCTCGCCTGCGATGCCCTAGATCTACTCGGAAGATGGCTCCGAAGCTGTCGGTATATCTAATTCCTATATTTAAATGCGCTCCGCCCTGTCCTCCTCTACCCTTGATGCGTCCAAGGCTGCCCAGAGAGCGAATTTCGCGCGGCACAAGCGTGCATTGATCGGTACGAATTGGTCGGAATGGAAGGGTTTTTCTAATATAAGCTTTCATGTGATGCTAACCACAGCTATCGCTAGATGGCAGAAATTCATGTAACGGTGCGGTAGAACTCATTTTCGTGAGCTTGCTGATCACGCTGGCCGTGCTTCCTAGTGATCAGGTCTAGTAGGGATTGTGCCACGCTCTTTGCTATACTGAGGTGTATCTTTGTCGTCTCTAATGCCATGGTCGTTCCACCCACCACAAAGATTCGGTGGTCCAGTGGTGTAATCTCGGGAAGATTATCCCGCCAGGCAGGCGTAGCTATTAAGGAGTCTTACCGTGGTGTATCTGGTGAGCGACTGTATATACTCGATACATTAGACGGAAGGCAGGCCATCAGTGAAGCTAGAACAGAGACTTCTATCCGGCACTTAGTATTTTATAGCCACGGCTGATCACGCTTATATCACGCCCAAACGGTAGAGAACAATGGGGTTTTATAACAATCTGTCCCGCAGTCTATTTACGCTAGTATTTATTTTTAGGGCGGGGAAGTCGGTGACTGAGCGAGCCGTATTTTCCAGTGGGCTTTGGCTCACGTCCATACTCACTAAGCTATACTACATAGCAATTTCTGAGTCCTCTGAAAGTAGGACGAGGAATGTAGTCTCGTAAGTATTAACTACACTGAACATTTATAGGTATGTTCTACTCATTCTTGCTAAAGCTATACCGATAGTGACGCCAGCTTCTGTACCGCTTGCCGCACGAATGCAGTGCGTAGCAGGTTAATTAACCGAATATATCTTTTTAGTACCGCCAAGCGGAAAGCGTAAGAACCGTACGTATCTTTGACTTTGAGATCAATCTACGGGTGTCGTAAAAATCGTTCAACACATGCAGTATACCCGCTTGTAGTAGCAAACATAAGGGCCGTAAAGCCCGAGGGCCTAACCTCATTTAGTACGATTCCATCCTATGAGAGAAGAAGAGACACAATATCCAAGTGTTGATTAATCACGGCCACATACAGGGGTGACGTTCCAGACGGGGCTTTCTCATTGATCTGAATAGATTTCTGGGTCAGCAAGCTCTGGACCGACTCGAGCGAACCCGCCCGACACGCGGCCCATAGTGGGGAAACCGAGCTCGACGTGGTATTGGTACATATTTTCGGCTGCCTCATAAGCATCTGTAGTAAGCGAGGGCTTTAATGCTTAGCTACTCGCGCGAGAGGGGTAAGACCGCCGTCATCGGTGTCATTTAAACGGAGGCTATCCTGAACCAAGAACAACTGCACTAGCTCTTCATTCTGCCGGTCTACCGTGTGCCACAGCACTGTACGCCCCCTAGAATCCTGGTGGTTAATGTCTAGCTTTGGGTTGAGTAGTAGGGCTTCTACTATCCGACGCGACGACCTCTCCTTAAGGGGTTTGACCGCGAGAAGTAGAGCTGTATTCCGGTGAGTGTTATACCAATTGACATCCAAGTGGGGGTTGCGGGCCAGGATCTGTACTGAGATATGGTCTCCCTTTTGGACTGCGAGGTATAGCGTATTCTACCCCAAGTGATCTTTGACGCTGACATCCACGCGGGGATCGGTCAGAAGATGGCTTAGAATGGCGTGCTCTGAGTGTTCAACTGCATACATCAAAGCGGATATGCCATCGGTGCATTGGTCATTGACATCTAGTGCTGGGTACTGCAACAGGCGTTCAACGATGGCGAAATTGCTCTTCGCGACCGTGATTGATAACGGCCCTCGACCTTGAAAGTCGTAAATATAGGACAGCCGTGGGTGATGTTTTAATATAATATTAACTGCCTGTGGGTAGTTCATCTTAATGGCGAGTAGAAGTATACTCGTCCTACGGTACTCAGAGTCCGGACTTACGTGGTAATGAGTCAATAAAAGGTGCGTAATGTCTAGTCGTCGTGTGAGTATGGCTTGATGAAGGGGTGGTATTTCATCGTGCTGGAGGTAATCAAATAGAGCTTCTATGTAGATTATTACGGTTTTCCGGCAGTAAGCGGTTAAGTAAACGATATCTTTCTTACCAAGGCTCTTACAGATCTAGAGTAAGAGTTTATTTAGGAGTCTGTCTAGTATCTTTTGTGTGTAGTATTAAAGCTGATACAGGTTGATAGGAAGGAAGGCGAAGCCTTAACACGGGCTTAAGTACACGAATCGAGAACATACTCTACTAAGTCTGAACGAGCCCCGACCTACTTGCATGTTGGTACTATCTTTGCCAGGCCTGGGAACGTTGATACCAATCCTGGGAGCCCCTTTGTCTCTAGGAACCCGTGTACCGCTCCTGGAGATACTTGTATTGATCCTGGGAACGGCCATGGCCTCCCCAGGAAATGTAAAGACGATACTGGCTCTGAGTTACAGAGATCTAGGGGCGAAAATCCGTCGCTACATAATAATTTTCTCTGTGATTTGGAGACCGTAGATAAATATACTGCCTGGGCTGATCATATATGCTATATTAATGTACATAAGTATCGTAGATTCCCTTGCCCGGCCTACGTATTTGTCCGCCAGGCATTAAAAATGATATCGGAAGACCAAGTCTAGTCGATCCTGGTGTCCGCTCTCCCTCTGGCTAGTATAGTTAGACTGTCCCTGATACTTCGTTTCCAACGATCCTGGCGTTTCTACTACCTGGACCTTGCTTTATCGGTTGCTTCTAGTATTTTCTTCGTTGTAATTTCCGGTCTTCGCTGGGGCGGAAACTATGCAATCTGGTGTTAAATAATATTGTGGATGATATCAGCTTTTCTGACCGGATAAGTAGTATGTCTAGAGGTCACTATTATGGCGCTATGAGCTAACTCTTTAGTTTCTCCGGGTTCATTTCTAATAATGCGAGAACGTATTCACCCCAGCTGCCTTACTCAGAACATATGCATTGTACGCTGTGGTCTCTAGCCTGGTAAAGACAGCAAGCTCCGTCATTGGAGTCTTTTGCCTGACCGTAGCTCTCCTGGTGTGTCCGTTCGTTCTTGCCGTTAACTACTTGATGGTGACAATGTGGTATCTGTGGCTTTTTGGGCGGGCGACCTAAGCCAAAGCTCGCTTTGGACTGATTTCTCTTGGCGTATCAGCTTTGTTCGCAGTCATGTTGGCAGTTACAGTGCTAGGCATTCTTTGGAGGTATTGGAACATTGTGCTGGAGGTAATTGTGTCTTTCTGGGATAAGTTCCAGCTGCTGACAGTTTCAGATATAAATGATTCTAATTCTGATCTGGGCTTTGCTAGCCTAGCTTATTGAAGCGATATAGACTTCCACGCCTTCTGCTCACAAATCGAAGAGCATGGAAGAAGTCTACCTTGTAAGATATACTGTGTGATAAATGAAACTTGGTGCTACAAAATGTAAGCCTATTGGTAAATGCTTCTAGATAGTGAAGTTGAAGTGACCTTTGCCTGCGTGTCAAACGCCATTTACGCCGATTAGTCCGTTGGGGCGAATGCAAAATGTAGTCACTAGAGGATCTATTGTGTCGTGAGCTGAGCATTTATCTTGATGATTTGATTACTCCCCATTACAACCTCTCACTTGACTAGAAATGATAGCACCTTTGGTGAAGCCATACAGCGGAGTTCAGTAGAAAATAAACGTCTATTTCAACTGTATTAGGTATCTATTGGCAGCGCACAAGTGTCAGATCCCCATGGGGGAGAAACGTGAAATACCAGGATCCGTGACGAAGAGCCTGTGTAGAGATGTACATCAGCTTTGATACAGTTCTCGTGACATAGCTACTGACCGTAGACTGGTTGCTTTAGTTGTTGGAATAGCCTCATATGGAACATCTTAATGACCATAACCCTATCCGTTTGAGATTGCAGGATCTCTGGTAGATTTGTAAATGTGGCCTCGAGGGCATCCGCCGACGGCCCTTCCTGAAAGGCTGTGGCATAAATACTAGCCAAACTGTAAGCAGTATCTTCTACAGGCAGCCCTGATGGTTGCAGGAGTTGGCACACTTTTGGTAGTAATCTTAGGTCTAGCGAAAGAAAGGCTTACCGGAAATACTCGTATATGCTGGAATCATTACCGTAATTAATTTCCTGGGGCATCGTAAAAGCTACACGTTCTTCCTCTAACTGGAAGGCGTAGTAAAGTCTAAGAATCATTATCTTTAATTAAGTAATGGTAATACTACCCTTAAATAAAGACGACTGGCCTACTCTGGACGCCATTAGCGTGTAGAAAGCCTCGCCACTCGGCCAGATGTCTTTGGACTCGTAGTCTTTGATGTCCCTCGGTTGTAATCCCGTGAAAGTAAGACAGATTAATGTGATGCTTGCTCTCGCGCCAAATGGCCGATACGGGTATTTCTTATTTTGATAGCATCCCGTAGAAAGCTTGAGCCAGGAAGTGCTTGTCTCCCAAGCATGAAAAGGATCTATTGGACCTGTAACTCTAGATTATCTAGGGACACGGTCTGTAGACAATGGGGTTCTACTAAGGCTTCGCGTACACTAGTTAGCCATGGTAACAGTCCATTGTATTGAAGAGTATAGGCTTTCTCCCAGTTAGCCGAGTGGTGATAGATAACATAGCGGATGGTTACGTTATCCTTGGGAAGTATTGTAGAGATAAAAATGTAGTTTAATACTAACAGAAGCTGGTAAAATGTTGGAGGATGTTCTTTATCCATGTTGATGGGGCTAACCCCTGAGAACTGTAACGGGGGCGGTAGTAATGCCTGATCCTACTAATTAGAAGCGTATTCTTGGCGCTAGATATCAGCATGGAGCCTACTCACCGAGAGTTCCGTTTGAGAATATGCCGTTAAAGTAGGTGGACTTGGAGGAGACGAATCCCTACCAGACCGATTATCCCCGTTGAGTCCGTTAACTTGGTTGCCATCTATAGCTATGAGTGGTATTGGCTTTTCAGCAGTTGAAGTGTCCCCCGCGCCTAATTTTTTGGGAAATTCTGAGGCGCTGGCCTGCCCTTTGTGGGTTGCTGATGCCAGCCCAAACGACGGAGTCTGCGAGCTCTGGCGGCTTGTCTTATAAATGTAAGTCTTGAGAGCCCTTCCCCTAAGGCAGCTTTTGCATGAGGGTAATTCACTACTACATCGCTTTTTGGTGATACGGCACGGCTCACAAACCAAGCTTTGGTACCCAATTGGTCTATAGAAACAGAGATCGCTTTTACCACGCACAACATAGGATTGGCACGACGGAAGTTCGCGGCTACATCGGATCTTTGCTGTCCGACACGACTGACAAGCCCGAGCAGACGTGGGACCACGAGGGGGTGGTGAGCAACTTTGCTAACTCATATTTACCGGAAAGGTGGTATACATCGGGACTAGCGATGGTGGAAAGAGAGCAGAAAGGGTCGTAGAAGTCCTTCAACATTGATCATTGTAGAAGCTGTTGCTGAAGGAGGCGTGGTCAGTATTAATGTGGATAGTTAGCCATGCGTATATCTGACGAACGCAGCCTCAGCTCTAGTCAACGTTAGTTCTCCACTGCATGGGAGTATTTAAGCGATTTATTTCGGGAACGTTCGCTTGGTTCCCAGGAGCGACTTAGTTCCCAAAGCCCTCTGTGAAGATCCCAGGATCAGGAGCGCTGAATTATAAAAGAATTTAACCAGCGGATTTGAATGCTCCGGGAAATTGAGCCTTCATTACTTGGAAAAGATCCAAGCTAACGGCGATCTTTCACGCTTAGCCAACCCCCATTAAAGCAGACTCCTTCTGCAGTAATCAAATAGCTTACCCCAAAGGATTAAGGAGATCATCTAACGGTGTCATCTGAAGGGAGAGTTATAAAATATTGCTGAGTGAGGAATACAAGTGGGTTCACTGGTAGAATTTGTGAATGTAGCCAGTCTTTTGCCTACAACCCGGTAGCGATAAGCCATTGGGAGTCTATCTATAAAGCCGGGGTAAGAACACCTCCTCGAACTATGCCAGTTACTCCGGCCTTACGATCCTCTTCCAGAATATTTGATGCTGCGCGAGATTTTTGTTGGTTTTCTTCGTGTTTAGGGTCACAGAAGAAATCTTGATGAGCGGCCTGGAGAGATTTCTATCAACAGCCGTGCGCAGACAGAATCACAGCTGGCCCACGCAAGCACCACTTCTATGCAAGAGCTTAGTGGCGAAGACATAGTCGACCAGGTTTCGTACGAAAATCGAAGCGGGAGAGTTTCTATAGATTCGGTGGCTCATCACGAAGTGAATTACCTCACTGATCCTCTTGAGAGCGTTACCTCGACCTTGACCTCACACATACAGCCAGGGAGACAGGGCGTTAAGGTCCGTCGTCTGGAAGTCGGCACAGACGTCGATAACATATACTACATATTTTGTCTCGCCGAGAATGGGAATCCTACCGACGAACATGTAATTCTGTAGTGTCAACGCTACCAAGTATTGTCGCACTTGGGTTGTATGGAGGAGTGGTTGAAGCAATACAGACCTGATTCGCACGAGTCATACTGCGCCTGGTAAGTGTGATGAACGTATCTCCCAGCAACCTGGATACTAATGAGATGCAGCCGAAGTGAAGAACCTTATATCGCCCTGTTACGCGGGCGGCTATTACAGATCCAAATAAACACAGCCACAGTCAGGAACGGGGAAATCACTACAGTCATCCCGCGCGAGACTCCCTCGGTAAATTACCCCCCTTCTGTATACAGGTCCATTCCAGAACAGATTTTACAAGCAGAAGCACCGCAACAAGAGAGACTCCAGACATTGCTCCACAGATCAACTAGACTAATCGGAGAGGAACGCCCACGTCCACCACTCCGTCGATCACCGAGGTTTAGAAGGAATCAAACGGGTGGTTGTGAGAGGGAGAATTGATCTTGGAGGAAGGAGGGGACTAGAAATCGACCAGAGGCTTCGAGTTGAACCGGAGCCTATGACCAACTTGGTTCTATCAGTATTAAGGCTTTTAATTTTTTATGGCCCTTTGGTCAGTCTCGCACATCTGCTTTCGTCCTAGATGCTCCATTTAACCTCAGAAAAGGGCGGTTGATATCTACAATAATTACTTGTTGTAACATACCATGTACTGAAAACCGCCTGCCGTATAGGGACATCCCGCAAGTACGCTAGAGTGGGACTGAATGTCTGGTAATAGGACCCTCCGTAGACCCGCCTCGAAAAATTGTGTATCATGTATAGTAGAATCACCTGCCATGAGTAGAAAGCGACTTCCTTGCGTGGCCTCTACTCCGTCCGTGATTCGCTCAGTGAAATCACCACTGAGATTATTTGGATCATAGTAGACAAAAATCTGACTGATGTAGGCAGCTAGTATAGGAGAACGATATTCGTTAGAGAAATCTCTAGTGTCAAATCCGTGACTTCAAGCTTTGTGATCGCGTTCAATGCCATTCATTGGTGGAACCCAGATATCCCACGAGAGCCCACCCGGCAGCGTCCGTGCCAACGATTATGATTCGTGGTAGTGTATATGTATCTATAGAGCCCAATCCCTCTTGTTTCTCGACGATGAGCGAGTAGCTTTATTCAAATACCATACCATCTAAACCCTATCAGGGCGGAGCTGTGCTTGGGAGCTAACCCAATTGAAGTCGGACTAGTTGGCTTTTAGCTTCAGGGACGCGGTGAAAGCCTATAATTTACTATGCTACGGCAATCTGACCCCGTCATATATGGAAGACCTCCCATGGAGTCAAACTTTCAGTTGAGCCATCTGCTTATCCCACTGTTAAACGTCGCATCCCTGCCAGCGCAGCGCCCTCAAGATTGGTTACAAGTCCGATTACCCAATTAGCTTGAACTGGGTAAATACCCAAGTTGCCCTCCATAATGTAATATTCGGACCATTGAAGCTCGCTGCTGCCCTGCTTTCTATTTGTTATTGACACAGTTTCCCGCTCACAAACGTTGAGATTGTCAAGTACGCGGGCTGGTGTAGCGCCGGCGAGAAGACAATACAAAGAAGAACTGACCGTTGGAAAGGCGCAAATGCGAACGATCCAACCTTCGTGGCAATTCAACGCTCGTGCATCGATGTTCACTTGTGAGATGAACTCATAGCGAAGAAGCCCAGCGGCGACTCGTTTAGGAAATGACGTCACGCGAAGTTAGCTGTGGCAAGTAGTCAGCGGCGCTTCTGACCATTTGGGAAGAACGACCCAAGTCTGCTTCCGTCAATGTAGGCCGTCTTAAAAAGTCATAAGGCACCGAAAGCTTGGCACTCCCTTGGTATGCAGTTGCTTCATAAGTCGGCCCACCAGAAAGTCCACGCATGCCACATAGGCACGACGCTGGCGTGTTTTAGGCTGGTGCCGGAACGGAGCAGCATCATTGGAGTTGACTCCTCAGATCTCCATTTGTCGAGTCAAGTTTCCAGTCCGTTTGGTCCCTCGCAGTATGTATTATCATGTATCACCTCAGCAAACCAGCAATCAGTCAGACCGCAGACGCATTATAAGTGGCCTTGCTGACAGCGATATGACCACGACTGTACCTATGAGTAGTACTCTTCACTAGCTCTGGCTCTAGATAATTGTGAAGCCCACCCTGAACAGGCTTCGCACACAGCGTGCCAAGAACATTTCTCTTCAGCTTTTTCAGAGATGAGAGGCTGAAGACGCTGATGCAAAGTCGCCTTGTCCAATGACAATGGAAATCAGCCATCGGAATGCATAATGCGGACCAACAGTAGGTCTTGTCAAGAAGTGTTCTTCCGGCGTAGGTGTTGACTTGAGCGCACATTGAAGTGAGGCAGGGAGCCACGCTAGCCGTCCACTGTGAATGTCTGTTTCCAGAGCCTATACTGCGGCTGGCCTCGCGCGTCTAATGTCTGCTCAACACCAGTCTCTCAATTAGAGACGACGGCATTACCAATGGAAGGTGAAAGATCATTCGATCCATGTGAGAGATCTGCTGGAATAATAGTCAGCCATACGAATGTAAATGCAGGGGAGGGGGGCGGACGCGATAAAAGGCCACCTGTTGGGTAATCTGGGTAATGCTCTTTTTACAGTGGATTCGTAGTGCGATCGAGCCCTTGAATCTCCAGAGCAGGCATCGAAGGGTATTTTGAGCTGATAAACGCATGGAGTGGGTGTGACGAAAACGCATCGGTGACCTGCAGGTTGAGATATGAAGGTCGGCTTGCGTCACTGCGGGCTCTATGCCCATTGAGTGAGCGAAGCTCGCTGAAGCGACTCTCGCAATATGCATGGATAATATGAATGGGATAGAACTGACATCGGGTTTGCTTCATCGAGGAGCAAGATCGGCGAAGTTGGCCAACACACGCCGTGTTGGAGTCAATAAAGTTGAGAGGGGCTAGTTTCATCATGCAATAACTTGGACAGAGATACAATCAGCAAGGGCTGAGCAAAGCCTGAGGAGTGGCTATTCATCATGGGAGAGCCGTATCAGGTGAGTGTGGGCGGACGACCTTGAAACCATCGACATAGCCTTGCAGTCGATCTGGGCTTCGTTTGGTTTTAGCATCACGCGCCATGGAGTGCGTACGCACTGGCTTACTGCCAGTGTATCGAAAGGCTCTATGGAGGGTCAATGAGCTGTCATTAGCAAATTGTTTGAGAAGTCCCATCACTCACCCATGTTCTGTACCTTGGAGGTTTGAACTATCTAGGTGCGGATTAACTGAGAGAAAGCAGCGTAAAGAGCGGGTTGGAAAAGACCGACATCAGCAGATATGAGATACGTACCTGATGGCAGCACATCCTCATCGTTGATATGCTTGATGACCTTATGCTTCTTAACAGTACCTGTCGACGCGGCGGAAGAAGGCCCAAGGATAGAGACGCTTCAATTGAGAGAGCCTCCATTGTATTCGAGGGGGAATCGGCTTTGGTCTTGCGTATATGATGGGTGCTCTGTCTGATTGGTCCCTTGCTATCGAGTCAAGGATCGAGGGGATAGAAAGCTCCATAAGCCATCCAGCATCCGGAATAGGCCACGCCGGGACTTGGGTAGGGGGCGGTGAAGATTTCTGCCACAGAAGGAAGTCAGCTTTATGTACATAGACTCAATCAAGGGTCAGGGGATACGAGTCACACTTAGCGTTTGCCGGTATTCATGAAGTATCATTCCATTCACCTTTTTGTGAGAGATCCCTGTGATAGAAATTCGTTTGATCAGTAATTGAACCCAAGAGGCTTTTATGGGGCCTACCATATACATAGGCTTCACTGTAATCTACCGGGGTTAGAGAGCCTGTCAAGGTTGTCATCGAATGGCTTCAGATCTGGACTGCACACAGACCGTTCAAGAAACTCTATTATGAGATTCTTAGATAGAACATAATGCATTTTTGGTGGGTCAAATGAACCGATACCCCCACCTTGGTAAGTGGATGTATTGGAAGCCTAGCGGAACCCGAGTGATATACGGTGTTAGCATAAGCTTTAGCTTAGGGGAGGGTAGTACTCACATATTCAAGCTCTCGTATATCAGTCCTGGAAATAAAGTTTCATCAGTGAGAGGTAGGAAGTCTCGCGCTGGTGGCTGGATACACTTATAAGTAGTAGACAAAAGAAAAGATCAAAGTTAATTTTCGTAGATGATATGTGCGAGGAGAGATGCAAGAGGAAAGTCATGTAAGGCGGATGGGAGCATATTTATACCCTTCAGGACAGCGTTCTTCGTCTTTCGCTTAGTTCTGTAGCGCTCCAGTTCGGGTAAGAGTGGCGGATTGTGAGGCTTGCTGGTTCTTTGTGCTTAAGAGGGAAAATGGCATACCAGCAAGCAGTTCTCTCCCCTAGAGAAACATTTTCGTTCACCAGCGGTGAGTAAACATGCGTTAAGCAAGCATGAGTAGCAATAAAAGATATAATGGCAAATAGCTGGTAAAAGTTAAGGTTCAGGTAGACTACGAGATCAGGCGAGGCCGTCCAGCAGAGTGGAATGGTGGCTAACTGAGGGACCGTTTATTCAACAGCGCATTCAGTTGAATCACCAGCAAATTCAGTTGAATCAACAGCGATGAGCAAACATGAGGCGTCCCAGGAATGTGCGGAATGACAAATTGTTTTTCTTGAGATCAAGTACGAGTCCCAGTCGCTAATTCGGGATAACCGAATGAGATCATAAACTTTATTCACTCGCGAATCAGTTGACTCAACGGGGATGAGCAAACATGAGCGTGATATACAATACTTGGAATGTTAGATGCTTGTTGGAAAGTGAAAGTTGAGGCAAGCACTGGGAAGTCCTCATTTTAATTTCTGACTTGACTAGTTCCTGACTTTTCTCTCACCCATTGACTAGCGGAAAATAATACCTACAAACAACAAAAAATGGATTTGCTCGCTCCATTACCACGTCTACCACGTTTGTATGGACGGACAACAAGGTTTGAATAAAACACATAATACACGCCCTGGAGAGAGCGTGAAAGTTGCTTCTCTTTTTTTTTTTTTTTTTAAAAAAAAAAGCGAACTTTGGGCAGCCCAAAGTGGCAAGACCACAACAATGCAAGCTGTTCGAAGTTGAGCCAACACCCGGGTACCTTGGATCCACACCGGTGCGGCCCGTGGGTCGAGGTGGGGCCACTAAATATACACTCTGGTGGCTCAACGTTAAGTAAACGACAGTGAATGATCAGCGAGGAAAGCTAGAAGCCCTCAGAGAATGCTGGTAAATGAAAGTCTGCTTAATTATGTGTAACACACGCGCACCGCTAAGGCGTCCTTGTAACCCCTTTCTATTACATTTCGGCCGTTTCAGCGAAAGTACCGCACGTAGCGGGTGCCCGCGTAGTTTGCATACACTACTCTACGAAAGATACCAAAGTACGTCCCTCCAAAAGTTGAGATTGGGAGACAGGTATTCACTCAGTTAGTATGACGTGGCTTTTGTTAGTACGGTCATAGTTGGAGCGTATTGGTAGCCACTAGGAACTTGGAGCTTTCTGCGGCCTCCCCGCTGCCACTCTTGGTCACATACAGTAGTTCCGAAAATCGGTGTTATACCTGCACTCTTTCTTTGTTCCCTAGACCCTAAATGCCAAGATGCGTTAAACTATCCTCGGAAAGGGCATCTGAGCTTCGTTTTGTTCGCGGTATGTATCGTAAATTACCGGATTATTATATTAGCGAGCTAGTCGTTCGTTACCGGTAAGGTTCGTAGCTACGACCTAAGTGCCCACGTCCACTTGCCCAATCCTCACCTTGGCTTCTTGGTTGGTACTTTCACGGGCGGTGCAACTGGCCATGGCTCCTAACCTAGCAAATTCTACTCTTATGTTAATTCGTGATATAATTAGTAGTGATGAACTAACTATCTCGGAAATGGCGGCACCTGCAGGCTGCAGCAAACGCGTTATTACCAGGATTCGGTCTAACCTGCGCCTATTCGGTAGTGTCAAAGCACCCCTTATCAAAGCTGGACGGCCACGAAGCCTCACTCCTATTATGCTGGAAACTTTATACGAACATTTACTCCAAAAGCCGGATTTATACCTTCATGAGATAGAGCTCTTCATCCTCGATGAATTTAACGTGGCCGTACCAAAGTCCACGATCAGCGATGCCCTACATCGTAAAGGGTAGTCTAAGAAGACAGCACGACAGAAAGCAAAAGAGCGTAACTCAGATTTACGCGATGATTATTATCACCTTATCTCTGAATTCAGTTCATACCACCTCGTCTACGTAGATGAATCTGGGTGTGATAAACGAATAGGGATTAGAAGAACTGGCTGGTCTCCCCTCGGTACAACACCCATACAAGTGTCAAAATTCCATCGCGATCAACGGTATCAGATTCTCCCTGTATACAGGGTAGTAGTAGTAGTAGTAGTAGTAGTAGTAGTAGTAGTAGTAGTAATTTCATTTACCCCGACCCCTCGCGAACGATATACAGGATACGACAACTATATATCTTGGTTATGTATATCTAGAATGATCCACTTTCTGACAGAAACTTAGCGCCTCGTCACGGCCTGTCGTGGCCTATTACCGCTTCTATTGTTAGGCTGCCCTTATGGTGCGCGACTACGAAACCGCTGTGATGCCTCGGTAAAGTCTAATACGGCCTAGACCGTCTTCGCCCTTGAGACGGTGTCTAGCTTACCTTTCTCACCTTCTTTTGAGCCTCCTAGCAGACTCGACACGCTGCCAAGCGCGTCCCCGACCTTTTCTCTCAGCGTCACTCGCAGCTCTCGTAGCTTCGGGCAGTCCATCAACACATAAGTAACGGTCTCCCGTACGCCATACTCACACCGGTCATCATCACTGTAGCCGATCTTCTTACGGTAACTGGATAGCCAGTTGTGGCCCGTGCGTAGCTGCGTTAGCAGATACGCTCGGCTCCGCGGTAAATTTCCGTATAACTTTCTGGTGTAGCGTGCTGGTAGATTCCCGTCGATCTTTCGGAGATGTTCTCCTTTCGTCTTTGTCCTCCACTCCCGGCTCCACTGGGCTTGAATCTGGTTACGGATGTATACGTTCTCCCTTGATAGTAGCGGGCGGAAGGTGTGAGTTTTACCTGGTTGCGCCGCTTCTTTGGTGAGCCGATCTATTGCATCGTTCCTAGCGTTTTCGTAATGTCCTGGTATCCACTGGAGGTAGAGTTTGATATTTTCTGACCCAACTTCGAGGGCCGCCTGGAGAATTGCATGGATGATCCGCTGTCCTGATTTGTTTCCTAGGTTCTGGATTGCTTATAAGGCCGATCTACTGTCACAAAGGATTGTTGCCGTTGTTTACATTTTATTTTCGACACTTGTGCGTTGATGTGCCAACTTGAACACCATACTGATCGCGTAGAAAATCCCAACGAGCTCTGCTACGTGGACCGACCAGCACTCCATCAGTCCCACTTCGACCTATCTAGATTCCACCACCCCTTTATTGTCGTCAAGTGTTATAATAGCAGCACCCAGGTAGTCTTCCCGCCCCGAGGCGTCCGAGTAGATGACAATGTCGGACGTGTTTCGTACTGCCTCGGCCATCTCTCTTACCACTTCACGGTCAGGTTCAAGCAAAATCTACGCGAAGGAGTCCCTTCGCCATAGGGGTAGTGGATGCGGGTCGATTGTTTCAAGCTCCCTGAGTCGGTCTACGTCCATGGTTTTCATAGGTTCTGCTAGAGGAAAACGCGCGTACGAGCCTACGTTGTTTCTCCGATTCTAAGCGCGCAGAAGTCCTTTCTAAATAGGGTGGTCATGGGGTAGTGTGTGTAGTCTCACGATAGTCCGCTGTGCCCGGTGGCGAAGGCGGAGGTGTGTATAGGAATAACATGAGCTTCGACTTCCAGAGTGACAGTAGCTACTGTTCTAAATACTGAAAGGATCCTAATCAAGACAGTTCTTTAAATGGTATTTAAGTGGCGGAGATGTACCTTGTCTCGTAGCGGGTCGTGCCAGATGGTCGACGCGTAGTCGACGATAGGCGCGACACAGGCTTGGTAGAGCTGCCGCATCTACTCCGGTCGTAGCTGTCTAAGCCTATTGAGGGCGATCGCTGTCTTTGTGGCGCGCTTGATGGCTTACTATACGTGCTCTTTCTAGCGGAGCCCCTGGTTAAAGATGATACCTAGTAGCTTTACGGTGGGTGATGGTTTTACTTGGGCTCCATCGAACGTAACGTGTCCCTGCAGATTTACTCCTTTTTTCCTGGTGATATTGATGAGCTCTGTTTTCTCTGCCGCGAAGTGAGAGCCGGTTCGTCTGGCCCACTCTTTGATCTGGGGGACATCCTCGGCTTGTATTTTGGTAAGGTTTTCTTCGGCTGAAGGGCCTACTTACTATCTAAAGTAGTCATCGATGAATGCCGACGATCCGCTGTGCGAGTCGACCGGCTAGTTAACCAGATCGGTGTTAAAAAAGGCGAATAGGATGGGGGAGAGTGGCGATCCTTGCGTGAGACCCGCGTGGGCTAGCGGCTGGGTCTCTGTGCGGAAATCATCAAATCCAATATTGGCGTAACGGTCGCTTATGAAGCTATTTATCTATCGTCTAGCTACCATCGGAATCCCCCACGCCTGTAGCGAGGTATCTAAACTAACCCAATTCACTCCGTTGAACACGCCTTTTAGGTCGAATACGATTAATATCACCACTTTGTGTTTGTACTATGTTTTGTCGATTACACCAGACAGAATCAGTAAGGCTTGCTCGGTCGTTCTGCCTGGGCGTCCGCTAAACTGGCTGTTCGGGAGTAAGTTATGTTTCTCAGCTAGGTAGGATAGTCGTCTGGCCATCACTGCTTCCAATAGTTTTCCAAGCGTGTTCAGTAGGGAGATTAGGCGATAGGCGCCGGGCACTGAGTAGTCTGGTTTGCCTGGCTTTCTTAACACGATAATCTTTGCACTACGCCACTGTTTCGAGTGGTACCCTAGTTCCACATAGGTCTTGAAGATGTTAGTGATCGTGCTTTTAAGGTATGTCCATAGGCTCTTCTACACAAGCATTAGTAGGTCGTCTTCTCCTGGTGCAGTGGTCCCCTTCGCTATCTTCAGTGATCGCTCAATCTCAAGTTCTGTAATTAGCTCCTATGACAGCTCTGGTCTCAGCGATTCTAACTGGCTAGGAACCGGACTGTTCATGGCGGGGAAGAAGGTGTTTAAAAAGGCCTCTACTTTGTCCTCGTTCTAGCTCAGGTCTTCCGCGTCCACTCGTAGCTCTGGTATGCATCCCTACGTCTCTCGGGGTTTCATGTATATGGCCGCTTTCCAGAGCTTCCCCTCTCCTGCTTCATCCAAGAACTGTTTCCAGTATGAGGCTTTAGTCTATTCGATCGTACGTGTCCACACTCGCCGTTTTTATTGTATGAGTTAAAAGGCTATTGTAGTGATTGCGTGGTCTCATCCGAGTCGTGCGCAGCTCTTATACCACCTTCTACGCAACTAGTTAACTTCGACCTGCTGGATCTTGAGTTCAGGGGTGAACCATCGTTTAGAATATGGCGTTGGGTGCGTGTCGGGAGTAAACTTATAACCGCTTGGATCGTTGCTGCTGTCAGCTTCTCCACCACTCGGTCGAGGGTTAGTCGGGTTTTAACTTCTGTCTAAGGGCCCATCTTACTGGCTACTGCTGCGCCAAATTTGACCCAGTCTACACGCTTGTATGCTTTCTTGATGTTGGTGCTGGGTACAATCTGGGGGTGTAGATTCCATTTAGAGTAGGTTGCGCAGTGGTCAGATCCGTAGTTCTCGTGGTATAGGTAGCACTTTACCAGCCGATCCGGTCTGTCCGTTGTGGTCTGGTCGATGGTCGAGTTTTGGCCTGGCTTGTTCAGGGCCCAGTAGGTTGCAGTGCCTCGAGGAAGGCAGCTGTGGAGATTGAGCGTTTGGACAAATTCGACCAGGTCGCTGGCGTCTTCAATAAAGTTGGGTGGGATGTGATTGCCACCCCACATCGGATGATGGCGATTGAGATCCCCGGAAATAATGAGGCTCGTGTCCCGTTGTTCGTTTTGTGTGGTCGCTGCGATGGTGTTCTGTATGGCTGTAAGGGCAGGGATTGCCGAGTTGTCGTCACCCGTGTAAAGGGGGGCTCAAGGGATATAGACAGAAAAGATCAGTATCTGGGAGTCGGCTGTCCAGATTTTGATGGCTACAACGTCCGGGTGGTTGCAGGTGATTTGGCGGTGGGAGGAGGTGGAGATTCTTCTGTTGACGTAGGTGAGGCTTCGGAAGCGAACTGCGTCGGTCTGCGTGGTGGGTCGGTATAGTCTCCAGGCGCTGTGGTTGACATGTGTGCGGTAAGTGGTAATAGAGGGCTCCTGGATCAAGAGAACATCCAGCTCTTGGCTTTCAGGGTCGTTGATCAGTGCCTCCATTCTTGGTCCCGATTTCATCATGTTCAACTGTAGTATGCGTAGATTTCTTTCTAGCACCTGGCAGGGTTGAAGGTTGCTGGTGTTTGGCACTGTCGGTCCCCGGTCGGGTGTTCGCTACTGCAGTCCAGGCATCGGGCTCGCACTCCTGGTGGGCATCGCTCCCGTTCGTGCTGTCCAGCACAGTGCCCGCAGCGTGGTGTTTCTTTGCAGGACCAGGCCAGGTGGCCGAATCTTTGATACCGAAAGCACCTCTTCTTTTTGATCTCGCAGCGTTCCACGCTACCAATGTGTCTCTGGCCGATTAGGAGGCCGTTGTTGAGTATGTATTCCGCTCCCTCGGCCGAATCAAACCGGATCCCGAGTGATGCAAAATTTCCAAGCATTTTGTCTTTCTTCTTGAGCCACGCGACCTCTTCAATTTGGAAGCCTCGTTCAGAGAGCTCGTTTTCCGCGATAGTTTTCTCGATCGCCTGGGCATTGGCGTTTTCCAAGTCGAGGTCCCCGGTAGGAGTGCGATGCACCACAACTCCGAAACGTGGCTTCACCAACTTCGTGTTATTACCCAACTCTTTCAACTACTCAATATTGTTCCGGGCCGCTTCTGCCGATGTCATGTCCTTGAAACGGATCAAGTATCCCGTTTTGGTGGTGCCGACCCCGGCGACTTGGGCATCCTGTGTTGCCGGTGCGCTCAGCAGGGCCGTACGAATGTGTGAGTTGGCGGTTTCCGTGGGGAGATATCGACCGAAACTGTTTCCTTCGCTGGCATCGTTGTCTCGTGGGTCCACAAAGGACCTTTTGGTGCTAATCCAGACACAGTGCTAGTCCTTCTCGGGGCGGTAATGGCTCGGTGGCGCGTTCCCGTCGGTAGCATTCGCTGCAACTGTCGCCCATGTTCTCAGGGCGGGCGCTGGTGAAGTTTCACGCAAAGCTTTGAGCTCGTCGCGTAGATTCTCGTTCTGCTCGATCAGGACTTGTTGGTCGTGTTTCACTTGCTGCAGTTCGGTCCGGGTGGATTCGATAAGTTCGGTTTGGCGGTGGACGATGTCCTTCAGCTCATCAATGAGCTTCCAGACTTCCCGGGTGGTGATCCGACCGGAGGTATGTTCTATGCCAATAGAGCAAACTTAGGTCCTGCAATCTGTCCCAACTTCTCTTCGCTTCTCGCACTGGATGCACTGCAGAGAGCCTGGGGTTCTTTGGTTGACAAGGAAGAGCAAAAAAATCAGACAGGTACGTGATGGCCGGTCAACTCAGGGGAGGTCGTCGGACGTCACAGAAGAGACCTGAAGAGAGATCATGGAAAGGAAACGAACGAGTAGTGAGGTTGTATTGATCATGATCTCCCAGAAGGGAAATCCTATCTATCTACGGCGGTGGGTGCTGACACCTCAGGCACCCACCCATCAGTACGAAACGGATTGAATCGACTAATGAACTGCTATTTGAAGGGTCTATTTGCCACCAGAGGCCTTTACATCATAAAGCAGTTCGTCATGTTCTCCATCCACAAACCCGAGAACATTCTCCACTGCATTATCACTGAAAAGCACTGCTTCACTCTTCGCGCTGCGCCGGATCAAGTCCCGACCGCGCTCAAACATTTCCTCTTCATACGAAGACAGGGCCTCTTCCAAGCTCGCTTCCTGGACACTTGCAATATCCAGATGCTTGCCACAGAGCTCACGGAGACGTTTGGACAGTAGCACAGCATCGTACATGGCGCAGTTCACTCCTTCGCCCACAAAAGGTGTTGAAAGATGCGCTGCATCTCCGAGTAGCGTCACACCTGGAGCTGCATCGCGTTTCCAACCGACTTCTTCTGGCCTCAGGTAGTGCAAACTCCAAGCACGGAAGGGACCTTCTGCATTTGCAGCGATAGCTTTGAGTTGCGGTGCCCAGTTTGCGTAAAATTTATCTGAAGATAGCATCAACTGTCGCACAGCTTCGGACTTTTCCGTAGCATCGCCATTGCGGTGTTGGTAAAAGTCTTCGGGAACGACGACACCGAAGTACATTCTATACGTGCCGTCAGCCCCTTGCTGCAATGCCAAGCTCTTGTTTGGACCCATCGCCATCATCATTCCCGGGCCGGCCAACTCGTGGGCTGCTTTGTAGCTCGTGTTGCTGTGCGAAATCTTGCCTTCTATGTACATTTTTCCGGAATACACTGGCTGGGCTGTTGAGATCTGCAAATTGCGATCATCACTTAGGATTAGAATTCCTGTTGATTTTGGGCTGTTTGACTTACCAAGGAACGGACTTTGCTCCAACCCCCGTCAGCTCCAACAATAAGCTTGAAGCCAGTGGCCGAGTTGCCATTGGAAAAATTAATAACGCAGCCATTACCCACATCGTCGGGACTGTTGGTCTTCCTCCCATCAATAGAGCGCACACCGTAACCCCACCGGATCTTGTGCGAGGGTATAGAGCTAAGTAGAAGTTGACGTAGCTGCAGGCGATCGATCTCTGGCGCATCGCGGCCCTCACCAAAGCGCCCTACTGTCTCTCCAGAGGGCCTAAGTATGTGCATCCGCGAGGCATCCCAGCGTGCGTAGACCGCATTGAATTCCTCGAATAAACCCGCTTCCTTGAGTGCCCGCTGACCTGACGGGCCATGAAGATCCAGGGAGCCGCCTTGCTGCCATGGGCCCGGGACGGACGATTCATCACGCTCGTAAACAACGTAGTCCTGAAGTCCATTCACCTCAAGGAGGCGGGCGAAGAGAAGACCACTCGGTCCGGCACCGATTAACGTATTTCCCAAGCGAGCGGTCCGCCCAAGCGAGCGGTCCGCCTACCGCCTACCCTACAGTATTAATTATAATTATTAGAACAAAAACGCCAATATATTAAAAATCTATCTATTAGGGCACCAGGTAATTGAATGTCCTACACCCTGGCAACCGCTACATCGTGCTTGCCGCCGTCTGACCGGTGGAGGTGGTAAAACAGGTGTTATCTGCCGTGCCGTAGGGGGTGCAGTAGGTGCTTCATACACCTGTGTAGTGTGCTGTATAGCTTCCTGACCCTCCTGAACTGTCATTCCGCCCTCATTGGGTATTTGTCTAGTCGAGCGCTGGCGCTTTTGCTTCTGCTTCTCATGTGCAGCGCGTAATTTGCGTGTTTCGACCTCAAGTAAAGCAGTTGAATGCATCTGAATTTCACAAGCCTTAAGAACTTGATTGATTTGTTGATTTAGGGGGCTTGGAGGACTATTTGAGCGCTGTTTTAATAGCGCTTTGATAGAGCTAGCCTGCCGTTGTAGCTGTTTGAAATTCTGTGGTGTTTTTGGTGAAAATTGGCTTGATTGACTGCCTGGGCGACTACCTGGGGGGGTAGGTGTTCGAAGGATAATATTCAACTTTAATAACACATACTCTGGGTTAAATGGTATTATCCCAGTTGCTGTGAAACTATTTTGAATAGTTTTCGGCTGAAAAGCTCTTTCACGAGCGATTGGATAAGCTGAAAGAAAGTCGAATTTATCGATATGGTTGAAACCAAGCCGCATTTGATTTTCAACAAGTCGGCCATATTCACGCTTTAATGGCGCAAAACACCCAACATCAAGTGGTTGAAGAAGATGAGAAGAATGGGCTGGCATACAAATTGGAATAATATCATTCTCTTTGCATATTTGATCAAACTGAGGGGTTAAATGACTCCCATGACCATCAAGGATCAAAAGTCGATATTTCCCAACAGTACGGCTTGTTGTTGCTGGAATAAAGTGTTTTTGAAGCCACCGTAATCCAATTTCATCTGTTGTCCATCCATTTGGACTTGTTTCGAATCGCCAATCAGATGGAAGGCTCTCAAACCATCCTTCAATCAAAACTTTGCCTTTGAAAATGATCATTGGTGGGAGTACCCAATCAGATCCAATAGTTTCAATTACTGTGACCCATTCACGATTTCCTGGTTGTAAAAGTGATCGCCGACCGTAGAATTCTGAGCGAGTAACAACTTTAGCAGTTGCTATAAGTCCCATTGCAAATCCAGTTTCATCAAAGTTATAGATATCTTCTGAAAGAATACCATTCTCTTGAATTGTTTGGAGGACTAGATTAAACCATTCCTGGACAATCTTTGGGTCCTCCATCTTTGCAGCTCGTAATTATATCGCCGAGAGAATCGAGTAAGTTAATTCTGAATGGCGTTTAACAAAGTTGGCGACCCAATTCTTGCCAACAGTTTGAGAAGGGGTCTGGCCGCGGGCTGTAAGTAGAATATTGGCCATTTCTTGTACACTAGCTGGCCGGGGGGCCGCTCCGCGTATATCCATAGAGATTATCCACTGGAGAAGCGAATCCTCTTCAATTTTAGTCAATTTATGACTATTGGCGCGAGTTTCGGATCGATTGGTATGGCCGGCAAGACGACGCCGTAAAGTAGTACGAGATATGTTAAATTGGCGTGCTACTTCATGTTCGTTGGTAATTTGTTTCTTTTGAATAGCCTGGATCGCAAGTAAGATCCTACCCTCTTTATTACCAGAGGTTTCGGCCGAAATATTGCGACTTGGTGGCATGGTGGGTGGTTGAAGAACAAAGGACGCGCTCGCGACGCGATTTTTGGTTGGGCGGACCGCTCGCTTGGGCGGACCGCTCGCTTGGGAAATACGTTATTGCGATAGAGGGTGGTGGCGGATGCATGGTGGGATGTATCTGAATAAGATGACCAATGGATGGGAAGAAAAGATGATGAAGAAAATGTACACTTCGAATCAATCGGCTTTATATAGACGCGACGTTCTACATGTGGCAACGGAAATTTGTATATTTCCAGCTCCGGCTTTACCCCTTCTGATTGGTCGAGCCCGGAACCGGCCCGGAGCGATGTCCGGAGACGACCACTCACCACCGCACAACCTTTCGGCCTCCCCCGGGCCACTTCATACCATTCGCCATCTTCACTCAGAGCTTGATAATATTGGTAAAGAACCCTATGACCTTCGAAAGAGTTATGGAAGCCGCCGGATATCAAAAGACAGCCTCTGGGCGCGGCTTTGCTCGGTTCGCTGTAAGTACGGAGCGCGGGCAGCGATCGAGAATCTGCAAAAATTGACAGCGCCAGTGCGACTTTTGTCGAGTGAAGAAACTCAAGTATGTCGCACCCTTGCATGACCCCAGGTGAGGTTTCAAACTTGGCTAATTTATTTAAAAGATGTTCGCGAGAGTTGCCGAAATGCAGTGGTTGCAAGCCGTGGCCAAGTAGCTGCGTATATTCGCGAGAAGTGTCGTCATTTAACGCGAACGGGAAAAGACTTCATGTGGCCGAGGCCACTAATAGAGATACAAAAATCAGCATTGAGAGTCGCCTCGAACGCCTGGAGCGCACAGTCAAGTCTCTAACCAGCTCCGTTGAAGAAGCCTTGCATGTCTTGTCCGCGGCAGCCCCACGAAGAGACTCATCCAAAATACCCATTACATTCAACCAGACGATTGCGAATGAAGCAGACAGATCCGATCCAGAGCTGTATATCGGTCCATCGCATTCCTTCTCTTTTCTTCAAGAGGCACCTGCAGGCATCGAGCGTCTAGCCCGACAAGGTGTTGAAGATTCTCGACAGTGTGCCATTTCAGAGATTCACAACATGTCATCGAGTCTGACATCAGCAAGAATGGGAAGCCCGATGAAAGCTTCAACAAGCTTTCATGTACCATCGAGATCTGCAGGATATGCCCTCCTCGGCAGTGAGCTCATTTCCCTCCCTTCCCCCTTCACTGTTGTTGCATCGTTCTACTAACTTCAGACTCATTGAGCTAGAGTTTCTGGAGCATTGCGAGCTTGGTGAGCCATTTTTTCGTTTCCCGCCGGACGAAGTCCTTAGACAGATCGTTTTCGAACCTGAAAAGGTCCGGGAAAAGGCGTGGATTGTTTCCTTCAACTATATACTACTTGCTGCTATATCTACGCAGCAGGATGAGCATGAAGACAAACTCCGACAAAATTCCCAACTGGCATTGAATGATAGCCAGATTTTCCTCGAACCATCCTTGGCTAATGTACAGACTCTGGCCTTGCTCGCTGTTCACGGCGAAGACTTTGCTTCGCCCAACATATCATGGATGCTGTTAAGTCATGCATGTCGCCAGGCCGAAGCTTTAGGCTTACACATCAATACCAGCACGGGTAGATTTGATGAATCGCAGCACAAGCTGTGTTTATTTTGGATGCTCTTCACGCTGGACAAATCTTGTGCGCTGGCATTTGGTCGGCCTGCCTTCCTGCCATTCTCCCTGTACCGTTATGTGCCGCTGCCTGACGAAGAGTTTATGCGGAAATTCAGACCTCATGAGAAGGAGGCCCCCGGTAGTCAACAGCAGAATCCCCAAAGCTCTAGTTTTGGTGCCTTGATGTTTAAAAATACTATTGAGCTGGCTAAGCTGATGAGCGATGTTTTGGATGTTCTGGGCGTGGGCAACTCGAAGAAATCCAAGGATGAGACACGATCAAAGTTGGAAGGTTGGTTCTCAATCACAAATATGGTAAGATTCACACTGCATTGGCGATTTGGATACTGGAATATCTAATTCATAAATTCAGGCATTGACGCAAGCCATGGAGAACGAGCGCATATCAGCAGACGCAGATCAGATTCATGAAATGGAACTTGGAATCAATAGTGTCAAGTTTCAATATCTGCACATTCTAACTCTACTACTGAAGGGGGAACGGTCCTCAGATCTCCGTCTATCCTTTGCTCGCGAAGCAGTTTCCTTACTTCCCTCTTTGGTATCGAACTGGGGCTCAGTATATAACGGAGTTGTCTGGTATGAGAAAACTTTCACTGTTTTAGACCCTGCTAACCGCAAAATTGACACAGGCAACTTCTCTATTATCCCTTCGCCCCTTTCTTCGTTATTTTCGAGAACGTAGTGCACCAGCGTAGCCACTATCCGAAATATGACGAAGATTTGCGCTTATTGGCTACGGCGGTAAACTACTTTGCCGAGATGAAATCCCAAATGCGGCTTCTTGCTGGTTTATGCTCCAAACTCCAGCATACTGCGGCTGTTTTCCTCCAGCTGGCTCAATCTCATACCCGCCGTGGCAACTCGACAAAGCCAGCCAGCAATATAGCCGGGGCTCCCTTATCCCAGCAGCAGAAAAGTTCAGCGCTTGGTGAGCAGGCCACACAGCCATGGGAGGACCTGATCAACGTTGATTTGGGTGATCATGACTTCATTACCTACTTGAATTGGTTGCCGGTTGACATGAATGCTACGTCCCGAATACTGGAAACTGAGCTTCAAGGTCCAAAATCCCATCATCCGGACCGCGGCGAGGAAAGCAGTCTACCATACTCTCAAAAGCTGATGTCGGACCGTACCTTTGATTGGTTCTTATGGGATGACTATTATGGCAGTACCAACATAGAGTTTGAATGATGTTTCACCCACCAAACAGTGAAAACTTTACGCACCTTTTGAGAAACGCAGTTTTCGGGGCACGTATGTATTATTTACAATCTGATGATCCAACACAAATAATCGCCCGTGGCACCGGACCAGAGGGCACTTATAAACCGGGGATCTGGCAGAGTAAATGGGGCAGAGGATAGAGAATTCGACGGGAATTGGATTCCATTTTACCAACTTAATAGCATTTCAGTCTCTCTTTTATAGACAATGGTAACCCGGGAAGCGTGAACCGTCTTCCACCCAATGCAGGATATCCAAGCTAGCTACCGCAATTCGACCTACTGTAATCGAAATGCGAGCCAGTAGTATGTGTCGATCAGAGAGGGGCTAAGATGAATTAGATGGTGCCTATTGAACTCTAATTGGGGCGATCATTTAGCTTACTTCCTGTCTCGAACAGCATTCGGTGTCGTATGCAACTAATAAGTCATGTGCTCAGTCGATGGCCATTGACGAAGTCAAACCTTCAAAATAACCCAAAAAAAGTGCATTTATTCCTCAAGTTAAGCGTACCAGCTCTAGGCCCGCCAGTGGGCTTGTTAGAATAGCGACTTACTCTTAATAGTCGGGCTGCAGCATAGGACTAGGAGGAAGACATCATTCTAACAGGTGATATCAGAGAATTATGTGATAGAAAGTCGGTCACTTTTCCATGCTTTATATAACTCAAGGAAGCCGCAGCGAACGTACAATTAGAATAGTGAATTTCTTTATACTGTCTATCATACTAGTAATGACTTCACGCTGCCTGGAATTGATGTTTCGCGTCATGTTATGACGGGTGCCGGGTTACCGACGCTTGTATTGGAAGGATCAAATTGAAGCGACATCTTGACCGGCGGGGGTTTTTTACATTTTTACACATATATAATAATACAGGGCTATACGGCTATTTCGGTTTTATACTCGTTACAGACGTTTCAATTATGTACTTTTCGTCCAAAGAACAGCATTTTAAATAAGGAGCTAACTACATTTGGAGCTTTAGTCATGTGATTAGGGTTTGAAAGAGCGTCTCTTTTGTTTCTGACATGGAAGGCGATACAGGCTAAGGTAAACCAGACACCATCTCAAGGGCAAAGACGGTCAAGGCCGTTTTGGACTTCGCCGAGGCGTCACAGCGGTTTTGGAGTCGCGCGCCACGAGGGCAGCCTAACAATGGGAACGGCAATTAGGCCATGGCAGGCCGTGACGAGGCTCTAAGTTCGTTTTCAGAAAGTGGAACACTCTACATGTACGTTCACGTGTATATAGTTGTTGTATCCTGCATATCGCTTTAGAGCGAGGGGTCAAGGTAAATGAAACCAACCAACCAACCAATCACTGTACGAAAAGATCTTTGGTCCGGATCACAGTAGCACCCGGCGAATTGGAGACATGTTAGATGCTTTGTATCTGGCAGATGTAAATTAGTGTCTTCATCTTCCCATACACAGACATTATAAACTTTCCTCCGATTTATTCTCACAATAGCCGCAGATTCAGAACGTACTTTCACTACGGTTAACGCAATAAGCAATGCCACATCTGATTATGTGTAAAGTATATCAACAAGTTTATGTTTTTTAGCTTCTAGTTATGGGTCGTTGACCGGGAGCTCATTGTAAATTCGTTGAATTCTAGTTCGCTGACCTTGATCTCTGGATTTGATCAGTGAATCTGTGCATTTTGCAGTATTTGGATTTGAGATCATCAATTCAGCTACACATTTCTGAGCATCAGCTTTTAATGTCGAGCTGATTAAGTCCCAAATCAGTCCATTAATCTTTCATTTTCATTTGAAATGGACAGGTGCAGCATTCCAATGTAGTCTGCCTAATGTTGAATTTTGCAAAGAGTCTTGCTAAAGCTTCCCTACGGCCAATACGCCATTTGTTCAAGAATGCGATTAGAGAGATACAATCCCGTTTATCGGTTGAGGATGGACAGAAAAAAGGCTCGACAGAATCGAAATCTAGGGAATCTGGTCATAGATGATAAGGCCTCCGGATCTTAATGTGATAATTCACGAACGAATACATTTTTGGAGCTTCTTGGCACGTTCGTTTGTATTATAATCTGGCACTGATATCCTTGTTTTAGACCCTAACCAAGTCTAGGAGCTTGCTAGGGTTCTTAGTAGAGGCTTTTTGCAGACAAGTCGTACATGTAATGTAATATAGTGCAGTTACGTCAGAGGCGCAGCTGTATTAGAGAGCATCAGCACTAGTCCTGAAATGGACAGCAGGTTGCAGATGTGATTGGCTAGGTCTTTTCCCTAGACCCCAAATTATAACGTCTGTCTTCCAAATCTAGGCATTGTTGCGACTGCTCTCTTGTACATCCAGCTCACACAAATATGCTAAGGTATAAAATGAGGGCCCCGCTACTGGTTTTAGTTAAACGACCCACATTTGGATTGAAAATGGTTTCTCACTCTCCTAACCAGGATATATAGTCGTTGTATATTGTGTATCGCTCTGCGAGGGGTCAGTGTAAATGAAATTACTACTACTACTACTACTACTACTAGTCCTAATTTTGTCGACTACGAAGATTCTCTTCAACCCCATGAGTCTACAAACCTTGATGAGGAAGATGGCACACCGATTAATACCGCAACAGAAGAGGAAGCCGACGCAGCAATTACCTCGTTCATTGAAAGTAATTCCAAAATTCCGGTAACTCCTTCTCGCGGTAAAATTGCCTTCCCTGTCGTGGTACCTCAATGACGACCCGGAACTAAAGAGCGGGGTTTCATGAAGGCGTATGCTCCAATATTATCACAGTGTGACATCAGCCAAGATCACTTTCACGAGTTCATTGTCGCTTTGAACAAAGCAGTCCAGGCCTCTAAATGGATTGCGGCGGTGCAAATTGCAGCCTTCGGGGCTTCATTCGTGCCAAATCAAATCTCTATGGGCGCGACAGCGGCAGTGCAAATAATATCAACGGTCGCAGCAAAGGCACAAATTAGATGGAAGTAGGTTTGGCGCAGAAATCCTTCAAAATACTCTTGGTCTAATGCTCCTTGGCCAGAGTCAACACCTTCATAGATAGGGCGAACCAGGAACTATTCTGTCCTCGAGGGCTCTACTGTATGATTGTGACATACAAATCTCTCGCACAGCAACAGCAAGAGGATATCAAAAAATCGATAAAAATACCCTCTGATATCGGGGCTTCTGGCCCGGCTCGAAGCAAATTGCCAGAGAAAGTCGCGAAGAACTTGCGTAATCCAATCTCCGCTACTACGGAAGGAGAGCAAAATTTACCATCGGAAATTGCACCCCTTATCTTCTCAGATGATGAGGGTGGGAATGTTGAAATGAAAAAGAAAGAGAAGCCCTGGAACAAATTGAATGATTACTTTGATGAACGCGCCCGGGCAAGATACGTAACTCTCTCAGATTTTCCGAAGGGAGGTTTCCTGTAACAAATTGAAATAGGCCAGTGAAAGCAACCATGACGCTTTATCCTCAGCCCCGGAATCTAAATTCAAGTATCGATTCCTTGATCCTAATCATCCAGCCAGTAATGGAGGTCTTCTTGGCTTGATATCAGGCGGGCACCTTACCAGGGACCCAAGAAAGACAATGGAAGACACGAAAAATTTGTACATGTATCAGCAACAGGCAAACCTTCTTCAAGAGCAACAGGACAGTCAGCTACAGCTGCTCCACAGTCAGTTCCAAGTCCTGGGCTTCTCCGAACAACAGCAACGCGAGTATATCGCAACCTATGAGCAGCAATGCCAGCTGCAACGAGAGCAGATGCAGGTCCAGATCGGAGGAATGGAAGTTATGCACAGAAAGATATTGAGGCATGTTCTTTATCTCATGATTGTAAACCTGCCATCTCAGGAAGAAGTTGAGGCGGCCAGAATAGCGACGAGTACAGACGAGGAAGATGATGGCAGCCAAAGAAGCTCCGTGAGCATGTTCAACGTACAATAGTTGATCTTACACTTGAAACATGCTTGGACATTTAGCTGTATGTCCTTGAGTAAGGGATGCTGTAGCCAGTCGCTTCAGTGTAATAATCGAGAGGATTCTCAAATTGATTTTTCATGACCCTCAGATCCTGAAAACCATAAGTTGTGTTGATTGATTTTCCGTCACGTTTTAATCAGAAGAACGTGCTGGGTGCGGATGTGATTAAACGCTATGGGAGCGAGAGAGATCAACTCCAGGTCTCAAAATGCATTGATTGAAGAGACTAAATTGACTGATGAAATTGACTGATGAAATTGACTGATGAAATTGACTGATGAAATTGACTGATGAAATTGACTGATGAAATTGACTGATGAAATTGACTGATGAAATTGACTGATGAAATTGACTGATGAAATTGACTGATGAAATTGACTGATGAAATTGACTGAATTGACTGATTAGATTAGTTCTTCCACTGTTTCTGAGGGTGATCATGGAGTTCTAGTAAAATCTTGAGCTGCAGCTGTTAAATGAGGGAAGAACTTGGTCGGGTTGCTCTCTGTTTTGTTACCCAAAATATATTAATCCAAGTGACAAGACTTAGCAAAGTATTTTCTGAAAGAATCAACATTGCAGTGTTGCCAGGCGATCAAGATAGTACTCATATTCGAACATTCTTGAAGTTTTTCGCTAATTCTCCACCAGTCCCGACGATCTTTGCTTCGGGTTGGACTTGTTCGGCATTGGCTTTATCATTGGATTGGATGTTTGCGAAGCCAACCTGACGGGAAGTATCACCCAAATCCTGAGTGGCGTAAAGGGGGATTTGAGATAAATCTGGGTCAAACCCCCAGATATCATCCTTTATGGTTTTTTCTTCTGTCTGGGTGGGAGATTTTTGGTCACCAGGACGTCTGGCCAGGAATCTGTCCTCCGGATGGAGAGATACAGGCCCTTCATTATATCGAGGATGGACATTCAGCTACAGCACACGGAGAAGCAGGGGTTGACCAATTTATGAATTAGCTCATTTACCTACCTTGGGTGCCCGAGACAGGCGCTTGTTCCTGATTATCGGCTAATGAGGACGAAGAACCATCGAATCCCCAAAAGTCACTTGCCATCGCGTATGTGAGTTAAGACCGAGGTGTTGCGCTTAGGAGGTCAAGATATTCTCGATGTTTTGCAGATGGAAGAAAGGTGTGCCCTCGAATATATTGGCGCCATGCTTATATCCTGTTATAATGATAATACCCAATTTTAAATTCGTTGATTCCGACAGGGATTTCATCTTACGACATCATTGGATGATAGAGAAATCCGCCAATCGGTACCCTCATTGTTTGGAACCTCTTGCTTGGCTCTTAAAGCGTCTGCTGCTCGAATGGACGGATTAGAGCCGAAAATGCCTTGTTCTGGAATGTGGAGTCTGTATTCCTGGCCTAAAGTTGACTTATCCACAGGTTTCTGACCAAAAGTAAACCTCAATGACTCCAAGGGAATTATCTGGGCGGACTCACTGGCCGGTAACTTGATTAGACCCACATGTGAAACCACCAACAGGATATCTGTGCAGGACATTCCATTTTTGACGATGGACCTACTCTCATTGGCTAACCATCGCCTTCTCAAAACAAGTCTAAGGGATATATCAGATTCGTACGCGTAATGGTTTCTCCCACATTCAAGCAAGAGGAATACCTGGGGAATAAATTAGTAGGCCAGCCTCCTTTCCCCTATATCTGTGAACTCACGCACTCCAAGAAATAACTCGCTGCCGCCAGACACGGGAGCTCTCCGATCAAGAAAAACACGTGCACGTGAGTGCTTACAAAGCCTGAGACTGGATACCGAAACACTTGTCCCCACCCTTTACTCGTTCTTCTCGGAGATCATTCGCGGGTATTCAGCCGATCAGCAGTGCTCCGAGAGTGGATGAATATTCCAATTATTTTCCAAGGCAAAAAATGATATGCCAGCCGCCAGGACAATAAATTCTGTGTCATAGATGAAGAAAGTGGTGGTCGCCGAAAACTCTTTTCCAAACGCAAAATCGAGTCGCTCGAACAAGACAGAGCCTTGCAAATTCGACTGATCGAGAAAATTCAACATGGTGATCAAGAAAACGTGAATGAAACGATTGGAATGATTCGCGGAGGTGCTTCGCTAGCTGTCCTTCGGTCGCATCTCGAACTAGGGCATGGCACCTTGGAGCTCGCTGATAAAATACTGGTGACTGACGATGAGGACGGTAGGCATGACCACACGGAAAACAAGAGCCAAGTCTATCTAAGTGTTCAAAATATCATTGAATGATCGCATTGGGAATTTTTGTTTCTAATGTTGTTTTTACGAAAAGAGCCAATGAGTAGATTATTAACGCAATAATACTGTAATTAACTGTAGTTTACGTCAACGCACCGCGGATACTTCACGATATGCAAATGGGCGGGAAGATTTCCTGTCGCATACCAGCGTGCTGCAATGCCGGTGGGGGCCTGGGGGGATAAAGAAGATAATATGGAGGTAAAGCTGATTTCGAATATTACTGTATTAACCCCCTCAGAACTGAGATATTTTGATCGAATTCAGGCTCAATTATACATATGAGGAGTATGCGAGAATTATTCAATAGAGCAGCTCCTGGCGCATGAATTGGGATTATTCAAAGCGGACGCTCCATCACACGAACTTGATTCTTGCAATTTTGATTTGCGGAGAAGGAAGGCCCCGACCGATTGAGCGGAATCAATCGATCGTGCGAACCTGTAGGATATGTTATTGCTCAGTCAATACCTTTTTGTGGGTCCAGCTACAAGAGCCTCTTCCAGTTAACAAAGACGTGTAGCTAGCTAACTATACAATGGACGCAAGGTGATTTTCACAGCATGAACCGATTATTACGGATTGTGAACGGTCGGACTTGGAATCAACATGGATGGTCATGTGACCAGCCATCGGCCGCACAGGTTTCTGGCATGAAACACCTAGGACAGCGTTTGGCAGCTCAGCCTTGCAAACACAACCAATCACAATTAGCTAAGTGAGAAGCCCTCTGCACGTGTTGGTTCTCTAAACTACCAAGTCTTTGACGAGCTATGAAATACCAATAACAGTCCCATTTGTCAACTGCCTGTGAGGAAGAATTGTGACAAGCCCCCCCCCCCCCCCCCCCCCCCCCCCCCCCCCCCCCAGCCTTCCGAATCCACGTCTGCAAAGTTCCACGGCGATGTTATGGCTTCGGACAATTCTCGCTATCAAAGATCGGATTGGGAAAGGAAAAACGAAGAAAAGCTGCCAAAAGTAGAGATGACTCTGAATACCGACAAAGCGCCTTTAGCAGGGTCTCAAAGCTCTTTGGCAGCTGAAGCAAATTTGAAGGCTGAAAAAAGTTCGTCCACGCACCCCTCTGCAACTGTCTTTGGAGACTGACTTTTCAAGAACTCTGTATCTACTTTCGTTCCTACAAAGAATCAGGCTATGTCGGGGACGAGGACATATTTCGTGCAGTTTACCTTAATGAGAGAACCGCTGTCACATTCGCCCAAAGAGTTTGCGAAAAGGCATTGGTTGACTATTTAGTAGTGACAGCCTTCGAATACGTTGATGAAAACGGTGGTATGATGCCGTTGGACGACACTTTTGTAAATAGTTTACGCGACGGAGACTCCATGGACATTGATTTCCTGTCTGCAGCCCAGCGATCGTGTGGGAATTCACCCTCCCCTTCAAAGAAATTAACGATGCGAGTCTTCTTCAGATATCAGTCATAATTGATGGGGTTAGGTCAGGGTATCACGTGCATTATCAGTCACGACGATAGTCATATTGCTTGACAATTTGCTCCTCCTACGGCAAGGTTTCGATCATGACTTTTTTACTGAAGTCCTCGGTGGAACTTAAATCGGCGTTACCAGCAGGCGGAGCAGGCAGAGCAGGCTAACAAAGCCTATGCTGCAAATTTGCTTGATAGTGCTCATCACCACTTGAGAATGATTTGGTCTCGAATATTGCCCGCAATCAATTTTCTTCTAATGTAACAATCTCCATCTTAGCGTACCGTGTTGGACAGGAGTTTGTCAGTATTCTAATGTGCCATTTTGATCTACTATTGACAACTACTTTTACCTAATTCAAACTACATGTCAGAGGATTTTTTTGATTCAGATCAAGGAATTGGGCAGCATACTCGGCCAGTGGATTGGAGGAAAAGCTATCCATCAGAATCAAAAGCACTCGGACACGATGAATGTTATACTTGCCCCGTCGAATTTGGTTTTCAAGTTTGATCAGTGAATTTGATCAGTGAATTCAATCAGTGAATCCGCGAGCCTAGTTTCCTCGGGTGTTGATTTCTACGACATGAAACGGCTTCGCCAATTCTATGCGCGTAAAAGACTTGCAATCTGGGATCCTGAAGTAACCGCCATTGATCAAAACGAATTCTGGACCACAATCCGAGAATACATGACAGGGCTTTTTTCAATGGAGCTCGTTCCCGCCTTTTCAAAGGATAATGTTGATTTGATGTTGGTCCAAAAAAAAAGATAGGAACTCGATTACGCATCGATTGTCTTCTGATTATCGCGGGCCGGTCCTCTCATTCTGCAATGATCCGGCTGAAATCCGCATATGTAAGTGAGAAGGAAGTGTCGCTCGTCATCTACAGATGCGTTTTTGTGTGGCTCTCATGCGGACCACGCAAAGTAGCAAGGGTCATTCTCGAGCTCCTCAACTCACCTGCTGAAAGGTACCACCGTGCCACTGGTACGCAAGTTGTTGACGTGGACGCATCAATTCTCGAGGGAAGCACTTTGCATACAACTACAGTAATGAGCCTGGCAGTATCTCCCGCTCCATTGCACACAATGGAAGACAATCCATCTGATCTCTTCAAGTCATTTCCACTGGCTGAAGCTCCGGCGTCTGCTATAGATGATTGCAGCGTACAAGACAAGTACGTTTGAGCTGACATGGTAGCTGGCATATCATTTTTGCATTGAAAGATGATTGGAATATTCATCCACTCTCGGATCACTGCTGATCAGCTGAATACCCGCGAATGATCTCCGAGAAGAACGAGTAAAGGGTGGGGGCAAGTGTTTCGGTATGCATGATCACCCTCAGAAATAGTGGAAGAACTAATTCAATAGTCTAAGCTACACGCACTTAGACCTTCCGTGGGCGATAAGAGACTCTAAATCTTTAATTCGCGTCTCAAAGACCCGGTTCTGCTGCTCCATAGCATTTCTATAATGAACAGCCTTTTCAATTTGAGCCTCCAACTGCGCTGTGTGTTTGGCGTAGTTTCGTATCATGCCGGCCATATTTTGCTTTTCCAATTGTAGCATTTCGAATTCACGTTGAATTCTTACAAGAGTCATCTCAATCCTGGCGCTTTTTCTCATGTTGCTAGAAATCGAACTTAGTATGTAAAATTATAAGTCCTCAATGTACAGCTTACTGTGGTAGCTCTGGTGGAACTTTGTGTGATTTAAGGATGGTTCCAAACCCGTGAGGCTGTGCAGAGCAAAGGTATTGTTATAAATATGCGACACTCGAATGCAGGATCACTTGTAATATGTCCCGACTCTGCGGAAAGGAAGATGAAGATGGAATTAATGTGGTGGTAGCTTTCAATTTGCCTAGCGCAAGGGAAATTCCCTACGTCATCATTCATTACGAGATAACCCCACGGCCATGGGATGATTGGTGGATCTCAGTTAAGCACTTCAAGAAAAAAAAGTTGATAAACTTCATGCATCGATTGGTAAGCTCACCAGCGAATCATATCCGATCCGACAAGCACCTAATATTTTGATAACGTATTGAACAAATGAAAACAAGGTGAAAACAATTTGTTCTGTTGTCTTCGAAGCCAAAAGTAAGTTGCAGGTACAAGACAAAGGCTGCTTCTCTAGTAATGTGAACGATGATGATTGTCCCCAAGAAAATCAAAATTATTGCGAGAAAATATTACAATACTAAGAATAGCTTTAAGTATATCGAGTTCAAATTTGCTCGTTCCTAATGTTCCGCGCTCAAGGTAGATTGTGATTGATTGCATTAGGCCAAGAAAGACAGGTCCTTATGCCCGAATTTGGACAAATTCTCCAGAATTTCACGTTTTCGAATCGAGAAATGTTAGATTTGTTGATCGGGAGTAATGGCGCTCAACTATGCAGGTACCTAGTAGGCGTTTCATCACACAGGGCTCTGAATGGTGATAGCAATGATGCTTACTAAGACTGACCAGGGGGAGACAATGCCATCGTTTGTTTTCCACCATTTCAACGGGAATAGTGCACAATGACATTACAATCTCGCGTAGTACTCGAATAATGCTGAAAAAAAAAGACTTGTTTTTTTGTTCATCGTGCTTGTTCATCGTGCTTGTCCAAAAATGCGATGGTCAAATTCACTGCTCAAATTCACTGCTCAAATTCACTGCTCAAATTCACTGCTCAAATTCACTGCTCAAATTCACTGCTCAAATTCACTGCTCAAATTCACTGCTCAAATTCACTGCTCAAATTCACTGCTCAAATTCACTGCTCAAATTCACTGCTCAAATTCACTGCTCAAATTCACTGCTCAAATTCACTGCTCAAATTCACTGCTCAAATTCACTGCTCAAATTCACTGATCAAATTCACTGATCAAACTCACTAATCAAGTTCATCGATCGAGGATTCAACGGATTTACAGAGAGAAGGCACCCTGTTCAACGACCCAGCTACATGTTGGCGACGATGCATGAACAGGTGAGGATCTTGGACAGCCTGGAAAGCTGCAAACAATGTTTCAAGAGTCTCCAAAGTGCTTTACGGGAGAATCCATTATCTCAGTCGAAGTGACCGTGCAAGGCGGTTATTGAACTTAATGAGTTACTCAGTTGAAGGTGTAAAATTCACATGGATTGTTCGGTCAAAGATACACACACACACACACACACACACACACAATTCATTAACACCCGGCGGCGGAGCCGAAAGGGCAACTATCGCTAAACTACTATACATGTCATAGTATGTACATTCTGTGACTCATTGGAGCCCATACATAGAAACTTCACGTATTTGTCATTCTCAGCACGCAGTGTCGCAGCGGATGCTCGTGGGTTAGTAAGTTGGTTAGTAGACTGGCTTGAAGGCGCTTCTCCAAGTGTTCAACATCCTATTTTCGGCAGTTGAAGCGCGTCCACCATGGATAGCACGAGGTGGTTGTTGAGTTAGGTAGAAGAAAGGGGGGGGGGTTTCTTTTTTTTTGTCGGCGTGATCAAGTGGCCTCGAGGGGGCCAGTTGCGATGGCGAATCGTATTGAGGCCCGTACTGCCTCTATGTTCGGTGCCCATTTCTCGTTATCGGAAGGCGACTTCCCTCCCAAGTAAAAGGACAGATTTCCTCGGTGAGTGTCGGTACATTGTAGCATCTCAATCCGCTGTGCGGTCCACTTCCGACATCGAAAGAGGAAGTGCTCCACAGTTTCCTTAGCTTGTCCGCACGCACACTGGTCCGTGTCGGCCGCGTTGATTCGATAGAGGTATCCATTCAGTCTCGCCATGCCGGTCCGGAACTGAGCTAGCACGGTCGCCTCTTTCCACGACAAGCGATCATACAGCAATCGCGTGTGTTTTCCTGGAAGTGCAGCATCTACTCGTTTGGCGTGCTTTCCGACGTCCGGTGGCAGGGTATTTCGGGGAACTGCTTGAGCCCGTGCGAGATTCAGTGTGGTCGACTTCATCCGCGGGGCCCGTTCTTGCAGGGGGGCATCTTCTTGTGTCGCGGCTCTAGCTTGCTCTTTAGCCAGACCTAGCAGCTTGTTGTCTTTACTGGTAGGCACCCAGCGGAACTTGACACGATTCTTATTTCTTTTCAGCTTTGCAATCGACTTGTATATCTGACAGACGAACGCTGGCCGGATTGCTGTCGAGGGTTCCTGAGTGTGAGAACCGCCGCTCGGTTGCTTGTGAATAACGTGATCGTGTAGTCTTTCAGTCCCGTCGCCGTGCTCAATACGTGTGCCATGGCTGCCAGCTCCGTAGAAAATGGATTCTGCTCTGCTCTTGCAGCCAGGGTGATGGACAGCGCTTTGTGTTTGAGCTTTCGATTTCGAGGTGGCCGCTTCTCGATGGCTACTCCAAACCCCACTCGCTCGTTCCGTGCCGAGCTGCTGACTGCGACCTGCATGCACCCGCCTGCTTCGGCCGGGGCTTCGTGCTGTACATCAATATCCGTCTGAATGCGTTCCGTCCACGGGGCGAGCGTGAAGGGGTTAATCGTTTCTAGGGTCTCCATGTCGATGTGCTTAAGCGCATCGGCTACGTGGTATAGCGGCGAGCGGTGGTATCTTCTGAACTTCCTGATCGGATCGGTACACCGGCGGAGAGGATTGGTTTCCGGCAAGGTGTGGATGTCTGTCCACATTTTCACGGCTCGTTTCCAGAATCGACGCTGCGCAGTGGCTATGTGAGCCTCCGCCTCCGCGACACTGGTCGCGACTGTGAGAAAGGTCCCCACAATAGCTTGCGCTCCTACTCTTTAGACTCGGTTGATCGGCCCCATGGCTTTATCCTTGCACGCGTGCATCCAGACGTTCGAGGCATAGTCCACGATCGGTGCCACCGTTGATGTGAAAAGCTGCCGCGCAGTCGCCGTGGATAGACCCCGGAGTCGCCGAAGCTCCATTGCGGCTTCAAGCCCCTTGGACGCTGCTCTCGCAAGGTGTTCCTTGTATTTGAGTCTTGTATCCATTACAACCCCCAGGACCTTGACGTGGTCTTTGGGTACCACCGTCTGTCCCTTGATGGTGAATGGAGAATGGTCTGATTTGCGCATCTTGGGGGCAAAATGTATGATGGCCGTCTTGTCTGCTTCAAAAGTCGCTCCGCTTCGTCTTTCCCAGTCGAACGCCTCGTTGATAATGAATTCAATTCCTCCCCGGTTACTCTGCGCGGTCGGCCCGGTCACCCATGCGGTAAAATCATCCACAAAGGCAACTGCTCCTCCCTGGCTGTCGATCTGCCTTTGCACAAGGTCCGCGTTGAAGAAGAGAAATAGAATCGGAGACAGGGGCGAGCTCTGCGGCAGTCCAGCTTGTGGCAGGCTTTGAGTGTCCGATAATTGCCCGTTGATCAGGATGTTCGCCGTTCGTTCCGAACAGAACGCCTCAACCCAACGAAGCAGGACCTCTGGTATGCCTGGGGCTTTCATCCTCTGGACCAGTCGTTCTTTGCATACTCCGTTGTAAGCTCCTTTGGCATTGAAGCTGATCAGGCTCAGAATTCGTCGGCCGCGCCACGCCGCATAGATTTGCTCCTGCAGAAACACCAGGGCTTGCTTGCTCTGCGGACCGCTGCTTTTGGGCTCCAAAATGGCTCGTCGGGAGCAGTCCATGCGTCTCCACCACGCGTCTCCACCACGTGCGAGATCCTCTCTGCGACCACTGATTCGAGTATCTTTCCGAGTTGCCAGTTACCTTCGTGCAAGATGGATAGTGAAGAAATTGCGGCTGACCGCTACCGTTTTTGGAGGCCGAGGGAGATAATTAAAATAGCTAAAGTGAGTCGGACCATATTGCCATGGTTCGAGGTCGGAAATTAGGCCAGCAAAAAGAGAACTCATAGGTTCAGTGTATAGCTGCGAGGTCCAACTCTGGCTAGACCCACAAATCGCGGCCAGTGAATCAACAAGGCTGCAGAGATAATCTGACCTGCCGGTGATTGTCAATACGTTCCAACCGTGGTCGTGCTGTCAAAAATTCATCTTCGATCCAACTTTATGATAACGTCTCTCCACCTTTCAATTTCCGAATGCCGCACTTTTCTTCCTTTTTAAACTATTGTAAATTTCCTGGTAACTGCTAATTGCGGTGGCTCCTCGATGGAACTGCCAAAGCGTAAGAGACAACGCGAATCCACAATCATCTTAATGATTTGTCGAGAGTCACACAAATCCGAGTCATCTGACTTTTACTGAAATCCCCCGTACGCACACTGGCCTAGCTGACTGATCGTTCACCGTCGTTAACTCAACTTTGAGGTACCAAAATGGATATGTGCCCCACGAGCCGCACCCGTGTGGATCCAAGGTACCTAGTGTTCGCTCAACCTCAACGACTATTCATTGTGATGGTCGTGCCGAATATGGCCGCTCAGGATTCTGCGCCCTTTTTGAATAAGAAGTTCCGATCTCCAGCTTACCCACCCACTTAGGGATGAGTACCTCGTCATGTATCCAATACTGATTGTGTTCATACTATTCAATGCAGTATCAGTGATGACGAAACAATCTTGGCTGCTTACAGTTTTTCTCCACTGCATACTGTGTACGTGAGGTCGATAAAGATAAGAATATAAAGTAGATCTGAATCTCACGGTGTGAAGCGTGCTTCCCAATGACTGCCTCATCACTCGTTGATAACTATTTGTCATTCCGCATGTCTTTCCAAACCTCATGTTTGCTTATCGCTGGTGAGTCAACTAATGCATTCAATAAAAAGATTTATCGGTGCCTGTTCGGTACTTTCTTTCTGCATAAGCGGTCTCACCAGGCTTCGCTGTCTACCTCAATTTTTATTGGTCAACACTTGCTGATCATTGCGGCCATTGCTAGATCGCCAAAGCAGCTGTACCTCTTTTGATGACCACAGTGTTCAGTCCCCCATCGAGTAAAGCACTGTTAAACAAACAAATTAGTCGACAATTCTATTTCTATTTTCAATGGTGACATTGCCCGCACGTACGAACAATCTCCGACCAGAGAGCATCATATACATGGCGGCTCTGTGAGGAACAACATCCGACTTGTCAATGGTGATCTTTATAGAGACACATTCTTAGCTTTCTTCTGTAGACCAGAAGATACACCTCGCCGGAAGAGTAGGGATTGCACTGAACGTCGCACACGGTGAAGACGGTCTGGTTCGCAGGACTGAGTCCCATCACAAGAAGCTCAACTGCTGGCCTTGGTACTCGAATTCAGCGCACCCAAAGAAAACCCGACCGCCTTGCTGAAATGTATTTTCATTTTGTCCATCTCAGCGTTAACTATCGATCAAGAGTGCGCCATTTAGGATCAAGAGTACAAAATCTGTTGTTGGCTGAGAGAAGCATGCCCCAATTTGATGATTCCGTGTTTCCTGACAGTGCCGTTCATTTCTGCGTCGCCCAGTCTCAGGAGCGGGAACGAAGCTTCCAAATTTTCTCTCAACGATAGAAATGAAGCCATAACTCCAAGATAAATTCAGCATTAATCTCTTGTATAATTCTTTTTGCTGTCAAAGCACTTTATGCTTCCTCAACGGCCGCCCCCTTGGGGAATGTAGCTAGTATTTGAATGGTCATCCAAGGAAATTGTTATTCCTTAGTCTATAAAGTAAGGCTGCATCGCTCTGTATTTGCCAAAGAACGGTGAGGGTGAAGAGTTACTAGCAAAACCAAGGATGGCATCAAGGACCTTTGAAGATAGAAATCATCGGCAACATACAATCAAATATCACACTGATTGACATGTATTAGTATTCCGGCTTTTGTATTATATGGTGGGACATCGCCTAGGAATGAGTTGCTACAATCATGATGACAGATCCCTACTCATTGGCCCTTCAACAAACATATGTTAGGGCAGTGCATTCACACAGAGAAAAATGAAACGCAGAAATTTGAAACGGCAGCTATCACGATGGACACGAATCTCGTTTTGAAAGTATGTAAATGAGACGAATGATGCGAGTATTGTATTTGATACCTGTATTGGCATACGCCTTATTCGTTTCTTTCTCGTGCGGTTCGTTTTCTAACCTCATTGGAAGAAGGACTGTACCTTGCTCTCGGCTTGCTAGATTCCTCAAGGCTCTCCGAAGTTGGAGGAGATTGTCTAAGATTTTGGGTCTCTTTGGCGAAAGTGGCGGTAGGGGACCGAACAACAGCATCATTGGAACTTTGGGCTACAGCTCCAAAACGGCTGTTATATCGCTTTTCGGTCAGGTCTCGGAGTGCTTCTTCAGTCATGGCACCGACTAGCTGGGCTGAGTTATCCAGGGATAATGCTTTTTTCACATCAAATAAATCGGCCAAAGTGTTCACCACAACCTGATCGCTGTCACCTTCTGCCACGACTTCCCCAACTCTGTATTCTTTTCGAGTGGAAAGTTCGCTTGCTACCTTGCAAACTTCTAAGCACTGCTTCGAAGTATTGATGTCACTCAGTAAACGCGATCTTTCAATCTCGTTGCTGGGGTCATTTGTCAAAAGAAGAGTTTCTAAGCGACTCTTCAGTCGACCGATGATCGCAGCAAAGTTGTCTTGATTTTCATCCAATACTTGACGTGTGAGAACTTGCGCTTCAAACCGATTTTGCGTATTGCCTTCGGCTGTTTCTCCTTGATTTTGACCGGAAATAGCCGATTCTCGATTCACCAAAGATTCAATGTAACGACTCGCATCTTCGCAGATACTAAGACATTGCTTAGTCACTTCTCTTTCATCTTTGAGATCGACGGTTGAGTTCGATATCGCAGCGGTATCCGTGGTCCATCGAGTCATTTTCTCGTCAATTCGTTGTAAGTGAACCTCTAGGTTATACATTGTATCCTGGATCATCTCATTGTAATCTTCAAGGGCTTTCTGTGAGATCTTGGCGTTTTGTCTAAAGAATATTAGAAAGTTTTGAGGAACGGGAGAAGGACAGACAAACATCGTAAAGGTGCCCAGCCCGACAGATATGGTGGATTTATACTCAGATATCGTATCCATAAACTCGTGGATATCGCCTCTCATGAATTCCATCTTTGCCCAATCCCGAAAGCTTGTCTTGGATTTCCGGGCAAAGGTCTCCATTGATTGTTTAAACTCGTGACATATGTGGGTACATCTCTCAATGGGACCTTTGAGGAGCGACAACATTGAGGCCTCAGTGCTGGCAAATTTTTCAAGTGAACTTAATATAGTGACAAGATCGGAAAGTTCATTTTGCAGTCTGGCCAATGTTTTGTCGCGGTCTTTGAAGCGTGTGATGGTCTCACGGAGCGCGTTTGTTGACTGAACAGCAGCTGTAATCACAGCTAACAGTGAAGCAGTTATACTTAAAGGATCCGCCATTCTGTTTGGGTGTGAGTTTATTTAGTGTTGTAAGCGATAAGGCATGGCCCAAAGCCAAGTATTGGGGAGCGGGTGAAGAATAAATGAGAGGGAGAGGGGAATAGACGGAGCTAAGGCCAGCACGGGTTGGCGTGTTTGTCATGTGATCTGGGACATATCCGTCATGTGAAGTTGACGTTTCGAAATAAATTTCTTATGCCCTTTTAGAGACATGCATACTTTATTCATGGGGTTTCAACTGGTCTTTTCTTTCAATTGGCCGCATTGATCAACACAATAAGAGTCCCAGTACATTGGCCTGCGTAAATCTGATATGTAGACAAATGTCGGTAGAAGTGAAGAATCCTACTTGCGCCTTTTCGTTTCAACATCCATTTCCCGTTGATTCCAAGGCCCCAACTGCTGAATCAGCATAGGGAAGCCTTTTCATTTCATTGTGGGAATTAGACAGTAAAGGCACATCTCACATACTGTTCAATGGCCTCATCGGCTTGTTCGGGTGCTAGCGCATACTGCATCACTAAGAACCGATACATACTCCTCGTAGACGATACGTCAGGCCTTGACCCTTAACGTAATGGGAGTTGCACGACCAAGAACTCACATTGCTCTGCTCTGCCACTCTCTAAATTTAGCTCGGCCTGGCTTTTGTTATTCCTGATATGACATTCTGCAGCGAAGGCTTCTGATACAGACAACGACAATAGAAACCTGTCGAAGAAATGGAGCGGCACATTACTGTTAGGACAGAAAGATTACAGATTGCCCCACATTTGTCCATTTTTGTCTTGCAACTTCTCTTCAACGTAACTTGGCTACGTAACTTCAAGTACCGTCAGGTATTTCAACCTTCCCCGGTGTATCTACTGGTCTATTCAACCAACCATCTTTTTATCAGAGTCTGGTTCCGCCTGATCCCACGAGCTGGCATGCATACTAGCGTATTCTGTCTTAGCTTGGTCAGACGTAATTCAAATACTGACCCGTGATATGTTATACGTAAGATGGCCCCCTCCTCATTCCACGACAGTTCAATTTTCATCAAGGCCAATGCTTATTCGAATTGCATGGAATGCAATGAATCTTGTAGATCTTCCGGGTTTCATACTCTCCAATGTAGATTCATCGTTGTAACGTACTTTAGTTATGCAATCCTAAGGCTGGTCGAAGGCTCGGATACTGCGGCGATCGGCATGCGCTCGGTCGCGGGACGCGTCGCGTCTTAGCAGAGTTATTCTTCACCATTTTAGACAAATAAGGCTACTACTCCGATAGACCACCATGAATTTGGGGGCGTTCTTCACCCAGAATATATATTTGAACCCATTCCCACCCCATGTGCGGCTGCGGCATACTGGGTCTTTACCGCGCGCCTTGGTGCCTCGGCCCAATGCGATCATTCAATAATATTCTGAACATTTAGATATACTTTACTCTTATTTTCCGTGAGGTCATGCCTACCGTCCTCTTCATCAGTCACCAGTTTTTGATCAGCGAGCTCCAATGTGCCATGCCCTAGCTCGAGATGCGACCGAAGGGTAGCTAGCGAAGCACCTCCGCGAATCATTCCAATCGTTTCATTCACGTTTTCTTGATCACCATATTGAATTTTCTCGATCAGTCGAATGAGCAAGGCTCTGTCTTGTTCGAGTGACTCGATTTTTGCGTTTGGAAAAGAGTTTTCGGCGACCATCACTTTCTTCATCTATGACACAGGATTTATTGTCATGGCGGCAGAAGACGCATGGACTACCACCGTCGCACTACATGTTATTTAGCAGCGATAATCAAGCCGCGGGGCGGTACTAACCCTGCGTTTTCTCTTTCGACATTCTGTACAGGCCGTGCTCGCCTTTTTGGGACGCGGTATAGTAAGAGATGATTGAGAGTCATTAGGCGGCGCACCTTTTGGTTTTGGAAGCATTCGAGAAGCCATATAGGTATATAGTATGTCAATTTTCTACTCTGCCTTCTTTGAATATTTAAGGGGGTAGTTGGGAGGATCTACAAGCAGAGATCCCACGCCTGCCTGGATTATGTATCCGACTCTCGGGCAAGGCACATAAGAATTTCGTCATCCAGGGGCGAGAAGATTCACATGTTTCAAAACGGGTACTTTACTGTAATTTACGTGAACGCACGGCAGGTACTGCTGACAGAGTGCGGGAAGATTGCTTATCTCGAAAAAGTGTGCTGGTAATGGGCCCGGGTGAACAAAAAGGAGAATTATTCAGGTCAAGTTGATTCCGAATATCATTGTACAATAATCCCAAAAATATTTCGTGGCTGTCTTTCCTAACTTCCGATATACGCGTCCGTTGGCATTTGCACCCTTTGTATGTCAGCTTCGAAGCTAGGAGTACATCTGGTCTATCCCCACGACCAGTCTTGAACGACAAATGTGTTCAGCTTTGCAACCTTGACAGAAAAAGAAAATAGATCAAAAAGAACGAAAAAATTAATAACAATTCGGTTTAAAAGTGCCAGTGCGCAACCAAACCCGAAAATACTTGATCACAGGTCCACATATATCCCGCATCTTCGTGAGGCACATGACTAGGTCTCCAGTGTTGCAATATTTCTGCATTAAATTGTATTGAACAAACCTCTCTTGTAACTGCCTCTCTCCAAAATGTAATAGTGAATATGCCCATGCCAGCGCGATGAAGGTTTTTGAGGACAAATTTAACTACCACGACTATTTTTCTTCTGTGTCTCTCGCCTATTTCCTTCGTTATCCGAATCCCTATGCTCATCATGTTCTCGCTACTGACGTCATTGATCGATACGTCGACCCGGACACACACCGCCTCCACACAACCCGGCTCCACCTAAAAAAAACCAAGATTCCCCGGGGGATCCTCATGCTGTTGCCAAAAGGAATAGATGGATCCGACCATTCCACCCAGAGCTATATCTTGGAAAGAACGGTAATCGACCCTCATGAGGGTTGGATGGATGCCGAGTCTCGTAACTTGGAATGGACTGGTATTCTGAACGTCGTGGAGAAGCAGCGTTATCAGCGTCTTCTCGCCAGCGAAGAACCCGGCACGCTGGATGGGATCACAGTCAATCAGGAGCATGAGCAGACCGTAGTGTACACCAAAGTGACATTGCTTTCTCGAATCGGACAGGGCCAATTCATCAGTCGAATGAACACTATCGATGCGGAAGCAGAGCCGCCCAAAGGCAGTATTATCTCTTCCTTGTCCACAGCCGGTATTCAACGCATTCTCGAATCGATTGGAATGAAGCGCACTCAGGATGTTGTCTTGAAAGGTAAGCTGGGAATGAACGTCGTTTTAGAACGCCTGCGCCGCGGTGGAATTTTCTGTGTTCTAGAAGGGATGCGCCAGGATCAGGAGACTGCCTCCGGGCCCAAAGGCCCTTAAAGCGAGTGTCTAAAAAAAGTGTAACGGTCCTCAAGGACCTCATCCTAGGGAAGAATGACAAATGAATCGCGCGCTGGGATTGTCACATAATTGATTGGTACCACCTCACAGAATCAGGTACTTATTTATCGGCCTCCAACTACGCTTTAACTCCTTTTAAGCCATTAATAACCGGACGTTCTTCTTTATATGGCATAAAAGTATAACGAGATACGGAAAAAAGCAGCTACATGGATGCACAGGCAGATCAACCGAGCAAGATCACTAGTGTTCGCCAGTGACGTCTTTTCCAAAAGTTTTCTTGATAAAACCCCTTAGGAATATCGAAAATAGCAGATATAATTTCTGCGGGATTGATCAAGAACTTTGCAAACTAGTTACTTATCAAAAAGAAATGATTACCTAAATGACTCATACAGTAGACTTCGAATGCAGTTTACCCCCCAGACACACTTACACTCTTCCTGTCAGATACCGCAAATGACATGTCACATCTAGCTCCACTTCTTGACACGTAGCACTTTACGAACCGCATTTAACAGTGGGCCTCATATTACTGCGGCTCGCCAACTTCATAGTGTTGGGACCAGCAAAGAAATCTATCCATTATCCAGTACTGCAGCGCTAATGTCATCCACCCTTTTCCCTAGTCGATGTTGTTAGCGGATTACCTCCGCAAACAATATCATCGGCTAAGGACTTGATTCTGAATTTTTGCCTTCCAATATTCCAACCTCATCAGCAGTTGCACTCTCCCAGGCAAAGAATTTCTACTTCGCCAGCGTAAAAAATGGTCCATGAATATCACTTCCACTTTGATTACAAGTGTTGATGCTTTGGCCCACATACCATAGTTGAAAGTGACAAAGGGGGATGAGCGCGGAATTCGGGAATTCTTGTGGACCAGATGAATGCTCGGGCTTGCGTAAATCTCGGCCCGATAACCCTAGCAGTCCCTATCACTCTTCCTGCTGATTAGGTCTCTTCATGAGAAAAGAAAAGAATTTGAATCTTAAGGGGCCCAAGCACGAATATCCGATAGCAGATACTGCCATTACTGCATTACCAGAAGCCCCAATGAATTCTTCGCAAATCTAAGGAGAATTTCCTTTTTAGAGAATAATGATTATATAGTGAGAAAACCAACAAGGGTGCCCTTAATTTTGTTGCACGAGTGAATTATTCTTGATCATATGTCCTGCTACTCAATCGACGACTACAACACTGAGAATCATGTCAGTCTAATGCTCCAATACCAGGGCTTATTATAACAATTATCTACAGGTTTTCAAGAGCAAAAGTTGCGCAGATTTTCAAATGGTTCTGGAAAAACAGTATCGACTCTGACGAGCCAGATGTGATCGTACAGCCTCCATATCCAGAACCACTGGAAACCAGCAACATACCTTGTAAATGGTGCCGGGAATCAAAGAAAATGTGTGACAAGCAACTTCCCAGCTGCTCGTTTTGTGTTAGTGAGCAGGTTTTGTGTTTCTACGTTGGCCAAACGGAATCTTAGTCGGACGCTTTCCCATCTATGCTTGACTGGCTTGGAGAGAAATACTTACATTTCTTGAAATCAAACCTTTCCAAATAGTCTCAACCGAAGCTAGGGAAGACTTGAAATGAATATTCTCCCTGACTAGAGGACGGTATGAAGGGGATGAATAAAGGCTTTGCGCAATATGCTTCGCTCAGTAGTTATACTTTCACTTTGATGCAACCAAATATTGTCACCCTGATGAATCCACCCGGATGAATCCAGCGTGTTTCTTATTGAAGGGAAAGAGACAGTACCATGACCGTCGGAGCATGTGGTTGTTGGTAGCGCCTAATAACGTAGTACTTTGATCGACTAGAACGATCTCTGGTGGCCTGGGGCTCCAATTGCAAGCGCGCGTTGGTCCCGTGTGTCAGCTTTCTCCGCGAAGCCCTGGAGACTTCCACGGCTGCGGTCATTCAAGTTTGCTTTCTCTCCCGCAGGACCCTTCGTAAAATGATAGAAAGCTTTCGACTGGACAAATTCTTAGTGCCCTTGTCGGTATTGGCAATAATGGTTTGAGGGAGATGGATGAAGGAGGGCGGCGGGGGGGGCACGTTTGATTGAGCCGCCAGCTGTGTGCAGTCCGGGTATGCAGACTCTCGCGACTGTTATCTTCTCACCCGAAATTGTGAGATTGCCACATGGGTCCTCGAACGCGGCTAGAACAGCATCTATCCAAAGTAAGATGACGGCCTACCCAATGACGAGTATGGGGGCGGTGCAAAGAAACCACCCGAGACCCAATCTCAGCGTGCCTGAGGTCGGTTGGCCGTTGATCTATGAAGTCAGCCAATCGCGTGGGGTCAATGATGCCCATCATTTCGATTAGGGTGATGAGGGCCCGGCGGGTGGTTAAAGGATCCAGAACAGAAAGAGTCATCCGCATAGGGCAGACGATCTCACAGCTCACTCATCAATCGTCTAGAGAGACATTATCGGAGATTCCGAATATTTGCTGCTTGTTAAGGCAGATTTTGAGCAAATAGATCGCGGTTAGAATAAGATCTGATTAGTTGTGTCTGAAGCGGGCCAGGCTCCATTTTGAGCAAACGTGAAAACGCTTCTGGCTTCGGACTCCGAAGCTGCAGCCTCACTCAAAAACGAATAAGTGAGCAGGCGTGATATCTTAGTGTTGTAGGGTTGAAGGAAATCCAGTTGACTCGAAGGAATTTCAGGTTAGTACGGTCTCCCATTCTCTGACGTTTTTTTATGGTGGTTAGCCGCTAACCTGCGATGTAAAATGAATGCTTACATATGGGCAAAAGAGTGGGAGGTGTAATGTCTGTCCACCCACGCGCGCAAATCTCTCAATCATTTGTGGGGCATTAGTGCCGAATTAATGTAGTTCGCTTCGCGCAAGGTCTCTGACGTCACCGTATTTCAGGTTCATGGGACTTTCTGCAATGTAATTACGGTCTCTCGCTCACGGCCAATAAATAGTGAAAATGAGAATTTCGGAGCAAAGTAAAATCGTATAGACTGTAAACGCTCTGAGAGAATGGTAGTAAGGGCAGGATCAGGCGGAACAAATCTTTAATGCAAAGGTTGACTGATTGAAAACAAGAAACGAACCTGCAGAGGCAAGTTGAACTAACCCCTAAACTGGCGCTAGTATTCGGTTTTACGATGACCGATCTGCTTTAGATACTAGACCACGAAACGAAACACACAGTAAAAGTAGGTCACCTCGTATCAACCCCGTTTAGGTGGTAAGTTGCTAATTCATGTTTTAACAGATAGTTCCTTGACTTAATGTTCACATTAAATGGATCGCCCCCTTGTCTGGATCCAAGAGGCAAATATCACAGACAAATATTACTTATTCGATAATGTTTTGACCCTCGATGTGAGCCCTCTTTCCGGTTACCGTAAGGCAGAGCCAACGAGGTTGAAAGGATTATTGATGCGGAGATACATGCAGTAATACAGGGTTATTCCCACAACCACTATCTCATCCATGGCTGCAGGATCAAGAGCCTTCGGCCCTAAGAGTTCGATTTTGGCAACTTTTTTCAGCGCCCAGGTATTGGCAGTGAATTTGGCCACGGGTATTTGATTTTCGTCGCAACAGATAAAGTCCCACGTCTTGAACCCGCATTTGCTTGACCAGTTCATTTTGGCGGCTTGGTCTGTATCAGAGAAAGTGTGGGACATGTGGCTGTAGCTCGTTGTTAGACGAGTCTGAGCGCGAAGCGTGCCCTTGAAGCCATGGAGTTCATAGTCAGGATTGATAGAGACGGCGTGGACAGTGCCAGACCCTACTTGGCGATCCTCTTTTACCGACTTGATCTTCAAATGCGGAGCTAGCAGACCACAGGAAACATCGTAGACTTTCTCCGGATTAGGATTTGTGGGGTCAAAGTCTGTGATTGAGCAATGGAATTTTGACCACATAAAATTGACCGCCAAGGCGCGAGATTGACCAGCGCTGGTCATGTGGTCGGATGATGAATCCATTAAGGAAGAGCGTTAGATAATAGAAAGAGTGAAGAGACTTTGTTTTCAGTATATCTGAGCTGAGGGCTAAGCTAGATTATGTATTCTTTGCCTCGCGATTGAGGCTATGATGCTAGACCCTGAAAAATAGTGGCTTCCCCAAAAGCCACATATTAGAATGACATTTCATTTGCTCAAAAAGTTGGGGGGCGAGCGAGAGATCAGCCCTCAAAAATTGATCTAAATTTAGATGTAAAATCCCTCTTTAAATCTGTGACCTGATCGGGGGCAATGCGGCGCTGAGCCAATTTTAGCTTACAAGCAGCTGGATATGATGTCATCAAAGTATATGATTTTTAGGGCAACGTAATAGGTACTACTTCAAAGTGGAGCTGAATGAGGTATCTTTGTCCAAGGCTGCAGAAAAATCCATTCACCATAAAGTTAACATCTTCGCAAAGTACTTGGCACAGTCCAAGGAGGAAGCAAAGGCTGTTGTGGAAAAATTTCGCGTTATTGTACGGGCGTGGGAACTCACAAATGTCAAGTCCCAAAGCGGCGTCCTTGGCACGACTAGTCTGCATGGGAGCTTCGCACAAGGTCTGCTCAAGGAACGTGTAGATTAACGCCTTCATCACAGTACAACAATGCCATGAAAGGAGTTGCGAAAAGGAGAGAGAAACAATCAGCGGGGTTTAAATCCTGACCTATGAAAAATTTGAGAGAACTGGGGCACGGTTCTTTGAACATGGGTTAGGCATGAACCCTTGCATTCAAGAAGTCCACCAATTGCCCGGGTGGGCTAGCTATGTTCCGTCACATCTATTGCTAGCCGAGACTGCTCCATCTCTGAACATGTGAGAAAAAGACACTAGAAATGTGAGAGGTCGACGAGTATTAGGAAACGCGCCGATCGCCAGATAGTAGTCCACTCGTTTAACCGTTGAGAGAGGAGAGGGAGACTGAGGGCTGACGGGAGCGGTACGTGCCATCTAATCGGACTTAGTGCGATACGCCTCCTCATGCTGAATCAGGTTATCTCTCAAGCTTGAGGCGCCACTTTTATAACTGCATAGCCTCTTCGATCCCATCATTCTCGATTAACTACAATGAAGTCATCATTTAGCCCCCAAATTACCCCTAGAACTCTTTAAGCATGGAGGAACACTCCACTTGCCAAGCTCAACCCCGCCCTCGCTCAGTATATCCAGGAAGCTTCTGACCACCCTCTCTGGCATATACAATGGAACAATATCACCCCCTGGACCCTGGCATCTCAAGAGTCTGGTATCCCGGTTCTGGGAGGTCCCAGCAGTGACATTCTGTTGGGTTTCTCACAAATAATACTACTGTAAACCCTACCGCCATAGGATTTCCCGCCTCGAATCTTTCCAACCCGAGCACATGCTATGGCTCACATATGCAAGCTACAGAATGCACTCCGGAGGGTCTAATCGAATCAAATCGCCCTCGGCCTCCAACCTTCTTACCCTAGTGGACGCCCTCATATGCCGACAACAATTACGAAGTGCTAGGAGCCCTTCTCTCCAACATCACTAGAAAGCCCACCGATCAGGTTCTTTCAGACGCATTATTCACCCCACTGAATCTCACATCTACATTCTACCATCCTCCAAAGAGCAAAGCCGATCAAGCCCGTTCTGTCGTTCCTGGAGATCCACTCGACTTCTACGCAGACATTACGTTCACAACTCCATCTGGTGGCCTTATAACAACGCTCAACGATCTCAACAAATTCGCTGCTTCTATCTTAAAAAATACCCTTCTCACTGCGGAAGCGACCCGCAAATGGATGAAACCCCAGTCTCATACAGCAAGTCTGACCTATTCAGTCGGCGCACCCTGGGAAATCGTTCGTTACGTTTCTCCAACCACCGGGAAAGTAACCGATATATATACAAAACTCAGCGACTCGGGCCCTTCTGGTTCTTTGACAGAGGTGATTCCTGACTTCGATGCTGGATTTACTCTACTCGCTGCCTGTTCAAATGTCGCAATCCGCAGCTACCTATATTCTCCAAGCTTTGCTCCCCGCTCTGGAAGCTCAGGCTACCTTGGAGGCTGCGCAGAACTTCGTCGGAACATATGAGTCCACAAGACCTGACATTAACTCTTCAATTACCATCGGCATCGCTGATTCGTCCATTGAAACCAATCCTTACGGCCTCAGTATAACCGAGTTCATTTCCAATGGCACTAATGCAATCGAGGGGCTTTGGAAGGGGCAGAAGCCCAGGCTTCTGTTGAGCATCCCGAAACAAACCCCGGATGGCGAGAGTGGAGATGTTGCCTTCCAAACTAGCACTTGGCCACAAACATATAGCTACTTTGTGCCCGGCGCCAAGAAATTATTTGCATATGGGCCTTTCTCTGGCCAGTACAGAACAAACATGGACTTTTGGGCTGGCGATGGTAGCAAATACTACGATATGAACAGCGTTAATAAGTTTGTCTTCTCAGTTGATGGTGATGGGAAGGCTACTGCGGTCACCCCTGCGGCTACCAAGGCTAAGTTGAAGAAGAAATAGATACGGGTAGAGACATGAAGTTTTTTTAGGTAGCGAGAGTGGCATACAGTGAAATTAGGGCAAATTTATCTTATTGCGCTGATAATATTCAAAGCGCTTTTCTCATCCCAAGAATCATAAAGAATGAAGTTGTAGCCTGCGACGTAAGAAGAGAGGTGGATAAGGATCGAGGCAAATCGCCATATTATACCCCCACAATCCAATTCTAGAGGTCTTGATATCTCAGAATTATGTAATATACCAATGGCCTGATGTGACCGTACCCTCCTGAGCTCTTGAGCACCATTAGGCTCTTGTGGCATACCACGAGCTTTATATTTTTCAAGGGCTTGAGACGTAGCTAAGCGTCCAGCAGGCCTTCCCAGAAGATGCAAATTTACATAATTACCACCTCAAAATTGCTACGACTATCCACAATATGATTGCTGTCTCCTCCGCAGCTCCCAAGTCAATCAGCTAGTTTTCATATCTTTTGCTGCTAGTTACGGCCATCGAAGCAGTATTACAGGTGGAGGAACTGTGAAACAAAATATAGAGTTTGACAATTGCTCTGGGGCAGTTTTGCAGACCACTAGGATATAGAGGTTACTGGAGCTTCGTAGTGCCCAATGTCCAACCCGCAGCAAATGCAAATCCTTCAGTAGAATAATTTGGAGCAGCATGGGTTAGATAAATGGTGACGATCCATCAACTACCTACACTGAAGACTCCCCAGGTAATCTGCTGAGTGTTTTTTCTGTGAATTATTGATTTGACAGTCATTCAGCTGAAATTCTGGAAATACGAGATATTTTGCTCTTTAGACTGGCTGGACGTGACCAGATGAAGTTGAATAAAAGGAAAAAATATGTTTCATATATTTTGAAAATAGTTTGAAGAGAAAACTACGATGGAGCTAATTTTTCATGCAGGGGCAGTATGCGCTCAAGAAAGGGAACTTTTGGCCGTACAGGGCAGTAGAGTCTATAATTTCAAGCATGCCTAGATTTGGGACTGACGGCCAGGAGAGTGCGTCAAAGCTATATCAGTAGACTAAAAGTGCCAGTACAAAATCAGGGATGTAAGCGTCCGTACAGGCTATACAACTAGCCTCCGCAAACTGCTCTGTTCTAACTGCATTTCAGTCGCTCAACATTTCTTGTCAGCAATTCCGCATATTGATGGCAAAATTCGCGCATCTCCTCACCTTCGAAGTTGACGCATGAAACTACGCCCCACAAATCGCCGCATGCCATGATACTGATGACAAGCGCAGATTGGAGGCCTGTGGTATCTACTTGTGCCTGGTCAAACAAAGGCGTGGCTTTTAGTAAGCAATTTGACATGTTCAAGTCGGACACCGCTGAAAGATTTTCACGGCTTCGTAATAAGAGACTCGACTCGATCGGATGCCTGCATTTCTGAACATTGACTCTCTTGTTTTTGAAGATTTTGCGTTGCGAATGCGGCAGAGGTTCCAGTGAGCCAGTTGCTGTCGGGGAAGCCTGAACGATTCCCCAGCTTTGCTATGATAGATCCATTCCAATCACGATCAAATCGAATGACTGAAACCTCTTCAACGTCAAGCATGCTTCTGAGAAGCCACACTGCGGTTGTCATCAATTTTTTAAGATCGTCTGGACGACTCAGGTGTTCTTGGAATTGGCTTAATAAAGACGAAACCTGCATCGCCTTCTCGTCGCCTGTAGATTTTTGCGATCTGATTTTTGAATATGAACGAAGCTCAGTCTGCGTCCCCAATGTATTCGAAATGTCAGATTTTTGGGCAAATCCATTATTGCGTCTACGGCGAGGGTCAAAATTCCCGTTTCGCCTATCTTTTTCCAGCTCCACAATGAGAAAATCTTTAGGGGTCGGAACCTTGTGGACGGCACACCAGAATGGATTCTTGTTTGACTGAGAATCGATAGTTGAGAGAGGAAAAATGATTGGTTGACCAGTATTTTGACGAAATTCATCGTCTGCGATAGCATCGACGGAATCCAAGAAATCCTGAACAGAAGCTTCATCCAAAACTTCAGTTAAACATTTCAGACCAAAAATTTGTTTCGGCGAATGCCCCAAGAGTATGGACGAATTATCAGCGGCCAGAACCTCTGGCGACTTCTTTTCTTTCTGTTGCATAAGCAACATGACACCGGTGATTGGACCTGAAATAGAGATGCTGATTATTTCATCCATCTTGAGACTTCGATTATGGATATATAATGCATTCCACGCTCTCTGGTGTAAGAAGATCTTGTTATCCCCTATCTCGATCCGTATCGGTAACCTTTCTCGTTGGAGAAGGGTTTTTTTTTTGGTCTTGGGACTTGAGAGAAATTGAGAAAAGGAGGTTGAGTAATGAATGTGTGTACTTACTCTGAGAAAAAAAAATGCTCAACTTATTGACACTCAATTTCCCAGATTCGAGACCCAGGGATTGATGGACTGAGGGGGACTTGAAAAATTTGAGAAGATTATTTTTCGAAACGAAGGCCCACTCAAAGCTGCCTGATTGACTCAGTCTTTGCTGTGGCACTATTTGCGCTTTTTCGATGAACCAACAAGAGTGGCAAACTCAGATCGATCAAGAAGAGCTATGAACCACTCTGACAAAGTCGATTGCACGGACCACTGATCGGTAAATATGCAATTGCGTCACTGTCTCAGGTTAGCAGAGCCGTCATTAAACCTGTCCTTGGCAGAAATATCCATGACGAGGAAAAATATTTCTCAATGGCGCTGGAAGCACATGGTTACTCCTTTACTAAATTTGAGAAGAGGGGTTGTGCATGCTTTGCCTATTGAGGGGCATGTGCGCAAATGCCATCTCACATTGGGATGTTGCCTTGTGAACTGCTCCTTCATATAGCCTGTGGCCTGTCTGCAGTAAATATTTTTCGACTTGTGCTGTCTTGCCATCGGCTCCATCAGATTTTCTCCCCTGAGCTTTACAAAATGGGGAGTAACCTGCTGCAAGTGCTACTTTGGATGGCCGAGTCCGGAAGGATTCAGATGATCCCGTTTATTCCTTATCCGTCTCGACTCGTCCACGCGCTTGATCTCTGGTCATCAAACGACGGATCCAAATCGAAACCAAACTTTTGGAACAAATTGAAGACCTCGCAAAAATTCGAGAGCTTGATCCTATGACTGCGTTAGTACTGGCAGTATAGGAAGGGCATGAAGACGTCGTGACTTTTCTATTGAAATATGGTGCCAACCCAGACATCCAATCGATCTTCAATAGAGACACCCCTTGCAGCTGCAGCCTATCATGATCGGCCCAGACTCGCTCAGCTATTGCTAATGGAGAATATTAGCTCAAATACAATGACCGGTCTACATGCACCGCTTGACTTCGCTTTGGAACGTGGCCACGAAGCAGTCGTGAAGAATCTTCCCGACAACAAGACTCTTCTCTCGTGGAAGTAAAAATACTCGCTTCTGATTGTTTGTAAAACACTGGAATCAAAAATGAGAAACTTTTTGAAAATCGATTCCAAAAAAATAATCTCCATCAGCCTTGTCCGTCTCCTACTAAGCACTGTTCTTACGCTGCTGGGCTTGGATCAGCAACAGCCGTTGTCACGAAAACCTCAGGCCCGATGGTCAGAGGCAACACACCGCGGGCTGCGATGTGTGAAGAAAGAGAATTGGATCGCGGGAGGAGCCTGCTTTTATGCGCTTCAGCTACGATTTCTCACAGATGGCAGTAGTGCAAGTTGCTCACCGAGGACACTCCTGGCAGTCGATACAATCTACTCACCGGTCCTGAACCATGAGTCAGATGCGTGCTGGTGAACGGATCGCCAATCATGTCGCGCCAGACAGCACTGAGACCGTTCATTTCGACCTAGGTTGTGGTATTCCGACTCACAGAAAGAGCTGGTCGAATGAAAAAAATGGCGCAGTTGCAACCAAAGGGGCAAAGGAGCTGGCTGGTCTTCATATTCCGTGGTTCATGGCAGGCGAAGGATACGGTGCCATTCAGAAGTGAGTCACCAGCGAAGGCCTTCTGCGTGGTTCTGCGAGCCGTGGACTTTTTCAGTTGCAGCACAGTAGTCAGGGCCATCTCCGGGTCTCCTTTGCCGGAGAGATTGCTCGAGATTTAGGGGCAAGTGCAATACAGCCTCCCTTAGATCGATCACCCCCTGTATGGCTATGGGGGACTTTAACGGGTGCGTTGGTTCTGATCAGAGTTGTCTTGCGCTTCAAAGAAGGGGAACCCACGCAATGGCTTCTTGGGCTACTCCCTTCTGATAGCTAAACCTGTCCAGCCCCAGTTACTTACAGAATGAAGACGGACCGCAACTCACGAAAAGTCGCATCGCAAAGGCTGCAGAGATAATATTACCTTCCGGTGATTGCCAATATTCTCCAACTGTGGCCTTACTATCGAGAATTCCATCTTCGAACCAACTTTTTGATTACTCCTCTCTTTCAACTTCCGAGTGCCGCATTTTTCTGACTTTGTAAATTATTGTAAACTTGACCTGCCAACCGCCGATTGCGGTAGCTCCTCGACGGGGCCACCAAAACGCAACGGAGAACGTGATTCCACAATCATCTGAATGATTTTTCAAGTGTAACCCAAACTTGAGAAATCTGAGTTTGACTCAAGTTCGCTGTGCGCACCCTCACTTTCTGATCATTCACCGTCGTTCATTCAACGTTGAGATACCAAGGTGGATCTGTGCCCCACCTGGACCCATGAGCCGCACTAGTGTGGATCCAAGGTACCGGGGGTGTTGGCTCAACCTGAACGACCTCATCGTTGATAGTCGCGCCGGATTTGGCCGCCCAACTCTGCACCCTTTCTAAATAGGAATTTTCGATTTTCAGCTTAGCTATTCACTTAGGGATGAAAGCATCGTTCTGTATCCAAGACTGATTGTGCTCATACCATTCAATGCGGTACATGGCAACCCCATCTCGGCCACCAGCCACATCTTGTCACCATCTGCTGTGTACATGAGTTTGATAAAGATCAGAATATAAGATAGAAATTAAGTCAACAATATGAAGCGTTCTTCTCAATGGCCTCACCACTTGTTAAAAACTATTTGTCATTACGCAGGTTTTGGCCAAAGCTCATGTTTGCTCGCCGCTGGTGAGTCAACTAATGCGCCAATAAATAGAGTTTGCAGTGCCTGCTAGGCGTTTTCTTTCCGCATAATTGCTCTAACCCGGCCTCGTTGTCCTCCTCAATTCTAATTGGCCGGCAGCTATTTGTCAACCTCTATCTCCTTAGGTCCACACATTTGTGCTCGTTGCTGGTGAGTGATCTAATCTTGTTGGTGAGTAAACATGTTCCCTTACATTTTTCCTCTTCTCATTTCCTGTTAATTTACTCGGCATGCCTCACAACTAACCACTGCTACGCCCCTATTTGTGCGCGGCAGAACTAAGCGAAAGGCGAGGACATCCGCTCTGAAAGGTATAAGTATGCCTTCTTTCGCCTAGTCTGGAACTAGTGTGCGACTGCGTATAAGTACATTTGCCACACTGGTAGCTTCGCTCGTCCGTACCTTGTTCCATAGTTGGTAATGAATATGATGCAGGAATCGAAACCTCTCTACGAACATCCTCCTCAATACGAACGATATGGTATGTTCAAATTGAAGTTGACTACACGTCTCTAAGACTAATCAACGCTAGACTGGAAAAACGCCAAAGATTTTTGGGACTCTCGGGAATCAAGTTCTCTCCTAAGGAAATGGAAAAAGTCATTTTTCATTGACTTGGCATTTTTGAAATCGGCACATCGGTTCCCGTCACCCCAGAAATTCCGACAGGACAGAAGTTCTTACCCACAAGCGGCAGCTCAAGTTCGACGTTTTCGCTTCCAATCAAAAATTGTTGTTTTGAACTACGAGGGACTTGGCCAAAGAACAGTTGCTGTTTATTAGATATACGCCAAAGTTATGAATTTAGTTGAGTCGTCGACTGGTAAGTCTCAGGGTGGATTCAGAATGAACAATGTTGACCCGACCAGGCTACCGCTTCTTTGATAAGGTTTTCAATGTGGAAGAAACACGAAAGTGCTGAGCCGCGTTGTACATGTACGCATTGTGCTAGATTTACGAGATGTCCCTGCGTGAGAAAATTCCTACGGATTGAATAATTGCTATCTTGTGTTGCAAGTGAAATGTACCTTCTAATTCTAGACTACTATCAGCATCTATATTCTGTCTAATGTTTAATCCGAGGGCCACCTGGCTGCTTGCAAGTTATCAAAGGCTATCATACCTATTTTACAATTTCTTTTTCAATTTTGAGCGTCTCAGCAACATGCTTATCCGAAAATGAAAAAGACTTGGTTTGAGTAAGATGATCGAACTGATTGCGCTCCTCCCACCCCTCCTCAATGAGATAAGCATAAGTCATGGTAATGAGGCCAAGCAAAAGCAATATTGGGGATTTGATCGGACGCGATGCTTTCAAGCGCCCGGATAAAAGAGGTAGCTGGAAATCGTCCACTCTGCTAATAATATCAAGCGTCAAAAGCAATACGACCTCATCCGATCCACAGGAAGGCTTGATTTCATCAGAAAGAGTCTGAAATAAGTGCATTGAACAGGTAAACACTACTGTACCACGTAATGAATGTGACCGCTCAAACATGGTATTCATTTAGATGCTGCAAAAAGCTATTGCAATACATGATTGGCTTGACATCATTATTACGGAAAACTTCATTTCCTTTTCCTAGGGGCCAGGCTGCATCAATCAGACGTAGACAATATATTAGACCCTCTTTCAAGGTAGTATCGCGCCTCTTCAGCCTTTCTCCATGCTCTAATCCTCTCGTCAATGTACTCATACAACTCACAGCATAGCGCCCTCCCAGACCTCGTAGATACCAGGAATACCTTTTGAAATTATTGTCTTCGCCCAGATCACAGAAAGTGTTCAGTACAAACGCAGCCGAATTGAAACACTGCTCTGCAGCAGATTGCGTGTAGGGCGTGGTATCCCCTTGCAGATAACTCTCAAAATAAGGGAAATGAGCGGACTGAAGCAGGTACTGAGTATTGTATCGCAAAAGTATCACGCTGTATCTGCGAATATCCGATTGCGGGTCGTGAGAGCATAGCTCTGCATCGAGCTGGTCGCAGATATTCTCAATGCGAGACAGCTCACTCGCAACTCCAGCTAGACTCCATGATGATATCAAGCCGTGCTTCCTACTCGCGAAGATGATATCGGAGATTTTGAGAATTTGGGGCTGAAGCACGGTGACACTCATTACCGACAGATGTGAATTCACTATTCCGTGATGCCTCTCAAAGGCTTCCCTTCGCTCGATGCCAGCCATGACATACAAATTGCGAGCGACCTCCTGCTCATATGAATCATCGTATAGTTGCCCATTCATGAAAGCCAGCATTTCGAGGGCGGTCCAGAGAGTTTGACTTTCCCCGTAAGTAGTGGATTGAGAACAGCTTATGGAGGTCGCCATCTTGTAACCCATTCGAAGGTCACTTGATACCTCTACACCGCGGTGAATACGCCGTATATGATGAGTACTAAGGCCTTCAGCGCAAGCATTGATGTCTCAAAAGACTGATTTTTGAGAGACAAACAATCCCAAGCAGCCTTCTCATACGCTATCGACAGTCGATCAAACAGAGGAAATTTCTCCGGGTTTCCTTCCGCTCGGCCAGTGCCAAGATAGCGAGCAACAAGGAAAACCACGAAATAGGGGCTTTTTCGGGACTTTGGCGGTACATCCTGTATTCATCCTCGAATTGGACAGACGAAAAAAGTACAAAATAACTAGTTTGTTGTTAATAAGCGCACTTTTCTCGCCTCTTGATTGGAAGTTAGATACAGTACCGGAAAAACAAATGCAAAATACAGTTCTTTCAACCTGTCTACCATCCCCCAGGGGGGCAGGACATCAAGCGGCCCTTCGAATGTCAGACCCTGAGGTGTTTGATTGACGTCGACATCATCCTCGCCGTCGCTCAAGTCCATACTAGGGGTTTGGCTGAGCCGCGATAAGCTCGTCACGGTACTGAGCGTAGAAGGCGAGCCAGCAGTATCTTTCAGCTCATTTTGAATTCTACTTTGCTCACTGGAATCTCGAGAGATGAGGATTTGACCTGACGCAGTCTTGTCACGAGCAACACTCTTCCTTAATCTGAACACACAGAGCATCTCAAGTTGGCGAGCAATGCACGTTTCGCAAGGCGTGCCTTCGCCAACACAGCGGATTTTTCTTTTTTGACAAGGCACACAAGCGGGATGTTTTCTGCGATGAATGGGTCTCTTGAGCTTCTTCTTATCGTAAGATTTATCCATTGCTCAGCAGATGTTCTCATAGAGGGCTTCCGTTTTGGGCGGTCTATGTCTGAGTACTGTGGTGGTGGTAATGGTAGCGAAGTGAGGTTCTTCGGCCCGGCTGGGACGCAGTGTATTTATAGTAGAGGCTGGTGAATCATGTGAGCCGTAAGTCAGACTTGGTCTCCGGAAAAAGTTTGAGAAGACTAGGGGTTGTGGAAGCTGAAAATTCGAATCGGCCTGTCCGGCTTGCGTAATTTATTTTTAGCGAGAAACAAAGGTCTCATAGTACGAGCCAATCCATTGGCTACTGCTTACAGTAGCGTCGAAATGGCGCTTGTGAAGGGATCTTGATAATTCTGCCGGTATCCTTGAATTCGGTCAGACCTAGCTAGCATGAAAACGGGGCTCTTCTTGTGTCTTCTCAAGTCCACCTATTGAACCGACGAGGCAAGATTTGAAAATTAAGCTTGAGTGACTATCATCTGAATTGCCTAGGCTAGAAACTATCCACGGAGGGTAGGTCTTCAAGAGCTCCCGCCAGATCGTAATCTCAATGCTGAAACACAAATTACCCCGCAAGAATTCTACAAGACCTTGCCCAGAATCTCGTCAAGGTCTGCTTAAATTGGCCCGAGTCCTCGGCCTCCAGTAAGAGGTTTGTCAGGGATCCAAGATCCAAGAACAAGCCATGGATAGACTTCCACGCACCTCTTTGCAATGCTCATGCCTGTAATGCTTTTAACTGGGGTAGCAAGAAGCGGTGAACGGGACGGTAGAATGTAGATGATCCTCAATGGATGAATAGAATGCCAACCACTCATCATCAGCTGGCCAACATGGAAGGCTCGGGTCGGAATTGTAGTTAAGTTCCATGCTATTTGAAGGCAGTTTCGCAAGACAAAAGGGAGAAAAATAGCTGAGAAAGACGAATGCGAGCAGGAAAGCCATGATCGTAATAACCAAACGGTCTTAATTAATCATCGTATTATTCCAAATTAACTGGGTAAAGCCTTGCTTCAATAGAAAAGCTCGGGAAACGAGAGGGGTATTCAACTCGCAAGCACTATGAGACAAACTATCTTCTCCAATCTGCGTAGTTGGAATGGTAGTGGAGTACTCATTTTTGCGCCAATACCCTAGCTCTCCTGAAGCAAATATTCTCCGAAGTCGCGCCGGCAATGAGGGATTTTAAGGTGAGGTTATTTAAGCGGGCCGCGCGGGACCGCATCGGCCCGATGAGATGCGATTGCTTTGGGATACAGAATTCATAGATGAATCAATGAATTCCCTGCATGAACGCTTATTTGGGACAGATCCCAGCACATCATGCAATTCGATTGGGTCAATGCGAATTATTGTTTTTTGATTTATTGCTATCTTACATATTGAATTGGAGGACGCGAAATCCGACTAGGAACAATACTGCCTATGGATGTTTATATTGACGATTAGTGAAGCTGACTGACAAATACAATAGACGTCTCTTTAATCCTCGGGACTCATCTCTTTGAACTGAAAATCCATCCAAAATTTTGAGAATCCCATCTTACTTGAAGCGCGTTAGGGAGAAGGCCGGGGAGGGGGGAAGAGAGCAAACAATTTCGATTTTCACTTTTTATACCTAGATTGGAATTAAAATGGGTGGCCAAAATGTCTCAGTTCCATTGGGTATGTGCAGTTGTCTATCAAAGGTCATTTAATACCGCAGGTATCCAGAGCTCGGTTATGTTAGTATGTTGAACAGAGGCTAGCCGTCGCACAAACTGATTGGACTGGAGCGATATAGATGTTTCAGATAAATCAAATTTGCTACATCGGCGAGATATCCACTACCGAGCGGCCCTCGAGTTATTGTATGATCCACACTCGGAGTATTGTCGGTGTTTCTTTGCATTTTCAGGACACCTTTGGACAGGGGCCTGGGATGCTTTTTTGGAAGTTCAACTGAAAATACAGATTTACGGCATTGCTTCAATTAAGAGTATGGATCTAAAAATTCCTGTCAGATACAAGAATATCTTATGTTGTTCCTGATTTGTGGCCTGACTACGAATCCCCGAGCAAATGGCGATATGAGAGCATTTTGCAAATGAAAAGGAGATAATATGTTGTGAATCGCTTAATGATCTGAGGCAATAGTACTTTGGAGTTGCCACAATTATGAGAATACTGTCAAGCAATTAATTCGGAGAGCTTCGGCTTTCAGGGAATCCATTCTGGAAAGCCAAAGGCTTAGTATTGTTTTCTCATGAAAGCACCATCGGGGGTCTTCAATACCACTAGCTTGATAGATTTCAAGGCTTGATAGTTGCTGATAATTCTCCAAAGTATTTGCGAAACCAGTGGTCTTTGTGGTGGTCTTGGGCAGCAAAACTGGAATAATACTTTTTTATTTTTGAAAAAGTGGATACTGGTTTTGAAGGAACGATGAGGTCGAGAAAAATCGAGGACGACAATGGTAGCATAAATAGAGACCTGAGGAGCCCTCTCACTCTGAATTCTATTCAAATCTCTATCGCACGAACAAGATGACTTTCCAGACTTTTTTTTCACTGTGTCTCATGTTATGGGTTCCTTCATATTATGCCGGGCCCGTCCCTCCTAGTCAAGATATCTGGTACAAGCCACCCCTAAACATCACCGCGTATGCACCTGGTGATTTGATTCGGTCACGCCAAATCCCGAACCAGCTGCAGCCATTTATACATTTTCCCGTGGAAGTCTCTGTCGAATCAGTATACCAATATTCGTTTCGTACGACAGACAGTTTGGGGAACGCTGTTATGGCAGTTACAACTTTGATGATTCCTTTCAATTCGGACCCCAAAAAGCTCCTTTCTTATCAAACGGCATACGATTCAGCAAATCCTGATTGCAGTCCATCTTTCACGCTACAAGCCGGATCTTCATCAAATGGCCTGGCGGGAATGTTACTTCCAAACAGCTCTTTTGCAATTGACACCCCTTTTGTAGGTCCAAGTCTCCAGAAGGACTGGTTCGACATATGCTGACTCTGTGAATGTTTGAAAACAGTTAGCGGCCGCTTTGAATCAGGGCTGGTGGGTAACAACAACAGACTACGAGGGGCTGCAGGCGCATTTCTCCGACGGTTTGGAATCTGGATTCTCAACCCTTGACTCCATCCGTGTAGTTCTACGCGAAGGAACTAAACTTGGGTTGGCCGATGATGCCCGATACGCCCTATGGGGCTTTTCTGGAGGCTCAATTGCCTGTGGATGGGCAGCTGAATTGCAACCTACCTATGCGCCTGAGCTTAGGTTGGCAGGAGCTGCGATAGGAGATACCATTGCAAATGTCAGTAACGTCTTTACATCAATCAGTGGAACCTCTTCATCGGGACTAGCATTTGGTGCTGTCAATGGGCTGTCGAAAGCCTATTCAAACTTCTCACAATGGTTGGATCAAAACCTTGTACCGGCAAAAAAGCAAAAGTTTTTCGAGCTTGGGACAAGCTGTTTGATTGGAGAAGAAAGCTTGGGAGCCCATCAGGACCTTTACTCATATTTCATCAACGGTAAAGAAGCTATTTACGACCCCATACCGGCCTCAATTCTTCGATTGACAGGAGACTTGGGTGAACATGGAGTTCCTCAAGCACCAATTTACATGTACAAGGCAGTTCATGACCGAGTCAGTCCAACAATTGATACAGATGAGCTGGTCAGCAAATACTGCGATGAGGGTGCCACAATTTCTTATTATCGCTCCTTCATTGGCAGCCATGCCTCTGAGTCTATCGTTGGATCATTCAATGCGTTTGGCTGGATTGCTGACAGATTGGATGGAAAGCCTGTTTCTCATCCAGGATCTTGCATTACCAGAGATGTACTACTGGCCAAGATTGATGATCGTTCATTCTCTATGATAGGCAAGGAGATGAAGGCCCTTTTGATTAGCATCTTTGGAGGCATGCTTGGCAAATAGTTTACGGATGTCAGTTTGTTGTTGTATTTGAAGCTCCAAATACTTGAAAATTTTGTGACCAAATTCATTTTTGGGTACATCGATGATTTATCTGGAACTCAAACAGGGGATGATTGATGACGAAAAGTTCCTCCCTTTCGGCCAATAGATTTTGTTGATATGTAGGCAAGCTCTGACAATTCTATTTTGACTGAGGAAAGGAAACAACGTACAAACTCAAGAAAGTGCTTTTGATGTGCTTATCCTCTACGTAGAAATTTATATTTCCATGATGCATTTTGTGTTTCTTCGGCCAAACAAGACGCCTTTTTCTTCTACCGAGAGCGATTTTTGATATACAAACAGTCGCTACATCAACAATATTCGTTTTCTTTCACTTGCTGTCTTGAAGTGCAAAAAGTCCCTAGGGGCTAAATAGTCCAGCCGGGAGGCCATTGGTGGACTATTTTGGAAATTAGTGAAATGATGTTATATTGCTTGGGAACATGAAAAACTAATCTCGCCTTGTCAAGTCGAATATGCGATTTCTTGCGATTGAAACCGGGGCTAAAACCTCCCCAATGAAACAACGAAGATAAAACTTCTCTAATATCTCTGAATCTGTATCCCAGACTCTGTCCGCCTCAACTCGAAGGTCCAACATCTGCTGAGCCCAGTCCATCATAAGGTCAACCAGCTGTTCAACCTCTTCGAACGTGTTGATAACGTGAAAGACAATCCTTACCTGAGCTTTTCCCTGCGGGACAAACGCAAAAATTGGCAAACTGACAGTGGATAGCGCGAAGATAATTATCCTGCTGACGGGTGACAATAGGAACAATATGCGAAAGAAATTTCTTGTCTATCCAGGATTCTGCGTTGGGAATCATCAGATTACCCTCAGCCTTAACATTCTGGTAAGAAGGATGAGCCAAAATAGTCTCGAAAAAATGTTGAACTAGCTCTTGTAAGCGCTCTTGACGTTGCTGTGTGAAACCAGACTTCAATGAGGTAAAGCCCGCTCGAATAGCAGCCAAGGTCGGGAAAGAAGGCGCCGTGGAGAAAATCACAGATTTGGCAAAGTTCAAGAGCATGTCTTTGACTGTTTGCTTACATAGAACAATGGCTTCTTGAGTCAGTTTTCAGATTGGAGAATTGGCATGAAAAGAAACGTACCACCCTGAGCTCCGAGTGCCTTGCCGAATGTGTGCAGGCGAATGGCAAAATTCTCCTGCATCCCCAAAGCGCACACAAGGCCAGTCCCATTTGGCCCCATCACACCCGTGCTGTGCGCTTCATCGATAAAGAACTGAAAGTTCCCGTGTGGTAGAGTATTTTGCGCACACTCGATGAGCTCCTTGACCGGAGCGATATCCCCATCCATACTATAAATCGATTCCACAGATATCAAGATTGTTGAGCGGCCGGTGCTGATTTCGGCGCTTTCATCTAAGACATTGAGCAAAATCTTTTGGAATGAATCGACATCATTATGCAGGAACATCTTGCGAGAGCTCACTCGACTCCTCTTCATGCCTTCATGAATGCTCACATGAACCAGCTCATCATAGACGACAACGTCACTTGGCTGTGGAATGACTTGAAAAATTGCGCAGTTGGCTTCAAACCCACTGTTGAAGAGCAAGCCGGTCTCAGCACAATGGAAGTGCGCAAGATCTCGCTCAAGTGCCTCCAAGTATGAATTATTCCCGTCCAAGAGACGAGAACCACTGCTGCCGACGTTGAAGGCGGGATGTCTTGCTAGTTCATCAAAAAAAGCCATTCGAAGCAATCCAGAGCTTCCGTATTATCAGTACATGAAGGCGCTAAATTATATTTGGGAGACGAGACTTCACGTACCTGGAGAGGGATAGGATGTCGTTGGAAGAAAAATCAATGGTCTCACGGGGGAGCCTCAAAGTCCACAGAGCATTCTTCTCGCGGCGCTTTTCCAAACATCGCTCCAAGTTAAAATAAAATGGCTCTCCATTTTTGAAATCATGTGCTCGGGGTCTTTGGGCCCGCAAGACCTGAGAGATCATGAAACTGGCTGATTCGTTTTCCATTGAATGTTTCAAAAATGACGAGACACATGAATTGAATCAATTTCCTCAGATGCGAATTCTGTCATTTATGTCTGTTTCGCCTATCCAATGTACATAGATTAGTCAAGCCAGTATCACGAGCTGACATGGATAACACGAGCTCATACAGGGAGACCAAGAGCCATTCTAAGGTCAAACCACATTTTAATTAATTACCATTTCCATCCTCTATCAGCCCAATTAGGTGACAAAATGTGGCATGAGAGTTTACTATGTCTTTCGGCGGCTGACTACTTCCACATTGAGACCTCCATTTCCTCGGTGAACCAATCAGTCAAAACGCAACTTCTTACCCTTGGGGATTTTCGAGATCTACCATGGACTGGACTTTTCTTGGTTAGAATCGGGCGCAAAACAAATGACTGCGCGCGATTTTATTCACACTAGCATGAGTGGTAGCAACTCGGTTACTAAGGTGGCGAGCTCGAAAAGCAAGTTTTCAGCCGTGCAACCCTCTCATACTCAAAGATTACTTACCGGAAAATCTCCGAAATCTAATTGGGCTCGCATCATCATAGTAAATAATTATTTGGGAGTTAGGATTCCCCGAGAACCTTCCGAAAATGGTCCGATTTAACACAGAAGAAATTGATATACTTTCGGCCGATCTGCGCCCCAGTAGCGGGCCGATTGCGGATCTGCCGAACCTAATTTCTTTCTTGAAACGCCGGGAGGAGGGGAGGAAAGCGCTGCACTGATTTCAAAATTTTTGTATATGGGCGGCTCGAGGTACATATAACTGATGAAAATGAGACTTTCGAATCATTTCTCAAAAAATTGACCAGGACTTCATACGAGGCCTTTGCATTGAGATTCAGTCGAAAGGCAAGAAAGCATCTTTCTTGGCGAAGGAAGAGATTGTCCCTTATTGTATAGGATATACAAAAGGCGAGTTAATTTTCTGAGACTCGACATGTTGAATTAGAAAAAAGGATATAATTTTCCAGGCTAAAATTTAGGCTGAAGGCCCATTGTGAGACAGGTTTTCGGGCAATTACCGTTCAATGAGCACATGAATAAATCAAATGGGACGAGATAAAACTCTTTTTTATACCTTGGGCATTGACCGGGATCGTTTTTCTTATCGAAAACACTTGAGTGAATATTCACGCATTTTCCCAACGTACGCAGAACAGCCTCTGAATTCTGAGATAATTAAACCAATTCCTGACTCCTCTTTTCTTTCTTGAACGTTTGTTGGTCTCTGTTTCTAGTAAAATTTCATCATATAGCGCCAATATGGACGAGATAGAGCCAAGTGCAAAGCTCGATTACCCAATGAAAATGTGGAATCGTCTCATCATAATGACTTGTCTTGCTATCATCATACTGTCTTTCGTGACTCGAGCATACTCCAGATTCTTTCTATTTAACGGGTTTCAAAAAGAGGACTGTAAGTCTGGGCTTCCTCCAATCAGTCTTGTTCTAACTTTTTCACAGGGGCGTGTTTAATAGGCTTCGTGAGATTGCCACAATATCTTGTCAGGGTGTTTTAATACTAAAAAAAACATGATTAGATACTCAGTCTCTGCTATCTTGGAATAGGGCTGGCCAGTATGTTCAAGATTTTTTGCATATTTTCATATCTAATGAGTTCGAATAGTGGGTCATTTTGGAGGTCTACATCTCGTTCATACTTCCATTCACAATAAAGTCATATTCAGAAAGGTCAGTTTTGATAATCACAGTATTGATCGGAATGAAGCTAAATGAGTTCCAGCTTACTTACTTTTCCATGCTTCTCTACGGCCCAACGGTATTTGCGACCCAAATGGGCTTGCTTTGGATCATGACCCGCGTATTCAACCCCCTCAGAAACTACGTCTATTTCATATATATTTTCCTGGCAACAATGGCCGTCTATTATTTCGTCATTTCAGTCTTCAAGATTCGAATCTGCCAGCCTCTCGACAAATACTGGGATATGGAGGTTGTTGGGGGAGCTTGCTTCGATAGTCAAATGATAGGAATTGCTGATGCACTGATGAGTGCCTTCAGCGATTTGGTCGTTCTCATTCTACCGTTGCCAATGGTTCAGCGCTTGCGGATTCCGACAAGTAGAAAGATGAAGGTCATTGGTCTCATGAGTGCAGGAGGGCTAGCTGTTGTTGCGAGCATCGCCCGTCTGATTATCATTCTGTTGACGTCATCCTCGACCGATATTACTTTCTTGGTTGTGGGGACCAATTTACTGGCGTCGGTATTCCACCACCAGCAAATTCCGTTCCATTCGCTGATGTGTCTAAATGCAGCGTCGCTGAAATTACCTTTGGGACCTTTTGCGGATGCTTACCTGCGCTCTACCGTCTTGTTGTCTCGATCTTTCAAAGAAAGTATAGGCGCCATCAAAGTGGACATGAGGTGGCTATCTCTTCCGCATGAAAAAGAAACAATCTAGCTATAAATTATCAAAGACAAGGAGGGAAACTCGGGGACCAATTACTATCCAGCTGATTGGCTTCGTCGAATGGAGATGGATCTGGCCCAAAAAAACCGCATATCAATAAATGCCTTCATTAAATGCCTCATTGGATCTTTCGGATGGTCTCCGAGACAACTGCAAGGGCCTGATGTGCATTTGTACCTAATTGGACGCCTAGCTGAAAAGCTCCGAAAATCCCCCGAACAAGCATCGAACCTACGGCAAGCTTCCGGCCCGCTGCAAATCAGTCGGGGAGATCTTCAAAGTTTCGTGTGGGGAGAAAAATGGAAAATCAGTGATTCCTTATTGAAACAATAATCCCGCGATTCATTGTCGGAAAATTGAGTACACTCGGCTTTTTAAATTTCCTCTTAATGCTTTTCTCGTTATAACACCACAAACATGTAGAAAGAATCATCAAGTGTCACGCATTTTGTCACAGTTAAACTCACTGGACTTGACTTATGTCGAGTCTTCCAAGAAAATCGTATCATTTGGGTTCCAAAGTTGAGCTTAGAAGCTTTCCGGTCCAGGCCTTGCCTTTGCATCATCAGGTGGTCAGCCAACACAAACTTCCGTTCTTAATTTACCACTTTCGTTACAATCGGGCAACAAAAAGGGGATTTTGACTTTGTTCGTTTCATGTAAAGTGGTCTTTGATTGCTGAAGCTACATTCCCCAGAATATTTAAACTCAAGTGTATTGCCCCAGCTCAAATTTTTCTATAGAGTTGAACTAAGCAACGACGAATTCTTCCCTTTCTCCATTTTTCTTCCCAACTTCATTTCTCTGGAGCAAAGGCCCCATACAATAATCTTGGGTATTATTCAAACAAATTTTCTAAAATGACGGTCAAAGTTTCAAGCACCGCCATGCATCCGACCTTACAAGTTTGCAATCGCATCGTCATCATCATTTGTCTTGTTCTTATGATCATATCATTTGGAATTCGATCATACGTCCGTGCTATCTTTTCCAGAGGGTTTCAGAGAGAGGATTGTGAGTTCAGCTTGGTTATAATCGATTGACTACTAATGTTTTCCTCAGGGGCGTGCTTAATAGCATGGGTAAATCATCTCGGGAAATCTCTCCTAGACTCCACTAATTGGAATTGAATAAACAGATATTTGGAATCTCTTATCTGGCTCTTGGTCTCATTAGTAGGTCGGAACACTTGAATCGCTCATTCCAATCTGACAGATTTCCATTAGTGGGCCATTTCGGCGGGAGACATTACGTGGATGTTCCAATGGAACGATTAGTTTCATTTGAAAAAGTCAGTTCAGCCTTCATTGCTATTTGATGTGCTCTTCGGCTTGTTACTAAACACTCAAAATACAGACTACATACGCTGCAATGATACTGTATGGCCCTACGGTCTTTGCCACCAAAATATGTTTACTTTGGATTATGGCACGTGTATTCAACCCTCTTCGAAACTACGTCCGTTTTATTTACATATTCATGGTAACGATGTTTACCTACTACACTATTCTTGTGATAGTGAAAGTTTGGGCCTGCGATCCCGTCAACAGGTACTGGGATGATAAAGTCACAGGCAGATGTCTCGACATTCGAATGATCACTTTGGCCGATGCGGCAGTGAGCGTGTTCAGCGACTCGATTGTTTTTTCTTTGCCCTTCTTCTTGGTGTCACGTTTAAATATGCCAAAGGCGAAAAAGGCAAGTATTGTCGGCCTTTTGGGGGCAGGGGGCTTGGCTGTTATTGCCAGCATGGCCCGCCTGGTCTTGATCGTGGTTATGGGAAAAGACAATGACATCACTCTTGCGGCTCTGGGGACCAATTTGCTTGCGTAAGTGTACTTTGAGTGTAAACCAAGACAGAATTTGGCTAATCAAGTTTTTTTAGGATTATTGAAATCACTATTGGTATAGTGTGTGGTTGCCTTCCGGTGGTTGCAACTCTAGTCGCCTCAGCCCATAAGAAGCGTTTAGAGTACAGCCAGACCGACAATGAAAATCTGATTCGAAGAACGAGAAGCAGAGGAAATCATGTTAAACTGGGGAAAATGAATATGGGATCTCATCATTGTGCAGATATATGGAATTCGAGCGAAAGTCGGGGAATCAACACAACTATTTGTGGCGGAATTGAAGGAAAGTCCGATGTACATGCTTCGAAAAGTGGAAGATTGGACATAATTAGGACAGTTGATATTGATGTGTGTTGATAGCTTCAAGGCACACCCCAGGATCAATCTCGACTCTGACAAATACAAAAACTACCGCGCCAATATTAGAGGCCCGCTTTCCCAGATTTGGGTCGATATTGTTTGAAAAATCTATTTGGTCACTTCAGTTTTTTATATCCATCTGTTTTGTTTTAGCGAAGCCAAAGAAGGCAGAAACATAACTTCGAAGTCGTGGTGAATCGTGGAAAGAGCAACTAATAGAAATTCCCAGAGACAATCACTCACATCCTCACGATACAACAAGATCTTGAACATATTATGAGACTATGCCTGAGGAAAAATTCTTATTCCTAAGGGTTGCGGATGCAGAACTCTGGATTTTGCTGCGCGCAAGCTTTTATATTCAAAAGAAATCTTTTCCTGAATTCGGGAATGAAACAATGAATTCGGTGAAATTAACTGAGATTGCTCGCTCGTCAAATAATCTGACTCTCAGAGTGACTGGTAGTTGATTTATCTTGGGCAGGGTGCGCAACATATGCTCACTGAGTTGAAGCAATCGAGCTCATCCTTCGAGATATACCAGACCCGGGCCAAAGACGTTAAGTTAATCATTCCGACGATTTCCATCATAGTGCATTGGATTACGCGGTTCGCATTTCTTCTGCCACTGTCATTGATGTACTCATTCGTGCAGTGGCAGAGTTTGACAATCGCGATCGTCTGGGCTTTACGCCACTCATGAATGCCTGTCATCTTGGACAAGAGGAAGCAATTCGATGCTTGGTCAGACACGGTGCCAACTTTACCGCCACGAACAACTTTGGTCTCTCGGCTCTAGAGAATGTCATGATGGGAGGTAGCAAGTCGAAAAATCTTCTGTTGAAGTATCTCGGGCCACGAGCCAGCCAATTTCAGCTCAATCGAGCTCTCCTGCATGCGCTTGACCAGGGTAAAGAGTTCGTGAATATCCTGATAGAGTGCGGTGCAGACCCTCCATCGACGGGTTTGTCAGAATATACGGTTTCAATTCCTTCGTCGCGGTCTCATTCTTCGACACCTATACATCAAAGCTCTAAGTTACGGATAAATGCATGTGGGCGAGAATCTGGGGCATCTGGTAGTATTGAGCCTCCGCGAAGGGACCACACGATAAATGCGACAAATATAGACCTATCCCACCAAGGTCGAAGATACCAACGCGGTGATACTATGCTGTGTGCGGCTCGCAATATCAATTTCAGCAATGACCATCTCCAGATAGATGCGTGGTGCCGGATTCGGACCGGTTGCTTCTCCATCATGCGAATGGGTCCGCTAGAGACCTGCAAATATGTTCTCAGAAAGGGGATGTATGGCAACGAAGACTCCCTCCAAAACGCGTCCGACTCCCACAGCCGCATATCAAATGTCAAGTATACCGACGAGAGGAACTGCACCGATTGGCGATATGGATGGCTGAATATCGAGGATATTATAGGGTAGTTGTGGCGAGTAGGAAATCGTGCAAGTCTTTTGTGCGAGCCCCAACAACCTACCTCAAACTTAAATGGACAGGCATAGCCTCCGAAGACCTGGTCCTGTGCCGGGAGAATTGCAGCTGGATTACAAGGTCTGATTTTCTGAGGATGGTCGGCCGAGTTCGCGGGGGTATTCGAATTCAAAGGGCTTGGCAGGAACAAGAGGAGCGCTTCAAAAGAAACGACTCAGCAGACTTTAAATCTAGTTAAATCTTTGTGTTTGTTTTGCTGTATGGTATCCCATAACCCATTTGTACATATCCCAAAGAATATTGCATCTATTCTCAGCTAAATGAGGCAGCCAGCGAGTGTGAAATTACAAAGGCAGAACACCCATACGTACAGAATAATTATACCGATTTGAGAACCCATCTGCTCATCATCGGTGTGAGGCTCATTATCGCCTCAGAAGCGGGAAGAGTAGCTTTGGTAGACGGTTTACATTCCATAGGCCCTCATCTTTGAAAGTTCACTTCGGGCGAATAGACATCGCGTTGTCTCTGCTGTCCAACGGCCCAGATCAAATGAGACCAAGGTCTATGGAAAGTTCACTTTACAATATAAAATACGCGGCTGATTTGGGATCGCCTTAACATGTGATCTCGTTAATAGCCCAGAAACCACCGCGTAAATTATGTCAGTCAAATCAGGCAGGTTCATTGGCATATGGGGAATGCCCGAAGGCATCACACTCAGATGTGCAGAAATACTCGATGGGCCCAGAATGTGGGCATTCTCGGCCAGAAATCCGCCTGCGAATAGGGATTTCCCATTACAGGAATACCCATTGGAATCCGGGAAGTACGCAGTTCGCTCCTCGGACCTCCTATGGGGGCTCTGGGAGCGTGGGGGTAAATTATGCGTACTGGCCTGTGCCTACCAGATTCCAGCATAAAGGGTCGACCGGTGCCACGATCATTGTCTTTCATTCTGCTTGCTTTTCAATACGCGACAAACCACTTCTCATCTGAGCGACAACGATTGTCCTACCAGACTTGAATTGTTTCTGCGGCCAAGTGATGGACGAAATGAGACTAGATAAAATTCCTCCCGAGCTACTTATCGCCATTGGCGATGAGCTACATCAATCACATGCCGCCGTTGCCCTGGCTTCCCCAAATCGTTTTCTCAATACTATCTTCCAACCCCTGGCATATAAGATCAATGTGCAGTAGGAAAACAGCTGTGCATTGGCTTGGGCAGCTTCTCATGATAGTCCACATGTCATGACAAGATTGTTGAGTTACCCTGGCGTTAACGTCAATACCCACGATGGCAGACGCCGAACACCCGTGTTCCACGCCATTCGCACCAAAAACACGGCGATACTGGAAATGCTTCGCAGCTCTTCCCAGGTTGATTACAATTGGAAGGATGACAAAGGCCAGACACCTTTGATATACGCGCTCTCCAGAAATTTGAGCTCCATGGGATCATGTTTATTGGACTGTTCAGACTTGACCATTGAAGACCATAAAGATCGTGCGGCTCTTTGGTACGCGGTCTACTTTGCAATGAGACTATGGTCACAGAACTTCTGCAGCGAGGGGAGAATATGAAGCGATCAGATTGTAAAGGGATACCACCAGTCAACTTGGCCATCTACAAAAATCATCTGCCCAGCGTCAGCGCGATGCTATGTATAGCTGAGAGGGCCAGATTTTCCGATTTGGTGGATGATTTCGCATTTTCCAAGCCGTTGTCCTTGGAACTTGACTTAGGGCGACTAGCTACCGCGCGGTTTTTGCTGTCGTGCGGCGCGGACCCAAATGAGCTCGATGTCTCTGGAGAAACTGCGTTGCACGCCGCGATCAGGAAGAATAATAAAGAAGGCGTCGCCCTCTTGTTAGAACAAGCCGGATTGGATATCAACGCGGCCGATGCAGTTGGAGAAACAGCCCTTCACAAAGCCGCTTACGATGGGCGCGACGAGATCTTTCGGCTTTTGCTAGCAGTGCCAGGACAAGATCATAACCTGAAAAATCACCTAGGGTGTACAGCTTTACACGTTGCTGCCAAAATGGGTCGCGAGTGCATTGTCAGACAATTGCTCGAGGTCCCGACCATCGATCTCAATGCAAGAGACAATAATGGATCAACTCCTCTATCCCTGACAAATAAAAAAAGAATACGGATGCGATTTTTGTTGGCGAAACACATCAATGTCAATGACGACGGGGTGAATAGACGCAGCGCTCTACATCGCGCAGTAGAGCAAAAAGACGTTACAAGTGTCAGTCTGCTCCTCGGGGATCCAAGACTCAATCCAAACGTGTACGATGACATGGGCTGGACGCCACTTTGTCAAGCTGCATACCACGGAGATTTGCAGATGGCCGATCTGCTTCTCAGCCGAGCTGACGTCGAGGTCAATACGCCCATGTGTCCACCGCTGTTCTATGCTGCGAGAGAGTCACATTTAGCAGTGGTAGAGCGGTTGATCATGACCGAAAGCATCATTGTCGATGTAAAGTTCTGCGGGTTATCGCCCGCTCAGGTTGCTGCACGGTCAGGGCACGCAGACATTGTTCGTGCGTTGGAGAGGAAACAGCGGTCAATGCAGTCAGATATGCGGAACACCTGGTGAGTCGGTACTAGGTTCGACAGATTAAAGCTCTTTGCGGAATGTATTGTCACGGAGTGTAGAATCATCGAATGTGTGGTAGCCCGACCCGGGAATTTGAATTGAAATGCATGTAGCACTTGTTTGAAAGATTATGGTCAGCTTTGTACACCACAGCGGGTAATGCAAATTCTTACGCCGACGATGTCGGAGGCTGAAAATTTAGAGCAAGCGGAATATTGTAGACAATTTTTCGAGCACGCCTTTACCTCTGATCGCATAAACGACACAGTAGACAGGGGAAGAGACTAGAAAATGTACCCATCGTATCTGCTCACTAGCCAACCAGGCTTTTTCTGCCTGCGTCTATTTCCTGACCGTTGCTCGTTCAACGCATTCGAGGCAGAGAGATCATTGTTCTCCCGTGAAATTCGAGGAGGAGACGAATAACAGACCGCTTCTGTCTTCATACACATATATTTTGCAATCCTAGATGCGCTGGAAGATGCCGCTCACTGGATATGTCTCCTGACACTGGCTTAAATTGTACTTGTTTTTGTAGTCCAGGGCCAGGTCGGGCTCGGCGTGGCGGTGCATGGTCGGAGTTTGTCGGATCTCACAGAAACGTGATACTCTGGAAGCTGGGGAGGCAGATTTTCGCGCTGTAGGTTCAGTTCTTTCGAAGTCGCAATTACCGTGCGAGCACGATCAGCAGATGACAGATCGGAGAGTGCCATTGTGGGGTAGGTATTGCTGGTCTCAAGAGATGGGAAGACATGAGTGTCGCAGCTTCACAGGAACGAGAAACTGACAAAAAGATTTTGCTCTTAGAGGGATTGGGTGGTTAGCAGTATACCTGGGACGGCTCTGAAAGGGCGAAGGGACGCGCAAGGGGCGAGTTGGACCGGCCGCGGTGTGCGGAAATACTGCCGTTCATCATTTCACCGCCTTTTTGTACCCCGGCAAGTCAACGTCAGCATTCACAATAAGTGCAACCGCCGAAAGTGACACTCAATGCGACCATCAATGGCCTGGGAGGCAGACGACGGACCGAATCGCCCCCCTGGTCATCGTTACGAGAAGGATGCCTGGATGTGTTCCTGATATTGGACCCGCGAATGGGGGAATCATAAAGGGAAACCGCTCACTTTGGAGACAGCAGGTTTGAACCAGCTTATTGTTACAATCCTAGAAGACCCACCGAGCATTCACTGGCGACCTTCATCCTCGGACGGGTTTAAAAAGGCGCTACGAAAAGTCTGAAACAAGTTAGATCGATGGGGTGGTAATTGCACTTCCAGTGCATTGATATGGCTCATGCTCTGATCTATCTAAGGGTTGCGCAAGTCTTGGCTTCTTCAGTCCCCAGGGGGGATGAATACTGGCCCCTAGCACCACGCAGAGGTGCTTGCACATTGCTAGAGGGGCTTGATTTCGCAGCTGTCTCCTGCGGATCCTCTTGGTAACGCATTTTTCCTTGCGGAGAACTTATTGACGCAGCGGTCTCCTGCAGCGAACTTGGTAATGCAGCGGTCTCCTGCAGACAACTTGGCGATGCAGCGGTCTCCTGCGGGTCTCAATTGTCATCACAGCGTCCCCCTGCGGAGTTCACTTGGTAACGCAGCGCCCCCCTGCGAAGCACTGTTCTTACGTTACTGGGCTTGAGTCAGCAACAGCCGTCGTCACGGAAACCTCAGGCCCGAAGGTCTGAGGCGACACACCGCCGCCGCGATGTGTCAAGAGAGAGAAATGGATCGGGGGAGGAGCCTGCTTTTATGGACTTCAGCTACGCTCTCTCGCAGATACCAGCAGTGCAGTTCTCTCACCGAGGACGGTTCTGGCGGTCGATGCAATGTCTTCACCGGTCCTGAACCATGAGCTGGACGATGCTGCGGAGTGGATCGCCAATCACGTCGCGGCAGACAGCACCGGGACCGTTCATTTCGAGCTGGATGGTAGTATTGTTGACTCACAGAAAGTGGTGGTCGAATCACAAAATTGGCGCAGTTGCAATCGAAGGGGAAAGAGCTGGCTCGCCCATGGTTCACAGTAGTGGTACGGTGTCCTCAGGGAAGTGAGTCAGGATGAAGGTGTTCAGCATTATGCTGCGCGTGCGAAATTGCCATTATGGAGGACGGTGGGCGGGCCATTGGCCTACTTTGAAGAGACTCGTCTAAGTTGTGTGCGGATTTCATATTACCTCCGATTGACTAAGCCCAAGTTCTGGAGCCTATCGTGGGAGCCAAATAGGTACGCGGCTTGACAGGTTTTGTCTTTGCTGCACATTCAGAGAACGCACGCCTACATGATTGCTATCAAAGGTAATCCATCCGTAAATCCATGATTGGACTTGTGCAGAGTCCTACGTGTCCACATATTCTGCTCAAGCGCTGATATTATGTGACCAAAAGTGGCAGCGGAGAGGCTGCAGAGAGCTTCAAGTTCCTAGTCGCTGCCAATACGCTCCTACTAAGGCTGTACTAGCAAAACGCCACGTCATGCCAACTGAGTGAATGCCTGCCTCCCAATCTCAACTTTTGAGGGACGCACTTTTGTGTCTTTCGTAGTGTATGCAAACTGCGCGGGCACCCGCTACGTGCGGTGCTTTCGCTGAAACGGCCGAAATGTAATGGAAAGTGATTGCAAGGACGCCTTGGGGGTGCGCGTGTGTTGCACATAATTGAGCAGACTTTCATATACCAGCATTCTCTGGGGGCTTCTGGCTTCCCTCGCTGATTCACTGTCGTTCACTCAACGTTGAGCCACCAGAGGGTATATTTGGTGGCCCCACCTCGACCCACGGCCGCACCGGTGTGGATCCAAGGTACCCTGGTGTTGGCTCAGCTTGAACAGCTTGTATTGTTATCGTCTTGCCACTTTGGGCTGCCCAAAGTTCGCATTCTTTTTAGGAGGAGAAGCAACTTTCACGTTCTTCCAAAGGCGTGTATTATGTGAAGTGCTCACACCTCCTTCTCCATCCATGCAAAGGTGGTAGAGGTGGTAATGGAGCGAGCAAAATATCTTAGCTCTTTGTAGGTATTTATCTGTCCGCTGGCTCATTGGGCTCAACAAGAGGTGAGAGGAAAGCCAGGATAGTAGTCAAGGTAGTAACAAAAAGATGAACGTGTAGCCTCGCCTCAACTTTTACTCTTCAACAAGTATTTGTCATTTCAAATATTGTTGATCAAGGTCCTGTTTGCTCACCCCCGTTGAGTCAACTGATTGGTGAGTGAATAAAGTTTACGACCTCAGTTGGTCATCCCTAATTTGAGTGGCTGGGACTCGCACTTGATCTCAAGAATAAAAATTCGTCATTCCGCACATTCCTGGAACGCCTCATTTTTGCTCATCGCTGTTGATTCAACTGAATCCGCTGGTGAATAAATGTCCCTCAGTTAGCCACAATTCCACTCTGCTGGAGGGCCTCGCCTGTTGCCTTTTGCCAACTATTTGTCATTCTATCTTTTATTGCTACTCATGCTTGCTCACCGCATTTTTACTCACCGCTGGTGAACAAACATGTTTCTCTAGGGGAGAGAACTGCTTGTTGGTATGCCATTTCCCCTCTTAAGCACAAAGAACCAGCAAGCCTCATAATCTGCCACTCTTTTCCGAACTGGAGCGCTGCAGAACTAAGCGAAAGACGAAGAACTCCGCCCTGAAGGGTATAAATATGCTCCCATCCGTCTTGTCTGACTTTCCTCTTGCATCTCTCCTCGCACATATTATTTGCGAAGATTGACTTTGATCTTTTCTATTGCTTACTGAGTGTACCCAGCCACCAGCTCAAGACTTCCTACCTCTCACTGATAAAACTTTTCCTCCAGGACTGATATACAAGGGCTTGAATACGTGAGTACCACCCTCCCCTTCGTTTAAGCTTATACTAATACCTTGTTTTACTCGGGTTCCGCTAGGCTTCCAATACATCCTCTGTAGCACGAAAAGCTTCTACCAAGGTGAGGTGTTGGTTCATTTGACCCACAAAAACTGCATTATGTCCTATCTAACAATCTCACAATAAAGCTTCTCGACGGTCTGTGTGAAGTCCAGGTCTGAACACATTCGATGACAACCATGACAGGCTCTCTACCCCTGGTAGATTACGGTAGAGCTTTTTATATGGTAGGCCCGTAACAACTCCATGAGTTCAATTGCTGATCAAACGAATTTCTATCACAGGCATCTCTCACAGAAAGGTGAAGGATTAATACATCAGAATACCGGCGAACGCTAAGTGTGACCCGCATCCTCTGACCTTTGATTGAGTTTTAGTACATAAGCTGACTTCCTTTCTATGGCAGACATCTACACGGCCCCCTCCCCAAGTCCCAGCGTGGCTATCCTGAATGCTGGATAACTCATGGAGCTTTCTACCCTTTCGACCCTTGACTCGATAGGAAGGGACCATCGGACAGAGCACCCGTCATGTGCCCAAGGCAAGGCCGATTCCACATCGACTACAAGAGACTTACTCTATATCGAAGCGTCTCTCGCCTTGCGCCTTCTTCCGCCGCGTCAACAGGTACCATGAAGAAGCAAAAGCCCATCAACTATACCAGCGATGAATCTGCTGCCATCAGGTACGTATCTCATATCGGCTGGTGTCAGCCTTTTCCAACCCGCTCTTTGCGCTGCTCTCTATATTAATCTGCGCTTAGGTAGATCAGACCTTCAAGGTATAGAACCTGGGTGAGTGATGGGACTTCCCAAACAATTTGAATGACAGATTATTGACCCTCCATAGAGCCTTTCTATACACCTGCAGTACGCCAGTGTGTACGCACTACATGGTACGTGACGCTAAAAGCAAAAGAAAGCCCAGATCCACTGCAAGGCTATGCCGATGGTTCCAAGGTCGTCCGCCCACGCTCACCTGATACCGCTCTCCCATGATGAATGCCACTCCTCAGGCTTTGCTCAGCCCTTGCTGATTGTATCTCTGTCCAAGTTATTTGCATGATGAAACTAGCCCCTCTCAACTTTATTGACTCCAACACGGCGTGTGTTGGCCAACTTCGCGATCTTGCTCCTCGATGAAGCAAACCCGATGTCAGTTCTATCCCATTCATATTTTCCATGCATATTGCGAGAGTCGTTTCAGCGATCTTCGCTCACTCAATGGGCATAGAGCCCGCAGTGACGCAAGCCGACCTTCATATCTCAACCTGCAGGTCACCGATGCGTTTTCGTCACACCCACTCCATGCGTGTATCAGCTCAAAATACCCTTCGATGCCTGCTCTGGAGATTCAAGGGCTCGATCGCACTACGAATCCACTGCAAAAAGAGCATTACCCAGATTACCCAACAGGTGGCCTTTTATCGCGTCCGCCCCCCTCCCCTGCATTTACATTCGTATGGCTGACTGTTATTCCAGCAGATCTCTCACATGGATCGAATGATCTTTCACCTGGTCCCTGCTCATTCCAGTGGCAATGCCGTCGTCTCTAATCGAGAGACTGGTGTTGAGCAGGCATTAGACGCGAGGCAGACTGCAGTACAGGCTCTCGAGGCAAAGATTCACAGTGGACGGCTAGCGTGGCTCCCTGCCTCACTTGAATGTGCGCTCAAGTCAACACCTACGCCGGAAGAACACTTCTTGACAAGACCTACTGTTGGTGCGCATTATGCATTCCGAAGCCTGATTTCCATTGTCATTAGACAGGGCCGCTTTGCATCAGCGTCTTCAGCCTCTCATCTGTGAAGATGCTGAAGAGTCATGTCCTTGGCCCGCTGTGTGCCAAGCCTGTCCAAGGTGTGCTTCACACTTATCTAGAGGCAGACCTACTGAGGAGTACTACTCAAAGGCACTGTCGTGGGCATATCGCTGTCAGCAAAGCCACTTATAATGCGTCTTCGGTACGGTTGATTGACGGTTTGCAGAGGTGAGACATGATAATACATACTTCGAGGGGATCAAGTTGATTGGAAAATTGACTCTACTTATGGAGATCTGAGGAGCTAATTCCAATGATGCGCCTCCGTTCCGGCACCAGCCTCAAACACGCCAGCGTTGTGCTCATGTGGCGTGCGTGGACTTTTTGGTGGGCCGACTTATGAAGCAACTGCTCAAAGATGAAGGGAGTGCCAACATTTCCCATGCCTTATGACTTTTCAAGACGGCCTACATTGACGGAAGCAGACATGGATCTTTTTTCCCAAATGGTCAGACGTGCCGCTCTGGACTTGCCACGGCTAACTTCGCGTGACGTCATTTCCGACCGCGTGTCTCCACTGGCTTCCGCGATGAGTTCTTCTCACAACTGAGCATCGATGCACGAGCGTTGAATCGCGAAGATTGGATCATTCTCCTTTGCGCTTTTTCCAACGGCCAGTGCTTCTTTGTATCGCCTTCTCGCCGAGCCACACCAGCTCGCGCACTTGACAATCTCAACAATTGCGAGCGGGAAACCCGTCAAAGACAAACAGAAAGCATGGCAGCAGCGAGCTTCAATGGTCTGAATATTGCATTATGGAGGGCAACTTGGGTCTTGAACCAGTTCAAGCTAAGTGGGCAACCGGAATTGCAACCATTCTTGAGGGCGCTGCGCTGGCAGGGATGCGACGGTCAACAGTGGGATAAGCAGACGGGTCAACTGAAAGTTTGACTCTATGAGAGGTCTTCCACATATGACGGGGCCATATTGCCGCAGCATAGCAAATTATGGGCTTTCACCGCGTCCCTGAAGCTTAAAGCCAACTAGTCCGACTTCAATTGGGGTAGCTCCCTATCACAGCTCCGCCCTGATAGGGCGTTGGTGTTGTGGTACTTGAATGAAGCCACTCGCTCATCGTCGAGAAACAAGAGGGATTGGGCTCTCCCAGATGCCCCATAAACTACCGCGAAATGTAATTGTTGGCACGAGCGCTGCCGGGTGGGCTCTATTGGGATATTCTGGGTTGCTCCAAGGAATGGCATTGAACGCGATCACAAGGCTTGAAGTCGCGGAGTTGAGATTAGAGACTTCTTAAATGGAGATCGTCTTGTCGTGCTGGCTGCCTGCATCAGTCAGCTATTACTTGTCCACTATGGTCCAAATGAGCTCGGTGGTGATTTCACTGCAGCAAATTTCGGTCGAAGGAGAGGTCAGGCAAGGAAGTCGCTCTCCTACTCATGGCGGGTGATTCTACTATGTGTGATTCACGATTTTCCTAGGCGGGTCTACGGAGGGTCCCATTTCCAGATATTCAGTCCCATTCTCGCGTGTTTCCGAAATGTTCTTATTTGGCCAGGCGGCTCTCAGCGCATGAGTATGTCCTACAAGGTAGACTTCTTCCATGCTCATCGATTTGTGAGCAGAAGGCGTGGAAGTCTATATCGCTTCAATGAGCTGGGCTAGCAAAGCCCAGATCAGAATTAGAATCATTTGTATCTGAAACTGTCAGCAGCTGGAACTTGCCACGGAAAGACACAATTACCTCCAGCGCAATGTCCCAGTACTTCCAAAGAGTGCCCAGCACTGCAACTGCCAACATGACCGCGAACAAAGCTGATACGCCAAGAGAAATCAGTCCAAAGCGAGCTTTGGCTTTGGTCGCCTGCCCAAAAAGCCACAGATACCACATTGTCACCATCAAATAGTCAACGGCGAGAACGAACAGACACGCCGGGAGAGCTGCGGTCGGGCAAAAGGCTCCAATGACGGAGCTTGCTGTCTTTGCCAGGCTGGAGACCACGGCGTACGATGCATATGTTCTGAGTAAGGCAGCTGGGGTGAATGGGTTCTCGCATTGTTGGAAATGGACCCGGAGAAACTGAAGAGTCAGCTCATAGCGCCACAATGGTGACCTCTAGATATACCACTTGTCCGGTCAGAAAAGCCGATGTCATCCACAACATTATTTGACACCAGATTGCATAGTTTCCGCCCCAGCGAATACCGGAAAGTATAACGAAGGAAGTACTAGCGGCAACCGATAAAACCAGGTCGAGCTGTGTTCAAACAGTGGCTTTGAAACTATCATCTTAAGAGATCTGGCAAAATTCTTCGATATAAGAGACATGGCGCATCAGAACTCAGTTTGGCATCATTAAATTTCTACGCAAAATGTGAAATATCTCTCTCCAAGCCTTAGTAGCACGCCTTTGCAGGATTTTGATATTGACAAAATTTTACATGTAGTTCTTTTGGGAGAGCTTGCTGGTCTAATTATAGCCCCTTGCCACAGAACCTTGTAGGGCTGTAACGGTGTCCACTGGTAACTGAAATAAGTTATTGCTTCAACACTGTAATAAGGGGTAGAAGCTAACATGAATTCCATCGATTTTTACCACGGAAACCCAAGTGCAAACAGACCAAACAGGATATCTTGCCAGATTGTTGTATTGCTCTGTCCTTCCACAAGTATGCTTTCACCGACAATATATTCTCCCTTCGCCCACACTCATTGGATCTTCATTTGGAGCCTGCATTCACAGAGAAGTAAGCCTGGTAGGCTAAGATGCTCATCCTCTATACCTGAATCATCGGCTGCGATGCTTACTCGTTATGGCGCACTCAAAAGCTGGGGTCCCGCGAAGCTGACATGGGTCTTCCAAGAAATATAATCCTATAGCTATGGCAGAGCCCATAAAACTCCAACCTCTTCCCTCAGGCTCGAGAGTCGGAACCATGGGAATACAGCTTGCAGCTCCAAACCGGGAAAGCCTTAGTAATCCTTGCGCAACACACAGCCCCGCCCCGTCCGCTGCGCTCGGGAACCAGTCACATCAAACGTTACTGGGCTGCTCCAGTTATTCGAATGGGATGAAGGAGGGCTTCACGGTCAGGACCCACCAACTCTCAAAAAATTTCAACACCAGCGTAGACGAAGGCATGTGAGTCAATTACGGCATAACTGGGAGCTTCCAGACTTAACAGGCAAGGGTTAGGGGGGGTTGATAGGGGTTTTTTTCAAATACCTGATTTGAGATCTTAGTGGGGCCATGGTTACGACTAAGCTCCGCTGGCTTGTGCCCGGGCCTTCTTTCATCGCAGATCGCACCTATTTTGCTGATTGATTGTCAACACGTCCGGAGTTGACCTTGATCTCACGCTAGTTCTTATTGGCCTCCGCCCGCACCCCACCCCTGTACCTCACCGCACGTCGTTGGAGTTCCACGGTTGATAGTTCCAGTATCCCTGGCTGGTGGGTTTGACCGCCTTTGAGATTTGAGTCGTTGGTCCTGCTACAACCCCAATGAGAGTGGTCACTCGATCATTCACAAATAGTTCCTTTTCAAAAATTTGATTCATCTTGTTCATTATCCACGCGAGACAATTTTCTCTCTCTACTGAGACCAGTCGAGTGGAGTTTGATGTTCTTCAAATATGGTAATGGACCAACCCCAGCAGGATGAGAATTTGAAACAAAAGTGCGTGGAAATCCTCATTTGAATCCAATTCAGTTATCAGACTCACGGACACCTTTCTGGTCCGGAAAATTGAGGTTTCAAACACCTTCAAAATGTGGTCAGTATGTGAGGAACTTATGAACAAAGCTGATACGTAAGCGATAATCATATCAGAAAACTTGTAATCGTCGGTGACAGTTTCTGCGGGAAAAGTTCTCTACTGAGCGTATTTTCTCTAAATCAATTCCCCAAGGTAATGGTTCCCCTCCACTTGCTGAAAATAGGTGGCTAACTAACGTTTGATCTCAGGAATATTTATGTTATATTAATCCAGGATCTCATCGAGCCCATCGGTCTAATATTCGAAGGAGCCAACTGTGTTCGAGAAATTCATGGTTCATTGCCGGGTTGATGGGCGCTCGATAAAATTAGTCCTTTGGGATACATCTGGACAAGAGGATCATGAACAATTGCGGCCAATGATATACGAGAAAGCAAATGTGGTTCTTGTTGCTTTCGATTTGAATAAACCGGAATCTTTCGAGAATGCTGAAAACAAGGTATGTGGGATTCTAGGGAAGCACGCAGGCGAGATTAGTGACATTCGGTGTAGTGGATTAAAGATGCCGAAATGTGGTGCCCCAGCGTACCCATCATACTTGTCGGACTGAAGAAAGATACTCGTCGGGGCTTATTAGGCGTCAAAGAAATGCATGAGAATATAATTGAGCATTTTGATCCTGAAAACGAAGATATTGAAACTCAGCTCGGGGTCAAGCATTATATCGAGTGCTCCTCTCTGACAGGAGAAGGCGTCGACGATGTTTTTGAATACGCGCTTCGGGCTACACTGCCACGTATAAGCCAGCGGCATCTTACATGCTGTGTCGTTTCATAGATTTTTGTTTCCAAAAAGCTTTGCCTCTGTTTCTGTGTTTTTGTATCAGGAATAATCATGACCCCTATAGTTCTACCTCACTTATAAGTGGTCGCCCATAACGGGAATAGCGTATTGCGGATTTATATTTCGCGAATCAGTTCATGAGAGTGGGAGGTTAAACACACACACACACACACACACACACACACACACACAATTCATTAACGCCCGGCGGCTGAGCCGAAAGGGCAACTATCGCTAATCTACTATACATGTCATAGTATATACAATTCTGGTGACTCATTGAAGCCCATACAAAAGACCTTGCCGTATTTGTTATTCTCAACACAGTGTCGCAGCGGATGCTCGTGGGTTAGTAATTTGGTTAGTAGACTGGCTTGAAGGCGTTTCTCCAAGTGTTCAACATCCTATCTTCGGCAGTTGAAGCGCGTCCATCATGGGTAGCACGAGGTGGTTGATGAGTTAGGTAGGAGAGAGGGGGTTATTTGTCGGCATGATTAAGTGGCCTCGAGGCGGCCAGTCGCGATGGCGAATCGTATTTAGACCCGTACTGCCTCTAGGTTCGGTGCCCATTTATCGTAATCGGAAGGCGATTTCCCTCGCAGGTGAAAGGTCAGATTTCCTCGGTGAGTGTCGGTACATTGTAGCATCTCCATCCGCTATGCGGTCCACTTCCGACATCGAAAGAGGAAGTGCTCCACCTCCACAGTTTCCTTAGCTTGTCCGCACGCACACTGATCCGTGTCGGCCGCGTTGATTCGATAGAGGTATCCGTTCAGTCTCGCCATGCCAGTCCGGAGCTGGTCTAGCACGGTCGCTTCTTTCCACGACAAGCGATCATACAGCAGTCGTGTGTGTCTTCCTGGAAGCGCTGCATCTACTCATTTGGCGTGCATTCCGACGTCCGCTGGCAAGGTATTTCTGGGGACTGCTTGAGACCGTGCGAGGTTCAGTGAGGTCGAATTTATCCTCGGGGTGCGTTCTTGTAGGAGGCTCGTGAAATTGTCGTCGAGGCTCTATACGAACTCTACAAAGCGACGATGCTACAGAACAACCGTGAAGAGGTCAATGGTTAGACCATTCCTGATGGTAGGCAGGAGGAGCTTCGTTGCTGACTGGTAAAAGCACATTGTTTTGAGTTTTGATTTCACTGGCCACTGATTTATTTCATGGTCTAGTTTGGAAGAAAGACCCAAAATAGAAGAGGACATCAGCAGAACACCTGCAAGAAAAGTCCAGCTAGTCCGGTTGAGAGTTAAGTATTAGGAGCGTAGTGTTGCATGGGAGAGGTCTTTACTTGCTATGATGACTTTGAATTTCTGCACTTTGTGTTTTAGAGCAGAATCGTTTCTTTTTAATCCCCTTTCAACATTTCTCACCAATTCTGCTCCTTCTGTCTTTATGATGTTTTGTGGGTAGTTTCAGAGAGGTGTCAAATGGCTTCTGAGCTCTATTTGATTAAACATACCGAATATAACAAATCCGAGAAGTACAATGGACCAACACTAATTGTTTGACACATGAGTGAGCATTCTTTTAAGTTTCTCTATAGCAATGGCTGGACTTCATCTCAGCTGACAGACAGCATGACAGCATCGAGGGTATGACCGACAGCCGGTCTCACAGCCGTGCCTCGGTCCACATATTCAACCTGTCTTTTCGGCGTCGCAATTAATATAGATTACAGGTTCCCACAATTAATTAGCTTGATTATATCGCCTCATACACAATGCTCGAACTTGGAATGGAATCCACTCGAGAGAACCCGTTCTTTGATGGCTCGAACTGCACACGAATGATGAAATTCATTCACCCCTGCCATGTCCTCGGAGAAAATTTCCTCCGAAACAAGGAAAGATCGTGATATTGTCCTTTTTGACACAGCCAGCTGTCACGTCTAGTCTCCAGTCTTCCAGAAAGTCTTTCGTCGCAGGATTTTTTTGAAAGTAACTCAGACTTGGTTCAAACGAGCGAAGCAAGTTCGTTGGCCCTTTCATCGCGACACGTCTGATTGCTCAGCTTCGACAGCTTGAACGCAAAGTACCATTCAGCGCTATCTTTCTGCGGATATGACTCAATATGGATGTCAGGCTGTTCAGAACCCCATTTTGTGATATTACTAGGGAAATTGCAACCCATTGGGTCCTCCATGATGATATTGAGGTTGTAAAACATCATGCGAAGTTGATCTATCTCTATGTACTATATATAACCAGTTTTCCGTGCGTTTGTTGTGTAATATGCTTCAAACAACTTAGCAAAATTTGGTTTCCTGTCATTTATGCAGACGGCTTAAATTTTATGGATGAGACCTTCTCATATTTCTCCAACCGCCAATAATTAATCGTGGTCCAAAGAGCGAAAAAAAAAGGCCGCGACGCCGCGACGCCGCGACTATGGCCTCGATCTTTTGCGATAGCTCTGGCACGGGAATCCGTTGCTCCTATCATAACGCCAGATTGTGTATTTGGAACTCAAACAACCTCAAGATGACCGGCAGCTGCAGCCCACCAAAAAGGCGTTATTCCGTCATCATCCCTAGCACTCGGATCGATACTAGGGCGTTCCAATAATTTTTTGTCGAGACGTGGAAGTGGTAATTTACCACTTAAACGGGGGTTTTTACCGAGTGAACGTTCCACTTTTCCTCAGTGTTCCGTAATCTATGCCATTTCGGTCATCGTAACACCGAGCACTAGCGCCATTCCTGGGGTAGTTCAACCTGCCTCAGCACGTTCGTTTCTTTAGAATTGAAGTGACCACGATGATGTATCTCCAGATCATTCGAAAAGTGTAGTTACAATTTCTTGCATTGTGAGGCCGTCTCTTTTCAGCTTCAAATTAAGTCGCATTTTGGTTACCGCAGCCATCCGTGGTAGCGAACGGACATTGATGGAGTGGTCTGTCAGCAAAGGTGGATAAGAAAAGCGATGTACTAATTAGGACGGTTTCAGAATATGAGACTGCACTTGTATTACCGCGGAGAAAACACGAACGCATCTGGCTCCGCTTTATTTGGGCAGTGTTCTTGTGCAGAATACCTTGAGGTGTCCTGAGATTAGCCGTCAGCGGCCTGAAGATCGTAGAATGAAAGGGCCAATTTTTGCTCGGCTTAGTAGGCCAACCATGTGCTTTCCCCCACCCTTTCGGCCTTCATTGACGACTGATCTACGTTGAAATTTAGGGAAGTTTCATAAAGAGGTCATGTTTTTCAGCGTTGGATTTGAAGGATACGGAAATTGCTCCATGAATGTGCCAAGACTTCCGCATGCGGTAATATTAGACCATGACACAATACCGACATATAGTTCGTCGCTATCCGTGTTAGAGACTAATAAGACAAAATCACTCCTCTCTTTTTCTATCTATCCTCCAATGCCACGATGTCAAAATAGCACCCTTTGTTAGCTGAGGATCACAAGCACATCACAACAGTCGTGCGTGATACAGTCCAAGCTACCTACATACACACCAGTCATCTCAGATCTTTGACAAGAAAACAACTCAGAGTTAAGACCCCAAATTTGGCTCATAGAATTAAAGTGACCATGATGAGGTATCTCCTGATCATTCGAAAAGTGTGGTTACATTTTCTAACATTGTTAGGCCGTCTCTTTTCAGCCTCAAAATACGTCGCATTTTGGTTACCGCAGCCATCCTGATCGGAGGATTCGTGAGTTTGAACTGCTATGACAGAAATTCTTCCGGGCCATACTAACACGACATGTTCTAGTCTTTTTGGAGGTCTTTCTCTCGAAGCCAACCGCCTTGGCCATTCTGGGACACGGGAGTGGAGCGGATCCAGCATGGGGCATACGACGGCAAATTAGCATACCAAGCTATGGAGCTTAGCATCCAAAGAAGTGCAAGTGCGGCAGCCGAAACAGTGAGAAACACTTTCTTCTTCGACTCACTTTCGAAAAGGAAGATCGTCATGGTCACCGGTAGCTCCGGCACAAATCGCATGCTCGGTATGCCAAACATCAAAGAAATGATCTACGAGAACCGCAAGACTTATGCTGAAAATCACGGCCTCGAATTTATGTGGGCCAATATGACGAGTTATAACTTGCCCAATGAAGCGCCAATCTATTGGAATAAGATCCCTGTTCTGAAGGAAGCCTTCGAGCGCTACCCCGATGCCGAATGGGTGTGGTGGATGGACATAGATATCATAGTCATGAACATGACACTCAGCATCTATGATCACGTCCTCTCGAAAGAAGGGCTGGCTCGTAACATCCTTCTCGATCGCGAGATGACTGGCGCTGGCGGCAGTAAGACCGGCTTTTATACACCAGCCACTTACAAGCACAACGATATCAACTTCGTGATCTCCCTGGACTCATGGGGTATGAATGTGGGCAACTTTTTGATGCGCAGGGGTGAGTGGAGCAAGTGGCTACTCGATCTCTGGGTCGACCCGCTTTACATCTCGCAGAACTGGGTGTTCCCGGAGAACGATGCTTGGACACATGTGTGGCAGTACCACGACGTCGTGCGTGATCATGCGGCAGTCATGAACCAGCATTCCATGAACGCCTATCCGGCATACAATGCGCTGGGAGAGCACTGGAAACCCGGTGACCACGTGATTCACTTTGCGGGCTGCGGTGGGGACGCTAGTTGCGAGGAACAGTGGAAGAAGTATTGGAATTTGCGCGAGAAAGTTGACGTGCCGAACTCTGTGCTAACGAAGTTGAAAAATGGCACGGCCGAGATTGAAAATGTCCAGGCGGGAGTTGGACTGCCTTGACTCTGTTCAAAATATCAAATGTCGATATTCAAAAGAATTGTTGATAGTTCTGCCTGCGCTACTCAAGGCATTTAGTTGGTTATTTTCACATGAGGCCTTTACACCAAAAGCTCTAATAGACATTCATTGTTTGTACGGGGTCTCTTAAACCTCTTCAGGCTGAGATTGCCTCTCCAAAGGAGTAAAATGATCGCAATAGGCATATAATGCATAGAGTGTGTTTGCGGTCCTGCGGCAGTCGAACGTTGACATTCTGCTCTTGCGTGACCACATTTGGTAGGATACATGTAAGAGAGAAAGAAAGAACGTTCAAAGCGGTGATTACAGCCGAATTCGAAATTTCCATGTTTTACTAACGTGATTCCCGGTTGCCCGGGCGTCCCGGTTGAGCGAGCGCCCCCACCAAAAATCCAATTTCAAAACAATCCTTCCTCTTGAACCACAACAAATATATCACCTCAACGCTCTGATCGGAAAAGAAAAGCTGACCGAGGAGGAGGGTCATCTTTGATTAGCTATGCAAGCTATAAAAGATGGTAAATATCCGCGGCTTACATCTCGTATCTCTTGGAGGGACCATTCTGGATGTCGTCATATGTTGACCGTCAGGATCAGTTCCGCTAGGGAAGTGGTACATAATGAAGTTGTACGGATTTTGTCGAGTCTGCCTTGACTTTGCTTTGAGGTAAGGCCATAATTCTGAACGCTAATTAAACGATCTTAGCGCATTTTTCACCACATTTCCTTCGATGAGATTATATCAAAAATTAATCTACTTGATTCCGATTCCAACGTGGAAGATGTTTTATTCTCCCTGTTGGATTGCCATCCAAAAGAACGTTAATCCTAGAACGAGTCACTTATTGCGATACCTATTTCTCACCTGTTCTTCATGCACATAAGCCTGTCGATAAATCGTAAATGATTTTAAAGGCGCCTTATTGTTGTCTACGATCGGTAAGTTGAGAATGGGCGTCTGACTAGCTTTGACTAAAGAGACAAAGTAGGGAAGAGAGTGTAGACATGGCCGTTTCGGCAAGTATAGTATGCTGACTTCAGCTTGGGAGGATGAATCCCTCGATCGTGGTTGGCTGAGCGAGTCTTACTCGGTACCATCGAACAGCGAAGAAAAGAGATAGCGAAGCTGCTTTGCAATCGGCGGTCCTAGTGGTGAAGATCAGGGCCATTGTCTAACCGTGCTAGTCTTACTGGCAACTGGGCAAAGCATCCATATCATCACCTTAGCAGAGCTCTTAATGAGAGCATGCTCGACGTAAAGGCTTGCGGCACTAAAACGTCTTCCTCGCGGCATAGAAATCAATCCTCATTCGATACAATTATGTAATATTGACATGAAATGTTTTGATTGGTGGAACTCCGAGCCGATAAAGCGGTGCTTGTCCTCGGTAGCAGGAAATAAGACGGCGAGGCTGCGGTACCTGAGGGGTAAGCGGAATCAAACGAGAGAGTGACCAGCCCGGCAAATTTCAACGCATGCCGGTCTTTCCATCATCTTGATTTCCCGAAATGGCGGACTTGGCCATCGTGAGGCACACAGTTAGCGGGTGTAGCTTTGACACGACCATTAGGTAAGGACCCAAAGTTTGAAATCTAGAATCATGAACTAAACTCAACTGTCTAGATACTCAACCCTACGATTAGCTGGTTTTGGAGCACACGGGCAGGTCTGGTATCATATTCCCTCGAATGAAGAAGGAATTCGACTGAGTTCTCGTCTGACTGAATATTTTACCCCAGCTCGGCCACCGACAATCTCACACTGTCGGCCGTGGCCATCAAAAAGATCCCGCAGCCTTTTCGAACGTTAGAAGTAGCGAAGCGCACCTTTCGAGAGGTCAAGTTGCTCCGGCACCTTCGGCATGATAATGTTGGCTTGAGATTCACCCTTCGATTTTTATATTTAGCTGATCTTACCAACAGGTTATAGCTTTGCGGGATATATTCGTCTCTCCTCTTGATGATTTGTAACGTGCACTTATACTTCTGAGTCCTTGGTGGCCTACATACTGATTGAATGGCAGGTATCTAGTGACAGATCTATTGAGTACTGATCTTGCTCGTGTAATCCGAGCAAAACCTCTAGACGACCAATATGTTCAATATTTCTTCTATCAGATAATGGTATGCCTTGAGATGAAAAGCCCACAAAGTAATCTTTTTGCTGATCAACAGCGTGCTTTGAAATATATCCATTCTGCCGGAGTTGTCCATCGTGATCTAAAACCTGGTAACATCCTGATTGATGAAAATTGCGACCTCAAAATTTGTGATTTCGGGCTTGCTCGAACACTTGACTTGTCTATGACAGGTTATGTGACAACGCGATTCTATCGAGCACCAGAAACGATGCTCACTTGGCAGAAATACGGTGTCGAGGTAGACGTGTGGAGCGCCGGTTGTATTCTTGCCGAAATGATCGAAGGAGAGCCTTTGTTCCCGGGCAGAGATTCTGCAGACCAGTTCTTAACCATATCCAGCCTTCTTGGGTCCATTACCCATGATGTACTCCGAAGTATCTGTTCTGAGAGTGTGAGTTGTGCCCTTGATGAAGCTTTCAGATTCCTACTGATCTATATATTGAAGACCTCAAAGTACATCACGGCCCTTCCTGTCCGAGAAAAAATTTCTTTTGACCAGAGGCTCAAAAATGCATCTTCGAATGGTGAGTTGAAGTCAAGCTTTTGTCAGTTCAAAAATGACTAATCATGGGAATAGCTGTCGATATTTTGGAGAGCTTGCTAGTGTGGAGACCAAGTGACCGTATCACTGCTGCTGCTGCCCTTTCACATCCATACTTGAGCCTCTATCATGACCCGACCGACGAACCTGAAGCAGCTGCGCCATTCGATTGGGAATTGGTAGATTCTGAGTACTCTGCGGAGACGTGGAAGTACATGATGTGGGTTTACATAGGTTCTTCTGCATTATATTTAACTCTTGGCTGACATCAAAAGATACGAGGAGATTTTGGATCATTTCCAGCGTTCGCTGAGTGAAACTTCATATTCCATCAATTGAGCCCACTTTCGTCTATATACACAAGAGGCCCTGGTTCCAGACGGATAATCATCTCACCTCTGCGAAATTTGGACGGGAAAGGCGTTAAAAATAAATCAGATCTGTCCATAATTCCAAACGCGAGAGAGAGGCAACTATTGCCGACTCTCGCTATATTTTCTAAGATATGTACTCTTCAGGTCGAGTACTATATTTTGAACATCCTCTGCCTTTCTAGGAAGTTCACTCGTGGTAAAACAGCAATGACAAAGCAGATCAACATGATACTAGACTACGATATATCATATAAATTAGCCGATTCCTTCTCTTTGTTGCTTCTTGCTTTGTGCTTCCGAAAGGTACTGGCATCACCACCTAACAATCTGATTGTTAATCGAAGCCTAGTAGTTAAATGAACGACACAATTTAATGAATATACACGGGATCAAGTTGTTGGCCGCTGATATTAATCGCTTAATATATTATAGCATCCCTCGGTTTCCACTAGCCCCCAAACAGCCTGCAGGCCAATCGGGGGTATCTTTTGTCTAAGAGGCATGATCTACCCCTCCATGATGATAAGCATCATCACGTGATATATCTCGGATAATTAAACTCCCGTTTCCAGTGCTAACACTAAAGTGACAGTGTTACACCGCTAATGCCTCTGTCTCAAATGGCTGTAAACACTGAATGCAGCAAGCTAACAATCATTAACATCCGCAGAAAGCTGCTGCAGTTTGGAAGGATCTATGCCTCCCAAACCCGAATAGGCCGGAAGCGATCTGTGACGCCGAAGATGACAGAAGCCTTGTGCTACCACCTTCTAGAGAAACCGGGCCTCTATCTCGACGAGATGACTCTCTTTTTGTGGGATGAGTCCCAGGAAAGGACTTGGTTTGGAAAGACGCACTGAATGACCAGTCAAGTAATTATTGTGACTTCCCTCTCCGGAAGTATTGGATTTGCTGATTGGGAGTAATGATGCTCGAATATGCCAGTACCTGGTGGGGGTTTTATCACACAGGGCTTCGGTGGCGATGGTAGTAATTCTCACTACGATTGATCAAGTGGTTGAGTAATCGCCATCGTTTGTCGTCCATCGTGTTACCGGAATAGTGCACAATGACTTTGCAATCTTGCATAGCGCTCGGACTTTAAAGGAAAATGAATCATGCTGGAAAGATTCTCCTGGGACTGATTAATGATCTGAAATCGATTCAGTCAGCGACTTATTGGGAGAAGTTACGGCTCCATACAAGTCTAGAGCACAGCGCTTAGGTAAACGGTGTCAGCGGCATATATTGCTTTTTATGACTTTGGCAGTATGTGATCATATTTTCCTGTATTTTCCTGTGCATAACTGGGTAATTGTGGACTTTTGTGCCAACGCTGCTCTCTTGTCTTGTTGGAAGTACGTAACGACTTCTCATTTCCAATTCAATAAATTCCTTCTGTCTCAATGCGAGATGTGACTATACTGTTTCTTCTCACTGGTGGGTCTTTCATCTTCAATATTGGTGTGCTGAAGGAGAGGACTCTTCTCGGGACTCTCGCTCTTTCTATGCAAATCTTCATTCGCATCCTTGTCCACATTACTAGTGGCTGGTATAGGAGCATTAGGATGTGAAATGCTTTCTCTGTGGGGATGCGCACTTCCTGTTTGAATAGTCCCATTGTCGGTCACGCGATGAGCAGTGGCAAGAGCGAAGTCGCCAGAATCAAAGTATGTCCGCCCCTTCAAATGGTTAATTATTGACCGCAGGAATAGAGCGTCTTCTCGATACCTTAGAATTTTGGCCGAGAGAGCCTCCACGAGGCACTTTCCCGTACTTGCTGAAGTGACGTCTCTCACTTTGAGATAGCGGCTGAGGAGATAGTCTATGAGTCTCAGCTTAACAGAAAAAGGGGTGGGACAATCTTACTTCGGGATATGGTCCGTTTCCTCCTGGCTGCATTTTGAGAAATTGTCTCTAGGCTTGATATTTCATGAAGTATGCGATTGTATTTCATTAAGTTGAAAACTATTCTAGATATCCGAACCAACTTTATATGACGTTATCGGCGTTGTCATGATGACCTCTGGTATGCCTGAGGCAGCAACGTACTGACCGGTAACGTAATTCCCAAGCGAGCGGAACACCCAAGCGAGCGGAACACCCAACCAAAAATCGCGTCGCGCGCGCGTCCTTTGTTCTTCAACCACCCACCATGCCACCAATTCGCAAGGTTTCGGCCGAAAAAGATGGGAACAAAGAGGGTCGAATCCTACTAGCTATACAAGCTATTCAAACGGGTCAAATTAGTTCTCTCCGTGAAGCTGCACGTCGATTTAACGTCCCGTTAACATCCCTCCACCGCCGGCTCCATGGTCATACAAATCGATCAGACACTCGCGCAAATAGTCATAAATTGACTAAAAATGAAGAGAATTCGCTTGTCCAGTGGATAATCTCTATGGATATACGTGGAGCTGCCCCCCGCCCAGCTACTGTACAAGAAATGGCCAATATTCTAATTGCAGCACGTGGCGAGACCACCATTCAAACTATCGGCAAGAATTGGGTTACAAATTTCGTTAAACGCTGTCCAGAGTTAACTACTCGATTCTCTCGACGATATAATTACGAGCGCGCAAAGATGGAGGACCCAAAGATTGTCCAAGAATGGTTTAATCTTGTTCTTCAGACAATTCAAGAGAATGGTATCCTTTCAGAAGATATCTATAACTTTGATGAGACTGGATTTGCAATGGGGTTGACAGCAACTGCTAAAATTGTCACTCGTTCTGAATTCTACGGTCGGCGATCACTTTTACAGCCTGGAAATCGTGAATGGGTAACAGCTATTGAAACAATTGGTGGATCTGGACGGGTACTCCCACCAGTGATTATTTTTAAAGGCAAAGTCTTAATTGAAGGATGGTTTGAGAACCTTCCATCTGATTGGCGATTTGAAACTAGTCCAAATGGATGGACCACTGATGAAATTGGTCTTCGATGGCTTCAAAAACACTTTATTCCAGCAACAACAAGTTATACACTTGGGAAATATCGACTTTTGATCCTTGATGGTCATGGGAGTCATTTAACTCCCCAATTTGATTAAATTTGTAAAGAGAATAATGTTATTCCACTTTGTATGCCAGCACATTCTTCTCATCTTCATCAACCACTTAATGTTGGATGTTTTGCACCGTTAAAACGTGTATATGGTCGGCTTGTTGAGAATCAGATACGGCTTGGTTTTAACCATATCGATAAATTCGACTTTCTTTCAGCTTACCCGATCGCTCGTGAAGAAGCTTTTCAGACCAAAACTATTCAAAATAGCTTTACAGCAGCTGGATTAATACCATTTGATCCAAAGCGCGTGCTATCAAAATTGAATATTATTCTTCGAACACCTACCCCCCCTGGTAGTCGCCCAATCAGTCGATCAAGCCAATTTTTACCAAAAACACCACAAAATTTCAAACAGCTTCAGCGACAGGCTAGTTCTATTAAAGCTCTATTGAAACAGCGCTTAAATAGTCCTCCAAGCCCCCTAAATCAACAAATCAACCAAGTTCTAAAGGCCTGTGAAATTCAGATGCATTCAACCGCCCTACTTGAGGTTGAAACACGTAAATTACGTGCCGCACATGAGAAACAGAAGCAAAAGCGCCAACGGTCTATTAGGCAGATACCTAATGAGGGTGGTATGACGGTTCAGGAGGCCCAGGATACTTTACAGCGCGCTACACAAGTGGTTGAAGCACCTGTTGCACCACCTACGGCACGGCAGACAACACCTGTTTTACCACCTCCACCGGTCAGACGGCGGCAAGCACGATGTAGCGGTTGCCAGGGTGTAGGGCATTCAATTACCTGGTGCCCTAATAGATAGATTTTTAATAAATTGTTATTTTTGTTCTAATAATTACGATTAATACTGTAGGGTAGGCGGTGGGTGTTCCGCTCGCTTGGGTGTTCCGCTCGCTTGGGAATTACGTTAGTTAACTAAACTAACTACATGTCAAAAAATGAAAAATGACGGAATGTGTCTAGCCATTCGATAAATCTCAGTTTCTTGCGATATATTTAATTTGTCTATTACGTTATCACTAGCAACGCAATTTGAGAAGCAGCGCCGGGACGATCAGATCAATGATGCGCGACGGTTGATCGATCTATTCAATCCTAGGATCCAGCTATATCAAATTTAACTTGGCTTCGTTCACCATTAGAACTTATTCTATTTCAAAAATTTTTAGGGAAATATGAGATGAGTATGGGGTAAATAAAGCAGTTCGTGTAACTACCATTCAGCCATGACGTTTCTCCCAGAATGATGGAGGACTGAACTGATCTCTATCGGCAGCTTAGTTATAGGGCTATGTCAGAGCTGGCACTTAATCCGACCTCTATGAGAATCCGGTGTTTGGATTGCTTTCCAATCGTTTTACCGATTGTATTGATTGGCAATAGAAAAAATGCATTGTCAAGAAATCCAAATGATCCAATTGATCCTCATCCACTGATCGAACTTCGAAGGCAAAGTCAACGAGTCAGGTAGGATGTTCATTATATCCGAATGCTTTTGATTCTGATAGATAGCGTTTTCTCTGATCAATTGGCCGAATACGCTGGCCAATCTCTCAATCTGATCAAATAAGCCTCTGGAGTGTGGCCTGAAGTGGTGAAGGAAATTCGTCAGTCATAAATCAACAGTGCTTCGCTATAAAAGATTGCAAGCTAAGATAGGCTTGTTATATTGGATGAAAATCGATGGCGGAAATATTGGAGGTCAGATTATTCTCAACTGGCGATCAACACTGCTAAGTAGATTCATCTTGGCTAAAATGGCTATTTAAAATTCTTCCCTTGGAGTGCTTTATGTTTACAAAAATGATGATAATCTGACTGAATATCCCTTTGACTGAAACGTCCATCTAAACACCAATGAATTACTGGGGCTTCGTGGCCGCTTTCATAATCATTGGGAGGTACTATGTAACCTGAACCTTCCCAACAATTATTCTGCACTTGCCTTTTTCGATATTGTGTTCCTTTCATAATTGCCGTTGAGTTGATCCTCCGAATATCATAATAGCTGAAGGTCGAGCCCCATGATGCCATGATATTTTATCAGACACAGCGAAGGAACTTAATGCAACAATACAATAACAGCTTGTCCTAATGTTTAAATTATGAGACGCGGACCACGGTGAGTATAAAACGTAAAACAGATTGGTTCGTTCAACTCAGGGAAGCACTGTAGTTGACCGTGCGCGAATAGTCAGCTGCTCCCCGTTTGAGGTTTTCCCAGAGACTGTCATCGCCTCGTTTTTTTAATGGCAATCGCATGGACTGCTGATATAAGAGAGGCCTCCATTTGACTGAGTCTCAACGGTCGGTAGCTGACCGACCGAACGATGGCTAGCTATAGCCAGTCAACTGGGTCCTTTTTGCGGCCGTGTTTAACGGATGAGGTGGGTCTAATTACGACTCACTTCGCCTCACCCCCTTCAGGGCCCAAACGGTTGTTAAACGCGTTGAGCACGGGTTGAATATAGTTGGGTTTTTGACGTGGTGAAGGGACACGCCGGACTTAAAACAAATGGGAATGAGATGAGCAGCGATTGCTATCAATGTTTTTCACACTACGGGTAACGTGGCGCACTTAACTACGCGATGGTGCAAGGGCGTGCTTGAGAGGTAAATATTGGTTTCCAGTCACCAATTGTCATTAACTCGTTTGCTGGTGCAAATGCAATTTATGCGTCTGATCCTCATCCTTATCTTTGCCCAAAATGGCTTGTCGGTAAATGTGGTTCAACGGCCGACATCTTTTATACCGCGACAGCGAATTATTTGCAATGCACGCACTGCGTCTCAATGGGGACTTGTGATGCCCGCACGCGTTGAAGCAAACGTTGATATGAACGAATAATAGGCATTTGAAGACCGACACACTCGTCGGATTCTAGATGGGAATCTTTTTCTGGGCACAATAATCGGTCCGCCTCGCGTGAAAGCTAGAGATCGCGACAGAATTTCTTGTCTTGAAGTGAATAAAGTCTGACTTCTAAAGTCCTGATGCAACTGACCTTTACTTTCACTGAACGTTTCGGCCCTGGTCCAGGTAATGTCGCTTTGGTGGCCTTCAAAACGATTCGAGAGAGGTAAATTCATGGATGGCCCAGAGCGGAGGTCCTGTCTGTGCATTAGGACCTGGAATCACTGACCAGAATCGGTTGCAGGGTACCTTAAAGCGGTTATGGCTTATAGCCTGACCAGCATCTCACTCAGCGGGGGCTTTTGACGGGCCAAAAAACGGGTAGGCCTCCAGAAGGGCAAATTGGAAGACTCGGCATTTCAAGCTAGTTTTGACATAGATTGTAACGCTTGGTCAGTACCTGATATGATGTACGGGGCAAATATATCCCGACATGAGTGATTTGGCCCATCGAGGGCATTTAAAGATCGAAGGCGGAATCACCTAGCTGACTGTATCCAGCTGGCAAACATCATACTTTCACAAAGCGATTGAAGATTGGTTTCACTCTATGCGTCGTACTTCCGAGGTGTAAATATACGATAGATTCCAAAGAGATCATCTTACGTGTGAGCGGAACATCCGCACAGTGGAGATCAACCATCAACTCGAGTCTCACGAGGGCAGTTTTCTGAATTAGGAAAACTGCGGAGAAATACCGAGAGAACCACTGAGGGATGACTGTATCCCTAGAGAGCCTTGTTGTAGCCTACTAAGTGAAGTTCTTGCCTCCGTGGCTGGTGTGCCGCACTTAGATGGAGATGGAGATTGAAAGCTCTCGGGAGCCTCTTCGCTAGTGGTGCTATGATAATCGGTAACATGAGCATTTTCTGACTGAGCCTCACTGGGTCGGTGAGCTATCGACTATTGACTCCCAGTTGAATAGAAACCTGCTCTACATGAAGAGATTCGGCTTCCGCAAGGGTTGTCTGTGTAACGTGAGTCACAGAAGACAGTTGCCTTTGTGTTGATGAAATACCTGAGGCCCCAATTGAGACGGAAAGCTAGGGATACGCTGACTGGCGTGCTGAGCCTCCAGAGAGGCCTGAAGGAAGTGAAGAAACTCGAGTACCAAGATGTCTTAGGCTGTGTTAGACCCTGCTGAGGCAAGTCGGCATTTTACAAGTCGTGTGCAGTAGAAAAACCGGGCAGAGAGGGCGACAATGGGCCTCGAGAGGTTCTAAGTTCACATGCCAAGAAAAAGATTTAGATATACAGGCTACATAGTTGTCGTATATTGCATAGTTCTTCAGCAAGGAGCCAGTAAAACGAAAATTACTAATATAGCCACTTCTACGGTCACTGCAATCTAGCGGTGTGTCTAGAATTGAAACAGGCTGTGCACAAAACCTTGTGTGCTGACCCGGTAAATTCAGAACCCGCGGCTCTTGACATCTATAGGTTGAGCTCATACTTTGTAGTCAAAGTGAAAGCTACCAATCGAAAATGCATTGATATCGATAGCGCTCGCAAATAGGCATGTGGCTTAAGGCGGCTGAGAGGAAGCCTTGTTTATGTACCACATCCTGTGGTCATATGTGCTTACTTGCATTGACATGAAGGGTTTATCAAGTAAGACAGCATTCTTCTATCCTTGCATTAATGATGATCTATTTTGAATTTCATGATTCAGTAAGCTCGAAGGTAAATTGAGCTTAATAATAAACCTGGCCATTTAGCAACATCTCTAACCCCGGGACGCCCTCGACAGACCTCTGCGATCCTTTGAATGTCAGATATGCCGCACAGATCAAACTCTCAATTGCTTTTAAGAGCCTTGCAAAATAGGCTGCTTCGATTTCAAAATCACGGTGCCTTCGGAAGCGAACGCGCTCTGGATTAATGGGCACAACCATGGAATGTTTGGTGCAACCCAGATTCCGTTTGACACAATATATGCAGCTTGTGTCTTTGCTGTTGGTTTACCCCTTGATTTGTTAGCCCTGGTATGTCTAGGCGACCCAGGCTCAAGTAAAATATTGGGCAATGACGTGGGGCATGTAAATATTACTTGCTGCCTGATATTTTTGACTAGTTAAATATAACATATCTGCTGCATTTATTCTTCACTACATAAACAGAGATCTTGCCAGAATACTACTTCCTACTTCTAAGTTTTGAGAATAGTTAGGACCCTCCCTAGTATATTGCCCCTCAGGTGCTGATTCTGTTTCTTTCCATAGATACTTTCTCATACGGGGCCTTGACAACATTGCATCGATTCCAAGACCCGAAGCTTCAACTCGGCATGCCCCCCTGAAGGAGAAGAGGACGACCGGCTCCGAGCTCGTCCATGTATGAGTCTCTCCACGGAGAGTTCGCGGCATTGTTAGAGCCTGACGGGTTGCGCTTCACTTTCAACCAAGACGACACCGAAACATGTGAGGAGACGTACGACACCAGTATTATGGGCAAATTCAGATGCCATAATATGCCTTGCCCTCTCAATGGCTGGTCGAGCAAACACATCTGTATCACAATCAGAATGTATTCTGGGCACAGATATAATGCTAGGATTTATCATCAAAGGTGCAAAAATTGCGAAACGCTCAGTCGCCCTACCCTCGATCATTCCTATGCCGAAAGAATCGCCTATCGCATCAAGGTCTGGCTTGGGATTCCGCAAGAGGCAGCTCCCTACAATGGGCGTACCGAACTTCCGCATAACACTGAGCTTCGTGAAGGTTGCAGAGCCGGACACTGTATGTTGGGTTCTCAATTGAATTTGTCGGCGTAAACCTTCCCAAACCCGTCCAGTTACTCGTGGAGAGGAGCTCGTGTATTGGATCGATGGGGTGAACTAGGATCTTTGAATGCTTTCCATGGCTAGAAATGTATTTCCTGGGGTTTATAGGTCGAAAGTAACATATCAATTTTGGCAGTCTCTTTTCTTTCTACCTAACAGCTTTTGTGAGTATTTCAATTTTTCACTATGTATCAAGATGACAATATGATCGGACATCAGCGCAACAAACCCAATCGAAATGGCATTTTATCAAGTGAAGTTACAGGTTTTGACCTCAAACAAACCAAGCGCTTGGTGACCCCAAAGTTCACCAGAGCAAATATCGGGATTCTGAGAAATTCCAACTGAAATCCAGCACGGATGGCCAGACCATGTTGATCAATTTTGGCCAAATTTCGAGTACTGTAAGCTGGTACATAAACAATCAATTCCGCTGCGACACTGCACGCTGAGAATAAACAATACGCCAAGGTCTTGTGTATGGGCTCCAATGAGTCACAGAATGTATATATTGTGACATGTATAGTAATTTAGCGATAGTTGCCATTTCGGCTCCGCCGCCGGGCGTTAATGAATTGTGTATGTGTGTGTGTGTGTAAAAAATCAAACAACCTTTTCGTTCTTCTGCCTCCAACCTTTGCCTTTCGTTTTCTATTCCAGACGGCAGGACACCTGGAGTGCCGGTCTAATATGACCTCCAAGGAACATTCAGACTTGAATTCGATCAACCATTTAATCGCCAGAGGTTGCTCCGCTTGAACTAGCCCACACTGTATCCGCTCACTTAGACAACAGATAATGGCCTGTAAAGATGTACGGAAAGTACAAAGAGTTTATCATAAGTACGTTTGAGTGTCTTTGAACAGCTCTGCTGAACCTGGCCTCCACATCACGCTCATCACATAGATTCCAAGTAAGAAATTCGCTCCTTTGAAGAACCTATCGCCAAGCGTTCTGGATTCAGTCTCATTCTTAGCCAAATAACCATGTATTTCTTTTCTTCTATTTTGAACCGCATTTGACGAGTGAAGGTGACGAAAGGTAGGAATGCCGGGAACCTCGGAAAATTCGCAGTTGAGCATATTACTGCCAACTTTGAATATCTGTTGTCTCCATTTGAAACGCAAACACTTTCAACTGTACATTGTGTATTTTGTGCTTTTGTTTTCGTTTTTGTCTTTTTGTTTGCCATTGGACTTTCATGCGGCCAATGTTTGGTGTTTGGTGACTGGTGACGTCAATAAACAACCCCGCTGCCACCCTGACATCCACCTTTCTTGAGGCCAATTTCCGGAGACCCCATTTCACTTCCACATTTATTTATCCTCAAACGATCAAACATTCTAGAATGCAATTTCTGCAGGCAGTCATTTGCTACTTCTTGCTTCTTATCTCTGCTGTGTCAGCCGGCCCCGCCGCTTATGGAATATGCCAGGGTGGATGCGCAGCGGTTGTGATGGCCTGTTATTCAGCAGCAGGGTTTACTTGGCGGGCCACTCTGGGAGCTTCTGCACCAGCGTCCATCATCGCCTGTAATGCTGCATTCGGGACATGCCAAGCGGCCTGCGCTACGGTATTATTAACACCGACCCTTTAAGGCTCGTGAGAGCTGAAACCCAAACGGTCTCCTATCCACCTCGAGGAACTGGGAACGAAAACGCCATCTATTAAAAAAAATACTCCAACCGCCACCTACTCTTACTTCCTCATTGCGTGATCACTACGCTGGACTCTGAGGTACCAAAAAGAGGCCATATCTCGCGAATCGTCCTGCTTTCCGAGCGCATGCGTCTTTTGTTGATCTGATTATTACCGTTCTAAAGCAGAAATCTTCTTTTTCCGGCTCGAAATTTCCGATGTATCAGCATTAATTCTGTAATCGATGGGGTGACCAATTGGTTAGTAGGGTTAAGTGGTGATTGTAGGTTATATTATTGTGACTCAGGATTAATGTGGAGCGGCTGTCAACGGAACGTTTGGCCCTGCTATTTCATAGTATGGCAATACTTATCACCAATAGCGGCGAGGTACTTCATCGCGAGAAGTACGTATGGGATGATGAATGGCACGAGCATATATATACTACTTTTGGAAGTTGACGGACTCCGTGCGCGCGGACCATCAAATGGCGGCGTAATCTGGCAGACGTTCAGGGAGGATGGCAACCATTATTTACTCCGCAGGGTATTTCTTGTCATGAACAATTTCTTTACAAAATGTACTGCTTTGCGACTCATTAAGATAATAGGTGACAATGTGCCCTAAATGAGGCCTTTAGGGGTCTCGCCGCCAGTCTAGCTCTAATTTGAGCCAGCTTCAAGCTGAAGCGCTATTTCCAGGTGTTGGGCATGGCTCCCAACTGGGCCATTCCTCCTGGAGCTACGTCGAGCAACTGAATCTTAATCCATCTTGAGAAAAGGTCTATTCCAAATCAGTAACAAAAGTGAAACTTGAATTTATGACCATATGCCGTACAATGAAAATGTCCTAAACTTTCACCTTTTCACATGACCGCGCGATCAGCAGTAAGTCTCCCTCAAAACACCCAAGAAGCACAGATAAGCCCATTTCTCAAAATCTCCAGTGCCACTTGATTCCCAGCCTCTGCAAATAACCCAATAGAGCTTCCTTCGGAACATATCCAGCATATTGTCTATTTCTCTCGTACCTCCGCTGTCACGAATTTGGCTGTAAATTTTCTATGGAATAAGCATAAAAAAGGGAGCGTTCGATGGCAGAGGGCACACGTAGGCGAGTCTGATGTAGCAGGCTGAATGAGATGGTATCCATAATCCAACACCCAGGAACCCACACCCCAAGAACATGCACCGAAGCCCTGGGCCTGAATAGAAAACAGAAGTTAAATCGGGGAAAGGGTGGAGGAGTGATGTTCTGGGTCCTCCTAGTAGCGAGGATATATATTCGGGTACGAGGATACAGTGGCGACCGCTCTCGCCTTCCATGTCAGAAACAGAGAGAGGCTGTTTCAACTTTGAACATGTGATGCGCTAATCCAGATTTAAGTTGTGTGTAATTAATCCATTTTGTCACTGACCATGCAGACAACGCGTGGCTCTCAAACTAGATCGCAAGTACGATATGATGCTTGTTACGTATCGTTATTGTCGTTCATTCTACTTGCCGTTGTCATAATGGGTACGATTTGGGCCACCTGGCTCTGGGCGCTCGAGGTATACCAAACTTCTAGACATTGAGCCTTCTTGTTTCACAAAGGAGGCAAACGTAGCACCTAGAAAATCCCGCTAATGAGTTTTCAAACCATCCTCGCCTAGGCTACGCAGCTCTACTGTCGAGTAGCTGTTCCAGCCTTCGAGGACAGTCAGGACGCCCTGTCGGGTTCTCTCCAGTCCCTGCTCAATCAAGCGGAAGCGAGCTAGCTTGTCACTCTGGCGCTGATGGAGATCACGCCCTTCATGGCAAAGCTGAACATTGTCATCCCGCAGTGTCTGGTTTGTACGCTCGAGTCGCAAGATCTCCGTATTTTTAGAAAGAACAGACCTCCATAGACACCGGAAGGGCCACAGTAGGTGCGCAGCCTGGAAGACGAAGCTTGGCTTCTCTTGTCCTATATGTTCCAGCATCTCAAAGATGGGTCCAAAGGAATACTCCAGCAATGCGCCGTCGTCAGGGACAGCCTAGCAATTTCTTCGCAGAATTCCGCGACCGCGTCGAAGAACTTACCGCTCGCTTCGGTGGAGAGCTGTGCACAAGCTCGGTCGCGGCCGGAGCCTGCGTCTCTGAGAATATTTCATGCACTAAAGCGACAGACTTTGTCTCGTCCATAATGAGTGCTGATTGGGATGAAACAACAGCATATTGGAGCTATAGGAATTTGTATAATCATATCAGCAATTTCGATACCTCACCAATGCGAACTAACCCAGGTTGCCAAAGATATGCGCTATGGGATGCCTCCCTTTTATGCGGTCGCTCATCATGCCTATGTTGGTTCTCTTCCTTGCTGACAGCCCGCCTATCGTAAAGAGGGCTCATCACTGATGTGCGGTGGTATTCGTGGCTGAGAGGTCCCCTTTGGTGAACGGCTTCATTTTCTATACAGTGACGTCCGTTATTGCCTTCCATGGCGGAGGTATATGCGATGTTATTTCGAACCCTAGTCACATGACTTGGAACGCTGAAGGATATCACTGCGTATAGATACCGTTCTAGAATTACACTGTGACAATACCGAGACTTTGCGTCACACCTGTATGACGAGCTGAACAAGAGCAACGATGATTCGAGGAACTTGCTAGTACTAGCACAAGTAAAGAAAAGGAAAGAAGAAGCTAAAAAGGTTCAAGTTTGGAGTAGTGAACGGACCGGGGGGCCATCTTAATTCGTTCTCCACGTTCCCCATGATATGAAAAATGTCATTCCCGCCACAATTTTCTCCACTCATAGATAAGAGACACTAAAGTGAAAGGGGAAAGTGAAGCCTACAGACACTCCCCGCACACATTATTTCACCCCAGATCTCCAATTTTCTATGGTAACCGTACCCCGGCTCTCGCTCGGAAGTATTCAGATAGAGCTATCTCAGCTAACATGTAATATTTTTTTCGTAGCTTATGATATACACCGTAGATTCTACCATAGAATTCCAGTCCCCACCAGTACTTATTAGACAACTCTTTCAGCCACCCGCCACCCTTGTCGGCATCGACCAGTTTCTCTATCCCAGTATCTCTCCCACTTATTCAAATCGCATATTGTGAGCAAATCAAGCTTTCGAATCTCCCATCATTCATTGACTCTGACTCTAGAGCGACCCTGACGATATGGACGAAAAGAAACCCGCCGAGACCGCGTCCTTGGATATGACTTTGAACGAAAAGTCCTCGACCTCTCCTCAAATGACCACGGAACACCTCGAAAAGCGCTATAGTCTTCTCTCCGTGATAGCCTTCGCATTTACCACAACAAACTCATGGGTAGCGTTTGCTTCCGGTCTAGCGGTGCCATTGGCATGTGGCGGAGGCCCTGGTATTATCTACGGCCTGATCGCAGGTGGTATCATAATGGCCACTATAGGCGCCGGCTTTGCGGAATTGGCCTCTGCATTTCCATCCGCGGGAGGCCAGTACCATATCGTCTTCATGGTATTTCCTCCTTCGACACGTCGAGTGGCCGCGTTTTTTACAGGATGGGTCTCGATCATCTACATCATGGCAGCATTGGCATCTTGCAATTTTTTTGTGGCAAGCTCGATCCTTGACCTAGTCGCACTGTGGATTGATTCATATACGATTCAAACCTGGCATACCTACCTGTTGCATGTGCTATTGTGCATAGTCGCATTCTTGGCGACATCCAGATTCCCTGCTGCCATCGGTCGGCTAGGTGTCACCATCTTCTTTTTATCCCTGGCTGGGTTTATAGCCTCCATTGCCACTCTGCTGGCTGTAAGTGATCAGAAACAACCCGCTGATAAGGTCTTCCGGCAATACGAGAATTTCAGTGGATGGTCAGATGGATGGGCCATGGTCCTCGGCATCACATCATGCCTTTGGGCATACAGTGGTGTTGACGGACCAACACACCTGGCGGAGGAAGTGCCAAATCCCAGTCGAAATGTCCCAATTGCCATTGGCCTGACGATCGGAATCGGCGTCGCAACCGTTCTGGCCTGGGTCATAGCCCTCATGTTCGTCGTCAAGGATGTCAACGCGATTATCGGCTCCTCAGTTCCAATCTTGGAAGTTTACAATCAAGCACTGGGGTCCAAAGTGGCGACTACCATCTGGACTGTGTATTATATAGTGATGTTCTACGAAATCGTCTTAAACCTTTTCATCTTCGGAGGGCGAACGGTCTGGTCCTTGTCGCGCGATGGTGGTGTCCCATTCCCCAAATTCTTTTCTCATCTCCAGTGGGCTAGTCCAGTGCGAGCGATCGCACTCATGCTGGCTTTAGAGATTATCGTCGGTATTCTCTACATTGCATCATCCGCCGCCTACAGCAGTTTTATCAATCTTACTCTCTTCTCCCTTAACATCACCGTCGCGCTTCCTCAAGCTGCTCTTCTCTTCCGAGGCAGAGGCTGCATGCCTGAACGAGCCTTTTCCCTCGGGAAATATGGGCCATTTGTCAATCTGGTGGCGACTCTTTTTGTCATTTTCTTCTCAATTACCTTCTGCTTCCCGACAGCTCTACCTGTCACCGCATCCTCAATGAACTATTTGGTCGTGGTGATGGCAATTTCGTTGATTGTTCCGGCTGGACTCTGGTGGGGTGGGCTTAAACAGAGCTTCACTGGGCCACAGGAGATTGCAGAGGGCATATATGATTTTGAATGAATGACTTTGTCCATTTAAGCTGTGGGTATACATCTTGAAATTGTAATCAGAATTGTTCTGTGAAAATAAACATTTCAATATTTGCGAATTATTTTCGAAAAATATGACATCAATCCTCTCAATCTATGGGGCTCGTAACCTTGGAACCGCACAGTATGTCAAGATAAAAATGCTCACCTAAGTACACTGAGCACGCAGATACTAGTAGTAAGGCGTAACTGATCTCTTCTATTTTAAATTATACTCTAGATTTCCAAGGTTGATTAGCTCACCTCTTGTTGAGAGCTTGGATGCCTCAGGCATCAATTCCGTCACCCCCTTGTTCAAGTTGTTGTCATTCCTATAGCTCTTCATTCTCTTTTCATGGCCCTTCCTTCATATCATTCATCAAACGTCCCACGCAGTCTCAGTACCTCTGGAGCACATTGCTTACAAAGATATCACATACTTGCCCTCCAGCTGTTTTGTGGTCTGTCAGCAACGAACCGCGAATAACCGAGGAGATTGAGCTGTTGTGCGGGCACTCACTTGACCTTTGGACATCTTCCATATCAGTTCCTCAATATCTTCTAATGCGGCTGGCTTCAATTTCGGGACAACTACCCGCCTCTTCACAAACTCCAATGCCTCGAGAATATCGGCCCGTGTGCCTACCGACGATCCCTTCACTGTCCATCCGTGATCGATCATCCACAATGGATGAAACATCACCTTGGCATCCTCTGGAAGAATAGAAACACACATCAAAGTTCCGAACGGCGCCAGCATATCAAATGCCCTCTCGTAAGCCGCAGCAGCGGTGGCCGTGATAACAACAGCCTTGGCACCTTGCCCATCAGTCAACTCGTGGACTTTCTTTCCTGCGTCCGCATCTGAGGTAATGTCGATATAGTGCTCTGCGCCCTGGGATTTGCAGTACTGTTCTTTCGAGGCTCCCGCATCGATCGCAATCACGCGATACCCCATTGCATGGCCAAAAGCGACCGCTAGCGCACCTACACCACCACCGGCTCCAGAAACAACCATCCACTGTCCCGGCGTCAAATGGCAATTTTTGATAGCTTTATACGCCGTTACACCCCCGCAAAGAATCGGCGCCACCTCTTCATCCGAGACATCGTCAAAGGCAGCAGGGATACGCGTGAGATATCGCAATGGCACGATTGTATATTCTGCAAATGTACCCGGGTATGCCGGTTTCCCCGAATGAAGGGCTTCAGCACACCGAGTCTCGCCCTCGTTGCTGAGATCTGCGCAATACTTGCAAACGCCGCAGATATCGCGGGTCCATGCAACCCCGACCCGTTGTCCTATTTCCACCGTCGGGTCCAAAGATAAAACGTTCGATCCCACAGCGGCGATCCGACCGACTCCTTCATGGCCTAGGATATTTCCCACGGGTCCCATGTGGCCAAGGGCCATGCCCAGATCTGAGCCACAAAGCGAGGTAACAGAAAGGCTGATGAGGAGTTCATTTGGGCGTGGAACTGGTATGGGCAAATTCTGAATGGCGAAAGTTGGTTTTGCATCGGGTTCTTGGGGAGACTGCCAATAAGAGATTATTCATTTACACTCTTGGACTGTAATTGATGCCATCGCGAAGGTGGACAGAAGAGTTGGATGTTTGGTTGAACATACAGTGAGGACTGCCACTTTGTGGAATCCGGTGGGTGTTGTCTTGTCCATCACGGTAAGTGTATATCAAAGTTGAGGGCGGGTTTAGCTGTTTGTATACTATGTTGCCGACTCGGAGGGGCTTGAAACGTGGATATAGTACTGATGTTCGACTCTTTCTCAAAATGGGAACTGGGGAAGGAGTTTTATAAGTTACAGGGATTTATGGGTTGCCTAGTAGTAAGTACATAGTAAACAGGCCCTTAGTTACTGCCATCACAATGGTCAACAGCTAGCTACAGACCCTCACAATGTGGGTTCTCCTGTCATTCACCAAATGCGGAGGGTGGATCAGACCCACTTTGTTATCTCCAGAGCGTGTCCGAAATCGGGACATCTCTAAAATTCGCGCCAGCCCTTTTGAAGTCAAGTGGCGTCAAGTGGCGACATCGGCTATCCTAAAGGGGAATTTTAAAGAGATACAGTATGCAGTGCTGGATAACATAATAAGGGCAAACTCGGAAAATAATTGGAATGTGTCGGAAAAAGGAATCGATGTACTGGCTAGCACTGAACATGTCCAATAGAATCAGATGATTGATTCATTGTAAGTCCTAAGCTCGATTGAGCGATTTGGAGGAATACCTCATGCCCAACAAAACTGAAGCCGCCACATGGAAACAGGTGATGGTGATTGCGAACAAAAATTTTTGTCAAGCCTTACCTCTCTCAATTTGACCCGAGATGGGCACCCAGGACAGCGCCAGACCCTCTGCAGGATGCAAGGTGGGATTACAATGTAAATACAGTATCGGTAATACACTCCAAGTCCAGATTGGGCTAGGCTATCATGTGACTAGGGTTCGAAAGACTGTCTCTATGTTTCCGGACATGGAAGGCAATAACGGTCGGCACTGTATCGAAGTTTCCTCCTTCATGAATCCTTCATTCGAAATACTTTTACACTATCTCCATTTCCCCCTCTCTTGAGATCAACAATTCCAATCTCATAATGGCGCAGTTGGACCCGTCGTCTGCCGACCGTGCTCGCACGGGAATCGCGAATTTTGAGACAACAATTGAAGCTTCGGGTAGCAGCTGAGCTGCTGCAGCTCTGCCTCCCCAGTACCGACAGCATCCCTTCAAAAGATAGGCGACTCGAAAAACTCCAATCGCCCAACCTCGAGCCGAAGAAGAGCTAGTAACGGAATACAAAAACGGGTGCGATTTGACCTGGTTTCAGAAGACACGTCTAGAAGTATTGCACACTCCAATGTATCTGCACAGTCAAAATCTGGAATCAGTCCGTACGTGCCCTCGTCTTCACTGACTTTACAGTCCAACCATGCTAGTCTAAAAAGCAGACTGGGCAGACGCAGGAGGTGTGTACTTGAAAACCAGAGTGCCCTCATATCCCCTCGATGTTCTGTCTATACCGAGAACTGATTTGTTTCCCTAAAATGCAGGTTGCTCAGGAGACACGCCAAATCGGACGACCAACGAAGGAATGGCAGTAACAGAAAGTGTGCTCCCAAGGGTAAGGAAGGTTTAAACAGTGAGTTTCAACAACTTTAAAGAGAGATGGAAATCGTCAAAGAGGGACTGAAATCAACCGGTTTGTGTAAGTCTAATGACCGGGATTTACCGTGAGAGACGAATCTGTCATTCAAGCATGTGCAGAACTTAAGTCTTGCTTGGCAGAATGGCGAGGGAAATTTGGACGAAGATTCAGATGCGGGTGCTTTCAAACGAATACCCAAACGAAATGAATATTGAAAATCCATAAGAAGACAAGCAACATCAATTCTGCTTTAAAACACCAAGTGCACAAACTGAAAATGATCATAGCAAATAATTACCTCTCCCGTGCATCACTAAGTTCCTAATAGTTAAATTTCAACCGGACTAGCTAGACCTTTTTTGTAGCCGTTCTACTGGTGTTCTTTTCTCTTTTGTTTTTTCTTTTCAATATTTTCCAAAAAACCGTCACCAGTGACTAGTAAAATCAAAACTCAAAACGACATGCTTTTACCAGTCAGCAATCAATGCTCCTCCTCCATACCATCAGAGGCAGTCGATCCTTTGACCTCTTCTCCGTTGTTCTGTAGCATCGTAGCTCTGTAGATTTCATATAGGACCTCGGCAACAACTTCTCGAGCCTCTTTCTCTGAAGGACTCAAGTTCCCCCAGCCTTCTTTGATTCCTCGTTTCCGCATGAAATCCGCCCGACTAAACTTGACAGTGGGAGCCTGACCTCGAGCTTCCGCCATATTGCGGTTGTCAGATTCACTCGACGCAGTATTGGCAGGTCTTGATTCTGGTCTGGTAGGAGAAACGACATCGTCCGGTTCCTCGTCGAGGCTGACCGGGTTGAATCTGGTGCCTGCTCGGGTGTCCCGCCGCGATGGCGCAGGTGTGCTGTTGGTACCGTAAATCGGAGAAGAGTCTCTGACACCAGGTGTCCGTAGGCGCGAAGTGGCTCTCTGTTGCCGGAGGCGATCCAAGGAGGCGTTCAATGGACAGGGCGTAGTACCACGACTGCGTCTTCCGGACTCGGGCTGATTCTCAGCCCAGGCTGCATACTGCTTCTCCTGGTTGTCCCAAACTTCTTTGATTGTTTCCTCAGCTGCCTCGCACCCATGACAAAAGCGAACGAACTCGCACTTGGGAATCCACGAAAATCCCTTTGCAACTTTGCACCTTTCTTTGTCATCCTCCCGCAACCCCTTCCACAAATTTTCACCCATGAGGACGGGCTACGTGTGGAGGTTCTGGAGCCTGTGTTTTCAAAGAGGGCTCCATAAATGCCGGCGACATTGGCGATCGTATACCGGTATACCTTCTTCCCACTACCAGTGCGGTCTCGAATCGCCGAGATCCGGAAGTCTTCGTCGGTAGTACTGGCGAAGCAATCGTTGATGTAGTTGGGTTCGTATCTGAATGTGAATTTGGCTGCATGGGGGGGGGGGGGGGGGGGACCTTCTTGCATGATCACGAAGGTGGATCCTCTCAGCGTGCCCATCCATCGACAGTGGCGTTGGGATCAAGAGACTCGCCCTCCGTGGAGCGGTTTGCCTTCTTTTTCCCACGCGTATCGATGATAGCCAGACATTGAAAGCCTTCAACAAGGCCAGCGGTGTCTTGCCTTTGGGATCGCGACACCTTTGGATGGGGAGGATTGCTTTGTACGTCGGGTGAATTGTTCTCCGTATATTCCCGCTGGTCATTCTCTGCATCACTTGGACTGAGATCTTCCATTTCGATATCATTTGACTCGATCGATGGGATAACCTTATCAGGCTGGTGTGGGGAGTTCTCATCCACAGGGGCACCTTGATGCGGCCGGCCCAGATCATCCCCATCGGGATAAGATATCTGGCTCCCATTCGAGTTTGCTGGGGATACCGAGGTTTGTTCCAAGTCACTCCGTAGCTTTGGTGCTGAGTAGGTCCCGTTCATTGCCATCTTCTCTACCTCGCGCACATTGGAGAAAGGATCCTTTGGCATTCGGTCGGCGTTTTTGGAAATGCCTCTAGATGACATGATGGCACGCTTGAGAAGGGATGTCTCTAGAATGAAATGCTGAGTCCTCCGCGGGGACTACTTATGCATTCTGAGCCTTGCTGGTATTACCGCGTGCCTCATACTTGATCATGGATGCGAATTACAAATTGCGGGTGCCGTCCTTTTAGAGCGTGAATTGATTTCCGATGAGTCGCAATTTTATCGGGCGTTGAGATGTCAATGCTTAGTTTCGGGATGCAGTAATATAAGTATAGTCCTCTCGTGTTCGAAAATCGATCTTGGGCTAAAATGACCCGCTGGTCGCTCTTTTTCGCAGCCCAAATCCTGCGGATGATCGCTGGAGCGGTCGATACCTCCCCTCATCGGCAGCATCCGAGCGCAGCACTGCTCTTTATGCAGCAGTACTAGGTGGTAACGGCAAGATCGCCGATGGCTGGCCACGCACCGGTCAGTGGGTCGGCTCTCTTGAAGCCGTGTTTGAGAGTAGTCAAAGGGCCATAACCGTCAGCTGCGCCGAATGGGGGCTCCCCAATAACTTGGAAGACGAAACCCAGTTTATCAAGGACGCCATCTTCCAAGCGGAGAAATCAAGCGGCGTCGAGACCGCTCTTCATCTTGTCGCTGGTCATGCAGGAGAGCAAAGGGTGCGCTCGTGTTCAGACCACTAATAATGGGGTCACTAATCCCGGACTTTTGCAAAGCCACGAGGGATCTGGGTCCTGCAACGATAATGGGCTGGTTCAGAACCCTTGTCCCAGAAGCGAGATACTCCAGATGATCCTGGACGGCATTGAAGGCACCCCAGCCGGGCCTGGCCTCAAGGTACTGATAGCTCAAGAGGCCGGAATGGTAAATGTGAGTTCGTTTTACAATGCTGCGCGCGCTTACAACTCCGGCGCGGTGGCTTCTAGCGGCAACCCGGGCCAGGGCGGGGCCACTCATTGCTATGTCTCTGACATCATGAGATGTTCTTGCGAGAATGATTTGAGAACCCGAAGTATTCAACGAGCAATTAAGCAGATGGAATTTCACGGGGCAGTTCTAGTTTCCTTTGAGCGACCTTGCCGCTTATTTTCCCAGTCATCGAGAAGACGTGCAACCTCTCGAAATGACACGGGCTTTGAGAGGAACATATCCACACCCGACGCAAACGCTTTAGTCTCATCACCGAAACTACTTAGCCCAGTAAAGGCGACGATAAATGCAGCTGTACCGTTATCTTTTTCTTTCTCAATGGACCGGATGGTACGCGTTGCCTCGAATCCATCCATTATTGGCATCGACATATCCATGAAAATTATGTCATATCCGTCGCTCTTGTTTTCTGCGAAGTCGACAGCGATCTTCCCGTTTGTCGCTGCATCCAGTACGTCATAATCCCTCTTCTTCAGAAAAGTTAATATCAGCTTAAGATTGATCTCATTGTCTTCAACAACCAGAATGCGTGGGCCGCATTGACGCTTCTGGGAGTTATCGACGCCAGATACCGGAACTTCAACAGTTGGAATTGATGCAATATCAGACGTAAGGCCTTCAATCGCTTCAAATGACGCGAGACCATTTCCAATACTCGGTGGACGACTTGTAAGCAAGGTATCTTCCCGTTGATTTGATGCCTCCATGTCGATGACCTGAGTGAGGCTGGATTGAGTGTGAAAAGAAAGAGTGGACGCGACTTTGGCCAATTGTGCATCCTCCGTGCTAGAATAGCGGTTTTTATCTCGAGACGAGGATTCGAGGCTCTCGAAAATAGACCTTGCCAGTTTGCGCGGTCCGCATGGTAGCCACACAAAAGCCAACCTATGGGTGATACCAGACAGCTCCCTCTCATTTCTCTGAAACTCAGCCGGATCATTACAGAATGCAAGAACCAGACCACGATAATCAGGAGACAACTGATGTGCGATCGAATTGCTATCAGTGTGTTTGACCAAAATGAAGTCGACATTTTTGTCTGAAAAGACGGACACGAGCTCCATTGAAAACCACTTTGTCATGTACTCTCGAATTGTCGCCCAAAATTCGTGATCTTGACCCATTCCACTTGTTTCGAGGCCCCATATTGCAAAACATTTATGAGCACATAATTGGCGAGTTCGTCGCACGTCCGGTGAAACGATATCTGAGGACGCCAAGTTCGAGGAGGTGGGAACAGAAGGCTCCTCTTTTCCGACAAGGCGCGCAAGGGGAAGTGACAAGGTCACAGTAGTGCCCTCCCTCAGCCTACTTTCGATTCCGATTCTGCCCTTCATATTTCTCATCAGGCTGCGGACAATTGAAAGCCCAAGTCCTGTTCCAACCGCTAAAGGGTCCTCTTGAGCAAAAGGTTTAAAAAGCTTTTCACGCAAAAATGTGTTCGAGATTCCTTTGCCGGTATCTGAGACGGTGATTTTGACTTCATCTTCTAGGCCTTGACGGCGTGGTAGATTCAAGCGTTGATGATCGACCTCCAGTCGCACAATGATCTTACCGTGATTGGTGTATTTGAGAGCATTCCCAAATACGTTCATCACGGCACGACGCAGGCTTCCGGGTTGAGTCATGTACACCCAATCATTGTCTTTGATGTCGACGATCACATGAACGTCTTCTCGACTTTCTCGGCTTTCTCGGCTTTCTCGACTTTCTGTTGAATCTTTGTCAAAATATCCAAATGATGGAGGCTGAGCACCCATACGCATTGTTTGATCGATCTTGGCGGCAGATTTTTTTCCGAATGAATGCCCTCGGCAAACACTTTCAACAACTTCTTCCAACAGCTGGGAAATGTCCGTAGCCACAAGTGGATCCAAGCGTGAGGCACCTTGAGTGCTTTGTTCTGACATGTCTTCATTATTCCGAATAAGTTGCTTCTGTTTCCTATCAGACGCCATGATCTTGCTAAAGTCGAGTAACTGGTTCATCGTATCGAGAAGAGTCTGACCACAAGAAATGATGGTTTCGATCAGCGAGCTTTGAAATCCAGAAGGACGAGTGTCTTCCAAAAACTCCGCAGCGGCGAGAATACCATGGAGAGGGCTACGGAGCTCGTGAGAAATGCTGCCGATAAAGTCTCCCTTCCGGCGATCTGATCTGAGAGATTCAAGCCGATTGAACTCAGTCATAACGGAAGAGGCAAATCCCATGACAGCATTTAGATCAACAGCAGAGCTAAAGACGGTAGTTTCGTGAGTATGCCAACAAAAGCAGCCTGAATGCCACTGAGATGTAGCTGCATCCCAGAGTGGAACAAACATGATCTGGCTAGCTTTAGGGAAAAATGCGTTCAGCATGCTTGTCTCAGTAGCCCTGGTCCATTGCCTAGAATTCTTTGGTCCGCTGTCAGAAACCTCACTAGCCGAGCCGCCTGTCATCCGTTCCTCATCCGATGATGTAAGCGTACCATCGCGATGAAAGGACCACAATCTTCCCTTGGGATAACGATGGGCGAGTTGCTCTAGGAAAGCGGAATCAACGTCTAAGGCAGCAGGGATAGATTTTGAGCTTTCACCCACTGCAAATGGCTCATCTTCTGTCGACATAGCCAAAAGTGGAGCGGGATTATTTTTTTCGATAGAGAAGAATGTGCCCGTCTTTTCTTGAATATGTTGATTGATTCCGAGCTCCAGAAACACAACGCCACCTCCTTTCTTCAGTTCTAGGCTCTCCCGGAGCAAGTTTGCAGCGCGCTGGAATGCCCACTGATTACCCTGCTGGGTATTGTTCCGGCCGGAAGATGGAATCTGACTGTTTCCCTCATCATCGCCAGACAAAGGCGCTGACGCATCTGAAGATGGCATGGGAACATTTCCATCTGGAAGAATTTCATGTGAATGTGTATCATTATTTTGAGATCTGCCCGATATTCTTGTGGAGCTTCTGTTGCTTGATCGATTTGATCTGGAGCGAAAACGAACAGATTGAGAGGATGAACTTCTTTGCAAGCTTGCATCACTTGATGACTGGAAATTGCGAATGAATGTTGAGCTGCCTTCGACATAGTTCCTCAATCCCCTTGATAAACGCGAAGCACGCCTGCCTTCTGAAGCCTGTCGGCTCACTCGTAAAAAGTCCATAACAAGAGAAGCAATGGTTCCCAGGGATCTTCTTTCGACTTCCGAGATACCAGGACGAGGTAGTGGGTCCAGAACAAACAAACAACCTATGTTCACGCCGTTTTCCGTCGTCAACGGTGTCCCAGCATAGAAACGAAAATTCGGCGAGCCTCGTACGAATGGTAGAGAGGCAAAGCGCGCATCTTCATTGAGATTATTAACGATAAGTGATGGGTATCTCTGAGACAGGTCATCTGATTCAAGGGCGATGGTTTCCTTGGAAGAATCAATCCGTCAGAGATGCCAAAATTAAGGGTTAGGGCAATATTTGAATACATACCTGACATAAACTCCACGCTTCCTTTACTGTAGATGTTCCTAGCCATAGGCCGTCACCTGGACCACTGAATGAACTCGTATCGCCGATATCAATGGTTCGTGTTGCTTCCGCAAGGATGTACTGGGTATCTCGATCGAGGATCCTGCGTCGTTAGCCCCAGATCGTGATGAGTAAGGGTCGCTTGAAATACGTGATTAAACAACGCTCGGCATTCAAACCTAACGCTGCAAGCTGGGCAAAAGATGTCAAAGTCGTGTTGGGACTGTGCCGACTACTAGACTGATCGGTGACCTTTGCTGATGTGGAATTCTCAGTTGCGAAAGCCGAGGTTGATGCCGACAAGCTTGCTGCCGAGTTCGACTCGTGGCCAAAAGGAAGCCAGGTTGAGTTCAACGCCGCTGGATTCCTTGGCTGAAAGTAGCGATAAACCTCGCGTGAGTGCCGATCGGCTCGATGCTCCTTCTTTTTTTGATATCCCATTTCTAAGAGCGGTATAACCAATCCAAATCACTGTGTCGCACGGGCTGAAATATATCAAACGGAGGTAGGCAAAGAATCATCAAAAAATTTTAACATGTACGGTTTCTGGAGTTGCAAAAAAATGCCCCCTTCCCCACTGCTTGACAAAAAACAAGATTGTTGTAACTCTATTCCAAGCCACAAAGTCTTCACCGCCTGCCAGAATAAAGTGGAGCTAGACAATGTATATAACTTAAGCAGATCCAAAAGCGAATAGAGAGATACGTAAAGATCTGATAAATCTTCAGCCTCGAGAGCAGCAGAGCACAAAGCCGTCGATTAGTACAGATGCTTCTGATGCACCCGAAAGTACGTATCAATGCCATGCCTGGTCCGGCCATTCCACCGTTATGGACAGCGTGTCGCGCGTGTTCGCTCGGAACAGTCCAGAGCTTGCTGATCCGAAGATCTATTCAGATTAACGTAAAAGCCCGTCTGGAACGTCACCTTTGCATGTGGCTGTTATCAACCAACACCCCGGCTATAGTCTCCTTTCTTATCTCGCAAAAAGGGATTGCACTGAATGATGTACAATGAGAAGAACAAGTTGATTTCCAATCCACTTTGAATTTGAAATGGAGCAAGACCCGCTTTTGCGCAGAAATATCTGCTTCGAAGCCAGTACTTTTGCTCGGGCCTCTAAGGTAGATCGCCCCCTACTTTGATAATTTGATAACGACCCCCGATACGTAAACAATGTTGCCCGACATACCTGAGACAATATAGCGCTCAGCTCCATTTCACTAAGACGCACCCCGGGACTCTCTGAAATATGTCCTATGGTGAAAGGCAAGTCATCCATCAAGAATAATCCAGAGTCCCCATAGAGATAGCATTCATTGAGTCTCAGCACATTGAAATCCTCTAGATGGCCGAATCTGTCGATCAAACGGCGAGTGTCCTGCCTATGAAACTTTCGAATGGCCACAATGCGAGATCGGTGTGTGCGTCGGCTAGCAAAGATGACTTCGCCCGCAATATCGGTTTGAAAGATTTCTTGATAGGTGTCCCATGGACTTTCGCGCCGCACGAGAAATGCCGATTTGAGATCAGCGATGGCTAGGAGACGAGAAAGGCAAAGTCTCTTTGGCGCGCCTGTAACAGCTTTTGATGTACGAGTGAAAATGTTTGGCGCAAGAGAAGATTGTTTTGCGCGATCGAGACGCTCTGGCTTCGACAAGACTGGCGCAGTTCCAAGCTCCTTTGCTTTAATAGCATGAAAATCGAAAGCAAGATCTTTGTGAAAAGCTTCACTATCCATGGTCAAACTCGACAGACGGATCGAAAGCTTCTCTGAAGATATTTGCCTGGGGTAGAGGGTATATAAGGGTGATCAGCATTGACGCAAGAAAACTGCCAGCCATTCTGAGATAGCCGTTGTTTTATGTTGTTACCGCTGTTGCAAACATATCACATGTGCTATAAAATGGGGCGAAAAGGAAAGGGTGGACAAGCCTGCTCGTGAGGATACTCCGAGTATCTTTGAGGGTAGCTATACTGCATAATTATGACCACAAGCAAAATTCGTAGGCTGTAAATTTCTTATTACTGTAAGAGGTCAATTTCGAGCTTGCTCAAACGAGCTGCAAGTTCCAAATTTGTGGCGAGAGACCTTTGGCGCCGCGCAGCTTAATCTCCGTCGCAGCTCATGTTCCATTCGGGATTCGGGGGCCGGGTCTTGATTCCCTTGTTGTTGAACTGACTCGCTTTTGGAGATGAGCATAATTTTGTTTGAAAGAAATTAAGATAACATACACATGAAAGGGCTCGTTTTGAAGAGAGCAAAGAACAGCTCTGAGGCGCACATTGCCACCTTCGAAAGTCGAGAAAAAAGATGGCTAAGACAAGGTAATGCCTCATAAAAGCCCCTTATTTCATATCTTGCCCAATAAAGTTCTCTTCACTGACGTGGCTTCACGCTCTGTCGGGTAGAGCGACGACGACCACTCGTCGTTTCCCTTCCCGCCCGTCCCGTATCACTGACGTTTTGAATGACCGCTTCTGTCGCTGCCAATCGTTTGCTGAAGCCCTCCAACAAATGATTTGTCGATTCATTCCATAGATTCTGCCCATGCAGAGCACTTTCGAGGCCACTAGGACGTTGTTAGTAATGTTCGAGACCGCCTAGGTTCTTCACTTACTTCATCCGATTATCTAGACTTCAGTCAGGTTAGCTATCAGTCTCGAGGAAGGAACACGAGGACATACTCAGCTAGACATTGAATGGCAATTATATTGTCTGTTGCTTGGATCGCCTCAGAATTCTGAGGTGAAATGAAAGCTCTTGCCAACCCTTTGGTGGGGGCGGGATGTTCGTTGCCCGGCGATAGTTCTCCCTCATCACTTCCGAGGTGGGACTCGCGCTCGTCTTCCTCACCTTGGAAGGAAGGATCATCCACTGTGGTGTCACCACTTCAAAGCACTTCCAGAGCCATCAGAATCGCAAGATGAGAGCGAGAGAGCACGCTGCAATCTCTGGCGGAGGCGCTGTCGCCGGTCGGCAGTCGAGTCGTCAGACAAGGTATTCATTTTTGCACGCAATCACAAAATGGACACTCATTTACTACTTCAAAAGTGCAGCTGGGAGATGAGTGCTCTTTATACCAAAGAAGTGGCACCCAAAGTTGTTAAATGAGTCACGACATTGCCCACGAAGCGCATGCACGCAATGCCTTTGAGGGTTTCCATGGGACCGTGTTCGCTCCTGCAATGGGCCGTCAGGAGATGAACTAAACTTAAACATCCAGAAATTATGGTCCCTGGATGTTTTCCGTTTATTCGACGGTGGTGAGTCAACGAGATTGCCGAGCGCCCATATGTGGACTCAACAGCGGCGATATGTGGAGCCATTGCAAATCACATTGGGAACCGACATGGACGATAGACGCGCCCTAATTGATCCAACGTCACTTTTAACCCGACTCATCCTCAACTTGTTGTTGGGGGGTAAATGAGTGACCCGCTCGTGGTATAGTTCGACAGAGCTACCAATATTGCGCCATCCCGAGTAATCAACAGGCTGTCTATGTATTTGTCTGCTGTGGGTCCACAATCTATCAAACGCCATCATAAAAAAAGAAAATTTGGCGGGAAAAAAAGAAAATAAACTATTATTCATTGACTTGAGCTGAGTGGTGAAGGCCAGCGAGAGCAACCGCACATATTGTGAGCACTAAAGTCACAGAAAGAAAGCTGATGCCCTTTTCAGTCACCGTGGGATAAAAAGAATCGTCAACTTAAAGTCAACTTTTTGGTGTACCCAAGCTTCAGGAACTCCCAGGCGACTAGAAAATGTGAGGTTGAGCTGATATCTGACCCGCTGGTCATTCAAAATGCAGACCAGTCGAAATCTACCTATATCGCCCTTGTGGAATAAACCTAGTGCCCGGTGAGTTTAAAATTTTAGTTTTAATATTTGAATCATGGTTCCTTGCCTTGACAGGCTCCAGGGCATATGTTAAATATCAATCTCTCTCTGCGGCTGTTGTGATTGACGGCTCATTTTCCCACCCAGACTTCCTTTCTCTCACGAAGCATTCATCCTTTCCATTGCTTCCTTCAATATGGCGACAATGAATAGCTACAAGCAAGATAGAACTAGTTATCACTCGCAGCGAGCAAGACCAGTGACTACGAAAGCTCGATCTGTCTCAAATTCTTCAATCCGGTCGGTATCTCCAATCTCGACTGTTCTGGGACCAAAGACCGGCATTTTGAAGAATTATCGAATTGTGAGTCACATGTGCCTTGACCCTGATGGTAGCACTTACTCTGGAGCTTATTTTCCTATCAAACTTGGGCTTTTATTGACAGCACATAGGGTTCTTCCGGGAAAAGCTCCCGCAAGGATGGCAAGATCGACCGTCAGAAATGCTCTGAACTGCTTTCTGAGGTACAGACTGAGATGGACAGAGAAGCGGATGAGCGGCTAGCTAGGGTCACGGCACGTTTCCAGGCAGAAAAGGCACAGGATGTGAAAAGACTGGAACGGATGATCGCCGAAAAAGATAGTGTCTTACCCAAGAATTCACAAGCCGAGGGTGAGGTTTCTCGCATGAAGCAAGAGCTAGAGGCACAGCCTCTGGCCACGCAAGACCAAGTGATCTAGAATGAGATACAGCCAGCCTTATACCAAGCTCGTGGCCAATTGACAGCCGCCGCTACTGGGCTTTGGAACTCAATCGAAGCCATCCAAAACCGCCAGCTAGCAAAATTCCTGCCTGGGTCAGGTGCCATGGATTTCAACTGACCCAGCCTAAGTGGACCGTCCAACCTTACTGGATTCGATACTTTGCAGTCACTTTGCAATTCACAAGTCCCTCAACAAGACCAGCAGACAACTAACCAAGCCGGTCACCCAAATTGACGGCAACTGCTGTGCAAGTTGGTATGGTATGCCTTCTGATGGACGGTCAATTGAAATGAAATCATAACGATGTATCATGTATTCCGAGCCTCGCCAGGTAGATTACCATCCTGTGTGCATCTAATATTGCATGAACAGTAGCGCCAATATACCTTTCTATTACTCCGTCGTGACAGCCAGTATTTCTCGGTGTTGTATTTCAAAGGAAGCTCGATTATTCCTATTCCATGGGGAAATATGAGGCTATATATACAACAGGAAGATCAAGTTGACTTCCAATCAACTTGATGCTTTGTATAGATATCTCGGGAATTAATTCCGATGATGTGGCTTGGTTCCTGATCTGCACTAGCCTCAAATCACAACACTCGGGAATCCTCAATCAGTGGTACACCAAACATTTTTTTTCTCTAAATTGAAGAATTACAACGAACGTATATTTCACATGAGCTTGACCTAGCGGAAGCCTCATTTGCTGCTCAGGCTTGTTTTATTCGAGGGCTTTCTTCAAGGTTTTACTCAGACGTATTCGCCCTTTTTTGCATGATGTGGCGACCAGCTCGGAAGGATGTAATTGATTCTGCCACCGCTCAGCCCCAGGCCAAGAAAAGGATAGTCAATGATTTTACAAAAGTTGTAGACCGTTGCAAAATGCACCTGAGAAAATATTCGATGCGCTGCTCCGTGATTCTCCCTGTCGCCCAGTTAAGGGGAACAACTGCAAATCAGCAACCTCGGATCAGACGAGATGGACCTGAGAGTTGGGGGGCTTCCCGACGAGACGAGACTTGGAAGCGATTTTGTCGAGACGTGGAAGTGGTAAATTATCTGTCGAAACGTGGAAGTGGTAAATTACCACTTAGAAACGGGTTTTACCGAGCGTTCCACTTTTCCTTAGTGTTCCGTAATTTATGGCATTTCGGTCATCGTAACACCGAGTACTAGCGCCATTCCAGGGGTAGTTCAACCTGCCTCAGCACGTTCGTTTCTTTTCAATCAATCAACCTTTGCATCCAAGATTGGTTCCGCTTGGTCCTATCCTCGATCCCATTCGCCTACTAGAATTACTAGTCATTACTGTCTCAGCTGACTTCGACATTATCACTTAGACAGGGGTTTTACGGAGTGTTCCACTTTTCCTTAGTGTTCCATAATTTATGGCATTTCGGTCATCGTAACACCGAGTTTTAGCGCCATTCCTGGGGTAATTCAACCTGCCTCAGCACGTTCGTTTCTTTTCAATCTGTTGTAGTTCAGAGAAAGCTTGATTGTTGTCATATTTGAGAGGGAAACATAAGACTATATATACATCAAGAAGAACAAGTTGATTTCCAATCAAATTGATTCTTCGTATAGACACATCGGGATTAATTCCGATGGTGCGGCTCGGTTCCTGACCTGCACCAAGCTGGAATCACAACACCATCAATCAACCTTTTGCAGTCAAGATTGGTTCCGCTTGGTCCTGTCCACGATCTAATTCACCTATAGGATTGCTAGTCATTACTGTCTTAGCTGGCTCCGACAAATTACCATCTCTGCCGATCACGAATGACCTTCACGAGACAGGTGGTGAAACCTCAACCTGGGAAAGTCGGAGGAACGCCCTAATCGATCTCGAGTAGAGCTAAAAGGTCAAACTCCGGAAATGACAGAGTAGATCGTGGTAAATTTTGATAAGTGGCACGAACCTTGTCGATCCTCTTAGAAAGTGGGGGCAGGAGGCGTCAATACACACCTGAAATCATCCGGTGCTACGTGGGGGCGAGGGTCTGAGCCGGAGCGATGTAAGCCGTGCGTGTGCGTGTATTTGTCTTTCCGGATCTAAATATGCACATGTGTGCACGGCAGCCATTTCTCCAAAGGGTGCTAGTGCATGCATTAGTGCCGTGCGATCCGGAGGCTTCTAGGTTGTGCAAACATGCATAAACTATATAGTCACACCCAATCGGGGAATCAGATCTGTGCCGCTGTGGAGCATAGAGGCTTGTGATTAAGCGTATAAGTCTAACCAAAGGGTGGACGATTGCACACATCGTCCAATAGGAGCGAGTTTATGCCGTTGGGTTCACCTAAAAATCTACTTACCTTTAGATAGCACACCTCGGCCGCGCTCCCTTCCTAATCCATAGATATGATCGGCACATATCCATATGAAGCATTGAGGCAACGCGAATTCTTTATCAGGGCACTAGGCTCCTGGTGAGCTATAGTACATCCGTATTAGCCCCCCATGTGGTACGGAACGGAACGGATCAGACCTCGGTCTCGTTTGAGCATGAAAGACATGTTTTTAGATTCATCCATTATTAGGCGATATGGAGGTACTTTCAAGCAGTGCAAATTTGGAGAAATCGGAGGCTTTTAATCCATACTTTCTGCTCAGAATTTATCGGGCCGTATGCCTACAGGTACGGAGTACCTTCTGGTTTAAAAAAAATGACGATTTAATATTCTCGATACAAACGTGAAACGAATCTCGTATCATAGAATGATATTCCAGTCAGTGTTTCAAGATTCCTTTGCCTTGAAAGAATGTTCAATGGTCATATAGGGTTTGTCTCTCGTCTGGAAAAAAACAATTTCCAGCTCGCCCGGCGATGCAGTAAATTGACCTCTTTTCTCCTTCTCGACTCTCTCTCTCTCGACTACCTTCACTACTGAGGGGCAAACTGACCCGTAATTTGGACATCAAAAAAAATAAAAATAAAAAATAAAACAAAATTACGGTAGCTATTATTATTAATCAAATTTAATGTCCGTTAGTGCTCTCTAGTGCGATTGACAAGGCGTGGTACGAACACAAGGTAGTAAGCTTGATCTCATTTGACCTCAAGGGCGCCTTCAACGGAGTGAACCAAGTAAGCTTGGACGCCTCATTACAAGCGAGAGGAATTTGAAGAGTAGCAAGAAAATGAATTGCTAGCTTCATGAGTGATCGACACGCCAACATTGGATTTGACGACTTCTGTACCACAACAGAGCAACTCGCAAATGCAGGGCTAGCACAGGGGTCGCCACTCTTCCCCATCTGGTTTGCATTCTTCAACGCAGACTTGGCCGACCAGCCCTTTGGCTCCCACGGAGGAGCGTCGGCATTCATAGACGACTACTTCCGGTGGAGAGTACCTCGACCGAGGAGAACCTAGCCAAGATACAGGCCGAGGATGTCCCCCGTATTGAAGAATGGGTACGACAAGCGAACATCTCCTCAGCTACTTCTTGCCAGAGGGCATAGCACAAAATATGCGGCCAGATTTAGCGCATAGGCATGGGTCCATGGAGGGCTGTGATGTGATGAAGCCATGGTAGTATAGAACGCAGTTGATAGGAGGTCTAAGCCTTGATTTGGATTGAAGAAATTGTCGATGAAGCGGAATGTTTGCGCTTCCAGGGACCTGGAATCACGAATCAAGGTGAACTCTATAAATTTTCACAACTACATCATGCTCATCATAGGGTCACTGCTACTCTCGATAATAGAGTTGCGAAATAAAGCATGCATCTTCTCTTCAGCGCTGTTGCTTTTACTTTTGCTCTACGTACTTCAAGATTATTACTATTCAGAGATATTGGACCCTTATATTGAACTAAATTCCAATTTCGGCGTTCTTCATATATTGCATGTGAATCATAGGCCAAGACCACAAGACCGCGTCTTCAACAAATAGCGCAGCAGCTAGAGCTAGACTTGGTAACTTTACCCGAGCTGGGGTCACATTCACAGGTATCACAAGATGGCTGGCAGCAGGGAAAACAATCACATTCAGGCGTGTCTTCTGGATGCAACATGTCAGATTTTATCAGCCCGCAATTGAATGAGCCTTACCGTTTCGTTTGATGAACATTGTACCATCCTCACGAGTGAAAACCAGTCCACTGTCCATAAAAGCAGCATCGGTGAGAGCGCGAGGGTTGATAGATTTTCCATTCGCTGTCCACGCCCCAGAGTTCGGGACTCCATTGACAAGACCGAAGGAGGTCGTAAGGACTAAAAAGTTGGAGACATGCATGTTGAAAATTGGAATCTGTCAGCAAAATCTTGGTCGAATTTTAAAGAGGATTCGGTCATGCCGAGTAGATGTGGAAAACACAGACCTTAAATATTCACATCCTAGGGACCTGAGCAAAAGCTGCACGGCCTCTGCTTCGGTTACATGCAAGATGAGCACTAGGTCAAGCCAAACTGGATTCAACATCAACAACCGATAATTGATTGCCTAGATGTAACCGAAAATTGGAAAGGTTGCTTTATTGCGCAGCGCTCAGATAGCAACCGTTTCGGGACAAATACTTACGGCTTGTGAGCAGATTCAAGGCGTCGTACTGCAAACCTGAAGGGCGAAGAACAAGTCACTTCTCAATGCTACCAACACCTCGTTGTTTGACCCATGACTGGGGAAGCCCAAGAAAATTTGCGATAAAAGCTCGTAACTTTCTAGAAGACTATTTTCTTTCCAATGTAATCTGTATTCTTTGAAGGGGAAGACGTGGCGAAAACAAGTTTTCGCTAAGACCCTCGAGGAGGGGGCATTGCGAGTCATGCACATTAAGTGACACTTTTCATTGGAAATACTATATCTCCATGCAACATTGACTAGTCAGATGAGACTGTAAGTTAACTAAAAAAAGCTTTGCGGGCATGTTCGGCATCACTTTGAAACGCGAGACGCACGAAGAGTCGACGTCAAACCTGCGTCACCAAATGTTCCAAAGCCCATCGAATCTTGCATGAAAATTTTGGACCTTGTCCTTTGAAGCAGATGACGCAGTGACATACCAAAAAGACGAGCGGAGAGTCCTCCGTTTTCGACTTTTCTTCCAATCCGACATACAAGATTCGAGGTTTCCATCTGCCTCATGGTCTAGCATATATACATCTTGCTAGTCGATTACATCTCTAGTCTTCCGCTTTGGAAGAAATTTCCCCTTGTCCAATGCCATTGGACTTAGCAGCATTCCAAAATAAGGCTACTCAATTCTATTTCCAAGAAAACGAAATGCAGAATCCACCCCAGTACCAGGCTCAAGATCATTTGATGAATACTGCAGTGACATCAGAACAAGCAAACAACGACGTCTTTGATATCTATTGTCCTTCGAATCGCGACTACAACGTCCACTCAAAAACCGGTCCCTTGATTTTTGTCCGAGTCCACAAATGGAACTTGGTAAAACCAAATCTGATTGTCTACCCATGGATTCGCGAGTTTAACCGAGAATTGAGCTATTGTCATTTCAGAGAAAGAACCGTTCTACAATGCGACATGTGCTTCTTGAAAAATCCAGATGGTGAAGCGTCGACCCTTTGGTGGTCTAATACGGACCGGGACATTCCAATTTCGGGATATTATCGTTTCTCAGCGGTGGTGAAGTCCAGCCGAGGGGTCAGCAGCATAGGCAGCACTAGTTCTACGAGATCTTTTGTTTGGAGACATACTTCAAAGCTGGATTTATTGGATGAAGCTACCAATGTGGTAGCTGCTACAGTCCACGGCATAGATTTTCATCACTCGAAACGGGGTTCCTTGAAAATCCTAGTTTCATACGGCCCAGACTTCGTTCTCACTGCTTTGACCACCTTTATCACACTATGTGAGAGGTTAAAAGGAGATGCAAACCATTGAATGATTATGTGCAGTGTTTCAGCAAAATAGCCAGTGGCGCGTGTCATTTTCGAAGCTGGAGTCAAGTACCACTGGCTTGGTCAGTATTATGATGGTGGTGCAATAAGCGGCTACTGAACCCGTGGATCTGGTCTCAGATCATCCCTACTATATTTCAGACAGTGTCTCTCACTGAATTGTTTTCATTTTATTCCTATGGATCGGCTCGGTTTCTGATCTGCACCAGCCTCATATCACAACAGATCTACCTTCCTCTCCTCGTCTGTTTCTTGTCGCAAACAAGACCAAGATGTTGTTTCACTGTAATTTGAGCTTTACTTGACAATACGCGATACCTCTTGTCTAGAACAAAAACCTTGAGGGGATCCAGACCATAACGCTGTCTTGGCTACCGTACTACCCTTTGGAAATGCGCCTCGACGAAATACTAGTGCCTCTCTTCGGTCGGGCCATGTGAGGTTACATTATACAGCCCCTGCGTTATCTGAACCCTGTGGCGCTGCGTTGTCGGATACGCTTCCTCTTCATCCAACCAATAGAGTTCATAATCACGGCGTAGTGCCATAAGCCAATTGCGAAAATCCCGCACTCGCCTTTGGCCACTTATAGCGCCAACCCTGAAATTGTAATTTGCGCTGATACATCAAATGGAGGCTTGAGATGACGCTGGGAGTATTAACCTGCTGATGATCAATCAACAGTAGAGTTCATATTATTCCTTATTTTTGATCTTGACACAAGTCTCCCTTGTAGCTTGGTGCAGGTCAGGAACCGAGCCGCACCATCGGAATTAATCCCGATGTGTCTATACGAAGAATCAATTTGATTGGAAATCAACTTGTTCTTCTTGATGTATACATAGTCTGATGTTTCCATCTCAAATATGATAACAATCAAGCTTCCTCTGAACTACAACATCCCCTTAATGTTTGGAACGTTGAATTAAGGTAGCGAGCTTTGATACTGCAATGAGATCTCCATTGATTGAGGACTATTAAGCGTTGATTAAACGTCTTCCCAAAGTGCCGGTATAAAACAATGAAGCCTCCAGATCACGTGCATCCCATAATAGTTTGTGGGCTCCCACCCAGTTTGGCACTCGAAAATTTGTGCCGTACTTTGGTGCCTTATTTGTTGGGCTTCATTGGAAAGTTTGAGCCCAGTTTGAGCCAACGAGATGGAAGATTCCCATTACAGCCCCTTGTAAGCCTCAAGACCGTCTTAAGGGTTACATTAATATGGCATCTAGTATCAGCGTATCTTAATTTCGCCGTTGAGAGGCTTGGATACTCGTCTTCAGCTCTTCGTAGAGGTACCCGCCAACCGCTAAAGTGTCTGAGATTGACGAGGTAGAGAAGCCCGGCAGGTGTAATTCTGCATGTGACGGGCCTGCTATGTAGTCTGATGGGGCACCTGGGGGTCTTCTTGATAAATTTTTGATAGCGGCGCCGAGGCAATACTACATCCCCCAGCCGCCGACCTACGACTGACAAAGATTTGGAAGTGACTCGTAAAGCATGGGCCTGGATGCGTTCAAAGTTTCGAAATAACAAAGAATTACTGACAAATGGCATGATTTGATTGCCGATAGTTTCTCTCCGTCGCAGGGAATGTAGACAACTACGCATAGTTCAATTGACGACCCCCTGTAGCTTTCAAGCTCCACGTATCCTTCAATTCAGAATTAAGGCGCCCACAGTATCTTCACCCTACCTGGCTGATGATGTAATCTCGTTATATGCCCATAATTGTGGACCCAATGTCATCTAGAAATTCCAGTTTCAATTTGCGGGGAGTTTAACCTCGGCTTGTCTTAGGTTGTTCTCGTGTTATGCGGATGGATGTCTTTAACGACAACTAGACACATCAATCAGTCAACTGATTCCCTTCCATAAAGCCATCTGATTTAATGTCCATTGTGTGCTTGAACCTTCAAGTAAATGTCCCAGCCGTGCAGTAGAACTTGAGGCTGCTGAGTGCATCGCTGAGGGCATTTTTGACTTTCATATCCAGATGCAGCACTTAGCGCTGCAGATTTGTAAAACAGTCCAATTGGGCTAGCATTGAAATCTCTGCCAAACATTGTAATCAATGATCCTGCATCAAGTCTATTATTTTGACGGTTGAGAGAACGGGGCAATATCTCAACAAGCTATTTTGTGTCCTAATACTCAATGGAGTGGGAGCCAAACCGGCCGATCAAATGAGAATACAGAACCGTAACATCTTCCATAACAACGAAATCTATAAATTTCCCAATGGGGGCATCGAAGGCATCGTACTTCAATTGATATCTGTACCAATCGCCGTAACAAATACGAAAAGTCTTGAGAGCCAAAGCGAAGGGAAAAGCAACATACGAAATAGTGAGGCGCCAAATTTGCCAATGTCACGTAAATGAACATGATACTGTCTAAATCCCACGCGTGAAACGTTCAAAGGTCGATCTTGAATTATTCTTTTGATGGATATGACCTATTCTTTACGCTTTGAGGGAATGTTCTCCCAAGCATCCAACACGGTCCTGATGCCAGTACGACAACTCGGGAGCCCTTGTTCCGAATATGCGAGTAACGCTGCTTGATCAACAGCCCGGCCATCCGAGCCTTGAAGGTGCTGGCATAGGTAAATATTAGCCGATCTGAGTATGCAATTATCTTCCTCGACTCGACACAGATCTGCAAGTATCTTGTTGTAGCCTTTCCAGAGGGTCACGTAAAGCCTGTAGAGCTTCATCGACTGGTAGGGTCGCACAGCACCATAAAAATCAAGATGCGCTTCCTTCCTGGTCAGTGGTGGAGGCCGGTCATCAATGGGCTTCGCGTTGGCCATCTGCCATCCTGAATAAGATAAAAAATCAATCTTCTACTCGCTGACCATTCGTCTAAATCTTGATCCAGGGGGACAGGGAAAAGAAATCACTCTCCGTCGAGCATATATTTTACTGCTAGTCGCATATGAGTTTTTTCTCCGAACAATCCAGTGAGTGGTAGCTGTCGCTGTCTTTCATACCTGACCGCTGATTTTCTAGAGAGGCGACCGGACAGACATTTTTTCTGCACACTCGTCAAGGGAAAGAGAACTTCCGCCAAAGTAGATGTTTGATATCACCATGATCTTTCGAGAGCAGAGTAGTTTTCTGACGAGACTAGCGAGATCTTTCTCACACGAGCATTGCTGGCGATGAAATCTTCCTGCACTTTTTTAGAAATAAGAGGCGTATATGGGAGTGCAATTGTCTTTTGAAGTGCCAGAATTGACTTGGCGGACTTGGCAACAGCCACGACTTGGCTTGAAGCACCCCTGAATTGGCTTGCAGCACCCCTGATCGGCCAATGTATGATGTGGGTCTCTTCTCTCTCTTGGTCCTTGTGCATGAACTGCAAGGCTAGTGATGGAATCTTTGTCAGGTAAGCTTGCTCAGCCTGATCTGGTGTACAGACTACACAGAGCTCTAAGCGTACTGGGGAATGTCAGCGTGAATTACTACTAAGGGCGGTTGACGCACCGATCTTGACAGCCCCATCCAGGCCAAGCAGAAAACCCCCCCAACCAATCGATTGATGAGTGAGTCCAAACGAGTGCAAATAGCGCATCCCACTGATGACCTACAGTATATGGGTTAGAGTATGCCTCGTAAACAATGTTGCTTCAAGTAGCAAAGTCACTGCAAGAAAGGTGATGCCCTTTTCAATCACCGTCGGATAGAATTATCGTCAACTTAACGTCAGCGTTTTGGTACACCCAAACTTCAAGACTTCCCAGGCGACTAGGAAATGTGAGGTTGAGCGGATGCCTGACCGCTGGTCAGCCAAAATACAGACCAATCAAAGTCTACCTATGTCGCCCTTTGGCAGCAGTCTATTGTCCGGTGAGTTTCAAAATCTATTTTCAGTATCTGAGTCATGGATTTTTTGGCTTGAGAAAGCTCCAGGGCGTTTGTTAAATATCAGTCTCTCTTTACCGCTGTGGTGTTTGATGACCCATCTTCCTACCCCAAATTCCCTTCTCTCACCAGGCATTTATCACTCATTGCTTCTCCACCATGGCGCGACGAGATAGCTACAAGCAGGATCAAACCGGCCATCACTCACAGCGAGCAAGGCTGGTGATTAAGAAAGCTGGATCAGTTTCAAATATTTCAATTCGCTCGATGTCTCCAGTTTCGACCGTCCGTGGCACAAAGTCTGGCATTTTAAAACGCCATCACCGCGTGAGTCGTTTTCTCGGACCCTGCAGGTCACAGTAATTCAAATCTTGTGGCACTCTATCAAACCTTGGCCTCTTATTGACTGCACATAGGGTTCTTCCGTGAAAGACCCCCACAAACATGGTAAAATCTACCGTCAGAAATGCTCTGATCTCCTTTCTGAGGTACAGGCGGAGATGGAAAGAGAGGCGGATGAGCAGCTGGCTAGAGTCACGGCACGTTTCCAGGCAGAAAAGGGGAAATATGCGGAGAGACTGCAGCAAATGATCGCCGAAAAGGACTGTCTTTTAGCCAAGAACTTACAGGCCGAGGGTGAGGTTTCTCGCATGAAGCAAGAGCTAGAGGTACAAAGCCTGATGAATGGCCATTCATTATGGGAGAGCCGTATCAGGCGAGTGCGGGCGGACCTTGAAACCATCGACATCGCCTTGCAGTGGATCTTGGCTTTCGTTTGGTTTTAGCATCACGCGCCATGTATTGCGTACATAATGGCATACTGCCGGTGTATCGAAAGGCTCTATGGAGGGTAAATGATCTGTCATTAGCAAATTGTTTGAAAAGTCCAATCACTCACCCATGTTCTATACCGTAAAGGTCTGAGCTATCTAAGTACGGATGAATATAGAGAAAGCAGCGCAAGAGCGGGTTAGAAAAGAGCAACACCAGCCGATTTGAGATACGTACCTGATGGCAGCACATTCTCATTGCTGATATGGTTGATGAGCTTTTGCTTCTCAACGATACCTGTTGACGTGGCGGAAGAAGGTGCAAGGATAGAGACGCTTCAATTGAGAGAGCCTCCATTGTATTCGAGGGGGAATCGGCTTTGGTCTCGGGTACATGATGGGTGCTCTGTCTAATTGGTCCCTTGCTATCGAGTCAAGGATCGAGGGGACAGAAAGCTCCATGAGCCATCCAGCATCCGGAATAGGCCACGCCGGGACTTGGGGAGGGGGCCGTGGAGATGTCTGCCACAGAAAGGAAGTCAGCTTTATGTATATAGATACAATCAAGAGTCAGGGGATACGAGTCACACTTAGCGTTCCCCGGTATTCATGATGTATCAATCCTTCACCTTTCTGTGAGAGATGCCTGTGATAGAAATTCGTTTGATCAGCAATTGAACTCATGAGGCTTTTATGGGGCCTACCATATACATAGGCTTCACTGTAATCTACTGGGGGTAGAGAGCCTGTCAAGGTTGTCATCGAACGTGTTCAGATCTGGACTGTACACAGACCGTTCGAGAAGCTCTATTGTGAGATTGTTAGATAGAACATAGTGCATTTGCTATGGGTCAAATGAATCAACGCCTCACCTTGGCAGGAACTTCTTTTTTTTGCTGCCGTGCATGTATTGGAGGCCTAGCGGAACCCGAGTGATATACGGTGTTAGTATAGTTTTAGCTCAGGGAAGGCGGTACTCACGTAATCAAGTCCTTGTATATCAGTCCTAGAGGAAAAGGTTTATCAGTGAGGAATAGGAAGTCTTGAGCTGGTGGTTGGGTACACTCACAAGTGGTAGACAAAAGAAAAGATCGAAGTTAATCTTCGCAAATGATATGTGCGAGGAGAGATGCAAAAGGAAAGTCAAGAAAGACGGATGGGTGCATATTTATACCTTCCAGGGCGGAGTTCCTCGTCTTTCGCTTAGTTCTGCAGCGCTCCAGTTCGGGTAAGAGTGGCAGATTGTGAGGCTTGCTGGTTCTTTGTGCTTAAGAGGGAAAATGGTAAACCAACAAGCAGTTCTCTCCCCTAGAGAAACATGTTTGTTCACCAGCGGTAAGTAAACATGCGGTGAGCAAGCATGAGTAGCAACAAAAGATAGAATGATAAATAGTTGGCAAGGAGTCAAGGTTCAGGTAGACTACGGGGTCAGGAGAGGCCGTCCAGCAGAGTGGAATGGCGGCTAACTGAGGGACCGTTTATTCAACAGCGCATTCAGTTGAATCAACAGCGATGAGCAAACAGAAGGTGTCCCAGGAATGTGCGAAATGACAAATTTTTATTGTTGAGATCAAGTACGAGTCCCTGTCACTCAAATTAGGGATGACCAAATGAGGTCGTAAATTCATTCACTCGTGAATCAGTTGACTCACCGGGGATTGGCAAACAGGAGCGTGATCAACAATAGATGCTTGTTGAAGAGTGGAAGTTGGGGCGAGCACTTAGAAGTCCTCATTTTAATTTCTGACTTGACTAGTTCCCAATTTTTCTCTCACCCATTAACTAGCGGAAAAATAAATACCTACAAACCCTACAAACAACAAAAATGGATTCGCTGGCTCCACTTCTACACCTTGTATGGACGGACAACGAGAAGTGAACACAACAAATGATACACGCCTGGAGGGAACGTGAAATTTGCCGCTCCTCTTCAAACAGAATGTATACCGTGGGCAGCCCAAAGTGGGAAAACCACAACAATGCAAGCTGTTCGAAGTTGAGCCAACACCTGGGTACCTTGGATCTACACCGGTGCGGCCCGTGGGTCGAGGTGGGGCCACCAAATATACACTCTGGTGGCTCAACGTTGAGTAAACGACAGTGAATGATCAGCGAGGAAAGCCAGAAGCCCTTAGAGAATGCTAGTAAATGAAAGTCTGCTCAATTATGTGTAACACACGTGCACCGCCAAGGCGTCCTTGCAACCCCTTTCTATTACATTTCGGCCGTTTCAGCGAAAGTACCGTACGTAGCGGGTGCCCGCGTAGTTTGCATACACTACTCTACGAAAGACACCAAAGTGCGTCCCTCCAAAAGTTGAGATTGGGAGACAGGTATTTACTCAGTTAGTATAACGTGGCTTTTGCTAGTACGGTCATAGTTGGAGCGTATTGGCAGCCACTAGGAACTTGGAGCTTTCTGCGGCCTCCCCGCTGCTACTCTTGGTCATATACAGTAGTTCCGAAAATCGGTGTCATGCCTGCACTCTTTCTTTATTCCCCAGACCCTAAATGCCAAGATACGCTAAACTATCCTCGGAAAGGGCATCTGAGCTTCGTTTTGTTCACGGTATGTATCGTAAATTACCGGATTATTATATTAGCGAGCTAGTCGTTCGTTACCGGTAAGGTTCGTAGCTGCGACCTAAGTGCCCACGTCCACTTACCTAATCCTCACCTTGGCTTCTTAGTTGGTACTTTCACGGGCGGTGCAACTACCCATGGCTCCCAACCTAGCAAATTCTACTCTTATATTGATTCGTGATATGATTAGTAGTGATGAACTAACTATCTCGGAAATGGCGGTACCTGCAGGCTGCAGCAAGCACGCTATTACTAGGATTCGGTCTAACCTGCGCCTATTCGGTAGTGTTAAAGCACCCCCTATCAAAGCTAGACGGCCACGAAGCCTTACTCCCATTATGCTGGAAACTTTATACGAACATTTACTCCAAAAGCCGGATTTATACCTTCATGAGATGGAGCTCTTCATCCTCGATAAATTTGACGTGGCCGTACCAAAGTCCACGATCAGCGATACCCTGTATCGTAAAGGGTGGTCCAAGAAGATAGTACGACAGAAAGTAAAAGAGTATAACTTAGATTTATGTGATAATTATTATCACCTTATCTCTGAATTCAGTTTATACCACCTCGTCTACGTAGATGAATCTGGGTGTGATAAGCGAATAGGGATGAGAAGAACTGGCTGGTCTCCCCTCGGTACAACACCCATACAAGTGTCAAAATTCCATCGCGATCAACGGTATCAGATTCTCCCTGCATACAGGGTAGTAGTAGTAGTAGTAGTAGTAGTAGTAGTAGTAGTAGTAGTAGTAGTAGTTTCATTTACCCCGACCCCTCGCGAACGATATGCAGGATACGACAACTATATATCTTGGGTTATGTACATCTAGAATGATCCACTTTCTGACAGAAACTTAGAGCCTCGTCACGGCCTGTCGTGGCCCATTGCCGCTTCCATTGTTAGGCTGCCCTTATGGCGCGCGACTACGAAACCGTTGTGACGCCTCGGCAAAGTCCAATACGGCCTGGACCGTCTTCGCCCTTGAGACGGTGTCTGGCTCACCTTTCTCACCTTTTTTTGAGCCTCCCAGCAGACTCAACACGCTGCCAAGCGCGTCCCCGACCTTTTCTCTTAGCGTCACTCGTATCTCTCGTAGCTTCGGGCAGTCCATTAACACATAAGCAACGGTCTCCCGTGCGCCACACTCACACCGGTCATTATCACTGTAGCCGATCTTCTTACGGTAACTGGATAGCCAGTTGTGGCCCGTGCGCAGCTACGTCAGCAGATACGCTCGGCTCCGCGGTAAATTTCCGTACAACTTTCTGGTGTAACGTGCTAGTAGATTCCCGTCGATCTTTCGGAGATGTTCTCCTTTCGCCTTTGTCCTCCACTCCCGGCTCCACTGGGCTTGAATCTGGTTGCGGATGTATGCGTTCTCCCTTGATAGTAGCAGGCGGAAGGTGTGAGTTTTACCTGGTCGCGCCACTTCTTTGGTGAGCCGATCTACTACATCGTTCCTAGCGTTTTCGTAATGTCCTAGTATCCACTGGAGGCGGAGTTTGATATTTTCTGACCTAACCTCGAGGGCCGCCTAGAGAATTGCATGGATGATCCGCTGTCCTGATTTGTTTCCTGGGTTCTGGATTGCTTGTAAGGCCGACCTGCTGTCACAAAGGATTGTTACCGTTGTTTGTACTCCGCTCTCGACACATGCGCGTTGATGTGCCAGCTTAAATACCATGCTAATAGCGTAGAATATCCCAATAATCTCTGCTACGTGGACTGACCAACGCTCTATTAGTCCCACTTAGACCTCTTTAGACTCCACTACCTCATTATTATCATTGAGTGCTACGATAGCTACGCCTAGATGGTCTTCCCGCCCTGAGGCATCCGAATAGATGACAATATCTGATATGCCGTGTACTGCCTCGGCTATTTCTCTTACGGTTTCACGGTCTGGTTTAAGTATAATCTGCGAGAAAGGGTCTATACGCCATAGGGGTAGTGGGCGCGGGTCGATTGTTTCAAGTTTCCTGAGTCGGTCTACGTCCATGGTTTTCATAGCTTCCGCTAGAGGAAAACGTGCGTACGAGCCTACGTTGTTTCTCCGATTCTAAGCGCGTAGAAGTGCGTTCTAAATAGGGTGGTCACGGGGTAGTGTGTATAGTCTCACGATGGTCCGCTGTGCCCAGTTATATAGATAAAGGTATATAGGAAGAATATAAGCTTCGACTTCTAGAGTGACAGTGGCTACTGTTCTAAATACTGAGAGGATCCGAATCAAGACGGTTCTCTGGACAGGGTTCAAGTGGCGGAGATGTACCTTGTCTCGTAGCGGGTCGTGCCAGACGGTCGACGCGTAGTTAACGATGGGTGTGACATAGGCTTAGTAGAGCTGTCGTATCTGCTCCGGTTATAGCTGTCTAAGCCCACTAAGGGCGATCGCTGTCTTTGTGACGCGCTTGATAGCCTACTATACATGCTCCTTCCAGCGGAGCTCCTGGTCGAAGATGATACCTAGTAGCTTTACGGTAGGTGATAGCTTTACTTAGGCTCCATCGAACGTGACGTGTCCCTACAGATTTACTCCTTTTTTCCTGGTGATATGTATGAGCTCTATTTTCTCTACCGCGAAGTGGGAGCCGGTTCGTCTAGCCCACCCTTTAATCCGAGGGACGTCCTCGGCCTGTATCTTGGTGAGGTTTTCTTCGGTTAAGTGACCTACTCGCCATCTGAAGTAGTTATCAACGAATGCCGACGATCCGCCGTGCGAGTCGACCGGCTGGTCGACTAGATTGGCGTTGAAAAAGGCGAACAGGATAGGGGAGAGTGGCTATCCTTGCATGAGACCCGTATGGGCCAGTAGTCGAGTCCCAGTACAGAAATCATTAAATCCAATATTAGCGTGACGGTCACTCATAAAGCTCTTTATCCATCGTCTAGCTACCATCGGTATCCCCCGCGCTTGTAGCGAGGTATCTAAACTAACCCAATTCACTCCGTTGAACGCGCCCTTTAGGTCGAATATAATTAACGTTACTACTTTATGTTTGTACCATACTTTATCGATTAAATTACACAGAATCAGAAGGCTTACTCGGTCGTTCTGCCTGGGCGTCCGCCAAACTGGCTGTTCGGTAGTAAGTTATGTTTCTCAGCTAGGTAGGACAGTCGTCTGGCCATCACTGCTTCCAATAGTTTTCCCAGTATGTTCAGTTGTGAGATTGGGCGATAGGCGCCGGGCACCGAGTAGTCTGGTTTGCCTGGCTTTCTTAACACGATAATCTTTGCACTGTACCACTGTTTCAGGTGGTGTCCTAACTCCACACAGGTTTTGAAGATGTTAGTGATCGTGCTTTTGAGGTATGTCCACAGGCTCTTCCACACAAGTATTAGCAGGTCGTCTTCTCCTGGTATAGTGGTCTCCTTCACAGTCTTTAGTGATCGTTTAATCTCAAGTTCTATAAGGGGCTCCCATGGTAGCTCTGGTCTCAGCGATTCTGGCTGGCTGGGAACCGGGCTGTTCATGGCGGGGAAGAATGTGTTTAAAAGGGCCTCTGCTTTGTCTTCGTTCTGGCTTAGGTCTTCTACGTCCACTCGTAGCGCTGGTATACATCCCTACATCTCTCGGGGTTTCATGTATATGGCCGCTTTCCAGAGCTTCCCCTCTTCTGCTTCATCTAAGAACTATTTCCAGTGTAAGGCTTTGGTCTATTCGATCGTACGTGTCCATACTCGCCGTTTTTGTTACATAAGTTGAAAGGCTGTTATGGTGATTACGTGGTCTCGTCCGAGCCGTACATAGCTCTTATACCACCTTCTACGCAACTGGTTAACTTCGACCTACTGGATCTTAAGTTTAGGGGTAAACCATCGTTTGGAATATGGCGTTAGGTGTGTGTCGGGAGTGAACTTGTGACCGCTTGGATCGTTACTACTATCAGCTTCTCCACCACTCGGTCGAGGGTTGGTCGGGTTTTGACTTCTATCCAAGGGCCCATCTTACTGGCTACTGCTGCGCCAAATTTGACCCAGTCTACACGCTTGTATACTTTCTTAATGTTGGTGCTGGGTGCAATCTGGGGGTGTAGATTCCATTCAGAGTAGGTTGCGCGGTGGTTAGATCCGTAGTTCTCGTGGTATAGGTGGCACTTTACCAGCGGATCCGGTCTGTCCGTTGTGGTCTGGTCGATGGTCGAATTTTGGCCTGGGTTGTTTAGGGCCCAGTAGGTTGCGGTACCTCAAGGGAGGCAGCTATAGAGATTGAGCGTATAGAAAAACTCGACCAGGTCGCTGGCATCTTCGATAAAGTTGGGTGGGATGTGATTGCCACCCCACATCGGGTGATGTCGATTAAGGTCCCCGGAAATAATGAGGCTCGTGTCCCGGTATTTGTTTTGCGTGGTCGCTGCGATGGTGTTTTGTATGGCTGTAAGGACAGGGATTGCCGAGTTGTCGTCGCCCGTGTAAAGGGGGGCTGGAGCGATATAGACAGAAAAGATCAGGATCTGGGAGTCGGCTGTCCAGATTTTGATGGCTACGACGTCCGGGTGGTCGCAGGTGATTTGGCGGTGGGAGGAGGTGGAGATTCTTCTGTTGACGTAGGTGAGGCTTCGGAAGCGAACTGCATCGGTCTGTGTGGTGGGTCGGTACAGTCTCCAGGCGCTGTGCTTGACATGTGTGCGGTAGGTGGTAATAGAGGGTTCCTGGATCAACAGAACATCTAGCCCTTGGCTTTCAGGGTCGTTGATCAGTACCTCCATTCTTGGCCCCGATTTCATCATGTTCAACCGTAATATACGGAGATTTCTTTCTAACATCTGTTAGAGGTCGCTGGTGTTTGACATTGTCGGTACCCAGTCGGGTGTTCATCGCTACAATCGAGGCATCGAGCCCTCACTCCCGATGGGCAACGCTCTCGTTCGTGTTGGCCTGCGCAGTGTCCACACCGTGGTGTCTCCTTGCACGACCATCCCAGATGTCCAAACCGTTGGCACCGGAAGCACCTCTTCGCCTTGATTTCGCGGTTTACCACTTTAGGGATAAAGTATCCGTTGACAAGGAACCCGCTCCGAAGCATATGCTCCGCTCTCTCAGAGGAGTCGAACCAGATTCCAAGGGAGGCGAATTTTCCCAACGGCTTGTCCTTTGCCTTCATCCAGGCCAGTTCTTCGACCCGAAAGCCGTATTGTGCTAAGCTATTGTCGTCAATGATTTTCTCTGCTGTCTGAGTGAGGCCTGTTTCAAGATCAAACTCCTCCGTCGGAGTACGATGCACGACGATTCCAAATCGTGGTTTGACCAGCTTGGTGTTGTTGCCCAACCTGACAAGCCATTCGGTATTATTGCGCGCTGCCTCGGCCGACTCCATATCCTTGAAGCGAATGAGGTATCCGGTCTTTGTGATGCCAATACCAGCCACCTGGACGTCTTGGGTCGCGGCGTCGCTCTGCAATGCCGTGCGAATGTGGTCGTTGGCCGCAGCGGTGGGGAGGTACCGCCCGGAAGCGTTCTCGCCGTCGTTAATGTTGTCTCTAGGGTCGGTAAATGTGCGCTGAGTACTGATTCAAATGCAGTCGTGCTCTTTCTCGGGTCGTGGATGGGCTGGGGGAAAGGGGCTATTGCCGCCCTCAGCTGCTACGGTAGCCCAGGTTCTGGTCGCCGTCACCGGTGGGGCGAATTCAAATTGTGCGCGTAGTGCCTTCAGCTCTTCGTGCAGTTTCTCACTTTGTTCCTGGAGGACATGCTGGTTGTGCCTGATCTCCTGAAGTTCGTTTTGGGTTGCCTCGATAGCCGAGGTTTGGCGGCGGATGACGTCCTTCAGCGTGTCGATGAGCTTCCACACCTCCTTGGTGGTGATTCGACCGGCCGGATCCGATGGTGCGAAGGCATCGCCGCCCCGGGTTCGCCTCCGATTCTCAGAGAGCAAACCAGTCGCACCGGTAGCTGTCCTGGCCTGGGTTTCATCCCCAGGGATACTGGCGATGGATTCTTGAGTGTTCGTGGGAAAGGGCTCGGGCCTCCCGTCGGTGGGTCTGCCATCGCTTTAGGGGATAGTTCCCGCTCGGTACACAACGTTGAAGCTTATATCGCCTTTTTTGATATTTCCAGGTACCTTCCGCGCTGTTCAGGGCCGCTCCTGGGAAAGTTACAGGGCCGCTCGAAATCAGCTTCACCTTTTTCTTTTCTTCTTTTCTTTCTTGAACTCTATTCCGAAACAGGCTATCCCCGATTCGATCTAGCGTATTGTGAGGCGTTGAAATGTTTCGTAATAGTTGAATACTCACTTGGTGGGTCTGTAATTCTCCTGAAATTTGGATACGACTGGTTTGACAGGTTTGTCCAGAGCGGGGTAGACTTGAATCTGGAAGATCCTCCCCGACCTACCAGCCCTTCTAAAAATACTTGACCACCAACCATGATGGCTAACATTTACTATGATGGTCTTAACAATGAATTTCAAGGGGGAATTATAAACGGAACTATTCAGAGTTTGACAATCGGTAAGTAGAATGATCAGTCTCTAGGAAATTGCGACTGAACTGGGAACGGCTTTAGGAGAAACAGAATCATGTCTGCGCGACCTACGAACGACCAACCCCTGCGATGATAAAGAGCGTATCTAGAAAACTAGTGGTGGGCTGCTCAAAGACTCATACCGCTGGATCCTTGAAGACGCAGCTTTCAGAAAATGGCAAAATGACCAAAACAATCGTCTTCTCTGGATCAGGGGTGATCCTGGAAAAGGCAAGACAATGCTTCTGTGTGGTATCATCGACGAATTGACACAATCAATCGGGGAAAATACGAATATATCCTTCTTTTTCTGCCAGGCTACCGATGCGCGAATCAATAATGCTACGGCCGTTCTCCGTGGCTTAATATATTCTCTTGTCACGAAACAGTCTTGTCTTCTCTCCCACGTACAGAGTCAATACGACCAAGCGGGAAAGGCACTATTTGAGAACGCAAATGCGCGGCGTGAGCTCTCGCAGATCCTCGTCAATATTTTGAAAGATCCAAATTTACAGCATACATATTTGGTAATTGATGCGCTAGACGAATGTACAATAGACCTCCCTTTCCTCCTTGAGCTGATTGTCCGGGAGTCAAACGCCTATGCACAGGTGAAATGGATTATCTCGAGTCGCAACTGGCTGGAAATTGAAGAGCGTCTTGACACTGCAGCGCAGGTGACTCCAATCTCATTGGAGCTAAATGAGGCATCTGTATCTGAAGCTGTAAACAAATTCATTCAGCACAAGGTTCAATATTTGGCAAAGGTCAAAAAATACAGTGACGAATCTCGTGATACGATCTGCCGTTACTTGTTGTCAAACTCGAAAGGTACTTTCCTCTGGGTTGCGTTGGTCTGTCAGGAACTTCAGAGAACATCGCGGCGGCACGCTCTTGAAAAGTTGAAAGAATTCCCTTCCGGCCTTGATGCACTTTTTAAGCGCATGTTAAATCGAGTGAGCGATTCTTATGATGCTAAACTCTACCGGAGTGTCCTTTCAACGGTCATTGCTGCATATCGCCCGCTTCACCTGGAAGAGCTTGGGGCACTTTCTGGCTTCCCCCGAAGTATTTGGAGCAGACATGAATCCGTTAGAGAGATTGTAAGCATGTGCGGGTCGTTTTTAACAGTACGAAATGATAGCGTTTATATCATCCACCAGTCAGCCAAGGATTTCTTATCTGCGGACACCTCTCTCTTTCCTTTTGGTATGGTAGAGAGACACTATACTATCTTCTCGAGATCGCTCCTGGCTACGCCAGCACACTACGACGCGATGTGTACAGCCTCCGTGGCCCGGGATTTACCATTCACCAAGTCAATCAGCCTGACCCAGACCCGCTGGCTGCAGCACGCTACTCATGCATCCACTGGATTGACCACCTCAGTGATTGTTATTCATATATGCACACAAAACACGAACACCTCCAAGATGGCGGTACAGTCGATGAATTCTTAGGACGGAGCTACGTCAACTGGCTCGAGGCTCTTAGCCTTCTCCGGGGCGTGTCAGAGGGGATATGTTTGATGGCCAAGCTCGAGGGCTTACTTCAGGTTAGCCTTGATCAATGATGATATCTTATCAAGAGCTTTCTTAACTTTACTTTAGAGGGGGATAGAGACACCCAAACTGATTCACCTAGTTCGAGATGCACGCCGATTTATTCTATATCACAAGTGGGCAATTGAGAACAGTCCTCTTCAGGTTTACGCTTCAGCACATGTGTTCAGTCCGGCTCGCGGCGTGAAGGCTTTGTTTCAGCAGGAGGAGCCAAGATGGATTGCTACCGAGTCAGCCATAGAGAATGACTGGCATAGGTTCGCAACATTCGAAGGTCATAGCTCCTGGGTCAATTCAGTAGCCTTCTCGCACGACTCGAAGCGGATCGCGTCGGCATCAAACGATCGCACCGTCAAGATCTGGGATGCTACCACGGGCGGTTGCCTACAGACGCTCGAGGGCCATCGTGACCGGGTCAATTCAGTAGCCTTCTCGCACAGCTCGAAGTGGATCGCGTCGGCATCAAACGATCGCACCATCAAGATCTGGAATGCTACCACGGGCGGTTGCCTACAGACGCTCGAGGGCCACCGTGACTGGGTCAGTTCAGTAGCCTTTTCGCACGACTCGACGCAAGTTGCGTCGGCATCATATGATAGAACTGTCAAGCTCTGGGATGTTACCGTGGGTGATTGCCTACAAACACTCAAAGGTCATAGCGAAACAGTCTACTCAGCGGCCTTCTCACACGATTCGAAGCAGGCTACGTCTGCGTCAGGAGAGCGAACCGTCAAAGTTTGGGATACTGCCACGGGAAAATGTCTGCAGACACTCGAGGGCAATAGCGAACCAGTCGTTTCGATGGCCTTCTCGCCTGACGGTAAGATCTTCGCGTCGAGTTCGACCAATGGCACGGTGCGCCTCTGGGATGCCGACAGAGAAACATGGAATCAGGGAAAAGGGAACAGCTTCGTTGGCGAACGCGAGATCAGCGAGGTTGAGGTTTCAGTTATAGCGAAGGCAAAATCTGAGTTGTCTCCAAGTGATAAAGATGAACAGGCTTCCACTACAGAGACTTCTAACACACTTTGGTCAGATCAAGCAGGTTCAACAAACCCTTCTTCAGTGTCAATTAAAGCCGCCACGGGAATTGGGCAAGAGACAGAGAGTCTTTCATCCATGACTTTCTTCAACTATAAAAAAGCAGAATTTGAACACAGACCTCAGAGAAGAGATGATGACATTCGGTCGGTCAAGTCGATACCCGACGACATTGAGTCCCTAGTTGAATCTAACTCGGGGTTGGCGAATTACCAAAAAGCCGCAGTGAACTATACTGTGAAGATGTTCACTGGTGACCAGGAGCTATTAGGTCTCTACCAGGAGGCAGCTCAAGTTATGGACGAAGCGAAGTTCGTGAGAAATCACCAGCGTTTGCTGAAGAGGTTCTTTTTAGACCTACGCTCCGAGGGACACAGTCCTTCCCAAACGCTAGCTGTCGGGTTCTTGCGATCGCGGAGCAAAAGGACCCATATCTCTTCGGCGATTCGCAGCCTCATCATGCCTTCTGATAATACCGTCCGGGAGAAAATTAATATCATGCTCGAGCAGGAAAAAGACAGGCTTTTTCTCCTTGATCGTCTCCAGGATGACAGGGATTCTACAGCACAGCCAACACCCAAGAACACCGCGGATGAAACTTTTGACGACAAGCCAGGTACACATCTTCCTGACTCAGAGAATTCAGAGGAGAGCGAGGACAATGATGACGATGATTATATAAGAAGCGATGATTCCGAGTCCGAGATCCAGGAAGATAACGCGCTATCCAAACTGGAAACAACTGCCGAGTTCCTTACCTCTGGGCGACCATTTAGCCTATATAAGGAAAATCTCCGTGGATTTCTTCGTCCGGTGACTAAGGCGGATGAGTTGCAAAGGAACTTGCAACTTGACGTTGTGCAGACTGATTCCCTGTTGGCTCAGCAATCATTTTCAAATCATAACGAAGGCGAGCATGGCGACGTCATTAATCCTGGACCTTTGCAAGTACAGGCATGCGATACTTCTCAACTGATGCACACTGTAAACTGTCTTACAGAGGAACAATGCGGACCCCCCTCGCAGAATTTAAGAGGAGGTATGAGGAACTCGCCCCAGCTTGAAACAGAGGAAAAGAGCGGCAAATCCCTTCCAAGCTTGCCCCTGTTCGTGGATATGATTCTGCAGAATTTGCCTCTCCCTGAGTCAGAACCACCGATTCCGATGGGAAAAGTCCGTGCTCGATGGAATTGTGTAGGTCACTCTCCCTGACATTAGATCGTGAATATACTTAGTCTTATACAGCGGTGCGGTGCGCGTCTTTTCGATGACTTCACAGAGCTTGAGTCCGGTTCTGTGAAAGAGCTCGAAAGCGAACTCCAGGAACTAAGTCGCTCCACCCAGCAGACTCAGAATCTCGGGAAGTCCATATTCGAAAGTATTGGAGCGCTATGGGAATCCATCGAGCACCTTTTTCGGAAACAGCGTCCATCGAATCCCGACAGAGGGAATATGCTTCCCTTAGAAGAAAGCAGGCAGCCTTCCAACGCCCTGCACCGGTCGAACGCCACTCAGCAGCCTAATCAGCCCGGTGCCAGATGCCAAGATAGTCTTCACCTGCTTCTTTGTATAGACAAAATGAAGTCTGGTACTCCGTTGCTCCAGGAACACCTCCAAGGTATCAGCACAGATCGTGAGCTTTTTTTATTCCCACGATCTAAGTACTTCAGTCATTGGAATGTAAGAGACTGGTTTACCCTAAGAAACATCGAAAGCCTGACCTTAAGCCGAGTAAGTACATTCTCTCCCTCTCATATTTCTAGCAATCTGCGAGTACAAAACGGATTGCTAAGCTTAGTTAAGTTTGCGGTCGACTTCAGCAATTTTGCAGAGGTTCACAAGCATGTCAGCATATGTACCCCGGCTTGTGTCTGCCTCCCACCAGTGGATAGACTAGATAGAGAGTATCGCTGTCGTCCAGCACCAGAAGTCAAGCCGAAATACGAGCCTGCTATCGGAACTCAGCGATTGACACACTACTTTCTAAGCCCACAATGTGTCAATGTCACACAAAAGACCATACTTGCTCAACTACCAAAGAGGGTCGGCCACCTCAGTGCATCAAGTGACCATGAAGAGATTGGATGGGGCATACACTTTCAGGAAGGCTGGCATTGGAGAACGGTCAACTTTGTAGTTGGTGTTTTGGTGGCTTCATTCAGTTTGGTATTCGGTATCGTATGGTCAATCTCAAAAGGTGACATCCAAGGCGCGTTTGCAATCTCGAGTTTTTGGCTTACTTTGGGGGGTCTTTTGCTGGGATATATGGCAGTGAGGAGCGCATAGGTACAGTATGTGTAACTGTATGAAAATTGAAACTTGAATTGTATGTTAAAAGGCATTGGTTTGATATTAGGTATTGGCCCACCTCTAAAAAGAGAATCTTTCGTACCGCATGATACGGCAACTATTTTTATTCGTTGATTTAAGCCTGTATGAGATTACCGCCGGATTTCGGGTCAGGGGTAGTCTAACTTAAGCGGCTATAGCGTAATGCAAGATTCAATTCCAAAAAGTTTTGAAGAGGATAAGTGAAGCTGATTTCGAGCGGCCCTATAACATTATTGGAGACTAGGTAAATATTGCCATTAGGATAGGCATCAGAATCACCTACACTCTATCCTTCTCGTAGTCTTGACCGAGTATTATGTATTTCCAAATTGATAAGCAGGATCCAGAGGGTACACATGTTTCGGTAAATACTTTGGCTTTACGTGTCGACTTAGTCATACCCACCCTTACATAATACGCCATAGAGTTCAGACGTGTTGCCTTTTGACGGCTGTAATCTATCGTCCAATAATAATTCGGAGCATTCAAATCAATCAAACTGTTCTGCCAATTCCAAAATTCTGTAACTTTTAAGGCCCTGCGGGCTTACATAATAGGTGGGACTCTGCATGGGCGCACTGCGATCAGCGAGGGTGGTGTGTGCTGTCTGTACCGTGGCCAGGTAACTATACCGAGGTGATCATTCGACAATTTTTATTTATTTTCCCTCTTAAATAGTCCTCTATTCCTTCAAAATAGCTCTATAATCTTTCCTGAAGCATTAATTCTAACGAATCTCGACCCCCGAGTTCATTGAGATAAAATCATGAGTCATATCGCACGTCCAGTAAACCGCCTCCTCGGAAGCGCCATCTTGGAGTGAGCCATCTCTCAGATCGACGATAGTCTCTAAATCCTCCTTTTCCGTGAACTGTTTCACCTTTGCCTCATCGACAGTCAGCGGTACCCCCCGATCTAAGAATTTCACTATATCCGGCCCATCCTTGAAACTCACGGATGTCTGCTGAGGAATGATAACGCCCTGGCCGGCGAACGGGGTGTCGAGCAGTGCATAACCTAACGCGGCCAAAATCCCATGCCAGTTCGGGTCTTGGCCATAGATCCGCGTCTTGACGAGCACGGAGCGAGCGATCACCGAAGCAATATGGTGGGCCGCCTTGTATGATGGCGCCCCCCGCACGCGAATAGTGATGAACTTGGAGGCACCTTCGGCGTCGCGAACGACCAGTTTGGCCATATCGGCCATGAACTCGTCGAGGACATGCTGGAACGCGAGGAATTCGGCCGATGGTTCCGAGGATGAGATGTCCACCTCACGCTGGTCGGGAGTAGAGACTGCTGCACCGTTGGCAAATATAGCGACCATGTCGTTGGTGGAGGTATCACCATCAATGGAGATGCAGTTATACGACTTAGACGCAGCACCTCGAAGGAGGACTTGTAGTGCCGCGGGTGTTACAGGGGCGTCGGTGCAAATGATCCCAAGTGTGGTGGCCATATTAGGGTGGACCATGCCGGCGCCTTTGGTGAGGCCAGCGATCGAGAAGGTCGTGGCCGGTGCGGAGGGCAGGCTGAAAGTGCGCGACATCAATTTCGGATACTTATCGATTGTACACAGACCGATTGCGGCCTGGAGCCGGTGATCATGGGTATTTCCCATCTTTTGGGCCAGTTTCGGTATATAGTGCAAGATGTTGTCGATCGGCAGTCTGTCCCATCAATCAGTATCTCTTAGAAATCCGATATGATCAGGCTAGGAAAAGTTGACTTACCGCTGGGCACCCATACCCGTATGCATGACCATCACCGACGTGTCCTCATTCTCCGCCGTGCTGGAGAGACACTTCGCAGCCTCGCGACTCATGGCGGTCGCCGCATCGAGTCCCGGTTGGCCGGTCAAGGTGTTGGCGCATCCCGAGTTCGCGATAACGCCTCGCAAATTGGATCCATTGGTTCTGCTTAAGATCTCACGGCTGACCGTCACGGAAGCAGCACATAATTCATTTTTTGTGAAAACCGCCGCGCCTGATGCCGGGGTGTCGGACGCCACCAGCACCAGGTCTGGTTGCCGGATGCTGGGTGGCTTAATTCCAGCGTGGATGCTTCCTACCGTGAAACCCTTTGGATAGCTTCCCGAGGTTGGTATCAGTCGCTGCTTATCGGTGGGGATTGGCAGGTTCCCATAAAGCTCGAATTTATCAAATTTGGTCGAGAAGGCGCGGAGGTGCCGCGGGCTCAGTAGACGGAGCACCATTCCGTAGGATGGAGAGAATCCGCAGAGGCATCCACGAGTCGCCTTCCATTATAAGTGATAATGTGATACGGTAAGAATGCAACCCACAATGGGATCGCCTGGTGGAGCTGCTGACAGTGCTTGGCTCTGCAAGAGGCCAGATCGCGTGTATGCAACTGGTATGATTGTGACGGCAACATACCGCAACGTTACGAGTCACGACATATCGAGTTAGTGTAAACCGGGGGTGACCCAATATATATCTTATATATATCTTGTGATCTGGACTGAGTCATGGACGCTGACTTGGAATATCCAATATCCTGCAAAATGACTCTTGTAAAAAGTACGCTAGCCACAGGTACAGTACCGTGAATGCAGGCTGTGTGATTTTTAAAGCGATACTTCGACACTCATTTCTGCTTTGATTTCTGGCCAATACCCGGACCAATCATGGTGGTGGGGGCCAAAACATTGTACAATGTTACTATTTAAAATTTCTTGTTTTGGGGGGGGGGTGGAAAGGAAGGGAGCCTTTATTTCATGCCCATATGGTTTATAATTGTTATAAATATTACACTTCAACTGCGGATAAATACTGTAGGTGCAATTCAACCCTGCGGGTCACTGATGGAGGAACGGGAGGGATGAAGGAATGAAGGAATCTACTGTCTCAAGTGCTTTCCTTAAATTCGCTCGTCTATAAATTACCGCTTTTCAGCAGGAAAGGTAATGTGAATCAGAGCCCCTCTCTTAATACCTGCCGCCTTCCTCACTGGACACGTAGCTGCGCTGATCACATCTATGTGCGCGTGTAGATCTGTTTGGGGGCCGTACGTGATATGCAGCTAGCAAAAAGTGCGAGCAGACCCGAATCCTGGGAGGGGTTTGGAAATTTCTCATCCCTCGGGGATTTTCAAACCTCAACCGGGGTTGTTTATTGCACGCGTGGAGACGGGAGAATTCGGAGCTTGGGTTGATTAACTCCATAACTAAACGTGACATCTGGAGTGGCTTCAGTGAGCCCATCAGAGAGGGCTCTGGAGAATCCACCCACAAACCGGAATGGCTATTCTCGTTGCTAGTGGCCCCCCTTGGTTTGGGGGCCAGTTTTTGGACAAGGAAATCAACTTGGCCTAACCCGATCCTAATTTGCCCACCTCGGAACCTGTGGAACGATGCGTGAGAATCCCCGCCATCTGTGACCTCGCTTTCATGCCATCGTGAAGATATAAAATCCTTACTTTGTCCCACTGCCAAATGAGAGGTCGCGCTTATCGCTCACCGCACACGGCCAAACTACTATCCCGTCCATTTCGCGAGAAACTGGCATTCAAATAAATTGACACGATGAGTGAAACCTTCGAATACGTGATCTGTGGAGGTGGCACCGTGGGATGTGTGGTCGCAAGTCGCCTCTCCCAGGCGGGACACAGCGTACTGGTCGTCGAGGCTGGTCCTGAGGACTACAACGACAATATCATGAGTCCCGTCGCTGCCCCGCATCTCCATGGCACTGAATGGGAATATAACTTGATGACGACCAAGCAGCTAGGATTGGGTAACCGCCCTGTTCCCAACTTCGAAGGCAAACTGCTGTCAGGCTCTAGTGGCATTAACTACGGTCTGTGGACTCGAGGCCACTCCGTTGACTATGACTCCTGGGCGAAGCTAGTTGGAGACGACCGGTGGAATTATGCGAACATGCTTCAGTTTTTCAAGAAGTCGCAGACTCACCATGACCCGACCGGCAGCCCTGAAATGTACGGGTTCAATGGGCCCATTTCCACAACGGCTGCGGCTCGTGTCTACCCACTGCGAGAACAGATCCGTGAGTCAATGATTGCTGCGGGCCTGGAATACAATCCTGACACCAACGGCGGTAGTCCTCTTGGCTTTGGATCTTTCACGGAGAACTGGAAGGATGCTCGCCGACAACCCGCCAGCAAAGCCTACGATCTTTCCAAAGCGACAGTACTTACGAACTCCTTCATCGCCCGTGTGGATTTCGACGACTCCAAGACCGCTACAGGTATCACGCTGACTGACGGGACCCAATACAAGGCAACAAAAGAGATCCTAGTTACATGCGGTGCACTTAAAACACCCCAGTTGCTGATGTTATCCGGCATTGGACCCCAGCAGCACCTCTTCCAACACAATATACCCGTCATCGCAGATCTCCCTGTTGGAGAAAACTACCACGATAAAATCTCCGCGACCTTCTTCTGGAAGCTGCGCAACCCAGAGAAGGGATACGCACTCGGCTCCCCACTCTTTAACAAGCCCGAGTTCGGGCACGGGAACCCCATAGAGTGGGTAGCGACAGTGTCCACCCCACACGTGGAGCTCATCAAAGCCGCTGAAAAAGACAATATCAGCCTAGAAGACCCATATCTCCAGGAACCTCGCGGTAATGTCGAAGTGATGGTTGCCTACGCACCCATCGCCGGCGGTGGCTCTGATTTCCGTGTCCCTTTTGACGGAAACTATATCAGCAGCCCTGTGGTCCTCCTTCTACCAACTAGTCGAGGCAGCATCACGCTCGCGAGCACCGATCCTACCGCCGATCCAGTGCTCGACCCAAGATACCTCGACACCGAGACCGATCGCGCCGCGATCCGCGCAGGTATGCGCGTCGCGCTGTGCGTTATGGAAACCGACGCTGCGAAGGAGTTTATTCTTGGTGAGACACCGCCACCGGGCCATGAGCCCATCACTAGTACAAGCAGTGACGCGGAACTGGACCGCCGGGTGCAGATTGTGGGGAGTAGCTTTTTCCAGAATGCGGGTACGGCTGTGATGGGGAGGGTCGTCGATACTCAGTGTCGGGTCAAGGGCGTGCAGAACCTCCGTGTTTGTGATGCTAGTGTGATGCCTGTGCCGGTGGCGGGTCATTACCAGGCTCCTATGTATGCTTTTGGAGAAGCTGTAGCTGAGATGCTGCTTGCTCAGTAGGAATGCCTTTAAAAATTTCCCCTCGACATATAAAGATTGAATACATAACTTGTTTGAGCAGCTTGCTTTGGACTAGTAGGACTCGCTAACAATGTGAAGAGAGAAGCTAATCAGATCGTGTCAAACAACTCCCGGTTCAATGAGAGACATGTACATACCATCTGGATAAGTATTCTGTTGCCCCGTCTACCCCACTCTACCTTGGTATCTACCATGGAAAGAAAGCTCTCAACAGATTCGTAGTATCGCACCTGGAAAATCTTTTAATGAGCATACAACCTTGGGGCCCCTGACCGAATCTCCAAAATATGGCGAAGCCTTTATTGGGCGCCGCGAAGTCTAATGTGCAAGAGATGAAAGGTGCCATGCAGGGCCCAAAAACCCCCGTGGGAAGTCTGCTGCACCCGGAACTCATTACCCTCTATTCGATCAGTGCTAGAATATGAAGGTTGAGACGGATGCCCATAATTATCAGAAAACATTAAGTTCCTACAATCATAATCTACTCCTTGCTTCCTTCACGTCTGACCATGCCTATTTATATTCACTATAGGTCTCTCTATGTATAGTATTTCATTCCGTGCGAGCTACCACAACCGAGAACCCAACAAATCGCTAATTAATTATTCTGATCCAAGGCGACGTGAATATAACAACGCCCTTCGGACCGTGAACACTCGGAATCCTAGTGTGGAGCCATTGCGAAATCTCGCATCTTACAAATTCTTATATTATGTTATTGCCCGATGCCCGTCGCATTGTATATGCTCTAATACACTACGATCAATCACGGGTCACGATAACCACACCAGCATATTGGAAATGGCCCAGTGCTCTCTGTTTTCGAGACCTAACGACAGAAAATTACTTCTTTGAGCTGGCAAGTAATTGAGTTGAGGCGAGTGGCTCCTAGGAGCAAAATCTACACAGAACCTGATAGGCCAGAAATCCTGATTTCGCACTGCTGATCCTCATGATGAAACACAAATGTGAAATGCCATGTTCATATGCATCAGGCCATCTCTTTGTAGATGGGAGGCTGATTTAAAATTAGGTCCACTCATGTGCACTAGCGCCGTGATTCAACTCCTCCACCACGGCAACCAACCTGACCAACTTCATGATTACCACACTATGTGACGACAATATATCTACAGCCGGGTGCCTTAGAGGCTCTAAAATGTCGGCAGTCGCGATCGAATTCGGAGATCAGGCGTCCGTCACTTAATAGGAATTGTGATGTATTCTTCCCAAAATGATCGTCTGAAGTCTAAGATATTTATTTCGCATTGCCCTTATTATTATTATTATTATTAATAATCAAGTTTATTGTCCATATCGAGCCCTAAAGCTATGACAGACCGCGAGTCTGAGGCAGGACCTGGTGCCGCTCGACAGAGTGGTTCCAGGTCTTTGCTCCTTGAAGATCCTGAGCCTGAGCCCCGTGTATATACAGTACTTCCGGAAATCGGTGTCACCACCTACACTCTTTCGTTGTTCCCCGAACCCTAAACGCCAAGATTCACTAAACTACTTTCGAAGAATTTCTGTCAGCCTCGTTTGTTTTGCCAATGTACCGTAAATTACCGGATTATTATATTAGCGACAAAGATGTTTATTACCTGTCAGGTGAGAAAGCTGTAATCTGAGCGCCCCACATCAACTCTCTTAATCGCTAGGTCCACTGGCGCCACGAACCATGGCTTCTAACCTAGCAAGGTTTAGCGCCCGACAGTCAGCTGAGAGCGGGGCAAAAGACAACCTTGACTTTCAGGAGGTAGAACTCTCGCTCGGGTTACAGCAGCCCCATCTTCGGCACTGAATGTTCAGCATGAGCTCGACATCTTTTGGCAGTGCGAACACGGGTGTTCAACTTGTTAATAACCATGGGACAATTAACATTTCATCCGGTATGTGTGTCAAAGTCCCTGGAGAGCCGTGATAAGTTGACTAACACTTTTTGGCCCAGACCGACCGGAAAACCGAGTACAGAAGACAGATAACGGTTCGCTCCACCCTGTACCAATCAAAAACAATCCGACTTACCATGGGGACAGAGCTACTCGAGTCATTAGCATTCCCACAGATGCTAGACCGAAGGAACAACATCGAGGGATGTCACACGAATACCTACGAATGGATTTTGGAGCTGGACGAATACCAGTCATGGAGGGATCAGCCCTGTGGTCTGTTATGGATTAAGGGCAAGCCGGGCGCGGGCAAATCGACCTTGATAGCTTTCCTAAACGGCAGACTCCAGAAATTACATGACGGCAGCCACGGCGGTATTCGGCTCGACTTTTTCTTTACCGCTCGGGGTGTGGAGATGCAACGTACACCGCTAGGAATGCTCCGATCGTTGCTAAACCAGATTTTTGTCCGTGACCCGATCATACGGCCTCAGGTGCGTGAGATCTATGAACAGCGATGTAGGCAGTTTGGATTCGGTGAACGAAAGTGGCAATAGCCACAAACGGTGCTAGAAGAGTTACTGGCAAGTGCGATCCTGGCATCAGCCACGAAACAGCATATGATCATTTTTGTGGATGCTTTGGATGAGGCTGGCGCTGAATCCGCTCAACAACTCGCAGCATATTTCCACCGTCTTGTTGATCGTGCTGATAAAAAGAGGCTAGCCCTTTAGGTCTGTATCTCATGTCGACACTATCCTATTATGGAAAGTGCCCAGACAGTAGCGATACATGTCGAAGACCACAATCAAGACGACATTGCTACATATATCAAGGATATGCTTCTTAAGACAGAGTTCGGAGACGATTCTAGTCAAGAGTCAAGAGAGGTGCTAGGGGAAGAATTGACCCAGCATGCCAAGGGTGTATTCCAATGGGCCCGTCTTATAATACCCCTTGTCAAGCGAAAGATTACCGAAGGAGAATCACTCAGCGATATCAGTAGTTGGTTGGCCGAGGTTCCAGCTGGCCTGGAAGACGTCTACGTTTATATTCTGAGCAGCGTGATCGCAGCTAGCAATCGACACCAGTCATTCGTATTCTTCCAATGGATGTGCCTGGCCGAGCGACCCTTAACTATAGTTGAAATACGATATGCATTAGCGGCTGAAAATGCTCGAATATCGCGGTCTCGAACCGTATGGGAAAAGCTTGACGGCTTTGTCGAAAGCAATGAACACATGAAGCGAAGAGTCAAGGCTCTTGCGGGTGGACTGGCCGAAGTAGTCTCAAGCGGCAATGACGAGGAGACCGTACAGGCAGTACACCAGTCAGTCAATGATTTCTTGCGCGCAAAAGGACTGCTCTTTCTCTACAATGACATCAGCGGTAAAACTGGGTCTATGAATATGGACCATATCCTCTTTCAGTCCCAGGCTACTCTCTACCGATCATGTCTAGTATATCTTGCTACCATCTATTCAAACAAACAGATGAGTCACTTCCAAAGATCTGAAGATAGCATTGTCTGTGATTACCCATTTCTAAACTATACGACTATGAATCTCTTTATTCATACAAAAAAAGCCGCCGGCTCTCGAGGTGCCTTGCTGCACAATGAAAAAGATATCTTACAACGAATGGTGGGTTATTGGGTTCAAATTTACCAACGACTTGATAGGTATCACACAGAATGTCCACCTACAGGTACAACAGTTTTACATATGGCTGCCGCTGCCAATCTAGTCGATATGATAATTTCTGTGTTATCAGATAGCGAGGATATTAAGAGGAGAGACGATGTGGGAAATACAGCATTACATTTCGCAGCACGAGCAGGACACACGACAGCCGGCAAAATACTGCAGGAAAGAGGAGCGAACCGACAAGCGAAGAGCAACGATGGAACGACTCCTTTAATGGAGGCGGCCAGGTGTGGACATTTGGGATTTGTCGGATGGCTTCTAGATGAGGGCGTGGATATTGAGGCAGGAGGTGGGGCTGCTTTACAGAAAGCTTCATTGAAAGGTCACAGTGCTATTGTAGAGATATTACTCGGGGCTGGAGCGAATGCCAACGCCCAGGGTGGTGAATGTGGGAATGCCCTCCAGGCTGCTGCATGGAGAGGAAGTGCTGAGACAGTCAAGATCCTACTCGACGCCCAGGCCGATGTAAACGCCCAGGGTGGTGAATACGGCAATGCCCTCCAGGCCGCCGCTGCTGCATATAGAGGAAGTGCTGAGACAGTCAAGATCCTGCTAGACGCCCAGGCCGATGTCAACGTCCAGGGTGGTGAATACAGCACTCCCCTCCAGGCCGCCGCTGCTGCATATACAGGAAGTGTTGAGACCGTCCAGATCCTGCTCGACGCCCAGGCCGATGTGAACGCCCAGGGTGGTCAATACGGCAATGCACTACAGGCCGCTGCATCTGATGGAGGTGCTGAGACAGTCAAGATCCTACTCGACGCCCAGGCCGATGTGAACGCCCAGGGTGGTGAATACGGCAATGCCCTCCAGGCCGCCGCTGCTGCATATAGAGGAAGTGCTGAGACAGTCCAGATCCTGCTCGACGCCCAGGCCGAAGTCAACGCCCAGGGTGGTCAATACGGCAATGCCCTCCAGGCTGCTGCATGGAAGAGGAAGTGCTGAGACAGTCCAGATCCTGCTCGACGCCCAGGCCGAAGTCAACGCCCAGGGTGGTCAATACGGCAATGCCCTCCAGGCTGCTGCATGGAGAGGAAGTGCTGAGACAGTCAAGATCCTGCTAGACGCCCAGGCCGATGTGAACGCCCAGGGTGGTGAATACGGCAATGCCCTCCAGGCCGCCGCTGCTGCATATAGAGGAAGTGCTGAGACAGTCCAGATCCTGATCGACGCCCAGGCCGATGTGAACGCCCAGGGTGGTGAATACGGATCGCCCCTCTTGGCGGCTATTTCTGCGGGTCATCTTGCTGCTATTAAAATTCTCCTTCATACTGGTGCCGATATCTCCCTCACAGATGAACTCGGTCAGACTCCTCTTCACATCGCAGCTTCAAGGGATATGGGCCATGTTCTCTACCGATTTCCCCAACTTGCTTCAGCTATCAATAAGCACAACAGGCTCTTACAAACCCCTCTCCACTTGGCTATCTGCTTTGGCTACATTAACTTTGCGATGAAGCTTCTCCATCTCGGTGCTGATCCTTCTGTTTCAGACGGCTATGGCAGAAATGCTATGGACTGGGCAGTCGAGCACGAAACTTTAATGCGGGAAATAGGTGAACGTTGTCCTCAGCTCTCGTTAACACCTCACGATAACCAACAATCAACTGTTCGGCAATCCCTCTTCGACCTCTCCAATACTCTTCCTCAGCTTAGCGTGAACTCCGCATAGTTTGTTTTGCAACTATTAGCTCGATATTTCCTATTTCTCAACAGCATGAACAATACACGCTATCTCTTTCAGTTTCACCTCCGTTAGAGAAACTCCTTTGCTACTCATATAGGTCAAGCTATCTACAGTTTCTGTAACAAATCTATCACCGGAACTCGTTTCGTATACAGAATCTGCGCGAATACGGATATCTACTCTTACTACATACTCAAGTATCCTTTCCATCACAGATTATCTCGGAATCAGAAGCATAATGTCTTTGAAGTTTCTGGCCTGCCTGATAACAAGTCTTAAATCACTAGACCAGTACCTCAGAAATTGACATACTTCCTCGATCATCTTCTCTATGATCCTCTTTCGGAGTACATTAATCAATCTCAGACCAAACTATCAAAAGATTCCTCATCCTTGATAGCACGGGAAACGAACACTCTGGTTTCAAACACTACATTGAGCCTGGTATTAATGTTCTCGGTAATCCTCGTCGGGTTACTGGCCACTTACTTGAAGTTTCGGTATTCTTAAAATATTTGACCTGCGCGCTCAGCCTGTTGCGTTCTTACTATACGTACAGGGGAAAAAGAATCATTTACAGGGGGGTGTCCAGCTCTACATAATTCCTTTTTTCATTTGCTGCCAGAAATCTTCTGTATAGCCTCAAATTGATGAATATTAGATCTGCTCAGTAATACAATCCCTCTCCTTACTCTCTTTTAGGTGGGATATCTGTTACCACTAGATACTGGAGCTAACCGATGAAGAAATGTACGTGGTATATAGATATGATTAGCGCTTATGTATATTTGTAATGCCTATGATAATCACACAGCTATATCAAATCTACTATCTAAGAAAGCGGTCTAAAAAACGGAATCTTAACCTTCTAATTAATGAGGAGTCTCGCTCTTCGGAATAATTTTGCGGGATTTAAGCCCTAGAAAACTCTTTAGAAATGTGATTTCGATAACTATCTTTAATGCCTAAACGCCTTAAGATTACTCTTTAATTCCATTTGTATCGTTGTTTCGCGTCACCCAGCGGGAAATATTACTAACAAATCGCCGGGTGGCTCCTGCTTTTACACCGTTTTTAACAAAGAAATCCGCATCTTGATCGTTGTGGATTTGTTTGAGATCCAGACAGTTTTAAGTGCCACGTCGCGAGCTTTCTGGATGTTTCCCTAAAGGTCTCACTGCTCACCCGTGACTGATGCTAGGTAACATATTCTTTAACGGCTATATCGAGAAGTCCAGGAATATCATTAGATTAGTTTGCCTAGGAGCTGGGGTCGTGCTTTCAGCAGTAGCGGTAGTTGTAGGGATAGGGATCTAAGATGGAAGATAAAAGTAGACTGGATGATACGTAGATCCATATGTGGAACTGTCCGAGCTTTTCTTCCGTCGTTCAAGCCGTTGATTCTCCTCGACATAAAGCTGTTCACGAACATTATCGGGAATGTCGTCATATGTTTCGATGACCCCTCCCTACTGCACGTATCTAGTGAGCATCTTCAAGTGGTTTGTGCGTAATCTGTAATACTTTTTCTTGTATGGGCCCTGCTAGTATTACTATCCTTTACGGCGGCATAGAGGTCCAGGGCAACGCATTATTCTATACACATCTCGCCAAACTTCATGACCGCCGGAAGCCTGCTCGGCATCTATCTCATCATCACGTGTCACAACTATTTCTTTAGTAACAGACGTTTTTCCTCTTTTATCACTGCTGGATAGAAGTCGGCCCTGGTTATCTATATAGTTGTTAATAGTTATCTGAATTCGGAGCTTCTTACCTAGACGGTAGAGATTAGCCCATTTCAGCAGCTGGTTTTCTACCGCGGTCCAATCAACTCTAATGCCTTCAAAGCGCTTGATAAGATCAGATTGACAACGTTCGTTTACAGACACCACTAGGTTGGTATCGTCTAGTCTTACCCGTCGGTTATGGGCTATCTTCTCCGCAGAATATTTCCAGCCGTGTCCTTTATCCGCTCCCAGTAAGACCTAGGTGGTAGAGCTAAGTCCTGTTCCGTGTCCTTTACCACCACACGGTTATTTAGATTTACCCTCCACTCGATCTGGTAATGGACATAATCTAATCCTCCGTTATCCACCTTACTTTCTTGTATAAACCCTAATTGATTGGATTGCGGGTTGTTCAACGGTGATGAACGTTCGCTGAATACTAATGATTCACGGGTAGGGGATGAGCAGATTACAGGTGGCGTGCATTCACGGCCAGGTGTAGGGGCATACGAGGGAGTCGCGTCCCGTAGGTTAGCCAGGCGAGGTTGGTAGATGTCATCATTGTCGAAAGCAGCATAAGCCATCCTCTGCAAGCACTAGATACTGCTGAGGAGCCTATTTATGGTGCCATCATAGGTTAGCGGGAAACAAAAAGGCTGCCATCGCGCATAGGGTAAGAGGAGTATGTCTGACAGACTGAGTACGGTGATTAGCAGGATCATTGGTCTTCTGTCAGTCCGAATTTGGAAGATCGGCCCGTGCAGTTAGGTTGTGGGGTCGTTAAGGTTCTAAGGTTGCGGGTAAGCGCTAGGATTGCCACCTGGACACGCTGCACAGAGGAGAAGATGACACAGTTGTCAGGTCCGCAAGATCAAGCGTTGCCGAGTTGTTTGAATGGTTTGCATTGTGCCGGAAGAATCTTCCGGGAAGATTCCAGCGATACTCGTATCTACCATACAGGTGATGTGTAACTTAATTTTCTAAATTACTGCATTAGTGAAACCCCGGAAAGTTACTATTTTTATCTATCACTAGATAAGGACTAGTGTATCTTGGCATTTAGGGTTTGGGGAACAATGAAAGAGTGCAGGTATGACACCGATTTCCGGAACTACTGTACATTCATGTCATTTTCCTCGCCCCAAGTCGCTTATTTGCGCAGGGCATTTGAGCCATCATGGCTCTCCTCGGTATCTCAAACATTCAGGGTATACCCTAGACGCAGTGTCTAGGCTACCCGTTCTGCTATCCTTCTCCCGCTCTCTCGAGCTCCTCCAACTCCTTGAGCCCCCACTCATCATCTCGTTGAGCTCGCTCCACCATGACCTGATCATGGTTACTACCCCGGCCCACTTGCGTAGTCGACAGAAACTCCAAGATCGCAGCCGTCGCCTTCGGTTCCCCCAGTAACCTTCCTTCCGGACAGTCTTCCACTGCAGACGGTCTCATCACTCCAGCTCGATCCAGCGCTCGGTAGAGCTTTTCTCTCTCACGTTTCCACGCCCGACACTCGAACAGAGCGTGGTGCACGGTCTCTACCGGTGAATCGCCTTTCGTACACCCAGGGCTTTCCTGCGCGTGGATGCGATAGAGGTGAGCCCCAATTGCCGCGTGACCGCTCTTCAACTGGAAGTAGCGCGTGGCAAGTGATTTCTTGGCTTGAGATGCAACTGGGTCCAATTTCCAGTCGCGGTCTGGTCGATACGCCCGCTGTTCATTCCGACCGCGCTTCGCCAGAGCCTGGGTGAGCCAGGCTTTTTTGCGATCTCGGGTGTTCTCCGTACATACCCGATTGACGAACGCCAGTGACAGTCCTGGTGTGTCCTCTGAATGACGTGCTGGTCGGCTGGCCGCGAGCTTCGCTGCCCCGTCAGCCCTCTCGTTTCCTTCAATGCCGGCATGACCGGGCACCCATTGGATGCTGACTTCTCGGCCTCGTTCCTGCAGGGTTCTGGCTGCTGCATGGGCTTGGGCCGCCAATCTCTGACCGGGTCCTGCCCGTGTATGCTGCAGCCTTGAAATCGCGGCTTGCGAGTCTAGGAGGGCTGTGACCAGTCCACCACCGTCCCTTGCCAGTGCCGCTCGGAGAGCCTGCACGACTCCGAGGAGTTCCGCATCGGAGACCTCTCGTCCTTTTCCCATGGGATAACTCCGTGTCTTCCACCCCCCACAGGATTCTTGCCAGGCTATCCCCGCTCCGGTGCGGCCGCTCTCCAGCCTCGACCCATCCGACCAGATCGCCCTAGCAGGGGATATGGTCCGAGCCGCGGTGAGGGCGTCGTCCATGATTTGCACAATGATGTTTCCCGGAAATCGGCTGTGCTCAATCGGCTGGGGGGACTCAAACCCACCGACTGGGTCAGCCGGGAGGATGCTGGCCACCTGCCGGGCCAGATGCTGTCCCAGCGACCATGGCCCGCGGCTATGCGTTTCAGCCCACATTCGGTTTCGGGGTGTCTGTTCCCCGGGTTGCACATGTTGGTGGTCACCTTCCTGGAAGCTCGCAGGAAGAATCGATGCGGCAGGGCTGTCTTTGGACAGGCCAAGTAGTCGAGCCGTGTACCGCAGCTGGCGGTCCGGGAAAATTTATCAGTAGCAATGGTAATGGTGCGAAAGAGCTCGTAGGTCTCGTCAGACAACTACTGTGTTGCCAATAGAGTGTGGCAATGTGTGTCGCATGTTTTGGTCTACAATGTTTTCCATCCGAGATATTTTATAAAAGTCCCGTCGATCCGTATATTTGAGGGAATCGGCAAAAAAGCTACCTATGACTCTTATATTCTTATATTCGTGCACCCAGTAAGTACGCGGGAATTTTCGAAGAATTGTCGACATGGAAATCAGTCACCCATCTATTTTCTTCATTTCATTGCCTATCTAATACTGTAACCCACGAAGCCACGGAAATTCTACTTGAAGGGTCGATTGACATTGACTTTAGCGAATAACTCATTGGTCAACTCATCAGCTATAGATCTCCGAAACGGAAAGCTTCTCTGTGATGCACATGTGGATGCGTATGTGACTTCCGGCGCATAGTGATGTGCTGAGTGTCTTCTATTCTCGCTAAGATTGCATAAGCTTGAGTAAATGAAGAGGTCGCAAGAAGCTCACCCGGGCCCTGATAGGTCTTCTGTGAGGATGGCGTGAGTTTGGAAATATTATCCTAAAACGAGTGGTCAGTCGCATGCAGATAAATGAAGTGGTGCCCATGGACTGACTTGATAGAAGGAGAGCGTCGTAGTGAAAGGATTCAACTAGACGCCTGTGATAGGTCAATACATGACAGCAAAGGAACGTGGCGAGCTTACTGTGATAGGAAGAAGCAGCAATATTCCCATCAGCTGAACTTCTACATTGACCATTTTCACGAGCATGTGGAGGAATCATCAGGGCGAGACCTTGGGCTACTTATCACCCTGGTCGCGAAAAACCCAGGCCGCGCCATATATGTAGATGGTTGGATGTGGCAGAGCTTTGTATTCAGATATGTGCATAATACGGGGCGTCGTCTTTGCTCGCCGCCCTTTCCTTTTCTTTGCATGTGCCTACATTGGGTTTAAGTGAAATCTTCGTAACTTGCATCTTAGTGAAATGAAAATGAGGATTGAATCCACAGCAGCGCATATAATGGCATGCACATGAGCCCAGCCGCTCTAAGTAAAGTGATTCGGTGACCGGCAAAAGGGATGGTCTGGTGAGTAGCCAGTGAGTAAACATGCGGCAGAGGCTTTCCGCCTTCAACAGTTGAGTCCACAGGATCCACAGCTTTCGTGTGTTGTAGCCTACATTGGAGCATACGGAGCTGTGTGATTACAAAAATGGGTGTAGTGGGGATGGAATGAGTGTAATCTACTCATTAGAGGCCATCACTATATTCAACACAAAGGCTCGCACATCTGAATCGCCCACCGGGAAGACGTGAGGGTTGATGTGGGATTGACCGGTCAGACCGATGACCGATCTCCAAGGAGAACATTCAAACTAAAGAATAAATCGATGGGCTATGCTGTGAAAGATGCGACATTATTTTTCATCGCCGGATGTCTTCGACGTACCTTGATGATTCATGCGAGTTCCAATCAATCTCATTTTCCACGATAGGAGAGTCGGATGCTGTGGACTACCTTTGAAGCCTTCCGTCCTGAAAATCGGTATCGAAACTTTCGAATCAGAATTTTCCTCTATTCTCCTCGTTGCGAGTCATTTCAAAGACATTTCGCTTCATGAAAAAGGGATCAAAACTTCATCATTTCAAGTGTATATTGGGACGGCGAAGATCGCTCTTAGAATATTATAGGTAAGCGTCAACCGCTTCCTCTGAGCATTCGTGACTGATAAAAATTGAATGATAGACTCAATGAGAAACTCCAGAGAAGAAAGCATTAAGATTCTGGTAGACCGGCTTCATGAGACTCGAGATACTTTTTTGATGAGCACGCGGGGTTGTAACTTTGAGTGTCGCTCAATGGCATATGGAGCTCTTAGTGAATACTGGCATTTGAGTCGCCTCAATGGTGTATGTTGAATTCATCATCGGGTCACTGTTCTGGGTACGATAGTTCTCCCCACTTGTTCTACATGTGTAGTAATACTTACGTGAATATCTATCGCTAGAAATTGTGAGTCTTTTTAAGGCCCTGTTGAAAACTGCAAACTCGGATGCCGTTTGTTTGGGACGCTGAATCGACCGGAACAATGCCGCCTGCACACCCCGACAAAATTTCACTCTTAGACGAACACTGCAACAAAAGGCTATGCCAAATATACTAGGGTGAACGTCTATCTAGAGTACAGAGGAATATTTGAAATGAGAGTCGACACAACTGCCAAGGTTAGTATGACGTCACTGGAAAGAACAAACGCTAACCTATTCAGAACTCTTATTACCCGATCCCAACTCTGGTAACGGATCGTGATTTGAAGGAGGGCGGGGACGGGGACAATGCAATGATTGATAGGTGCAGTGGGAACTGAAAACCTCAGGTGCCAAACTATGCTTTTCAAGGAAGCCGATCTTCAAAATTCCATGCCTCTTTAGCTAACAAAGATTTATGCCTCATCCACTAGGAACTCAATTCTTCAAGATGTTGTTATATACATATTGGACGATGTGCCGTATGATTCGATACAGTAAAAGCTCAACTGAGATCAAGAGAGAACATTGGTGGCTACTGTACTGTTGTCGGGGACTCGGGGGTTGATTTGGGAATTTTTCTGGTAAGGTCCTTTAGCTAGGGAATTTAGGTTATAGGTTTTACTATACCGGTAGCATATATATCTATCACGCTCTTAGTAAGAACTACAGGATTCATATCTGTGTTTTAGGTGTAATTTTCTAAAGTAAATTGAGGGCTATCAATACAATATGAATTATTCACTTATCCATGTGTCTTGAGAGGTAATTAAATTTATTAGGGATAAAAATATCTTACATGTACTATTTGGGTGCGCAATCCAGGAGTTCAAGCGTTAAGAAATACAGCACTTAGCCAACCTATTTCCTACCTTACCTTCGGGCATCACCCACCTACGCATTGTGAGGAAAAGAACTTACCCTTTTACTACACGGTACTCGTACACTTTAGGAAGATATATCATGATTTCTAAATTGATATCTAGTAAGTGAGTGGTATGATTCAAGAATTTAAGCGTTAGACCTTTTTACTATATTAGCTTAGCGGGACTTTTGGATGCTTTCCGTAGAAGGCCAAGAAATATCGCCAACCGTGTTAACTTCTAACGACTCTAGAATCTGCTATAAAGGTCCAATTACAAAAGTAAAACATGATCTGGAATACTTGAAAAACCTTATTTCTGTCGGTATAGATTTGAGGGAGATAAAATATATAGGTGGCGGGCACTTGCTTCAGTCAACTGTATCTATAGAAGATGCATACAACGGCCCCAGTACAGCAAAATCGGATGACTATCCACATCGAGATCATCATAGGAGATGATACTCCTCGTGAATCCTTCAAGTGAGCCTCTCCTCTCCCATCGAACAAATCCATTTTTCAAGATCCGGACCCTCAGCCTGACACAATCCTGCATACCAGGCAAGAATAACTTCATTTGTGCATCTAACATCGTGTCCCCGTTGATGAAGAAGTCTCATAATATCCTCTCCGCAGCGCCTGTTTTGAAGAATTGTCATAGTGATGCTTTCCGTGATTTCACTAATTCGGCTTCCTCGGTTAAGGAAAAGAGTCATGATATCTGCTCCATGCCATGGATTCCCCACGGCGCTCTCGATCATATTTTCCGTGACAAAGAAGCCATCACCGCCCACTCGATTGAGAAGCAATGTGATGATATCTTTGCCCTGGTCTGAATTTTCAGCGGCGACGATCAGAACTTGCTCGCTGATCTTCAATTCACTTCTAATTTGATCGAGAAGCAATGTCATGACATCTTTGCCCTGGCTTGGGTTCGTAGCGGCGGCAATCAGGACTGGCTCGGTGACTATCATGTCGCCTTTGATTCGATCGACAAGCAGTGTCATGATATCTTTTCCATGCTTCAGATTCCGAGCTGCTGCCATCAAAACTTGCTCGCTCATCATGATTTCGTATCTTGCTCGATCGAGGAGGAACGCAGCAAGCTGTTTACCACACATTTCGTTTCTCACAGCCGCTGCAGCAACTCTTCTAGTGATTTTTTTCTTCTCCCCTACTTGATCGTAGTGAAATTTGATCACATCCAAATCAAAGTTTATGAGAATTTCCTCAGTTGCAGCGCCAGTAATCACCGTATTACTTCCTTTTTGGTTGAGAAGAAGCATGACAATATCTTTCCCGCATACATCATTTGATGATGTGGCTAAGATCATGCGCGAAGTGACCCTCATGCCGTTTTTCCTTTTGTCGAGTAGGAGCTTCATAAGCTCTTTTCCACATTGCTTGTTTCGCATTGCCGCATAAATGAATATATTGAGGATTGACCTGCGTTTCAGCCGGCGATAGAGCAACTTAATTACCCCCATGTCAAACAATTGGATAATTTTTGTCATCGCATTTTCAGTGAAGAACACGTTACTTCTTTTCGGGTCAAGCAGAAGCATGAGAATATCTCTCCCACACACCTCATTCAAGTGGATATCGTGGACAACACTCGCCGTGATAAGCACATCATTTTTTACCCTCTGGAGGACAAGCATGATAAGCGATTTTCCATGCTTTCGATTGGATGAAATAGCTTCGAGAACCTCCTGGGTAACTTTTGTGCTTCCATCTGCTTGATCCAAGAAAAGTGACAAGACCTGGGGTCCACATTCCTTGTTGCTTGCAGCGGCTTCAAGAGCGTACTCTGTGATTAATGCCCCACCCGTATCAAGTACCATTTTGATAACTTGGATTAGCCCCAATCGTATCGCGAAGATAAAATCTTGCTCTGAGGAGAGGGGCAGATCCCAGTATGAGTGACACTGTGACATCAAGTACGTTATTCTAGCACTGGTAACAGTTTGCCAAGTGGGATATGGCTCAAGGGTGAAAAGAGAATATGCTTTTTGAAGCCAGAATCTTTCCAGTGAAGATGCACTGTTGACGTGATCCACCCAATGTCTTGCGGAGTAAACCAAAAATGGATACTTCTCAGGTTCAGCTGAGATCTTCGTAATTTTGAGAATGGGAACTTTGAAGTCTTGAAGTAGGAGATATGCAATGCACTTTATTGAGAGCTGCAGATGGGCATTTTGGAGATCAATAGAGTGTCTCCATTTTCCAGGACTGGTTGTCTCATCTGCTTGTCGAAGAAGAAATTCCCTTGCTGTCTGGTGAATGAGATAAACATGTGAATCGATGACATTGACAAAGACCCCGCAAGCTCCTCGGATCCACCTTTTTCTATTATCAGAGCCTGCAACGTCTAGATCTTTGAGTGATTTTGATTGTCCCTGAATTTCAAGAGCAACATCAATCTCAGACAAATTCAGTGGTCGACATGCCGCAACGATGATCTCCAATAGGTGCATGCCATGTCGCTTGTTTTGGATGTGTCTTTGCAAGATACTTTCGTAGGCATTCTCAATGCTCTCAGGCAGATCTTCGATGCATTGAAAAAGCTTTTTCTGCGTTTGGTCAAGGGAGTCTCGAAGTTCCTCTAGCATCAAATGCAGCCAAAGGTAGGTTGTATTGTGAATTTCAGAAAATCGACGCTTCAAAGCCTCACGAATCTCATCATTGAGTCCTCTTTCTTTGACAATATCATCCACCTTAGCATTCATCACGATATCAATCTCATGACTAATATTTTCAAGTTCTTCTTCCCCGCTGAGATGAATAATCGAATATTGATAGCTGAGCCTGTTTAACATGCGATTTATATCCTCGTGTGGACGGCTTGTGATGATGAACTTCAAAACTGGCCCGGAAGATTGTCTCTCGAGGGCGGTAGCATAACACAGTTCCAGTTTTCTCAAAAGAGACTGCCAGTCTTGCCTTCTACATTCGTCAATCGCATCGAGAATGCATATAACTTCTTTGGTAGGAGCCTTCGAGACAGTGGAAATCCATAGTTGCCATAGAGGATCAAAATCACGCTTGAGTGGCTCTCCATATTCCTTGATTGCTGTTTCCGCATCTTTCAGGAACAGGCCTTTATGAGTGCAGAAAAGTTGATGGAGGAGAGCGCATATTGCTGTTGCTACGCCGTTCTGCTCCTCATTATCTTTGAAAAAGAAATAGCAAATTGTACTTCTCTTGCCACCAACCAACTTTTCGTCGATCAAAGCTCTGGACAAAACAGATTTTCCACAGCCTGCACCTGCAGAAAGCCATAAAATTTTGTCATGGCTACTGTTCTTCCATTTTTGAAATGTAGGATGGTTCAGAAACCATCCGCACGTATTGTTTACTCGTGGGGGGTTGATGTTCTTGTTCGCTTGATAGCATAACGTGTTGAAAAAACTGGGCTCTGAGGCTATCCTTTTCGTTAATATGGCTCAACATAAGAAATAGTGCCAACGAGGCCCTTTGAGTCATTCTCGAACCTACCGCGTACAGAATGAAATTCTGCTGAGATTGACCCCTTGTGCTTGTTGATCTGAATACCGGCGTTTTTGTTACCGAATGAAGTCCCTGGCATAATGAGGGTATCACTATAGCTTTGGCTCTCAGTAAACAAAGTTGAAAGACTCGTGATGGCAAGTAACATGTCATTTAATCCACCCTCATGTGCATCGGCCATATCAAGCGCCGTGGACTAACTAGGGGGAGTATCCGAAACGCAACCAAAATAGAAAATAAATAGGCGTTCAAAATTGCTCTCCAATTATCCTAGCAGTTGAATGAGATCATCATAAGCCCTAGTGATCCCATAGTTTCAGAAAATACTATTTTTATCAGTGGGCGGCTACGTACAGATGCCAGTCGTTTTAGCAGCCGGTTGGGAATATCACCGTATCGTAACCGTATGATAATTCTGCCACCGCCTTACAACTAGGCCATTCTGTAACATCGTTGTCGTTCAAGTTACAACTATCATCTCTAATTTCGCCATCCTTCACGATCAGAAGCGGCTAGTACGAGGGGCTACAGACTGGGCCATTTGCAGCTTAGCATCCAGAGAAAGTAAATTCGCCCCACCTCTTCTGTATGGTCGAAGTGCTGAAATAAAGTAACTGTTGTGATTCCAGGTTGGTGCAGATCAGGAACCGAGCCGCACCATCGGAATTAATTCCGATGTGTATACATATATTTGGGTACGTTGATTTGTGTCGGAGTCAGCTAAGACAGTAATAACTAGTAATCCTAGTAGGCGAATGCGATCGAGGGTAGGACTAAGCGGAATCAATCTTGGATGCAAAGGTTGATTGATTGAAGAGAAAAGAACGTGCTGAGGCAGGTTGAACGACCCCAGGAATGGCGCTAGTACTCGGTGTCACGATGACCGAATGCCATAAATTACGGAACACTAAGGAAAATGGAACACTCGGTAAAACCACTGTCTAAGTGGTAATTTACCACTTCCACGTCTCGACATCTTCGTACGTCACGGTACCATACTCCACGTCTATTACTGGGAGTTGGGCGGACGATCAAATCCTATACAAATATTCAGATCGTCGAAGTGGTATTTGACTACTCCTTCTGCTTGACATTCCTTTGTATGTTCACATCCGACCAAGCCAGACTTGGTTGTCCGCACGCTATGGTGATTGGCCTGCCATGTACTGCATAAATTCTTCCTCCTTCCAGTCATCACAGGAACATTCTAATTATTAAAAAAAATCAGTTCTGCATATCGAAGCATGGAAGGACACTAACCACTGCTAATTATATCGCAATCTGCGCCTGCTTCTGAAGAATTGCACATTTCCACTATTTCACTAGATTCTCTGGCGGTGAGGTTCCCATTGCTATCCTTCACTACTAAAGTTGAACGCTTTATCGCCTGTCCATTATCACCAGTACAGACAGCAAAGTGCGAGAGGCACCAGTCAAAACAGCCTCCGATAAAACATCATTTAGCGGTTTTGGCCCTGCACGATGGGCTATAAGTGTCTTGTGAGTATTTTGAGTAGTGGAAGGAAAATCATAATTTAAGACATCGACATACAAGATCTCACCCTCTGCGTGAATCTCAAGATCACCGACAGCCTGGTGTATTCTTTCTCGGCGCTCTTGTTGATCGGCTATCATCTGATCCTTGAGGTCCCTGGTTCTCATGATGAGAGGTACGGATGAGCGATTTCCCGGCTGATAACCAATGATTTCAGTTATGTCGGGATTGCTGTGAGCTGATCTGTAAATTGTCTCCTATGCCTGCCTATCTTCGGTACAGCTTTCAACATGAGCGCAATGCTGGTTGTTCAAGAACATGAGAGGTTTCACATACGGACGACCTTCGCTGCCTCCTTTATGAATGATAGCACTCTGGCGGTATGATGGTGATGTAGCGGTGTAGGGGAAAGCACACCACTTCTCTTCTTTGAAGAGCTGATTGGTGGATCACATGCAGCAATTTTGCATTTACGTGGCTCAAGTTCAAGCGGTTGGAAATTTGAATAGATCAGCCTTGGAGGATGAGTATCGTCTACTTGCATTTAGATTACGGCTAGTCTAGAAAACATAACTCCTTATGTCCATCAAAATCAACCCCATACTACGTATCGGTTATTGGAGATGCAGTATACGCTAGTACCCGAAAAAGCCAATGAGGTCATTGCACAGTACATACTTGAGATGTGTATTTTCTGTCTAGTTCTCATAGTGAAGTAAGGGGGTTCTGTCGGCAATATTTGGACCTAAATTACCCTTACTTTGTAAGATGTGCACCTTTTTAGTCAAGTGGTTAAAATACGGCCATTTTTCTGAGTTGACAGGTTCCTTATGCTGATTCAGCAGTTGATGCCTTGGGAATCAGGGAGAATGGATGTTGAATGAAAACAAATTGCGCTAGTAAAATCCCTCTCCACCTTTTACCGACACTTTAATAAGGCAAAAAAGTGCGGCATCCAGAAGTTGGAAGGTGAAAGAAGTAATTACAAGGTTAGGTCAAAGACGAACTTCTCGGTACAGTAGTACGGCCACAATTGAAGCGTATTGATAGTCACTACAAGGTCGGACTATCTCTGCAGCCTTTGCGCTGCGACTTTTCCCAAGTTGCGGTCAGTCTTGAGTCGAGTCTGTAGATACATGCAACCGGACAAGTTTAGCCATCAATGCTTGAAGGGAGTAGTCTAAGAAGTCTCATTTGAAGTGCAAGAGAACTCTGACCAGCACCAACGCACCCGTTAAATTCCCAGATTGCCATCCTTAAGCTGGGAGTGATTGATCCAAGGGAGATATCTATTGCATGTGCCCGTACATCTCGGGCAATCTCTCTGCGGCAAAGGATACCCAGGTATTACCCTGACCACTGCGTTTCAATTGAGACAGTCCGCGACTCGCAGAATCATGCAGAGGGCCTTCGCTGGTGACTCACTTCTCAAATGGCACCACCGTATCCTTCACCTGCCATGAACCACGGAATATGAGGGTCAGCCAGCTCCTTTGCCTCTCTGATTGCAACTGCGCCATTTTTGTGATTCGACCAGCTCTTTCTGTGAGCAGAATACCACAGACCTAGGTCGAAATGAACGGTCTCAGTGCTGTCTGGCGCGACATAATTGGCGATCCGTTCATCAGCAATCATCCGGCTCATGGTTCAGGTCCGATGAAAATATTGCGTCGACTACACGAAGTGCGCTCGGTGAGCAACTTGTACTGCTGGCATCTGCGAGAAAACTTAGCTGAAGCGCATAAAAGCAGGCTCCTCCGCCGATCCAATTCTCTTTCTTCACACATCGCAGCCGCGGTGTGTCGCCTCTGACCTTCGGGCCTGAAGTTCCCGTGACAACGGCTGTTGCTGACACAAGCCCAGCAGCGTAAGAACAGTGCTTAGCAGGAACTCGCTGCGTTACCAAGTTCTCCGCAAGTAAAAATGCGTCACCAAGACCTTCCGCAGCCTAGGACCTGCGTTATCAAAGATTCCCGCAGGAGACTACTGCAAAACCAACCCCTCCAGCAATGTGCAAGCACCTCTGCGTGGTGCTAGGGACCAGTATTCATCCCCGATGGGGGCTGAAGAAGCCAAGACTTGCGTAGTAGATAGAAAAAAGCATGAGCCATAGCAGCTCACTGGGAAATGCAATCATCACATTATCAATTCGGTCGATTCAAAGCTCTCTCGTAGGCCATACCTAGAGTCGTATTTGGTGGAGTCGCTTTACGCGATAGGTTCCCGGAAATGCGCACTGATGAGCCAAGTCAAAGCTGCCGTCTCTGCGTCTCTGCCTGTACCAGACAGACATTATAAGTAGGCAGCTTATTTGAATGATTCCCTCATTCGCGAATCCAATGTCAAGACCCCATTCAGGGAGGATTTTCGTGAAGGTGACCATTGAGGGGATCTGACCCGTCGTAGGTCGTCCGAACCTTCGAAGCGGCGCTGAGCGCGACGTCGAGCCGATGCGATTCTTGATGGGAGTGATTCTTGATGGGAGTGATTCTTGATGGGAGTGATTCTTGATGGGAGTGATTCTTGATGGGAGTGATTCTTGATGGGAGTGATTCTTGATGGGAGTGATTCTTGATGGGAGTGATTCTTGATGGGGATTCTTGATGGATGAGTGTTGACGGGTGCGTGCTGACGTTGACTCGTCGGGCTACAAGCATGCGGTGAAGCGGTGAACGGCAGGCAGTATTTGGGTTCACAGTGGACGATCTGGCCCTCGACCCACTTCGCGCGTCCACTCGCCATTGTCTGGGCCGTCTCAGGTATGCGTCCGTGCCCAGGATTCTCGTCGATCGGAGTTTCCTCCTTCACGAATCCTTCATTCGAACTAACCTTACAGAATCTCCATCTTCCCCTCTCTAGAGATCAAAAGTCCCTATCTCCTAATGGCACAGTTGGACCCGTCGTCTGCCGACCGTGCTCGCACGAACTGCGAATCGACCCTCCATGCAGTAACTCAGCCTCCCCAGATCTAGGGTGCTGCATAGTCCAACGCGTCTACGCGGGCCGGGCACACTCTCTACCTCCCTCAGACCCAATCACTCTCTCTGCCTGTCTACGTATCGTTCATGCGATCGAAGGGGACAACACGGCCGGGAAATATCTGCAAAGTTCGGCTTGCTCTAAAGCCCAGCTGGTCGTGATTGTCGAACTCTGCCCCTGCAATAATAGGTGAATTAATGACAATAGAAGGGGAAATGCGAACCGCATAATCCAACGCACTATGATAGAAATCATCGGAATGATTTACAAAACGTCTTCGGTCTGGCTCTAGTATATCTCGGAGGACGACCTGGATTGCTTCAACACATGCTGCAGCACAGCAAAGGACAGCCACTTGGAGAATAGTCATTTGAAAATGATCGGTATCAAATACTGCAGGTGGATTCTCTTGTAGGTACAGACTGGCTTCTTCAATATGCTCACAACCAAGGCAGCTGTGTGTTATTGGGGATCCATGACTGGCACATACTGAGACGATATCTCGCAGCACCTTTTCAGGCTAGTGCTTCTGCTCAAAAAGGGCTGGGAGGTAAATGACACCTCGGAAACCTCATGTGCTAAGGTGAGCGGATTTCAAGATGAAATCTCGTTGCCACTGCTTGGGCCAACGCTTGTCTTTGAAATCTCAACCAGTGACTCGAGACTTTGTGATGCCGGTCCCACTTTATGCATCAGGAAGTCAACCGAAGCGCAAAAAAAGTCCTATCGACAAAAATGTGAATGAAACTAGATCTTCGACCAGTAGATATATCACCAGCTCAGGTGGGAGGGGGATGATACCCACTGGCGATGGCGCATTCTCATTGTCGTCTAGACTGCGGATTCGGGTATGAATTCGAAAATCCAGTCGAATTCGTTGAGGCGACGACATGTTATCCATATCCGGTATGGATATTTTTTTATTGCTTCACAAAAATCTGGAAGTTTTGGGTATGAAGGGCTCGGCGGTCCACGCTCGAGAATTGAGGGCGAGCTGGGCAATGCTTTTGATACAGAGAAATTTGATTAGGCGAGATCAAGACGAAGCTGAGTATATCGAGGAGAAGATTTTCTTCCGCGAGGTTGGGAAACGGAGCATGTATATTTGAGTACGTCGATTTGGTACCACTTGCTGAAGCTATGTTGCCATTTTCACGGTCTCCCTCCAATGCAAATATAATTGAGTGCACCTATCAAAATTTAATCTTCAGCGCCCCCGGCGAATATGGTGGTTGAAATTGAGGCCTGTTGATATCTTTGTTAACGCTGAGATTGACTGAAGAGTAGAAAACCAACGAAAAGCCTCTGAACCCACATGGAGATTGTAGGCAGAACCCATCATGATACTGCCATCATTTTCTACACAGGGCAAACAGAGTCGGGAAACCTTATTGTTACGAACTCTATTGAAGAGAGTTTAATCAGGACCAGGCTTATTTCTAACATGCTTTTGTCAGATATATAAGTGCATCAAAAAATTTGTTGCTGTACGTCACTGCAAAATTCTCGTCGCAAGAATTTCTTCTTAACTGTTAGTGTTACTATTGAGATTGGCTGATTCAATCACGTGGATCATCAGCGTTAGTCGTAAGGACCAAAGGAGCAAGTTGGCTACTGTACAACGCCCCCAGAAGAAATCATCAAGAATGCAATTCTCATTCTGAGAGTTTTTGTGCCGCCTCAGCTGAATTATCAAAGCAAGGTAAAGTGGTGTGTACAGGTACTTGACTGCCCGAAATGCAGCAAAAAAGAAAACGAAAACTTCAGTTGAGCCTTAGATAGTTTAGCTACAATTTCGATGTAGAAATTTTTTTTTTTGTTAAAGTTTATACTTTCGTTCAAAATGAGCTGATTTTTTCTTGAAGCTGAGGTAGAACACTCAAGTATGTGGTGGACTTGTATTAAATAATTGCAAGCGCATCAGTTGACGCGACTAGCCGCATCTAGCAGTTACAGACCGCATGGTATTGCATGAATCACAATAGCGTGATAGGTAGCCTTATCCGGAGATTGGCGCAGCCTGATAAATACAAATACTGTGCAGGTTGCTTAGGCCAAGGGATTCCGCTGCCCATTTGATCTTAATTCAATCAAAGAATCAAAGACCTACGAAATGAAGGTCCCAAGAAGAATCAGTACCGACAGAGCTGCCGCTTGGCTTACCATATCGGCTTCCGCTGTGGTTGTGATCTGCTGGAGCATTTTCTTTGCCGGGTGCACTTCGCCATCTACATCCAAACACCTCTACCTGATGGAAGTAAGCATGCCCATGGATAATTTATATACCCAGCTAATATTGTTCAGGTTAACCTTAAAAACTTTCCAAACATACAGAGCAGCTCGATTGGTCAGGGACTCTTGCATCTTCTTCCCCGAACTCCTCCGGTCAGCTTTAATCCCAAGGAAATACCAACAGAGATTGGATCAGCCACCTCGGGTATAGCAAGCACGGTAGAAAGCACGCCCCACCAGGTTGCGGATACGGCAGAGAACATTGCTAGCGAGATCAAGTTACACCTGCCAGACTACTATCGCGTTGGCCTTTGGGGATTCTGCAGCGGACATGACGATCAAAAGGTTGTATGCTCTCACCCGAGCCTATCATTCTGCTTCGATCTACCAGCGATTCTGCGATCGGCCTCTCCACTCGTCGACCATATACTACGCGAGTAAAGAGATCACGATATTAGTGGTTATGTGAGGCTTTCTCATGGCATCACATGCATGTGCATTCTAGGCTTTATTATGATCGTTTTAGCAATAGTACTTGGCGTATGGAGGGAGTTTTACGGTGGACACAGGAAACTGCTCACGGCGCTCCATATGGTGAGTTATCAAATTCTCCTTTATCCGAAAATTACTGACTCTTCAGTACTCGGTAATTCTAGTCACTGCGGCTACCATTGGTGTTACCACCATGTATAGCATTCTCAGTCATACTATCACCGAAGTGCTCGATGACCTTGGCGGCAAGGCTCAGATAGGGGGCTCCATACCTGCCCTTCTTTGGATGGCAATGATTTTCTCTCTGGGAGGTCTCTCGGTCTGGCTGATCCGACTATTTTACCGTGACTTTTAAGTAATACAGGATACGAACTAAAGGGGTGGTAAAGTAGCTCTTCACCCCTAGCAAGAGCTTGGTAGATTCACAAGCTCGTTTCTAGTGTCCACCGTCCTGCCACACTTTATCGACACTCATTCCACCAAAGTAAAATGGCAAGGTACGGCAATGAGACCTAAAAGCTTTTTGGATTTCTTGCGTACTAGTATTAGAATTAGAGAATAAACCGATTGGTCAGATCCATCACTGGAGCAACGTGTTAGGATGGGTAAGTTACTGAAATTGGATCGCGTTCCTTGTAGCAACCCGACCATGACAATGTAGCCATTGATGGCGGAGAGAAAGAACCTAACGCAGATACCGCGGCAAAATGGATAGACGCAGCTAATCTTGTCTTATCGACCAACCTGCCGTGCGTCGATGGTAGTCACAGGCTTTGACAAGTTGACACGTTCGCCTACTGTATTTAAAGACCTCCAAAAGCCGCTTCATTCCTGCTGGCTAGCTCATGAAATAAAGGTGATGTCCTGTTTACTTAAAGCTAGGAAGATCTCTTCCAGGGTCTGCCGGAACTCAAGAACAAACTTAACTTCAATGGCTTCGAAAACCTCTCCGAGAGCTCTGCGCAAGTTAGCTTGCTGTAAGACTTCAGCTTGGAGGGTTTTGCGATTGTGGGCTCGCCGGCTTCCTTTCGTCTACAACACCGATGTTGGCAGATGGTCTATTTACGCTCGGTACGTCTGCGGCAGGATATAGTCTAGGAGAATCCAAAATTCAGAAAGTTTTTCGGCCTCGTAACTCCCACCCAATAAACACACCAGTCCAATCACGTTATTAACCATTTTAAGAAGAGAGTTGCGGTTCTAAGAAACACAGTACACCGCAGCATAGCGAATGGCACAAATTAGCTCGTACCAATTCTACGGAAGCTTTTGTTTCTGTAGAAATGCAGACAGCGGAAGCTTTCGAAAATATTTCTTCAAAAATAGGAAAAGCTTATACAATTCCAGCGCCTCTACGCAGAGCCATCCATTCGCCTCGGCCTCTCTTAGTAGCCACTGTATCACGAAGCGATAGGCTTTGGCTTCTAAATACCGCTAGAAGGCTTAAAGAACAAGATATTGAACACGAAAGGGAACGTATACAGTGGGTAAGTCGACCAGATCGTATATATCATACATAACTTCTAGGCAAGAAACACTGTTAGCTTGAGAGGTAGAATAATATGTAGGAGTAGAATAATATCCCACCGAAGGTCTTCTTTATCCGTAGGCAATCGAGGGATTTTTGCATCTAGCAGGAGCTTAAAGCTCGAGTGGTCAGTAACGACCGTCTATAGGGTACAATCACTTACCTGCTATCATTTTGGCATAACATAAAACCGATTAGAGGTAACATCTCTTCTGCCTAATCTTTTTTTAGAGTTGCATGGTCCTCATGTCACTGGTATCGTCTGATCCGCTTCCGACTTTTGCCCATATTGGATAAGGTGATGGGCTACTGATAAAGGGTTTTTTTGCTGTGTACAGTCTAAGCGAAAAGCGTACCTTCTCAGCGGAGGCAATGTCTCACTTGACAAGAGCTAAGACATTCTTTAACTAGACTTTATGTGCTGAAAGCGAGCTCGAAAATTCACACAGAGACTACAGCTAGTGGCCCGACTTGGTATTATACCTGAATGCAAATTTCGGGACACTAGTTTCCACTTTTATCTGTCCAATTTTTATGGTATAGAAACGTTGAAAGAACGGTTGAGCATGTTCACTGAACGGTCCGTAAACAAGGTCGACAGCCATCTTGACTAGTAAGGTGACTGTTGAATCAGCACGTTAACAATGGAAGGCTCACAACGGATGAAAATATATTCCGTTACTATAACAGTAATCTAGAGTCTGTTTCTAATACCTACTTTAAGTAGTTATTTGAAGTCTTACTTTAAATAACTACATAATCATTGATTCAAGCTGGCCTCCGACTTTCGAAATTTCTATGCGGTGGGATGTCTTGGGATCGGTATTTCATTTCAGAATTGAAAATATATCTTATTGCAAGGTCCATGGCTGAGGATTTATTGAAGACGCAATAGAATATCGAGCTCCAAAGAGAACGTAGAACTCTAGGCAGGAAACAGGAAAGCGGGGTGCCTATTTAACGATAGTTTGCAGTCAAGTTCTGCACAAAAAAAGTAGGATCGAAGAGCATCCGACTACTCATATGATCGGTACACAGGCTAGATGTCTCGCCGTGAAAAGGGGGAGTCCTCGCGAGCGGCCACACCAGCAGCTGGAAAGATGGCACGCGGATTGTCACTGCAGTAAGGCGAAGTATGTCTAATATCTAAGCCTGCACGCGGTGAAAATTCTCCAGGAAAGGCTCGACTCGCGGTAAGAAAAAGATATTCTGCGTAATCGTCTCTCCAGTACACGCATTTATACATAGAAGGCGAAAGTCGAGGACGTGTGCCATTTAAAGGCCGTACATATACAGCATCAAATCAAATACCTCCCCAATCCATGTCGCAGCAGAGAGGGGATCGGGGCCGGGCCACTCAAAAAAGCAGGAAGCCGAGGATTCAGAAGAAAGGAAACAATTGACCGTGGAGTAGTACCCGTAGTAAAGGCAATTTGTCGCCTCTAAAGGTTCTTCAGCAAGTAGCTCGCCATCATACTCAAGGTATGGTGGGCCAGCTAGCACGGTACACATTTGCCTCCACATCTCGTCAGGGTTCAAGTCCAGATCAAATTCATCACGGCAAGGTTGGTTGAAGTTGAATGTTAGGCGACATAAGTTGATCATATCTGAACGACTCATTCTTGTAAAACTTTTACAGGAAAAGGGGTAGCGAGCAAGATATACAAACTAATTTCTCAAAGTTAGGGACAGGTTAGTAAAATTGGCCAATTTTCTGTTAGGAGACTCTCTTCTTTCAATGATTCGTTTAGCAGGCTAATAAATCCCTCGCCTGGTATGGGATGGTCGATCATTCCAGCACAGGCGTCAAATAGGGAGTAAACATCAGTTGAAGCAACGCACCGGAAGAGTCACAAGGTCAACAAACCATATCTTCTCTCTTGGAAGGAACAGGGCCTGATCTTGGATAGGATTCGTACACCATGTCTTGGCTCATCGAAATTTGCGGGTCTTGCCAGCTGCCCTCAGGCTCTTGGTCAAATAAATAAAGAAATCCATAGAATGGAAACTACCACAGGTATCCTAGCAGATATTCGGTTTTCACAGTTGGAAAGGGCTACCCAGATCATCTTCCTTGGATAACACGCGCAAATAAATCACATACAAAAAGGGCGGACAAGCACCCAGGCTTTGACAGCAAGGCCATTCCGTCTTGAGGTGATCAGTCTCCCGAAGCACTCATTCCACCTCCATTACCACACTGTCCAGGTCTCCACAATCACATTGGCGCCATGTATCCATGATGCCCATAATTTGCTGCCGCGAGGACTCCAAAGCACGATCGAACGCCTCTAACTTAATCTTCAGCCCTTCCAAACGGATGCTGAGATCGTGCTTCTCTGTCTGTATGTGATCTATAGCCTCACGCAGACTATGGTTCTCCTGAACAAGCTGAGCCTCCCGCATTTGCTTAGAAACACAGGATTCCCACAAGCGTCGATATAGCCCGACAAGTTGAGCTGCCTGAAAGGCTAGCTTCGGGTCACTGATCTTGAGATCAGCCAAAGTTCTTTGTATTTCTTCGAACGGCTGTATGAGGATCTTACGGGGGCCACCTTGATCGCCGTTGTCTGGCACCGTCTGAAACATATTAGTATCTAACGAAGAAAAGTGGGTTCAAATTATGTTCGATGTAGAACGTACCTGCTGGTCGGAGATTTCTTAAGTAGATTGTTCCTGTATCCCAGTACAAGACGGGCTCTCTGTCTGTTCAGTGGCGTGACGAGGAGACACGATATCGGGAAGAGGGTCCATGCTGCAAGTCGACGACGCACTGAGTTGTGAAGGTAGATGAAAGCAAAATGAATGAGATGGATGCTCATTTTATATTTGCTATTGAAGTCTGTTCGAAGTTATACCATGGTTTAAATATAGGCTACTGCACCCGAGAAATTTGAATTCAGTTGATTCAACTGTTGGTCAACTCTTTTCCCACTTGTTTACTCACCGAGGACTCACCAGACCTTTCTTTTCGACAGTCACTTAAGTCAATACGTCTAGACCGGAAGGGCTGATACATTGAGAATAAGCGTCACTATGTAGGAAACTCATTTTCATTACCTCAGATGTACATTATGAATTGTAATCGCTAATATGAGGCGGGCGGGTGTATTCAGAGAAAAGATCTGGCGACCAACGATCAAGCCACAGATTGTGCGCTTACCCGAAGATCCTACGGTACCATAAATGCAGACTTTCCGCTATGGTTGTTTCTCCCCACGCTCGTGAAAATGACCAATATCGAGTTTTGGCTGATGGGAGTATCGCTGTTTCTTTCTATGGCGGTATGTTAGACAAATTCCTTCATTGTCCTAGTATTGATCCGTGACAGGCGTCTAGCCCAATCTCCTCACCCACGGTCTCTTATTACGCGGTCAGTTTTTAGGCATCTCTTCCTCTAACCCATGAAACTAATACTGTCCTAGAATGGGATTTCGAGAGCCACGCCACTTCCAGAAAGGATCCATAAAGGGGAAAGCGAGACACCCGCACATGCACATAGCACTATGCATCGTAAAGCACATGGGTATCGGCATTGGTATGTGCGATAAGTTGGCACTTTTCCATTTTCTTAAAATTGAGCCCGTTACTAGACTAGACCTTAATTGAGCTTGTGAGTGTTTTTTGAATGGCTTATACAATCTTATTAGGTAGACTGTCGACAAATGTGAAGGAAATTTGATGATTTAGACGTCAAGACGGGTCTATTGTATTAGAGAATTGTGCTATGTGAACTAGTTGTATTTATACTCGTCGAGGAATAGAAATTTCCGCCAAAATAGACGACCGCTATCGCCATGGTCTATCGAGAGCAGATTAATTGCTTAATAAGGCTAGAGAGCTGTTTTCCATCGTGAGCAGTGTTGGCGATAAAATCTTTCTGCCTTTTGTTAGAAGACTGTTAGACAGAGGAAGCTGACAGGGGAGTGTAACTACCTTCTGAAGTGCCGGGATTGACTTTGCTGACTTAGCAATAGCTAGGAATTGGTTTGTAGCATACCTAATCGGCCAATGTGCGATGCGGGTCTCTTCGCTCTCCTGATCCTTGTGCATGAGCTGTAAAGCTAGTAGTGGAATCATCGTCAGGTAAGCGTGCTCAGCCTGATCTGGTGTGTAGTCTACACACAGTTCTAGGCGTGCTGGGGATTGTCAGCGTGAATCACTACCAAGGGCGGTTGACGCACCGATCTTGACAGCCCCGTCCAGGCTAAGCAGAAAATCCCGGCAACCAAGCGATTGATGAGTGAGTCCAAATGAGTACAAATAGTATATTCTACTGATGACCTATAGGATATGGGTTAGACTATGCCTCGTAAACAATTTTGCTTAACATACCTAAGATAAAATAGCGCTCAGCTCCTTTTCATTGAGGCGTACCCGGGGACTTTCTGAAATACTTCCTAGGGTAAAGGGCAGGTCATTAAGCAGAAAGAATCCAAAGTCACCGTAGAGATAGTATTCATGTAGTCTTAGTACATTAGTATGTTCCAGGTGACCGAATCTGTTGATCAAACGGCGAGCGTCCTGCCTCAGATATTTTCGAATGGCCATAATACGGGATCGGTATGTGCGTCGGCTAGTAAAGATGACTTCGCCAGCAATATCCGTGTGAAATATTTCTTGATAGGTATCCTATGGACGTTCGTGCCGCACAAGAAACGCGGAGTTGAGATCAGTGATGGCAAGGAGACGTAGAAGGCAAAGATTCTTTAGCGCGCCTGTAACGACTTTTGATGTACGAGTAAAATTGCTTGGTGAGTGAGAAGATTTTTGTGCGTGACCGGGACGTACTGCCTTAGAAATGACTGGTGTAATTCTAAGTTCTTTCGCTTAAAGGGCACGAAAGTCGAAAGCAAGATGCTTGTTAAAATTATCCATGTTTGAACTCCATAAACCGACCGACCGAATGCTTCGCAGTTAATATTTGCCGGGGTAAAGGGTATATAAAGGTGAACAGTACTGCCACAAGGTAAGATAGCAGCCGTTCTGTCATACTTGACTTGCGAATATCCCCAGTACGCTATGGCTTTCGTATTTTCTATCTGCTACAAAAATGAGGGGAAGAGAATAGGGTGCCTATTCGTGAGGATGCTTCAAACGTCAAGGAAAATATTCGAGGTAGCTATATAGTATGATTATGAGCCTTTGATAAACATTTCACTTTAATGTTTTTTTTACAAGGTCAGAAATCAGTTTATGTTCTCGGCTGAAAAGAGCGGTAAGTTTGAAACCTGTGGTGGGAGTCCTTTTGACGCCGCGCAGCTGAATCTCCGCTGCAGCTCTTGTTCTATTCTGCGATCTGAGTCTTGAATCCTTAGCTGGAGGACTTATATGCTGTTGGAGAGATGAGTATTATTCTTCTTGAAGGAAAGTAAGATGGTATACATAGGAGAGGTCTCATTTTGACGAGAAGAATGAACAGCTCCTCGGCGCACATCATCACCCTTTGAGTTTCGAGAAAAATGTGGCTAAGACAAGCTTATGTCTCTCAAGGGCCCCTTATGTCATATCTGCCCTATAAATCCTCTTGACTCACGTATCTGCGCGCTCTGTCGGATAGAGCGACGATGACCGCTCGTCGCTTCCCTTCCCGACCTTCCCGTATCACTGATGCTTTGAATAACCGCTTCAACCTCCGCCAATCGCTTGCTGAAATCCTCCAACAAATGGTTTATCGATTCATTCTATGTATTCTGCTCATGCAGAGCACTTTCGAGGCCACTAGGAACTGTCAGTAATGTTTCAGGAGGTGCGGCTTCTTCACCTACTTCATCCGATCATCTAGACTTCAGTCAGGTTAGCTATTGGTCTCAAGAAAGAAAAAGAGAGACATACTCAGCTAGACATTGAATGGCAATGATGCTGTCTGTTGCATCAATCGCCTCAGAATTCTGGAAGGATCTTGCCAACCCTTTGGGGGCGGGATGTCTATTGCCCGGCGATTGCTCTCCGCCATCACGTCCGAGGTGGGACTCGAGCTCGTCTTCCTGATCTTGAAAGGAAGAATCATCTACTGTAGTGTCACCACTCAAAGCACTTCCAGAGCCATCAGAATCACAAGATGACAGCGAGAGAGCACGCTGCAATCTCTGGCGGAGACGCTGTCGCCGGTCGGTAGTCGAGTCGTCAGGCAAGTCATTTATTTTTGCGTGCAGCCACGGAATGCTCACTGATTTAGATGGGTCAATGAAAAGTGCAGTCGGGAAATGAGTGCCTTTTATACCAAAGAGGTCGTATCCGCATTTTGTTAAGTGAGTCACTCATGTACATAGTGCCTTTGAGGGATTTATGGGACCGTGTTCTCTCCTGCAATGGGCCGTCAGGAGATGAACTAGACTCAAAGTCCAGAAAGTATGGTCTCTAGATGATTTCCGTTTATTCAATGGTGTTGAGTCAACAGGATTGCTGACTGCCCATATGTGGACTCAACAGCGGCGAACTGTGGAGCTGTAGCAAATCACTTAGGGAACCAACATATAAATGTCCTAAATGAGTTAGCATCACTTTTAAACCGAATCATCTTCTAATTTGTTTGGAGCGTAACTGAGTGACCCGCTCCAGGCATGATTCGACGGAGCTACCAATGGTGCGCTCTCCCGAGTAGTCCACGAGCTGTCTATGACTGGTCTGCTGTGAATCCACAATATTTACCATAAGCCCTCAAAAACATACAGGATATCCCGCAAAGATATTATTATTGATTTGAGTTGAGTGGTGAAGGCCGGCGACAGCCACCGCACATATTCCAGGTACCAAAGTCATAGCAAGAAAGGTGATGCCCTTTCTAAGTTACCGAAGGATAAAATAATCGTTAACTGACCGTCAATTTTTTGGTACTCCCAAACTTTAAGACTTCCTAAGCGACTAGGAAATGTGAGATTAAACGGGTACCTGACCGCTGGTCAGCCAAAATGCCGACCAATCAAAGTCTACCTCTGTTGCCCTTTGGCAGCAGTCTAGTGTCCGGTGAGTTTCAAAATTCATTTTCAGTATTTGAATCATGGATTTCTTGCTTGGCAGGCTCCAGGGCGTATATTAAACATCAATCTCTCCTTACCGCTGTGGTGATTGACGACCCATCTTCCTACCCCAAATTCTCTTCTCTCACCAGGCATTGATCGCTCATTGCTCCCCCACCATGGCGAGAGGAAATAGCTGCAAGCAGGATCGGACCAGCCATCACTCGCAGCGAGCAAGGCCGGTGATTAAGAAAGCTCGATCAGTTTCAAATGCTTCAATCCGCTCGACGTCTCCAGTTTCGATCATCAGGGGCGCAAAGTCTGGCATTTTAAAACGCCATCACAGTGTGAGTCGTTCTTCTCGGATCCTGGAGGTCACAATCATTCATATCTTGTGGCGCTCTATCAACTTTTGATCTCTTATTGACTGCACATAGGGTTCCTCCGCGAAAGACCCCCGCAAACATAGTAAAATCGACCGTCAGAAATACTTTGATGTCTTTTCTAAGATACAGACGGAAATGGAAACAGAATCGGATGAGCAGCTGGCTAGAGTCACGGCACATTTTCAGGCAGAAAAGGCGCAAGATGCGGAGAGGCTGCAGCAGATGATGGCCGAAAAGGACTGCCTCTTAGCCAAGAATTTACAGGCCGAGTGTGAGGTTTCTCGCCTGAAGCAAGAGCTGGAGGCACAGGCTCTGGCCACGCAAGACCAAGTAAGCTGGAATGAGATACAGCCAGCCTTGTACCAAGCTCATGGCCAATTGACAGCCGCCGCTACTGGGCTTTGGAACTCAATCGAAGCCATCCAAAACCGCCAGCCAGCAACATTCCTGCCTGGGTCAGGTGCCATGGATTTCAACTGGCCCAGCCTAAGCGGACCTTCCAACCTTACTGGATTCGATACTTTGCAGTCACTTTATAATTCACAGGTCACTCAACAAGACCAGCAGACAACCAACCATGCCGGTCACCCAAATTGATGGCAATCATTTTGCAAGTCGGCGTGCCTTCTGATGGTACGGTGAATTGAAATGATATAACATGTATGTCGAACCTCACCAGGTGGATTGAAACCATGAGTGCATCCAATATCGCATGAACAGTATGGCCAATATACCTTTCTATTACTCCGTCACAGGCTAGTATTTCTCGGGCAATCCTCAGTTCCTCAATTAGTGGTACACCAAACATACTCTTTTCTCTAAATGGAAGAATTACAACGAACGTATGTTTCGTCTAACGGGAGTCTCATTTGCTGCTCAGCCTTTTTTATTTAAAGGCTTTCTTCATGGTTTACTCAGACGTACTCGCTCTTTTTTCCAGATGCCTGCAACGATGTGGCGACCAGCTCGGAAGGATGTGATAATTCTGCCACCGCCCAGCCCCAGGCCAAGAAGGATAGTTAATGATTCTACAAAAGTTCTAGACTGTGGCAAAATGTGCATAGGAAAATGTACGTGGGAAAATATTCAACGTACTGCTTCGTGATTCTCCCTGCCGCCGAGTTAAGGGGAACAATTGCAAATCAGCAACCACGGATCAGACGAGATGGACTTGAGAGGTGGGGTTTTCCCGGGCGGGACGGCGGCGATCGTAGGCCCCGAGATCGGCGAGACGAGACTTGGAAGTGATTTTTGTACGGCAGCGTTGGGCACCTCGCGTAGTACCCATGCCCAACTTAGTAAAAAATTCTTCAGAAAATAGTCCTAAATAGACACAATGCAAACACCCTTCATCTCAGTCCTGCCTTATTTTTATCGATCTCACTGGAAGACTTCAACCTGCCGATGCTTCCCAACAACGACCAAAGGGGCAATTCCGTAATCTTTCATTAACGTCTTCCTAGTCGAGCCTAACTAGGTCCAAGCTAGCAGGCCAAGCGTACTCACGATCCACGGTAGTCTATAGGCCCTTCGTGCAAAGTGCAAATCATTCCCCACGTGGGCCTACGCCAGTTCAGATCCTACGCCAGTTCAGATCCTACGCCAGTTCAGATCCTACGCCAGTTCAGATCCTACGCCAGTTCAGATCCTACGCCAGTTCAGATCCTACGCCAGTTCAGATCCTACGCCAGTTCAGATTGGTCAATGGCACAGTGGCACGAATCCCACGGATAGAACTCAATAGTGCGCTTTAAGGCTTTGCGTCTCCTGTCACAGCTCCACTTGCTTCTGGCTTCCAGCGGATGCCCATGGCTGAAGCCACAATTGTCTGTGTCATTTGGACTACATTTTCGAGGAATCGGTCTCTTTTGATAACTAATTGATGTTTGACAGTTCCACATCACATTGAATGCTCAGTTCAAGAAGGAAAGACCGTATGGGGATTGCAATTTACTGCTGGAGGAAGCCACTATGTGGGCCTCCAACAACCAATGTCTGACCCACTTGAGAAAACAAGATCATTGGTACGTTTGAAGGAGGCCCACTCGATGGCTCATCCGGAATCAAACCAACGCTCCGACGCACTGCGAGATTACCCTTCTCTTCAAACTCAAAAGATAGTTGCTCAGACTACTTCGACAATGAATGGTGCTGCCGAGCCTTTAATCGAATGCCCTGTATGTCAAGGCGAGACTAATTATATTCAAACCTGGCATATCCTACTTGAAGAGCATCATGATGGTGACGTGGGGACGGGGCAACCAATACGTCGTCACTACACTGAGATCATGCGCTTCACCCCCGAGCAACGCTCTCAGGAAGTGACCGTGCATGACTACTGTTGGGCCATCGTTGAACGGGTCTTTCAAAACACCTCTTTCAACCAAGAATGGATCGACTGTTTTAAAGACCATGTTCAACTTCTTCGGCCTTTCCTGACTCGGATTCCTTTCTACGAGCAAGCTAATCGCTTCGCTTTGGATATTTTTGCGGTCTCAAATTCAGGCAACAGCGGAGAAAGTCCCCAAGAGCGCCTAAATCTTCCTGTGCCTCCTAGGGGAAGTTTCGCCTCCAGAATCAATTGTTGGCGGCAGTCCTTGTCCTGCATCCCAGGCATAAAGTCCTTGTCGGTGACCAGATCTAAATTAATGGAATTTTTCTCCATGCTAGGCGGACTAAGCGTTGCAAATGGACTCAGAAACCGGAGGTGGTGAGCCATTTCATGACGTGAGATCTAGTACGAATCGATCTATGGAAGTAGTCTATGTGCGATGTCCCAGCAAAAGGCATGTATAGAGGGATTGTGTCCAGATTTTGTCGCAGAGTCATGCCTTACACGTGACATCTATATGACTTCCATGACATGATACAGAGTGAGTGATCCAACCCTTGATACCAAAGAGCTCATGGCGTATCAGTGAAATGGAATAGCCTTCATATGTATGCAAGTGTTAGTAAATAATGATTTTGTCTGCCAATTTTTGACATTCATGCAATTAAGTCACAGACTCCAGACCCGAATCTCTGAACTCAAAATATATTTGTAGAGCTCGTTCAGACGCCATTCATGTCTAAATATAGGTTGGCCTAATTATGTCCCGAGTAATGGGAGGCATTAGTAAAGCTATCACCGAGAAGGAAAGGATACATACAGTAATAAAACGACATACTGCTATGTACATATTTAAACTGACCGTGAAGCCCTACTGCCACACATTTGGAGAGATATCAGTTTAATTTGATAAAGGTTGTTGGGCTATACTATGTGGCCAATCCACCCCGCCAAGTGGAGTCGTTAGGTGGAAAACTTCCCGGTCTTTCCGCTTTACAAGGGCACTTATTAGTAAATGAACGACTGAGAAATCTGTCACTCCTCGCTTTCGCTTCGCTTAGCGCGGAATATGGGGCATGCGAAATAAGCACGAGTCTTGAAATGTTGGAGCAAGTGAGTTATAACTCTATTTAATTGTGGGCCTTGTACACTTAGATCCACGTGGGCTGAGACTCGAAGCTGAAGAGAAATTTAGGGTAGCTGCATGATCAGAAGTATCTCATATTCAGTTATTGGGCCAGCTTTGCTGGTAGTCGACTACCTATTCCGGCTCTCAGCGCTCGGAATATACCCACGTGCAAGGCAGATATTTGAAGAAGACTGAGAATTCAACTTTGAGACCAGAAAGTATATAATTGATATGTGTAAGCGACTGCGAAAGTAAAGTTATGTCTAGGGACGTACTAAGTACAATCTGAGCCCTTGCGGATGTGGACCAGTGGGCTACATATAAAGCATATATATTTGAAGCACTTGGGGTACTGTACGGGGATATATTGCATGTGATCTTCCAATTTTCCTATTAGATTGACCTGCCTTATTCACCTCAGGTACATATATACACGACAGGATATTTGCGAAATACAGAGTGTATTTACTATACTATTTCAAGGTCTGATCCAAACTATGGAGGCCTGGAATGAAAATTCTCAAACATTTGAATCACAGAATGATACATAGAGACATGCGACTTGCTCGAAATAATGAAGTTGAATCAAAGTATCTATCTCCACTAAGCCAAGATATACGTGGAAGCGACGACTTCAAATGTTATAGCCACTGCTGCCGAAGCCAACTTCAGAAGGCCCATCATCGTACACTTCATGGAGCGGAAATTCATCATCAAAGCGTTCGAAATCACGGGTGATATTACCTTTCACTTTTCCGTTGAGCTTTCGAGATGGATTCGATGACCCGTCACTATAATTCCCCACGCACGTGGAACTGTGGTTTGCACCGTGGAGCGTTCTACATTCGAGGGTTAGTTCAGACTTTCCAGGTTGAAATCTAGATTGCTTGTCAATACGCAAGCAATGCAGAAATACGTACTCCCCAAGTAGCTCGGCTATAGCAGGTTTGATCGTCGGCAAACACGCGTTTACCACGCCAAGGGTTGGTTCCAATACCGAGTAAATGGCGCCAGGTGTAACGGTATAGGTTAGATCGGCTAGATTCCAAGTCCACAACCAAACGACCCTCAAAAGAGAAATGACACAGATACTAGGAAGGATGAATGTAGTCAGTAAAGTGTCTCCGCGGGGAAGAAAAATCAAACTGGAAGGAGTAAATGTTGAGGATGCAAAACGGAACACTTACAGTGCCCCGAGGCTGAACATTGCGGCGACGGCAATCTTTTTGGAAAAAACCATTTGTAAATTAAAGACAAGAGGCATTGGTAGTACCACAATAAAAGTGTCAATAGTTAGATTGACAATGCCAGCCACCAGGTAGGCAATGTTTTCATCTGTACAATGCCCTTCAATTGACTTATCCCAATTGTATTGCACAGGCTTGCAAAGCGCAAAGGTCTCGATCAGTACCATGGTGAAATACCCGGCAGTGATGAAGATGGTACCATAGCACACACGGCAAAATGTTTTACCCGGAAAGAGGTCCATGTAGAGATACAATATTGATGCCTTGACACACGAGTTTGCCGCAGCCCACAGCAGTTGGGCTGGAACGAACAGCTAAACAAAAAAAAGTAAGATCATCAGACAAGGGGGCACATTAAAAGATTGCGTTATAACTATCAACCCACCTTCATGTGTAGAGCGAACTTTTGAGGTGCCGTTGCCAAAAGATCTTTGAGATGGACACCTAGACCAGCTGCAAAGCCAGCTGAATAGTGAAAGGTTTGAGGTTAATATTTGATCTCTTTAGTTAAAAAAGACTCAATACATAGCGAACCTACCTGCTAGGAAGACGGACAAAGCTGACTCTGCTAGTAAAAGTGCCACCAAGGCCAAATAATCATGTACGGCCAGATTCCTTCTCTGAAGATATCTAGACCAGAGTCTGAGCACTACCGCAACAATAGCCATGGGGCCCACAATGAATGATACCACAGCTAGCTGAATGGCTCCTAATGGGAGTGTCATAATGGGAGAAAGAGATGAGCCAGACGCTTTGTCGTTCGACTCGAGGTCTAATGTCAAAAAAAAGATTAAAATGTTTGTTGTAAAGATGGAATGAATCTTGGCGCGGCTTGCAACGTGAATAAAACCACCTAAGTAGTGGAGAGTTGTTAACAACAGCTCAGAACTGATGAACCAAATTCAAATCTTTTTTAAAAAGAACTCTGCACGCGATATCTAAACTGGGTAAGATCATCGTGGGGGCTATATACGCATCAGTTTCACGCTTGACAGGTATCATTACTGCGTGGTGTAGCCTGAAAGAGGAGAACCACCTGCGCACAAAACGCACCATAATCAGGGGACTGTAACCCACCCCCCCTTCTTCTACCCTCTCTCCCCTAGGATAAGAGGCTTAAGAACGTTTAGAGTACAGCGCTTCACCCTTTATCTAGTGCATAATATTCTACTTAGAACATCATGATTGCATGCTTCACCTTCGCTGTATATTTTTAGGAACTTTTTCTTTTCCTTTTGAGTTTGCTCACGGGGGGAGGGGGTGTGGGGGCTCAATCTCGGGGTCCCCATCTGGGCATCTAATCGACCCAATAGGCGAACAGTAACCAGCACAAATGGGAATTACATGGCCTGTGCATGTGTTTGAAGATGGGGCGAAGTTTGAATGCAGCAATGATGTTCATCACCGCCGTAAGCAGGCACTTTCATTCGTTTACCGGGTATGTATGTATTGAAACTTGAGGGGGCCGAGGCATGTGATTGGTGATGCTTATGTATATGTGGAGATGCTCTTCGTACTTTCCCTCGAATTTCATCTCCTCTCTAGTGATAATCTCGATTGAATAGCACCTGCAAGTGTGTTGCTTTAGTCCCGAGGTCGCGCCTTACCTCTCCCGACACCTCAACCTTCGTATTTACATGAAGATCTTCCAAGGTGACCGCTATATCATCTGCAACTTAAAATAGATGATCGATCAGAACACCTGTCAATACCAAAACCTTGGAGTATTTGAAGTAACAAGAAATCGTCTCCCCCGGGCGCTGCTCAAAGAATACGTAACGGTATGAGAAAAAGCCCAATAAGCCAGAGTGGGTAAAGCTTCCAAGATCTTCGATCTCCTTCACGAGTCTTGTTCCTGCAAAAGCCCAAAGTTACGAAAACGCCTGCAACACACGCAGGGATGCAGGAAAGCCATGAGCGTTCAGCAGAGCCTAAATCCCAAAACCAACAGGACAAAGCTGTCCATACGATGATTCCCACTGCCATGACAGCCCTGGCATTTTCGTCTCCGATCAGCAGGGGCACTGTTTTTCGACCCGAGACTCTATCCCCTTCAATGTCCCGAAAGTCTTGGGCGTGAACAGTTGTCGAAATCGCCCCAACAAGGACAAGAAGCCATGTGAATGCTTTCATATCGCCAGAGAGGACTGAGCTGTTTGTTGCAACCTCGAGTGGTCCAGCAAAGAAACATGCGAACCCAATACCATTGAGTAAGTTCTTTAGTAGGGGGTTTGATGCACCACCCCATTCATTGTACCACAAACAGGAGAAGGCCTCCAGAGCACAAGGTGCCACACCGCCTGTCATGCCAGAAACGGAAAATATTGTTGGATACATGCAATACACAAGCGTTCTGACTTGGCTTGGTGAAATGCGGCTAGCTGAGAGAGGTCTCCAGGGCTTATTGATTTTGTCTTCAGAGATGGCAGAAACATGGCGCTGGTTGTGAAGAGTGAACAGAAACAAATTGCTCCATGACCAGAGGAACATTCCGGGTAAAGACACCAATATCTGACTGAGAGACATGGAGGCACCCATGGCAAATTCAGACGCCATAGAAACATTCAATGCGCCGAAGAGGAGCCCCAGGCAAATGATATCCTTGATATTATCGCAGACAAAGAGGTGGGCAGTGTATGCATGATAGCACGATGACGATAAGAAAGACGCCATGGTGGTAGGTAAGACGATGGAAGGCACAATCGGCGGTCAAAAAGGCTATAGCTGATTCAAAACAAAGAAAATGTAGTACTGCTTCTTAGCATGTTTTCATGTGCCGACGCTCTCCGTTTTAAAGGGTTGGTTTCATCCACCTAGAGCCGCAGTCGAATCGGTATCTAACGATGCTAGCTTTCTGGCTTATTTTCAATTGAGATGTTTCAGGCAATCAACATAGTATGGCGATACCCAATCATTGAGAGCTTTGGAATAAATGAGGAAACCCTTCAAAGATGGAGCTACTACTGCTGCATGACTAGCGTGAACCACGTCTCCATAATATCGTCTTCGAAACACCACCAAGGTTTAAGACTCGACTTTCAAACTTGAGGCATTTATTCCGGACCCCACGTATACAACACTGGTAGGACCCCGCTTTTATGTCTGCATCGCACAATCAATCTACTGAAGCCGCGCAATGCCCCATGGCCACCAAATATACAGTAGGACCAGGTCAACTTGCTAGTTTTCCTATCCGTCCAGTTCGCACGTGCGTGTTGAGTGTTCCGGGGGTGGTCTAGCAGCTAGCTCTCTCACGTATCCAATTGGTCCTTTGAAATGTGCGTATATTTGTTTTCAGTTCTGGTTCAAGTTTGATTCAAGTTTTATACGCTGTGGCGACCATCCGCATTTCCACATCTGGATGCGACAATTGTTCGATATTCTTTTGAGGTTTTTATTTTTAAATGAAGAATACGTTAGAGAAAAGGATAGAGCAATCTTGTTCGGTCTTGAACCCCCTCCATCAATCTGAGTTCTTCACTGTTCAATGCTGCCAGTTCGCGCCTGGTGACCCCACTTATACGTGTCAACTGTATTCTTACAACAGATCACGCTCGTGACAATTGATACATGTACATCGGCCAACAGCTAAGATAAGTTAGTACCACCCGGCCCGCAGATCTTTCGACTCTTGGAATGTATTGAGTGGCGAATAAGGCTTTGAGCGAGCCGTGTTTGCATGGGGCGAGTATGCATGACACCTGGGGGCCAATATGCATGGGGCCAATATGCATGGGGCCAATATGCACGCAGCAAGACAAAAATTGGACCTCGGAGGTGCTCAGAAGCGGGGTTTTCACAATATCATTAAATAAGTTGAAATCTTATGAGCTAATGGAAACTGCTAGCTGTACCGCTCAAAGGTACTAAATCAACCGAAACCTTTCTCATGCAAGTTAGATGACATTCAATTATCACTGTCACCTGCTTGGTAAAGAACTTGCAGGTGAGCTACATGTATGTACGTCATCCCTGGAGTCTTACCTCGGTTGGTATACAGTACATTAAAGGTATTACAATACCTGCAGTCAGCTCCAACATTGAACTTTTTCGATCAGAATCTCAGTTAACACATGTGCATTGATGACCTGATCCTTTTAGCACAATATCAAGCGCTCGTCTCGTCAATCCTTATATCCTAACTTGCTTATATGTAGAAGCCTTCAACCTCAAGGCTGAAATAAGCTTTTTGGTAAGCACTCTCCTTCCTCCGCTAAAACGCCATTGCCGCGACTCATAAACACCGTGAAACCGTGGGCCCTATCTATTCGGTGTATTGTACTTCAATACCGTTATAAACTGTTCCGCGATCAAGCTATTTTACAAGTCGGTAATATTTCCGTAACTAACAAATCCCGTATCCAGAGAGGAACGCTTGGATCGATTCCAAGGTAAGAAGAATCTTTCCTTTCGGTCCTCGGTTTCACGTTAATTAGGCACCAGCACCGGGCACCATCTGAGCGGGGTTTTTTATTAAATATTGAGAAATTAAAGTTGGCGCAGAACCTTCTCAGGTAGACCTTTCAAGTACAACAATGCGGCGGTAAAACTCAAATATTCAAATGTTGATCAGGAAATTCGGAAGCCGTCGATCCAGCCCTTTTGAGTGAGGCGTTTGCTATGTCGAGCTATGGCCACTTTTGAATAGCCCTTCTATGTAGAAATATCATTGGGTAAAGCATGTTTCAAATGTCCTTTGTTTAATATACGCACTTACAGTGGGTACTTGGGCACATGGGCGGGCGTTGGTATTAGTCTAGGTACGGCTGAGTGCCATCCAAGTTGAGCTAGAGCTTGAAAACGCACTGCTAGATATATATTCCGACCCAAGTGCCGCTGCTTTCCCCGTTCTTTTCTAAGTCTTAACAATATTTGAACTTGAACTTAAACTTGATTATCAGGTTGCAACATAGGCTGCCAGCTTGTTTTTGTCGTCTTCACAAAAATTTCTATCCGATCTTGAAGCTACTCTGCATCTCGTACAAAATGGCTGCTACTTCATACGATTTTGTCATCATTGGCGGTGGTACGGCTGGTCTGGTAGTTGCATCCCGACTGAGCGAGGACCCCAGCATCTCTGTCCTGGTTCTCGAAGCAGGTGCCGATTTGGCAGCCGATCCCCGCGTGAACATCCCCATATTTTACGCCGCACTAATGGGATCCGATGCTGATTGGAAATTCCGCTCTACCCCTCAGGTAAATTAGTAACGTCGATCTCTCAAATGTCTGATAAGGACTTAGGCTTACCCATCTCGTTGATAGTCGGGTCTTAATGGTAGAGTGATCGGTCTCAATCAAGGAAAGGCACTCGGGGGATCCAGTTCTCTCAACGCACACGTGTTTGTTCCTCCTTTCAAGGGAGTCATTGACTCATGGGAGGCGCTTGGTAACCCTGGTTGGAATTGGACTATGTTCAAAGCCTATCTCTCCAAGGTCTACAGCAGTCCAGCTGTAGCACAGGATGCCAAAGAAGATCTGGCAATCGACGGCTGGCCTGGATTGAACGAAGCGAAAGGCCTGATTCAAACGACTTTTGGTAATGAGTTGCACCCTATTCGTAAGGCATGGGCCGACTTGTTCCGCAGTAGTGGACAATACAACACCGGGGATCCATTCACTCATAGCTCAGTGGGCTCCTTCAGCTCCCTTGCCAGCGTTGACTCGCAGGGTAAGAGAAGCAACTCTACTTCTGCCTACTATAAGCCTGTGGAGTTTCGAGAAAATCTCCACCTTCTTACGAACTCCTTCGTCGAGAGAATTCTTTTTGACGGAAGCAAGCCGCCCAAGGCTATTGGAGTTGAATACAGACTTGGTGGTGTCTCAAATACTGCCCATGCAAAGAAGGAAGTCATACTCGCCGCTGGCGCTCTACAGTCTCCTAAAATTCTCCAGCTTTCTGGAGTTGGTGGGGCAGAACTTTTGGAGAGGTATGGCATCAATACAATCATGAACATCCCTGGAGTTGGCCAAAATCTTCAAGGTATGTCAAAATTTGAAAAGCTTCTACTTCAGCGCAAGAGAGATTGTTGGTGTGTTGGCCTCGATCCGAGTCTGAAACATTACTAAAATATCTCCCCGCTCGGCGCATGCCTTTTTGAGACAGACTCTTACTAATAATCACCTTCAAATTTTATAGACCATATGATTGCGTACACCGCATTTCAGGCAAAGGATGGGCTTGAGACTAAGGACTCACTGGTCAGACAAGAGCCTGAAGCTATCGCCCAGGGAATGCAAGAATACACAGCCACGCAGTCCGGGCCCCTAGCTTCACTCGGGGTCCACACCTACGCCTATTTGCCTCTTCCCGCACCGGACAGAGATGCCCTCCAGGACTTATATACTAACTCCGCCCCAGCAGACTCACAAGAGCACAAGGCGACACGAGCATATTATGAAATAGCGAAAACCACCGTTCTTGATCCTGACCAACCATCAGCTGCGTACTTGTCTGCCTTGGGACAGACAAACTATCCTAAAGATCTTCGAGACCAGCATATTCCGGCTGCTTCACCCGGAAAGTTTGTCACACTTGGAGTAATGCTGTCTCAACCGCTTTCCCGTGGAAGCGTCTATATGTAAGTCACTCGTTCCTTTTTTCTCGAAACTCCCGGGACTACTTGCCTCTAATAGCGCTGCCACACCCCTCCCAGCAAAATCTAGATTTGCCAAAACTGACATGGAATTTCAGTGAGTCTATCAATCCAGAGCACCCACCTATCATTGATCCTAGTTACCTGTCGAATCCCTTCGATCTAGAAGTCATAGCGCGGCACTTACGTGCTGTTAAAAACTTGGCACAGTCACCTCAGCTTGGAGAGCTGCTCGAACAACCACTGAAGTTTCGCGACCCTGATGCAGACTTTCAGGGAGACTTGGATGCTGCAAAGAAATATGCTCAAGAGAATTTGATGTCCATGTGGCACTTTGCGGGCAGCTGTTCGATGCTGCCTCGAGATAAAGATGGAGTGGTGGATTCCAATCTCAGGGTTTACGGCATCGAAGGACTGAGGGTTGTCGATGCGAGTGCCATCCCACTTGTAAGCACAGCGAATCTGCAAGCCACGGTTTACGCATTCGCGGAAAGAGCAGCGGATATCATCAAGGGAAGCACGAAAAACGAGTAAGTATGGCCTCAAAGAATTTCCAGTGCTCTCCAGCTTCTCAAGCGGACTTGCCTGTAAAAATCCAAATTTGTGTCTTCACCCCAAGATGAGACTTCTAGCCCTATGAGTTGGACTGTCGAGTGTCATTTTTACGGACTTCCGAGGTTATGTAACGTCAACAGTGCTGGTTGGAGCCATGGGAATCTGGGAAGATACATTGCATCCCTATGGAGGGGTAACTATTACAAATCCGGCCGCATTGTTAAATCAAGAAAGAATACAATTTTTCATACAGGGTACTAGTAGTAGTAATTTCATCTACCCCGATCCCTAGCGAGTTGTAACCCTGGGTTGAAGAACCAGTGTGATAATCATTCTCTAGCTAGACGAGTATATGCAGCTATTTATAGTCACAGTAGTGGTGGCAGCCTAATATATAAATCCCCTAATCTGGTATAAAACTTCACGAACAATATGCAGGATACGATAATTATATATCTTGGTTATGTACTACTAGAATGATCCGCATCCTGACAGAAACGCGTCAAGGCCTATCGTGGCCCATTGCCGCTTCCATCAGCCTAGGATGAGAAGGCGCTGGTCTGTGTATTGTAGAATATCCCACTAGCTATCACGCAGGCTATAGCGTATATTACCAACCGGCTACCCCTGCTTAACCTCTTCGCCATACGTTCAAATTTTCCATGAAAGCCGGTCTAAGCGGACGCGGCTTCAACAGAACGAGGGTTTCACGGATCTTCGTCGGGATCCTAGAATTCGCTTTGCGGTGATCACAACATGGCAGCTATCGTCTGAGCAGATCCATGAAGAGCGGCCGACAGCGACAGATCTTTTGGAGTTGATGGGTATGTTTGATCGGCAAGCAAACCCCGAGGAACTCGTGCGCGACTCCTATCAAGACGAACTGGACTTTCACGATGCATTAGCACCGCTGCCCAGCTATTTTCTGATCCGAGTGAAAATGGAACGATCGTTTATTATGTATGAGCCGCTTAGTGCAATTGTCGGTCTGGGCGTGGCTAGACGTGCATCAGCAGCTGCATGATTGGCAGGCCAGATCATGAGAAATCCTGGCGTGGGTATTTCCAGGCAGCGAATGTGCAAGCTGGACAAAATGTCGATCACTCCTTGCGCATGCTATCTGTTGGCGATCGTCCATGTTAACTGAACTAAAATTTTCGCAACTTTCCGTGTCCCAGACTTTAGGGAAACGCTGTGCTTTCATAAGGAAATTTGAACTATGGATTATAAGTGAGCTTCATTCATTCTTGCTGAAGCCGGACTGATGTTGAACATAGCTCCCGCATCGTCTGCCGCAGCGCACTGCGTAATATATTTTCGATCGATTGTGTCCATTTAATATCGCCAGGCGAAAAGTGTAATAGTCATACGTATTCCCAACTTTGGAATAAACTTCCGGGTGGCGCAATAAACGTTGAATACACGGAGTGTTCCCGCTCGCAGCAGCAAACATGGGGGCTGTGAAACTAGAGGGTCCAGCCTCATTCAGTGCGGTGGAGTGACTGGACAGATATTTCAAGATGGCCAGAGTATGTGTAGACTGCAGGCGAAATCACTCAATTCATTTGTACAGAGATGGAGGGTCCTGAGACACTCTTACAAAAGGCTGCATTTCTCCTTGCGAGCCAAATTCAGTACAATTTTGAGAGACTGTCTGCATCTTTTGTCACCCTTCCGTGCTCTTTTGGAGAAGCAAGTCTGTCGATATCTCCGCTCCTTTTGCAAAAGAACGATTTCAGCATTGAGATGGAGAACTGATCTGCGGGATTTATCCTTCGAAGCAGGAAAAGTATTTCCTTCACTCAACCAGCGTTTCAAGCGATCGAGCTCGGCTGTCTGCCGGCGGATCTTTCTATCGATTGTCTGACATAAGTGGCACTTATGAAAATCTTCTTCGGTGTCATAAATGAGCCGCAGGCCACACGTTTCACCAACGCGATTTTCGGACAAGCATCTCTGAGCGAATGCGGTCCATTGCCAATTCCCGCATGAAAATCTTCGCTGGTTGTAAAAACACATTTTTTGGGCCCAGTGACCGGTTTCGAGAGTTGGTGGTAGATTCCTGAATCATCAACAAGGAGTTTCCTCGTATAGTGGCAATTGTTGAGCTTTACGATGGCTCTCCAAAAAGATAGAATGGCTCTCCGAAAACTTAGCAAATGTCTGATCAGCAGCGCCGTCTTATTCAGTAGAGAACGATCCCGCTCTGAAGTACGAATTCCAAAAGGACGAATGGGTCTAGAGCATTGAGGAAAGCACAGTGCAAGTCGAAAGGCAGAACGGATTGACCTTTCAAAATGATGAAATGTGCAATTTCCTTCGGAGTGGACATAGCACTTGTCATCAGCATGTTTCGCGCAGTCACTGCGCAAAATTTTGGACAGGGTTCCCCTCCCTAATGAGACTCATCCTTGCTTTTGTGAGATAAGAGTAATTTGATTGGCCGTACCAATGAGGGACTGTCACCGCGCTAACATGCTTATGGTGGCAAACCCGATGGTCAGACCCGATAACATAGAACGGCCGTATTTAGAGCCAAGGCGAAATCCTATAGCGCATTGTAAGTCGCCGCCGCCCACTTGTTTGTAAACGCAGATTCGAACAATTGGTAATCTTCGTCTGCACGCATTAGATTCACATCAGCCATACATCTTCTGCACAAGCGGAAGCTGCGCTCTGCTGGAGAATTCACTACAGCAAGTTAATCCTAGCCAGCATTCATGTAATCACTGTTCAAGATGCAGCCAGCCGCAGTCACATATTTGTTTCAAATTTGCGCTCATTGAAAATGCAGCCTTTCGTGATTTCCCTTGGAACCCATAGCCCAATAGAGCCCACTAAACAGGCTAGTGCCAACCATTTATCTTTCGCGGCAATAATTCTGCATGAGGGTCAGGTCCTCTCTGTTCCAATGGAATATGCCAGGTAAATAGGTGAGTTCCGATATCACATCATGGCGAGATTAGGTTGACGGTGGGATTTGTAAGAACTCGATGGAATTCGGGCTAGTCAACTTTGACTTCAGGTTGAGGGAACTCGGTCGACGTATCGAGGTCTTCACAGAGTGGATCTACGGTTTGCACCCTAAAGTTATAGTCTCTATCATCGTCCGCGCCACTTATGGTATGCAATAGTGACCAGTCACGTATGTGTGCATGCGCACGCAATCAGGACAGTCTCCACATGCCCAATCCATTTTGGGGTGGGATAGCGCTAGAGTACATTGTATGTACTGGTCAAAATTGTGTGCCGATCGCTGCAGATCAAAGATTCCCGTCCGCTCCTTCCGCCACTTAGTTCAGAGCCCTTATATACGCCGTCGTAGTCAAAACATTGAACTGAGCTATATCTGTCTGGGTCCTCGACCTGGTAATCGAAATGCCAGTATTATATTTCACCCACTGTCCCACACCGCTGAAGTGTAAGTTACAAGCTTTGCCTCACATGGGCTGATCTGCGACTTTGATTAAATCCCTTAATTCCTCCAATCTCTCCACTCACGGCAGCGCCAAGCAATGGAAGAAAAAGAAATTCTCGGATTAAGACATTTCAGACGGGGCCCGATCCTTTAGCCCCCAAAGTCCTTTCATTGCAAAACGTAATAAACCGGAAACAATCCTTGTTCCTTTTTCAGCCAAGGTGGATAGAGGTGCTGTCCAGACCCACTCATGTAATCAGGCGAGTCAATATTACGCCCTAGGGGCTGATTTTAAATTACCAGGCAAATGCTCCCAGACATATTATTTGATTCCAAGCATACACATGTAGCGACCTGAGCATGCAACTAAGTAAATGGATATCTCATTTAGCCCCCACCTCCATGTTACAACGGCCGCGCGCTCAGCCCCCTGGGTGACCGAGGAATCACCTATGGCGGATCGGTTTAATTGACCACACGAGGAGCGCGACTTGGTATAAAAAAAATAAAAAGGTGCTATGCGCGGTATTGTGGGAGGTGCCCGGATTCACACGTGGTACTGAACTTGTTTTCCATCCGAGTTGACTAGATCCACATTGTCTGCTTTTATTTTCAAACCCCAACATTTGAAGGGCGGGATTTTTTTACCGTTCCATACTGCATTGCCATTAATCATGTCCTATCTCAGAAATGAGGATTATTTGGCTGCTTTGGCATCTAACGAAGACCCTACAAAGCTCCAACCTGATGATGTGAGGGCTCGTTACGAAGAAGAACGACAAAAACGTCTGCGTGACGACGGAAATGCTCAGTTCATCCACCTGGAGAAATCGGCAAATTATAAGCGTTTTGCTGATGATCCATGGGCGGATCCTGCAGACCTTCAGCCACTTCAAGAAAATTTTCCTGATAAGCGAAGCGAAATACTCATTATCGGCGCTGGGTGGGGAGGAATTCAGATTGCCGTTCGTATGATTGAAGCTGGAATTCCAGCGAAGGATATTCGGATTGTGGATGCAGCGGGTGGTTTTGGCGGTACCTGGTACTGGAACCGCTTTCCTGGTCTTATGTGCGACATCGAAAGTTACAGCTATCTTCCCTTGCTAGAGGAAACGGGCTATGTGCCCAAGCATCGATACTCGTACGGCAACGAAATTCGTGAATATGCCAACCTTGTTGCCAGAAAATGGGGGCTTACAGATTGCGCTATCTTCAAAACCCAGGCGACAGAAATTGTCTGGGATGACGACGCCAAAGAATGGATAGTCCAGCTAGCTCAGCATCAAAAGAAGGAGTCCCAGCAGACGGGATCCGTCGATACTCTGGAGATTCGCTCGAAGTTCGTCGTCATTTCCACCGGTCCACTCAACTGGCCAAAGCTGCCAAATATTCCAGGCATTTTGGATTACAAAGGAAATATCTTCCACTCAGCACGTTGGGCTTATGATATTACCGGTGGCTCCCCGACAGATCGATCACTTGCCAAATTAAAGGTATGACACGACCGATAAATTCCCACAAGGCTCATTGTTTGCTGAACAGATGTATAGGATAAGAAAGTTGCAATTGTTGGTACAGGAGGGACGGCGGTGGAAATTGTTCCACATCTCGCGAAATGGAGCAAGCACCTCTATGTTATTCAAAGAACACCAGCATCAGTCGGGTTCCGTAATCAGCGAGAGACTGATGCAGAATGGTTCCATAAAGAGGTTGCAACGTCAAAAGGTATTAAGCTTTTTTATCAGTTCCTGCAATGATTCACTTCACCATTTCTTGTTTTATTCGAGCTAACTCGACATAGGTTGGCAGCGAGAGCGAATGCGAAATTTCCATCAGCATTTTACTCTGGGAAAGACGCCAGATGTGAATCTCGTTGACGATGAATGGACTGGAGCTCCTGGCTTGGTTGGGCTGACTGGCAACAAAGAAGGGCCAAAAGTGCATGAAGAGGTGCCTGCATACATGGCAAAGTTGGTTGAGGCCGACATGCCGTATCAGAAGAAGATTCACCGTCGTATCGATAACGAGGTGAAAGATCCGGTTGTCGCTGAAAGGCTCAAGCCCTGGTATCCGATATGGTGTAAACGACCTTTATTCCATGACGATTACCTTCAGGTATTTAACCGAGCAAATGTCACTCTTGTGGATACTGAGGGAAAGGGTATGGAAAGGATGACTGCAGACTCAGTGGTGGTTGGTCATGAAGCCCATAAGGTCGATCTAATCATCTTCGCGACAGGCTATCTTGCCCCACCCGCAGGGACCCCAGCCGAAAAGGCCAACATGAGAGTAATCGGACGAAACGGCGTCTACATGAGCGAGGAATGGCCTCGTGTGGGCCCTACTACCCTCCATGGCGTTATCGATGGCAAGTTCCCAAATCTGTTCCTTGCTGGTCCACAGCAGGCGGCTACCAGCGGAAACTATCGCTTTAACCTTGATGAATACGCGAAGCATATAGCCTACATATTGACCGAATCAAAGCGAAGAGCCAATGGTGCAAACGTCGTTGTTGCACCATCAGCAGAGGCAGCGGAGGATTGGGCCATGCAAGTCACAATACGCTCTGCACCTATGGCAGTGGCAATTGGGTGTACCCCAGGCTACTTTAACTTGGAAGGTGAATTGGATCGTATGCCGCCGGAGTATAAGATGGTTCTAGCACGATCGGGGCTTTGGGGCTCGGGGATTGAGGATTGGATTGGCGTGATTGAAAAATGGCGAGCAAATGGTAGCATGGAGGGAATCATCGTCTCCTAGATAACTGCACGTACCGGGTTTCAAATTTGAGAACCATGAAGTTGATTGAGGGACAGCTGAAATGGACGAGAGAGGATATCTCAAAAACTATAGTTTATGTTTGAATCGATAGGTAGGTACAAAGGAACTGCGGATTGTGACAACCCTGGGCGACCGTTCTAGATGTTCCATCTTATATGCAGGCTGTTCGTAAATCCCGATCTGAATTGAGATCCCGTCTACATAGCTCTCGGTATCTCTAAATAGATACATTTCACCAGTCGAGAAGTTGTTTGGTTTTTAGCCAAAACCAAGAAAAATAGCTGATAATCCCTAATCCTAGTAGCTCAAGTGATGCCTCCATTACAGATAGAGTGACTTTCGGACGTTTTTTTCTTCTCGCTAGGTGTTTAATTTATCTTACCAGCCTGGCAATTGGCTGTCAAACTGGCGGTCCATCCCAACCCGACCAAGACAGCTGCATTGTACATTATTGCTTCTATAATTTTTTCCCAACGGGGGATATTCCCGTGCTTTAGCTATCACCAATATGACTTGGATGGCTGGACTGATGACCGGTCCTTTGCTGGCAGAATTGGACATTTTGGCTATTTTGAGTTGCAGTGCTGTCTCGGTAAGACATTATAATTTGTCTGCCCATGTGCCTTTTTACATGGCTTCGTTTGGTACACCAGCCATCTCGTTCTCGTATGCCTAATTATCAAAGGACAGGCATGAAACCAGAACTGAGGGGTACCAAACTTATACAGGTCAAACTCTGGAAAGAGGCCAAAAGTCTGGCTTGGATAGTCGTGGTTGAAAGAGTAGCTAGTGAAGACCTCCCGGGTGTATCTATCACTGATGTGAGGGTGTCACGTATCTGTTGATGAGGAGTGTGTCCTTTCAATTAAGGACCATATAAAAAAGGGTATAGTCGACTCTTGATACAAGACGTAACGCGAGGAAGCAAAAGAAAGATGGCTTCCTCGCGTTCAGGGGAACCCAGATGCGCCATGTGGTGTTCGCCTAGGGGTGGAGTTGACCATATTGAGGTATGATTCGGGAACATGAACATGTTCTAGCATGGGCCTCGTCTTTCTTTGTTCTGAAGAAGCTTTGCCTCCGTTTCCACAGCAGCTTCCTCAGGAGTCCCAGTATGATGGTTTTGATGGAGCGTCAAATTCGTCCTACGAGTGAATGTCTTTTGACAGTCCGCGTACGGGCATTTGTAGGGTCGCTTTCCAAAGTGGATTTGACGATGTCTGGCAAATGATGAGGAGTCGCTGAATGGCTATATGGCATCTACACTTAGATTGTCCTCCAATGAAATAGAAAAGACGTGGAACAAGGAAGTTGACAGACCCTTCCGCATCGCTCACAAATGTGAGGTTTCTCTCCAGTGTGAACTCGGGAGTGAATAGTCAACGCTGATTGTTGTATAAACTGCTTCCCGCACCCGGGCCAGTCACAAGTATGTGGCTTCACACCGGTGTGGGTTCGCTCTGTAGGAGAACAAAAAGTCAGCTCATTCTCCATGAGTTCCGAGGTCAGAGCTTTTACATACCGTGCCGTGCAAGACTACTTCGGCCAGCAAAACGATGACTACAGGTGGAGCAGTGGAAGGTCTTCGGGGGAGCCTCAACACCAGTTCGCCCTGTAGGATTAGGGGCCTGCTGCATCTGAGGCTCTCCGGCATGTCCACCAGGCACATAGCCCACATTACAGGGGCCAGAGCCCTGAGTTCGGACGTAACAAAAAGTTTCCGCGAGTCCCTGATTCATGGGAGCTCCAGCATGGGGAGGAAGTGTGTTGACCGCGTTGACCGCCGCACCGCACTCGGCATTTCTTGGCGAATGTTGTTGATTCATGTGTGCACTCTGAAAATATTGCTGATTTGATTGCGCTTCTGCGGTGGCGGCAACGGCAGAATTCTTCCCGTTCAAGATCGTCGTGAAGTCCATGACCCGTCCCGCCGATCAGTCTAGAGACCGTAGTCAATAACAGCGCAGGCGGGCCTCCTTTCCTGTTTCAACCGTCCTTGGTGCAAATTGGGAGGGTGTTCTAGAATTTGCGAAGCAGCCGTTCCGAGCAGACTCTCCAAATGAATGTATTCGATTGAGATCCTTGTGTGTCATGTATTCATTCACACCTGATATCCAGCTAGGCTGTCTGTTTTTAGCTCAAGACGAGGTCGAAGGTCGAGTACACTTTTACGGTAGCTGCACGGTGCTGGCTCACTGGCTAGTTTTTTGAAATGCAAAATTACTTCGTTTATAGACACCAGGTCAGCTCAAGGGAATGGAAGTCGTAAATGTGGTTCGTCTCCCAGAAACTGCACTCTGTGCTGACAGCGATCGTGATACGATGAGGGTGACGCGAGTTTCCAGGCGACCGGGAAGAAGCGGAGAGAGTGGTGTTCGGGATCGTCGTGACGGGGGGTTGGCTGTAAGGGTCAGAATCATATCAGAAACGAGCACGGTCAGCCTGAGTTAATTGATAGTGACGTAGTTGTGGCCCCATCTGACCCTCGCGCCTTGAACAGACTCGTTGTTCTTGGTTCTTCGGCTCCATTGACGCGCGGGATAACCAGCGCAAGGAATCAGTTTTGATGGATGGAGAACGAGGTAGTTGGGATCACCGATGACGCGGATCGTATGCTACAGTGAGGTCGCAGTCGAGATCACCGATGAGGGAAAGGAGCGGAATTTAAAGAGCAAAAACAATCGGGGAGGAAATTTTCCGAGAGCGGGAACCGCAAGTCGATAAAACATCCCATTTAACGCGGTGATGATTTCACGAAGTACATCTTTTCTCATCGATCCGTGAGTGACGAAGCTTCTATTGAAGATAGAGACGCAGCCCACCTTTCCTGATTTCGACTCTTCTCCGCGTCGATTCCCCTCTCTCCCCCACGGGATTGGCCATTGGGAATGGCGACTTGTATCTAGTGTGTGGAAGATGGTGATCTCAGATAGGAAGCTTTGCGCTTCATTGAGCCATCTTTCACTCTAGAGCCAGTATTTCGATATGAGCGATCATAGTAGCTTCCTTATGGATTTGCAGACATTGCATATAGATATTGGCCTCACTTATTTGCCAAAATATCCCATAAACGCTGCAGAGTGACGCACAGAGCCGAGCGTGTTGTTTCAAATTGGCAACGACTCATTCCTCACAAACTCAAGACGAGGGTATGGCAGGTTTCTGGATCAGAAGAGACTTGGGCGTCCCAAAATTAAGTGTTAGACTTCATTCAGGTCACTTAAGGCAGCCGCAACGCAATAAGAAGTAGAGGTTTGTGGGACTAGCCAGTCAACTCTACGGGTTTCAAACTTGAATAAGAAATCAAAAATTGCTTCAAATTGAATCTTACAGAAATAAATCACTCGTTATTAAGCAAGACCAGCTTATTTTCCATATGCAAGTTGCAAGCAAATACACCGCATCTGTAAAGTCCTGCGCGGATTCCAAACCAACTCGCTCAGGCATTTATTTGTGTTGTGATATCAAGCTGGCGCAAATCAGTAACAAAGCCGCAACGTCGATATTAATACTGAAGTGCCTATGCAAGGACTCAAGTTGATTGGGGCTGATTTTGTCCTTTTGTTGTATGTACAGCCTCATATTCTCCCCTGAATTTCAAGATCAACCAACATTCTTTTGGAGTATATATGGAGAAACGGAGGATCGAAAAGCAGACCCACATTTTAATGGCAACTATTCAATCTGGAATTTTCTGTTACACAGGAGAATTTATTGTATGTCTTTCTCGATATTTATTACCAAGCTATAGCATGATGTTTCTTTGAATACTTGTTTGAACTTGCCTCGCAAGTACGTTGAACAAGACTGAGGTTTTGCATGGGTTTGATTCATGTATTATCGCCAAGGTAGGTATGCAGTCATCCGACGTGTCAAATTTGATTGATTTGAGTTCCTCTTTGACGATATCCATCTCTCTTTTGAGGTCTTGAAGCTCCACATTGTGATCTTCCAAGCTTTGGTAAGGTTTCTTCCATTACGGCCATTGCTTCGCTGATAGTCTGATTTGGATTCTTCCGGGCAACCTGCATTGTTGGAGAATGAATCAGTTCTTGGTTTAGCGTATAGAAGAGGATAGGGGGGCATGTTTTCACGAACGCGTCTTTTTTCTCGTCTGCCCAGCCTGCGTTGGGGACTACCATGACGGGACGTTGGCGTCACGAAAGGCGAGGACACGTCACGACTGATACTAGGTTTTGACCATGTATTTACGTTGTAATGTGAAACGCCTTTAGATGTGTCTCCTGCCCGAAGCTTCAATTGTTCTCTCAAAATTCGCGATTTTCGGCAGACGGATGCAACTATGCCATTATGAGGTAGGGATTGTTGGTCTTAAAATATGGGGAGATGTAAATTCCGCAAAGGGACTTGATTTCAAAGAATCATGAAGGAGGAAATCTCAATCTATGAGGAAATTCTGGGCGAGGACGTATACCTGGGGCGGCCCAGACAATGGCGAGTGGACGCGCGAAGTGGGTCGGGGGCAAGATCAGCCATTTTGAACCCAAGTACTGCCGTTCACAGCTTCACCGCATGTTTGTAGTCCGACAAGTCAACGCCAGCACGCACCCGTCAACGCTCATCCATCAAGAATCACTCCCATCAAGAATCACTCCCATCAAGAATCACTCCCATCAAGAATCGCATCAGCTCGAAGTCGCGCTCAGCGTCTCTTTCGAAGGCCGGACGATCTACGACGGGTCAGATCCCCTCAATGGTCGCCGTGACGAAAAGCATGCCTGGACTGGGTCCTGGCATTGAATCCGCAAGTGAGGGAATCATTCAAACAATCTGCCTACTAATAATGTCTGTCTAACACAGGCAAAGACGGCAGCTTTGAATCGGCTCGTCAGTGGGCATGTCGAGGAGCCTCTCGTGTAAAGCGACTTTACTAAATACGACTTAAGGTATGGCTTACGAGAGAGCTTTTCATCGATCGAATTGATAAAGTGGTGATTGCACTTCCCAGTGAACTGCTATGGCGCATGCCTTGGTCTATCTACTGTGCAAGTCTTGGCTTCTTCAGTCCCCATGGGAGATGAATACTGGTCCCTAGCACCACGCAGAGGTGCTTGCACATTGCTAGAGGGGCTTGATTTCGCAGCTGTCTCCTGCGGAGTCGCTTGATTTCGCAGCTGTCTCCTGCGGAGGCGCTTGATTTCGCAGCTGTCTCCTGCGGAGGCGCTTGATTTCGCAGCTGTCTCCTGCGGAGTCGCTTGATTTCGCAGCTGTCTCCTGCGGAGGCGCTTGATTTCGCAGCTGTCTCCTGCGGAGTCGCTTGATTTCGCAGCTGTCTCCTGCGGAGGCGCTTGGTAACGCAGATGTCCCTGCAGATCCTCTTGGTAACGCATTTTTCCTTGCGGAGAACTTATTTGACGCAGCGGTCTCCTGCAGAGAACTTGTTGACGCAGCGGTCTCCTGCGGGTCTCAATTGTTATCACAGCGTCCCCCTGCGGAGTTTACTTGGTAACGCAGCGCCCCCCTGCGAAGCACTGTTCTTACGTTACTGGGCTTGAGTCAGCAACAGCCGTCGTCACGGAAACCTCAGGCCCGAAGGTCTGAGGCGACACACCGCCGCGCGATGTGTGAAGAAAGAGAAATGGATCGGGGGAGGAGCCTGCTTTTATGGACTTCAGCTACGCTTTCTCGCAGATACCAGCAGTGTAGGTTTCTTACCGAGGACGGTTCTGGCGGTCGATGCAATGTCTTCACCGGTCCTGAACCATGAGCTGGACGATGCTGCGGAGTGGATCGCCAATCACGTCGCGGCAGACAGCACCGGGACCGTTCATTTCGAGCTGGATGGTAGTATTGTTGACTCACAGAAAGTGGTGGTTGAATCACAAAATTGGCGCAGTTGCAATCGAAGGGGAAAGAGCTGGCTCGCCCATGGTTCACAGTAGTGGTACGGTGACCTCAGGGAAGTGAGTCAGAAGGGAGGTCCTCAGCATTATGCTGCGCGCCATTGTGGAGGACGGTGGGTGGGCCATTGGCCTACTTTGAAGAGACTCGTCTAAGTTGTGTGCGGATTCCATATTACCTCTGAATATGCCCAAGTTTTGGCGGCCTATCTTGGGATCGAAATAGGTACGCGGCTTGACAGGTTTTGTCTTTACCGCACATTCAGAGAAAGAATGCCTATATGATTGCTATCAAAGGTAATTCATCCGTAAATCCATGATTGGACTTGTGCAGAGTCCTACGTGTCCACATATTCTATGTAAGGGCTGATATCAACTAACCAAGGTTGGCAGCGGAGAGGCCGCAGAGAGCTTCAAGTTCCTAGTGGCTGCCAATACGCTCCTACTAAGGCTGTACTAGCAAAAAGCCATGTCATTCAACTGAGTGAATACCTGCCTCCTAATCTCAACTTTTGAGGGACGCACTTTTGTGTCTTTCGTAGAGTAGTCTATGCAAATTACACGTGCACCCGCTATGTGGTGTTTTCGCGGAAACGGCCGAAATGTAATCGAGAGTGATTGCAAGGGCGCCTACGTTGAGCCACCAGAGTGTATAGATGGTGACCCCACCTCGACCCACGGGCCGCACCTGTGTGGATCCAAGGTACCCGGTGTTGGCTCAACTTGAACAGCTTGCATTGTTGTGGTTTTCCCACGTTAGGCTGCCCAAAGTTCGCTTTTTTTTTAAAAAAAAAAAAAAAAAAAAAGAGAAGCAACTTTCACGCTCCCTCCAGGGCGTGTATTGTGCGTTGTGCTCACTTCTCGTTATCCGTCTATACAAGGTGATAGAAGCGGAGCGAGCAAATCCATTTTTGTTGTTTGTAGGTATTATTTTCCGCTAGTTAAAGGGTGAGAGAAAAGTCAGGAACTAGTCAAGTCAGAAATTAAAATGAGGACTTCCTAGTGCTCGCCTCAATTTTCACTTTTCAACAAGTATCCGTCGTTCCAAATATTTTTGATCAAGCTCCGGTTTGCTTATCCCCGTTGAGTTAACTGAATTCGCTGTTAATTCAAATGAATCCGCTGGTGAATAGACGGTCCCTTATTTAGCCACAATTCCACTCCGCTGGAGGGCCTTGCCTGACCTCGTAGTCTACCCGAACCTTGCCTTTTGCCAACTATTTGTCATTCTATCTTTTATTACTAATAATGTTTACTCAACGTATGTTTACTCACCGCTGGTGAACGAAAATGTTTCTTTAGGGGAGAGAACTGTTTGCTAGTATGCCATTTTCCCTCTTGAGCACAAAGAACCAGCAAGCCTCACAATCTGCCACTCTTGCGTCCTGACTGGAGCGCTGCAGAACTAAGCGAAAGACGAAGAACTCCGCCTTAAAGAGTATAAATATGCTCCCATCCGCCTTCCTTGACTTTCCTCTTGCATCTCTCCTCGCACATATCATTTGCGAAGATTGACTTTGATCTTTTCTTTTGTCTACTACTTGTGAATATATCCAGCCACCAGCTCAAGACTTCCTACCTCTCACTAATGAAACTTTATCTCCAGGACTGACATACGAGAGCTTGAATACGTGAGTACTACCCTCCCCTAAGCTAAAGCTTATGCTAACACCGTATATCACTCGGGTTCCGTAAGGCTTCCAATAAATCCACTACAGCCAGAAAAGTTTCCACCAAGGTAAGGTTTCGATTCGGTCTGACCTATGAAAACGGCACTATGTTCTATCTAACAATCTCACAATAGAGCTTCTCGAACGGTCTGTGTACAGTCCAAATCTGAACACGTTCGATGACAACCATGACAGGCTCTTTACCCTCGATAGATTACAGTAAAGACAGTTTATATGGTAGGCCCTTAACAACTCTATGAGGTCAATCGCTGATCATACGCACTTGTATTACAGGAATCTCTCACAGAAAGGTGAATGGATTGATACATCATGAATACCGGCGAACGCTAAGTATAACCCGTATCCCCTAACCTTTGATTGAGTCTATGTACATAAAGCTGACTTCGTTTCTGTGACAGACACATTCACGGTTCCCTCCCTTCTAATCCTGGTGTGGGTTATCTCAGGCGCTGAATAGCTCATGGAGCATCCACCCTCTTATATCAAGTAACCAGTTGTCGGACAGAGCACCTCATCACTTGCCGAAGAGAAAGGCCGATTCGACCTCGAACACAGTAGAGGCTGTCTAAATCGAAGCGTTCTGTCTTTGCGACTTCGGTTGCCACCCTGACAGACACTATAAGTAATAGCTCATCAATCATATCAGCGATGAGGATGTGCTACCATCAAGTACGTACCTCATATCGGCTGATGTCAGTCTTTTCCAACCCGCTCTTTGCGCTGCTTTCTCTATATTTATCCGCGGTTAGGTAGCTCAGACCTTTAGGGTATAGAACATGGGTGAGTGATAGGACTTCTCAGAAAATTTGCTAATAACAGATCATTGATGCTTCATAGAACTTTTCGATATACCGGCAGTACGCCAGTGTGTACGCACTACAACGTCATGCTAAAAGCAAACGAAAGCCCAGATCCACTGCAAGGCTATATCAATGGTTTCAAGGTCGTCCGCCCACACTCACGTGATACGGCTCTCCCATTGTGGATGACCATTCATCCGGCTACGCTCGGCCCTCGCTGATTGTATCGCGGTCCAAGTTATTATATGACGAAACGAAACTAGCCCCTCGTTAACCTTATCGACTCCAACACAGTATGCATTGGTCAGCCTCACGGTCTTGCTCCTCAACGAGCCAAAGCCAATATCAGTTCTATCCCATTGACATTTTCTATATATATTATAAGAGTCATTTCAGCGAGCTTCGCTCACTTAATAGGCATAGAGCCCGCAGTGACGCAAGCCGACCTTCATATCTCAAGCTGCAGGTCACCGATACGTTTTCGTCACACCCACTCCATACATGTATCAGCTCAAAATACTCTTTGATACCTGCTCTAGAGATTCAAGGGCTCGATCACACTACGAATCTACTGTAAAAAGAGCATTACCTAGATTACCCAACAGGTAGCCTTTTATCACGTCCGCCCCCGTCCCCTGCATTTATATTCGTATAGCTGACTATTATTCTAGCAGATCTCTCACATGGATCGAATGATCTTTTACCTGATCCCTGCTCATTCCATTGGTAATGCCGTCGTCTCTAATTGAGAGACTGGTATTCCGCAGATATTAGACGTGAGGCTGACTATAGTACAGGCTCTCAGGCAAACATTCACAATGGAAGGCTAGCGTGGCTCCTCGTCTCACCCGAATGTGCACCTAAGTCAAAACCTATACCGGAATAATACTTTATGACAAAACCTACTGTTAGGTCCGTATTATGTATTCCGATCGCTGATTTCCACTGTCATTGGACAAGGAGACTTTGCATTAGTGTCTTCAGCCTCTCATCTATAAAAAACTGAAGAGAAATGTTCTTAGCACGCTATGAGCCAAGCCTGTCCAAGATGGGCTTCACATTTATCTTAAGGCAGATATAGTAAAGAGTACTACTCATAGGGACGGTAGTAGGCATATCTCTGTTAGTAAGGCCACTTATGATATGTCTTCGGTATGGCTGATTATTGGTTTATAGAGGTAATAGCTGATGATATATGCTGCGAGAGGACCAAGTTGATTAGAAACTTGATTTAATATATAGAGATCTAAGGAGCCAATTCCAATGATGTGCCTCCGTTCCGGCACCAGCCTCAAACACGCCAGCGTCGTGCCTACGTGGCGTGCGTGGACTTTCTGCTGGGCGACTTATGAAGCAACTGCTCAAACATGAAGGGAGTGCCAGCATTTCCTGTGCCTTATGACTTTTTAAGACGGGCTTAGCCACATTGATGGAACCAGACATGGATCGGTCTTCCCCAATGGTCAGACGCGCCGCACTTGCCACAGCTAACTTCGCGTAGTGCATGCGTGACGTTATTTTCCAACCGCGTCTCCGCTGGGCTTCTTCGCGATGAGTTCATCTCACAAGAGAGCATCGATGCGTGAGCGTTGAATTGCCATGAAGGCTGGATCATTCGCATTTACACTTTTGTAATGGCTATTTCTTCTTGACCTTGTTTTCTCACCGGCGCTACAACAGCTCGCGCACTAGACAATCTCAACGATTACGAGCGGGAAACCTGTTAAAGATAAACAGAAAGTAGGCCAGCAGGGAGCTCTAGGGGTCCGACTACGGCTCTAGGGAGGGAAACTTAGGTTTTTACCCAGTTTACGCTAATCGAGCAATCAGACTTGTAACCAATCTTGAGGGCGCTGCGTTAGCAGGGATGCGACGTTCAACAGTGGGATACGCAGACGGGTCAACTGAAAGTTTGACTCTATAAGAGGTCTTCCACATATGACGGGGTCATATTACCGCAGCATAGTAAATTATGGGCTTTCACCGCGTCCCTGAAGCTAAAGGCCAACTAGTCCGACTTCAATTGGGGTAGCTCCCAATCACAGCTCCGCCTGATAGGGCGTTGGTGGTGTGGTACTTAAATGAAGCTACTTACTCATCGTCGAGAAACAAGAGGGATTGGGCTCTACAGATACATATCCACTACCGCGAATCATAATCGTTGGCACGAGCGCTACTGGGTAGGCTCTAGCGGGATATTCTGAGGTTACGTCAATGAATGGTATTGAACGCGACCTCAAAGCTTGAAGTCACAGATTTGACACAAGAGGTTCTCTAACGGATGCTATCTGATCATGCTGGGTGTCTTTATCAGTCAGCTGTTACTTGTTTACTATGCTCCAAAATGACCTCGGTGGTTGTGTCACTACGGTCGGAGAGGCCAAGCAAGAAAGTCGCTTTCTACTAATGACGGGTGATTCTACTGTGGATGATGCACGATTTTTCTACGTGGGTCTACGGAGGGTCCCATTACCAGACATTCAGTCCCATCCTGGCGTGCTTGCGAGATACCCCTCTTTATGCGGCAGGCGGTTTTCAGTCCATGTTATGTCACAACAAGTGATTATTGGAGATATCAACCGCCCTTTCTGAGGTTAAATAGAGCATCTAGGACAAAGGCAGATGTACGAGACTGACCAAAGGGCCACAAAACATTGAAAGACTTAACACTGATAGAACCAAGTTGGTCATGGGCTCCGGTTCAACTCGAAGCCCCTTGGTCGATTTCTAGTCCCCTCCTTCCTCCAAGATCAATTCTCCCTCTCAAAACCACCCGTTTGGTTCCTTCCAAACCTCGGTGATCGACGGAGTGGTGCAGGTGGGCGTCCCTCTTCGGTTAGTCTAGCTGATCTACGGGGCAATGTCTGGGGTCTCTCTTGTTGCGCTGCTTCCCCTTGCAAAATCTGTTCTGGGATGGAGCTGTATACAGAAGGGGGGTAGTCTGCCGAGGGAGTCTCGCACGGGATGACTGCATTGATGTCCCCGTTCCTGACTGTAGCTGTGTTCATTTGGATCTGCAATGGCCGCCCGCGTAACAGGGCGATGTGAGGTTTTTCACTTCGGCTGCATCTCATTAGTATCCAGGTTGCTGGGAGATGCGTTCATCACACTTACCAGGCGCAGCATGACTCGTGCATCTCAGGTCTACATTTATTCAACCACTCCTCCATACAACCCAAGTGCGACAATGCTTGGCAGCGTTGACATTGCAGAATTAAATTCTCGTCCGTAGGATCTCCATTCTCGGCGAGACAAAATATGCAGTATATATCGTCGACGTCTGTGCCGATTTCCAGACGGCGGACCTTAACGCCCTGTCTCCCTGGCTGTATGTGGGAGGTCAAGGTCGAGGCGGCGCTCTCAAGAGGATCAGTGAGGTGATTCACCTCGTGATGAGCCACCGAATCTGCAGAAACTCTCCCGCTTCGATTTTCGTACGAAACCTGGTCGACCATGTCTTCGCCACTGAGCTCTTGTATCGAAGTGGTGCTTGCGGGGGCCAGCTGTGATTCTGCCTGCGCACGGCTGTTGATAGAAATCTCTCCAGGCCGCTCATCAAGATTTCTTCTGCGACCCCAAACACGAAGAAAACCAACAATAATCTCGCGCAGCATCAAATATTCTGGAAGAGGATCGTAAGACCGGAGTAACTGGTATAGTTCGAGGAGACGTTCTTGCCCCGGCTTTATAGATGGACTCCCAATGGCTTATCGCTACCGGGTTGTAGGCAAAACACTGGCTACATTCACAAATTCTACTAGTGAACCCACCTGCATTCCTTACTCAGCAATATTTTATAACCCTGCCTTTAGATGACGACGTTAGATGATCTCCTTGGTCCTTTGGGGCAAGCTATTTGATTACTGCATAGGAAGTCTGCTTTTTTGGGGGTTGGCTAAGTGTGAAAGATCGCCGTCAGCTCGGATCTATTCTAAGTAATGAAGTGAAGGCTCAATTTCCCGGAGCCGTCAAATCCGCGGGTACGTCGTTTTCATAATTCAGCGCTACTGATCCTGGGATCTTCACAGGGGATTCTCGGAACTCGGTCGCTCCTGGGATTCAAGTCGACTTTTCCAAAATAAATCGCTTAAATATTCGCATGTGGTGGAGAACTGATGTTGACTAGAGCTGAGGCTGCGTTCGTCAGATATACGCATGTCTATCTATCCACATTAATACTGATCACGCCTCCTTCAGCAACAGCTTCTACAATGATCAATGTTGAAGGACTCCTACGACCCTTTCTGCTCTCTTTCCACCATCGCTAGTCCCGATGTATACCACCTTTCCGGTAAATTTGCGTCAGCAAAGTTGCTCACCACCCCCTAGTGGTCCCACATCTGCTCGGGCTTGTCAGTCGTGTCGGACGGCAAAGATCAGATGTAGCCGCGAGCTTCCGTCGTGCCAATCCTGTGTTGTGCGTGGTAAAGGCCATCTCTGTTTCTATAGAACGAGTGGATACCAAAGCTTGGTTTGTGAGGCGTGCCGTATCGCCAAAAAGCGATGCAGTGGTGAATTGCCCTCATGCAAAAGCTGCCTAGGGGGAAGGGCTCTCAAGACTTGCATTTATAAGACAAGCCGCCAAAGCTCGCAGACTCCGTCGCTTGGGCTGGCATCGGCAATTCGCAAAGAGCAGGCCAGCGCCTCAGAATCTCCCAACAAATTGGGCGCGGGGGACATTTCAACTCCTGGACAGCAGGGCCCGCTCATAGCGGTGAATGGAATTGAAGTCGGCAATGTTGATGGTGATACTCAGCCTGATGGGATATCGTCTCTTCCAAGTCCCCCTGCTATGACGGCATTTTCTAAAATGGAACTTTCAGTGAGTGGGCTCCGTGCTCATGCTCAGCAGCAATGATACCCTTCTAATCCAGAGAGTCAGGCATCGCTGCCACATCCATTGGGACCTCCCATTATTGATCCCATCACTGCACGTGAAGAACTACCTCCGACTATCCATCAACTTCTGTTGGTTTTGAACTACATCTTCATCTCTGCAATGCTTCCTGAAGATGATGCGGCCATATGGCGAATTGTCTTTCGTCAATCAGTTGACTGGGAAAGAGAGTTTGTCTTGCAGTATGATGGGCTCTTATCGTGGTTGATCAGTACGCGGGATGCCTTGACCGATTCCCGTTGCTTGCAGACGGCGTCTCTAGATGACCTAGAGTCGCAGACTCGATGGATACTTTTCATGCTTGGGACAAAAGCGCTGCCTGGCTCGAGCTTTCTACAAGAAAGCTTTCAAACCAAAAGGTATCCGTATCGGCCATTTGGGGCGAGAGCAAGCATCGTCTTAATTTGCCTTGCCTTTACAGGATTGCAACCTAAGCACATCAAAGACTATGAGTCCAAGGACATCTGGCCGTGTGCTGAGCCTTTCTACATGCTGATGGCTTCCAGAATAAGCCAATCGCCGTTATTCAAGGGCAGCATTTGCGTTTCTCAGTTAAAGGCCATGGTGCTCAAAGTTCACCAAGCCTTTCACTTGGAAGATGAGCGCGTGGCTCTGACAATCCCCCAAGAAATCTATTGCGACAATAATACTAGCATGTATGAGGATTTCCAGCGGGCCTTTCTTTCGTTGGACCCAAGATTGCTACCAAAAGTGTGCCAACTACTGCAACCGTTGGGACTGACTGTAGAGGACAGTGCATACAATTTGGCTAGCATCTGTGCCACGGCCTTTCAGAGAGCCCCGTCAGTGGATGTCCTCGAGGCCAAATTTGCAAATATACCAGAGATTCTAGAGTCAAAGGCGGATAGAACTGTTGTCACTGAAATGTTCCACGTGAGGCTATTTCAGCAACTGAAGCAACCAATCCTGGGTCAGTCATGTGTCTCTCGTGTTCGGATGAAAGCTGATACTCGTTTTTTGCAGGCCCTTCGTCTCCTATCTTGGTGTTTCATGTTTCCCCTGATAGAAAGCAGTGGAGAGTTGGTCATGGGAGCCACACGCCTGGTGGAGTTCGAATCGAGAGCCTTGTGTGAAAGGGTTGGTTCATGAATAAAATATACTGTTCGCATGACTTCAAAATTGTGTCGGTATCATAGAGTACTCTAGCAATCAGTGGGGTTGGTGGGAATCTTGGAAGACAAATCACTTCTTATTGATCCTTTTGAAGGATCGTTGTTTTCAATTGTGTTTGCATAGCCGTCTATGCTAGAGATGAACACCCACTGAATCCGTTTTCTAGTGAACTATGTTTCATCCGCGCGCTGTACCAGTCGTTCTTGAGACACGTCTATATGTTCTGCATGGTCACTACGACTTCAATGCAGGAAAGAATTTATTCACAACACTGATGTTCGCGGCAGCTAGTCTTTTACGTCCACTGCAACACAATTTCCCCGAAAATTCCGAAAGCTGCCCAATTTACTCCTCACCATGGGGCAGGAGAGAAGTGGCAGTCTACCTTCAGTTTATGAGCTGGGCTAATAAGGCCCAGATCAGGCAGAATAAGACGATTTGTATTTTTAAAACAATCAGCAGCTGGATGCTTTCCGCTTGGCAAGACTAAATGGACATGTTCGGTCGATGAATTTATTAACAGTGTGTTTGTGCGGCAGAAAATACGAAAGCTAGGCTAACCATCGGTCCAGCTTCAAAAAGAATGAAAGGAGCCTCAGTTAAAAATCCGGAGTGCAATCAATTTTTGGTTAATGCTGCTACAGTCCTAGCCTAGAGCGATAGGACTGAGAGATCCGCACAAAGGACAGACCATTTAACATGGACTTCAACCGCCCACTGGAAAGTGCGGTCCGCTCAATCACTGATTTCTCCGGTTCAAGGACACAATACTTGACTATGTTTCCGTAGCACTGGCTGTCACGAGGCTCCATTGTTCTTAAGTGTTTGCGCGTGATATAAGCGTGATCAGCCGTGGCTACAAGACACAAAGCGCCGGATAGAAGTCTCTGTGCTAGCTTCACTGATGGCCCGTCCTCCGTCTATTGCATCAAGTGTATACAGTCGCTCGCCAGATACACCACGGCCAGACTCCTCGACGGCTACGCCTGCCCCCGCGGGATGATCTTCCTGAAATTACGCCGCTGGACCACCGAATCTTTGTGGCGGGCAGAACGACCATGGCATTAGAGACGAATAGGACACACCTCGGTACACCAAAGAGCGTGGCACAGTCCCCACCTGACCCAATAACTGAGAAACGCGGCCAGCGTGGTCAGCAAGCTCACGAAAATGAGTTCTACCGTAGCTTTGTGCGAACTTCTGCCATTTAGCGACAGCCGTGGTTGACATCACACAAAAGCTTATCTTGGAAGAACACTTCCATTCCGACCAATTTATCCCAGTCAATGCACGATTGTGCCGGGCTACATTGGCTCTCTGGGCAGCCTTGGACGCATCAAATGTGGAGGAGGACAGGGCGGAACGCATTTGGATGCAGAAATTGGAATTGCCGACAGCTTTGGGGCCGTCTTTCGAGTGGATCTAGGGAGAATCGGCGTCATATACGATTGAAGGTCGAGCCGGTCGAGTCTTGGGTATTGGGGTCCTGAGATTGTTCAGTGAGTTGTGAAAGGCGAGGCAACAGCCCGGTTGTCCTGTTTCACTCGTGAATTTCCGTAGGAGTGAACGTTGGCAGAGCGGGAGCTCGGCAAACGCAGCGAGAAGTTCTTTAATTTAGCGCCCATGATGAGCCATAATTCGGATAAGAGTGGCGAATGCGTACATTCTTCAGATGATGATGTGATGGCCAGTTGGACAGTCAGCTACCCTGGTCTGCGGACCGGCCAGGCTTTGTTGACGTGGTTCAAGAAGGCGGTGGCTATCACTTCCGGATGGCGGACTGACCAATCATGGTGGCTTTTGGGGTTCAACTTGGCAGCTTCAGCTGAACCCCTTGTCGGGTTTTCTAAATCCTGGACCTGGAAATATATCATTCTCATTCTTGTATGTGGTCTGTTTGCATCGGAAGTCGTAACTAGGGAGGAAAGGTATTCATTGTTATTCGATTCATCACCCTATTCGACACAATTCTGCTTGTTTTGTGTGTTTGTATGATTCCTCAATATGAAGGGCAAGGCGAAATATATATCTCAGACTTTAGGCGATCATTTTTGGAAGAAAACATCACAGTTCCTATTAAGTGAAAGACGCCTGATCTCCGAATTCGATCGCGACTGCCGACCTTTTAGAGCCTCTAAGATACCCAACTGTATATATATTGTCGTCACATAGCGTGGTAATCATGAAGTTGGTCAGGTTGGTGAAAGGCGCGGCGCGTGGAGACTTCGTCACTCTGCGATCGGCCCACGCACGGCCGTGGGACGCGTCGCGTCCGGCATCTTCCCAATAACCTCAAACAGCCGAGGTCATTGGCCTTCTTTCATCTATTCACACTTCAAGTGCTTCCGGCTCTGTTGGTGGATGTGGCTTGGTCGCTTCATGCCGTTCCTCTGCAGCCCGGTTTTCGTGTTCTGACCTAAGGAGAAAGACCCAAGGTTTCAGGGCCTTAAATCAAAACTGTTGTGATATAAGGCTGGTGCAGATCAGGAACCAAGCCATCCCACCGGAATTACTGCCGAATTGTCTATACAAAGAATCAAGTTGATTTTCAATCAACTTGTTCTCCTCGTTGTATATATAGCCTCATATTTCCCTCTAGATGATAATGACAATTAATCTTCCTTTGAGCTACAATAAAAACAGCTCCACGCCAACTGCGCGATCAGCCTCTGGTTCGACGTGAAAGTTGCATACTGCAAGAGTGAGCGGCCTTTGCATCGCGCTGGCTCACCATCGCTTGTGGATTAGAAATCAACAGCTCAAGGATCGCGTCGCGTCTGGGCTCGAGGCCACCGTACGTCTTGGCTGCGAGAAGCAGTGCGCTGTCCCCTGCAAAGCTGGGGCGGTTGACATCGACAGACCGGGAATTCAGTAAGACCTGGACTGCTAGATGATCGTCGTATATCACTGCTAGATGGAGCGCAGCGTGACCTTGGCGATCGGTCATGTTAACGTCGGTTCGCGGGTCACCAAGAAGGATCTGCAAGATCTCGTGCTGTTGATACTCTAGAGATGTGAAGATCGGCGGCTGGTTCTTCGGCCCGCTGGCGTTGGCATCGATGCCGTGCTGGAGGAGTTAAATCACGGCTTGCACATCTCCCCGAGCAATTGCAAAGAATAGCGCATTCTGAATAGACTGTCTGCAGCAATGAGCAGCAGAACGCTCGTCATTTGGCGGCAAAGCGGCTGCTAGAATGAGAAGTCAGCAACTGCACTGGTACTGGAGCGAGATGACTTACCGATTCTATGAAGGCGGTGCGACATCTCCATGTAGTGAGAGGCTGTTTTGGATGAAAGGATGGTGGCGCCGAACAAACTTATTGATGGAGGAGCAATGCTTGACTTTGTAGGTCCGGCCGAATATTTATAGAAGCCCCTATGATGAGCATATCCTAGCAATGTGTATTGTTCTGGCTGATCCGCTCTACTTTACCATTGAGCATGATGGAATTCGATTAGGGTAGAACCACGAAAAATGAGGCCCGCGGAACAGGCAGCCTGTTCTCAGAAACTCTCACGCTGCCAGGAACCTTGATGCTCTTGCTGGAGCCCTGCCTTTGCGCGGAAAGCCATGAATTCCTCGCATTTTCAACAAAGGCTTCTCGCACCGAGCCAATCTATTGGTGTGAGAGATGTAGGCTAGTTTAGTGCAGTACACTGCCTTGATGGACTGGAATGCCTGCAGGTAGTCTATTACAGCAATTTGGACCACAAACGGCCCCACTCCTGACTTACCCGCTGGCGTACATTTCTCAATGTGACTACACTAGTCAGGAGCAGGAGGCAGTATAAAAAGCTAGAAGGCACTCAGAGAGCTCAGTGACAAGTTCTGTGCCTACTCCTTGTCTCATATCCGATTGCCGATCTGTATTACATTAAGTCTACTCACCATGTCTACATTTTGGAACCCAGTCAGCATTTGTGAGATTGTTGAGGATCTGACCTACCCGGCGACCTGCTGCGGCACCACAGAGCGAGGCGCTCGCTGTAAGAATAGGATCTCTGCGAAGGTGCTTAAGCAGGGAAAGGAGAAGCTAAGAAGTCTCGCTCGAGCACCTTTTGATGCGCAGACCCTGTAGCCGACATTGCACAACATTATAACTCATTTCCTGTGCTCTAGGTGGCATCGAGATCGGCAATCTGACCAGGTTAGTCGATGCTGGTATGATGCCGCTATTCGCAATCAGCTCGGTAGCAACGTTATGCTGGAACACGCGGCCACGCTAAGCCATGAAGAAAGTGACCTGAATCAATCTGAAACCCATCAGTTGGACCACGGTGTCTCATATGATATCAGTGGTACTGAGCGCGAGGTCCCGCAAGCAATCCAGCCCTATATTTCCCCCGCGATGCTGCGGGCAAACAATGTGCCGTGGGCTGTCTCGCCGGCACAACCCGCTATTACGTCCGTCGCGAATATTCTCACAGGAACCCAAGACCTGGAATTACACTGTCTCGCTGTGAGCCATGACGTGAACGACATTCACTGTACCTTTTGCCTGGCGGAAGATGGAGACACGACCGATGAAAATGTGATTCTCCGATGTCAGCAATGCCACGCGCTATCGCACCTGTCTTGCATGGAACTCTGGCTGGAACAGCGCGACACAGGCTTTGACACCTCTTGCTGTGTTTGGTAAGTTCACTCGCTTCAATGTCATAGAGGGAGAATTCTGACAATCAGCAGCCGCAGTGAAGGTGCTCTAGATGCCCTCATCCGTCCCATTAGGCGTTGGACTGATTCCGCCAGCGTGTCGACGATAGATCGGGACATAGGTACGGGGCTTAATTTGCAGCTAGAAGATACCTTGCCCACCGAGGATAGAACGACTGCTCAGGGCCGCATTGCTCGGTCACCCCGCGCTTCAGCACTGCACGATCAACCCCATCGGTCGGCGCGGCTGACGCGGAATGTCAATAGCACTGCCCCGCGTCGACGATCGACAAGATTGGAGAACTACCGACCGCGAGGCCGTGAGTGATAGCTTGACTTGCCGAAATGGTATTGATAGTTACCAGATTCATGTGATCGAAGTCTTAGGTAATCTTAGTCTACAATTGACCTGATGATTTCGAGACCAATGATCAGTTTTCATTAGTCAGAGAGCTAGCCACATGCATATTAGATCGATTAATTAGTTGGAGGCATCTGTGCGTTCGGAGCGAGAATGATTCCATTTTGCCTTGTCTTGCCTTGTATAGAATATGTGAGGGTGTCACGTATCTGTTGATGAGGATCGTGTCTTTACGATAAATGATCAATATTAACGAAAGCTATAGTCGACTCTAGATACAAGACGTAACGCGAGGAACATTGAAAACGACTGGAACAAAATAGACACAAAATGTGGACTTCGCCCCATGGTAGAATTGGGACTAGTTGAAAATAAGCATGCAGAACGCGGAAGCGGTCTAATAGATCCCTCGACGTGTATTGAGACACAGTGACTACACATACTTCACCATCCAACCATCGTCTGTTAATTTCATTAATTTCACGGCCCTGCGTCAACCAAAAGCTGGATGATGCGGCAGTGGTTAAGTTGACGGGCAACCTCTAACGCACTTTCGTTCCGCTTGTTTGCTGTTTTCCTATTCAGAAAACACTGCAACGCGATAGAGACCAACTCCAATGGACCCAGTATAATGGTTGCTTCATAATGATCTATGAGCTGTCTTGAGAGGTAATTGTTGCCCCAAGCTTCCAACGCAAAGCCGCTTTTGGAGATGCTGCGGATGCCATTGGTGTCGCGAGCATATATCGTAATGGGTTGGTGTGATGGGCTCAATAGCACCTCAGGAAATGTCCAGACTCGACTTCCAAGTTGCTTCAGCATCCGATCTTGGATAATACTCGAGCCTGGAGGAGAGCTAATAGCCACCACCAAGGAGTGTGCTCCCCGGACAACGTCGCTGATCCAATAGAAATCTTCGGGATCACTTGTGTTTATGCAAAATGAAGCAATCCAGTAAGCATTGACTCCAGCATTGCGGGCCGCATCTTCGGCAACTTCATGAAGCCACATTTCGTCTTCGTCTATTCCGTGACGGAATTGCTGGCCAGTGTAGCATACGAAAAGGTAGCTGAGGGTCCCATGCCTGTCCTCCCAATCCCTGACATTATACAAAGGATGAAACCCGCTTTCATTTTTCAACAGGCATAATTTTTACGGACGTTCTAAACGGTTCAGTATCTGAATCTTATTTATGGTCAGGAATGATGGCAATGACCCTACTTATGATTTCCCCTTTCCATCTAAACTCGCATGAGAAGGTAAGAAAGCCTTTGCTTCAGAACGAGATAAATTAATCTTGTGTTTATTCTGTCGGTCCTAATGGGGGTCCACTGAATTCCCAGAACAGGGATTTGAGGTTGCAGAAGTCCCGTCGATAGTCATCGAGTGGCCAGCTATACCGTTGACTAACCATCAAGCGGATTTCGCTAATAGTATTGGAAACCCCCTCATCCCCAGGAAGCCACCAACGATGTACTTCCGGGGCCTGCCAAAGTGTTGCGAGTGCAGCGCGGAATCTAGGCGCAAAAACGTAGCTAGGGTAGGATATGTTAGGTTTCAGGTTGCAAGAAGGGCACGAGGGTCATTTACCCAGCTCGCTCTATGCACGCCAATTTCCTTCGAGTCCACATCTGAGTTTCAGCCTCTTGGGATAGGAAAAAGCTTGCCATCATTAAGCTCATCTTATAAGGGCAGAAATATGCCTTTTGATCGCCGGGTGATTTTTCAAGCTCTTCGATAAGATCACGTTGTGTTTGTGCTAGCTCATGTAACTCCGAGGATAGAGGCTTTTTCAGAATCACCATAGTTTGGTATTTCAGCATCATTTCCCAGGCAAGATAATCAAGCCATGTATGCTTGATGTCTCGCACTGCTGCCGTATTCATAGATGCTGTTAATTCACAGCCCAGATCCTGTAAGATCTCTTTGGCTCTTCCAAAAATTCCATGAAGATCCTCATTGAGCCGAGAGAATTCGATCAATTTCAATTTCCCTTGTGATAGACGTGCATATACCAAGGCCATCTCTGCACCGGCCCGTCGTATCATTGAGGCCACGAGAGTGAGACTTTTGCTTAGATCGCGAGGAGAGTTTTCAGCTTCTAAGATATCGTATTTTTCTTTCGCGCGATACCAATGGACAGGAAGGCTTGGTTCTCTCATGGAGAGTAGCGAGGATAGCACATCTGAACGGGAGTACCATAAGAATATGTTCAGATGGACTTCATTCGAGTCGATCGATTCGGGTGTTAACAAGTCTAAAATTAAGACCTTTGCAGCTTGGTAGTGGTTGAGAAGATTCACTAAATCACCACAGTACTCCTTCAAAGAAGATTGAACAAATCAGCGCAATATTCACCGGTAATGTCGCGAATTGTAAAACGTACCTCAATTGTTGTTAAAACGAGGATGGTGAGTAGAGTTGCCTCTCTATCCTGGTCCATAGATCCAACGCATTCCCGCAAAAGAGTCAGTGATGTGATATAGTAATTGAGAAAAGTATTTACAGTTGTTTTCGGGCTTTGCAAGGAGTGAAAATAAGACGAAAGGGACAGGATGGCATATAACAAAGCATTGTGTTTTAAAGCGATGGCGGGAAGAGTACGCTGAATAAAGATTTCACTGCTCTCGCAGGCTTTGAGAAAATAATGTTGAGTCGTGATAAACTGGTCATGGAAGTTCAGGTAGAGTCGGGCGTCGCTGGGAAGTTGATCGCTGTACCCTTGAGCCAAAGTGTGACTAGTAAATTGTCGCGGAAATCCGGGGCTTGGCAGATAAGCGCACTCTCTTTGCGCACTTGCGCATCGGCCACACTTAGGATGGCTTTCGTCGCATTTGACGCGTCGGTTCCGACAGGTAATGCAGCCCTTGCGGCTTCGCTGGTGCTTGATACTCTTGAAGACGGACGATCCCGCTTGTTTCCAATACTGGTCACGGTTATTCGCCATGAGTCTGGTTCAGGGGAGTATGAGAATATTGCAAACGTTGGACCAAGGCCCGAAGTGAGATTGAAATGAGCATTCCGCGGTGAGTAGGCCTCGGCAGAGGCGGAGGCCTCGGGAGGTGTGTGCGAATCTAACTTAAAAGGGAAGAATTGCGGAGATCGCAAGTGCCATCCGCTAAGCGTGACATCAGTTAAGTAGGACGCCTCTCTGCGGATTCCATAGCTAAGAGTGCTAGGGGGAAGTGAGAATCATTGGCAGTGTCATCAAGGTACCAAGTCTTTTTCTTTGCGTTTCTGCTTCAAATGTTAATTTCGCGAGTCCTCAATTCTGAGAACTTCAGATGTTGTTCTAACTGAAAGTCGATTGCCTTTCTATCCCAAAACATCAAACATCACTTAGTTCAGATAGTATGAAGACGAAAACAGAACATTTGAAGAGGGGCCAAACATCTGGAGGGTTTTTCCTCTCTTTTTCGCGTGGCTTCCTGCATGTGTGTGGGTATAATATTGAGCGTCCTTGGTCCTGAAAATGTCGATACTCGATATATTTCGGACACCCTCGCCAAGGAGTTCAACTAGGTCTAGGTTGTTCCCAAAAGCTCCGAATACTCATTAGTTAATTTCTTCCAAGAGATCCTTCATGTTGTCAAAACGACCTAGGCATATCAGCCTAATCAACATGTACCCCCAGAAACCTTAGAAAGGACTTAGGCTATTCACGGGGCCTAATTCGCACTTTTGAAGTCTAGTTTCCTGCATGAGATGCTTTAGTTAATGTGCCTTTGGACTATAATGCAAAGTAGGCAAAGAGAATCCTGTTTAATGTTACATTCCGGGTAAAAAGCAATGACTCAATTCCGGATGATGTGAAGCCATTCATTGGGAAAGGGCAATACGATAAAAATTTCCAAGGTTGGAGCATTCAATGTTCTCCATTCGTATATAAAGATGAGAAACATCCCGTAGACATCAATTATCGCTAACAAGATCATAACAAAGTGAATCTCGAGACCTTGGAAATGTATTTCTCGTCGGCTTATCTTGCGACGCAGGCTAGCGGCGCCCTCTCCGTAGCCATCCCAGTGGTGGGAAAGAGATCATAGGCACCCTCTTCCGGATCTACTATTGTCAACATTGGACAGAACTACGTTGATGAGTGGGATTCTCATGCCTCAGCAGTTCGTACTCCGTCTGGAATTCCAGTGTACGGCGACATTTACAGCGGTGCACTGAATTCCGATTCTCAAACTCTTCTGAGTCAATACGCTGCTAACCACAGGCATGTTTCATTCAAGCCTACATATCCTTTGAATGAAAATTAATACCAGTATAGTGGCTTTGTTGGAATCGGATTGTCTTGAAAAGACGACATGACTTCCAATGGCTCCACAATTTACCAGGTACGGGCGATGGTGACGAGAGGAATAATCTTGTTTTAGCTAACCTCAAGTGCTCTCAAGGGTGCTCAGCTGTGCCATGATATTGCCAACGGGAGATACGACTCTGAGCTTCAGGCATTCGGGACATATCTGAGTCAGTACCCGAATGTGAAGTATCTACTTCGCATTGATTATGGTGTCTCTGGAAACCTGCACGCAAATACGAACCCCACAGAGTTTGACTCGAGCACCTTCGATCTTACCGCTTACCCGGAATCATTTGCGCATGTCCGACAGGTTATCTCTGGTATCACATCCAACGTTGAGTTCATTTATCACCCTGTTCGCGGGGAAGCTTCTCTCCTCTACCCCGGAGACAGTGTGGTTGATTGGCAAGGTAGGCTTTTTACCCTTTACAGAGCTGTACTTTTGTTCAAACTGACGTATGCATTGGCAGGGTTCTCGATCTTCAACAACGATGTCTGTCTGGCAGTTGGTACAACTACGAACTGTGTCGGTAATCAAGTGGACCCAAACGTGATTGCAGACATCAAATTTGCTACAAAGCCCAAGATCGTCGCTGAGTCGGCTGTTCAGCCACCTTCCTCTTCCGACTCGGCCGACTTTATTGATTATCTCACTCGTGTAAAGAACATGGTGGAAACATATTGATTTTGCTGCGTGGACATACATCAACAGCCTGTGGACTGCACATGGCTGGGACTCGTCAACTTGGGGTGATAGTCGCATTGAAGCCAACACCGATGTTCTCGCCTGGTATGAACAGAATATTGTGGATGATAGTAGACATGTTTTTGGTTCTTGAATTGAAATAGTAAAGCTGCCGACATCTGGATCTGAGGCTTTTGGATGGGGGGTTTGATTCTCGTCTTCTACTGCGTCTTCCGGTACTTTTTCCGTTATGTTTGCCCAGTGCTCGATCGTAGCCTCCTTTACCCCATTTTCAAATTCATGAGAACATCTCTGCATTCGCTAATATTTGAATCCATCAAAAACATCGTAGTTGCCGAAGAAGGAAGCTGATTGGCTAGAACCCGATCTCTTGGATGTAACCCTGTGGCGTTCTGCACCCGAGTCGTGGGAGTTTATTCCTCTTCATGTCACCGATCATCCATCCTTTTGTCTCCACATCACCCTCTGTGATAAATGGTTTCCATTCAACTAGTTTTCAAGCGGATCGTGATGCGACTGTGTGGCGCAGTATTGCGATTGAGCCGAGATGGAAAGCACAGATCGCTCAACATTCACCATCAACACTTTCTAACCCGATCAGCCGCTCGCAAAATCCGCAACACCCATGCCAGTCATTCGCTCTCCTACATGATCCGGGCAAACAAAACCTCCGTTAATGGACATCGAACTTGCACGGATAAGATTCATGGTTATGGGTGATCGGTCGCTGTCCGAAAGCAGGATTCCCTTTGACTAATTAGAGGTCCACACGTGGGTCGAGCAAAAGAGTGGGGATTTATCTGGCGCAATTTAGGTCATTCTATCAGAATGATCCACTGGTAAAACCGCCTAGAACATTGCGCCCCGAGCCTTGACTTCCGAGGTTGGGCCGAGGTTGACAATAGGGCTCAATGTGTTTCATAAATAGGGAACCCCCTTCTACATCTTGCCTGTCCACTGCTGTACTAAATCAATCCACTCGGTTAGTCTATCGACCATGAAAATGATGTTCCGCAGCCTTGGTCTGATATTCACAGTCGTGGTTTCTTCTTGTCTACGCTATGCTACAGCATTGTCTACGTTCCAACTAGGGAATGGATTTACTTTATCCCTCGACCCACTGAAAGAGATTCTGCAGATAAAGTCACAGAAAAAGATCATCTGGGAAACAGTGCCCGGAGAAGACTTCTTGAGCGCAACTTCTGGCAATGATCAAATCATCAACTCTCAGGGAAACTTCAAGATTACGCAAATTGACCAGGCAAAATGCGGTGGTCTGAAAATCGACCGAGGATCCTACGAGCCGGAAAATCAGAGTGTCATAGGGAAAGCAGTTAGCATCCAAGGAGAACTTCTTGAATGTGGGCGTTCTTCTTTCGCCATCTCTTTTTGGGCCCCGAAAGATCTTCCCGATCGCGTGGCTTTCCGCATCGCTGTTGAGCCAGATCTATCCGAAGAGGACCCTGTTTCAAAATTATTGTTGACGTTTCGCTCGGATCCTTCTGAAGACTTTTACGGTCTCGGGGCGCAAGCTTCTTTTGCCTCTTTGAAACACCATGCAGTTCCGATCTTTTCTCGCGAACAGGGTGTTGGCCGCGGTGATCAACCAACCACGGCCCTTGAGGATGCAGCGAGCTTCTTTTCTGGCGGCGACCAATATACAACATACACGGCAATCCCTCAATATATCACCTCCACGGGAAGGGCATTTTATCTGATCAAAGATAATACTGCTTATTCCATATTTGACTTTCGAGACCCTGAAGCGATCACCATCCGATACGACGGTTTGAGCTTAAGCGGACATCTTTTACAGGCAGAAGATATGTTGAATGCGATTACAATGGTGACAGCATACACTGGCACCATGCCTGAGCTACCCCGATGGGTTGATTCTGGTGCAGTACTAGGCATTCAAGGTGGAGAGCAAAAAGTGGAGAAGATAATCCAAGAAGCTCTCAGTAACGATTGTCCAACGGCGGGGGTTTGGCTCCAAGACTGGACCGGCCAGCATTCGCAAAGCGTACCTCTCGTTAACGTCAATATTACCCGTGTCTGGTGGAACTGGGAAGCTGACAGAGATCTTTATCCAAACTGGATTGAATTTGTACAATCTTTACGTGAAAGATATGGCGTTAAGACATTATCCTACATCAATACGTTTCTCACGAATGTGAGCTCCAAGCCTGACGGATTCCGACGAAATCTTTTTCTCGAGGCATCAAACTCGGAATACTTGATTCAGAACTCGACGACAAATGCCACTTCGATAGTTTCAAGTGGTCCCGGTATCGATGCCGGGATAATCGATCTGACAAACCCATCAGCCCGTCGCTGGTTTCAAGACGTTCTCTTGGACCAAGTCTGGAACGCCAACATCTCTGGATTCATGTGCGACTTCGGTGAATATACACCGACATTGTCCGATACAAAGTTTTACAATCGTTCCATTGATCCTCTGCTCTATCATAATGAATATCCGAGGGACTGGGCGATTCTTCAACGTCAGACAATACAAGAAGCCCCGGGTTCAACGGAGATAGTCATCTTTCATCGATCTGCATCACTAGGGTCGAATGCGCACATGAATCTTTACTGGGCTGGCGACCAGGATACGACGTGGGACCTTAATGATGGCATCAAGTCGGCCGTCACCGTCATGGGTCATATGGGAATGTGCGGCTATACACAAGGCCATTCAGATATAGGTGGCTATACAACCACTTTCGAGATCCCTTCATTACTCAATCCTTCTGGAGTGGTGAATCGCTCCGCCGAGCTCCTTGGAAGATGGTCTGAGCTTGCAGCTATATCAAGTGCAATGTTCCGATCGCACGAAGGAAGTGTGCCAGAGGCAAATGCTCAATTCTACACAGACGCATCCACATACACCTATTTCGCATATTGTACACGCTTGTTTCGAAGTCTAGCAAGCTATAGGCGACGAGTCCTGGAAACAGAGAGCTTAAAGAAGGGCTGGCCACTACTTAGGATGCCTGTTCTTTACCACTCCAACGACCCGATCGCCAAAGAAATTAGCCATCAAAGCTTTTATTTTGGACCTGATTTGTACGTGGCACCTGTTTTGGATCCAGGAAAGATTGAATTGGATGTTTATCTCCCAGGAGATTGCAATAGGCAGACTTATACTCATGTATGGACATTGGCGGTGTATACCGCTGGACAGACAGTGCGTGTTCCAACGCCGTACGGCAAACCGGCGATATTCATGGTCAATAATCCCAGCAGTCCTGATTTACATGATTTTCTGGAATTTGTTCGTGAAGAGAATGATACCATCATTGGTGTCAGGCTGTAATCTAGTTCATGCCACTTTAGGGTATCCGTACCACTGGAAATTGACTTCTACATATGTTGAATGGAATCAAAACAACTACTAATCAACAGCACCCAGTTGCTCTCGTAGGTGTTCTTGAAGCTTACAGATCGAATGTTGACTCCCGCTTTAGGGCTCTAGTGAGTTATTGCCACTCCGTTCGTTCAACAGGTCGCGTCCGATTCTGTTCAGCTCTGCCAAGAGGCTGCAAGAGGTCAACCATGGACCTTGCCAGCCCCTGATTAAAAATTTGGGAGATGTAACATCGCGCCCACCAGGAGCACGTTTTGCGCGACCAAAGAATGAATTGCTTGTCAATTGCGATTCTCCATAAAGCCGTAACTGCTCACTCATGAGAACACCCCTGGGTAAAAACATTTTAATCCTCATTTCAATCACCTGCTTACCGCTAAACGGTCATAAACGATACTGTTCAGTTACATGATGACGCCCCATAATGCAATCGGCTGGTCAGCCTGGGAGGAGGAAAACCTCCTTCCCTGGCTCGAACATAATCGAGACTTGACCTGGAAAGCTTTATCGATTGCCTATTAGCAGCAGTATCATGTAAGACGAAGCGTTGAGTCTTTACGAGGGAAAAAGCATCACATCCTTCGAAAACGCCGCGACGCTGGTAGCTCATCCATTGCGCGCGAATCTAAGATACCAAAGTGTGCAAACTGCAAATGCTCATCTAAAAAAGAGAAGGGGAGATCACCGAGGCGTCGAGCCAAAAGACAGCTCAAGAATCTACCCATGCATCAATCAGACCGAAATGACTCTGCAACATCGAAAAGATCATTCACTGGTAAGATGCCTGTTAAGATTGCTTTGAATTTTTACCAAGCTGATCTATATCACAGATCCGGCACTTATGCCAGTAGACTACATTCAGCTTGGTAATAGGAGAGAATGATGGTAGGTCTGTGATTGGGGTTCAGAGACTATGACGGTAATGCATGTAAGATAAATGGTATATATTAACAGAAAAATATATGCTTTACCAAACTTGGACGGATATACATGTTATTCCCTTTCACGATACACCATAAGTACTTAGGTATTAAGAATGAGATAGCCATTTCTATGCTATGGAAGCTATATAGATGTCATATGTGAGACATAATCTGCGGTACTTCAAGCCTAATACGGAGTATCTCTGATCGCTTATCATCAAACTGCGTTTCAAAAAAATAGCCTACTTCCAGTCATGCATTAAATCATCTTTGTCGCGAAATCAAATTCATTAAACAAAATCGACATAAGTGACAAATAGTATACGGTAGTCCTGTATGTCGACCAAGTCTTAGTCTCGGCTAAAGGCAAGCCCCAGTTCTTCTATCTTTCCTCTCTACTACATTGTTAGTATTTTCTTCTAGAATAGGCCAAAAGGATATACCGGCTCATACTATACGATACCAGAAGTTTAGAATTAGGGACTTACCATTCAACATACGCTAGCGAGCTATCCGGAGGACAAAGTCCGTACCACTCCTCTCCCTAATGGTCAGAGTCCTTAACCTGGATGCCCAGAAAGTCATTCCCAATACTGGCAATTCATAACCCCCTTAGGAAGTTCACATACACAGAGTACCACGTTCCCTCGTCATGGCCTACTAGCAGACTGTTAAGTGAGATACCGATCAAACGTTTCATGTTGGCTTGATCTTCAAAGATGAATGAGACATAAACATTCTCAGGGACCTCGACTAGACCGCGGATGTGCTCAGAAGTCTAGGCGGTACTTTCTTGGCGTTCTACAGAGGAGTCAAGTAGATCATGCTATACAGCAGGCCTCTCCATGACTTGGTATAGAAGCTCAATGTTATTCTAGATCGTCCGATAATTAACTGTCTGGGGATAACGATCCTGTGGCATCCTTTAGAGATTTTGAATAAGAATTGTGACATTCGCTTCTGGGTCCAAGTCGCTTGCCAGCATGTATTTAAATACCCAATATTCCCAATGCTTTAGGGACAGTTTAGCACCCATGAAAGGTCCGAGATTGATAAGATCTTCCTCAGTGTCGAGAAAGAAGTAGATCATCCGAATGATCTCGGGAGGTACAGGAAGATTTAGGCGCTCTTAGGGATATTCTCCGCTATTTCTTAGCTTTGGGACTACGAAAATATCCAGATCCAAAGAAGTAGGTTCGTCGTAAAAAGGAACCTGAGTAAGGAAAGGCCGAAGAATTTGAACATGGTCTTTAAAACAGTCGATCCATTCTTGGTCGAAAGAGGTGTTTTGAAAGACCCTTTCAACGATGGCCCAACAGTAGTCATGCACGGTAACTTCCTGAGAGCGTTGCTCGGGGGTGAAGCGCCTGATCTCGGTGTAGTGACGACGTATTGGTTGCCCCGTCCCCACGTCACCATCATGATACTCTTCAAGTAGGATATGCCAGGTTTGAATATAATTAGTCTTACCTTGACATACAGGGCATTCGATTAATGGCTCGGCAGCACCATTCATTGTCGAAGTAGTCTGAGCAACTATCTTTTGAGTTTAAAGAGAAGGGGAATCTCTTCAAAAAGAGCGACCCGGTGTCTTTTTAACGCAGTGCGTCGGAGCGTTGGTTTGATTCCGGATAAGGCATTGAGTGGGCCTTCAAACGTACCAGTGATCTTGTTTTCTCAAGTGGGTCAGACATTTGATAACGGTTGTTGGAGGCCCATATAGTGGCTTCCTCCAGCGGCAAATTGCAATCCCCATACGGTCTTTGCTTCTTGAACTGAGCATTCAATGTGATGTGAAACTGTCAAACATCACTCATTTATCAAAAGAGACCAATTCCTGTAGTCTAAATGACACAGACAAATGTGGCTTCTCAGCCACGGGCATCCGCTGGAAGCCAGGAGCAAGTGGAGCTGTGACAGGAGAAGCAAAGCCTTAAAGCGCACTATTGAGTTCTATCCATGGGATTTGGGCCACTGTGCCATTGACCAATCTGAACTGGCATAGGGCCACGCGGAGAATGATTTGCACTTTGCACGAAGGGCCTATAGACTACCGTGGATCGCGAGTACGCTTGGCCTACTAACTTGGACTTAGGCTCGACTAGGAGGACGATAATGAAAGATTACGGAATTGCCCCCTTTGGTCGTTGTTTGGAGGCATCGGCAGGCTGAAGTCTTCTGGTGAGAGCGATAAAAATAGGGCAGGACTGAGATGAAGGGTGTTTGCATTCTGTCCATTTGGTGCTATTTCTAGATGAATGTTTTATTAGGTTGGGCATGGGTCCTACGCGAGATGCCCAACGCCGCCGTACAAAAATCACTTCCAAGTCTTGTCTCGCCGATCTCGGGGTATACGATCGCCGCCGTCCCGCCCCGGAAACCCCCACCTCTCAAGTCCATCTCGTCTGATCCGTGGTTGCTGATTTGCAATTGTTCCCCTTAACTCGGCGACAGGGAGAATCACGAAACAGCACGTTGAATATTTTCCCACGTACATTTTGCCACAGTCTAGAACTTTTGTAGAATCCTTATCCTTCTTGGCCTGGGGCTGGGCGGTGGCAGAATTATCACATCCTTCCGAGCTGGTCGCCACATCATTGCAGGCATCTGGAAAAAAGAGCGAGTACGTCTGAGTAAACCATGAAGAAAGCCTTCAATAAAAAAGGCTGAGTAGTAAATGAGACTCCCGTTAGATGAAACATACGTTCGCTGTAATTCTTCTATTTAGAGAAAAGAGTATGTTTGGTGTACCACTGATTGAGGATTACCCGAGAAATACTGTTGTGACGGAGTAATAGAAAGGTATATTGGCCGTACTGTTCATGAGATATTAGATGCACTCATGGTTCCAATCCACCTGGTGAGGCTTGACATATATGTTATATCATTGTGTTACTTCATTTCAATTCACCGTACCATCAGAAGGCACGCCAACTTGTAAAATGATTGCCGTCAATTTGGGTGACCGGCTTGGTTGGTTGTCTGCTGGTCTTGTTGAGTGACTTGCGAATTGTAAAGTGACTGTAAAGTATCGAATCCAGGAAGATTGGACGCTTCACTTAGACTGGGCTAGTTGAAATCCATGGCACCTGACCCGGGCAGGAATGTTGCTGGCTGGTGATTCTGGATAGCTTCGATTGAGTTCCAAAGCCCAGTAGCGGCAGCTGTTAACTGGCTATGAGCTTGGTACAAGGTTGGCTGTATCTCGCTCTAGCTCAGTTGGTCTTGTGTGGCCTGAGCCTGTGCCTCTAACTCTTGCTTCAGGCGAGAAACCTCACCCTCGGCCTGTAAATTCTTGACTAGAAGACAGTCCTTTTCGGCAGTCATCTGCTGCAGTCTCTCCGCATCTTGCGCCTTTTCTGCCTGAAAACGTGCCGTCATCCTAGCCAGCTGCTCATCTGCTTCTCTTTCCATCACCGTCTGTACCTCAGAAAGGAGGTCAGAGCATTTCTGACGGTCGATTTTGCCGTGTCTGCGAGGGTCTTTCACGGAAGAACCCTATTTGTAGTCAATTAGAGGTCAAAGTTTGATAGAGCACCATAAGATTTAAATGAATGTGACCTGCAGGGTCCGAAAAAAACGACTTACACTGTGATGGCGTTTTGAAATGCCAGCCTTTGCGCCCCTGACGGTCGAAACTGGAGACGCCGACCTGATTAAAACATTTGACACTGATCGGGCTTTAGCACACATCAGTCTTGCCCGCTGCGAGTGATCACTGGTTCGATCCTGCTTGCGGCTATTTTCTCTCGCCATGGTGAAGGGAGCAATGAGAATGATAAAGGCCTGGTGAGAGAAGAGAATTTGGGGTAAGAAGATGTATCGCCAATCACCACAGCGGTAAAGAGAGACTGATATTTAATATACGCCCTGGAGCCTGCCAAGCAAGAAATCCATGATTGAAATACTGAAAATGAATTTTGAAACTCATCGGACACTAGACTGCTGCTAAAGGGCGACAGAGGTAGACTTTGATTGGTCTGTATTTTGGCTGACTAGCGGTCAGGTACCCGTGTAACCTCACATTTCCTAGTCGCCTGGGAAGTCTCGAAGTTTGGGTGTACCAAAAAGTTGACGGTCAGTTGACCATCATTTTATCCTACGGTAACTTGGAAAGGGTATCACCTTTCTTGCTGTGACTTTGGTACCTGAAATGTGCGGTGGCTGTCGCCGGCCTTCGCCACTCAGCTTAAATCAATGATAATATTTTTGCGGCATATTCTATATGTTTCTAAAGGCTTATGATGAATATTGTGGATTCACGGCAGATCAAACGTAGACAGCCTGGGGACTACTCGGGATGGCGCAATATTCGTAGTTCTGTCGAACTATGCCTCGAGCGGGTCACTCCATTACCCCCCAAAACAAATCAGACGATGAGTGGGGTTGAAAGTGATGTTGACTTAATTAAGGCGCGTCTACCGTCCATGTCGTTTCCCAATGTGATTTGCAGCTCAACAATTTACTGTTGTTGAGTCCACATATGGGCACTAAGCAATCCTGTTGATTCAACACCATTGAATAAACGGAAATCATCTAGGGACCATACTTTCTGGAGTTTGAGTTTAGTTCATCTCCTGACGGCCCATTGCAGGAGAGAACACGGTCCCATAGAATCCCCCATATCTGCACGAGTGACTCACTCAACAAAATTCAGGTGCCATTTCTTTGTTATAAAGGGCACTCATTTCCTGACTGCACTTCTTTATTGGTACATGTAATTCTGTGACTGCATGCAAAAATGAATGCCTTGCCTGACGACTCGACTGCCGACCGGCGACAGCGTCTCCCCCAGAGATTGCAACGTGCTCTCTCGCTCTCGTCTTGTGATTCTGATGGCTCTGGAAGTGCTTTGAGTGGTGATACCACAGTGGATGATCCTTCCTTCCAAGGCGAGGAAGACGAGGGCGAGTTCCACCTCGGAAGTGATGAGGGAGAACAATCGCCGGGTAATGAACATCCTGCCCCCATCAAAGGGTTGGCAAGAGCCTTCCCCTTACCTCAAACTTCTGAGGCCATCGGTGCAACAGACAACATCATTGCCATTCAATGTCTAGCTGAGTATGTCCCTGTCTTCCTTTCTTGAGACCCATAGCTAAACCTGACTGAAGTCTAGATAATCGGATGAAGTAAGTGAAGAAGCTAGACCGCCTGAAACAGTACTGACAACTTCCTAGTGGCCTCGAAAGTGCTCTTCATGAGCAAAATATATGGAATGAATCGATAGATCATTTGTTGGACGATTTCAACAAGCGATTGGCAGCGGTGGAAACGGTTATTCAAAAGGACAGTGATACGGGAAGGTCGGGAAGGGAAGCGACGAGTAGTCGTCGTCGCTCTATCCAACAGAGCGCGTAGATACGTGAGTCAAGAGGATTTATAGGGTAGATGTGATATAAGGGGCCCTTAAGAGGTATAAGCTTATCTTAGCCACGTTTTTCTCGAAACTTAAAGGGTGATGATGTACGCCGAGGAGCTGTTCATTCTTCTCATCAAAATGAGGCCTTTCCTGTTTATGCTATCTTACTTTCCTTTAAAGAGAATTATAATCATCTCTCTAGCTACAGATCAGTCCAACAACTAAGGATTTAAGACCCGGACCACGCAATGGAGCAAGAGCTGCAGCGGAGATTCAGCTACGCGGCGTCAAAGGTTTCTCACCACACGCTTGAAACTTACTGCTCGTTTCAGCCGAGGACAGAAATTGATTTCTGACCTTGTAAGAAGAATATTACAGTGAAAGGTTTACTAAAGGCTCATAATCATACCGTATAGCTACCTCAAAGATATTCCTTGACGCTCGAAGCATCCTCATGAATAGGCACCCTATTCTCTTCCCCTTATTTTTATAGCAGATAGAAAATAGGAAACCCACAGTGTGCTGGGGATATTCATCAGTCAACTATGACAAAACCGCTGTTCTCTTTCCTTGTGACAATGTTGTTTACCTTTATATACCCTTTACCCCGGCAAATATTATTTGGTCGGTCGGTCTATGGAGTTTAAACATGGATAATTTTAACAAGCATCTTGCTTTCGACTTTCCTGCCATTCAAGTAAAAGAGCTTGGAATTTTGCTAGTCGTGTCAAAGGCAGTGCGTCCCGGCCGCGCACAAAAATGTTCTTACTTGCCAAGCATTTCTACTCGTACATTAAAAGTCATTATAGGCGGGCCGAAAACTCTTTATCTTCCCCGCCTCCTAGCCATCGTTGATCTCAACTCCGTATTTCTTATGCGGCACGAACGTCTATGGGATACCTATCAAGAAATCTTTCACGCGGATCTTGCTGGCGAAGTTATCTTTACTAGCCGACGCACACACCAATCCCGTATTGTGGCCATTTGAAAGTATTAGAGGCAGGACGCTAGCCATTTGATCGACCGATTTGGTTATCTAGAGTATGCTAATGTACTGAGACTCTATAAATGCTATCTTTACGATGATCTTGGATTCATCCTGCTTAACGATCTGCCCTTAACCCTAGGAAATATTTCAGAATGTCCCCGGGCTCACCTTAATGAAAAGGAGCTGAGCGCTATTTTATCTTAGGTATATCAGGAAACATTATTTACGAGGTGTAGTCTGACCAATATTCTAAAGGCCATCAGTGGGATACACTATCTGCACTCATTTCGGACTTAGTTATCAATTACTTGGTTACCGAGATTTTTTGCTTGGACTGGACGGGGCTGTCAAGATCGGTGCGTCAACTACCCTTGGTAGTGATTCACACTGACATTCCCTAGCACGCTTAGAGCTGTATATAGACTGCACGCTAGATCAGGCTGAGCTGACTGATCTGACAATGATTCCATCACTAGCTTTACAACTTATGCACAAGGATCAGGAGAGTGAAGAGACCCGCATGGCACATTGGCCGGTTGGGTATGCTACAAACCGGTTCCTAGTTATTACTAAGTCGGCAAAGTCAATCCCGGTACTTCAGAAGGTAGTTACACTCCCATTTCAGCTTCCTCTGTCTAACAGTCTTCTAACAAAAGGCAGAAAGATTTTATCGCCAACACTGCTCACGATGGAAAACAGCTCTCTAGCCTTATTAAGCAATTAATCTGCTCTCGATAGACCATGGCGATAGCGGTCGTCTATTTTGGCGGAAATTTCTATTCCTCGACGAGTATAAATACAACTAGTTCACATAGCACAATTCTCTAATACAATAGACCCGTCTTGACGTCTAAATCATCAAATTTCCTTCACATTTGTCGACAGTCTACCTAATAAGATTGTATAAGCCATTCAAAAAACACTCACAAGCTCAATTAAGGTCTAGTCTAGTAACGGGCTCAATTTTAAGAAAATGGAAAAGTGCCAACTTATCGCACATACCAATGCCGATACCCATGTGCTTTACGATGCATAGTGCTATGTGCATGTGCGGGTGTCTCGCTTTCCCCTTTATGGATCCTTTCTGGAAGTGGCGTGGCTCTCGAAATCCCATTCTAGGACAGTATTAGTTTCATGGGTTAGAGGAAGAGATGCCTAAAAACTGACCGCGTAATAAGAGACCGTGGGTGAGGAGATTGGGCTAGACGCCTGTCACGGATCAATACTAGGACAATGAAGGAATTTGTCTAACATACCGTCATAGAAAGAAGCAGCGAGACTCCCATCAGCCAAAGCTTGACATTGGCTATTTTCACGAGCGCCGGGAAAAACAACTATAGTGGAAAGTCTGCATTTATGTTACCATAGGATCTTCAAGTAAGCACACAATCTGTGGCTTGATCGTTGGTCGCAAGATCTTTTCTCTGAATACACCCACCCACCTCACATTAGCGACTACAATTCATAATGTGCATCTAAGGTAATAAAAATAAGTTTCCTACACAGTGTTACTTATTCTTAATGTATCAACACTTACGGTCCAGACGTATTAACTCAGGTAACTATCGAAAAGAAAGGTCTGGTAAGTCTTCGGTAATTAAACAACTAGGAAAAGAGTTGACCAACAGTTGAATCAACTGAATTCAAATTTTCATATGCAGTAACCTGTATTTGAACCATAGTATAACTTCGAACAGACTTGAATAGCAAATATAAAAGGAGCATCTATCTCATTCATTTTACTTTCATCTACCTTCACAACTTAGTGCGTCGTCGACTTATAGCATAGACCCTTTTCTAGATATCGTGTCTCCTCGTCACGTCACTAAACAGATAGAGAGCCCGTCTTGTATTGTGATACAGGAATAATCTACTCAAGAAATCCCCGACCAACAGGTACGTTCTACATCGAAAACTATTTAAACCTACTTTTCTTCGTAAGATACTAATGTGTTTCAGACGGTGCCAGACAACGGCGGTCAAGGTGGCCCCCACAAGATCCCCATACAGCCGTTTAAAGAAATATAAAGAACTTTGGCTGATCTCGAGATTAATGACCCGAAGCTAGCCTTTTAGGTAGCTCGACTTGTCGGGCTATATCGATGCTTGTGGGAATCCTGTGTTTCTAAGCAAATGCGGGAGGCTCAGCTTATTCAGGAGAACCATAGTCTGCGTGAGGCTATAGATCACATACAGACAGAGAAGCACGATCTTAGCATCCGTTTGGAAGGGCTAAAGATTAAGTTAGAGGCTTTCGATCATGCTTTGGAGTCCTCGCGGCAGCAAATTATGGGTATCATAGATACATGGTACCAATGTGATTATGGAGACCTGGACAGTGTGGTAATGGAGGTGGAATGAGTGCTTCGGGAGACTGATTACCTTAAGACGGAATGGCCTTGCTGTCAAAGCCTGGGTGCTTGTCCGCCCTTTTTGTATGTGATTTATTTACGTGTGTTATCCAAGGAAGATGATCTGGGTAGCCCTTTCCAACTGTGAAAACCGAATATCTGCTAGGATAACTGTGGTACTTTGTATTCTGTAGATTTCTCTAACCAAGAGCCTGAGGGCAACTGGCAAGACCCGCAAATTTTGATGAGTCAACAAATGGTCCACGAATCCTATCCAAGGTCAGACCCTGTTCCTTCCAAGAGAGGAGGGGTGGTTTATTAACCTCGTGACTTTTCGGGTGCGTTGCTTCAACTGATGTTTACTCCCCATTTAACACCTGTGCTGGAATCATTGGCCATCCCATACCAGGCGAGGAATTTAATTAGCTTTCCAAACGAATTAATTAAATAAGAGGGTATCTTGACAAGAAAAAGGCCAATTTTACCAACCTGTCTCTATCTTTGAGAAATTAGTAGTGGCACTACCTGAGGGGCAATGTAACCGTTCACACCAGAGGTCAATGAGAAAAGCGAGTGATCTAGTAGACAAAATAGCCGTCGTGCATACAAAGCAGGAATAAGCTTTCTCAAAAGACTATCAAAAGACAGTTAAACGCGACTGATGTTGAATTATGCGGACGAGTACTTTGCTAAGACACTTTTGATAAGCTCCAAATTTTTTTCATCAACATGCGAGCATAAGACTTGTAAAGTCTCTTTATAGTCATTTAACTCGGCCGATAACTTGCTGAGCTCCCTGCGTATTATTGTGAGAAAGGGAAATCCGAAGAAACGAATATGAATCTCTCACTCCTTCATTCGTTGGTGCTTTCTTGGGCGATAGGAGCATTGCGCTCCAGACGTTATACAGCGTCTGCAGTATGGTCGAGCACCGTCACATTTCATTTTGTATTCTTGACAGGATGTACAGGCATGAGGAATCCTGGATTTCTTTCCAACAGAAGAACTCCTCAGCCGTGGAATCGCTCTTTTGCCAAATCTCCCCTCTGTCGGTTGAGTGCATGATGAAGGTAAGCTATATGACTTGTCTTGGGCTATTTAGCAATCAAGACCCTGCTTTGCCTGTTCAATTCTCTTCTTGACTTACCCGTGTCTGGTGAATCTCCCGGAGACTGACTATCGACGATCCGATGGAGCTCCATGTTGGTAATGGACGTAGCTTGATATTTTGGAAGGTTCTTCTTACCACATGCCCCTTCAGTTGGTGTTCATGGCCTCCCAGTTACCAAATGGATCATCATTTTTGAGTATGCCGCAAATCAAGTTTGCTGCGCCTGCAATTCGATACTTCATATACTGAATTCAATCAGGTTTCTAAGCGCAAACTCCATTCTTCATTGGGTGGAGCTGTCACCCGAAACCTGTTGATCATTCTCCGCTTTCATTGGCGCTACAGTGGGGCAATTCGCACATCATTAGATCAAGTCTTGATGTCGAGGGGCTTCACAGGTAATTCTAAATCTTGGGTGGGGACACATGATTCATGCACAATCGAAAGCAGAGGCTTGCTCGATAATTAGTAAGGATACTTTCAATTCGACCGGAAGAAACATTCCTCTACTAATACAATAATCCGGTAATGAATGTTACAGTTAACTCTGACATCGCTGCCCCTAAAGTGGCTTAGTGTATCTTGGCATTTGGGGTTCAAGGAACAATGAAAGAGTGCCAGGTGACAGCAATTTCCGGAAACACTGCTAAGTCTGGCTAAAGAGCAGGCTAGAGCCGCGACACAAGAAGATCCCCCCCTACAAGAACACGCCCCGAGGATGAAATCGACCACACTGAATCTTGCACAATCTCAAGCAGTTCCTAGAAATACTCTGCCACCGGACGTCGGAAAGCACGCCAAACGAGTAGATGCTGCGCTTCCAAGATAACTATCTTCTGAACGAGTTGCTTTGGGTTCTCGGGGTTCTGCGCTTTGCATGCTCTCAATTTAGCAAGACTTGGCTTAGAGATGACCAGGTGGATTACATGAGCTGTGTCAAACTTAGGCCGGTATTGAGAATTAGGTGGTAGAAATTGAACGTTCTAATGTGTACAAATCAATTTGCTTGATGAGTTGCACAGGATTGGTATTACGACCCCTTGGTTAATCTATGTATTATCTATTTCCTTCTTTTCTTTACTTGCAAGCCCTATACCATGCCTTGGGCTGGTAAATAATGAGTGATCAAATTCACTGGGCAAATTGTTGTGATATAAGGCTGGTGCAGATCAGGAACCAAGCCGTCCCACCGGAATTAATGCCGAATTGTCTATACAAAGAATCATGTTGATTTTCAATCAACTTGTTCTTCTCCTTGTATATATAGCCTCATATTTCCCTCTCAATAACGACAAAATCTTCCTTTGAACTACAACACAAATTCACTGATCAAATTCACTGATCAAATTCACTGATCAAATTCACTGATCAAATTCACTGATCAAATTCACTGATCAAATTCACTGATCAAATTCACTGATCAAATTCACTGATCAAATTCACTGATCGAATCCACTGTTCAAATGCACTGGTCCGACGACGGTAGCCAATTATTCAATGCGATCAATGTCTCTCTCATGCGCGTTATGCGTTCTGTGGTGCGAATTGGAAAAAGATAGATTTAATGGCATGATGTGACTACCAAAGTCTACGAGCTACTTTCTGGGGTCGCGGTGGCAAGCGGCGCTTGGTTTGTTCTGAAAGCTTATGTAATCGGGTATTTCGGTGAGAAACCCTTGAACCGTCTCAATCATTGCGAGATGATCAACTAGTAGTGTCTTGAGTAATGAATGTAATTATTAAAGAACGCACGGAGATTTGAGGATAGTCAATTGCAAATTACATGTATTAACATAAGTGACCGTAAGGCGATTATCGAACTCGAGTGAACGAATTAATTAGCTTCAGCTGTATAGACCAAGCAAGGTGGAAGGAAGGTATAGGTGCAAGCCTCGACAGGGTTCGCGCCGGCAGCCTTAAGAGCCTTGGTCAAGAACTGGACGTGCTGCTGCTCGTCACTGGCAGTTTCCTTGAGGTTGGCGTAGAAAGGGTCATGCATACCGGCCTTTTGGAAATCGGCTTGGGTGTAGTTCTTAAGACCTTCCTGATAGAAGGTGGCCTCAAGGTGCTTAAGAGTTAATGCATAGTTGAGAACATCAGCGTCGGTGATTTGGGCACGCTCAGCTAGAGGAGTAGCTTGGGCAAGGCCCATGGCTGCGCTAGCAAGAGCGACTGAAGAGAACTTCATTTTCAAGAATGGCTTTAGTGGGAGTGTCAATGATGAAGACTGTTTGATAATTATGACAGTGGCAAAACACCAGCCCTTTATACTCTAAGCTAAGCTCACTAAAGCTACAGAACAGCAGTTCATTAGTATTGTGTGTTGCAAAATTTTCGACAGGGTATCTGTACCTGCCAAGCGACTCTTGGCTTGAACCTCCTGTATATCATTTCCAAATCTAGCATGAGCTCGAGTCTATCTGCTGTCGATCTCCCCAAAAGTCATGTCAAGGAGTCAGTGCTTGTATGATCATATCTCGGAACCGTCCTAGAATGGTATCGATCAGTGTCAATTGAAGTCCGTGCTTTGTAAGAGTGGAGTCAATATTTGGCAATTCACAAAAACTGACAGGTGCGATTTTTAGCCTTCGTTCGGCTTGATCGATCCCGACAAGTAGTACTGTGAAATAGTTTGAGTTTATGTGGTGTCAGTCAAAAGACCCCACTAATCATTCCCAAGGACCAATCGCATCTTCCCTCCATTGAGAAAACTGCGAACGAGAGCGACGGGCGCATATCAAGGTTACACAACTTCTCTTTACTTTCACTACTAAATTTTTCCCTAGGCATCTTCTTCCGCGAGATATTGATCTACAGTGGGAAAGAGTATGTTTAATCGATAAACTTGAAATGTTATCATATCGAGGCCATGTCTCAGTACAAAAGCCATCGCCCCACGTCAGATACTCACTTGATTCTATGTGGAGTTCAAATTATATCGCGCCCCGGGAAATGAAAATCAGGTTTCTCCGGGCTAGACCTTTGGAAGACTCGAAACTCGAAATACAGATTAGAAATAGGAGGTGTCCAACATTAGCCAGGTTACCTCAAGAGGAAATGGGTTGGCCCTTAAGGTCTCTCGGGGCTGTATTACCCGCAACTCCCCAGAAAGTTATCTGAGCGATCATCATGTGCGCGAAACAGGGAGTATGCTTACTCTTTAAAATATACGTGACTTCGTCTCCTCATAGTTTCTAGGCCATTTTATAAACACGCGTACCCCAAAATGTAACAAGACTAGACCACCATAGCCAAACATGTTGGTTAAAACGTCATAAGTTTTTTCGACGAGTTATTAAACAGCTGTCGGTGTTTTGAGCTCAAAAATACAGTAGACTTGGAAAGTTGTGTTGTTTCCTATGTAGTGGAGCCTCTCCCCTCTTTTTGGCAGGACTCTAGCCCATCCCGAGCCCATCCATTTAAATGCTTACATGAAGTTGACAGCATACGCGTAGGGAGGAAAAAAACTCGAGCAGCTTTTGCTAAAAATCTTGTATTATTGAACGAACCCATTAAAGATAGTAAGGAAGGGGGTTCTCCTATACATAAGAACGGATCATCGGACTAGATAACCAAAATAAGATCTAAAAACTCCTAGAGTAATATCACAGAACACGATTCAGGCTGCACTGGGCATTCAGATTTAGGTTTATCAGACCATACTATTTTTTGTTATTTAATTTTTCAGGATCGACCATTGAAGTGAAGAAAAAGAATTACATCATACCTGGGTGACATCTTCTTCGGAACAACAATAAACATCTCCGCCAGAGCAGCTCTCGCCCAGCAAGCCCGGGTCAATATTACCCAGGGATATAAGGCCGCCATTGCCATTGCCACTACAGACAACAACCTGGTTACTTTCACAGGTGGTGCTGGTTCTAGCGATGAACGCTGAGGTAGCAGAGGAAGCAAGAACCAGAGAGATAAAGATGATCTTCATGGTAACTCAAGTGATACTTATAGTTATAACGAATAACGAATACCGCTTACTGATTTTGAGGTAAGAAATTAAAGAAAAAGATAATCTGATCGATAAATTTAAGCTCGAGCTACAATTTTATATGTTATTGCCACGCCATGAGGACACATTTAACTTTCAAGATATTTGGGAAAGTGTGGAAATCTCGAATCTCTTACCCCAAGAGTCTCTCATTCATTTACAACTCAGTGGACTAAACAATGCTCTTATGATAAAATAACATGAACGACTGTTGCGGTCAGGGACTCGGCTTTTACGAAAACGGCCATGTAATATTTAAAGAGTTTACTGATCGGCGAGGTCAAGGTAAGAATAGCTCTTACTTTACTCGATGTTAAAATTGAAGACAATCGATTGGTTCTAGAGTTCATAATACTAAGTATGGCCTTCCGCTTCCGGCCATCCGCTCGACCCGTAGAGCAGCTATGCCATTGGTTCAGACATGGGCTCCGAATGAAAAATCGTGCAAGAACAAGCCAATAGCTTGGCTATACGTATTATATTAATTCAAGCATAGATCTTTGTTTTGTTTCTTATGTGATAAATAGAGTTAACGCAACCTCGGAACGTTCCCATCTATCCTTAATTCGCCATCGGCAAGTAATAGGGAGAAAAATCTGTATCTATTCTTAAATGTAATTCTGGCAGTCAGCAGGTTCTTCTTTCTTTCTGGGCCTAGAAAGATATAGATTAATCTTTAATTGGATCTTTATCATATTTAAATAGCCGCGACACCAAAAGAGGAATCCGAAGCTAAGTTAGTGGCTTGTTCCTTATAACCAAAGCTGGTAAGGTATCAGGGTAAATCAATTTAAGCTTAGACACATAAGCCCTTCTTTTAGAATTCCACACATCTTATTCGTTAATTTGAAAGCTGGCATAGAGGCTGCATATTAGCTAGTAGATCATAGCTGAGCAGCGAGAATGCGTACTTCAATCCTCCACCTGTCAGACTCAGTAAAATACGGACATTTTCGATCCTTTTATGGGTTGCTTAGCTTACATAGACCCCCTATACCACGTTTTCCGTCATTATTAGAAACGATGATTAGTTAATTCATATTACTGGCTCTTTTTGTATTTATTTAAGTATTAGTGGTCTTCTGTTGAAATAAGACCGATTGACTCTCAGGTGTCTAAAGTTGGACTAGGCCGTAGTAGGCCCGTAACACTCGGGTGTGACGTTACTATGATGACAAGAAATGATTTTGACCAAAAAAAAAGAGTAGAGAAAAATCCAGAGTAAATAGTCCTAGCATAATTAATTTAATAGAGTAGAAGGCGATGAGTCCATTACGAAGGAATGATCATAGCCCCGCCTTTTACCCGGAAGTACAAACCCACACTATTCGGGAGAGACTGGCTTGTATAGGCTCTTCTTGTCGACTCCACTACTCATACCGCAGTCTGATCCAGCACTGTGCCTAAATTACGAAAGAAGTTTTTAAAAATTGCATGGTCTAGGGCCCAAGGTGTCTATCTAATTCGGTGTCATTACATCTGTTTCGCTATCCCATTAGTAAATCGAAATATTCTATTTATTTCGGCTGGCTTAAAGGGTGGTAAAATAGGAGGTTTTCAGCTAAAGATTGTATCTTGATATTTCGTTAATATTACAAAAAAAGTGTAAAGAGGCTGACTGAATAAATGACTACGGAAGTTACTTGGGGAAGCCGTTTGTGGTTGTCCGCTAGTAATGACAAAGGAAATCGTCTAAATAAGGAGGAAGACGGTTTGCGGAATGCCACTTTGGCCTCCTTAGCGTAAAAGATAATTCTTTGGAACAGAGTGCCAATCGTAGTTGTTTCGACCTTTTGATTGACGGGTCATAATAAATTCAACTGCATTCCCCTTTTACTGATATCTCTATACATATCTAACTTTCGTACAAATCAACCAGTGGTAGATACGGAATTTTGATGGTAAGGGCCTGCCTGGCTCAGCATCTTACGTAGAGGATCGCTCCGTAGGCGAGCTGGAAGACTTGGGTGGTTCAAAATGAGGAATAATCATTGACCAAGAAATTTTTTGTTTGCGGCGGGCATTACATCGAGCCACTCAAGTGGCTCATGAAGTGTAGCAGGGCTGGCAGGTCGGGGCCAATCAAAAAATCTCATTGGTGGAGGATATTACCACGGTACGTCAAATTATCACCATCTCTTCAGCTCGGGAGACAATATTGACTATGCAAAAAAGGTTGATCGTTGATTAAATGAAACTTAGTGCTGTTTGGTTGGACAAATCTCCTGGCGTCTAGATAGTGAGGATAAGGAGACAAGTACCCGCATTCCAGGCGTAAGTATTGGCTGAAGATTCTCTATATTCCAATTACTCAAAACAGGGTCCTATTTCTTGCTGTTTCTTACAATAGATCTCTCTTTAAGGACAGAGAGGAAGAATCAGAAGAAGATTCCACATCATAGGTTCAGGTTGTGGAGAGTGCATAGCGTCGCTGTGCTGTATTTGTTGCTTTTTGGTGCAAAACGACAAGCAATTAAAGTTTGAAACTAATCACACCTGGGGGTATGATTTCGTCCTGCCTATGGAATTTCGGCCTACTTGATCCATGGGGATAACATTAATCAACATAGTTTCTCATATGTAATGTATAGGGAATGGTCGCTTCGTCGGTGCTACTTGCTCCTTCCGCTTAGCAGGCCAAATTTGAAACATGGCCCACTAGGAGTGAAAATCTCACTAGGTAAATGGCGATCAACGCTGTGACCTCACTTGAAGGAACAGGCAGAACTCTGCTGTGTTGCTTATTCTGTCCGCATGACAAGTCATATCAAGCTTTGCGTATGACTGGTAAACTGAAGAAAAGTGCCATCGTCTGGACGTCACCGCGCTATTTACTCGCCTCCGTTGGCCCTCTTTCACAGGAGACTGCCATGCCTCTACAATCACCATCCAATGACCAGAGAGACACCGCTGGTTAGCGCAACTCGAGTGGGCAAATCACATAAAGTCGATCTATCGGGAATTGATCATTATTCGCTGCATTGATAAAGGCATTCAAATTGTCCTCTCAGTTTTCTTGGGAGCATTAAATCCTAAAAACCATTTCACCCAATGTATGTAGCATAGACTCAATACACACAGCTTTTTTTCCCTGAGCTGTCTTTGCATGCACAGACTTTCGAACCAATTCTGGTCAATTCTTCCCGACAAATGCGTCGCAAAGTTAAATTCGTTGCCGGCTAGCTCTCTCATGCGCTTTTCCACCGGCAGGGATTGTGACGAACATCATGGGCGGATCAGTCGAAAGAAAGTAACGGGGCTGCTCCCGGAATTCATCGAAATGAACCCTTTTAGGCAATTTAGTCTGCTTTCCTGTTTCCAAGAGAGAACGCTGCAAACCAAATATAGCATCGGGGGAAAGCCCTATAGAAAACATATCTCGAAAAAGGTATGTTCTGTGCTTCGCGGAGTGGTTAGTAAATGAAGTAATATTGAGAGAAGATTTTTACGTCCGGTCCCTTTGTTTCTGGGGGTATGATCTACCCTACCGTATTGAAAAGTCCAAGTGATCAATTCCCACGCTTGAAATTTAATAAACCGGGGGCTCAGCCAAATGAAACGTAGATTAGACAAGCGGATGCTCTGATTTTACCAAACTCAGGATGCGGCGAATTTTTTGATAGATCGAACGATATATAAAACGAAGAGGGGTTGGGATTTAAAAGATACTCAGCAGTTGCCACCCAGGGGAGTGAGCCAGTCATCGATATGCTAGGGGAAATTTTTAATTAGATAAGGAGTAAAAGTCTCCATTCTAGACTTTCACGTGAATTTCTGGACATGACTAAAACGCAAATATACTGCGAACTATTCATAGAATAAGATTTTCACTATGGGAGCTTTTACGGAAAGGTAGAAGATGAGAACATTCCTATGTCGGTGCTGTCATTCAAACTTACCTGGCCTTGGCAAATAGTGGAGGATTTGAGGGTAGATTTATTCGCCCATTGCATTCAAGCGAACGTACCGATTGGTCAAAGGGATTGGTAGATATTCTGGTAGTGGCACTATTACAGACTATTGGGGGGGGGGGGGGGAAGGATCTATCGCTCGAATAAAATTTCGATATCGTTTCTGGAACGCGTGGTAGTCGACCGTGTCATTGTGCGTATGACAGATCGCTAAAACTCAGTAGTGGATGTCAAAGACTGGCGATGCATTCTATGTTCAACACCCCAGCCAAAAAAATTGCTGCAACTGGTTGGTGTCCCCCTGTATACACTTTTGAGAAGTATCTATCCACAGCTCTCTCTATGCTCTGTTTTCTTCGCAGTTGCTTTTCATTCCTGGCTCTTTTGTTCATCATTTCAGCGACCCAGCATATGTAATGCGCATAACAGATAATATGATATATCATAGTAACTAGCATTCTGTGAAGATGGCTTCAAACTCTGGATCCGTCCTAAGGGGTTTCGGCATCGTGAATTGTCCAGCAGGCAAATATTGGCCAAGCCATGATGGTTAGCTATGATTCGGGCATACCGTAACATTTGTCTGCGTGCGCTGAGAGGCATACGAGTGTGGAAAACTGAAAACGATAGGCGAGGAGCGGGTATCTAAGTGGTGGATCCGCTTGTGTCAGGCTTGGTTCGAAGCACCTGGGTCGGTATGGCGGTCGTCTGGGCGGTGACTGGCACTCTAAGTATGCTGAACGAGGAAGGAAGAGGTAGATGTTTGATTAATCTGAAGTGAGTAAATGTCCGCGAGTGATGAAAGGTCGAAGGGGGATTCACTTCCTTTAAGCTTGCAGATGGTATTTGGAATGATGAAAATTACTCACGTTGGAAGAAACTGACTTCTAGGAAATGTATCAATCAAATGAACCTAGAGGATCTTATAATTGACGGCTCTTCGCGCTAAATGTATGGAGAAATTGCGTAGGGGGTCTGTACGTATAAGCTGTGAAAATGGACTGGGTGACATTGAGTCTTTAACTAATTCATCTGCTCACGTGATAGGCGTGGTAGGTCGCTCACAATTTGATAACGATCAAGGCGATCAGGTGATCCCTTCAGTCAGAACCCATTGAGGTAATTTTATCTATTATGCTCTTAGGATTTAATCATCTTAATACCAAAGGCTCTAATCCCCTTAGGCTGATTAAGTACTCTCGCTGACAAATTACTCTCAAGCCATTATCCGCTCACGTTGCTAAAGAAGCTGTTACGCATTGCTGACGTATATATCGATTGAAGAAACGAAAATCACTTTCATAGACCTCATGAAACGAGTTTTTCGGTGGCAGAAGCCGAGCTGCGTAGTCGAGGTGAGCATACGATACTTATCCAAGGGGCGCTCCAAGGGAGTAAAGCAAGAAATGGATTCTCCTCCCGCCATCCGTAAGTGTTAATCGGGTGAGCAAGAATCACGCTCCCCTTACCATAAGCTAACACTATCAAATACTCTCTAATAGCATATAATTAGCTCGCCTCTCCATTTAAGGTACGTTAAGTACTTTATTCATCGACTCGTCGTTAGAAATCAATAAAGACGGCCTTGTTTGATCATCGTAATCAAGCTTCGTACCGTATATATTATACTAAAATGAAATCACAGGGCGAAGAGGAAGAAGGCTCCCGAAAGCAGACTAGTTAACTTAAGAGTATACTGCACAGCAACGTTAGGTAGTAAATTCGAGCTAGACATGGAACGTGTGGGAGCTCCAGATATCGATGTACTGGTGCTACCCTCATCACTAGCGAGAGTTGAATTCACGACGAGAGGCTGACTTATGGAGGGCTGAGCTACACAAGTAGAGTTCATAGCAAGAGGGCACTTCTCATCAGTATAAATACTCTGGTATTAGAGGCCCTGGGACTTAATTACAGTACTCTTAGGTACACATCGGTAGTCGAACATACTTTCCAGGGCTCCAGCGACAGCGTTAATATCTGATTTAGCCACACCAAATGAAGCAGCCGCCAGGCCAACCTGCTCAATGAAGTAGCCTACCTCGTACGCATCGAGAACCATGAATCTTTTAAGAAGAGATGAGTATATTGAATATTTCCGCTGATGGCTAGGAAAAACAGCGTGACTTACTTGTGAACTTCATACATACTAGCGTGTCCAGAGTAGGTGGAGAATCCGGTCATACCAACACCTGAGCAACCAAGCAGGCTACCGAAAAACTGGTAGAGGTGGGTCATCAATTTACTTTAACCCGGTCAGTTTGACATGTTGGTAAAGAGCTTGGGAAGAATGCTAATAGTAACATACTATTGATTGGAGGACTTGTCATCAGCAGGCATATTCTTTATCAGAGGGGCCGCCACGCCTCCGTCAAGGAAGTTCTTCACGACACCCATCTTGCTTCCATTATTACTAGAAGCGAGACCACCGTCGAAATATGGTATAAGATTAACCTTTATGCCGTTGTACATACCCGTCGGGCTCAATATACCAGGGACGCTGACACCAACGTTGGGTTGGGTATAGTTACCGATGACGACAGTGTTGACCAGCAGGGTCAGAAGGGTATACTGGTTAGTGGCATTGTTCTGCTTTAACAAAGTAGTGGTATAGTAATCGTAGATAGACTCGTTTGATGGGCGTTAGGCTATAACTGCACCGATCATAGCCAATGTAATGATAGCAGACTTGAGCAGTATGATTGGGGTAAAAGTAGAGCTAGGCAAGATAGACTGAAAGTAGCATGAGGACTTGAAGACGATAGGGCTATCACGAGCTTAAGTAGCGATAAAGGAACTCAACTCATGGAATAGTGCGAAGCAACTTCTATATCCAGCCTTAGCAGAGCTCTCCGATTATTAAAAATACCCTTTGCTCTATTGGACAATCGGACAGACCTGTAATAGCACGGCCCCTGCCATAACCCCAATCTTCTAAATTATTATCCAACTATGGAAGTCTAATATCCTTAGCTTTCCGCGCAGCAGTGTTATAGATAGCGAATAACGTGTAAGCTATTCCAAAGTAGGATATATGTAGCAAGGATCACTGTCAGACTCGGACTCGTTTTCGGTCTCGGTCTTGCTCCTACAACTAGGAATGTTCCCACTTGAGTCCCGGGGTCCGTGCCAACCCTAGCGAACTGAATACCCCTAACCACGATATGTAATTTATAATTCCATTGGACTTATGCTTCAGACGGTAATTTCCTTAATCTAGCTCAGACTGTCAAATAATGAGCCCATCTCAGATATCGCTTATTCATACGTAAGTTTTCAAAGCAATCGATAAATTCCCGGTAACAACGACAGATAAATTAAAAATGCCGACCACATAACTACTTTCCAAGGTCTATTATTAAGACATGTGGTGTACCTCTAATTCACGGCGAAAAAACCATCACATTGACCAAGTAAAGCTCTGCAGAGCCAAAAATTAAACTTGTGCCTTTAACGACGTACACAATAGATAACCGGCCCAAGATAATCCGTGGAGATATTCCAGACTGGCCCATGGCCTTTATTGCGTCCAGCAAGTAGAAAAAATAAACCGACGAATCAAACTCACTAGTGACGTGCCAATCATTTACAGGAGGTAGAGGGCACCCATAATAATGGTAAGGAAGCCAGCAGTGGGCTTTACGCTTAAAGCAGCACCAGTGAAGAAAGCACCAGTGCTAGGGACTGTTAAGGCTGAGCTAGATTAGCCGGTCCCAGGGACGGATGAGACCTAAGCTTGAGAGGTACCCGAGGGTTTCCCGGTAAGCTGCCCAGAACTACCAGAATGAGCAGACTGGGTAGATAACGAGGTATTATTATTACCACCAGTGTAATCAGTAGACAGACGGCCATTCTTCTCACCAATCTATACAACGAGGTAATAGTTAATCATTCTTATCGGCTAAGAGAACGTAATAGGGAGGGGAGATTTTTGTGTAACCTACCTTGAGAATTACAGGTCCAGCAATAATATCATCGTCAGAGGCCTTATCATTAGAAGAGGTAAGTACGACATAACTCTGACCTTTAACACCACAAGGAATTATAACGGAATAGCCGCTATCAGAAGGGGCGACATTAGCCCAAATTGGACTAGTGATGGTAATGAATGCGGCGTAGATAGTTCCACTGGCAGTAAAACCATCTCCTGTGATGAGAGAGACCTTGGAACCTGGCAAAAACGTGTCGATGGAAGTGCTAGTCAAAGAAGGGAATGCTTTGACAGGCAGAGCAGGATTGCTACTTGGGCATGACGTAATGAATGGAGATATAACAGTGTAGACCTCATCAAAGTCAAGAGGGTTGTCGAAAGGCTGGGGGAAGGGAACCTCCCCGGCAGCAGCCCGGAGATAAGAGCTATGCCGGGCCTCAACAGTTAGGATAGAGCCTGCGTCGGTGAGGTACTCCTTGTTCGTAATGGAAGCAGCCGCTCCGAGGTAGGCGCTGACACCCACCCCCTCAAGGACGTTGGCGAGGGCCACAAAGCTATCTACATCGGTGGCCGGGAAAGCATAAGTGCACTCAGTAGTAGCGGGAGCACCGGCGGCTGATCATATGTCAGCCTTAAGTATGGAAATCTCGATATTTCAATGCAAGGCTAATCGTACCCTTCGAGAGCGCTAGTTAGAAATTTGACATGCTCCTGCTCATCTGCGGCAACTCTGATCAAGTTGTCATAGAATGGATCAGCGTATCCAGCATTGATAAAGTCGGCCTTAGTGTAATTCTAGAGACCTTGAGCGTAGAAGGTTGCCTCCAGGTGCTTAAGGGTCAGGGCATAATTGAGGATATCGGCATCAGTCACAGCACGCTTGGCAATCGTACGAGCCTGGGTAGTCCCAGCAGCGGCTCCCACAGTAACATAAAAAGCTGTTTTCATCGTGGAGGGATAAGATGATTGGAAAATTGGAGAACCAAATACAGAATCCGTTCGATAATGTTATGGTAGTAAGACCAAAGTAAAAAGAATAGAAGATAAAGGTATTAGAAAAGCGCATGAAACCACCAATTTATATATCTTTGAGATCAGCACCAAAGAGTAACTAGGATGTTTCCTTGCCCGATTGATTGCGTGCTCTCTGAAAGTACCTATTCATTGGACGACCTCAGGCTCCGTTTATAGTGAATGATCTTATCTCCTTGATCCGGAACATTCCTTCGCATACGCCTTTATAGGCTTTAATAGTCTCGTCAAGCTTGCTGTTGAATTCAATTTCATGTTACCTTTTTAAGTAAGAGGTCCTCTCGGAGCATATATTTCACACAGAAAATCCGAATTATGACATACTAGGCCGGAAGCGTAGAGAAGTATTTTAGGAAAGACCAATAGGTAGTGAATACTAAATCGGAAAAGTCAATTGATTAGATTATCGTGCTTTTCTCCATAGACAGTACTACGGATTTGGCTTTGGAAATATGTGTATACCTTTTAACTCGAAAGCGGCATTTAATACTTGGGATCAACATTTCTAGCCAAATATAGTAATTGGTACTCCCGCCCATCCCCCGTTACACACCAATTAAATGTGGGCTGGTGAATACAAGGAATGTCCCACGATGTGGGTCTAAGTTCCTTGGGTTCTACCAAAAGTATCTAAATATCCGGTATAAGTTAGGTACAGCTTTATTAACGAATGCCTCGGTCTTTGGGACTTTCTTGATAATACGTAATATGTGGACAATTATGATATCATCACAAAGACTGTTAGCTAACGTTAATATCGACAACCGACCGTACTTTTGAGAAGTATAGGAAAAGCTCAAAATTTAAAACTAGGAAAAAAAGTTCAAACATACAGTACTATAATATTTTTACTTCATAGAATAGCACTAGAGACATTAACGAGTATCCTGGGACTCTAAGGTACAGAAAGGATTCGAGTCCGACGGCGTCACGCCCAGCCAATGATATAGAGGAGAGCACTTTCTGGCTCACCTCATTTCCGCTTGGTCTTGTATATGGTGTTTGTATTTTGGTTTATCTTTGGATTTGATCTTCACACCAGTCACCGCAATTTTAGTGATACCGTAAGAATAGTAACCTTTCTCAGCCTGACATGTTTCAAAGATTGGCTGAGCAGGAACCAGAAAGGCGATTTCTACTCTCGGCTGTCTTCGTTTCGTAAATCTTTTCTTTGTATACCACGGCAGTAATTCAGCTAAAAGCCTATCGTTGGAGGCATGCCTACGGCTTCCTCTTGAAATTGTACCTGTAAATTTTCTATATATTACCCATAGTGACTACCCCTCCTCGTTCGGGAAGCGGTGTCTCATTTTCCCGGATAATGGACCGGCCATCTATTTACCTATAAATTACTCACACTCAATTGATCAGTATATGGTCCGGGACTCGAACGGGCAATGGCTGATGAAATCTTGACTTTGGAATTTCAGATCATAATTGGACTAGGCCTTGCAGCTTTTTTTGCCGTTCCCTTGGTCAAAATGCCAAAGAAAAGTATTACACCACTCCCGCAGGCATCAAAGCACACCGGTACTTAGACTCCCTAGCCTATCAAACCTTCCGTATATGTCTGAAAGTTGATAATGATATAATTGATTATGGGCAATGATTATGAAAAGCTGAGTATAAGTGTTCAAGATAGTGAATTTTAGATCGAATTTGATGACTCACTTTTTGCCAGCAAAAGGCTTGACTTAGGGCTTGCACAAAAAACGCAGATTCAGCAGGTACAAAACTTGCCCTGTGCAGCTCCTACAGCAGATCACTAGTATATATATAATTTTGAAACGGAATGATTAGCATCGTGTATTTCGTCAAATATGAGTCACGAATTCGAAATTGAAAGCACCAATTAGACTAAAAAAAGGCCATTGCATATGCCTAGCCGAAAGAGGAAATAAATCCACAAATTTATCACAGCAAGCAGATAGGCCTCGATATTGATTCAAACCAAGAATCTGGAACTTTGAAGAAAAATGCAATGTCATGTGCCGTACAAAGGTTGGATATACGAACTGTTGCTCAATCATTACCAGAAAAAAGTCTTTTCCCTTCAGCTACTGGTACTCTGGAAACTTCTTCCCACTCGCAGTGGCAATGGCGAGCCCGATAACGGAGAAAGCCCAATAACGCATCGCCCGAGAGGATAGTCTGAATCACCACATAAGTCTATACCATGCCTAGAAAATTGTTGCTTAAGCTCGCGAAGATACCAGGGCCACCGCTTTAGGAGATTAAAGAAACAAATTACGTGGATATCAATGTCACAATGATCGTGGCCACGAGGAGGCAAAAAGTACTGGACTTTTCTTTGGTCAGTCCAAGACAAGAATGTAGAAATGAAGTACAACTCTTACTGTGAGGATCAAGAGTTACAACTTAGAGGGAGGTATATCCCACAGGGGTCGGGCTCTTAGGGAGCCTGGGTATCCAGGCGGTGGCTCAATTTCATCCACGGAACTTGGAGGTCTTAAAGGCTGCCAAATATAGCGAAATGTACCAATGCGTAGCAAAATTGATAAGCCGATTGCACACGTGCCTATTATGAAGAAAATTGCCATAGATTGGCGCGTGGGAGATATAGCAATAAAGTCGTCGCTCAAGTAACTGGGCCACCCGGTCTCAGAAACAGAGTCCCCGATAATCTCGATGAGAGCTTGGCCAGGGTCAAAATGCGCAATAGGGTTCAGGTCAGAGCATGCAGTGGTCGTGCTCTGGATTGTCGTAGCGTTGGAACCATCATCCGCGACGCATTCCTTTTCGAAGCCAAAGCAGTAAGTCATCAAATACACGTTAAAGAAATCAGGAGCATTTTGGATAGAAAGTTACGATGTATTGATCTAAGACTCATTTTGAATTAGTGCGTGACTTCCGAAAAGTTTTGAAATTTCTCACCTTCAAAATGCTTGCATTCGGCAAAAATTGGCGAGTGTTCCTAGTAAACAAGCAGAGAAGAGCCAGAAGCAGGGCTAAAAGTGATGCTCCGTTACTGAAAAGTGAACGATAGCAGATTATCTCGTGAGCTCTTGTGAGAGGCCCAGCAAGTGATCAGAAGAATAAAAAGCTTATTTATAATGGAGGTTAAGCGAAGGGCCTGAAAGCCTACTGGCGTTGAGTTTTGTGTATTGTGAAGAACGTGATATATTAAGGAGCTTGGAAAGAATACTACATTATAAGGGTTTACGCGTCCAATGTGATTGGCAGCCTAAACCTTGAAGCAAAGCCCGGGTACCTGGCTCACGGAATTGTCGTGCCAGCCCCATCCGTATTACTTGAGGACTGCTGAATTCATGGCCAGCAACTCAAGATCGATACCCGTTGCCATGTGCTTGAATAGTATGTATAGAAGGTATTATGAGCGCAAAAAGTAGTTGCGACGCATGGAAAATTGAAACTGGGGTAATTTTTGTTGACGAGATCTTCTTGGCACAATCTCATGAGAATAGATCAATCGATCGTATCGATCGGAGACCAAAGAAATCCCGGTCATAAAGAGCTATGATCGCCTATATTGCTCAAAGGGGTAATATCAAGATGACAATGGCATTCCTTTCATGACCAAAAAAAAACTGAAAAATGTACTTGAAACCGGGCATGTGCATTCCAGATCTTACTGCACATGGGTTAATACTTCAAATGTGAGAATGATCGCTGTATAGATGGGACCCACCAGGCCTAATTAAAAGTAAATATTTTGGAATCAAGCTCTTCGACGGATAATTGAGCACTTTTTTTCAGTCAGTGAGGTCGATATGGCTCCGAATCTCCAGGGAAATTATGTGGGGGTATTCAAGGAAAATATTGGTGTATTCAATCTGCGCAATACACCCAAAGGCCAAGCACTTGGTTTCTCTCTTAAATAATCGGTCTGAGATGTTACCAAATTATTCACCGAAGGTAAGCAGAAAGTAATTATATCTGAGAAAAAGCTGATTTATCTGATACGACAGGAGGCTCATGAGTTCGGGACTCCTTTGAGTGTGACAAGTAGCTCCACGATCCTGTCTAGTGAATCGAGTGAAGGCAACTATCGCCTGTATACAACGGACCGCTCGTTAGAAATCGGCTTCATGAACCTCCAACGCCAAGGCTATACTGTTGGTGTGTGGAGACCGCAGAAGGGAGCGTCAAATTCCTGGATGGAGAATCAGGGATTTTCCGGCGGCAAAGACAGCCAAAGAGGCTCATCAAAGCACGCCAAAGATTCCCTGCCACATCAGACGATTCTTAGATCCGCCAGTGACCTACGCATTGACACATGTTCGGGCTACTTGGATGAGTTGAAACAAGACAAGGATAGCATTGGTCGTCGCTTCTATGCGCAGAGAGACGATATCGAACATTTTGATTTCTCTCCATGCCATCCATAATCTTGGTTAACGGTGGTTAATGAAGCTCTTCACCATTCAAGATAGATCCCTTTGAATATTCACAAAAATGGGGCGTGCTTTAAAACTTCAGTCAATGTTGTATATCCTATTATTCTCTCTCTAGTTAAGAAAGGTTGAATTATATCTCAAGATGGCTCATTGAAAATGGCAAGGAGAGCTGAAAAATTCTGTCGTAACATAGAATTCACCCCAAGGTCTCTACGTAGTGAATTTCTTAACCAGATTTAATCACAAATGGTGAATTTATTCCTGGCTAAAACACGAGCATTGCTCAAATGTCAATCTATCCAGCTTGAGAACAAGATTGCTCTCATATTCCCCTGGTGCGGCATACTAGCTTTTAAGAAAATAGAGTTGTCAAGTGTTTTCACTATCCAGGCTTCACTTACTGCCAACTAGGGGCCCTAGTTGAAAAGATCAGCTCTTCGAGACGGTTAACGACATTTCATGATCCCACAGATGGTACCTAATCTTCTCGGGCGGATTACTTTGTTTTTGACATGACTCAGAAACCATGGTGTGAGGTTGTATTATTGAATGAAATGGATTGACGATAACGTCAAATGAATTGTACAGTGTTACATACGCCTTTCGTGGACTTGGATACACAATTAGTCAGTGGCAGGACAGGCGAGTGGTATGGCAATCTTGTTTTCAATGCGACCAGAAATACAAAACAGAGGCAATGAATCGAAGAAGCTCGTCTGGATAATTTTTTTCATCCGCCTTAAGCACAAAGATGGAATACTCATCCTTGTACATGGGAAATCAACGCCTTGGGGACTATCACAATCCAAGTAGCCGTTTACGACAGGGATTTGATCCAAATCCTTGCAGAAGTCATCGGCATGCAGAATCGTTGAGTTTGGGAAAATCTGACAGAGTAAATGGGCAAGAGTGGTCTTCCCAGAGGAGGAGGGACCAGACAAAGCGACAAAGACCACATCTGACATACTTTTAGAAATAAGTATCAATACTGTGACTTCGCAGCAAAAATTGATCAATTTTGAGTCAGGATGAAGCAGTGCGTTGAAACGAAGTAGTGTGAGGATCCGCTGGTAGCCCGCTGTGAGATCCCTGGCGATCAATGGAGTCAACCTTGATAGAAATGATTACTGTATAGTTGGCCCTGGACATTTGCCAACCTATATCTTTCATTTTGGACTGCTGGAGCTAGCTCGCCGTTCTGAGAAATGACTCACCGTCCACACCACCCTTATGCCGGGATTATCTGGCGGTGATCTTAAACAGGTTTAGCGCACTCCCGATTGACGGTTGGCGCAGGAGAAGCCCACAAAACTCCAGAAAAATGGATGTTGATCAACGTAGAATTGGTGTTATCGCAAAATGAAGTCAGCATGCTAGATCACCGAAAAGAAAATAACGAAATTAAAAAGAAAATCTGCGGTGCCACCGAAAGCAGCAAAAATGCATAATCATTTAACAAAAGACTGATGTAGAATGTACTTACTTAGGTATCACTTCTTCTGCTGCTCTCTAATATCTCACAAAGAGGAGCAGTACAATCCCATCATTTTATGAATTTTGAAAGTGTCATTCTATCGCTGGCCAATTGCGCAATCCAATGTCTGGACCCTGGAAGATTGATGGGCATGCTGTCGATTCATGCAAAATGTGGACCGTGAATTCCTGCCCATTCATAACGAGACACTACCTCTTGAGAGAACAGGAGGTACGATATCGCGCATCTGCAAAGGAGAAAGCAACATTCCTTCAGCAGGCCTTGCACGGAATGGCTCGATATAAGTTTCATCAAGCACTCTGAGGTTACTTATCGCAAAACAGTGTTAAATGGTAGCCATAACTGGCAGAGTGAGATAGATTGGTAGCCGCAGAGCGGGCAGTAGGTGAACCGAGAAATATTCCAGACATCAAGGCTGCAAGTATGCAATATGCAGCAAGAATTTGCTGGGTATTCGAAGGACAAAAAAAGGCAACTTTGAGGAATATTTTTGTAGTTCCGCGGTTTCTGAGACGAATTGCTGGACTGCCGTTAGTCTGAGGCCCGGCGTAAGTATAGGCCCCTAGCATGCCCCAAGAACCTGGAATTAGTATGCTCAGTCCTCAGAAGGGTACGGTAGCACCAGGTCATTTTTACTGTAAAATGGTATGTTCCATAAGCTGATGTACTGACGTAGAGGCGATCTGCAAACATTCTACAGAATTTGGTAAGCTTTCCGATTTACAAATTTCGGGCCAATCAAGGGTTTCAATCTGTGTGTTTCAGCCTTTGCGACCACGCTATGGCTTTTAGATCGCCGATCAGAAAACTGGCGAAGATAATATTCGTTGGTAGGCGATGAGAAAACCAGGACGGGTGGCACGCTTGTGAATTAGAAAGTCTATTAAAATTCTCTTTTACGGAATTGACGCGAACTTGAATTCAATGACGCGCACTTTATGCTATATTTAGCGACTGAAACATCAGCACAAAGCTCCCAGGTAGCTCAAGTAACTTATAGCATATGCTTCTTGGGGGGCTTTGTTGATGGCGGTCCATCCGGCATTTGTCTTGCCCTTCGCAAAAGGCCTTTACGTTGAATGAAAAGATACAGATTCGGACGAGCAGCCTCTCTAGAAGGGATTAACTGCTCAGTTGATAGCACCATTGTGGCGGCATTCAGTGTGGACGCTATTCGCAATCTATTCCAATATGCCCAGAATCGTCTCGAAGAGAGGCACGATACCAATTTTTCTTTCCGCGGTGACTTCGTACAAGGCTGCAGTCGCGTCGTGGGCAGGGCAGACGCCTTCGCAATTTCCCCAGCATCTAGTCCTCTGAAAACTAAGCGGTATTAGAATATTTGTTCTTACTGAAAACCCTTGTCCTTCAAATCCGGCGACCCCCAAGATTTCTTTGATATGTTTTTTTTAGATAGTATTTGACGTACATGTGCAATGCTGTTTGGAGGTGAGCAATCGCGGAAACTAGATCGGGAAGACTCGGGTTCGATCTGATAATCGAGCCAATGACAAGAAGGCATACCCCACAATTTCCAGGCTCGGACAGATGGGCACAAACGCAAACAAACTCGATCGCACATACCCCTTGCGCGGGTGGCGCGTGCCTCCAATTGGTAACAATCATGATCCGACAGCCTTAAGCTTCAAGAGGATGTATTCAGCAGATCGGACCCGTCCTTTCGTACACGCATCTCGATCAATAATCCCGGACCTCAAATGACCGCGGCGCACCCGACCAATCGCAAATTTGCACTGTTCATGAGCCATTCCCTTTCGCAACTGAAGATAATATTTTTCGGCCATGTCACCCACCATCCCCCCAGTCGATGGTACTAGTCGGGAAGATTCACCGACGCGAAGGCTGCCATCACTCAGGGACTTGATTGGGGATTTTTGCCCTCCACTATTACAGCTATCAGCAGCAGCTACACGCTCTTCCATTTCAAGACTTCCCACTTCGCCAGCATATTATGCTAGCAACCCGCCACCTACTAAGCCTTCATCAAGCGAGCAAATTCTCCGCTTTGAGTCCTCAAACCTTGGTGCTCTCCATAAAGATGTGTCTCCTAATTATCGACGCGAGCATCAAGAGGAAACCTTACTTCATCCAATGGAATCAACACAGCAAGTATTTATTTCCCCGCTTAGTGCCAAATCATTATCCATGAAGTCACATGGACAGAATATGCAAGCCCACCATCTGGCTCTTCCAGACAACCCCCGTCTGTCGCGGAAGAGCAACAACAACATTTATAATATCGATCTGTCTCTTCGTGCGGTAAGACTTCCGTCAGGCGTTCAGTAATTCTGGAATCAGAGCTTAAATGCGACTTCTGGTTTGAAAATTACTGATTAGAATATGAACAGTTTCATCAGGTCAGAACAACAAGCGAAAACTCTTTGGTCTTCGCTCAGCGTTACTTGGCGGTCATTCGATCAAATCCGCCGGAAATATTTTTCTCGAAGCCGCCTGTTCGTGAGATAGACGCTCTGTTGGGTATGGAACGGCAAAAGGAGTCTGCATTGAGTAAAATTCGGGACGAGCTCATACGATTGAACAAAGAACAGGGATTAACACAGCAGGATTTTCATGAATCTATGAAGATTTTTGATGGGACTGGTCGGGCAGGCTTGGCACAAGAAACCTCGCGAAGCGCCCAGCAAAAGAGTAGCCATCTTCCAGGCGCCTTCAGAAAACCAGGGAAGCGGCGCAGAGTATGTTCACTGACCATTCTTCGCTGTTATTCAATTAACAATTATATTGCAGAGCGATCTTCGTTGCCTTAATTGCAGCCGCTCTGACACACCTGAGTGGCGTCGGGGACCTGATGGCCCACGAACTCTTTGCAACGCCTGTGGCTTACATTATGCGAAATCATCACGAGGAACAAACCCGGATTTACCACGTTGAGACCAATTCAAAACTCTTGAGAATGCCATCACGCAATACTTGCTTCAGTGTTTTCTCGCCTGGGATTACCATAATGCCATGTTGAGCCCAAACATTGTACACTGTTTATCGATGAATTCAAGTTCTCACCTTCAAGAGGCAACCACATCATCCGTAAGGTCGTGCAGGCGGGTAAACGGGAGCTACTCATCCGGATCAAGATCCCAGCATCTCCTCGCAGTATGGATGGATACATGGATGACATCATGTCCTAAAATTATAGAACATTGGAAGGGTTCATGATTCGAGATTGTGCACCAGCCTGACTTATAATGCTGCCCAGAACCCTGAAAAGCACACGGCCTTCGCCTTGTTCCTCCCTCTCATTTGTTGTTGATAAGATCCTCTGATTACGGGATTCTGTGGCCACTTGCTTTTCCGCTCTCTACATTCAATCCCCATGTGCTCACACGATGTACTATGTATTTCCTCAAGCTCTCATGTGTCTTCTTTTTTCTTTGCAGTTGCTTTCCATTCCTCTTTTCTTATGCATCATGTATCCCCCACCCTTTGCCTCTATTCACTTTTGGCCTTTGTTGCTTTTACTTCTCTTATCTTTATGGACCTACGGTTGAAGGATCAGTCAAGCAGATTTAAGATCTCTTTACCACGAGCTCCTCCTCCATAAGTTCACGGTTGGAGAATAGTCTTCCAAGAGCTTGCACCTATTAGGTCTTCCCGCATTTTGTTGCGTTGCTCAACCAACGTGGGAGTCCAAGCATCTCAGCCGGGTCTAATAACAGTTTTCTAGGAATAACATGGACTGCTGTGGTGATTGAAACAATACTTACAGTTGAGTTGATAGTAATGATGATGCGTCATATACCGAGAACGCCACTGGGTGCCATTTTTTTCTGTGGCCGACTGAAAGAGTGTTATGAGATGAGGGGGAAATACATAGAGGATTAATTTGTTTCCTGGTGTCTTGCATTTTATCATTTCTCTTTCTCAATTTGAATCGTGTCTTTCATTGATGTTCACTAACTTGTTTTTGGGGGTCTCATAGCGAGGAAAACGAAAACGCTATCCTGTAATCCATTCAAATGTCAGTTTCTCTTAATTTCGTTTGGCAAAGGTCAAATGACCCAGATCACGATCGCCCAAGCAGATGAAATCTAGTTTACCCTTAGGACAACCAGCTGGGGCTGCCATCAATCTTTGAGCCTTTATAGTGAGGGGAGGCTGTATTTTTTGATGGGGGCTGGATGTCCATTGCGCGGCGCTATTCCCCACATTTCTATACAGTAGTGATATGTCCTTTCATTTTCTGTCTCATGGCCTCTTCCTATCCTATTTGAAAGCCTAGGGGGCATTGTTCGCTCATCTTCTTTTCCACTTTCTGAAAATCACATTATGATCATTTCTACTTCAGCAGAGGGTCCCTTGGGAATGTGACTTTGATCTCAACTCTTGCAAACACTCGGGGAGGCGATTAGTCCAAATCAACTAGCGAGCCGGCATTTGGTAGCCCACAGAATCCCCCCGGGCTCGGAGAAAGATTTTGGCGTCCTAATGCTTCCGTAATCGAAAAGACCTCATCAAAAATTCATTGATCTCAGTGAAAACCTAGCCACAGGTGGATGGAAGTATTCCTCGCCATGGACTGGTCGACAAGTGATTAATTGAGTGATCAGATGGGAGGTAATGATGGGAAGCAGTATATGATGCCGTAGTCTAAGTCCCCCTGCTATGTTCATGTCTTGATTCTTGGCAAACCCGATTCACTGAATTTTCATTGATCAAATTCACTGGTCAAATTAACTGGTCAAATTAACTGGTCAAATTCACTGGTCAAATTCACTGGTCAAATTCACTGGTCAAATTCACTGGTCAAATTCACTGGTCAAATTCACTGGTCAAATTCACTGGTCAAATTCACTGGTCAAATGACGGTGGCCAAGTTCGATCAATATCTCTCTCACATATGCATGTGCAGCGCACACAGGCTAAAGAATAAACTGTATGTGACTGCCAGAACATGAAAGCTACGTTCCGACGTCGCGGTAACAAACGGCTTGGTGTGTTTCTGAAGGCTTGTGTATTCAAGGAATTCGGGGAGGAGACCTTGAACTGTCCCGATTTTTGCGAGATGATCAACTATTTTCTTGAGTAAAATTAATCGAAATATTAAAGAATCAACGGGAATTTGAGTGTAGTCAATTACGAATTAGATTTACTGTAAGTGATCATCTAAAGTGGTTACCGAACTCCAGTGAATGGATTTTCCAGCGGCAGCTGTGGAGGAAGTAATTGAGTCAAATTTTACTCTGCTTTGAACCGACAGTAATTCAAATGACCAATTCTAGGGAAACTGTCTTTTTGACATCGATACCAAAGTACTTTTGCATGATTTTGGGTTTCCCTAGCTTTGATCATTTCATCAAAGAGCCTTTCAATGGACCGAACAAGACATGAGATATCCATTCCAGAAGATCAAGTTATCCACCGAATGGCGCGATAATTCAAGGCCTGGTTGGAAGCGGCCCGCTGGGTTAAATTAATGACCGAGTGACAATACCATATTTTGCACTCACTAATTTTACCATGCGGTAGATGTGAATGGGAAAAGCGAGTAATTCTCCGGAGATACATGTGGAGAGCAAAATGATCCTTCTGTTAAGAGATCTTTCTTGGCCAGTTCAACAATCTGAAATCGATTCAAGTTTAGAGCTCAGCGCTTAAGCAGCAAAAAATGCTGTCAGGGGCATATATTGTTTTGTTCATTTTTCCAATGTGTAGTTAAATTCTCCTGTACAAACATTTGGATCAATGTTGACTTTTGTGCCACCACTGCTCTCTTGCTGGACGTGTTAACGACGTTTCAATTTCAATCCGGTGACCCCTTCCGTCTTATTCAGCGATATAACTATTTAACTTCTCCTCACGAGTGGGTCCTTCATCTTCAATATTGGTGTGCTGAAGGAGAGGACTCTTTTGACTGGCGCTCTTTCTATACAAATCTTCGTTTGCATCCTTGTCCACATTGCTAGCGGCTGGTATAGGAGCACAAGGATGTGAAATGCTTTCTCTTTGGGGATGTGCACTTCCTGTTCGAAAAGCGCCGTTTTCGGTCACGCGATCAGCAGCGGCAAGAGCAAAGTCGCCAGAATCAAAGTATGTCCGTCCCTTCGAGTGGTTAGCTATCAACCGCAGGAATGTACCGCCTTCTCAATACCTTGGACTTTTGGCCGAGGGAGCCGCCACGAGGCAGCTTTCCGTACTTACTGAAGTGAAGTCTCTCACTTTCAGACAGTGGCTGAGGAAATAGTGCACTAGTCTCCGCTTAACAGAAGGAGGTAAGCGAGAATCTTACTTCGGGATATGGTTCGTTTCCTCCTGGCTGCATTTTGCTAGATTGACTCTGGTTTGAATGAGATTTTTTAAAACATACAATGGTATTGCATTAGGTTCAAAAGTATTTTAGATATCCGAACCAGATTTCTATGACGTTATCGTTGTTGTCATGTCAAGTGACTTGTTCCGTATCCCTGAGGTAGCAACAGAGCTCTACCTTACGGTCCGCACCAAACTGACCGTAACTGAACATGACGTGCTTGCTACAGAATGATATTGTACATATCAAGAATTCACCGATGATTAAATTCGTCCAGCCAATTGATCCATCTCGGTTTATACATACGACACATTTACCTGGATGCATTACATCCTTATGGGAGATGCAATATCAGAAAAAGAAGGAGCATCGGGCGGATCGGCGATGCAGGAGGGTCCATTACGCAATAACTAAAGAAAGAATTAGAAGAGGATTGGCTCGATTCTGATGCCGATACAGAGTTCATGGCTACACCGGAAGTCTGGGCTGCATTGATTGATCAGTTTCCCTGACCTTGCAAATGAGTGTGAAAATGTTGCTTCGGCTTCGGTCCGCACCAATCAGAAGGCACTAAAAATGACAACCCTTCAGTTGACTTATAGCGCCACACTACTTTTTTAGGGGAGATCCGAATGCGGACGACATGACGATTGAAAGTCCTGAAAACGGATTGAAGCATTTTGAACGTCACGTATATATAATCTTGAATGAGAGACTGCTAAGACCGTTGCATTATTTACTATTCGGTCCTATTTGCGATAAGCTTGTGAAAATTACCACAAATCTGTCAAATATGCATCTTCATCTTTTGCTCATTGCCGCCATGCTTGGAGCAACAATTGCAGCGCCCGTGGTGGAAGACTCGATGGCCAAAGAAACGAACCAGGAAAATGATGGTCTCATAGTATTCGGCACGCAGTCTGAAGGGAATCGATCAGCGACATCAGCCTCCATTACATACGCTGACTCACTCATGGTTATCATATATAACAGCTTTGGTGGGAACCCCTTCACCTCCCGATCCGCACTGATTTCAGACGAGGAAAAAATATCGGTCGCGAAATAGATGTTTGGCGTACTAGAGAGCTGTCGGACGAAATCGATCGCCTTTTTGGTCACGATAGACTCGGCTGTTCCGAGAAGGGGATTTGATTGTAGCTCGCATTGTAGGAATCGACTACCCTCTGAGGTTTGCTGAGTCAAGCCATCTGTCACGGTTGATTCCAACGGAATTGGCGATCGTCTTTCAAGGCAATCATTATTCTGCTTCCCAGAATGAGAAACGCTACCGGTGTTGTTCGTGACAGTTTCCTGTAGTACCGCATGACGAGCCGGCCCTTCCTAAGGCGGAAGGCCGGCGACTGCTGACTCGAGTGCGGCAAGCCTTTCAGGTACGGAGATCACACTTCATGATGTGAGCTTGAATCAAATATAAATAGTAACTGTCTATCCTACCGAGCTCCTTTCGAGCGCCTGCTTTTCCTGGGTCGATCCCTGAGGCAATCTACCACGGCCTCGATGCAATTGGCACAGGGGAACTGGCGATCACATTTGATCTGGGGAACTTCTACGTCAGTACATGCGCGAGCGGACAGCTGAAAATATTTTTCCAAGACCTCGGACTTTTAGCTCGTCGCATGATTATCCTGAACGAACTTTCTCGAATGGCAATAGTCGCACTATCTCTGTATTAGTTCGCGTCCCCCACCTTGGAACACCCGCAGAAAACTGCATAACACACGCACCGCTGGGCGCTCAGCTAGCACAGCATTAAGCGCCATGATATTAGACGCCATGAACCTGTATCTGAACGTACGGTTGTTTTTATCGGATCGGAACGCTGGACGGAGAGTGAAAAGGACTGAGTGTCCATCCGTCCGTCCCACCCGATCGGCAGCGATCTTACCCAATAAAGGGTTTGCTTGTTTTTGATTCTCTGATGACAAAACAAAAAAAAAGAGGGTGGGGGTTGAAATGTAAATGTGGCGCTCTTACAAGGTCAATACAGAAATATGAACTCCATCCCATGGTTAGTATATTGAGGGCTTGGTGGTTTCGCCATAATAACGCCCCAAATTACACATATTGAAAGGGAGACAGAAGTTGCATCCTGGATCGCTGTCGATGCCAAGACTCGGATGAACTATTCACACACACACACACACACACACACACACACACACACACATGCTATTTTCTTTCAGACGTTCAGGGAATGGTGTTGCTAACGAAATGTGCAATATTTGATGATACTCGATCAACAGCGCTTTTCAATTATATATCAGGGTAGACCAACTCAGCGGCTTGATTGACATTCAAAAGTGCACGCAATCATCCAGCAGTTGACACAAAAGGAGCTGCTGACTAAGACACAACCAAACTCACCCATTGGGTTTTCGTGGGCGGTTGGGGCGGGATTTGACGAGGCTTCCAAGTCGTGTTTCTGAGGCTCGATTTCATCGTGAGCATTAAACTACCAGCTCGTCTATCCTCCCACGTCAGCAATGTCGCTTTCTTTCTCATTTGATCCTTCTTCTAATCCAAACTTGGTTGAAGGGGAGTCTCTGCAAAAATCTTCACCACGCCCATCAGGTCGCGCCAAGAGTTGCACCCGTTGCAGACAAGCCAAAGTCGCTTGCGATGCACGAAAGACCTTGGATGGGCCATGCTCACGATGTAGATCACGGGGATTTGATTGTCGACTTGATCCCCATTTTAAGCGTGTGTCTGCAAGAAGGTGAGGAGAACCATGTCTGACCCATCGCTCACATGACTGATTTCATGAACCTAGACTCACGGAGATCAGCAATGAGCTTCACGCCCTACGGTCTACAGAAAGAGCCAATACTTTCGCAGCTCCTCTTCCCCCTATCACTGGTACTACTCAGAACGTATCATTAAAACCCAGAAGCGTTGCGGCATCTCGTGACTCTACGCTTCCCGCCCATATGTCTTGGCTAGGCCACTCTCATAATGACACAAGTCGGTGCTTCAATCTAGGAAATCTCAAACTTGAGGCTCATGATGCCATTAATTTATTCCAGCAGTCTGTGTTCCGCAATCTGAACCTCGAACCATTTAATAAATTGGAAGAACAGCTTTGACACACATTATCGTCGTTCTGCGATCTTTCTTGAGCCTTCCTTAGTCCTGTCAGATCTATTCGCGAAAACCCCACTCTTGTTCTGGACCATTGTCCTGATTTCAAGTCAAGAAAACGAAAATTTTCCAGACCTTTATCATCAACTAGTACCTGAGGTTGAAAAGCTTCTTGCGCAGATCGTCCAGAAGGCCATCGAGCAAGTCGAAACAATTCATGCCTTATTACTTCTTTGTTTATGGCCAATTCCTCAGTCACAATACCTTCAAAACCCTGCCTGGAATTATGTAGGTCTTGCGATCTATGCTGCAATGCAACTTCACTGCCATACTCTCTCTGAACCAGGGTCCGAGGAACACGAATGGCGCGGGTTCAGTCTTACGGCCGAGAGCAAAGTCACTAACGAGACTAAATCCCGGACTTGGCTAGGTTGTGTTCAAGTGGGGACTACGTGAGTCCAAGAAGAATTACCTATATTAAGCTTACACTAATGGCGAATTCAGAGTTGCTGTTCTCTCCGGGATGCCCATGCCTTTTTCAACGCAACAGTATATGAAGTCCATCGATCAAAGTATTGAAAATTTATCGAAGACAAGTGACTCCATGATTTCACCTAAGGTTCTGGGAATGATGTTCTCGGTCTTGAAGACCCAAATATCAGCAATGGCGACCCTTTCAGACGTTGAGGATCCGAATTTGCATTTGACAATTGCACAGCTATCTCTCAACCAACTGGATCTTATTCAGTATGCTCAATGCTGTGGAGGTCCAGGGGCGACAGTATCGCACCATGATTGCAGACTAGACCTTTTCCAGGCCCTTGGCAAGTTATATGTCATCTCAATGACATTTAACTTCCTGCCCAGTAAAATTAGCGTTCAAGACGCGATACTTCAAGCAAACCACCTAAAAATTCTTCAAGAAAGTTTCCGGGTTGCGTCTCACCTCATAAAAGTCTTCAAAAACAGCAATGCCGAGCAAATTGAGTACACGAGTGGAGATCTGAAATATCTGCCAGGTCTTTACTTCACAGCCCTTTTTAGCGCGACCGCATTGCTCTTCAGATTTCTAGCAACATTTCCTTGTCCAACTAGGGAGGACTACATTCATGCTATTGAGAATATGAAAGATGCACATCTGATCTTCCAGTCATTTCCGGAACGCAGAGAGTTCATCCGCGCCGCCATCCACATTGAGGCCCTTATGGATATTCTCAAGAAAGGAGCCCCAGCCGGAAGCATGAATCAATTGGTCGTACGGAACAAACTTGGTGCGTCTGTAATGTACGACGCGATCTTTCATGCGTGTTGCGACAGGAACCTTGATCCGAGGACAGGAAAACCCCTGGCTGTGCGAGAATGGAAGACTGTCAATGAGACATATGAGGAGAGACTGCCAAAGGCCCCCATAGCACAGGCGAAAGACTGTGTACCAGCATCTGGCTACGCGAGCAATGACCTGACGTCAAATCAAAAAGCCACTGGCCCATATTCCCAGAACCCAGAGTGGTGGGAGGAGTGGGACGAATATATCGATCTTTTCCAAGTCTGGGATGAAAATATGGACAGCGGGCTACAAAACCACCAAGAGGAGTTTGCCCCAGCGTCCTCTTTCGATTAGGACAGACAAAGAAATCAAGAAACTGACATTTGCGCAATCGCCATGCTCCACCGATGGGCTGGAAATGCCGAACTGCGGCTTCCGCAGCTCGGCTTCCGCAGTTCGGCTGCAGATCATTGCCATTTCCGTAGAAGGGGGGAGGTATATAACTTTGAAATGTGACAAGAATATGAGAATACCATGTCGCTCCTTTCTCTCAGACCAAAGGATTCTTTATTCTCTCGAACGAATAACCAATACTAGAAATGGGCTTTTTAACTTTTTTCCAAACCCTCATCTGCCTTTCACTACTGCTCACCCATGCTTCCAGACATGGCCCAGCATGCAAATCAACCCCTCAAGACGCATCGTGGCCAAGCATTTCCCAATGGAGTCAGTTCAACTCAAGTATCGCAGGCCGTTTATTGCAGCCTTCTCCACCCGCATTCGCTTGTCATTCATTATTCACCGGTTCCAACGAGACGTGTGCCGATGTCAGTCGCTCCTGGAATACCTTCGCGTTCCACCAGGACAACCCGATAAGCACGGCCTGGAACAACATGAACAATGACTCCTGCCTACCAGATAAATCTTCACCTTGTAGTGGACATGGATACCCAATCTACGTTGTCAACGCCACATCTGTAAGGGAGGTCAAACTCGCTATTGATTTCGCTCGGGAGAACAATATCAGAGTTACTGTCAAAGCATCTGGGCACGACTACCTCAAGAGGTAAAGAGCTTTTCAATTTTATCTGCTAGTATTGACCCCAGTCTAAAATTCTATAGATCCGCAGCTCCTTTCTCCCTTTCCATTTGGACGCGCTATATGACCGGTGACTTCGAATACCACGATAGTTTCACTCCCGAAGGCTGCGATATAAGTATCAACACCACTGCAGTAACTGCTGGCGCTGCATCATATGTGAGCGAGATATACTCCAGCCTGGACCGACACAATCTGACTGTCGTCGACGGCATGGGACCCGAGGTCACTTTAGGTGGATACGTAACCGGCGGAGGGCACAGTCCGCTGTCCAATATCTATGGCCTGGGATCTGACCAGGTATATGAGGTCGAAATGGTGACTCCCAGCGGTAAGATAATCGTGGCCAATGAGTGTCAGAATCCGGATCTGTTCTGGGCGGTTCGTGGTGTAGGTTTATTCCTGATGATTTATTTGCGCTATTCTTACACAACAGTCTGATGCAAGATCTAGGGTGGCGGAAGTACCTTCGGCATCCTTACAAGAGTCACAATTCGAACAATCCCTTCTACCCCAATCGCGGTCTTTGATATCACTATCGAAACGCCCGTGAATGCAACTTCCTACTGGGATAGCATCTTCTATCTACTCTCCCAGTATCCAATTCTGTCTGAATTTGGCGTCGCATCTTATACATATCTTTACCCGAACACTACGGCTGCGGACGTCACGACTGGAAAAGGCAGCGCATCTTTCCAAGCGGTGTTCGCTTTATATAACCCTGGCAACAAGGGTGTCTTAGAAGACCTGCTAAAGCCGTTCGTCCAGCACATTAACAAGACATATCACGGCCCGCAATTCTCAACCAAAATACTGTCAACTGTCTTCCCAACCTTCCACAAGATGTTTCTGGAGTACGCGGATGATGCAGGAGCAGGAGTGGACAAGGTAGTCGGATCTCGACTTCTACCCCCAAACATTCTAACAGAAGGCGACTTTCGCAATGCCTTGGTTCAGTTCCTTGGAGATGTAGGTGGGAGATTGTACATGGTCTCAGGTAAGGGGGTATGGAACGCGGAGCCACGGGGTGGTAATGCAGTGAATCCGGCGTGGAGGGAGGCGCTGATCCATGCAGGTATGTTCACTGACCAACCCTCCTTACATTAAGCTTCATCTTGTCATTGCATGGAATGCATTCTAATTATACTTAGTAACCTCTGAAACGTGGACTCCCCTGGACGAGAGAGAGCGGGAGGCGGTTCAAAAAAGAATAAATAACGTGCAGGTTGAAGCTTTGCGGCAATTGGTTCCTGAATCGGGAGCTTATTTGAACGAGGTAGGACTCCAAGCTTTTGTTTTTATGGCGAGATTTTAACTGAGGTTTTTGGCAGGCTTGTTGGGATGAGCCAAATTTCCAGCAAGCGTTTTGGGGACCCAATTATGACCGATTGCAGAAAATCAAGGAAGCTGTTGACCCCGGAAATGTATTTTGGTGCCGTACGTGTGTTGGAAGTGAAGGATGGGAGGAAGTTGGAGACTATTTATGCAGAATTTAGGTTTATGAGAGAATAGGTTCGTAGCTAGTTGTTGAAAATGAAGTAAATACATATTTACAATTCTTCAATTATTGAGTTATGCAACGGTGTGTCAATCAGTCTACCGACATAGGAACACAGTAAAAGCTGCGCCCGCATTGAAATGAGGCCACGGTTAGATGCTTCTCGTACGCTGTCTTGAAGGAGCTCGATTACAGGAAGGTCTAAGTCTTGAAGGTCTACATCTTCAAGTTCTGGGTTATGTCGAGAGTATTAGAACCCGTGCAGTCTTGCATTGTCTGAAATTAACCCTGTCTTCTATGAATAGACTGCCCAAACGCTCTAGACAGTGGATTTGGCTAGTCCTTTGCAATACCCTTGCTAGACTCACCGGGATTCGAAGTAAAGATATGAAAAACCGGTCTGTAAGTTTGGAAGCTGAAAATTTCAATTCTCAAACGAAAAGCGCGGGCCTGGAGCGGAATTCGACTATCATTCCGGCTCTCAACTGAACTCGCCTACATGCCACTCCCATTTTGCCAGTCTTGCATCCAGACTGATTGTATAGATCTAAAAAGACGGGCTTGAAATGGGGAGCATCGGTCTTACTCAGCTGCTCGAATTGGCTCTCGGGCTTTTTGACATGGCAAACATTGATATCGATACTGTCTATGTCGCGAGTGGACAGACGATTGTGGGTGACAATGTTGGTCACCCTTATATACCCTTTACCACAGGCAAACCTTGACTGTGGTAAAGGGTATAGTCGCTCTGTGGAGCTCAAAAATGGATACTTTTGATAAGCATCTCACTTTCGACTTTCGTGCCATTCAAGCGAAAGAACTTGGAATTGCGCCAGTCCTGTTAGAGGCAATGCATTCCTAACCGCCCTTTTTTCACGTGATTTATTTGCGCGTGTTATCCAAGGAACACGATCTGGGTAGCCCTTTCCAACTGTGAAAACCGAATATCTGCTAGGATACCTGTGGTAATTTCCGTTCTGTGGATTTCTTTATTTCTTTGACCAAGAGCCTGAGGGCAGCTGGCAAGACCCGTAAATTTTGATGAGCCAAGAAATGGCGTACGAATACTATCCAAGATCAGGCCCTGTTCCTTCCAAGAGAGGAGGGATGATTTATTGACCTTGTGACTCTTCCGGTGCGTTGCTTCAACTGATGTTTACTCCCCATTTGACGCCTGTGCTGGAATGATCGACCATCCCATACCAGGCGAGGGATTTATTAGCCTGCCAAACGAATCATTGAAAGAAGAGAGTCTCCTGACAGAAAATTGGCCAATTTTACTAACCTGTCCCTATCTTTGAGAAATTAGTTTGTATATCTTGCTCGCTACCCCTTTTCCTGCAAAAGTTTTACAAGAATGAGTCGTTCAGACATGATCAACTTGCGTCGCCTAACATTCAACTTCAACCAACCTTGCCGTGATGAATTTGATCTGGACTTGAACCCTGACGAGATGTGGAGGCAAATGTGCACCGTGCCAGCTGGCCCACCATACCTTGAGTATGATGGCGAGCTGCTTGCTGAAGAACCCTTAGAGGCGACAAATTGCCCTTACTGCGGGTACTACTCCACGGTCAACTGTTTCCTTTATTCTGAATCCTCGGCTTCCTGCTTTTTTCAGTGGCCCGGCCCCGATCCCCTCTCTACTGCGGCATGGATTGGTGAGGTATTTGATTTGATGCTGCATATGCACGACCTTCAAATAGCACATGTCCTCGAGTTTCGCCTTCTACGACTAGATGTGTGTACTGGAGAGACGATTACGTAGAATATCTTTTTCTTACCGCGAGTCGAGCCTTTCCTGGAGAATTTTCACCGGGTGCAGGCTCAGATATTTGACATACTTCGCCTTACTGCAGTGGTAATCCGCGTGCCATCTTTCTAGCTGCTGGTGCGGCCGCTCGCGAGGACTCCCCCTTTTCACGGCGAGGCATCTAGCCCGCACCGATCATACGAGTAGCCGGATGCTCTTAGATCCTACTTTTTTTGTGCAGAACTTGACTGCAAACTATCGTTTAATAGGCATCTCGCTTTCCTGTTTCCCGCCTAGAGTGCTGTGTTCTCTTTGGAGCTCGAGATTCTGTTGCGTCTTCAATAAACCGTCAGTCATGGACCTTGCAATGAGACATATTTTTAATTATGAAATGAAATACCGATCCCAAGACATCCCACCGCATGGAAATTTCAAAAGTCGGAGGCCAGCTTGAATCAGCGATTATATAGTCATTCCAAGTGAGACTTCAAACAACTACTCAAATTAGGCATTAGAAACAGAATCTAGATTACTGTTGCAGTAACGGAAGATATTTTTATCCGTTGTGAGTCCTCTATTATTAACGTGTTGATTCAACAGTCACCTCACTAGTCAAGATGGCCGTCGACCTTGTTTGCGGACCGTTCAGTCAACATGCTCAACTGTTCTTTCAACTTTTCTGTACCACAAATATTGGACAGACAAAAGTGGAAACTAGTGTCCCAAAATTTACATTCAGGTGTAACGCCAAGTCGGGCCACCAGCTACAGTCCCTATGTGAATTTTCGAGCTCGCTTTCAGCACATAAAGTCTAGTCAAAGAATGTCTTAGCTCTTTTCAAGTGAGACATTACCTCCGCTGAGAAGGTACGCTTTTCGCTTAGACTGCCCCCAGCAAAGAACCCTTCATCAGCAGCCCATCACCTTATCCAATATAGGCAAAAGTCGGAAGCGGATTAGACAATACTAGCGACATGAGGACCATACAACTCTAAAAAAAGATCAGGCAGAAGAGATGTTACCTCTAATCGGTTTTATATCATGCCAAAATGAGAGCAGGTAAGTGATTGCACCCCATACACAGTCGTTACTGACCACTCAAGCTTTAAGCTCCTGCTAGATACAAAAATCCCTTGATTACCTACGGATAAAGAAAACGTTCGGTAGGACATCATTCTACTCCTACATATTATTCTACCTCTCAGGCTAATAGTGTTTCTTGCCCAGAAGTCATGCATGATATATACGATCTGGTCGACTTACCTACCGCATACGTTCCCTTTCATGTTTAACATCTTATTCTTCAAGCCCTCCAGCGGTATTTAGAAGCTGAAGCCTATCACTTCGTAATACAGTGGCTACCAAGAAAGGCCGAGGCGAATGGATAGCTCTGCGCAGAGGCGCTGGAATTGTACAAGCTTTTTCCATTTTTGAAGAACTATTTTCGAAAGCTTCCGCTATCTACATTTCCACAGGAACAAAAGCTTCCACAGAATTAGCACGAGCCAATTTGTGCCATTCGCTATGCTGCGGTGCACCGTGTTTCTCAGAATAGCAACTCTCTTCACAAAATGGTCGATAACGCGATTGGACTGGTGTGTTTATTGAGTGGGAGTTGCGAGGCCAAAAAACTTTATGAATTTTGGATTCTCCTAGACTATATCCTGCCGCAGACGCACCGAGCGCGAATAGACCATCCGCCAACCCCGGTGTTCCAGACGAAAGGAAGCCGGCGGGCCCACAATCGCAAAACCCTCCAAGCTGAAATCTTACAGCAAGCTAACTTACGCAGAGCTCTCGGAGAGGTTTTCAAAGCCATTGAAGTTAAGTTTGTTCTTGAGTTCCGGCAGACCCTGGAAGAGATCTTCCCGGCTTCAAGTAAGCAGGACATCACCTTTATTTCATGAGCTAGCCAGTAGGAATGAAGCGGCTTTTGGAGGTCTTTAAATACAGTGGGCGAACGTGTCAACTTATCAAAGCCTGTGACTACCATCGACGCACGACAGGTTGGTCGATAAGACAAGATTAGCTGCGTCTATCCATTTTGCCGCGGTATCTGCGTTAGGTTCTTTCTCTCCGCCATCAATGGCTACATTGTCATGGTCGGGTTGCTACAAGGAACGCGATCCAATTTCAGCAACTTACCCATCCTAATACGTTGCTCCAGTGATGGATCTGACCAATCGGTTTATTCTCCAATTCTAATACTAGTACGCAAGAAATCCAAAAAGCTTTTAGGTCTCATTGCCGTACCTTGCTATTTTACTTTGGTGGAATGAGTGTCGATGAAGTGTGGCAGGACGGTGGACACTAGAAACGAGCTTGTGAATCCACCAAGCTCTTGCTAGGGGTAAAGAGCTACTTTACCACCCCTTTAGTTCGTATCCTGTATTACTTAAAAGTCACGGTAAAATAGTCGGATCAGCCAGACCGAGAGACCTCCCAGAGAGAAAATCATTGCCATCCAAAGAAGGGCAGGCATGGAGCCCCCTATTGAAGCCTTGCCGCTAAGGTCATCGAGCACTTCGGTGATAGTATGACTGAGAATGCTATACATGGTGGTAACACTAATGGTAGCCGCAGTGACTAGAATTACCGAGTACTGAAGAGTCAGTAATTTTCGGATAAAGGAGAATTTGATAACTCACCATATGGAGCGCCGTGAGCAGTTTCCTGTGTCCACCGTAAAACTCCCTCCATACGCCAAGTACTATTACTAAAACGATCATAATAAAGCCTAGAATGCACATGCATGTGATGCTATAAGAAAGCCTCGCATAACCACTAATATCGTGATCTCTTTGCTCGCGTAGTATATGGTCGACGAGTGGAGAGGCCGATCACAGAATCGCTGGTAGATCGAAGCAGAATGATAGGCTCGGGTGAGAGCATACAACCTTTTGATCATCATGTCCGCTGCAGAATCCCCAAAGGCCAACGCGATAGTAGTCTGGCAGGTGTAACTTGATCTCGCTAGCAATGTTCTCTGCCGTATCCGCAACCTGGTGGGGCGTGCTTTCTACCGTGCTTGCTATACCCGAGGTGGCTGATCCAATCTCTGTTGGTATTTCCTTGGGATTAAAGCTGACCGGAGGAGTTCGGGGAAGAAGATGCAAGAGTCCCTGACCAATCGAGCTGCTCTGTATGTTTGGAAAGTTTTTAAGGTTAACCTGAACAATATTAGCTGGGTATATAAATTATCCATGGGCATGCTTACTTCCATCAGGTAGAGGTGTTTGGATGTAGATGGCGAAGTGCACCCGGCAAAGAAAATGCTCCAGCAGATCACAACCACAGCGGAAGCCGATATGGTAAGCCAAGCGGCAGCTCTGTCGGTACTGATTCTCCTTGGGAGCTTCATTTTGTAGGTCTTGATTCTTTGCATAAATTGAGATCAAATGGGCGACACAATCTGTTGGCCAAAGGAACCGGCACAGTATTTGTATTTATCAGGCTGCGCCAATCTCCGGATAAGGCTGCCTATCACGCTATTGTGATTCATGCAATACCATGCGGTCTGCAACTGCTAGATGCGGCTAGCCTCGTCAACTGGTGCGCCCGCAATTATTTAATACAAGTCCCCCACATACTTCAGTGTTATACCTCAGCTTCAAGAAAAAATCAGGTCATTTTGGACGAAAGAACAAAGAAAGAAAAAGGACAAACCACCCTTCGATATACGAGAATCCTGGGCACGGACGCATACCTGAGACGGCCCAGACAATGGCGAGTGGACGGGCGAAGTGGGCCGAGGGCCGATCGTCCACTGTGAACCCAAATACTGCCTGCCGTTCACCGCTTCACCGCATGCTTGTAGCCCGACGAGTCAACGTCAGCACGCACCCGTCAACACTCATCCATCAAGAATCCCCATCAAGAATCCCCATCAAGAATCACTCCCATCAAGAATCACTCCCATCAAGAATCACTCCCATCAAGAATCACTCCCATCAAGAATCACTCCCATCAAGAATCACTCCCATCAAGAATCACTCCCATCAAGAATCACTCCCATCAAGAATCACTCCCATCAAGAATCACTCCCATCAAGAATCACTCCCATCAAGAATCACTCCCATCAAGAATCACTCCCATCAAGAATCACTCCCATCAAGAATCACTCCCATCAAGAATCACTCCCATCAAGAATCACTCCCATCAAGAATCACTCCCATCAAGAATCACTCCCATCAAGAATCACTCCCATCAAGAATCACTCCCATCAAGAATCACTCCCATCAAGAATCACTCCCATCAAGAATCACTCCCATCAAGAATCGCATCAGCTCGAAGTCGCGCTCAGCGTCTCTTTCGAAGGCCGGACGATCTACGACGGGTCAGATCCCTTCAATGGTCACCGTGACGAAAAGCATGTCTGGACTGGGTCCAGGCATTGATTTCGCGAATAGGGGAGTGGCCTCGGCAGGCTCGGCCATCCGAAACTTGACCTCAACAGGCCCGAGATAAAAGCGTCGAGTAGGCTCATCAGTGCCCATGTCGAGGAACCTGTGGCGTAAAGCGACTTTACTAAATACGACTCTAAGTATGGCCTACGAGAGGGCTTTGAATCGACCGAATTGATAATGTGATGATTGCATTTCCCAGTGAGCTGCTATGGCTCATGCTTTATTCTATCTACTGCGCAAGTCTTGGCTTCTTCAGTCCCCATGGGAGATGAATACTGGTCCCTAGCACCACGCAGAGGTGCTTGCACATTGCTAGAGGGGCTTGATTTCGCAGCGGCCGCCTGCGGGGATCTCTGGTGACGCAGGTCCTAGGCTGCGGGGTTGACTTGTTCTCGGCAGCGCCCTCCTTCGAGGATCTTTTGTGACGCAGGTCCTAGGCTGCGGAGGGTCTTGGTGATGCAGCGGTCTCCTGCGGAGAACTTGGTGATGCAGCGGTCTCCTGCAGAGAACTTGGTAACGCAGCGGTCTCCTGCTAAGCACTGTTCTTACGCTGCTGGGCTTGGATCAGCAACAGCCGTCGTCACGGAAACCTCAGGCCCGAAGGTCAGAGGCGACACACCGCGGCTGCGATGTGTGAAGAAAGAGAATTGGATCGGGGGAGAAGCCTGCTTTTATGGGCTTCGGCTACGCTTTCTCGCAGATGCCAGCAGTGCAGCTTTCTCACCGAGAATCGTTCTGGCAGTCGATGCATTCGACTCACCGGTCTTGAACCATGAGCCGGATGAGTCCCATTGAATAGGTCGCCAATCATGTCGTGCCAGACAGCACTGAGACCGTTCATTTCGATCTAGGTCTGTGGTATTGTGACTCACAGAAAGAGCTGGTCGAATCACAAAAATGGCGCAGTTGCAACCAAAGGGGCAAAGGATCTGGCTGGCCATCATATTCCGTGGTTCATGGCAGTCGAAGGATACGGTGCCATTCAGAAGTGAGTCATCAGCGAAGGCCTCCTACACGATTTTGCGAGTCGCAGGCTGTTTCAATTGGAGCACAGTGGCCAGGGCCATCTCCGGGTCTCCTTTGCTGCAGAGATTGCTCGGGATGTGTGAGCAAGTGCAATGCAGAACTCTCTTGGATCAATCACCCCTGGATGGCACTGGGGGATTTTTACGGGTGCGTCGGTTCTGATTAGAGGTGTCTCGCGCTTCAAAGAAGAAAGCACCATCCACTGGCTCCTAAGACTACTCCCTTCAAAAATTTATGGCTAAAACCGTCCAGTTCCATGTATCTAGATAGACTCAAGTCAACACTGACGGCAGCTTACGGAAACCCGCGGCGCAAAGGCTACAGGGATAATCGGACCCTCTGGTGCTGTGGCCGTACTATCGAAAATTTCATCTTCGACCCAACTTTGTAATTACTTCTCTATTTCAACTTTCGAATGCCGCATTTTTTGCCTTTGTAAACAATTTAAATTATTTAAATTTTCTGGTAACCGCTAATTGCGGTGGCTCCTCGATGGAATCAACAAAAAAAAGCGCAACAGACAACGCGATGCGTAATAGACAACGCGATTCCACAATGATCTGAATGATTTGTCAAGAGTGACACAAACTTGAACAATCTGAGTTTGACTAAAATTCACCTTGTGCACGCTGGCCTTCCGATCATTCACCGTCGTTCATTCAACGTTGAGACACCAAAGTGAATGTGTGATATGTGCCCCACTTGGTCCCACGAGCCGCGCCCGTGTGGATCCAACGTAATCGGGTGTTGACTCAACCTGAACGACTACTCATTGTTGATGGTCGCGCCGGATTTGCCAGCCCAACAACCTGCACCCATTTTGAATAGGAATTTCGATTTTCAGCTTAGCCACGCACTTAGGGATGAATACATCATTCTGTATCCAAGGCTGATTGTGCTCATCTCATTCAATGCGGTACATGGCAACCCCCTCTCGGCCGCCAGCCATATCTTGTCACCGTCTGTTGTGTACATGAGTTTGATAAAGATGAGAAAATAGGATAGAAGTTAAGTCAACAGTGTGGGGCGTTCTTCTAAATGACGGCCTCATCACTTGTTGACAACTATTTGTCATTACGCAGGTTTTGGCCAAACCTCATGTTTGCTCGTCGCTGGTGAGTCAACTGATGCGCCAATAAATAAAGTTTGCAATGCCTGCTAGGCGTTTTCTTTCTGCATAATTGGTCTCACCAGGCCTCGTTGTCCTCCAGAACTTTGATTGGCCGACAGCTATTTGTCAACCTGTATCTCCTCGGGTCCACACATTTGTGCTCGTTGCTGGTGAGTGAACTAATCTTGTTGGTGAGTAACCATGTTCCCTTACACATTTCCTCTTCTCATTTCCTGTCAATTTGCTCGGCATGCCTCACAACTAACCACTGCTACTTATCTCTAACCAATAACACTTCTGCCCCCAGCATCGTATAAGAACACTTGAATCCCAGATCAGTCCCACGCCACCCCTAAGCTGATACTTATACTGATGAGTAGTCACCTCATCCTTTGTTAGTGCTCCAATCCACCGATCTTGAAACGCAAACTTCCTACCAAATTCGCGTTTCAGGGTCCATCACCCACTCATACCAATCCCATTCTTTTTGCTGAATCGGCGCTAATTTAACAATAGTGCCATAACATACGAAGCCCCTCACCTGGCACCCACGCCATGCATTTCTCAGCTCAAAATGCCCGTCGGTCCCTGCTCTAGCGAGTCACGCGTTCAATCGAATCACGAGCATACTTTGCCAAAAGCATTGCCAAAAACTGGCATTTATCGCTCTCGCCCTCCCTATACTTGCACCCGCATGACTGACTCTCGTATCAATGGACGCTCAACGTCGATCGAAATATTACACGGTCCTTGTCCAGTACGGAGGCAAGAGGCATCTCAAATAGATGGCTTGACCCTTGAGGAGTCATCGGCTGCGAAACTGGCCGCAGCACAGAGTTCATGCGAGGAAAATACTTCGCGGAAAGAAGCTGAAGGGTTGTGCTTTTGGCACGCCGTGTTCAAAGCCTTTTCAATCCATGCGTGAAATCTCTCTGGAGTCTCAGGCTGGTGAATAACACTGCTCACAGGCACTGTGGTACGCTCTAACTGTGAGATCTCAGCACTGGACTTAGCAGAGCCACTCATGATGCGTCTGTGGTATGCCGGAGGGAAATTGATTGTTCGCCCTGCAGAGGAAAAACATGAAGACATGGAGCGAGAGAATCAAGTGCAACCGTACGAAATGAAATCTAAGGAACTAGTTCAATGATGCTACTCCGTTCCTCATCTGCAGCCTCCAATCACGACAGAATCGTGGGTTTGCCTAGCTTGCGTGGCTTTTCTGCCAAACCAAATTACGAAGCCAATGCTAAACCGATCAATTTCCAGCGTGCCCGGTGGCCTCTGGTTATTCAAAGATGATTTACATCGACTTGGGTTGTTCTCGCTGTCGCTGGCTGGCTGGACATGCCGCGCACCCACGCGTGACGTCATCGCACAAACACGTCCCAGAATTCCAGAAGATCTTGTTTGGGCCATTCCTGTCGTACTGAGGTCGTCACTGACCCAGCACTATTCTACATAGCACAGACGCCAGCGTCGATAGTACTTCGGCATTAACTCCGATGGTTCGGCTTGCTTCCTGATCCACACCAGCCTAATATCACAACAGTAATCCCTAGCAAACTGACGTGGAATAGAGCGCTCTATCCATTGGAAAGTGAAGAATTCCATACTGGCAGGTTGATTGAAGAAGTAAAAACCAGCAACATAGATAATATGAAGCGAGCCAAGAGCGATCTCCAGCGGGCTCAGGTCAAGAGGGCCATGGGAGAGTACAGAAACCTTGGCCCTCAACCTGGACCACGAGGTTCCGAGGCTTCCGTACAGCTTAATCCCAAGCCTGATTAGAGCACCCAAGCGAGCACCCAATCGAAAATTGTTTTAAGTGTGTTTTTGATCAAGAGGAAACTACGAAGCGATACAAATAAGAAGAAGAATAAGTCGATTTCCAATCAGCTTCGTCGCCCATATGGACACCCCGGGAGTAATTTCCGATGATGCGGCTTTATTCTCAGTCTGTGGCAGTCTCATATCACAACACGATGGCGTGCTTTGAGTGTAGAATACGCGCTCATTGTATGGACGACGGAGCATCAAAGCTTTCCTATTAGATAATTCAACTAATTTTTAGGCCCTTCACTGGCCTAAAAACAGACAGACTATCTAGCATTCAATGATTGTCACATCCATTAAATCATTCGAATGGTCCTACCTACTAGTAATCCTATTCAATATCCCAAAGAATGCCCATGTGAGGATCCGTCACCTAATTGACCAGATTCGGTACTTCTCCACATTCCACATGATGGCTGTGGGAGGAAAGGACATCCATTCCGTCCGTGTCTCCGAATGGAGACGAGCTGTATGGACGGTCTAGAGAAACGAGCTCTTTCTTGATGAGTTCACTATTGTCGGCGAAGTTCGGATCAAGCATATGTTTGTTCTTCTTGGCTGTCTTGACTGACGACAACTCGTACTGATGGGTCTTCCCGTATGCACTTTTCTTTTTGCCCTTGTGTCTAAAGAAACGGAGTAAAGGCGCATATGTTGGAAGACAAGCGCAGATAATGGCAACTCCGAGCTGTATCTCTGACGTGATCTGCATTTCTGACAAACCTTTGGGAAATTCAGACGATGATGGATTCCAGATATAAGCTAACCTGACCATGCTGATGATGCAGACCCTGCGAATATACGATCAGAGGGAGGAACCTGACACATTAAGCACCTATGACTTACATTCCACCCAGAAGAAGAATACCAGAGACCGACCATTTCTGATCCGTTGGAAGTTTCAGCTTACTGATCATAACAGGTGGCATGGCCAGCATCGCAAGATCCACGAAGAGATTTGTAAACTCGAAGGAGAAAAGGACTTTCGTGGTGGATAAACAATAGTTGGCAGACTCTAATGCATCCCACATCTTATATATGGGATGGCACTGGAAGAGGAATAAGAAAGTAAAGAGTAACCAAAACAAGCCCACAACTACCACCATAGCTAGGTTAAAGCGTTTGAATGTGATAGAGATACCGAAGATGTTGTGATAGAAGGCTAAGATTGAGAGTTTTGCCATGGAGATCGCTGCTGTATAGAGTATTTCGCAAGGATAAAGTGTCTATTCCAAATGAGTCGTTAGCAACTATGACCCTCTAATTGATCATCAAAATACTTGATATTTTACCTGGAGGAGACTTCTTCCCCAGACAAGGCCTCCCGTATCTGAATTCCCAAGAATTTGCGTCAAGCTAAAGGTGCCAGGCCCCGGTCCATGGACAATATCTAGATATTCCACACGGTAGATGTCAGCCATCAATACTTAAGCAGGTAAGGTACGTGTAACTGAACTCACAATTGATAAGAAGAGCATAATTACCAATCGCGAATGCCAAAGAAAGTCCAATCAACGCATCCGACAATGTAAGACTTTGTCTAGCATGCAATCGGAAGATGAGCCGAAGTACTATCGCGGTCACCGCCAAAGCTAGCATTGATATACTGGCCCCAAGATTGGAAGCACCACTGGCACTAAGCTGTTTCATATTCAACAACGCCGGGGGGAAATGGGTGCTGGCTAGGATACAAGAGAAGGTAGGTATGCGACGACAGAGAAGCGGGAAAGGGGGTCTTGCTGATGGGGTAAATGATATTTGAAAAGAAGAATTTGACTAAATGAGGGCGGCAAGAAAGAAAGTATTAAAAGAATGGGTCATCATTAGTAGTGAGTGACCTTACGGCAAGTCCGTTTTTGAATAACTGCGTGGATCATCGTTTCCAACCTATCATCTCACTCAATTTCAAGCAGCCCCCAAGTCCTAGAACTCATCAAGTGCAGTGATAGGAAGGTTTGCTCACCGGCCCCCAAATTCTGAATTTATGAACCCTCCCGATAAAGAAAATTCTTCGTATTCTGGATAGAAGGCATTATGCTATCGCTAACTGCCAGAGCCATTCCTCGAGTCTCAGATTGAAGGTTTTACTGTCAAGGGAACATGGGTCATACCCTTTGTCTGCTCTATCCTTTTATTCTGTGTTAGAAGCAAGGTACTACTATTCACACGCCATACCATCCAGCTCTCCATTTGACCGAGCTGTAGCTTCAGTCCGCTCAGAAAACTGTTCCAATGTAACGTTGAGCTCACCTGTGAGTTGTGCACTTAAGACACTCGATAACGACACCATGTGCATGCTGGATCGCGATTCGCTAAGAGTAATTTCTCACACCTCTCTCAGGGTGGGCTAAAATTGTGTCTTTTTTCTCTTATCCAAGTCTGCATGGTAACTAGTCCTTCTCTCTCGTTTCTATGGGTATATATCAGCAGCTTTATTCAGTTCACTCCGATTCTACTGCACGTAGCGCATGTCTAATAAGCCTCTGGTAGAAAATTAAAACAACGGTCGTTAATCTCACTAGATTCTGAGGTACTATCATCAACATATAAAGCCTCAAGTGATATGCAGAGGTTGAATGTTAATTTGGACTCGGTCATTCTTTACCGGTAGGATCGTGGTGCTACTGTACATCATCGACGGGCAATGTGAAATTTCGTCTCGACTTGTTTTATTTTGGTCCCACAGAACAATTCCGACTATTTTGCTTATTATAGTAAACTTTGTGGGGCGGAGGGTTTTTGTGGCACCAAAGCGTAAAGATATCTGATGCGGGGACTATACTTAAACGATGTAAATTTGTGCGTTGCTTCGTCCGTGGTTTCTGTCCAGACTAAAATCCAAGAAAGACCTGATAACCTGTATCACCATGGATGGCCTTACTCAACCTGCTCCTCTCGTTCAACTGAGATTTTTGGAAAAGATCGATCTTTTTCTCAAACTCATCGCCGTTGGCCTCTGCTTTCTATATGCTTTAGTTATCGGGATTTTCCGTGGTTCATCCGGTGCAAAACGATATAGAGCACACGTCGGCCATACCGTGATGAGGTCTTTGATGGCGCGCTTGACTATGAGGCAAATCCAGTGAGTTCTTCATATTCTCCCCCATTTCTTGCCCCGCCGACTGAACGATCTTTCACTTAGCTATGTGACCCCACCTACAAAAGATTCGTACGAGCTATTTGCCATCCAAAAGAAAACCTCACCGGAGACGATTCAAATGAGATATGGGGCCTTGGGACATTGGATAGGACAGAAAAATGCTAGAAAAGTTTTGATATATTACCACGGTATGTGAGTTGATGTCTGAACATTTGAGGGTTATTATTCTGTGTTTAATAAGCGTCATTTAGGAGGAGGCTTCCAACTTGGTGCTTCTACAGCTTGCTTTGACTTTTTAGCACGTCAAATTGAAAAGATGCACTCAAAGCACGAACAGCTCGCAGTCTTCGTTCTAAATTATGCATTAACGCCATATGCGACATACCCAGCTCAACTCCGCCAAGCCGTTGAAGCCTTGCGCCATATCAAGTCTTCTTATTCCCCTTCAAATATAATTCTGGGGGGAGACTCAGCAGGTGGTAATTTGGTTCTTGGAGTTCTTTCCCACCTTTCACATCCACATCCGGATATCGAGGATCTGATCATCCAAGAACCTCTGGCCGGTGCATTTATGTTGTCACCGTGGGTCAGCTTCACGCAAAGTGGACAGTCAACCTCCAGAAACCAGTTCAAAGATCTTTTGACGACCAAATGTTTCCAGAGATGGTCCTCGGCATACCTCGATGATAACCCGAGCGATATCTGGTCTGAGCCAATATTGGCACCGCCAGACTGGTGGGAAGGTATCAAAGTTCGGAAAACTTTGATCATAGCTGGTTCTGATGAGATATTGTTGACATCTATTGAAGAATTTGTCAAGATATACCAGGTAAGTCCCCAAAGACTCTATACCTCGTTCTTCTTCCCAGACCAACTCAGAAAATTGATCGAAACAGCAAAATGTACCCATCACCAAATTCGTCACCACTGAGAACGAAGGTCACGTCGCTGCAATTCTCGACAGTCTGATTGGGGATACGAATGAAACCCAACAGGAAAAGGTCCTTTTTGAATGGTTGAATAGCTGCTGTGATTGACAATGTTCATGAAGTTGTGCGAATCGATTATTCACACAATTTGTCTTTAGATCAGCAAGTGCTCTCAAGTCTGGCGGTGCCCCTACAAGACACCTTATATTATAATATCGGACCGTAGGATTTCAGTACATGCTCGTACTAAGAGAACCAATTGAATTAGTTGATTCAAGAATTATCCTTGAGATCGCTGTTGAGAGCGCCTTGATCCCTGAAGGCTAGTACTAGCGTGTTACACTGCAAGTATTTCGAGTTGACCCAGTTTACCATACAAGGTACATGGAGTAGGCAGTCGCTGATTCAGCCAATCCTTAGTGGTAAAATACAATCTCTTAGCTTGACATATAACCCTCCCACTTTGGAGCCAGCTGTCTTGTTCAAGGAGAGCTGCGCCAAAAACATAAAGGGCCTTTTCACAATTCGATTTTGCTCGAAATCTCAGCCATCACGACCTTTGAGTAAATTTGCGAATTGAAAAAAAAAAGACCTGATATGTGGCTACGGTTTACGACTGGAGGCACTGAAGAAAGTTGTAATGTGAGGCTGGTGCAGATCAGGAACCAAGCCGAACCATCGGAATTAATTTCGAAGTATCTATACGATGAACCAAGTTGATTGGATACAACCCAATCTTCTCGTTATATAAAAAGCCTCATGTTTCCCCTTGAATGAATGTAAGTTGATACTTCTGAGCCACAAAACAAAGAGCATCTCGCTGGATTCCTTGCGCCGTCTCTTGGTGCTCAGCGCATGCATGGTTTTGCTGTAGCGCAGGTGCCCAACGTAGGTCATGTTGGAGTTGTACCTGGGGTTGTCGAAGGTGAGTTCCTCTGACATGGCGGGTGGCTCCATCTCGTTACGGACAAAGGGGCCAGTGGAAGCCTCGTAGCTCTTTACGCTGTCAAGGAGCGCGATCTCGAAAAAGTAAAATTTTTCATTGAATGTGGCGCAGACCCTGGTGCGGCAGACCGAGAGAGAGAGACGCCTCTTCATGTTACTTTCGTGCAGGGTGAATGGATCGACGAAATCAGAGCGAAAATGCTGCTGGACTCCCGTCCGACAATGTCGATATCCGAGATACTCCAGGGCGGCCAGAGCGTGGATCAATTATTTCAGTACCACATTCAAGCCCCCGAAAACACCAACGCCATAAGGTGGCTCCTAAGGCTCGGTGCAGATGTGAATGCTGTTCTCGACTGCCAAAGCGAAACGCCGTTAATGTTGGCAGCGCGCTACGGTCGCCTCCAAGCCATCAAAATACTGCTCGACCAAACGAGTATCGATCTTTACATCAAAGACCGTTATGGGCACACAGCGTTGCATATTGCTACTTGCCATAACCAGCTGGGAGCAGTCGACCTGCTTCTGTCCACTGGCCGGCTTGACGTGAATTGCCCAGACCGCCGCGGCAACTCTGCCTTCTGGTTATCTGTGGAGCTCGGGCGTTATGATATCAGCGAGCGATTTATTCATGATGACAGACTAAATGTAAATTTCACAGGGTCTTTTTCGGGCTTGCGATGGAGGACCACGGCTCTCTATCTTGCTTGTTCTCGCAAAAATGTGCGAGTCGTTTCTTGCATACTTGCGGCGAAACACGTGCCTAGAGTGGATCCGAACATACAAGGCGATGGACGAAAGAGTCCTCTTGGAATTGCCGCATACTATGGTGCCTATGAGTTAGTAAAATTGCTGCTCAGCGCCGACGGTATCCGGATCAACGCAGTTGACGATGAAGAAGATGATCCCTTGTGGTTAGCGCTCCGGACGCGTTCACAGTCGGTGGTGGGCCTGTTTTTGGACGACAGCCGACTTGACCTTGATTGCCAGAAAAACCAGCTGGGCGATACGTATCTCATTGCTGTAGCTCGTGGCGGCATGGTTTCCCTAGTGGAGAGATTGCTCAAATTCAGGGGTCTGCGGCTTAACGCAACAAACAAGCGGAACGAAAGTGCGTTAGGGGTTGCCCGTCAACTGAATCACTGCCGCATCGTCCAGCTTTTAGTCGACGCAGGGGCGTCAAATTAATGAACTGATCAAACGATGGGTTTTTGGTGGACCGGGTGTAGTCACTGTATCTCAGTACACGTCAAGGGATCTATTAGACCGCTTCCGCGCTCTGCATGCTTATTTTCAACTAGTCCCGATTTTACCATGGGGCGAAGTCCACATTCTGTATCTATTTTGTTCCAGCCGTTTTCAATGTTCATCGCGTTACGTCTTGTTTCTAGACTCGACTATAGCTTTCGTTAATATTGGTCATTTATTGTAAACATCAACAGATATGTGACACCCTCACATAGTCTAGACAAGGCAAGACAAAGCAAAATGGAACCATTCTCGCTCCGGACGCCCAGGTGTCTCCAACTAATCGATTTAATGTGCATGCGGCCAGGTCTCTGGCTATCTTAAACTGGTCATTGGTCTCGAAATCATCAGTTCAATTGTAGACTAAGGTTACCTCAGACTTCGATCGCACAAATCTGGTATCCATCAATACCATTTCGGCAAGTCAAGCTAGCAACTACAACGTGACGGTCGGTAGTTCTCTAATCTTGTCGATCGACGAAGCGAGGTAGTGCTATTGACATTCCGCGTCAGCCGCGCCGACCGGCGGGGTTGTTCGCGCCGTGCTGTTGCGCCGGGTGACCGAGCAATGCGGCCCTGGGAAGTCATTCTATCCTCGGCGGGCAAGGTATCTTCTAGCTGCAAATGAAGCTCTGTACCTATGTTCCGGTCTATCGTCGACGCGCTGGTGGAATCAGTCCAAAGCCTAATGGGACGGATGAGGGCATCTAGAACCCCTTCACTGCGGCTGCTGATTTTCAGAATTCTCCCTTTATGACATTGAAGCGAGTGAACTTACCAAACACAATAAGAGGTGTCAAAGCCTGTGTCGCGCTGTTCCAGCCAGAGTTCCATGCAAGACAGGTGCGATAGCGCGTGGCATTGCTGACATCGGAGAATCACATTTTCATCGGTCATGTCTCCATCTTCCGCCAGGCAAAAGGTACAATGAATTTCGTTAACATCATGGCTCACAGCGAGACAGTGTAATTCCAGGTCTTGAGTTCCTGCCAAAATATTCGCGACGGACGCAATAGCGGGTTGTTCCGGCGAGACAGCCCACGGCACATTATTTACCCGCAGCATCGCGGGGAAAGCATAGGGCTGGATTGCTTGCGGGAGCTCGAGCTCAGTATCACTGGTATCATATGAGACATCGTGGTCCGACTGATGGGTTACAGGTTGGTCCAGATCACTTTCTTCATAGCCTAGTGTGGCCGCGTGTTCCAGCACAACGTTGCTGCCGAGCTGATTGCGAACAGCAGCATCATACCAGCATCGGCTAACCTGGTCAGATTGCCGATCTCGATGCCACCTTGAGCGCAGGAAATGAGTTGCAATGTTGTGCAATGTCGGTTACAGGGTCTGCGCATTAAAAGGTGCTCAAGCAAGGCTTCTCAGCTTCTCCTTTCCCTACCTAAGCACCTTCGTAGAGATCCTATTCTTACAGCGAGCACCTCGCTCTGTGGTGCCACAGCAGGTCGACGGGTGGGTCAGATCCTCACCAATCTCACAAACGCTGACTGGGTTCCAAATTTTAGACATGGCGAGTGGACTCAATGTAATGCAGATCGGCAATCGGTGATGAGACAAGGAGTAGGCACAAAACTTTTCACTGGGCTCTCCGGGTGCCTTCTAGCTTCTGATACTGCCTCCTGCTCCTGCCTAGTGTGTCACCAAACTAGCCTACACATTAGACGCAACGAGATTGGCCGCTGTGAGGAGCCTTTGTTGAAAATGCGAGGATTCATGGCGTTCCGCGCAAAGGCAGGGCTCCAGGAAGAGCATCAAGGTTCCTGGGAGCGCGAGAGTTTCTGGGAACAGGCTGCCTGTTCCACGGGCCTCATTTTCCGCGGTTCTACTACGACCAAATTCCATCGTGCTCAATGTAAAGTAGAGGATCAGCCAGGAGAATGCACATTACTAGGATATGCTCATCATAGTGGCTTCTATAAATATTCGGCCGGATTGGCAAAGTCAAGCATTGCTCCTCCATCAACAAGTTTGTTCGGCGCCACCATCATTTCATCCAAAACAGCCTCTCACTACATGGAGAAGTCGCACCGCCTTCATAAAATCGGTAAGTCATCTCGTTCCAGTACCAGTGCAGTTGCTGACTTCTCATTCTAGCAGCCGCTTTGCCGCCATACGACGAGCGTTCCGCTGCTCATTGCTACAGACAGTCTGTTCAGAATGCGCTATTCTTTGCAATTTCTCGGGGAGATTTGCAAGCCGTGATTCAACTCCTCCAGCACGGCATCGATGTCAACGCCAGCGGGCCGAAGAACCAGCCGCCGCTCTTCACAGCTTTAGAGTATCAACAGCACGAGATCTTACAGATCCTTCTCGGTGACCCGCGACTCAATGTTCACATCACCGATCGCCAAGCGCGATCCTTGAGCTGTTAGTTTCTCATCCACAATCGATGGTGGGCCAGCGCGACGCAAAGGGCCGCTCGCTCTTACAGTATGCAACTTTCACGTCGAACCAGAGGCTGATCGCGCAGTTGGCGTGAAGCTGTCTTGATTGAAGCCTTCGGTCTTTCCCGTTAGGTCAGAACACCAAAGCCGGGCTACAGAGGGACGGCATAAAGTGACCAAGCCACATCCACTCAAAGAGCCGGAAGTAGTTGAAGTGCGACTAGAATAGAAAAGGCCATACTGCTACACTGAAAGGCCGATGCCCTCTGCTGTTTGAGGTTATGATGCCGGGCGCGACGCGTCCCACGGCCGTGCGCGGGCCGATCGCAGAGTGACGAAGTCTCCACGCGCCCCGCCTTTCACCAACCTGACCAACTTCATGATTACCACACTATGTGACGACCGTATATCTACAGCCGGGTGCCTTAGAGGCTCTAAAATGTCGGCAGTTGCGATCGAATTCGGAGATCAGGCGTCCGTCACTTAATAGGAATTGTGATGTATTCTCCAAAAATGAGCACCTAAAGTCTGGGATATATATTTCGCACTGCCTTTCATATTGAGGAATCATACAAACCATTAAACAAAGCAGAATTGTGTCAATCGGGCAGATGAATCGAACAATGACGAACAATTGTTCTTCCTAGCTATGGATTCAGGCCTGAACAGACCACGTACAAGAAGAATAATGGTACTTTCGCAGGTCCAGGATTTGGAAAACCCGACAAGGGGTTCAACTGAAGTTGCCAAGTTGAACCCCATCAGCCACCATGATTGGTCAGTCCTCCATCCGGAAGTGATTGCCACCGCCTTCTTGAAGCAGGTCAACACTGGCCCGTCAACTGCCACCGTTAAGGCTGGTCGTCAGACCAGGGTAGCTGACCGTCCAACTGGCCCTCACATCATCACCTGAAACGAATGTACGCATTCGCCACTCTATCCAAATTATGACTCATCACAGGCGCTAGATTAAAGAACTTCTCGCCGCGTTTGCCGAGCCCCCGCCCTGCCAACGTTCACTCCAACGGAGATTCATGTGTGAAACAGGATGCCCGGCCTGTCACCTCGCCTGTCACCTCCCCTTTCACCCCTCACTGAATATTATCAGGATCCCAATACCCAAGTCTTGACCACCTTGACCCTCTCGCCTGCGATTCCCTAAATCCACTCGGAAGATGGCTCCGAAGCTGTCGGCATATCCAATTCCTGCATCCAAATGCGCTCCGCCCTGTCCTCCTCCACCCTTGATGCGTCCAAGGCTGCCCAGAGAGCGAATGCCGCGCGGCACAAGCGTGCATTGATCGGTGTGAATTAGTCGGAATGGAAGTGTTCTTCCAATACAAGCCTTTGTGTGATCTCAACCGCGGCTGTCGCTAGATGGCAGAAATTCGTGCAACAGGTGTGGTAGAACTCATTTTCGTGAGCTTGCTGATCACGCCGGCCGCGCTTCTCAGTGATTGGGTCTAGCGGGGATTGTGCCACGCTCTTTGCTGTACTGAGGTGTGTCTTTATCGTCTCCAATGCCATGGTCGTTCTACCCGCCACAAAGATTCGGTGGTCCAGCGGCGTAATTTCAGGAAGATCATCCCGCGGGGGCAGGCGTAGCCGTCGAGGAGTCTGGCCGTGATGTATCTGGCGAGCGACTGTATACATTCAATGCATTAGACGGAGGGCGGGCCATCAGTGAAGCTAGAAGAGAAACTTCTATCCGGCGCTTGGTGTCTTGTAGCCACGGCTAATCACGCTTATATCACACGCAAAAGGTGGAGAAAAATAGGGTCTTATGACAGTCTGTCCCGCGGGTTATATACTCTAGTACTAATTTTTGGGGCGGGGAAGTCGGTGATTGAGCGGGCCGTATTTTCCAGTGGGCTTTGGCTAACGTCTATGCTCGCTGAGCTGTGCTACATAGCATTTTCTAAGTCCTCTAAACCTAGGACGGGGAATGTCGTCTCGTAAGTATTAATTACACTGAACGTTTCTAGATCTCTTCTACTTATTCTTACTGAAGCTATACCGATAGTAACGCCAGCTTCTGTACCGTTTACCGCACGAATGCAGTACGTAACATATTAATTGACCGAACATATCCATTCAGTATCACCAAGCGGAAAGCGTAATAACCGTACGCATCTTTGACTATGAGATTAATCTGCGAGTGTCGTAACAGTCGTTCAACACATACAGTATAACCGCTTACAGCAGCAAACATGAGGGCCGTGTAGCCCGAGGGCCTAACCTCATTTAGTACGATTCCACCCCGCGAGAAAAGAAGAGACACAATATCCAAGTGTTGATTGATCACGGCCACATGCAGGGGTAACGTTCCAGACGGGGCTTTTTCATTGGTCTGAATAGATTTCTGGGTCAGCAAGCTCTAGACTGCCCCGAGCGAACCCGCCCGACACGCGGCCCATAGCGGGGGAATAGCCGGCCCAGGTATGGCATTGATGCATATTTTCGGCTACCTCATAAGCGTCTGTAGCAAGCGAGGGCTTTGATGCTCCGCTGCTCGCGCGAGAGGGGTAAGACCGCCGCCATCGGCGTCATTCAAACGGAGGCTATCCTAAACCAAGAGCAACTGCACTAGCTCTTCATTCTGCCGGTCTACCACGTGCCACAGCACCGTACGCCCCCTAGAATCCTGGTGGTTGATGTCCAGCTTTGGGTTGAGCAGTAGGGCTTCTACTATTCGACGCGACGACCTCCCCTTAAGGGTTTTGACCGTGAGAAGTAATGCCGTATTTCGGTGGGTGCCGCACCAATTGACATCCAAGCGAGGGTCTCGGGCTAGAATCTGGACTGAAACGTGGTCATCTTTTCGAACTACGGAATAAAGCGCATTCTGCCCCAAGCGATCTTTGACGCTAACATCCACGCGGGGATCGGTGAGAAGATGGCTTAGAATGGCGTGCTCCGAGTATTCAACTGCATACATCAAAGCGGACATGCCATCGGTACATCGGTCATTGACATCCAGCGCTGGGTACTGCAACAGGTGTTCAACGATAGCGAAATTGCCCTTCGTGACCGCGATTGACAACGGCCCTCGACCTTGAAAGTTACAAATATAGGACAGCTGTGGGTGATGTTCCAACATGAGATTAACTGCCTATAGGTAGTCCATCTCAATGGCGAGTAGAAGCGTGCTCGTCCCATGGTACTCGGAGTTGGGACTTGTGTGGTAATGAGTTAATAAAAGGTGTGCAACGTCTAGTCGTCTTGCGAGTATGGCTCGATGAAGGGATGGCATTTCATCGTGCTGGAGGTAATCAAATAGAGCTTCTATGCAGATTACTGCGGTTGTCCTGCAGCAAGCAGTCAAGCAAAAGATGTCGTAATTACCAAGGCTCTTGCAGATCCAGAGCAAGAGTTCATTTAGGAGTCTGTCTAGCATCTTTCGTGTATAGTATTAAAGCTGATGCAGGTTGATAGGAAGGAAGGCGAAGCCTTATAACACGAGCTCAAGTATTGGAATCGAGAACATACTCTACCAAGTCTGACTGAGCCCCGACCTTCTTACATGTTATCTTTGCCAGGCCTAGGAACGTTGATGCGAATCCTGGGAGCCCCTTTGTCTCTGGGAATCCGTGTACCGCTCCTAGAGACACTGGTACTAATCCTGGGAACGGCCATGGCCTCCCCAGGAAATACAAAGACGACACCGGCTCTGAGTTACAGAGATCCAGGGGCAAAAATCCGTCGCCACATTATGATTTTCTCTGTGATTCGGAGACCGTAGATAAACATACTACCTGGGCGGATCATGTGTGCTATATTAATATACACAAGTATCGCAGATTCCCTCGCCCGGCCTACGTAGTTGTCCGCCAGGCACTGAAAATGACATCGGAAGACCAAGTCCAGTCGACCCTAGTGTTCGCTCTTACCCTGGCCAGTATAATGAGGCTGTCCCTAATACTTCGTTTCTAACGACCCTGGCATTTCTACCACCTCGACCTTGCTTTATCGGCTACGTCTAGTATTTCCTTCGTTGTACTTTCCGGTCTTCGCTGGGGCGGAATCTATGCAATTTGGTGTCAAACACTGTTGTGGATGACATCGGCTCTGCTCACTGGACAAGTGGTATGTCTAGAAGTCACCATTTTGGCGTAATGAGCTGACTCTCCAGTTTCTCCGGGTCCATTACCAACAATGCGAGAATCTATTCACTCCAGGTGCCTTACTTAGAACATGTGAATTATATGCCGTGTTTACCAGCCTGGAAAAGATAGCAAGCTCTGTCGTTGGAGCCTTTTACCCGACCGCAGCTCACCCGGTGTGTCTGTTCGTTCTCGCCGTTGACTACTTGATGGCGATGACGTGGTATTTATGGCTTCTTGGTCAGGTAACTCAAGCCCGAAATCGCCTTCGAATCATTTCCTTGTGTGTGTCAGCCTTGTTTGCGATCCTACTGGCAGTTGTAGTGGTAGGTACCCTGTGGAAGTCTTGGGATACGGCGCTGGAGGTAATTGTGTCTTTCCGCGAAAAACATTCTACCGCTGGTAAGTTCAGATATAAATGATGATAATTCTGATCTGGGCTTTGTTAGCCCAGCTTATTGAAGCGATATAGACTTCCACGTGCCTTCTGCTGATGTACCAAGTCGTATCGAAAAGCTTTCGAGCTAGGACTGTATACTATTTGATTAATATAAACTGGGTTTTATAAAACGTAAGCCTGTGAGTAAATGTCTCTTGGTAGTGAAGTCGTAGTGAATTGTTATCCGTGTGTCTTAAACGTGATTAAAGTAGATCAATGCCGTGGTGCGAATGTGAAATTCATACACTAAAGGATATATCTTCTCCTGAGCCGATCATTTCGAAAGATCTTGATCGTTTGATTACCCTATTCATTACGTTCCCTTGCTTCACTAAAAATTGAACTTAAAGGACGGTAGTACGTGTGAACATAGTCATGCTAACGGTAAACTTGGTCTACCAAAAGATATTATCTTTTAACTAGATTGAGTATCCTTTCGTCGTACAACCCTCCATAGCTGATGGAGAAGAAACGTGAAATACCAAGATTCGTGACGAGGAGCCTGTATATGAACGAGGATCAGATTTGCTCGAGACCTGAATGATATGATGACTGACCGTAGAATGGCTGTCTTAGTTGCTGAAGTAGCCTGACGTGGAACATTTCAATGACCACAGTTTTATCGGCTTGTGATTGCAAGATCTCTGGTAGATTTGCAAATGTGGCCTCAAGGGCCTCCACCGACGGCCCTTCCTGAAAGGCCGTGGCATAAATACTAGCCAAACCGTAAGCAGTATCTTCTACAGGCAGCCCTGATGATTGCAGGAGTTGGCACAGTTTTGGCAGCAATCTTGGGTCCAGCAAAAGAAAGGCCCGCCGGAAATACTCGTATGTGCTGGAATCATTGTCGCAATTGATTTGCTGGGGCATCGTTAAAGCCACACGTTCTTCCTCCAACTGGAAGGCGTGGTGAAGACTGAGCATCATGGTCTTTAACTGAGCAACGGCAACACCGCCCTCAAATAAAGGCGACTGGCCTACTCTGGACGCCATCAGCGTGTAGAAAGCCTCGCCACTCGGCCAGATGTCTTTGCACTTATAGTCTTTGATGTCCCTCGGTTGCAATCCCGTAAATGCAAGACAGATTAATGCGATGCTTACTCTCGCGCCAAATGGCCGATACGGGTACTTCTCGCTTTGAAAGCATTCCTGTAGAAAGCTCGAGCCAGGAAGTGCTTGTCTTCCAAGCATGAATAGGATCCATCGGACCTGCGACTCCACATCATCTAGGGACACGGTCTGTAGATAATGGGGTTCCACCAAGGCTTCGCGTACACTAGTCAGCCATGATAACAGTCCATTGTATTGTAGAGTATAGGCTCTCTCCCAGTCAGCCGAGTGGCGATAGATAACACAGCGGATGGTCGCGTCGTCCTCGGGAAGCATTGCAGAGATAAAAATATAGTTTAACACCAACAGAAGCTGGTGAAGTATTGGAGGATGTTCTTCATCCATGTTGATGGGGCCAACCCCTGAGAACTGTAACGGGGGCGGTAGCAATGCCTGATCCTACCAATTAGAAGCGTATTCTTGGCGCTAGACATCAGCATGGAGCCCACTCACCGAGAGTTCCGTTTGAGAATATACCATTAAAGCAGGTGGACTTGGAGGAGACGAATCCTCACCAAACCGATTATCCCCGTTGACTCCGTTAACTTGGTTTCCATCCACAGCTCTAAGTGGTATTGGCTTTTCAGCAATTGAAGTGTCCCCCGCGCCCAATTTGTTGGGAAATTCTGAGGCGCTGGCCTGCTCTTTGCGGGTTGCCGATACCAGTCCAAACGACGGAGTCTGCGAGCTCTGGCGGCTTGTCTTATAAATACAAGTCTTAAGAGCCCTTCCCCCAAGGCAGCTTTTGCATAAGGGCAATTCACCACTGTACCGCTTTTTGGCGATACGGCACGGCTCACAAACCAACCTTTGGTACCCGCTTGGTCTGTATAAACAGAGACGGCCTTTGCCACGCCCGACACAGGCTTCGCATGAAGGGAGCTGACGACTGCATCGAATTTTTGCCCCTCGACACGACTCACAGGCCCGAGTTGACGTGGCACCGGTAGAGGATGGTAAGCACCGTTACAGACGTAACGTCGCTGGAAAGCTGGTATACATCCGAAGTAGCAATGGTGGGATGGGAGCAGAAAGGGTTGTAACAGCCCTCAGACATTAATCAGTGCACTATTTATTGCTGAAGGAGGCGTGGTCAGTATGAATGTGGAAAGATAGACATGCGTATATCTGACGAACGCAGCATCAGCTCTAGTCAACATCAGGGTCTCCACCACGTGGGAATATTTGAGCGATTTATTTTAGAAAAGTCGACTTGAATCCCAGGAGCGACCAAGTTCCGAGAACCCCCTATGAAGATCCCAGGATCAGGAGCGCTGAATTATGAAAGCGACGTATTTAAGCGATTTATTTCGGGAACATTCACTTGCATCCCAGGAGCCACTGAGTTCCCAAAACCCCCTGTGAAGATCCCAGGATCAGCAACGCTAAATTATGAAAGATATGTACGCGCGGGTTTGACGGCTCCGGGAAATTGAGCCTTCATTACTTGGAATAGATCCAAGCTGACGGCGATCTTCCACACTTAGGACAACCCCTCCCAAAGTAGACTCCTTATGCAGTAATCAAACAGCTTTCCCCAAAGGATCAAGGAGATCATCTACCGTCGTCATCTAAAGGCAGAGTCCTAAAATATTGCTGAGTGAGGAATGCAGGTAGGTTCACTAGTAGAATTTATGAATGTAGCCAGTCTTTTGTCTACAACCCGGTAGCGATAAGCCATTGGGAGACCATCTATAAAGCCGGGGCAAAAACGCCTCCTCGAATTATATCAGTTACTCCGGCCTTACGATCCTTTTACAAGACATTTGATGCTGCGCGAGATTTTTGTTGGTTTTCTTCGTGTTTGGGGTCGCAGAAGAAATCTTGATGAGCGGCCTGGAGAGATTTCTATCAACAGCCGTGCGCAGGCAGAATCACAGCTGGCCCACGCAAGCACCACTTCTATGCAAGAGCTCAACAGCGAAGACATAGCTGACCAGGTATCGTACGAAAATCGAAACGGGAGGGTTTCTGCAGATTCGATGGCTCATCACGAGTTGAATCACCTCACTGAACCTATTGAAAGCGTCGCCTTAACCTTGACCTCTCACATACAGCCGGGGAGACAGGGCGTTGAGCTCCGCCGTTTGGAGATCGGCACAGACATCGATGACATATACTGCATCTTTTGTCTCGCCGAAAATGGGAATCCTACCAACGAGAATGTAATTCTACAGTGCCAACGCTGCCAAGCATTGTCGCACTTGGGTTGTATGGAGGAGTGATTGAAGCAATGCAGACCTGAGTCGCACGAGTCATGCTGCATCTGGTAAGTGTAATGAACGCATCTCCCAGCAGCCTGGATACTGATGAGATGCAGCCGAAGTGAAGAACCTCACGTCGCCCTGTTACGCGGGCGGCCATTGCAGATCCAGATGAGCACTGATGCAGCCAGTAACGGGGGAGTCACCGCACTTGTCTCGTGTGAGACTTCGTCAGCAGATCCCCACCCCTCTGTATACAGGTCCATCCCAGAACAGATTTTGCAAGCGGAAGCAGCGCAACAAGAGAGACACCAGACATTGCCCCGCAGATCAGCTAGACTGACCGAAGAGGGACACCCACGTCCACCGCTCCGTCGATCACCGAGATTTCGAAGGAATCAAATGGGCGATTTTGAGAGGGAGAATTGATCTTGGATAAAAGACGGGGACCGCAAATTGACCAGGGGCTTCGAGTTGAAGCGGAGGGCACAAGGTCAAATTTGTTCTATTTTTGTCAAGGGCCTCGATGTGCTGTGGCCCTTCGGCCAGTCTCGCACATCCGCTTTCGTCCTTTTCCTGGATAAGGGAACTCTTGAGTCGTATAGTTGAGGTGATTGAGCCGGTCGTTGTTAAGCTAGCGAGATACCCGTGGTGACCATCCGACGTGCTTTAGGTGTACCGATAAATAGAGCAATACATGGCGAGTTTCGAAAACCCTTCCTCCATCGAGTTGTATCCCGTCGCGACAAATAGGGTTCCTTCCGTCAAAGCAACCCTTGTTCCCGGCGCTTGATGCTGACCCGCTCGGCTTGAGTGATCTTGATCGGAAATCATACGGCAAAAGGTGGCGTCGTACGGAAGATCTCATGTGCGATGATGGCAACTAGACCAATATATGTTCCATTTTACCTCGGAAAAGGTTAGGCGATTTCCCCAATAATCTCTTGTTGTGACATAACATGCACTGAGAGCCGCCTGGCCAAATAAGAACATCTCGCAAGCACGCGAGAATGGGACTGAATATCTGGAAATGGGACCCTCCGTAGACCCGCCTAAGAAAATCGTGAATCACACATAGTAGAATCACCCGCCACGAGTAGGAGAGCGACTTCCTTGGCAGGCCTCTCCTCCGACCGAGATTTGCTGCAGTGAAACCACCACCGAGCTCATTTAGATAACAGTGGACAAGTAATAGCTGACTGATGCAGGCAGCCAGCATGAAAAGACGACCTCCGTTTGAGAAGTCTCTAATCTCAACTCCGCGACTTCAAGCCTAGTGATCGCGTTCAATGCCATTCCTTAGCAACCCAGAATATCCCAAGAGAGCCCATTCGGCAGCGCTCATGCCAACAATTATATTTCGCGGTAGTGTATGGGGCATCTGGGAGAGCCCAATCCCTCTTGTTTCCAGAGGAAATAGCTAACCGAGTAGGTAAGTTCGAATACCACACTGCCAAAGCCCTGGCGAAGCTGGGCTTGAGAGCTACCTCCAATTGAAGTCTGACCAGTTAACCTTCAGCTTCAGGGAAGCGGTGAAAGCCCACAAGTTTCTATGCTGCGGCAATATGCCCCGTCATGTGTGAAAACCTCTCACGGAGTCAAACTTTCAGTTGACCCGTCTGCTTATCCCACTGTTGCACGTCGCATCCATGTCAACGCAGCGCCCACCAGATTGATTGCAAGTCTGATTGTTCGATTAGCTTAAATTGGGTAAAGACCCAAGTTGCCCTCCCTAGAGCAATATTCGAACCATTGGAGCTCCCTGCTGGCCTGCTTTCTGTTTATCTTTGACAGGTTTCCTGCTAGCAATAGTTGAGATTGTCAATTGCGTGAGCTGGTGTGGCGCCGGCGAGAAGGCAATACAAAGAAGCACTGGCCGTTGGAAAAAGCGCAAAGGAGAACGATCCAATCTTCGCGATTCAACGCTCGTGCATCAATGCTCACTAGTGAGATGAACTCACAGCAAAGAAGCCCAGCGAGACGCGTTTGGGAAATGACGTCACGCGAAGCTATGGCAAGTCCAGTGCGGACCGTTTTGGAAAAACAACCCAAATCTGCTTCCGTCAATGTAGGCCGTCTTGAAAAGTCATAAGGCATGGGAAATGTTGGCACTGCCTTCATGTTTGAGCAGTTGCTTCATAAGTCGGCCCACCAAAAACTACACGCACGCCACATGAGCACAACGCTGGCGTGTTTGAGGCTGGTGCCGGAACGGAGGCGCATCATTGGGATTAGCTCCTCAGATCTCCATATGTAGAGTCAATTTTCCAATCGATTTGATCCTCTCGCAGTATGTGTTATCATGTGTCACCTCTGGAAACCAACAATCAACCATACCGCAGACGCATTATAAGTGGCCTTGCTGACAGCTATATGTCCACGACAGTGCCTATGAGTAGTACTCTTCACTAGGTCTACCTCTAGATAAATGTGAAGCCCACCTTGAACAGGCTTGGCTCACAGCGTGCCAAGAACATTTCTCTTCAGCTTTTTCACAGATGAGAGGCTGAAGACGCTGATACAAAGTGGCATTGTCCAATGACAATGGAGATCAGCCATCGCATAATACGGACCCAACATCAGGTCTTTTCATAAATCGTTCATTCCGGTAGGCGTGGACTTAGGTGCACATCCGGGGTAAGGCAAGGAGCCACGGTAGCTGTCCACTGTGAACCTCCAGAGCCTGTCCTGCGGCCGGCCTCACGTCACATGCCTGCTCAACACCAAGATTTTGATTAGAGACGACGGCATTACCACTGGAATGAGCAGGAGCCAGATAACAAATTTTCCGATCGACGTGAGAGGTCTGCTGCAACGACAGTCAGCCATACGAATGTAAATGCAGGGGGGGGGCGGACGTGATAAAAAGTCACCTGTTGGGTATGTGGGTAATGCTATTTACACAGTAGATTAGTAGAGTCGTAGTGTGATCGGGCCTTGAGTATCCAGAGTAATCGTCAAAGGGTATGTTGAGCTGATACACGCATGGAGTGGGTGTGAGGAAAGCGCGTCGGGAACCTGTAGCTTGAGATATAAAGGTTGGCTTACGTCACTGTGGGCTCTATGATCATTGAGTGTACGGAGCTCGCTGAAACAAGTCTTGTAAGATGCATGGAAAATATCAATAGGATAGAACTAACATCGGGTTTGTCTCATCGAGGAGCAAGATCGCGAGATTGACCAACATACGCCGTTTTGGAGTTAATAAGGTTGATGAGGAGCTAGTTTCATTGTTTAATGCCGTGGACCGCATAAGTACCTATTAAGGGCTAAGCGAAGCCTGAGGAATGGCTATTTATCGTGGGAGAGCGGTATCAGGGAGAGTATGAGCGGACGACCTTGATACTATCGACATAGCCTTATAGTGAATCTTGGCTTTCGTTTGGTTTTAGAATCACGCGCCATGTATTACGTACACAATGGCGTACTGCCGGTATATCGAAAGGCTCTATGGAGGGTCAATGATCTGTCATTCGAATGATTTGAGAAGTCCTATCACTCACCAATATTCTGTACCTTGGAGGTTTGAACTATCTAGGTACGGATTAACTGAGAGAAAAGAGCGTAAAGAGCGGGTTGGAAAACACCTATATTAGGTAATGTGAGATACATACCTGATTGCAGCATATCCTTATCGCTAATACGGTTAACGAGCTATTGTTTCTTAACAGTACCTATCAATGTGGTAGAAGAAGGCGTAAGGATAGAGATGCTTTAATATAGAGTAAGTCTCCTGTATTCGATATGGAATCGGCGTTGCCTAGGGTATATAATAGATACTCTGTCCGATTAGTCCCTTACTATCGAGTTAAAGATTAAGAGGGTAGAAAGCTCTATAAGCCATCCAGCATCCGGGATCGTCCACGCCGGGACTTAGTAGAGGGGGCCGTGAAGATATCTACCGTAGAAAGGAAGTTAGCTTTATATACATAGACTTAATCAAAGTTTAGGGGATACGGATCACACTCAGTGTTCACCGGTATTAATAATGTATCAATCCGTTTAAATATCTATAAGAGGTACTATAATAGAAATTTGTCTGATTAGTGATTAACCTCATGGAATTGTTATTAGGCCTACTATATATAAAAGCTCTACCGTAATCTACTAGGGGTAGAGAGCCTATCATAGTTATTATTGAATAGCTTTAGATCTAGACTGTATATAGACCGTTGGAAAAGCTCTATTATAAGATTATTAAATAGGACATAGTACATTTTTTATAGGTTAAATAAATCAATACCTTACCTTAATAAAAACTTATTATACTCCGGTGAATATATTAGAAGCCTAGCGGAACCCGAGTAATATATAGTGTTAATATAAGCTTTAGCTTAGGGAGGGTAGTACTCACGTATTCAAGCTCTTATATATCAGTCCTAGAAGAAAAGTTTTACTAGTAAGAGGTAGTAAATCTTAAGCTAGTAGCTAGGTACACTTATAAGTAGTAGATAAAAGAAAAGATCAAAGTCAGTCTTCATGAATAATATATGTGAGGAGAGATATAAAAGGAAAGTTAAGAAAGACAGATGGGGATATATTTATACCCTTCAGGGCGGAGTTCTTCGTCTTTTACTTAGTTCTACAGCGCTCCAGTCAGGACGTAAGAGTGGTAAATTATAAGGCTTACGGGTTCTTTATGCTAAAGAGGGGAAATAGTATACCAGTGAGCAGTTTTCTACGCTTAATCAAGATAGTTAGTCACTAGTAGTAAGAAAACGGGAGCAGCAAGACTGAGTCATAAGTAGTTAGTAAGGATTTAAGATTTAGATAGAATACAGCCAGGAAATGCCACTAAGAAAGTAGAGGAGTAGCTAATTAGGAGATAAGCGTTTATTTACCAGCGGATTTAGTTAAATTAACAGCGATGAGTAAACATAAGACGTTCCAAGAATGTACGGAATAACCAATTGTTGTTCTTAAGAGAAAGTACGAGTCTCAGTTACTCAAATTAGTAATAACCGAAAGAGGTTATAAACTTAATTTACTCGTGAATTAGTTAACTCAACGGGGATAAGCAAACAGGAGTATAATATACAATACTTAGAATATCAGATACTTATTAGAAAGTAAAAGTTAAGGCGAGCCCTAGGAAGTCCTCATTTTAATTTCTAACTTGATTACTCTCCTAGCTTTTCTCTCACCTATTAAATAACGGAAAAATAGATACCTATAAATAACAAAATGGTTTTACTCGCTCCGCTTCTACCACCTTTGTGTAGACGGACAACGAGAAGTAAGCACAGTAAATAATACACGCCTAGAGGGAACGTAGAATTTACCGCTCCTCTTCAAACAGAATGTGTACCGTGGCAGCCCAAAGTAACAAGACCACAACAATACAAGCTATTCAAGTTAAGCCAACACCGGGTACCTTAGCTCCACACCGGTACGGCCCGTGGGTCGAGGTGGGGCCACCATATATTTTCTCTGGTAGCCGAACGTTAAGTAAACAACAGTAAATGATCAGCGAGGAAAGCCAGAGGCCCTCAGAGAACGCTAGTACCTAATGAAAGTCCGCTCAATTAACAAGTTCTCCGCAAGAGACCGCTACGTTAAATAAGTTCTCCACAAGGAAAAATATGACACCAAGAGCCTCCGCAGGAGACAGCTACAAAATCAAGCGCCTCCACAGGAGACAGCTACGACACCAAGCGACTCCGCAGGAGACAGCTACGAAATCAAGCGCCTCTAGCAATATGCAAGCACCTCTGTGTAGTGCTAGGGACCAGTATTCATCTCCTATAGGGACTGAAGAAGCTAAGACTTGCGCAGTAAATAGACTAAAGCATAAGCCATAGCAGCTCACTGGGAAATGCAATCATCCCGTTATTATTTCGATCGATCCAAAGCTCTCTCGTAGGCCATACCTAGAGCCGTATTTAGTAAAGTCGCTTTACACGAGAGGCTCCTCGACATGCCCACTGACGAGCCGATTCAAAGCTGCCGTTTTTACCTGTGTTAGACAGACATTATTAGTAGGCAGATTGTTTGAATGATTCCCTCACTTGCGAATTCAATGCCAGGACCCAGTCCAGGCATGCTTTTCGTCACGGCGACCATTGAGGGGATCTGACCCGTCGTAGATCGTCCGGCCTTCGAAAGAGACGCTGAGCGCGACTTCGAGCTGATGCGATTCTTGATGGGAGTGATTCTTGATGGGAATGATTCTTGATGGGAGTGGTTCTTGATGGAGTGATTCTTGATGGGAGTGATTCTTGATGGGAGTGATTCTTGATGGGAGTGATTCTTGATGGGAGTGATTCTTGATGGGAGTGATTCTTGATGGGAGTGATTCTTGATGGGAGTGATTCTTGATGGGAGTGATTCTTGATGGGAGAGTCTTGACGGTTGAGTGTTGACGGGTGCGTGCGGACGTTGACTCGTCGGGCTACAAGCATGCGGTGAAGCGGTGAACGGCAGGCAGTATTTGGGTTCACAGTGGACGATCTGGCCCTCGGCCCACTTCGCCCGTCCACTCGCCATTGTCTGGGCCGTCTCAGGTATGCGTCCGTGCCCAGGATTCTCGTATATCGAAGGGTGGTTTGTCCTTTTTCTTTCTTTGTTCTTTCTTTCAAAATGAGCTGATTTTTTCTTGAAGCTGAGGTAGAACACTCAAGTATGTGGTGGACTTGTACAGCATGGGTCGAAATCAGATTCACCACTCCACTCTCAAGGAATCTTTCTCGAACCCCCTTCTGAAGCAGACTAACCAATTACGGTTACGCTACCCCTGACCCCAGTTCTTGGCAGGTTTCCAGTACACTTGTAAATTACAATGAATATAGCTTCCGTATTAGACTTGTATGGTCTGTATGCGTCTCGAACAAATTTTTCTGCAAACCAGCCAAACAGATGGGGAGTCTGCCTGGTCAGTCTGGCTATCTGGCCAGATCTCCCCTTCTCTCCTTCTCTCCTTCTGTCCTCTTCTACTTCTCTCCTTCTCGCAGCTACTCATCCTCACTTGCCCACAAGTGACCACTGTTGACGAGCGTGTATAGAGGCACTATTGGTGGGGTGAACACTTTCCGTGCTTCTGTGTAACAATGCTGGCCTTCTGGTTGGAGAGCAGTATCTGTCGGACTCTTACACGGGCGACATTAAGCTAATCCTGCATCCGTTAGAACAAGGACGATGACTGCTGACTCGTATTACAACGGTAATGATTTCCAGCCCTCCTATGATCTGGACGCCTCGGACCAAGATTCGCAATATGCCCCCACTCCAGGATACCCCGGTCGTACACCCATGTCAAGATATGAGCTTAGCCCTTCGCCTGGCTACACCCAGAACGATCTCGGAGAGTTGTCCCAATACCACCCGGAGAATCCCAGGCTACTCCAGCTCTCCGAGTGGGACGATGAAACCGCAAGTGATGAGCTTCCAGCAAGCTACATCCGGTACACGATAGAGTGGAAGGTCACCGTGAATAAGCGCATTATATCCCAGGACACGGAAGAGGACATAGCCCTGACTCCAAGTGCTTACTGGCCTATGACACTGAGGCGTAAGTTAGAGAAGTTGCTAGAAGGGAAAACCTCTCGTAAAGGAAGGGTAAGGTCGGATGACACATCGATTGTTGTATCAGTAAATGATCGCTCCCAACGCGACCTGACGAGGCGATTCGATAATCTCGACATCGATTGGACGGGTGTGGAAAACAAGTTGCTTATGTGGGGAGAGCTGTTTCGTCGAGGCAAGAAACTGAGGCTAAGTATTACCTTCAAATATGTTGAGGATGATCGCTCTACCTCAGGTGGGGGTGAGAAAAGGGGAAGGTCATCCGCTACTAAAAGCATGCTCAGCGAGCGAGACGCGCAACTGGATGCCGAGGAATACGTGTCTGGGCAACAATCAATTTGGCGGGGGGTTTACAACTTGATGCGTTGTCCTTCCTCGTCATGCCATCTCGGCCCACATTGCTGGCAAGACCCACACGGGAAAAAACACTATGGGCTAAGGAGTCATCATTTAAAACGTCTCATCGCCTTTGTCGAGAAGGGCGGTACCTTGGAGTCTCATGACGACGTCCCTGATACTTTCCGCGAAGATCTATATATGGAAGAGCGGCACAGACTGGAAACCCAACAGTCCAAGAGCAACAAGATGGTTGGCACCCTGGGAAGTTGTCCTCCTATTAATATAAGCTTTAATGGGATGCAACCTTCAGCCCAATCACAGGCACCCAACTCAGCCGCAACGTCAGCAATGCTCCCACCCCCAAATGGGCAAGTCATGGATGGCCTCAACATTCCCGGACTTCGGGACGTGGCCGTCAGAGAATACAGCGCATGGCATGAAGCGAATGTCGGTGACGATAATTTAAAGGCTCAATTTCGGCAAGCATGCGATGCGGCGTTGGCAAGTGGTCTAGATCTCGAACTGATCTACGCGGACCAAGATCCGTCATTCTTTATCGACAAAGGGATTATGGTGGGTATTGCACGGCAATTCGTAAGAGACATTGGTAAATGGGCCAGGAGTGTTTCGCCGATTGAGGAGGCTACGCAGGCCGCAGTCTGAAGGCGTGAGGGCGTGAGAGGGCGTGAGAGGGCGTTAGACGGCGTTAGTGTAGAAATTGTATCAAGTAATGTTTCATTATATATGATGTACCTCCTATGATATATACGAGAGCGGAGTAGTAGGCTCGTATCGCGATATAGAACTAGTAGGAGATCGAGTCGCTGTGGTACAGTAACCGATGACATATATTGCTACAACCCAACGCCATACTGTACCGCTATAGAACTTATCGATTAGTTATGGTCCCCAACAACCACCCTAGCATGTCTAAAATGGCCTAAAGCGCTCTGTTTTCGAGACCCAACAACTTCAATGCACCACTCGAGGAAAGCCTGAAACTCTCGATCTGGGTCTTCTGCATACCGGAAAAAGTTCCGTCTGATAAATGCTTTCAGCTCTGAGAAGAACTCCTCGATGGGGTTCAAGTCTGGTGAGTAAGGTGGCAGATAAACCAGTTTTACTCCTGCATCGGTGCACATTTCCTCTATACGGTCAGAACGATGAAAAGATGCGTTGTCCATAATCAGAACAGACTTCGGCTCAGGCCACCTTCCACAATGCTGAAGAAGCTGATCAATAAAGTCTTCGAAAACTGCAGCATCAGTAGAGCCCCGGAATACACGCGAGAGGACGATGCCATCCTGGGCATATGCAGGCAGAATCTGGTACCGCTGGTCGCGATGGAAGTTGGACACCTGCAATGGTGCCACGCCCAACGGAGACCAGCCCGTTCGTCTGAACCCAATTCGCTTATCACATCCAGACTCATCCACATAAACCAAGTGATACGACTGAAAGTCCGACAGGTTACGCAAATAATAATCTCGTAAATCAGCATTCTGTTCTTTTGCCCTCTGTCGAGCCACCTTTTTCGACCAGCCCGCCGAAGCAAGAGCCCGCTTGATGCTCGAATCTGTAACCAGGACATGAAATTCGTCCCATATAAAGATTACCATCTCGTCTATATATAGCCCAGGTTTTTCGAGTAGACGATCACACAAGGCTGCTAGCATCGGAGGGGTTATGCTTCGTCGTCGGCCGACGCGAGTTGGGGGTGCTCTAACATTTCCAAACCGGCGCAGGTTGTTGCTAATGTTGATGATTGAACGCTTACTACATTCAGCAGCTTCAACCATTTGCGAGGTAGTCAGTGATTTGCTCAATATCATATCGCGAATCATCTCAAGCTTTGAGAGAGGCAGTCTTGGTGCCATGTTGCGGAGAGGCGAGAGGGTGGATCTGGATGGTGGTGAAGAGAGATTTAGCGAGCAAGGAAATGGAAGGCTGCAGAGGGGGACGAGGACCAGCTCCATCTGCTCCCGTTTGCTGGCCCCCTCTGCTCAGTGAGCAGGTGAAATGATTTTAGGGCAAAGGTCTGGGGGATGCTAGGTATTAGGAGATGCACGTGACTTGACAATCTGGGCAGTTCCTGGGAGCTTCATGTCCCTCACAAAGCTGCGGCCCTCAAAAAAAGCTTTTGGTAAGACCAAGTGCATCATGCCCTCCGCTCTCGATTGTAGCAATCACAAACTGTAATTTTGGTGATTCTTAGATTGTGCGCTTGAAATTACTGGAAGCAGCCTCTTCGAGGTGATGGGGTTAAAGCGTATGATCTGGAAATTTCGGCTGGTTACTGTATCGTGGGCCGTGCTGGATCCGAAGTCTGGATCGGGTGGATCCGTTCCCAGGAACATGATCGACAGGCTGTCTGTGCCCACCCACACCGTCACGTGACGGTATGAGCATAGATTATTTTCTGGCTTAGCGCTTTGAAGTCACATGATGAGTTGGCTAAGGACGTGCCCCTCCTTCAGCTCGTGGCAGTCCAACAATGGTTCTTGTCATGAACCACACATGGGGCACTTTATTCCATTATGACAGCGACATCGTTTGGGGACAACAACCATGGCCTTCAAGTTGGAGATAACAGCGGCTTTATCAACGCAGAAATCCATTTACCACCAGGTAATGTAGGAGCTAACTAAGATGAAGACCGACCAGCTAATGGCCGCTCCTCCTGTTAAGAGCGACCGCAAACTCCGCCTAGCCCGTTATCAACCGTTCCATTCACGCGTAATGGCGACTTTGTCAGTCGTGACATACTGATACATCGGATACGCGAGAAAAGCTCCGTTCCAGGGTCAAGAATAGCCCTGGTCGGGCTCGGCGGTGTCGGGTATGTATGGAGCTACCATTTCGTGGCTAATTGCTCATAAGTGGAAGGAAATCGCAACTTGCCATAGAATACTCGTATCAGATCCGATCCGAATCGCCAGCGACATGGGTTTTCTGGCTGCACGCGAGCGATGAAGCCCGGCTCGAGGAAAGTTTCCGGGATATCGCAGACCAGGTCAAGATTCCTGGTCGTCGGGATCTCAAAGCGAACATATTCAGATTGGTCGAGAACTGGCTGCGAGATGAGAAGAAAGGGAAATGGATCTGTATCCTTGACAATGCGGATAATCATAAGTTCCTTTGTTCGCTCCCGGCGGCTAGAAAGGGACCTACAACGCAAGACTCACCGAACGCACCGACTAAGCCTCTCTTAGAATATATTCCTCGAAGCCAGAATGGGACTTTAATTATCACAAGTCGCAGCAGAGAGGTTGCACTGAAGATGGTCAAGTATAAAGACCTTGTTGAAGTGAACCCGATGGAAATGTCTGAGGCACTAGAGCTTCTCCAGAAAATACTCGATCAACCTGAGGGAATTCAAGATAGTCAAAAATTGGTGGAAGAACTCGAGTTTCTGCCGCTTGCAATAGCCCAGGCCGCGAGCTATATTCGCAATCGGACGCCTCTTAGTTCAGTACCCCAATACCTGAAGGACTTTCAAAGGAGTGACTGCGAAGCGACGAAACTACTAAGGAAAGAGGCTGGCCACCTTGACCGGGATTGGGAAGCAAGTAACTCAATTCTCACGACTTGGCAAATATCCTTCGACTATATTCGCCACGAAAAGCCATCTGCAGCGGAACTACTTTCACTTATGAGCTCTTTCGATCGGCAAGGGATACCGGAGAGACTTATCCGACGCCAGCCTAAGGGTACCTATACCTCCCGGTCAGAACTATTCGATGAATCTAGTGACGAGGAGACATCCACGTCCGATAATGCTCCAGAATTTGAAGACGATATCACGACCCTAAGAGATTACTCTCTCATATCTGTTATCGAAAACGGCACTTCCTTTACGATGCATCGGCTAGTGCAGCTGACTATGCGCGTATGGCTGAAGTCTCATGGAGAAACGGACCGATGGAGGGGAAGATTCATCAGCATCTTATACGAAGAGTTTCCGACTGGTCGATATGACAATTGGGCAAAATGCCGCTCGCTCTTTCCACATGCTCGCGCAGCAATGTTTCAACAGCCGGAATCGCAAACCTCTCTATTACGATGGGCCACGCTTCTTTTGAGGGGCGCATGGTTTGCATCAGGAAATGGTAATATTGCAGAGGCGAGGAATATGGCAACTAAATCACGTAAGCAGAGAGTGAAATTGCTAGGTGCCGAGAGTGAAGAAGCCCTTGAGAGTACTGCAATGTTGGCAGAAGTATACTCACAAGAGCACCGGTGGGAGGAGGCGGAGCAGCTCCAGGTGCAGGTCATGGAGAATCGCAAGATGAAGCTCGGCGCAGATCATCCCGACACGCTGGCGAGTATGGCCAACTTAGCGTTGACATATTGGAACCAGGGCCGACGGGAGGAGGCCGAGCAGCTCCAGATGCGGGTCATGAAGGCGAGCAAGATGAAGCTCGGCATGGACCACCCTGACACGCTAGCCTATATGAATACCCTAGCATTGACTTTCTTCGACCAGGGCCGATGGGAGGAGGCGGAGCAGCTCCACGTGCAGGTCATGGAGACTCGCAAGATGAAGCTCGGCGCCAACTATCGCGACACGCTAACGAGCATGAACAACTTGGCATTAACATATAGGAAACAGGGCCGGTGGGAGGAGGCTGAGCAGCTCCGGGTGCATGTCATGGGAACTCGCAAAACGAAGCTCGGCGAGGATTATCCCGAGGAGCATGGCTAACCTGGCTTCCTGAAATTTTATGTCATGGTATTGAAGCTATCGATTCGATACGACACTATTTAGTCCAGCGGAAACGATTACTTGGGTTTAACCATCCGTGTCCTGTATCTGGTTTTGAAACAGTGCTGCTGTCGATCGAAGCCGGGCGGGCTGAGTATTAGTCCGTAGATAAGCTAAATACTTGCATATCTTATGTCGAAATACCAGCATTTTTACCGCCAGCTTGATCTTTCTAGAACTATTCTTTTTTTGTATGCCCTTTCGGTTCTTGGCTAAGTGCGCACGAAGGGTAAGGAATTGACTTCACCACCGCAGGAAACGCTTCGAAGAGGGAGGACAACAAATGACACTAGAGTGGAGAGCATACTTCCAGGGCCAATGACGAAGAAGCGGTATGAACTGTAAGCCTGGTTTATTGCTTCAAGAGACTCCTCATCTTGAGAGATTGACAGACTGAAATGCGAACGTGGCAGGCAGGCCCCCTTCTGTTTGCCTCGTTATCAACATTCTAGCCCTTGAGACCATACAGGCTCAATACAGAAGCTATTTCAGGTTGTAAATTACAACCGTATGGGATTACTGCCAAGAAAGGGAGTCAGGGTTAGGGTGACTCTAAATGGTATAGTGGGTTTCAAAAGAGGGTCCGGGAAAGATTTCCTATGTGCAGGTGGTGAATCTGATTTCGAACCATCCTGTATTAAATACGGTACACTTAGGAGCGGCCCTGTATGAGACCGGAAGGTACCTGGAAAATCAAAAAAAAGCGATATAAGCTTCAACGTTGTGTACCGAGCGGGAACTATCCCCTAAAGCGATGGCAGACCCACCGACGGGAGGGCCCGAGCCCTTTCCCACGAACACTCAAGAATCCATCGCCAGTATCCCTGGGGATGAAACCCAGACCAGGACAGCTGCCGGTGCGACTGGTTTGCTCTCTGAGAATCGGAGGCGAACCCGGGGAGGCGATGCCTTCGCACCATCGGATCCGGCCGGTCGAATCACCACCAAGGAGGTGTGGAAGCTTATCGACACGCTGAAGGACGTCATCCGCCGCCAAACCTCGGCTATTGAGGCAACCCAAAACGAACTTCAGGAGATCAAGTACAACCAGCATGTCCTCCAGGAACAGAACGAGAAACTGTACGGAGAGCTGAAGGCACTACGCGCACAAATTGAAACCACCCCACCGGTGACGGCGACCAGGATCTGGGCTACCGTAGCAGCTGAGGGCGGCAATAGCCCCTTTCCCCCAGCCCATCCACGACCCGAGAAAGAGCACGACTGCATTCGAATCAGTACCCAGCGCACTCTCACCGACCCTAGAGACAACAATGACGACGTCGAGAACACTTTCGGACGGTACCTCCCCTCGGCTACGGCCAACAACCACATTCGCACAGCGCTGCAGAGTGCCGCTGCGACTCAAGACGCTCAGGTAGCCGGTATTGGTACCACAAAGACCGGCTACCTCATTCGTTTTAAGAACAAGGAGTCGGCCGAAGCGGCACGTAACAATACCGAATGGCTAGTCAGGTTGGGTAACAACACTAAGCTGGTCAAACCGGGCTTCGGAGTCGTCGTGCATCGCACCCCGACAGAGGAGTTTAATCTTGAAACAGGCCCCACTCAGGCTGCAGAGAAAATCATTGACGACAATAGCCTAGCACAATACGGCTTTCGGATTGAAGAGCTGGCCTGGATGAAGGCAAAGGACAAGCCGCTGGGAAAATTCGCCTCCCTCGGAATCTGGTTCGACTTACTAGAGGGAGCGGAGTATATGCTTCGGAACGGGTTCCTTGTTAATGAACACTTTATCCCCAAAGTAGTAAACCGTGAGATTAAGGATAAAAGATGTTTCCGGTGCCAACGGTTTAGATATCTAGTATAGTCGTGTAAGGAAACTCTACGGTGTGGACACTGCGCTGGACAACACGAACGGGAGTGATGCCCGCTAGGAGTGCGAGCTCGATGCTTAGACTGCAGTGGCGAACACCCAACTGGGGACCTAACTGGGGACCGACAATGTCAAACACTAGCGACCTTCAACCCTGCTAGATGCTAGAAAGAAATCTACGTATACTATAGTTGAACATGATGAAATCGGGACTAAGAATGGAGGCACTGATCAACGACCCTGAAAGCCAAGAGCTGGATGTTCTCTTGATCCAGGAGCCCTCTATTACCACTTACCGCACACATGTCAACCACAGTACCTGGAGACTATACCGACCTACCACGCAGACCGACACAGTGCGCTTCCGAAGCCTTACCTACGTTAACAGAAGAATCTCCACCTCCTCCTACCGCTAAATCACCTACGACCACCCGGACGTCATAGCCATCAAAACCTAGACAGCTGACTCCCAGATACTGATCTTTTCTGTCTATATCCCTCTAGCCCCTCTCTACACGGGTGACGACAACTCGGTAATCCCTGTCCTTATAGCTATACAAAACACCATTGTAGTAAACATGTAAAACGAACATCGGGACACGAGGCTCATTATTTCCGGGGACTTTAACTACCATTATCCGATGTAGGGTAGTAATCACATCCTACCTAACTTTATTAAAGACGCTAACGACCTGGTCGAGTTTTTCCAAACGCTCAATCTCCATAGCTACCTGCCTCGAGGTACCGTAACCTACTGGGCCTTGAACAACCTAGGCGAAAACTTAACCATTAACCAGACCACAACGGACAGACCGGATCAGTTAGTTAAGTGCTACCTACACCACGAGAACTACAGATCTGACCACCACGCGACCTACTCTGAATGGAATCTACAGACCTAGAGTATACCCACTACTAAAGTCAAGAAAGCATATAAGCATGTAGACTGGGTTAAAATCGGCGCAGCAGTAGCCAGTGAGATAGGCCCTTGGACGGAAGTTAAGACCCGACCAACACTCGACCGAGTGGTGGAGAAGCTTACAGCAGTAACGATCTAAGCGGTTAACTAGTTCACTCCCGACACACGCCTAACACCATATTCCAAACGATAGTTTACCCCGGAACTCAAGATCTAATAAATCAAAGTCAATCAATTACGTAGAAGGTGGTAGAAGAGCTGCGTACGGCTCGGACGAGACCACGCGATCATCATAATAGCCTTTCAACTTATATAATAAAAACGATGAGTATGGATATATACGATCGAGTATACTAAAGCCTTACATTGGAAATAGTTCCTAGATGAAGTAGGAGAGGGGAAGCTCTGGAAAGTAGCCACCTATATGAAACCTCGAGAGACGTGGGGATGTATACCAGCGCTACAAGTAGGCGCGGAGGACCTAAGCTAGAACGAAGACAAAGCAGAGGCCTTCTTAAACACCTTCTTCCCCTCCATAGATAGTCCAGTCCCTAGCCAGCCAGAATCGCTAAGACTAGAGCTGCTATGGGAGCCCCTTACAGAACTTGAGATTGAGCGATCACTGAAGATGGCGAAGGGGACCACTACACTAGGAGAAGATGACCTACCGATGCTTGTCTGGAAGAGCCTATAGACATATCTCAAAAGCACAATTACTAACATCTTTAAGACTTATATGGAATTAGGGCACCACCCGAAGTAGTAGTAAAGCGCGAAGATCATCGTGTTAAGGAAACCAGGTAAATCAGACTACTCGGTACCCGGTGCCTATCGCCCAATCTTACTGCTTAACACGCTGGGGAAATTACTAGAAGCAGTGGTGGCCAGACGACTGTCCTACCTAGCCGAGAAATATAACCTCTTACTGAACAGCCAGTTTGGCGGACGCCCAGGCAGAACAACCGAGCAAGCCTTACTGATTCTGTCTGGTATAATCAACAAAGCGTGGTACAAACATAAAGTAGTGACATTAATCGTATTCGATCTAAAAGGCGTATTTAATGGAGTGAACTGGATCAGTCTAGACACATCGCTACAGGCAAAGGGAATACCGGTAGCAGCCAGAAGATGGATCAAGAGCTTTATGAGCGACCGCTACGCCAATATTGGATTTGATGATTTCCGTACTGAGACTTAATCGCTAACCTATACAGGTCTAGCGTAAGGATCGCCGCTCTCTCCCATCCTGTTTGCCTTCTTCAACGCCGACCTAGTTGACTAACCGGTTAACTCGCATGGTGGAGCGTCAGTATTTATTGATAACTACTTCCGATGGCGAGTAGGTCACTTAACCGAGGAGAATCTCGCTAAGATACAGGCCGAGGATATCCCTCGGATTAAAAGCTGGGCAAGACGAACCGGCTCCTACTTTGTGGTAGAGAAAACAGAGCTTATCCACATCACTAGGAAGAGAGGCGTAAACCTGGAGGGAGAAGTGACGTTTAATGGAGCGTAAGTGAAACCATCACCTAAAGTAAGCTGCTAGGCGTTATTTTTAACCAGGGGCTCCGCTGGAAGGAGCACGTACAGTAGGCCATCAAGCACGCCACGAAGACAGCGATCGCCCTCAGTGGACTCCGACACCTACGACCGGAGCAGATGCGACAGCTTTACCAAGCCTGTGTCGTGCCTATCGTTGACTATGCGTTGACCGTCTGGTACAACCCGCTACGAGACAAAGTACATCTCCGCCACTTGAACACAGTTCAGAGAACCGTTTTGATTCGGATCCTTTCGGCATTCAGAACAGTAGCCACTATCACTCTGGAAGTCGAAGCTCATATACTTCCTATATATCTTCGTCTTCGTCACTGGGCACAGCGGACCATCGCGAGACTACACACACTTCCCCGTGATCACCCTGTTTGGAACGTATTATTACACGCCTAGAATCGGAGAAATAACGTAGGCTCGTACGCGCGTTTTCCCCTAGCGGAGGCGATGAAAACCATGGACATAGACCGACTCAGGGAGCTTGAAACAATCGACCCGCGTCCACTACCCCCATGGCGAAGGGACGCCTTCGCGCAGATTTTGTTTGAACCTGACCGTGAAGTGGCAAGAGAGATGGCCGAGGCAGTACGAAACACGTCCGACATTGTTATCTACTCGGACGCCTCGGGGCGGGAAGACTACCTAGGTGCTGCCATTGTAGCACTTAACGACAACAAAGGGGTGGTGGAATCTAGACAGGTCCAAGTGGGACCGATGGAGCGCTGGTCGGTCCACGTAGCAGAGCTCATTGGGATTTTCTACGCGATCAGCATGGTGTTCAAGTTGGCACATCAACGCACAAGTGTCGAAAATGAAAGGCAAACGACGGCGACGATCCTATGTGACAGCAGATCGGCCCTGCAATCGATCCGGAACCCGGGCAACAAATCAGGACAGCGAATTGTCCATGCTATCCTCCAGGCGGCGCTGCAGGTTGGAGTAGAGAATGTCAGACTCCGCCTTCAGTGGATGCCAGGACACTGCGAAAACGCGGGGAACGACGCGGCAGATCGTCTCGCCAAAGAAGCGGCGCGACCGGGCAAAACTCACACCTTCCGCCCGCTACTTTCAAGAGAGAACGCACACATCCGTAACAAGATTCAAGCCCAGTGGAGCCAGGAGTGGAAGACAAGCACGAAAGGGAGTCACCTCCGAAACATTGACGTGGATCTCCCAGCGCGCTACACCAGGAAGTTATACGGAAATCTACCGCGGAACCGCGCGTATCTGCTGACACAGCTACGCACGGGCCACAACTGGCTATCCAGCTACGGAAGAAGATCGGCTATAGCGATGACGACCGGTGCGAGTGTGGAGCACGGGAAACGGTCACGCATGTGTTAATAGACTGCCCGAGGTTACGAGAACTCCGGGTGGAGCTGAGAGACAAGGTCGGAGCCGCGCTTGACAGCGTGTCGAGTCTGCTGGGAGGCTCAAACGAAGGTGAGAAAGGTGAGCCAGACACCGTCTCAAGGGCGAAGACGGTCCAGGCCGTATTGGACTTTGCGGAGGCGTCACAGCGGTTTCGGAAGTCGCGCGCCATAAGGGCAGCCTAACAATGGAAGCGGCAATGGGCCACGACAGGCCGTGACGAGGCTCTAAGTTTCTGTCAGAAAGTGGATCATTCTAGATGTACATAACCAAGATATAAAGTTGTCGTATCCTGCATATCGTTCGCGAGGGGTCGGGGTAAATGAAATTACTACTACTACTACTGCCTGTATGATATCAGTGATACTGGGCGTGAACTCCCGCAAGCAATCCAGCCCTATGTTTCCCCCGCGATGCTGCGGGCAAACAATGTGCCGTGGGCTGTCTCGCCGGCACAACCCGCTATTGCGTCCGTCACGAATATTCTCACAGGAACCCAAGACCTGGAATTACACTGTCTCGCTGTGAGCCATGACGTGAACGACATTCATTGTACCTTTTGCCTGGCGGAAGATGGAGACACGACCGATGAAAATGTGATTCTCCAATGTCAGCAATGCCACGTGCTATCGCACCTGTCCTGCACGGAACTCTGGCTGGAACAGCGCGACACAGGCTTTGACACCTCTTGTTGTGTTTGGTAAGTTCACTCGCTTCAATGTCATAGAGGGAGGATTCTGACAATCAGTAGCCGCAGTCAAGGTGCTCTAGATGCCCTTATCCGTCCCATCAGGCGTCGGACTGATTCCGCCAGCGCGTCGATGCCCACGGAGGATAGAACGACTTATCAGGGCCGCATTGCTCGGTCGCCCCGCCCACCAGCACGGCGCGAACAACCCCGTCGGTCGGCGCGGCTGACGCGGAATGTCAATAGCACTGCCCCGCTTCGACCATCGACAAGATTGGAGAATTACCGACTGTGATGTTGCCGTTGCTAGCTTGACTTGCCGAGATGGCATTGATGGATACCGAATTTGTGTGATCGAAGTTGTAGATAACATTTTACGTTTGAGTTGACTAAATGGTTCAAGAGAATGATAAATAAGAAACATAAAGACATCAGAATCCTTATTCTTTTCATGTTTTATCTTGTTACTTGGTTTACAAGAAAGAATGGCACTAACTGTGGCATAATTCCGAGACGATGCTCAGTCTTCGTTAGCCTGGCGGTTGATCGCACGCGTGTTACTTGAAGGCGTTTATTTATCTCAGTCGCTCGGCAGTTGGATCAACAATCTCACGCAATAAGAAAAAGACAGCGCAGAAATGCTATTCGCCATCCTCTTGAAAATGAGCTCGCAATTTATCTTCAAAATATCCGGTGGAGGACCACTACAAAAGGGAGCGACCTTAAATCTCAGTAATCAAAATCATCCACACAGAAGCAAACTACGCAAACCAGAACCGGAGCGGTAACTATCTGGAGAGCAAGTTTCCCTCCCTCATAAGCCACATTTGCAACCAAGATGACCGGAACTGCAGCAGCCATCACAGTGGCACCGACTGCAAGCTTGAGACCCTTTGCGACCTTTTTCCTTAGTCTTCTGCTCCGACGAGCGCGGCGTGGTATTTCACGATAGGACGAGGCTGTTGGTGGAGACACTTGGAAAAAGCTTTCTTCGGAGGTTGGCATCGACATGTGGGGAGGAATTTGCGGGAGAGGATCTCTGATGCACTCCGCATAGTCTGGAGGGGCTTCGTTTGGCACATCCGCCATTTCGGCCTTGTATGCCTGATGATCTGCGACGATGAAAGGTAGGTGTGGAATCAGAACTGAGGGGTGCCAAATATTACAAGGTCAAACTCTGGAAAGAGGCCAAAATTCTGACTTAGATAGTCGTGGGTAATAGAGTAGCTAGTGAAGATCTCCCCAATGTATTTATCACTGACTCGGGTGGTGAAACACAAGCCGAGCCAGGCAGACCACAGGGGGCCGAACATACCTTCCATTCGGTCTGTAGCTTGTGAGGGAAAGTAGCGTATGAGTGTTACTCATCGGCCGGAGAATGGTCTCAGAACCAAGACTTAGAATACTAGGTGCTCCAATCCCGCTCCTGGGACTATTCCCGCCGTTCCCACGCGCAGCCGTGGAAGGAGCCAGGAGCATACAGTATCTTTTACGTGGCAATTCCTTGCACGAAAACACCCATTTACCGCTCTCGTAGCTAGTTGGCTCGCGTAAAATGAAGGCTCTATACCGGTTGATCAGGCATGTATACCCGGCATAGTTGTATGGATAGAATGTAGATCTCAGGAACTATCTGATACACATGCTATAAAGGATATCACCTTGCAACCCAGGTGACTATAAATATCAGACTTGAACGTGGTATCTTGCAAAACATTTGCCTCTTTTCTCATTTTCTATCTCATCCACCTACAGCCACGCCATGTCCAACGCACAATGGGATCCTCTGACTACCTGCGAGATGAATATTGCCTCTCAAGAGAGCAGGACTTGCTGCGGTCGCACTGTCAAGGGTGCTTCTTGCAAGAGCCGTATTAAATCATCGGTGGTCCAAAAGGGCCACCAAAAATTGATAAGTTGTCGATTCCGAGGGAAGCTGCTCGCACTAGTACGGAGATAGACCAATGGGGTCATTGCAAAATAAAGGGGCTGTGGGTGCTGATTCAGCAGTTGATGCCTTCAGAATCAGGACAACACGGATGTTGAATAAACATGAATGACGCTAGTAAAATTGACCTCCACCTTCTCCGACACATGTAAGTTTATCCAGACGCCCACGTGACTTGGCGACCTTGGAGCTCTCTCTTCGTGATATTGCAAAGTGCTTCTTGTGCACGAGTTGGCACCGGAGCCAGCAAATCGACGATGTTGCTCAAAGATGGTATCAAGCCGCTGTTCGATGTTCGACGCATTTCAGCGGTACTCGCCGTTCACTTTCACCGCCGATAGCGCATTCCTCTTCCAGAACCTCTACCACTCAGTCATAGGCCTCGCCAAAACCCGCCCACCGCCAAAACCCGCCCACCGCCAAAAATCCGCCCACCGCCAAAAATCCGCCCACCGCCAAAAATCCGCCCACCGCCAAAAATCCGCCCGCCCAACCCAGCCCATGGGCCGGGTTGGGTCTTAGTCAGCCAACCCATGGGTGTGTTGAGATAAATGACGCTTCAATGTTTGTATAGTCGATAGGAATTGATTGTATTGTTGTAAGTACAAACAGGCTGGTAGCCAGGTAGACATATATACATGCACGTGCTCCCGTTCCCGTGACTACATCAGTGACCGTGATATTCAACAGGCGGGTTCACAAGGCCAAAACCCGCGGTGGGTTGCCCGTGGGTGGGTAAGGAAATTGAAAACCCAACCCAAACCCGTGTTTGGCGAGGTCTAACACCATCTATGTTACTGACAATTCATTAATTTACTTGTATTTTTCTTATCGAAAATACTAGCATCTTGTGGGCTCCTTAGCTTGATGAAATTTCTATCTACTTGTCTCATAATTTTGCAATGAGCCGAGATAGAACAGCGAGGGCGGGGTACGCAAACGACAAGAAACACAAAACTTTCGATCGGAATGGATGATCGCATGGAGTAATATTCAGTGCCATATGGAGAATTAAAATGCTTTCTTCTGCTTTGGACATATACGGAGAGTGAGACAAAGTCCGGCGGAATTCCATGAGTAACATTGGTGCAAGCACGATATTTGGGACGTATATTCGGAGCATCCAGCGCCGTGCGAGATATCTACCTTTATGATTTTGTGAGCACTAGCCGCATTGCTGCAAGGTAGGTTGCGCTCTCGTTGTAGATATGACGAGACGAAGATGATCAAAGGTTTCGAGGTGACAGCTGTCGCTCTTCCCGCAGTCTCTCGAATCGTGTTCGGATGGCACGCCGGCTTCGGGAGTCGCGCTGCCCTTGGATAATATTATGCCTAGATTGAGCAAATTCGTGCGCTGTTCGGGCAAGGTCACTCTCACTCAACATAGGGATGAGTTGAAAACGTATGATGTCTCGGTCGGTTTCGTTGTTGATTCTCAAGTGAAAAGCACTGGATTGCACTCTAGAGAGTATTTCAACGCATTTTGCTCGCTGTGTTTCAGAGAAGCCGTTGATCTGAAAGCATTTTTGTTCGGCAATGTAGAATAAAGACGCTGCGTTGCGAGTTCGCAATATATCCGTTATTTCATCAATCAATGATTGGCCAATTTCACCGTAATCTTGTTTTATCATTGATACATGTCTTCCCACCATGTTGTGATGCTGTGCCGTGCAGTATGACAAGTCGAAGCTGATGCGAAGATGGTAGAATAGAACCTACGGCCCTGAGGGGGAACAGGTGGTGGTTTATGTGTCCGAGAAGACGGAAGTAAATGGCAGAATATTTTTGCTCGTATAGGCATTTGTCTTGGCAGAACTTTCAGTGGTTCCTAGGAAGGCGCCTAGGCGGCCAAGGCAAAATTGGCAGAAAGAATACTATTTAGACAAACGAGACAGGAAACGTGGTGTATAAGCCTTGTGGGATACTTTACAGTGTCGTAGTGACAACCCTTATTGTGGATTCTCTTTCTGTGAAGAACACTGCCAATCCGAATTACGCATGTATGTATTTAGTCGTCGACATATTGCTTAAGGTCAAGGACCCAATGACCGGTCTGCAACGAGGAGATGAACGTAGTCACAAAGGCCAGATGGTTTTTCCCCAGGTCTGGCTATGCGCAGTCTGCTAGCGTCAAAGTAGAAACTTGGAAATGGATTAGCTCGGTGCCGGTAAATGGCGAACAGAGGATTATCATACATGTACATGTACATACGCTGGAAAGCTTCACGAGAACTGGGAACCGCGTGTATCGGCCGACACAGCTGCACACGAGCTATCGAGATCGGCAATTGCATTTTCGTACCAATTGGGACCAATTGAAATAATAAAGTCAAAAAACTATCGTGGAGATCACTGTTGAGAGTGTCTCAATGGCGGGAGAACTAGCTTCTGCGTGTTACGAGGCGGCATTCTGTGTTTAACAGTTTTTTCATATAAAACGCATGCACCTGTCAAAGTCCTTGTTTGTAGTGATAAATACCACTTTTTTGGGACCAACTCATGAACACGACAATCATAGCAAGAACGAACCCTTGAGATGCACTTAAATGACACGAAAAATCGACTCACACTAATTTCAGTATGACATCCGAGGAAACAACCCGGAACAAACCCTGGCGGAAACAACTCAAAACGATAATTGAGGGTCGAATGCTCACTATAAAAAGCAAGGAGCTTCTTCAAGTCTGCTCCTGAGCACGCCGTGCTAGGTTCATTTGGTTCCACTCATTGATGGCGCTAGCACACGCAGAGTCCGCTGCCACCTTGTCCAATGTGGCCCATTCCCCTTCAAGCCTTTTCCTCTCTATGTATTCATACAGTGTCGGAATGGTCGATTCATCGGGCATTGGCTCTTGAGCGACCCCTTCGCTAGTCGCTGCTTCTGGGTCTTGATACTTCACAGGCCTTGATGATCGAAGAGTTTCCGGAAGTGGGATGTCGATTGGCTCCGCTTTGTTGCCAGTATCTGCACGGGGTCGACCTGAATGGTTTGATGTTCTCGGGACGAGTGCCTCGCGAGCGGAGTTTGAAGTTCCTCTCTGTTTCCTCTCAGGCATGGAGAGTGGACATGGCGTTACTGATCGAGTAACACTTCCCGGATTCAGATTTTCCAGTTTCTTTCGGCGTTTCTCATCCTGGGCTTTCCAAGCCTCCTGGACCATGAACTCCACTTCAAGTCGAGATTTGCGTTTCTGGACATCTGTCTTAGGCACCTAAGAGCAGTTGTCTTTGAGAAGATGGCAATGCTCAGGCTGGATATCCGTCCACTCGATCTTTAAATAGGCGGTTGGGGCTTTGCTGTAAAGTTTATTCCCACTTCTCTCCTCAATTGCGATCCCGCGAGCTCCGACAATATTCTCCTTGGTGTACAGATATTTCATCTTGCCGTTTGCTTATCGGTACTGGAGTTTGTGGATACAGTTGGCCTCAATCGCCAAATCGGGCAAATCAGCAGTAGGGTATGGCGTGGCAGAATACAACAATGTGTAGCGGATTGCGTTTATGTCGTTATCCAAAATATAAAAGGGTTTTGTATAGCTGGCGAAGGCGACAACTTTGCCCTCGCGCCTCTTTACAAAACTAGGCGAAAGTTTGTCACTCTTAATGCTCATAGCTTTAAATTAGACGAGGAAATCCTCCTCATCGACTGTTTTTCCGGTGCTCTCTGAACCTCTGCTTATTGGCTCAGGTGTTTGCGAGCTCTCCCCGGGTTGCCTTTGAAAGTCAGGCATGTCAATATCTTCTTTTTGCTCTACGGAGACATTGTTGAAGTCCGACAAGCCATCATAGGACGGCTTAGATGTGCTTTGGAACTGGGAGTGCTCATCAGAGCTTTGATTTGGTTTTGTAAACCCGACGTCCGCTGAGTCATGAGTTCCAAGTTGAGAATACGTTTGAAGCGGATCGTACCCGCCGGAACCTGGAACATGGCCCTTGCTTTGGGGATTGAGAGATTCTGGCATAACGGCCTCTTCACTTAATCCAACAGGTGGTCCTGTTTCTTTGCCTCTATATTCTGGTCTATCGGGAGGTGCTGGGCGCTTTAAAGTCTTTGAACGTTCGCCGTCAGACATGATTGAATAGGCAAGGGATAATCCGAAGCTACAAGATGACTAGAGAATGAAACCTACATTTATAGCCAGAGCTTAGTATGAAGATTTAACTTTCTCGGTCCTCCTGGTGGATGAAGTGAAATGGGAAGCTCTAAAACACCTTTTCTTATTCGTAATTTGCTATTAATAACAGAGGAATCTGAGCAAAGTCTGACGGTTTTCATGAACGGTATGGTTTAGATCTTGACTGCTTTGAAAGCCGCAGAAATTCCATCAACGCGTAAATAGCTTTTGAGAGCAAAATCCGAGAATGTACAGTCTACAATGTGCGGTTCGGCGTGATAGAGCTCATGATAGGATTGGATCTTCTTCCAGGCTGCACCACGACCGCTGTTTTTTTCTTCGTTTGGACTCACAGAAAGTGGTGGTCGACTCTAAAAATTAGCGGTTTTAAGCTAAGGGAAAGGAAGTGGCTGTCTCACCATCCGGGGCTTAGGGGAATTGAAGGATAAGGTGCCATCTCAGAAGTGAGGCACTTAAGTGAATGCCCCAGGATCATTTTAAGGGTGACAGTACATACACATAGCATGGTGGTCAGTGCCTTGGTTTACTTTGACATAGGGATACCTATTGAGATTGCATCCAAATGTCATATTACATCGACTGGACTACGTCCCGGAGAAGGCGGTCTAATTTGGGATTAAACCGGGCGCATTGCCTACGACAAGAGCTTTGCATGTGTTCTATACTCGATGCAATGCAAAGGCTACTTTACTCCGCTTGCCTCGGGCATTGACGGATGGAGGTACAGTGCAGAGGGCAGCCGAGAGCACTTAATTGTTAGTGACTGCCCATACGGTCCAACTACGGCCATACTGTGCTATCCGATTGCCCGCACATATATCTACCTCTGAGATAGTGAGCTTGTTACTGAAGCTTTCCACAAAGCAGTGTGTAAGGTAACCGCAACTTACAGTGGTTCTTCATTGGAAGGACCAAAGCATAAAAGATAAGTGCGATACGAAGGGTGCCTTGAGGATTCTTCTCAGCTCTAACGTATTTCGCAATGAGTCACAACATCGATTAGTTTCCCTTTGTGATCAATAGGCACCGCAGGCACTTCTATTTCGGCGGCCTTCCTCATCGCTCACCTTCGTTTACTCAACGTTGAGCCACCTGAGTGGATATTATGGCCCCACCTCGACCCACGGGCCGCACCGGTATGGGTCCAAGATACGGGTGTTGGCTTGCATTGTTGTGGTCTTGCCGCTTTGGGCTGCTTGCGGTACACATTCTGGTTGAAGAGGAACGGCAACTTTCACGTTCCCTCCAGGATGCGTACTATGTGTTTTCTCGTTGTCTGTCTATACAAATGTGGGAGAAGCGGAGCGAGCAAATCCATTTTTGTTGTTTGTAGGTATTCATCTTTCCGCTAGTTAATGAGTGCCTAGCGTCCTTGGCATCAGTGATTATGCATGTTTCCAGGATGAGAACACGTAAACATGCAAGCAGCAAACTTTGAAAGGACCAGCGGCTATATACTGACGGCCATTGGTCATGAGCCCATGCGGCTGAAACGCGTGGGTTCTGCCTTGCCTAGCTAGCCACTCAAACGTAGATATTATTGATTTTGACTGCAGTGGATTACCAGCCGAGGTACAAGGCGTGTTTCTGTCAGAGGGGAGTCTGTTTTATTGGTTCTAGGACAGGGGATAATTTCTTCTTACAGATGGATTTTCTTCGCCACAAAGTTGATCGCGGATCACCACGTCGGGTCAAGCTGCGACGATGGAAGCGGCCACACCAAGGAATTAATTTACGAATTCGAACTAAAATAGAATAACCTCATCAAAGTGGTATATTCATTAAACCGCCTGATAAGCCTCCCCGGGGTCACTTTCACTTAAAACAAGCACAGCATTATCATCCAATCATGCTTCGTCACGTGTCCGCCAAGAGATCCGTGCGTGTTGGGCGATTCGCCCTGGTCTTCTTACCAGACTGATTCCGCCAGCTTGATCCCCAACAAGGCTGGTGGGTCTAGAAAAGAATCGTTTACCTACTGGCTGCCCATAACCACCGAGAAGGGAGTTCTGGCTCTAGGGCAGTTTCGGTACGGCACGCTCCGCGGGCAAACAAACCCCAAGGTAACATCATCTGAAGAGAGGTCTCTGATAGGTTTTGTGCAAACAAGTGGAGATAAACGTATTTGATGAACTGGGAACGGTATGTTTCATGTTCGAGGGCTTAGGTCACGGTGATCTTCCTCATCGGGCGGAAGAGATGGCTCGCGCCAATAACATCATTCCTCTTGCCGCTCGCCCCCGCACGTTAGTGAGGCTGAGTATTCCCAATTAACGATTGTTGTTCTGTTATTCCTCATGTATATTCTGTTACTTCTCTCCGAAATCCATCAACTTGAACTTTTTTGACTCAACATGTCGGACCCTTCCCAGTACGTTGTTGGCTGGATTTGTGCCTTGATGACCGAATACGTTGCCGCTCAAGAGTTCCTCGATGAAGAGCATGAGGGGCCTGCCTTCGTCTCATCAAATGATACAAATGGCTACACATTAGGCAAGATGGGCCAGCATAATGTTGTTATCGCTGCCTTGCCTGATGGTGAATATGGGACCGCTTCCGCTGCAAATGTGGCAACGAATATGCTGAACAGTTTCCCCAACATCAGAATCGGTCTGATGGTCGGTATAGGAGGCGGTGTACCGAGCAAGAAGCACGATATTCGCCTCGGCGATGTTGTCGTTAGTGCCTCTCGCGATAACGAGGGTGGTGTGTTCCAATACGACTTTGGCAAGGCAATACAGGGCCAGGGTTTTGAGCATACGCGATTTTTAGACCAGCCCCCAACTACACTACGTACTGCAATGACGGGGATTCGAGCACAGTACGAGAGAAAGGGACATCGGCTCGAGAAGGCCATTCAGGATATTTTGGAAAAGAACCCGAGATTATGCCAAAAGTACCGACGGCCAGATCCATCCACCGATAGGTTGTTTCAAGCTGAGGTAATTCATGCCTACGAAGACTGCGCCAGATGTGCCGGTGGCCCATCAAACTTGGTATTACGATCTAAGCGGGCGATTCATGAAGATGACCCTGCCATTCACTACGGACTGATTGCTTCTGGCAATGAGTTGATGAAAGATGCTTTGATTCGTGACCGACTTGCTGCGGGAAAAGACGTTCTCTGTTTCGAAATGGAAGCCGCGGGCTTAATGAACACTTTTCCTTGTCTGGTAGTCCGAGGCATTTGCGACTACGCAGACTCGCATAAGAGTAAAGGATGGCAAGGATACGCGGCCATGGTCGCGGCTGCATACGCTAAAGATCTGTTACGTCAAATCCCTTTGAGCAGGATTGAAGCCGAGAAGAGGATTGGTGATATTGTGTCTGGTTAGTCTGACATACAGTACTATTATCCTCATTATGACTCTAATTCGTATGAACAGATCTAAAAAATATTGTACACGATCATAGGGAAATTGCGCTAAAGCAACTTGAGCTACAGCAGAACTCAGTCAACATGAGGTTGACCGGAAAGCAAGAAAAATGCCTTCAGTTATTCCGTCTTGCCACGGGCGCCACAGATGTCACATATGAGTGGTATAAAGATCGTGCTGGAGACCGAGTAGAGGGCACCTGTGAATGGTTTGTAAATCATGAGAATTTCCAGAGATGGTTGAAACAAGATTCGGGGCCACTTCTGGTCTCAGCAGATCCTGGCTGTGGGAAATCTGTCTTAGCCCGACACCTTATTGACGATGTATTACCGCGGACATCACACGCAACCATCTGCTATTTCTTCTTCAAAGATCAAGACCAGAACACAGCTCGCCAAGCACTCTGCGCTCTACTTCACCAACTCTTTTCACAAAAGCCATTCTTGATCGAACATGCCATGGGATCCTTTAAGCTGAATGGGCCAAAGTTGATCGAGTCCACAATCCAGCTCTGGAATATTCTTGAGAAGGCAATCAAGGATTCTCAGGCAGGTCCTATGATTATCATACTGGATGCCTTGGATGAATGTGCCGAATCGGAGTTTGCAGATCTTATGCGCAATGTGAAGCGATGCAGCCTTCAGTCAGACGGCGGGAAGATAAGATTTCTTTTGACAAGCCGCCCATATGAACAGATTATTGAGGGTTTGAGATATCTTCAAAATTTCCCCTATATCCACATACCAGGAGAAGGCAGTTCGGAAAAGATAAGTCAAGAAATAAGCCATGTCATCCAATACCGAGTCGAACAGTTAGCAAAAGGGAAAGAGCTCGAAGATCCTGTCAAAAGTCATCTCGCTAAGAGATTACTCAAGGCTACCCACCGTACATACCTTTGGGTCCATCTTGTGTTTGACTACTTAAAGGCTACAGCTTTCAAAAAAACAGTCAAAGGGGTGGATTCGGTGACGGTGACTCTGCCTGCCAATGTCAATGAGGCATATGAGCAGATTTTGAACAAATCCAAAGAGCCACGGGTGGCCCGAAGAGTCTTAAGCATCATTTTGGCAGCGAGACGGCCGATGACCATATCTGAAATGAACATTGCATTGAATGTTAATGACACTCTAACGTGCATACACGAGCTTGACCTGGAAGGAAATGAGGAATTCAGGGTACGCCTTAGGACTGTTTGTGGGCTTTTTATCTCAATCCACCACGACAAGATTTACTTCCTCCATCAAACGGCACGGGAGTTTTTGCTTGCCGATGCAGCGTCACCTGTGTCTCATGTCTTAAACTCTGGATCAGAATTAAGTTGGCAACATTCCATCACCAGGCAAGATGCACACCATGTTGGAAATTTGTGTGATGTATCTGGATATCTTGAATGGACTTGATAAATTCCAGAAGCTTGAAAGTGAGAAAGAAGAGGGGCCCAAGCATGGGGTCAACTTACGCGCTTTTCTGGGTTATGCGGCCAATAACTGGGTCCACATTCTCGGGCGGCTTGCATTTGCACCGGTTCGGATTTGATTCCCCATATACTAAGCATATGTAGCCCATGTTCCGGGGCCTTGTCATCCTGGCTTGATATTTACCGGAACGCTTTGACGCCTTGGTCGACCAGAGGCTTCAATTGTCTTCTTATAACGTCTTGTTTCGGGATTAAGGCAGCTGTGAAGCTACAACTTGAGAAAGGGGCTGGGACCGAGTCTAAAGATGGAGGTGGACGGACTCCGCTGTCTTGGGCTGCAGAGAACGGGCATGAGATGATTGTCAATCTACTACTCAATAAAGGCGCTACATCCGACTCCGAAGATAAAGGTGGCCGGACTCCGCTGTCCTGGGCTGCAGGGAACGGGCACGAAATGGTTGCCAAGTTACTACTTGACAAGGGTACTAGACCTGACTCGAAAGATATTGATGGGCGCACTCCACTGTCCTGGGCTGCAGGGAACGGACGTCAGATGGTTTTCAAGTTGCTACTCGAGAAGGGTGCTGATTTTGACTCTGAAGACAGTAGTGGACGAAGCCCACTGTTATGGGCTGCACGGAATGGGCATGAGATGATTGCCAAGCTACTACTTGAGAAGAGTGCTGCATTTGACCTCTGTGATGTGGATAACATGACACCTTTGTTGTATGCTTCGGGAAATTGGTCTGAGGAGCTCGTTCTACTTCTCCTTGGCAGCGGATGTGATGTGAATTCCCGACTCCGCAGACGGTGTTGGACGAGAAGAATGGAAAATCTTCATGTGACTTATCAAGTTGATGAAAGGTTTGAGAGCTCCATCCAAGAACAGAAATCTGTTGGATTGACTGCACTTCACTTTACTGCTCTGAATGGGATAGTGGGGATGACCACGCTTCTACTTGGTCATGGCGCTGATCCTAATGCGTTAGACGAGAATGGCGACACGCCTTTGCATTTGGCAATTCGACGCCGAGTACAAGGGCACAAGTATGCTGACCCATGGGTAACTGGTGAGAATGCGGTGGAGGTGTCATCTGACTATATATCAGATTGTGAAGGAGAAGAGGCATCCGATATATGGGCAGCCATTGATCAAGCAAGAGAAAATACGGTCCAGCAGCTTTTGAATAGCCAAGCTATCGACGCCAACATCTCAAATAGCGTCGGGGAATTTCCACTGCACGTGATACCATTTGAAACAGGTCGTGCAAGCCATGCCTGCGCTGTGCTATTGCTCCTCCTCGAATATGGGGTATCGGCATCTAGTTTGAATTCGGAGCGTCAAACTTGCCTTCACCTAGCCAGTAAGGCAGGAAATCAGGATGCTGTTGGCATCCTTTTGGAAAAAGGCTGCGACATCACCTTACTCGATAAGCACGGCTTGAGTCCTATCCACTATGCTGTTCGCCAATATTGCCCAGATGTTCTACAGCACATGTTCGAAAAGCGGCCCGGGCAACTTTCACAGTTCTGCGTCCAAAACAATCGTCTAGAGAAGACTTTGTTACACTATCATGCTGAATCGGATATGTGCTCTACTGAGATGTTCAACATTCTTTTGAAAGTTGGATGTGATATAGACAGGCTAGATCCAGAAGGCAATTCAGTCCTCAGTCAATATCTGCGATCTTTCCATCTACGCCTCGACTATGACGTCTTTAAATTTCTTTGTGAGCGGTCAAGCATGGAGAGCATTCATTGGAAGGACCAGGAACAGCGAAACCTCTTACATGTTTTGATGCGGCAATGGAGCGACGAAAATGTTCTGATACTTGAGCATCTGATGGAAGTTGTGGACATAACAGCAAAGGATGCCGATGGTATGGGCATTGAGCATCATGGCGCGATTCACGGTGCATTCAACAAACCTCTTACGCAATTCCTTCGAGATGGGGGCCATCTTAACCTTTACAGCAAGGATTTTAATCACAAAACACCTCTGCAGTATGCCGAAGAAGAAGCCAGCCGCGAGCGTCACCCGGATCTTTTCCAAGGTCATCGGTGGCAGAGCTCTTTACGGAATTTGAGGGCCGAAGATGAAAATGCTTGACTACCTGGTCTATGTGCGATCATAGAATTCCAGGCTTCATTGCATACGATACGTCAAGTCACGGTGGTGTAAAAATGGGCTACACTTTTGCATGCAGGCTCTCCGCGGGATTGTGATTTGGTTCATTTTAAAAAATAGCCACAAGTCTCTTTGGAAATTAAATCTCGGTATTGAGGCTAATTTCACGCGAGGCGCACTGCTAGTCATATAATGCCCTGAGAGCCATCGCCACGAGAGCCAAGACTCATAAAATCACTCCAGTCTTCAAGTACACACCTTCTGCGTCTGCCCAGTCTGCTTTTTAGACTAGCATGGTTGGACTGTAAAGTCAGTGAAGACGAGGGCACGTACGGACTGATTCCAGATTTTGACTGTGCAGATACATTGGAGTGTGCAATGCTTCTAGACGTGTCTTCTGAAACCAGGTCAAATCGCACCCGTTTTTGTATTCCGTTACTAGGTCTTCTTCGGCTCGAGGTTGGGCGATTGGAGTTTTTCGAGTCGCCTATCTTTTAAAGGGATGCTGTCGGTACTGGGGAGGCAGAGCTGCTGCCCGAAGCTTCAACTTGTTCTCTCAAAACTCGCGATTCCTGTGCGAGCACGGTCGGCAGACGACGGGTCCAAGTGTGCCATTATGAGGTAGGGATTGTTGGTCTCAAGAGATGGGGAGATGTAGATTCCGAAAAGGTACTTGGGATGAAGGTATCATGAAGGAGGAAACTTCGATCTACGAGAATTCTGGGCAAGGACGTATACCTGAGGCGGCCCATGGGACGGACAATGGCGAGTGGACGCGCCAAGTGGGGCCAGATCGGCCACTGTGAACCCAAATACTGCCTGCCGTTCACCGCTTCACCGCATGTTTGTAGCCCGACGAGTCAACGTCAACACTCACCCATCAAGAATCACTCCCATCAAGAATCACTCCCATCAAGAATCGCATCGGCTCGACGTCGCGCTCAGCGCCGCTTCGAAGGCTCGGACGACCTACGACGGGTCAGATCCCCTCAACGGTCACCTTCACGAAAATCCTCCCTGAATGGGGTCTTGACATTGGATTCGCGAATGAGGGAATCATTCAAATAAGCTGCCTACTTATAATGTCTGTCTGGTACAGGCAGAGACGTAGAGACGGCAGCTTTGACTTGGCTCATCAGTGCGTATTTCCGGGAACCTATCGCGTAAAGTGACTCCACCAAATACGACTCTAGGTATGGCCTACGAGAGAGCTTTGAATCGATCGAATTGAGAATGTGATGATTGCATTTCCCAGTGAGCTGCTATGGCTCATGCTTTATTCTATCTACTCCGTAAGTCTTGGCTTCTTCAGTCCCCATAGGAGATGAATACTGGTCCCTAGCACCACGCAGAGGTACTTGCACATTGCTAGAGGGGCTTGATTTCGTAGCTGTCTCCTACGGAGGTGCTTGATTTCGTAGCTGTCTCTTGCGGAGGCTCTTAGTGTCGTAGATGTCCCTGCGGATCCTTTTGGTAACGTATTTTTCCTTGTGGAGAACTTATTTGACGCAACGGTCTCCTGTAGAGAACTTGTTAATTGAGCGGACTTTCATTAGGTACCAGCGTTCTCTGAGGGCCTCTGGCTTTCCTCGTTGATCATTTATTGTTGTTTACTTAACGTTCGGCTACCAGAGAAAATATATGGTGGCCCCACCTCGACCCACGGGCCGTACCGGTGTGGAGCCAAGGTACCCGGTATTGGCTTAACTTAAACAGCTTATATTGTTATGGTCTTGTTACTTTGGGCTGCCACGGTATATATTCTGTTTGAAGAGGAGCGGTAAATTCTACGTTCCCTCTAGGCGTATATTATTTACTATGCTTACTTCTCGTTGTCCGTCCATACAAAGGTAGTAGAAGCGGAGCGAGCAAAACCATTTTATTATTTATAGGTATCTATTTTTCCGCTATTTAATAGGTAAGAGAAAAGCTAGGAGAGTAATTAAGTCAGAAATTAAAATGAGGACTTCCTAGGGCTCGCCTCAACTTTCACTTTCCAATAAGTATCTGACATTCTAAGTATTGTATATCACGCTCCTATTTACTTATCCCCGTTAAGTTAACTGATTCGTGAGTAAATTAAGTTTATAACCTCTTTCAGTCATTACTAATTTAAGTAACTAGGACTCGTACTTTCTCTTAAGAATAACAATTAGTTATTCTGCACATTCTTAGAACGCTTCATGTTTGCTTATTACTGTTGATTTAACTAAATCCGTTAGTGAATAAACGCTTGTCTCCTAATTAGCCACTCCTCCACTTTCTTGGTAGCATTTCCTGGCCGTATTCTATCTGAATCTTGAATCCTTACTAACTACTTGTGACTCAGTCTTACTACTCCCGTTTTCTTACTACTAGTGATTAACTATCTTGATTAAGTGTAGAAAACTACTCGCTAGTATACCATTTCCCCTCTTCAGCATAAAGAACCCGTAAGCCTCACAATTTACTACTCTTACGTCCTGACTGGAGCGCTGTAGAACTAAGCAAAAGATAAAGAACTCCGCCCTGAAGGGTATAAATATATCCCTATCCGTCTTTCTTAACTTTCCTTTTATATCTCTCCTTACATATATCATTCGTAAAGACTGACTTTGATCTTTTCTTTTATCTACTACTTATAAGTGTACCTAGCCACCAGCTTAAGACTTACTACCTCTTACTAGTAAAACTTTTCCTCCAGGACTAATATACAAGAGCTTGAATACATGAGTACTACCCTCCCTAAACTAAAGCTTATACTAACACCGTATATTACTCTGGTTCCGCTAGGCTTCCAATATATTCACCGGAGCACAACAAGTTTCTACTAAGGTAAGGTATTAATTTATTTAACCTATAAAAAATATACTATATCCTATTTAACAATCTCACAATAGAGCTTCTCCAGCGGTCTGTACGTAGTCTAGATCTGAAGCCATTCGATAACAACCATAATAGGCTCTCTACCCCTGGTAGATTACAGTAGAGCTTTTATATATAGTAGGCCCAATAACAATTCTATAAGATTAATTACTGATCAGACAAATTTCTATCACAACACCTCTTATAGACATTTGAACAGATTGATACATCATTAATACCGACGAATACTAAGTATAATCTGTATCCCCTAAACTTTGATTAAGTCTATGTATATAAAGCTGACTTCCTTTCTACGGTAGATATCTTCACGGCCCCCTCTACTAAGTCCCGGCGTGGACGATCCCGGATGCTGGATGGTTTATAGAGCTTTCTACCCTCTTAATCTTTAACTCGATAGTAAGGGACTAATCGGACAGAGTATCCATCATATACCCCAGGCAACACCGATTCTATATCGAATACAGGAGACTTACTCTATATTAAAGTGTCTCTAGCCTTACGCCTTCTTCCGCCACGTCGATAGGTACTATTAAGAAACAATAGCTTATCAATCATATTAGCGATAAGGATATACTACCATCAGGCACGTATCTCATATCGGCTGATATCGGTCTTTTCCAACGCGCTCTTTACGCTGCTTTCTCTCTGTTAATCCATACCTAGATAGTTCAAACCTACAAGGTACGGAACATGGGTAGGCAATGGGACTTCTCAAACAATTTACTAATAACAGATCATTAACCCTCCATAGAGCCTTTCGAAACACCGGCAGTAAGCCATTGTGTACGTACTACATGGTATGTGATACTAAAAGCAAAAGAAAGCCCAGATCCACTACGAGGCTATACCAATGGTTTCAAGGTCATCCGCCCACACTCACCTGATACGGCTCTCCCATAATGAATAGCCACTCCTCAGGCTTTACTCAGCCCTTACTGATTGTATCGCTATCAATATTATTACATAATGAATCTAGCCCCTCATCAACCTTAATGACTCTAACATGGCGTATGTTGGTCAACCTCGCGATCTTACTACTTGGTAAGGCAAACCCGATGTCAGTTCTATCCTATTGAAATTTTTCATGCATCTTATAAGAGTCATTTCAGCGAGCTCCGTACACTCAATGATCATAGAGCCCGCAGTGACGTAAGCCAACCTTCATATCTTAAGCTACAGGTTCCCGACGCGCTTTCCTCACACTCACTCCATACGTATATCAGTTCAACATACCCTTCGACACCTGATCTGGATACTCAGGGCCCAATCACACTATGAGTCTACTAATCTACTGTGTAAATAACATTACCCACATACCCAACAGGTGGCTTTTTATCACGTCCACCCCCCCCCCCCCCCCGGCATTTATATTCGTATGACTGACTATCGTTCTAGTAGACCTCTCAACGTCGATCGCAAGATTTGTTACCTGGTCCCTACTCATTTCATTGGTAATGCCGTCGTCTCTAATCAAAAGCTTGGTGTTGAGTAGACATGTGACGTGAGGCCGGCCGTAAGATAGGCTCTAGAGGTTCACAGTGGACGGTTAGCGTGGCTCTCTACCTTACCCGAATGTACGCCCAAATCAACGTCTACCGGAATGATCAATTTATGACAAGACGTACTGTTGGCATCGCATTATACATTCCGATGGCTGATCTCCATTGTCATCGGACAAGGCCACTTTGCATCAACGTCTTCCGCCAAAGTCATGTGTGAAGATACTGAAGAGACATGTCCTTGGCACGCTGTGTGCGAAGCCTATTCAGGGTGGGCTTCACACTTATCTAGAGCCAGAGCTAGTGAAGATAGGTACAGTCGTGGTCATATCGCTATCAGCAAGGCCACTTATAATACGTCTGTGGTCTGACTGATTGTTAGTTTGCTGAGGTGATACATGATAATACATACTGCGAGGGACCAAACGGACTGGAAACTTAACTCGACAAATAGAGATCTGAGGAGTTAACTCCAATGATGCTGCTCCGTTCCGGCACCAGCCTAAAACACGCCAGCGTCGTGCCTATGTGGCATGCGTGGACTTTCTGGTGGGCCGACTTATAAAGTAACTGCATACCAAGGGAGTGCCAAGCTTTCGGTGCCTTATGACTTTTCAAGACGGCCTACATTAACGGAAGCAGACTTGGGTCGTTCTTCCCAAATGGTCAGAAGCGCCGCTGACTATTTGCCACAGCTAACTTCGCGTGACGTCATTTCCCAAACGCGTCGCCGCTGGGCTTCTTCGCTATGAGTTCATCTTATAAGTGAACATCGATGCACGAGCGTTAAATTGCTATAAAGGTTGGATCGTTCGTATTTGCGCCTTTCCAACGGTCAGTTCTTCTTTGTATTATCTTCTCGCCGGCGCTACACCAGCCCGTGCACTTAATAATCTCAACGTTTGTGAGCGGGAAACTGTGTTAATAACAAATAGAAAGCAGGGCAGCAGCGAGCTTTAATGGTCCGAATATTATATTATAGAGGGCAAGTTGGTGTTTACCTAGTTTAAGCTAATTGGGCAATCGGACTTGTAACCAATCTTGAGGGCGCTGCGCTGGCAGGGATGCGACGTTTAACAGTGGGATAAGCAGATGGCTTAACTGAAAGTTTGACTCCATAGGAGGTCTTCCACATATGACGGAGTTATATTACCGTAGCATAGCAAATTATGGGCTTTCACCGCGTCCCTGAAGCTAAAGGCCAACTAATCCGACTTCAATTGGGGTAGCTCCTAAGCGTAGCTCCGCCCTGATAGGGTTTAGATAGTATGGTATTTGAATGAAGCTACTCGCTTATCGTCGAGAAACAAGAGGGATTGGGCTCTACAGATATATATATACTACCGCGAATCATAATCGTTAGCACGGACGCTACCGGGTGGGCTCTCGTGGGATATCTGGGTTCCGCTAATGAATGGTATTAAACACGATCACAAAGCTTAAAGTCACGGATTTGATACTAGAGATTTCTCTAATGAATGTTGTTCTCCCATACTGGCTACTTACATCAGTCAGATTTTTATCTACTATGATCTAAATGATCTTAGTAGTGATTTCACTGAGCGAATCACGGACGGAGTAGAGGCTACGCAAAGAAGTCGCTTTCTACTCATGGTAAGTGATTCTACTGTGCATGATGCACGATTTTTCTACGTGGGTCTACGGAGGGTCCCATTACCAGACATTCAGTCCTATCCTGGTATGCTTACGAGATGCCCTCTTTAGGCGGCAGACGGTTTTTAGTGTATGGTATGTCACAACAAGTGATTATTAGAGATATCAACCGTCCTTTTCTGAGGTTAAATGGAGCATCTAGGACGAAGGCAGATGTGCGAGACTAACCAAAGGGCCACAAAACATTAAAAGACTTAACACTGATAGAACCAAGTTGGTCATAGGCTCCGGTTCAGGCTCGAAGCCCTTGATCGATTTCTAGTCCCCTCCTTCCTCTAAGATCAATTCTCTCTCTCAAAACTACCCGTTTGGTTCCTTCTAAACCTCGGTGATCGACGGAGTGGTGCAGGTGGGCGTCCCTCTTCGGTCAGTCTAGCTGATCTACGGGGCAATGTCTGGGGCGTCTCTTATTACGCTGCTTCCGCTTACAAAATCTGTTCTGGGATGGACCTGTATACAGAAGAGCGGTAGTCTACCAAGGGAGTCTCGCACGGGACGACTACATTAATTTCCCCGTTCCTGACTGTGGCTGTATCTATTTAAATCTGTAATGGCCGCCCGCGTAACAGGGCGATATAAGGTTCTTCACTTCGGCTGCAACTCATTAGTATCCAGGTTGCTGGGAGATACATTTATTACACTTACCAGGCGTAGTATGACTCGTAAGAATCAGGTCTACATTACTTTAACTACTCCTCCATATAACCTAAGTGCGACAATGCTTGGCAGCGTTAACACTGTAGAATTATATTTTCGTCGGTGGGATTCCCGTTCTCAGCGAGACAAAATATACAGTATATGTTATCGACGTCTATACCGACTTCCAGACAGCGGACCTTAACGCCCTGTCTCCCTGGCTGTATATGGGAGGTTAAGGTCGAGGCGGGGCTCTCAAGAGGATTAGTAAGGTGATTCACCTCGTGATAAGCCATCGAATCTACAGAAACTCTCCCGCTTCGATTTTCGTACGAAACCTGGTCGACCATGTCTTCGCCACTGAGCCCTTGTATCGAAGTGGTGCTTACGGGGGCTAGCTATGATTCTGCCTACGCACGGCTGTTAATAGAAATCTCTCTAGGCCGCTTATTAAGATTTCTTCTGCGACCCCAAATACGAAGAAAACCAATAATAATCTCGCGCAGTATCAAATATTCTGGAAGAGGATCGTGAGACCGGAGTAACTGGTATAGTTCGAGGAGACGTTCTTACCCCGGCTTTATAGATAGACTCCTAATGGCTTATCGCTACCGGGTTGTAGACAAAATACTGGCTACATTCATAAATTCTACTAGTGAACCACCTACATTCCTCACTCAGCAATATTTTATAACCCTGCCTTTAGCTGACGACGGTAGATGATCTCCTTGATCCTTTGGGGTAAGCTATTTGATTAGTACGTGGAGATGTACTTGGGGAGGGGTTGTCCTAAGCGTGAAAGATCGCCGTCACCTTAGATCTTTTCCAAGTAATGAAGGCTCAATTCCCCGGAGCATTCAAATCCGCTAGTTAAATTCTTTTATAATCTAGCGTTTCTGATCCTGGGATCTTCACAGGGAATTCTGGGAACTCAGTCGCTCCTGGGATGCAAGTCGACGTTCCTAAAATAAATCGCTTAAATATTCCCACGCGGTGGAGTCCCTGATGTTGACTAGAGCTGAGGCAGGCTGCGTTCGTCAGATATACGCACGGCTAACTATCCACATTAATACTGACCACGCCTCCTTCAGTAATAAATAGTGCACTGATTAATGTCTGAGGGCTGTTACGACCCTTTCTACTCCCATCCCACCATTGCGTCTTCGGATGTATACCAGCTTTCTAGCGACGTTACGTCTGCAACGGTACTCACCACCCTCTACCGGTCCCAAGTCAACTCGGGCCTATGAGTCGTATCGAGGGGTAAAGATTCGATACAGTCGTTAGCTCCCTTTATACGAAGCCTGTGTCAGGCATGGCAAAGGCCGTCTCTATTTCTACAGACCAAGTGGGTACCAAAGGTTAGCTTGTGAGCCGTGTTGTATCGCTAAAAAGCGATACAGTAGTAAATTGCCCTTATGTAAAAGCTACCTTAAGGGAAGGGCTCTCGAGACTTATATTTATAAGACAAGCCACCAGAGCTCACAGACTCCGTCGTTTGGGCTGGCGTCAGCAACCCGTAAAGAGCAGGCCAGCGCCTTAGAATTTTCTAACAAATTAGACACGGGGGACACTTCAACTACTAAAAAGCCAATACCACTCAGAGCTATAGATGGAAACTAAGTTAACAGAGTCAACGGGGATAATCGGTTTGGTGAGGATTCGTCTCCTCTAAGTCCACCTACTTTGACGGCATATTCTTAAACAGAACTCTCGGTGAGTAGGCTCCATACTGATATCTAGCGCCAAGAATACGCTTCTAATTGGTAGGATCAGGCATTACTACCACCCCCGTTACAGTTCTCAGGGGTTAGCCCCATCAACATAGATAAAGAACATCCTCCAACATTTCACCAGCTTCTATTAGTGTTGAACTACATTTTTGTCTCTGTAATACTTCCCGAGGACAACGTGACTATCCGCTGTGTTATCTATCGCTACTTGGCTGACTGGGAGAAAGCCTATACTCTTTAATACAATGGACTGTTACCATGGCTGATTAGTGTACACGAAGCCTTGGTAGAACCCCATTATCTATAGACCGTGTCCCTAGATAATCTAGAGTTATAGGTCCGATGGATCCTTTTCATGCTTAGGAGACAAGCACTTCCTGGCTCGAGCTTTCTACGGGAATGCTTTCAAAGCGAGAAATACCCGTATCGGTCATTTAGCACGAGAGCAAGTATCACATTAATCTATCTTACATTTACAGGATTATAACCGAAGGATATCAAAGAATATAAGTCCAAAGACATCTGGCCGAGCGGTGAGGCATTCTATACGCTGATAGCGTCCAGAGTAGGCCAGTCACCTTTATTTAAGGGCAGTGTTGCCGTTACTTAGTTAAAGATAATGATACTCAGACTTTACCATGCCTTCCAGTTAGAGGAAGAACGTGTAGCTTTTACGATACCCCAGGAAATTAATTACAGTAATGATTCCAGCATATACGAGTACTTCCGGTAGGCCTTTCTTTCGCTAGACCCAAGATTACTACTAAAAGTGTGCCAACTCCTACAACCATCAAGGCTGCCTATAGAAGATACTGCTTACAGTTTAGCTAGTATTTATGCCATAGCCTTTCAGGAAGGGCCGTCGGTAGAGGCCCTCGAGGCTACATTTGTAAATCTACCAGAGATCCTGCAATCGTAAGTGGATAGGGTTATGGTCATTAAGATGTTCCACGTGAGGCTATTCCAGTAACTAAAGCAACCAGTCTACGGTCAGTACCTATATCACAAAAACTGTATTAAAGCTGATATATATCTCTACATAGGCTCTTCGTTACGGATCCTAGTATTTCACGTTTCCCCCTGACACTTTTACGCTGCTAATAGATACCTAATACAGTTGAGATAGAGATTTCTTTTATACTTAAATCTACCGTTCGTATAGCTTTTTCTAGTAATACTATCATTTCTAATTAACTGAGAGGATGTAATGGGAAGTAATCAAACCATCAAGATAAATTCTGAGCTTACGAAAAAATAGATACTCTAGTAGCTACATTTTATATTCGCCACCGTACTAATCTACGTAAATCGCGTTTAACACACAGGTAAAAGTCACTTCAACTTCACTATTTAGAAACCTTACTAACAGGCTTAGTTTCTGTAGCACTAAGTTTCATTTACCACACAGTATGTAATATAAAGTAGAATTTTTCCGCTTATTTCGATCCGTAAGCAGAAGACGTATGGCAGTCTACCTTACGTCAATGAGCTGGGCTAATAAGGTCTAGGTAAGGATAAGGATCATTTGACTCTAACATAGTCAGCAGCTAGATGATTTTCGCGGAAAGACACAATTACCTCCAGCGCAATGTCCCAATACCTCCAAAGAGTGCCTAGCACTGTAACTACCAACATGACCGTAAACAAAGCTAATATACCAAGAGAAATCAGGCTAAAGCGAGCTCTGGCTTAGGTCACCTACCCAAAAAGCCACAGATACCACATTGTCATTATCAAGTAGTTAATAACGAGAACGAACAGATATGCCGGGAGAGCTACGGTCGGGCAAAAGGCTCTAATGACGGAGCTTACTGTCTTTACCAGACTAGAGACCATGGTGTATGATACATATATTCTAAGTAAGGCAGCTAAGGTAAATAGGTTCTCGTATTGTTAGAAATAGACCCAGAGAAACTAAAGAGTCAGCTTATAGCACCACAATAGTGACCTCTAGATATACCACTTATCCGGTCAGAAAAGCTGATATTATCCACAATATTATTTAACACCAGATTATATAGTTTCTACCCTAGCGAAGACCGGAAATTATAACGAAGAAAATACTAGAGGTAACTAATAAAGTAAGATCCAGGTAGTAGAAACGCCAGGATCGTTAGAAACAAAGTATTAGGGATAGTCTAACTATACTAGCTAGAGTGAGAGCAGACATAAAGATCGACTGGACTTGGTCTTCCGATATTATTTTTAATACCTAGCGGACAAATACATAGGCCGGGTAAGGGAATCTATGATACTTATGTATATTAATATAGTATATATAATCCGCCTAGGTAGTATATTTATCTACGGGCTCTGAATCATAGAGATAATCATTATGTAGTAACGGATTTTCACCCCTAGATCTCTATAACTCAGAGCTAGTATCGTCTTTATATTTCCTAGGGAGGCTATGGCCATTCCTAGGATCAGTACTAGTGTCTCTAGGAGCGGTATACGGGTTCCTAGAGACAAAGGGGCTCCCAGGATTAGTATTAACGTTCCTAGGCCTGGCAAAGATAACATATAAGAAGGTCGGGGCTTAGTCAGACTTGGTAGAGTATATTCTCGGTTCGTGTACTTAAGCCTATGTTATAAGGTTTCACCTCCCTTCCTATCAACCTGTATCAGTTTTAATACTTTTCACGGAAGATGCTAGACAGACTCCTAAATAAACTCTTGTTCTAGATCTGTAAGAGCCTTAGTAATCACGACATCTTTTACTTAACCATTTGCTACCGGAGAATCGTAATAATCTGCATAGAAGCTCTATTTGATTACCTCTAGCACGATAAAATGCCACTCCTTCATTAAGCCATACTCACACGACGACTAAACATTACATACCTTTTGTTAACTTACTACCACATAAGTCCGGACTCCGAGTACTATAGGATGAGCACACTTCTACTCGCCATTGAGATAAGCTATCCCCCAGTAGTTAATCTTATATTAGAACATCACCCACAGCTATCCTATATTTACAACTTTCAAGATCGAGGGCCGTTATCAATCGCGGTCACGAAGGACAATTTCACTATCATTAAACACCTATTACAGTACCTAGCACTAGATATTAATAACCGATACACCGATGGTATATCTGCTTTAATATATACAGTTAAACACTCGGAGCATACCATTCTAAGCCATCTTCTCACCGATCCCCGCGTAGATGTCAGCATCGAAGATCGCTTAGGACAGAATACGCTTTATTCCGTAGTTCGAAAAGAGGACCACGTTTCAGTGTAGATTCTAGCCCGAGACCCTTGCTTAGATATCAATTGGTACAGCACCCACCAAAATACGGCACTACTTCTCGCGGTCAAAACCCTTAAGGGGAGGTCATCACGTCGAATAGTAGAAGCCCTACTACTCAACCCAAAGCTAGATATTAACCACCAGGATTCTAGGGGGTATATAGCGCTATGGCACGCGGTAGACCAGTAAAATGAGGAGCTAGTATAGTTGCTCTTAGACCAGGATAGCCTCCGTCTAAATAACGCCGATAGCGGCGGTCTTACCCCTCTCACGCGAGTAGCAGAGTATCAAAGCCCTCGTTTACTACAGATACTTATAAGGCAGCCGAAAATATGCATCAATACCACGTCGAGCTCGGTTTCCCCGCTATGGGCCACGTGTTAGGCAAGTTCGCTTGAGTCGGCCTAGAGCTTACTAACCCAGAAATCTATTCAGATCAATAAGAAAGCCCCGTCTGGAACGTCACCACTACATATAGCCGTGATCAATCAACACTTGGATATTGTGTCTCTTCTTCTCTCACAGGATGGAATCACACTAAATAAGGTTAGGCCCTCAAGCTTCACGGCCCTCATGTTTACTACTACAAGCAGGTATACTATATATATTAAACGACTTTTACGATACCTACAGATTAATCTCAAAGTCAAAGATACGAACGGTTATTACACTTTCCGCTTGGCGGTACTAAATAAACATATTCAGTCAATTAACCTACTACGCACTATATTCGTACGGCAAGCGGTACAGAAACTAGCGTCACCATCAGTATAGCTTCAACAAGAATAAGTAGAACATACCTAAAAATGTTCAGTATAATCAATACTTACGAGACTACATTCCTCATCCTAGTTTCAGAGGACTCAGAAATTACTATATAGCATAGCTCAGCGAGCATGGACGTTAGCCAAAGCCCACTAGAAAATACGGCCCGCTCAGTCACCGACTTCCCCGCCCCAAAAATTAATACTAAAGTATATAACCCGCGGGACAGACTATCGCAAGACCCCATTGTTCTCTACCGTTTACACGTGATATAAACGTGATTAGCCGTGGCTACGAGATACTAAGCACCGGATAGAAGTCTCTATGCTAGCTCCACTGATAGCCCGTCCTCCGTCTATTACATTAAGTATATACAGTCGCTCACCAGATACACCATAGCCAGACTCCTCAACAGCTACGCCTACTCCACGGGATAATCTTCCTGAAATTACACCGCTAGACCACCGAATCTTTATAACGGGGAGAACGACCATGGTATTACGGACAACAAAGACACACCTCAATACAGCAAAGAGCGTGGCACAATCCCCACTAGACCCAATCACTAAGAAACACGGCCAGCGTGATCAACAAGCTCACAAAAATGAGTTCTACCGCACCTATTACACGGGTTTCTGCCACCTAGCGACAGCCGTGGTTGACATCACACAAAAGCTTATATTAGAAAAACACTTCCATTCCGACCAATTCACACCGATCAATACACGCTTATACCACGCGACATTCGCTCTCTGGGCAGCCTTAGACGCATCAAGGATGGAAGAGGACAGGGCGGAGCGCATTTAGATGCAGGAATTAGATATGCCGACAGCTTCGGAGCCATCTTCCGAGTAGATCTAGGGGGATTTGGCACCGTATGTGATTAAAGGTCGAGCTGGTCGAGTCTTGGGTATTAGGATCCTGAAAATTTTCAGTGAGGTATGCAAGGGGAGGTGATAGACGAGGTGACTGGCGAGGTAACAGGCCGGGCATCCTGTTTCACACATGAATTTCCGTGGAGTGAACGTTGGCAGGGCAGGGGCTCGGCAAACGCGGCAAGAAGTTCTTTAATCTAGCACCTGTGATGAGTCATAATATGGATGAGAGTCGCCAGGCGAATGCGTACATTCGTTTCAGGTGATGATGTGAGGGCCAGTTAGACAGTCAGCTACCTTGGTCTGACGACCAGCCTTAACGGTGGCAGTTGACGGGCTAGTGTTGACCTGCTTCAAGAAGGTGGTAGCTATCACTTCCGGAGCGCGGACTGACCAATCATGGTAGCTGCTAGGTTCAACTTGGCAACTTCAGTTAAACCCCCAGTCGGGTTTTCTAAATCATAGACCTGGTAATTTATCATTCTACATCTTATGTATGGTCTGTTCAGGTCTGAATCTATAACTAGGAAGGACAAATATTCATCATTGTTCGATTCATCTGCCCGATCGACACATTCTGCTTTGTTTAATAGTTTGTATGATTCCCCAATATAAAGGGCAATGCGAAATATATATCTAAGACTCCAGACGATCATTTTGGGAAGACTACATAATCCTCTCAAGTGACAGACACCTGACCTCCTAATTCGATCGCGACTGCCGACCTTTTAGAGCCTCTAAGGCACCCGGCTGTAGATATACTATCGTTACATAGTCTGGTAAACCTGAAGTTGGTCAGGTTGGTGAAAGGCGGGGCACGTGGAGACTTCGTCACTCCGCGATCGGCCCGCGCACGGCCGTGGGACGCGTCGCACCCGGCATCTTCCTAATAACCTCAAACAGCAGAGGGCATTGGCCTTTCAGTATAGCAGTATGGCCTTTTCTATTCTAGTCGCACTTCAACTACTTCCGGCTCTGTGGGTGGTCGTGGCTTGGTCGCTTCATGCCGTCCCTCTGCAGCCCGGCTTTCGTGTTCTGACCTAGAGAGAAAGACCCAAGGCTTCCAGGGCCGTCAATCAAGACAACCTCGTGCCAATTGCGCGATCAGCCTTCGGTTCGACGTGGACGTTGCATACTGCAGGGGGGAGCAGCCTTTGGTGTCGCGCTGGCTCACCATCGATTGTGGATGAGAAATCAACAGCTCAAGGATCGCGTCGCGTCTGGGCTCAAAGATACCGTACGTCTTGGCTGTGAGAAGCAGTGCGCTGTTCCCTGTAAAGTCGGGGCGATTAACATCGACAGATCGGGAATTCAGTGAGATCTAGACTGCAAGACGATCGTTGTATATCACTGCTAGATGGAGTGCAGTGTGACCTTGGCCATCTGTGATGTGAAGATCGATTCTTAGGTCACACAAAAGGATCTCTAAGATTTGGTGCTGCTGATACTCTAGACCCGTGAAGACCGTGGGCTGGCCCTTCGGTCCGCTGCTGTTGACATCGATGCCGTGCTGAAGGAGTTGAATCACGGCTTGTACATCTCCCCGAGCAATTACAAAAAACATTGTATTCTCCATTGACTGTCTGTAGCAATGAGCAACGGAACGCTTATCGTATAGCGGCAAAGTGGCTGTTAGAATAAGAAGTCAGTAACTGCATTAGTACTAGAACGAGATGACTTACCGATTTTATGAAGGCGGTGTGACATCTCTATATAGTGAGAGGCTGTTTTGGATGAAATGATGGTGGCACCGAACAAAATTGTTGATGGAGGAGTAATACTTAACTTTATAGGCCTGGCCGAATATTTATAGAACCCACTATGATGAGCATATCCTAGCAATGTATATTCTTCTAGCTGATCCTCTACTTTATATTAAGCACGATAGAATTCAGTCGGGGTCAAACTACGGATAATGAGGCCCGCGGAATAGGCAGTCTGTTCCCAGAAACTCTCGCGCTCCCAGGAACCTTAATGTTCTTCCTGGAGCCCTACCTTTACGTGGAATGCCATGAATTCCTTGTATTTTTAATAAAGGCTTCTTGCAGCGGCCAATCTCGTTGTATCTAATGTGTAGGCTAGCTGGTGTAATCCGTTGCCTCAATGGACTGGAATACCTGTAGGTAGTCTATTACAGTAATTTGGACTATGCAAATAACCCTACTCCTGACTTACCCTCTAGCGTATATTTCTTAATATGACCATACTAGGCAGGAGCAGGAGGCAGTATAAAAAGCTAGAAGGTACCCGGAGAGCCTAGTGTCAAGTTTTGTGCCTACTCCTTGTCTTATATCCGATTACCGATCTATATTATATTAAGTCTATTAGCCATGTCTACATTTTGGAACCCAGTTAGTGTTTATGAGATCGGTAATGATCTAACCTACCCGGCGACCTGCTATAGCACCACAGAGCGAGGTGCTCGCTGTATGAATAGGATCTCTACGAAGGTACATAAGTAGGGAAAGGAGAAGCTAAGAAGCCTCGCTTGAGTATCTTTTAATACGTAGACCTTGTAACCGACATTACATAACACTGAAGCTCATTTCCTGTACGCCAGGTGGCATTGAGATTGGCAATCTTACCAGGTTAGTCGATGCTGGTATGATGCTGCTGTTCGCAATCAGCTCGGCAGCAACGTTGTGCTGGAATACGCGGCCACACTAGGCCATGAAGAAAGTGATTCGGACCAACCTGCAACCCATCAGTTAGACCATGATGTCTCATATGATACCAGTGATACAGAGCGCGAGCTCCCGCAAGCAATCCAGCCCTATGTTTCCCCCGCGATGCTGCGGGCAAACAATGTGCCGTGGGCTGTCTCGCCGGTACAACCCGCTATTGCGTCCGTCGCGAATATTTTCGCAGGAACTCAAGACCTGGAATTACACTGTCTCGCTGTGAGCCATGATGTGAACGACATTCATTGTATCTTTTGCCTGGCGGAAGATGGAGACACGACCGATGAAAATGTGATTCTCCGATGTCAGCAATGCCACGCGCTATCGCACCTGTCCTGCATGGAACTGTGGCTGGACCAGCGTCACACAGGCTTTGACACCTCTTGTTGTTTTGGTAAGTTCACTCGCTTCAATGTCATAGAGGGAGAATTCTGACAGTCAGCAGCCGCAGTGAAGGTGCTCTAGATGCCCTCATCCGTCCCATCAGGCGTCGGACTGATTCCGCCAGCGCGTCGACGATAGATCGGGACATAGGGCTTAATTTGCAGCTAGAAGATATCTTGCCCACCGAGGATAGAACGACTGCTCAGGGCCGCATTGCTTGGTCGCATCATTGTCCTCTTGAATGATGGGCCTCAAATATTTACCATCCGTCGCGGAAGAACCCGACCCAAAACGCGTCTCGGACGATGGCGTCACTCGTGTTACGCGACGCTGGCAAATGCGGCAGTGTCACTAATTAGCTAGACCAGGCCAAGTATGCTTTCATGAATGCAGGCATCTTTGAAAATTCGTGGCCAACCTAAAAGTTCATGCCAAAGCTTGCCTTGTCGTTTGCTCGGCAGTGAATCAACCCCATGCACGCCACACGCCCACATCTGAGACGCGTCACGGGTGACCATAGCGAGATGCCTACCACAGTGCCTTTGGGAATCACTCTTTGCCAGCCTTATGTCCCGTGGAGATTTCGCGCGCACTCTGATAAGGCATGATACAGCATACCAAGACCAGATCTCTTTAGCATATCTCTCAGATGACTGAGGTAGAAATACGCTGATGGAAAATGGTCTTGTACATCAAAAATGCGACCAGGCATCGGAATAAAAAATGCTGTGCCCAATTTAGCCCTTGTCATGACACCAACGAGCTGCTCCAGGTTGTTGCTAGCCCTCAGAGGACTTCAGTGGGAAAGGATTGGCGACTCACCACTTGGGATTGATTAATCTGCGCCACGGCAAGCTTCATCCGATTGCGTTCATGAAGCCTAGCTGTTGTCAGCTAAAGTGGCTCTCTTGATATGCGTGAGAAAATACTGACGATAGAGCTTGCCTGATCGTGGAGGAGGATGGCGGAAATGGTTTCCTCACAGGTTTGGAGACTCTTCAAATCTGGGAGCCTCTATTGTGGAGGCGAGACCCATCTGGCTTTGGGGTAATGATGTGACGTTTTGTCTGAAGCCAGGTCCGTTTCTATTGAAGCCAGGGATGGGAAGGTAGCAAGCTCGAGGTGCCATTTATTGTCTGGGATAGCTGCAGCGGGATTACGGGGATAGGGCCTACCCCAGGAAGATAGGAAGCGTTATGAACAGAGCTTCAGTCAAAGGTGTAGGGATATTGACCACGTTCAACATCTGCCAGTATTCAAGACGAGGTATGAATGAAGTTAGACGCCACAGATAGGTTCCTAAGTACAACATTTCGTTTGATGAATAATTGCCATCATTAAGTTGTGATTAAGAGAGGTCTACCTTGCTCAGCTCGGAGTACAGTCTTTGTCACAGCGATCAGCAGCGGAGCTCGGACGCGGAGTACACATAGGCCGCCCGAGAGAGCTTTATGTTAAAATCAGCAGATCGGACAGAGGAAATTTTGGGTCGGACAGATGAAGTGTATCTCACCTTGGCAGGAAGGTTGATGTGAATTGATGGATACACTAAGGTCGAGCAATTGACAGCGTCAGTAAAAATATCATCTAAAGGAGAGCGTGGTACGTTTGCGGCAAGTCTTCGAATAAGGAACTTTGTTAGTCGTAGATAGCTAGCACTGACCGGGGGGGCTGCGAAGACTCACAAAGGGTAGTAAGAAATGATCAGAAGCCAAGGTCTTCGCAAGAAGGCGTGCTATGCGAGAAGCAGGAGCAAAGTCAGAAAAGTCTGACGGATGCATATTTATAGGTCACAGGGCGGGAGGTTTTTTATTTATTTTTTACTTTTTTCTTTTCGCTTAGTTCTACAGCAGGTAGCTACCTCAAAGAGCAATGCGTGAGGAATGGGGAGGCCATCCATCTGCGAGGGAAGAGAAGAATAGTCGCCGAAAGCAACTTTGTTGAGTAGTTGAGCACATGTATTCACCAGCGTTGAGCAAACAGGAGCTGTAGCAAAAATAGTTGACATGACAAATACTTGCCATTCAGTCAAAGTTGAGGTAAATTGCGAGACCCGGCAGACCATCTAGGAAAGTAGAAAATCGGCTGACTGAGATCGCAAACTTAATTCACTAGCTGAATCAGTTGGCTCAACAGCGATGAGCAAACATCAGCCGCAGCAAAGATAGGCAGAATGACAGATATTTGTTAATGAGTGAAAGATGAGGGCAACATCGGGAAGTCCTCGTTGGCATTCTTGGAGTTACGGCTCACTTTTTTTTTCTCATCTCTCTGTCACTGAAATAGCGAACTAACGGCCGGAATAGTTCTGCTCGCTCCACTATCTTTTGTATCGTATTGGACCATATAGGAGTACAGTGGGTCTTGGATAAATGAGGAAACACAGGCCCTTGAGGGATGGCTGAAATGGTCATTCCCCTGTCCCCCCCTTCAAATAGGGTTCGGAACTTTAGGTGGCCCAAATTGGCAAGACCATCAACAATGCGTTCAGTTGAGCCAACACCGGGTACCTTGGATCCACACTGGTGCCTCAGTGCTTAGTGAACGACGGTAGTGATCAGCAAGGTAAGAAGGCAGAAACGCCTCGACCCGCAGGTTGTTTATCAGGAGGCTGTCATTGCTTTCAATGACATTGATCTTATATATAGCGAGTATCTGCCATCAAAACTTTGGGGTATCCTAGGAAGTGTCAATTCAAATCCTCAAACCTGCGCGGTCGACCGACGATGATTTTTGAGCATGCAGAAATGGAAGCAGAAATGGAAAAACTGACTTCATCAATAGAGGATGTCCTCGTGGTCTCGTAAGATGTGCTTGTATTTGGATTTATCGACCTATTTTCCAAAGTAAATAGATCAACTTAGACGAATCAACTTGGAGCTTGTGAGTCTTTCATAGAGGGGCGGTTAGTTGAAAAGCTTGTTATGAGTGCTGAACAGGAAAGATGTCTGCAAAGTCTTCTTTAATTTCAATATAGTATGGTGTCTCCCCACTGCCTTTGATATCTCCGAATCCCAGCAAAAGAATTGCCGCATGGAGGTGAAGTCTTTCTTTGGATGGTCCAATAAACACAGTAAAATTTCATTGTGCCTTATGAAAAAGACCTGTTATATTTCGTTAATTCTATAGTTACTGGTCTGTCGTCAGTCTAAAGCAGTGTTGCTCCTTCCTCTTTTTATTTCCATCTTCTGGAGTCAATACAAAAGATCTCATAATCCCTCTTGATAAACAGAATTCTGTAAGTAGTGCCATATTTATACTGAGTAAGTTACAGAACTTTGTGTCTGTTTTTAAAGACTTGGACCGAAGACAGGATATCCAATGTTGGCCTAGTTATACACTCGTTCTGGTTTAGAAAAACTTCGCTACAAATCGCATATTTTGAGATATCTCCTTAAATACGCTAGCTAGCGAGTAAATCTCAACTGCGAGTTTCTAATTACATCTAGCGCTATCGATTGAAACCTAATTGGAGGTTTATCGACAAGCCCGTGCCGTCGTCACCGTATCCCCTGCTCTTAGGGAGTAGATTGATGGCGACTATGAACCGTAATGCCAACTTATTAAACATCCATAAGGACGGCACTGGCCGCGTCTATCAAAGAGCATCAAAATCACTGAGTTGGTGTACCTTTTCAGCAGCATCTCAGAAATGTTGAGCAGCTGATCAAGAAGCTCCCATTGCCCATTGCACCCCCAAAAAAATCTTGACGTAGAGTCTTCTCAGCTCCGCGAGTAGCGATTAGAGACCCGCAAGGATTTCGCCGCGGTGAAAGCGGGTGCTAAGCACCAGCTTGCAGCGATCACCGGCCCCTCACACATGGGAACTACCGGGCCAGCCTTGTCTGCCAGCTCTGAATCCTCGCGTCCCCGCTCGAATTGGCGGCTGATCGAGCGGTTATTGTGCGCCTCAACTAGACCTCGCGAAATGTTCAGTTATAAGTGATGCTTCAAGGTTTCCAAAGTTGATGGTAGTTTCGTTTTGTTGTGTATGTTGTTGTTTATAGTACAAGGAGGCTGATAGCCATATAGACATACATACATGCACATTTGCACATGCGCTTGTCGCCGTGACTATCTCAGTGACCGAGATATTCAACATTAAGGCTGCCTTCATCCAAGATATTTTGAAGTTCCACACATATCCAGCATAAAAAAACTGAAAGAAACATCGTTGAACGTACATGTACGAATGCACTACCGTTGGTTACTTTAGTATTATGTTCCCGTACCTCTAGCAGTATCATTCTCCCATATCCATCAAAACCAACCATTGATAAAGTATCGCCAGTAAATCCTTAGAAAGCGAAGGCGACTCCTTGCAAAGTATTGATTCACAATTGAATTATCTTAAATTTCCCAAGACGTTTCAGTAAAATACGGGAAGACTTAATGGGTATACCAGGACAGGTGTAAATAGCGGTATGTTAAGCAGCTGGATCTCTATTTTATGCGCCCGTAATAGGAATGACACGGGAAGATAGTGCATTTGGACCCTCTGAGGTGCGGTGAAGGGACCAGACTTTGGACCCACGGTAGTCGACTGCCTAAAAATCTGTCCTAGCTGGCCTTGACCATGTGAATGAAGTAGATATAGGTCTTATTTGGATTACCTGAGCTTTTATGGCCAGAGAGTAGATTGGTCCGAATAGCATACATGATGCTGCCAGCGTCTGCGTCAGTATCTGATTCTACTGCTGGAGTGGGTGAGATCACCAATGAACCATCATTCTAAGAAAGCCACGACCGCTATTTGGCTAAATACGAGGAAGAATATTTCGAGGTATGGTAGAGTCTGCCATTCAATACAATAGTGAAGAAATTGCGCCGTGTCAAAAGCGCCCAGGGATAAGCGCCAAACTACTAAAAGCACAGCTGTCATGGAATCAATACCAACATGATTGTAGAAAATCCGGTCTTAAGAGAGATGAGATCATAATGATGAGCGGATATGGCAGATCCCGTGTTACCGTTAAAGCAAGATCGATCAAATCAAAAGTGCTGTGATAAGCCTTGATCTTGGGTTCCTCTTTGCCCCCGTCGTCTCTCCCTCTGTCCCCTCCCCTGACTGGATTCACCATCAGAATTGCAGAAGAAAGCCAGAAATGTATCTCTATCAAGATCACCATTAACGAGTCTGCTTTTGTTTCTGACCGAGCCGCCGTGCAAATGATGCTCTCTAGTAGACGACGGATCATATGCACGAGAGATATCACCATTAAAAACCAAAGCAGAGCCATCTATGTTTGTGTTTGTGTAACAATGTTTGACATGCTCAGGTGACTGAACATTATGTAGGTCATCGAAAGAGGTAAAATTGCTTTGGCGATCTAGGAATGCTTGGAGATGGTTAGCAAGGAATATCACTATCAGAGAGCATATGTAAGCACCTTCATCACAATGCCCTTGGTCAGGTCCGTTGAAGGCAACAGAGCGGACTTGATCATCTCTGAATGAGAAGGATCGAGTCCCAATACCATGGCCGCGATCATGAGAGTAAGTGGCCAGGCCCCAGGTACCACATCCAGATGAAGACCCAATGGCAGGTTGAGAGACTATGTGGGAATTCAAGGAGGGGTTGTGGGCAGGTTCCTGCACGCCAATTTCACGATCGTGGGGGTCGTGCGCTTGTTTTTGGTCTTGGGAGCGGAAAGGCATAGCTGGTAGTAGCTTCAACGCTTAGGGGACTAGATTCAGAAATTTGGGAGAACTGAGATAGATGACGCCGAGCACGCATCTTTAAGGTACGGCTATGACAGGGGTATCAATATGGCGAGTAGACAAGGGTGCAGAGACCAATGCACTCCAACGCGCAGCGTGATCACAAGGAGTGGCAGTAGCGGCAAATGATGAGGGTCTGACCGCGGGAAATGATTGGGGCATTTTTAAATGGGTACCAAAATTGCTGGAAGCGGTCTACTCAATATGAGAATGCACCAGATAAAGAACCACTGCGCGCTTTGAACGGCCCGTGCACGTTAGCTGAGCGAAATACGCCTCCTGGCCGCATCGTTGATCGACATGGTCTTCTGGCCCCCAAACCATTTCGCATTAGCGGCTCTTCGGTACCAAGGAACGCGGATCGCGCTATCCTTGTTTCTCTTGAGTGGCAATACTTGGAGTCCATGAGAACGCATCAATTTTGGCAATCTGCTCTTTGTCTTTAGCACATCAAAAGTAAGGGCTTTGACTGGCGTCCAACTCCCGGAAATCTCTATTGAGCTTTACCTTAAGATTTCATGACACAATATAATATTTGGGTAGATAAAATCGAATTTCTTATGCAAACAGCAGGCATGGTCACCCCAGTCGAAAGTAAGTCGTGACTAAAGGGCTTGGTTCTCATGCCTCACATTATGAGTTGCCTGAGCGTCATTCCAAGGTCAAAGTCTAAAGCGGGCTATTTATTTTTGGGGGCCAGACGACCAACCCTTCGGCCAGTCGACGTATTTTGCTCACCTAACGTGCACAGGCTGTTGCGAGTGTACAGTGATTTTATCTCGGATAAATTCTGCAGACCGTTAAACCTGACAGCGATTTGAAGATGGCCCATCCATCCACTAAAGAATAGAAAAGCATCGAAGACAGGGTAGCGCAATCGTTTCCCTCGACCAGGCAGGCATTATTTCGAGGTATTACGAAACCACGGCGCTCTCAAATCACTTTGCATTAGCGGCTCCCTAGTACCATGGAACACGGGTCGCCTTATCTTTTCTCCCGTCCCCCACGGTGAGTGGCAATATCGAAGTCTACTCAGCCCGGGCGCAATTTCAATTTTTGTTAACATAAATTTGAGGCTCATTAGCAATTTTCTAGTTGACAATCATATAGATAAGTCGTGTCTTAATCACAGAGAGGGGCCAGTCGCCGTTCATAGGCTAATCTGAACTCGGCATCAACAAAGCTGTTTGCCTTTTTCCCAGCATTGATTGCTTTAGCCCCAAGGATCGAGTGGGTTGTGGTCGACTATCAACATTAACACTGCTCGAGTCGTCATTGCCTATACATTGGCGACCAGGTATGATAAAGGCATCGATAGCAGCCTTGCACTAAGACTAGGGAGATTGGATGCCTATCTCGTAAATATCGGCGGGCGAGATTAGTAATTTGGTACAAGACGCCCTAGTTGCTCTGAGGCGAAGGGACGCTGGTTCGATAGAGGTATTCATTCAGTCTTGCCATGCGTGTTCGAAGTCATCAGGCATCAACTCTTGAAACTTCCCATAGCGACCTGAACTCACCAGTCTTGACTGCTATGCAAAAATTTTGAGGTGCAGCTTCAAGTGCTCACTTCCACACTCGCCGACCAAAACATACAAGTCCTTGCCATTGAAAATGCGTTTCAAAATTTAATACTCGAAATATTGAACTCGTCAGTGACACACAATCAAAGGCCAAGAAGATGATTGGGAACTACTGCCGAGGGTAAGAGCTCAGAACAGACGAAATGTCAACCCTTCAGAACATTCTTTTACATTCCTACCTGTAGCTTACATGTACCCCAGACCTTAAGCAAAAATTATTTCGTTTGCTCACTGAGCAGAGGGGTAAGCAGGGGGAGCAGGGAGAGCATGGAAAATTTGATTTTATTCACTGCTTCATCAACGACGCCCATGATCCACCCTCAGCGGTATCTCCCAAATGGCGCCCCGACTGCCTGCATCCAAGCTGGGCATGATTCGTAATATGATACACAGCGAATCCTTACAACACCATAAATTGCCACGGCTGCTGAGTGTAGCGAGCGCTCGATAAATTGGATTCGCAGTACTCATCACCTATTCAGAGAGGTCAGGGCTCCACTAACTCGCGTCGGCCACCGACGCAGCATCACGCCACCGACGATTCAGACTTTATGTGAGCATCTTCCTGGTGTGATCCAGGCAAAGGCAAGATGATGCGTCTGTGTAGGATCATCGAGGAGTTGACAAGATCACATAATGATAGCGCAACTATCTTGTTCTTCTTCTGCCAAGCCACTGATATGTGTATCAATAGTGCCACTGCCGTCCTATGTGGCTTGATATATTCACTTATCGAGAAGCATCCATTACTCCTCCACCACGTGCGAGCTCGAGACTATTCTGTAGGGGAAGGCCTGTTTCGAAGACAGCAATACGTGGAGTGCCCTTTATCCATGTTCATATAAATCCTTGAAGACTTATCTTTGAAAAGTACCTGCTTCGTGACTGATACTTTGGATAAATGCCGAGATGGCCTTTTAGATCTTCTGGATCTAACTGTTAAACACTTGAGTACCAAGAAGATAGACCTAATTAGGTTTTAAACTATCCCATAGTAGAGGATAGCTAGAGTGCTTGCCTTTGAACTCTCAAGGAGCATAGTGATTTGGTCAAGTTTTCCCCACCGCCCCGCTGTTTGTATTTCATTCTGGCTATCTTTGGCAGGTGTAGTGGATGGTATGATCCACCAAATGAGAAATTAAAATCGTGCCGGAGACAGATTTCATTTAGACTAGCTCGTATTGTTTATTATTCTGAAATAGGACCCATGCCAGCTATATCCCAAGAAATCCAGTCAAAATCACATTCAAGCGGCCTTTTACGTGTCCTGCTCGACGGTGAGCCGAAAATATCAGAATTATCACCGATACCACCTTCTCCATCTAGGTAAAGGTCTTATTGGTATTGCGGTCTTTCTAAATTGGAGGGGATTCGGTTGCCTGGAGAAAACCAGTTGAAAAAATCATCTATCGTAATATCAGGCCGAGGGAGGACGGCTGAGCCTTCCGCGCCTCTTGATGACGCCTATATTGGCTGAGAAGAGGTATCGTCCAGTCTCGCAGCTTGGTTCAAATTCTGAGAGCTTTGTGCCTAGGCATCGGTTCCTTTGGTGGCCCGATTGGCGGCCTGGCCTTTTGCGTTCTCTATGTGTGTTTCCGTAAGGGAAGTAAAGATATTTGCTATCTTTTCCAATTTATTCGTAATGGCACCTTGGGATGCCATGCGAATGAAATATGTAACAGTTGAGTGAAGGAGCTTAAGGTCCTTCTCGCAGGCCAGTGTAAGAGGATCATGTATGATATTTCCAAATATTGTGAAGAAAGGGGTAAACGGGTAATAAAGCAATTGCCTAAGCACCGTGAGATTCAGTTGTCGATATATAGCCTTCTGAACCAGAACGTACTATATTATGCCATTATACACGCGTTCCGAGGAGGCAACCAGCCTGTCAAGCGTAGAGATAGCTTCTCGCGTGGATTGAAGATATAAGCTCCGGTCTTTATTATCGTGACGGGTAAGAAGGACTCGTAGATGGTGATATTAGAAGAAAATTGACTCGAGCGCGATGTTTATCTCTGTTTTCCCGTTATCGTCTATTTTTGCGGATTCATCCTCGCGCGCGGAAGTGAGAAACTATTAACGTCGTATCACTACGGTCAGTTCTCCTAAAATGGAGTGTTCGTGGCTTTTTCTTATACCGTGTTTGTCTCGTAGTACCAATCTGAAAGTTCACCTTCTAGTGTTTTCTTTACCTCGGTAGAAAATGCCTGGTTTAATATGCTTAAAGATTGAAGGTAGTCAGATACCTTGCCCTTTAACCTCGCCAGTATAATTGTTTAAACGAAAAATAAGGCGCTAAAACGACTGTGAAGGCTGCCATGCGAGATCTCTGAGCAGGGTCGAAGATGGGGTGTAAAATCGATGAAGTAAGTATGATCCGGGACGGGAAGGTTCTCATAAAATACGGAGGCTAACGTACACGGGTGACTAAAGGCCAGACATACCGATTTGTCAATCACAAATAGACTCCAGAAAAGGAATACTCGCTGTTTTTTGATAACTTCGTCGGTGACAATAGGCAGATGGAGGTTTATCACTTGGGCCAAACGGCACGTATGGCCCATAAGAATCTAAGAAAGATTTGGAGTCGCGAAATCCTCCCCGTGTGACGTAATGGTTAGCAGGGTAAGGATGTTGGCTATGTATGGCTCTAGGAATAGACTGGAATCGTTAAGTGTAATCCACGTATTCCATCGTAACCTTTCCCTCAGGGCCGTCGATGGTGGATCTAGCGCTGGAGTTGCGTAGAGAAGCAAAAAGTTGAATAAAACGACGGACCCTCTTTCAGAGACCTCTGTAGGTTTGTATAAAATTTCAGAAAGATTTTCTTGAGTTGGTGATATATATAATGGACGGCCTTTCTTAACGACATCTAGATATCCTAGTAGAAATTGTTCAGCATTCGTTAAGGAGCTTTACCGCTTAGTTCAGCTCACTTTGTATTAAGCAATCTCCTTCTTTCAGGTTCGGGACGTAGAATAAACTGGAAGATTGCCCTACCTTTCTTGTATCTTCTCTTACGGGATCGGTATGAAAGTGAATTGAACTCAGTGAGTTGGTCAGCTCTCGCAGGCTCTTAGGCCCATCTAGCTGATCCGTAGTCGTGCCTTATTGTGTGATAGATTCAAGATGCGCAGGAGTAAACAGGGATGGTGAGAATGTGTGTGATGGATTTTGGTATGGTGTAGCATACCCTTGTTCCAAAGTGTTGATAAGGGCGGTAGTGGTGTGAGAAGTATAAGTGTGAGTAGCTGCTGACCCCACATTATCTTACAGTAGTTGGCCTAATTCGTTCATAGAGGATGCCATCTGTGCAATATCAGATTCAATCCGATCCAGACGTTCCTCCACATTGCCAAATGATACAGCTGCTCTCTTGTTGGTGGTAGTTACCCTAGCGAAACCTGTCATCGTTATGAGTATTGTAAAACCGTGACTGTGTACCGTTTCCTTGTTGTATCAGAATAATTACATTCAGATGACCATTTAGTGCATTTGCTGTATTTAGGGAGATGATATGAACATTTGAGCTTCTTCCTCCGACAATAGTCGTACTGATGGCTATTCGTAAGTAGGAACAGATATTAGGCTGTCAGGTGGTCCTTATCGCAAACGCAGCTAAGGAAATGGGCCCAGGAGTATAGTTCGATATGACCGTTGTGTGTATTAAATTGGTTTGGGTACTGCGTGAGGTAAAAGCACTAGGTGTCTTGGGATAAAATAGGACTCCGGTAATGGAATTTTCGGACGTTTGGAATTGTCCGAATGGATGACTGTTCATTGGACAAATGTAGCCGTGGACCCCATACTGAGGTACCTCTTTGACTGTAGCTCGTAACGAAAACTAATCTTATAGGTCCTTCATCTGATACTGTCGGTGGGTAGACCCACCAGTGTCGCCTAGGCTCTTACTAGGGACTAGGATCGTCTCACGTAGGCGATCTTGATTGGCTCGGAACGGAAACTTCCAGATGTCTCCAAGTCAGCCTTTAGCTTTTGGTTGTTTTCAATTTTGTGTGTCGGGTTATCTTACAGAAAGACTTGAAATAGCCGGGACTTGGATATAATACATACAGTTGAAGGCAAGGGACTTAAATACCAGTTTGGACACATTTTTCTACTTAACTCATCACTTTTACTACACTCGGTCTGCACATGTACACATTTTACCTAAATTTCCAGTCGTCAATATGTCTCTTAAAGTCGCTATCATCGGTGGTGGTCCTGGAGGCCTGATATTGTATAGACTCCTAGCCCGTCTGAATCTCTGTCCGACCGTCTACGAGCAGGAGTCTTATTTTAAGGCACGCAACCAGGGTGGCTGTTTAGACATCTATGCAGACTCTGGCCAGAGAGCCCTGAAGGCTGCGGGTCTTTACCAAGCCTTCGAAAATTTGGTACGTATTGAAGCGCAAGCAGTCCGCATCTCGGACAAAGCTGGACACCTATATATCAACTCTGTCGATGATCGAGGAAAACCGGAGATTGACAGACAAGTACTCCGATAAATGCTTATTGACTCCATTCCGCCGAGCGGCATAAAATGGGGTTCTAAGCTCCAGCGAATGGAGCTTATATCGGAGGGGGACTGGATGCTTCATTTTCAGGACGGAACCAAAGCTGAGCAGGTCGATTTGGTGGTGGGAGCCGACGGTGCGTGGTCGAGAGTTCGAACGGCTCTCTCAGACACGTTGCCCCAATATTCTGGCGAATATTCATCGAGTTTTAGTTGAAACCTAAAGATGCGAGAAACAAAGACCTTATTCAATTCTGTGGCATCGGATCGCTACTGGCTCTTAGCGATTCAAAAGGGATCATGACGCAGAGACAAGGCGATGGCATAGTTCAAGTCTACGCAGCTCTACGGCTATCCGAGGATACCAGGTCTATGCCCGATTTAAATGCCTCTGGTGGGTACAGAACAAGAACCCAACTTGTCGATCGATTCTTCCCAGACTGGGATGTAAGACTGCAAGACCTGATCCGGAATGCCGAGGATGAAGTCGAACCACGGCCCTTGTATATGCTTCCAGCCGGGTGGAAGTGGAAGTCCCGAGTTGGTGTCACACTACTCGGCGATGCAGCTCATCTGATGACACCGTTTTCCGGCGAAGGAGTAAACATGGCCATGTTAGATGCTTTGGAACTGAGCGAAGAGATAAAGAAAGCCCAAGGGGAGTGGGCCGGATTCGGCTTGTGCTCTATCAAGGCCAGCCTTCACAATGCCATCGCTGCGTACGAGCAGGCCATGTGGAAACGATCCGAACTGAAAGCGACGGAAAACGCAGCGGCCTTGGAAATGGTATTGCATCTTGACTCCCCAGCCAAACTGCTGGAAAGCATGATGCAAGGTGCTTGATAATGGGTTTATCTAAAATGACAGGCAACTAAACCTATTTTGGTATATTTGTCATGTTTGCATTGGCGGTGGCCGATTGTTCGATCCGATCATTGTCTCTCCCATATGCATATGCAGTGCGAACTAGGTAAAGAAAGATTGGAAAAATATGTCGCGGTGGCAAACGGCGCTTGGCGTGTTTCTGAAAGCTTGAGCATTCGGGGAATTCGGGGAGAAGACCTTGAACTGTTCCAAGTTTTACGAGATGATCAACTATTGTCTTGAGGGATCAATGAAAATATTATGAATTCACGGGAATTTGAGTGTAGAAATTGCAGATTAGACTACTGTAAGTGACCATCTAAAGCGTTACCGAATTCCAATGAAAGAATTATCCAGCTGCAGCTGTGAAGGCGAACGAAATAATTCGAGCAAATACTTTGAGCAGACGCATGAGAAACCGGCCTATCTGGTATGTATCGAATCCAAAGTTCTTGTACATCATTTTGGGTTTCCCTAGTTCTTGATTTTCTCAGCTCGATGTTAAGTTTTATTTTTTGATCACATACTGCGATAGGCAGATCAGGCCAAGTGGAGTTAATCAGAGAGTAGACTTCATATACAAGAAACTGGCGAGCGCGAAAATCAAGACCCAAACGAGGCTGGTATAAACTAATAATACATTAATTTGAGAGCGATTAAAAATAGGAGTTATGCTGAATTACATTGAGTGAAGATTAATCGCTGATCAAATTCACTGATTAAATTCAAATGCACTGATCATGTTGAATAATAGTTGATAATTCAGTAACTATAGTATTGATTGACATTTATCAAGGCTTTGTTGTCTAAGATACAACAGGTGGTGGGTAGACAGAGTCTATCGAAGTATGCACGTGATCCCTTGTGATTAATTATCTCAGCAACCCGGCTAACTGTTCAACAGATCAAATTCGCAGGTCGAATGACGGTGGCCATCTGTTCAATTTCATCTCAATGTTAACTCTTTAATCAATGATAGACAGGATTCGGCCTTGGGCGGGAATTGGTGGCGCTGTAGGAGGTTGAACAATAGTGATTAGAAAACGCAGTTGCATTTTGGTGAAAGACCTAATGACGTCAATATCTGTCTCGGAATTAATGCCAGTCGCCACACGTCGTTCAGCGCCAGAACGGCGAAACCTATGAATAAACCAAAGTGACCCGCAAAATATGTCTGACCAAGAGCAAAATCAACCGCGACATGAGGACTAATGTCTGGATATTTGGCTCGAGTATTGGTTCCTTAGCATCCGCTGTGTTCTTGATTCGAGATGCAGAAATACCTGCCCCCCAGATTCATCTCCTCGAGTCCCGCAGAGCACCAGAAGATGGACTGCCCACCACAGGTGATGTGGTGAGAGGTTATGACTACCGATCCTCATGCTTGCCCCTAGTTCGTGACAAATATACCGAGCACCTACTTTCTTTAGTTCCTTCAATCGCTGGTTCGGAGCAGACGGCACTCGACAGATTGAATAGTTATAGTAGGGAAGTGGCCGCCACTAGTCTGCTATATCAAGGTGACAATCACCTAGAAGCTATCGACCCCGATAGCTTCAGTATCGGATGGAGATCCTGGATGAGCTTAATGAATTTCGTTCTAAAATCCGAAAAGAGCCTTGAAAGAAAGGTGATCTGTGATTGCTTCAAGGTAAAATTCTTTTCCGGCGCATTCTGGATTACCTGGTCTGTAACGTGAGTCTCATCGAAAGATTTCAAAACTATAATAACTCTAATATTAGCGACAATACAAGATTTGGTTTTCGTCCCTGGTCTAGCGCTATTGAATTTCGTCGATTGTTACAGAGATTCTTTCCTAATCGACGACCTCATAGCAAATCAAGTCCTCCTGATCGCTTTATTTACGACCCACAAGAAGATATTATTTTGCCAATGACCCTTTTTTTTCAGAAAGAAGGAGTTGATATTCACTTCGATGTCACAATCACTAACATAGTGATGGAAGAGGAGCAAGGTCACCGGAGGATATCAACTTTCAAATGGATTAAAAACCAAACAGAGACTTTTGTGACTGTTGGTAAGCACAACATTGTCATTGCCACCCTTGGATCCTCCGTATCTGGGTCAACCAGCGGTACTAATATAAAGCCACCCTTATTAGAAATACTGAAAGTAGAAGACAGACTGGATGAAAATTGGTCGCTCTGGCTAGTATTTGGCTCGTCTTTAGGTGACCCGTACAATTTTTGTACGCGGTTAGATGAATCTCGGGTGGAAACCTTCACAATCACCTTTCAAAACATGGAATGCTTGGACTATTTGATCAAATCAGTGAATGCTGAAGTTGGTTTAAGAAATTTAATCGCCCTTTAAAAAAGCAATTGGTCCATCAATGTGTTGATCCCATGTCAGCCGCTTTTCTCCCATCAACCCAGAGATGTTGGGGTGATTTGGGGCTATTGTTTAACCCCTAATCATTTAGGGAATTACGTGAAGAAAGCAATGCTCAGTTGCTCTGGGTAAGAAATTTCGATTGAACTTGCCGAGCATCTCAACATACCCCGCAAGTTTATGTTGAATAATTCGATTAATATCCCGCGGGTGATGCCTCGCTTAGCAGCACCCTTGTTGGCTCGGACTTCTGGAGATCGTCCAAAGGTTATGCCAGACAGAATGACCAACTTGGCAGTCGTGGGCCAGTTTGTTGAAATACTAGATGAGACTTGTGCGACTGTGGACTACAGCGTCCACGGAGCTCACATCGCGGTGCATCGATTGGCTCGACTTCAAGAAACGTAAAGAAGGGCTCAAGAGGTTTCTATCTGCTATTGGTTTTTTTCTGCGTTATTGAAATATTATTATGTCACCTCGCACGGTCTGATCTTTACACCGGCGAAGAGGATTCGTTTTCGGTAGGGTGTGGATGTCTGTCCACATTTTCACGGCTCGTTTCCAGAAGCGACGCTGCACGGTAGCTATGTGAGCCTCCGCCTCTGCAACACTAGTCGCGACCGTGAGAAAGGTCCCCACGATAGCTTGCGCTCCTACTCTTTGCACTCGGTTGATCGGTTCCATGGCTTTATCCTTGCACGCGTGCATCCAGACGTTCGAGGCGTAGTCCACGACCGGTGCCACCGTTGACGTGAAAAGCTGCCGCGCAGTCGCCGTGGATAGACCCCGGAGTCGCCGAACCTCCATCGCGGCGTCAAGACATTTGGACGCTGCTCTCGCAATGTGCTCCTTGTATTTGAGTCTTGTGTCCATTACGACCCCCAGGACCTTGACGTGGTCTTTGGGTACCACCGTCTGTCCCTTGATGGTGAATGGTCTGATTTGCGCATCTTGGGGGCAAAATGTATGATGGCCGTCTTGTCTGCTTCAAAAGTCGCTCCGCTTCTTCTTTCCCAGTCGATCGCCTCGTTGATAATGGATTCAATTCCTTCCCGGTTACTCTGCGCGGTCGGCCCGGTCACCCATGCGGTAAAATCATCCACAAAGGCGACTGCTCCTCCCTGGCTGCCGATCTCCCTTTGCACAAGGTCCGCGTTGAAGAAGAGAAATAGAATCGGAGACAGGGGCGAGCCATAGTACATCGTGTGAGCACATGGGATTGAATGTAGAGAGCGGAAAAGCAAGTGGCCATAGGATCCCGTAATCAGAGGATCTTATCAACAACTAATGAGAGGGAGAAGCAAGGCGAAGGCTGCGTGCTTTTCAGGGTTCTGGGCAGCATCATAAGTCAGGCTGGTGCACAATCTCGATTCATGAACCCTTCCAATCTGTTCTACAATTTTAGGACATGATGTCATCCATCTATCCATCCACCATACTGCGACGAGATGCTGGGATCTCGATCCGAATGAGTAGCTCCCGTTTACCCGCCTACACGACCTTATGGATGATGTGGTTTCCTCTTGAAGCTGAGAACTTGAATTCATCGATAAATAGTGTACAATGTTTGGGCTCAACATGGCATTATGGTAATCCCAGGCGAGAAAACACTGAAGCAAGTATTGCGTGATGGCATTCTCAAGAGTTTTGAATTGGTCTCAACGTGGTAAATTCGGATTTGTTCCTCGTGATGATTTCGCATAATGTAAGCCACAGGCGTTGCAAAGAGTTCGTTGGCCATCAGGCCCCCGACGCCACTCAGGTGTGTCAGAGCGGTTGTAATTAAGGCAACGAAGATCGCTCTGTAATATAATTGTTAATCAAATAACAGTGAAGAATGATTTGTGAACATACTCTGCGCCGCTTCCCTGTCTTCCTGAAGGCGCCTGGAAGATGGCTACTCTTTTGCTGGGTGCTTCGTGAGGTTTCTCGTGCTAAGCCTGCCCGACCAGTCCCATCAAAAATCTTCATAGATTCATGAAAATCCTGCTGTGTTAATCCCTGTTCTTTGTTCAATCGTATGAGCTCGTCCCGAATTTTACTCAATACAGACTCTTTTTGCCGTTCCATGCCTAACAGAGCGTCTATCTCACGAACAGGTGGCTTCGAGACAAATGTTTCCGACGGATTTGATCAAATGACCGCTAAGTAACGCTGAGCGAAGACCAAAGAGTTTTCGCTGGTTGTTCTGACCTGCTGAAACTGTTCATATTCTGATCAGTAATTTTCAAAACCAGAAGTCGTATTTAAGCTCTGATTCCAGAATTACTGAATAACGCCTGACGGAAGTCTTACCGTACGAAGAGACAAATCGATATTATAAATACTGTTGTTGCTCTTCCGCGATAGACTGGGGTTGTCTGGAAGAGCTAGATTGTGGGCTTGCATATTCTGTCCATGTGACTTCATGGATAATGATTTGGCACTAAGCGGGGAAGCAAATACCTGCTGTGTTGATTCCATTGGATGAAGTGAGGTTTCCTCTTGATGCTCGCGTCGATAATTAGAAAACACGTCTTTATGGAGAGCACCGAGGTTTGGGGACTCAAAGCGGAGAATTTGCTCGCTTGATGAAGGCTTAGTAGGTGGCGGGTTGCTAGTATAAGATGCTGGCGAAGTGGGAAGTCTTGAAATGGAAGAGCGTGCAGCTGCTGATGATAGCTGTAATAGTGGAGGGCCAAAATCCCTAATCAAGTCCCTGAGTGATGGCAGCTTTTACGTCGGTGAATCTTCCCGACTAATACCATCGACTGGGGGGATGGTGGGTGACATGGCCGAAAAAATATCATCTTCAGGTTGCGAAAGGGAATGGCTCATGAACAGTGCAAATTTGCGATTGGTGGGTGCGCCACGGTCATTTAAGGTCAGGGATTGTTGATCGAGATGCGTGTACGAAAGGACGAATTTCGAAATTTCGGGTCCGATCTGTTGAATACATCCTCTTGAAGCTTAAGGCTGTCGGATCATGATTATTACCAATTGGAGGAACGCGCCACCCGCGCAAGGGGTATGTGCGATCGAGTTTGTTTGCATTTGTGCCCATCTGTCCGAGCCTGGAAATTGTGGGGTATGCCTTCTTGTCATTAGCTCGATTATCAGATCGAGTCCGAGTCTTCCCGATCTAGTTTTCCGCGATTGCCCACCGCCAAACAGCATTTCACATGTTGTACGTCAAGTACAGTCCAAAAAAACATATCATAGAAGTCTTGGGGGTCGCCGGATTCGAAGGGCAAGAGTTTTTAGTAAGAAAGAACAATCTAATTCCGCCTAACTTTCTGAGGACTAGATGCCGTTAAAACTTCGAATGCCTCTGCCCTACCCACAACGCGACTGCAGCCTTGTAAAAAATCACCGCGGAAAGAAAAATTGGTAGCGTGCCTCTCTTAGAGTGTATTTGGGGGTTCTGCGAGATATCCACACTCAGCTAGACGTAAATGACGGCCAAGAAACTGGTAAACGCGCCATCGGCCCTGAAACGAAAGCCAGAGGGAGAGTATGAATTGGAAGCAAAAACTAGCGTTGATTTTAATTTTGAGTGAAGCGGGACTGTGACTGAATATCAAGTAACTAAATCAATAAAAAAAGATTTCCAGATGACTAATAGCCGCAACGCGAGAGAATGTATGTGAGGCCGTAGGTGTTTGGTGGCCTACCTTCTCCACTACATATCTTACCCGTCAAGCTACGCCGCTGTGCATCTTTTGATCACGAATCACGATGCTCGAAATTCATCGGAAGCTCGTCGTTATCGGCGACGATGCCTGCGGAAAGACCTCTATGCTTATTACTTTTGGCACTTTTCCTGAGATAGACGTCCAGACCGCCCACGAGAATTACGTTGCCCATTTCGACGTTGATCGTCAGCATGTTCAGCTTGCACTTTGCGATACGGCTGCGCAGGAAGAATACAACCTCCTCCGTCCTTTGTCATATCCTGACTCAAACATTATCCTTATATGTTTCGCTATTGACTCGCCTGGTTCGCTCGATAATGTGTGGAAGAAATGGATTTCTGAGGTTCTTCACTTCTGCCAAGGTATATCCATTATTCTTGTTGGCTGCAGAAAGGATTTGCGCCATGCCCCGGAGACTATTGAGGAGTTGCGTAAGACTTCTCAAAGTCCTGTCACCGCCGAGCAAGGTGAGGAGGTCAGGAAAAATATCTTGGCTTACAAGTATCTTGAGTGTTCTGCTCGTACTGGCGAGGGTATCTGCCAGGTCTTCGAAGCCGCCGCTCGTGCTCCTCTCCCAAAGTTCCGTAGTACTATTAAATGTACTAATGGTCCCAAATGTTTGATCTTGTAAATCGTCTCAGATCGTTCTGAATTTGGTGTCGAGTAAAATAGCTGATTAACAGTCGAGTTTCGGGTAAACTCGAAAAAAACCAATTTTGAGTTGATACTCCTACTAATTACTTTGGCATTGCTTGATGTCAAGCCATCTTTTGGGATGGATGTTTCAACCTTGAAATGAGTATTATGAACCGCCGAGAGGTCTCGCGATAACAAATAATGCGTTATCAATTGGTACAATTTAGTAGTAGTACAGATTTCATTTACACTGACCCCTCGCAAAAAGTGATATGTAGCATACAACAACTATATTTCTGAGTGTGTCTTCTGTACATATAGAGTGGTACACTTCCTGACATAAACTTAGAGCCTCGTCACGGCCTTTCGTGGCCCATTGCCGCTTCCATTGTTAGGCTGCCCTTATGGCGCACGACTGCGAAACCACTGTGACGCCTCGGCAAAGTCCAATACCGCCTGAGCCGTCTTCGCCCTCGAGACGGTTTCTGGTTCACCTTTCTCACCTTCGTTTGAGCCTCCCAGCAGGCTCGACATGCTGTTGAGCGCGTCCCCGATCTTCCTTCTCAAATCCAACCTCAGATCTCGCAGGTTTCGATAGTCCAGTAACACGTGGCTGACCGTCTCCTGCGCGCCGTACTCGTAAAGGTCATCGCCGTAGAAGCCGAAGTTCTTCACGTAAGTAGATAATCAGTTGTGGCCCAGGCGTAGTTATATCAGTAGGTATGCACGGTCCCTGGGCAGATTCCTTCCCGTAGACCGCGCCTGTGGGCTGTCGTCAAGCTTTCGTAAGCGAGTACGCTTAGTGCTTTTCTTCCACGCGAGTTGATCTGCTGTGTCGTTTCCTGCGTTTTCACAATGTACTGGCATCCGAAGTCTGTAAAATGAGATCTCCCACGCAGAAATCAATTCATCATACTATGCTTCACAAGCTAGCACGCAGGTCGAGAAGGAGAGCTCTTTGCGAGGGTATGGGCCACCTTCTTTTGCACTTCAGTGATTGATTGCGCCGAGCGTATCACCTCGATAATTTGTTGGATATCATTGTCAGGTAAAGTCCTTATTGCCTTCAAAAGCTCGTCCAAAAAGTCCCGATAGAACCGTAAATCTTGTTCCATTCTCACAGAGTAACTTTTGCGCCGTTTGTCTGAAGCCTCATCGAATACGCAGACCGATCTACGCTTCCTGCATTCTAAGCACGGACAGCCGCCTGTACACTATGGTTTTAAACGTCAAAAATCCAGAAATCAAAACGAGCACTCTGTTGATCAACTTACCTTTGCCCGCCGTCGCTGACAATTTTTGCAGGCAGTAGATGCTCTTTCCCCTTTACCGATATCTGTTTCAGAGATATTTGGTTTTTACGGCTTGTCAGTGGCCGACAATTGAATGGTTGAGGGGCAGGGGTGAATAGATCTGAAGTGCAATGAAGACATGAAGTAGCCTTGAGCCAGGAAAGAAAGTCGTCTTAGGAGAAAGTAGAAAGTGAAGTGACGATTTGAACTTGTATTTTTTGAAATCCCGTGTCTAGCGGTGGCGAGGAATTTGATTTTATTGATTGGTATGAGGGGAGAGAATATGAAGCAAGGAGGCTTTGTCTGCATGACGGGCTCTCCTTGTAACCTTGAACGTATGCTCCGAGATTTACATGGTACGTGGCTTCAGTTCAGATGCGGTGAGAAATGGGAGATTAATCATTCGTGAAAATTGGGTGCTTAGCGGAAAGGTGGTAATTTCACAACGCGGTTTATTTTTTGAGGGCGTGCGTGAAATATACTGATTTAGGGCAAAGGGGGCTGGCCCCCTAATTTTGACCCCCGGTTTACTCTTTTCTGTATTATGTGGGGAATGGCGGAATGAACTATTACGTGTACAAACATGATGTATCGTTTAAACTTGTTTTAACATAACGTTTAAGGAATTGAGGCGATCTTCTAGCAATCAAGTAGGTCCGCCGCCAAAAAAGAATGTATTATACTGTTTCCGGTCTCATCTGCGTGTTCAGCATTACCAGACTGGGACTGAGCCACCAATTTCCCTCTGAATCATGTAATGGTTTTTTTGTCAGCAATTTATACTCACTCTACACCAGGGCTACAGGCGGCACATTCCGGGCTGCATGACATGAACAACAAGCTATGGCATTTTCGGCTCTCTCTTCCGTCCATTCGAGCAGCAGATGCCTAAAGAGCGAAAGCAAACACGGTGAACAACTTTGGTCTTCTCTACAAAGGGCAGGGGAAGCTGAAAGAGGCAGAGGAGATGTACCAGCGAGCACTGGCGGCTAGGGAAAAGGCCCTCGGACTTGATCATGCATCCACTCTCGATACAATCAATAACCTTGGGAATCTCTACTTTGAACAGGGAAAGCTGAAAGAGGCAGAGGGAATGTACCAGCAAGCACTAGCTGGCAAGAAGAAAGCTCTCGGTCCTAATCATACATCCATTCTTGACACGGTCAATGACCTTGGACTTCTCTACTCTAATCAGCGAAAGCTGAAAGAGGCGGTGGAGATGTACGAGTGAGCACTTGCAGGCTACGAGGAGGCCCTCGTTCCAGATCATACATCTACTCTCAATACAGTCAACAACTTCGGTCTTTTCTACAAAGATCAAGGGAGGCTGAAAGAGGCAGAAGAGATGTACCAGCGATCACTGACAGGTTACGAAAGGATCCGATTTATTCTCACAATAACCGTAGGTTCAGAACATACTTTCACCACGGTCAATGCCATGTCTGATTATGTGCATATATATTAACAAGTTTATATTTTGTAGCTTCTAGTTCTGATCGAAGGGTTGTTTAGAAGAGGTCAGCGCAGCTCTGTAATTGCTGAATAGTGGGCTTTCAATGCTGTGTTCAGTGGCATGTATGACGACAGAGATGAATAAGTCCAAATAAGAGTGTAATTCAATTTTCAGCCAGAAGTTGAGAGCTTATGATGATATTCAGGAAATTCTCCATGATTGTGTTGCAATTACGAATTCCATCACACAAGGAATTCTGTCCTGGGTTGAAGATCTATACCGAAAACGTTGCGGGTTTGAATTGGGAGCGTTTAATTCTTCGATATTTCCAACTGTCATGAAGATACAGTCAGGCGAATGGCCGTGCCTAGCTCAAGGGCACATTTGTGACATAATAACCATGGTTCACAATTTTACAGCAGTAGCCTTGAACACGTGTTGTGACGATCGCAGATTATGTCAAAATATCCCGTTCTTCCTATTTTAATTTTGTACTGGATGAAATCGCATCTCTGAGTGTAATGAGTAAAACCGCTGACTCAAATAGCATAACTGCTTTGCGCTGCTGTTTGCTCCATACAGCAAGCACCCTTATGTCGGCACCGACTTTTCCTACACCCCGCTCACCCTTCACGTCACATGTGCCTTCATACCGAACCATCTGCTTCACTCTCCACGCCCATTCGACCTCATCCGTGAACTACCAAAGCTTTGGTCGTTGACAGATCTAAAGAAGACGTATCAAAAGACGTCTCGACACGAAGAGTCTCAACTGTCTGCAAAGAATGCCAGCGTCGGCAGATAAAGGTAACAAATCTAAATAGATCGAATTAGTTCGCTGCTTACTTTTGATCAATCGAACAATAGTGCAGTTCTGGAAATCCGTGCTTGAAAAGCACTAGAAGTAGCTCTGTGTATTCGATGAGAGCTCCGATAAACGACGCAATCTGTACCTAATGAGATGGAAGAAGAACTGAGCTACTATCGGAGGTTTATGGACGACTTTCTAATGGCAATACGGAATTCTAATGATAATGACATTCACCACATCATCAATGTTGTGCGGATCGGATCATCGACCAGCGAAATACAGTTCAAGGTAGATAGTCCTCCTTGCATTGTTCAAAGCGACCAGGAAAAGTTAATTGCCCATTAAGATTTGATAATTGACCCGTTAATGTTGATCATTTACGCTGTTTACGTCGTTTGATACGGTGAGCGCTATGCTCTAGTATTTGGGAAACACTCATCTATACACCACGTATTTTCTGCCCAATACAAGATGACAGGCATGGTGGGTCTTGAAGGTGTAGTGTATAAATGTTTCGCTGGATACTTGTACTGAAACACAAATCCCTCTTACCCGTTGTGTTATGAGGGTCTCATTTCTGGCTAACACATGATGACGTCACAAACAGGCTTCGCAGTTGTCTCTACTTTTGTAACGCGCACTGCTTTCCCATAGTGAAATGCCTGACAATATCGTCGGTGTGCATTGAGCACAACTAAATCAGCTAGTTTGCAAGCGTGAGGAGAAGACAGGAGGAATTGAAACGCTCTCCGCAGTGACTAGGGTGACTCCAATCCTCCTAAACAAGATAACTCCTCAGAAATCAATCAAAATCTCTTTTGCATTTGTAAGCTACTTGGCAATTGCTCGCCATCAAGACGACCAACCATCTCCGACCTGGCGAGATTCAGAATTACTTAGGAAATTGACACAAGTATATAAACGAACGGTCGCTCCAGGGATAACAGCGAACTGGAAGGCGGTGAAATTGCTGTGGCTTGGAATAAAGTTACAAAAATCCTGTTTAGTGCACTGTTCGAAGGTGGGCCAATTTTTGCAACTCCAGGGCAAGATACTTAAGAAATCACTTGGTAATCAAATGCGTCTAGTCATCTGATCACTCTCAGTCTATGCGACACATTTACTTGGACGTTTGATATTGCTCGCAGAAATGCGAAGCCAGAAAAAGAAAGAGCATCGGGCCGATCGGCGATCGCGCGAGGTCTATCGCTACTTTCAGCCAAGGAATCCAGCTGCCTTGAACTCAACGTGGCTTCCTTTTGGCGACGAGTCGAATTCAGCACTGAGCTCATCGGCATCCTCACCCGCTTTTGCGACAGAGACCTCCACGTCAGCAAAAACCATCCGACAGCCTGATAATCGGCACAGTCCCAACACGACTTTGACATCCTTTGCGCAGCTTACAGCGCTAAATTTGAATGCCGAACGTTCATTAATTACGTATCTCAAACGACTCTTTTTTCATCGATCTCGGAAGCTAATGAGTCAGGGTCATCGATCGGGAAACACAATACATACTCGCGGAAGCATCACGAACTATTGATGTTAGAGATACCAGTTCATTCAGCAGTCCGGAGGATGGCCTATGGCTAGGGACGTCTACGGTGAAGGAAGCATGGAACTTATGTCAGGTATGCACTCCTGTATTGCCTGAGCCCTTCTCTTGAGCATTTCTGATTGCGTTAATACAAGGAAACCGTCGCCCTTGAATCAGACGACCTGTCTGAGAGATACCCATCATTTATCGTTGACGACCTCCACAAGGATGCTCGTTTTAACTCTTTACCATTTGTACATGGTTCACCGAATTTCCGCTTCTTTGCTGGAACACCTTTGACGACGGAAAATGGCGTGAATATAGGTTGTTTGTTTATTCTGGACCCACTACCACGTTCAGGCTTATCGGAAGTCGAAAAAAGATCCATGGGAACAATTGCTTCTCTTGTTATGGACTACTTGCGAGTGAGCCGGCAGGCCTCGGAAGGAAAACGCGCTTCGCGCTTATCAAAAGGACTGAGGCACTTTGTGGAAGGTAACTCCACATTCACCCGCGATGCCCAGCCATCAACCCATGCAAGCTTGCGAAGAAATTCATCCTCTCAATCTGTTCGCCTTCGTTCCGGATCGAGTCGATCAAGTCGATCTAGTAGAAAAGGCTCCACGAGGCTCTCGAGACGACCTAAAGATGGTGGTGCGCAGCCACGCGAAGATTTTTCAGAGGGAAAGGTCCCCGTAACTCCTTCCGATGCGTCAACACAATCGTCGGATAACGGTGAGGGAAGCAACGAAGTTTCATCTTCTGGCCACAAGAGTACGCAGCCGGGTAATCAATGGGTATTCCAGCGTGCGGCGAACTTACTCCGAGAGAGCTTAGAATTGAGGAAAGGAGGTGGCGTTGTTTTCCTGGAGCTCGGAAGCAGCCATATGATCGAAGAAAAGGCTGGGGCGTTTTTCTCCAATGAAAAAAACAAGCCTGCTCCACTCCTTGCATTGTCGACAGAGGATGAACCTTTCGATATCTGTGAAGGCTCGCAGTATCCACCGGCTGCCTCACAAGTTGGTTCTGCTTTCCTACAGCAGCTCGTTCATCGTTACCCCAAGGGAAGACTGTGGTCTTTTCATCGAGATGGTACCCTTACCTCCTCGGATGAGGAGCGAATGGCAGGCGGCTCCGCTAGTGAGGTTTCTGACAGCGGACCGAAGAATCCTAGGCAACAGACCAGGGCCACTGAGACAAGTATGCTGAACGCATTTTTCCCTAAAGCTAGCCAGATCATGTTCGTTCCTCTTTGGGATGCAGCTGCATCTCAATGGCATTCAGGCTGTTTTTGCTGGAATACTCACGAAACTGATGTCCTCAGCACTGCTGTAGATTTAAATGCTGTCATGGGGTTCGCCTCGTCTGTTATGGCCGAGTTCAGTAGGATTGAATTTCTCAGAGCGGATCGCCGGAAAGGAGACTTTATTGGAAGCATTTCCCACGAGCTCCGTAGCCCTCTTCATGGCATTCTCGCCGCTGCAGAGTTTTTGGGGGACACTCACCCATCTGGATTCCAAAGCTCGCTGATTGAAACCATCAACTCTTGTGGCCAGACTTTGCTAGATACGATGAACCAATTACTCGACTTTAGCAAGATCATGGCGTCTGATAGGAGGCAGAAAGAACCTAAACTTGATGTTGAAATCACGTCGGAAAAAGGCACCCCCGCTAATTCACGCCTGGATCCACTTGTGGCTACCGAAGTTTCCCAGCTTTTGGAAGATGTTGTTGAAAGTGTTTGCCGAGGGCATTCGTTTGGAAAAAAATCTGCCACCAAGATCGATCAAACAATGCATGTGGGTGCTCAGCCTTCGTCATTTGGTCATCTTGACAAAGACCCAAGGGAGAGTCGCGAGGATGTTAAGGTGGTTATCGACATCAAAAATAGTGATTGGGTGTACATGGCTCAGCCAGGAAGCCTACGTCGTATCCTAATGAATGTATTCGGAAATGCTCTTAAATACACTCATTACGGTCAGATCATTGTTCGGTTGGAGGTTGCTCACCAACACTTGGACATACCACGCCGTCATGGATCGGAAGACGAAGTCAAAATTACCGTCTCAGATACGGGAAAGGGGATCTCCAATTCATTCTTGCGTGAGAAGCTCTTTAAACCTTTTTCTCAGGAGGACCCCTTAGCGGTTGGAACAGGCCTTGGGCTATCAATTGTCCGCAAGTTGATGAGAGATTTGAAAGGCAGAATCGGAATCGAAAGCAGGCCGGGGGAGGGCACTACCGTGACTTTGTTCTTTCCCTTCGCGCGCCCCGTCCGAAAAGAGGAGGCTTTAAAAATCTCTTCCTCGAGCCTAGTTTCCTCGGGTGTTGATTTTCATGACATGAAACGGCTTCGCCAATTCTATGCTCGTAAAAGATTTGCAATCTGGGATCCTGAAGTGAGCCCCATTGATCAAGACGACGAATTTTGGACCTCAATCCGACAGTACATGACAGGGCTTTTTTCAATGGAGCTCGTTCCCGCCTTTTCGAACGATAATGTTGATTTGATGTTGGTCAAACAGAAAGATAGGAACTCGATAACACGTCGATTGTCTTCTGATTATCGCGGGCCGGTCCTCTCATTCTGCAATGATCCGGCTGAATTCCGGATAAGTGAGAAGGAAGTGTCGACTGTCACCCACAGGTGGGCTTTCGTGTGGCTCCCATGCGGACCGCGCAAACTAGCAAGGGCCATTCTCGAGATCATCGATTCAAATGCAGAAACCTACAGCCGTGCCACTGGTACGCAAATTTTTGACGGGGACGCATCAATTCGCGAGGGAAGCACTTTGCATACAACTACAGAAACGCGTCTTGCAGATCGCCCCGCTTCATTGCACAAAATGGAAGACAATTCATCTGATCCTTTCAGGTCATTTCCACCGGATGAAGCTCCGGCGTCTGCCATCGATAATTATCAGAAGCGTCGATTCGGTCCTCGGATTCTGGTTGTTGAAGACAATGAGATCAATCTTAAGTTGATATTGACTTTTTTGAAGAAGAGGAATTACGATGTACTGGATGCAGCTACAAATGGAAAGATCGCTGTCAATCTTGCAGAACAAAAAAGAAACGGCTACGACATTATTTTTATGGATATGTCAATGCCAATAATGGATGGATTTGAAGCGACGCGCACAATCCGGTCTATTGAAAAAGAGAAGGACAGCGGTGTAGCTGCATTCATAGTCGCGTTTACTGGATTGAGTAGCTTCGATGATGAGACTAACGCATTTGCGGCGGGTGTGGATATGTTCCTTTCAAAGCCTGTGTCGTTTCGAGACGTTGCACGACTTCTTGATGACTGGGAGATCAAGCGAGAAAATAGCGCGAAGGAAATTAAATTGCCTCCATAGTTGAGCATCCGCTCAATTGTGGGTGGCCAATTCATATTACTGGGAGATACGTATTGTATAGTCGTGAGCTAAATCGAACAAGAACATGAATAGATTCTGGCTTTAATGTTGACGTACTACAACAAAAGTGAAAATCTTGGCCTCAAAATTTGGAACTCTGCAAAACTGACGCGGGGCACTCATGTAGCAGTTTTGTGATCAACATAGTTTCCGCTAATCGGACAACCCGGTAGCCTGTAAACAGACGGCGCTCATAATCTCTATTTCGTAGGTAGCCTAATTTATCTTTGGCATTCAATGTTCATGGAAAAATGAAAGAGTGTGTAGGAGGTGAGGTCAGTGGATGAATATTCCAATTATTTTGCAAGGCAAAAATTATATGCCAGCTACTATGTCAGCTCAAAGGTACTTGTTTCGTACGCTGCAATCCTCGAGCTATTTAGCGTGAGGTAATACATGGATCCTTCGGGAAGTTCCAACAAGCTCGGCATTCAGCCGCTAAGCCCTTGCTCAACGGGCAAGAAAATCGTGGTTTTGTCCAGTACAATGCGTGTCATTCCCATTTTAAAGTAGTTGGCAGACATCTAGGGCAGCGACAAGCCCATGGCAGGTGTCACTCGCTAGTTCACTCAAATCACCGCAAAAAGGCCGTATGATTAGAATCAAAGTCGACTGGCCGATTCGAAGCTAACTAATTTTAGCTCTGTGCATCTTGTTTCGTGTGTTCGATGCGACTGGCTATTCTGGAGATAATAGCATCTACTTCATTCAAATGGAATAATTTCCTAGCGGGGCATAGGAAGCACATCATTGTTTACGTTCCAACTTTGATTCAGATTCTGTAATCTAGAAAGAGATGGCTTGTACTAGGTGAACGTCCCTACCTAGGATTCCAGAGTGACCTCATAGACTCTCTTTGATTTGAAAAAAGACTGAATAGTGTTTCCGCCCGTCCATCTCCTAAGTCCAAAGGCCGATACCTGAAATGGTCCTGTCGAACCTGTCGTCTACCGAGCGCGCTTGCTTGAGCATCGCGGATTATGAAAAAGAAACACCTGAAGCTCCAGGCAAAAGCTCTGCCTCCTCAGTACCCGCAGCAATCCCACGAAGGCTATGCCGTCTGACATACTCCAATCGCACTTCATGACACTGAAGTAGACCTCGCGATAGAATGCGACCGCGGGTACGATTTCGCCTGATTTTATAAGACACATCTAGACGCATTGCACAGTAGACAATGCAGAGCTGTGTATGACAACAACTGGAGCACCTTTGAAATCAATGAGATCTGGTTTGAAGTGCCTAAATCCAAGTCTTCGCAAATCATGTGCTGCTCCACAACACTCACTCTTAGACTCGATAATTCCAAGTCCAATATGGTCTGGACCGTCTTCGCATTTGAGATGGTGTCTGATTTAGCTCTCTCACCTCCTTTTGAGCCTCCCAGCAGACTTGACAGGCTGTCAAGCACGTCTCCGGTCTTTTCTCTCGGCCGACTTGCAGCAGGGTTAGAGGATAAAACAATTTATATCCGGGACCCGGCTACCAGTCAAAGCATATCCATCTAAAGGGCCACTGTGGATCAGTCTGCTCGATTGCCTGGTTGCCAGATGGCAGCCGTCTTGCACCAGGATCCTGGCCGTTGTATGCTACAGCTTGTTATCATGAATCGCTGTCTTGATCCAGGTTGCAATATCTTTGACTGTCTGCCGTGCGACGCTTTGCAATGCCATCTCTCGCAACCCTTGCGTATGAGGCCAGATAGTATTGTAACGTATAAATAATCAAATATATAGCAGAGTTGCGATAGTTAGCCTTTCGATTGTGCCACCGGGCGTTAATGATTGTTGCTTATTTGTTTGTTTGTATGATACTGTATCACATCGTATAAGACGCCCAACCAAAACGCATTTGACAACGACGTCACCCATGCGCTACGCGAAGTGAGCTGCGGCACGGGCAGTGGCGCATCTGACCAGCTAGCTGAACTAGCTCAAGTATGCTTTCACCGATACAAGCAATCCGTTCAAAAGTTACAACCCACCGAGAATACCAACACTAGGTGATATATGAGTACCTACTTGATTGATAGGCTCAGCAGGGGACCTACACATACCACGCGATCACATGATTCCTTGGGTCTCCAGGTGTAGAATGAAGCTGACCGGAAATCAACTTGATTCTTCGCATAGGACCATCGGCATTGATTTTGATTCCGATGGAGCGGCTCCGTTCCTGATCTGCACCGGCCTCGAATCGCAGCAAGAATTCATGTTGACAGAGCTTGTTTTTTCAGTATGGCAACAGTCTTTAAGTTTGTCAATATATGATCTGCGAGACATGACGAGTCTGCCCCTAGAACTATCTCGCGCCTCTAATAAAGGGGCATATGACCTTTATCCTTTCAAAGGAAGAGCTGAGGTAATGTGAAAAAGGGGATAGATGACGAGACCAAGGACTGCACGGTATCTCCTTCTCAATTTGTCCACGACTGTTTGAACTATGGACAAACGATTTGACTCAGGAAAATTCGCACTGCGAATTGAATTGCGGTGCTAGTCCTTTCAAAACCCTGGTTTTTTCTCGGCCATTTGGAACGGGATAATATTTCCAGGTCATTCGATCCAGCCATTGCCGGCAAGAGACGATCAATTAGGACCGGCACTGCAAGTTGCCTTTTGAAACGATCTGCAGGAATCATTTCTCTGTGGTGCGTCCAAAATTGTCTTGTAAACCGCTTTGGTAACATATGAGTCCCAATTACAATGTCAAAAGTCCAGGGATCTTCTGAGACACTGCAGCGGTACAAACCTCTATGCCAACCGATTCTAGCCTTTTTCCACAGAATAGAGGCTATCTCGCTATCCCTGGACTCACTAGTCACCGGTAAGTTTGTGCATAATTCGAAAGCCGAGAAAATGTCACTGTAATTCATCCCAAGATCCCGGCGGAGTATTGTGTGAAGGAAGTGTCGAAAAATCACCCCGACGTCTGTTCATATCTTAGCTTCAAATTTAGCTGCGGCGAAAGGCTCAAACTTTTCTTACAGCTTTGATTGGAGTCAAAATAGAGTAAAGAAAGCCTGGTGGTGGTGTTTTTTGCTTTGTAACGTTCGAGCTTGTCTCTCAATAAAGTGACTGAGTTGTTGCCCCTAAGAGAATGTTCTCGCTGAAAATCGCATCCAACGTTGGTGATGATTTGTTTTATTTGGTTTTCATGTTCGTGTAAAAATCTTGGAGGTAGGCTTTCGTGTCTCAAAAGTTGAAAATTATCAGGAAGACTTATGTCACCCATTTTCTTTTGTTTTGTTTGTCGTTCAACCTGGATAGTAGCCAGAGCGGCTACCATAATTTGGACATATTTGAGGAGTGAAGGCTTTGAGTTTTGTGGAACTGAGATTTGGCTCGTCGTGAAAGCTGACATGGCAGCTTCATTCATGCTGAGTTTTTTTGAAATAGCTGTGGTGTCAACTGATAGTTTGATACTCGATAAGTTTGAATGGAAAATATCTTTCTTGGGGTTTTCAGTGACGATGTCATGTACTAGGTCGAGAGCATTCATGGAGCTTCGATATATAGCGCCCAATTGATATTGTCGCTCGTTTTCTAACCAAGGCTGCGACTTGAGGAGTCCCTCAAGATCCTCAAGTTTTAGCATGAAAGCACTGAGACGTTGTGCTAAGCTTTCCAGCTCAGGGTAATTTCCATGAGTGCTGTGTTCTATTAGATCTTGCATAACAGTAAGTCGATAGGAGAGGTCATAGAGATCAAGACTGTAGATGAATTCACTCATTTTTTACTATTTGAAAATTCGGTGATACTGGATACTGTCTGCTTCTTGTTTCGTGCTAGGATGCCTGGAATGGATGTGATCTTGCGTCCTGTTCTTTGCTCATGTTAAAGGCCAGAACATTTTCATATTTGTCATCATACCGAAGTTTTGGGAAAACGCTTAAAGCAACGATGACATCATCGACTTTTCGGTTTACCTGAATTAGACGTTACCGTAGCCCCCTTCCTTTTCTCAAAGAGCATGCGAAATTGATCTGCTCCCAGATCGTTTTCTCTCATAGGAAGAACCATTAGTCACCCCGAGCCTGTTCTGATATTCCGACGTTGATCTCGTATCGAGCGGTCATGATAGGCACAAGCCATCGGCTGCGCTCGAACCTTGCTGCATCTAGCGGTATTTGACCACTTCTTCTGCTTGACAAAGGCTTGAGATGAGTGTTGTCACTTGGTCACCACCTTTATCCTTAGTCGCCACCGCTCGGTTCAATGAATTTATTTGTAGAAGCCCCACACAGCACCCGCGATTAACCTCTGTCATGGCCAACGCCCGCTGGCCGTATCTCCCATTGCCTTGCTTTGATAACCAAAAAGCATAGGTGGACATTTGAGTGAGACCCCGACTCAAGGTTTACCGAAAATTATTTACATTTCCACCCCGCTTCATTTGGGGGCCGTGCCTTTGTCGAATTACAAGATAAGGCAACCACAGGTCGTAGCTCCAAGCGGGGCGAGCAAATTCGCACGGATCCTCTTGTGATGGTCCCGCCCCCCACTTTCATCCCTTCTGAACTGCATTTTGAGCAGTCAATAGGCATTTGCTGTTAAAAGAAATTGCATGTATTCTCTGAAGTAGCCATCTAACTCAGGATTGCACCTCGCGGAACAGAGCAAGCTATCGCCAGAATGGCCTTTGTGACTCCAATCTGCTCGCTTCCTCCCGAGATCCTTCAAATGATCCTCGCAAGAGTGTCCGACATCGCTAATTTGCACTCTGCTGCTTTCTCCTGTCGGTATTTTCAATCAGTCATTTTTGATCGTGAAAATCAGGTTGTTGATGAAGTCCTGAGAAAATCACTTGGTCCCGGGAATCTTCGTGTTGCCGTGGCCACAGAAAGTTTGCGCACAGCCAGTGATTTGTCTGCAGCTTCAATCACCTATTGGGATACCAAACAGCATCTCGATCTCCCAAAATGGAGTCTACGGGTAGCATACCATGTGGAACAGCTACATCTTGCTGTCCAATCTTTATTATCGGCCTTAATAGATCAAGCAAATAAACAGACAGACCTGCAAGGGAAAGTAAGAGTACCGGCTGAGAACTGGCTCATCTTTGAGCGCGGTCTATATCTTCTACAGGCTTTCTTCTATATTCGAAACAGCACAGATCAGACAGCGATCAATTCAAGCAGGCACTATTTCGAATCCAGATTGTCCGAAAGAGATAATTGGATCATATGGCATCCGGATGTGGGCCTACTGGGTCATTTGCTCCAAAGTATTTGGAAAGACATATGATGACTGCCCTCAAGGATTTCATACTTATCATGATTTGCCTAGTTGTCGAAGACGCCGGTCTGGAGTCACCGACATTCAAGGAAGATGCGGCTGCGACAGAGGGAATGTCTCCGTGGGAAATGTTCTGCAGATTGCCGTTCAAAGGCCTGATTTCTGCAAGCAGGCTCGCCAAGATTAGGACCCAGCATTTCAAGACTCTATGAAGCGTGACCGTCAGAGGTCTGTTTCCCGCATCAGCAAAGATTTCTAAGGTTTCTATCGTCCGGGATGGCCTAGAGTGTGATAATGTCTTGGCGTCGAAGACTTTGGCACATTGAGATTTGTGGGGATGGAAATCCCAGCGGAGAATGTGATCAGCTTTTTGGAGATGAAATTGCGAACGCAGGCGGGCTTTTTCGCAGGAAATAAATAGACAGGCCAAGCATGCTCCACTTTTCTTGAGTGCTCCACCTAGTCTGAGTGGGTTCTGGTAGTGATTGAATGACCTACGGCGAGTCCTTACATAATGTGGCCACTAGACGCTTCCTGCTATGAAACAATTTCCAATTGCCCAGGGGCCAGTCCCCGGACAATCCAACGAAACTATCGTGGCAGTTTCCTATTGAGTGATGAAATCCATAAATTTAGTTTCAGAGTCAACGGCAAAGATTTCTTTGAACGAGCACAACTTTCAACCGAGAAAAGTCGCTTTCAGCCATGAAAGCTTTGCTCCGCGTGTCCGTAAATTTGTTAATCTGATCAGAAAATCAAATATAACCGTGTTTAGAGACACGCAAAATGACTTGACAGGACTGCGAGGTGGTGATCACAGCCGAATAGGCTCAGTCAAGTTTATCTATCTTCTGAGCAACGAATCAAAAAGAAAGGCGGGAGGGGAATTACGAAATGAAGTAGCGCTCCCACTATGTGGTGGCGAACTAACCTCGAGTACCAAATCCCGCAGAGGAAGTTTTAATATGACATGTCATATCGACTCCCACTCCTTCACAAGGAATGAATTGCGTTCTTATCGCCCTTTAGTCAGCAGCGGCATATAACCACACAGAAGGCCGGAAGCCACTCCAATAACGAGTGCAGCCATCGCAGACGTTAAGGCCGTTGCCCCAAAGAGGCGTGACCAAGGCCTTCATTTGCACAGAACGCGCGGCCACAAAACTGGTTGATGCGATGCCTTGCCAACACTTTGCCATCATGTACCTTGACGCAGACAACAACCTCAGAATCGTCACATCTAGCTCCATTGCTGGCCACTCAAAAATGATCTTTGACCCAGACGTTGTTTCTCTCTTTGAAAGCCGCACAACCGCATTTTTGTGAATAGATGCTCTTTTGGTCATTATGATTAAGATAAAACAAGAACGGGATATGGCATGAGCAAATACCATTGCTCGAATACGATTGAGCGAACACGATTTGATCGAACACGATTTGAGCAAATACGATTTAGCAAACACAATTGAGCAAATACAATTGAGCAAATACAATTGAGCAAATACAATTGAGCAAATACGATTCTAAGAACAAAGCTTTTCGAGCCTAAAACGCAGCAGCACATGCTTAGCGCCTTTATCATAAAGACTAAAAAACCTGTTTGCCAATAGCTTTTGTAGAACAACCCAAAGGCAAAGCTGAACAGAGTTAGTTCAGTTGCAGTGTTGAGCTCCGAAGAGTAATGAGAGCGACAGACATGATCTCATCTGTCAACTCTCAGTCCACCAATTCACTATCACGATCAGTAGTGCAATTTCATGTCACAATTGCGTGCATTATGACTTTGCATGGTCTTGAATCGGTGTTGATGTCTTCGTCTTCCAACGCATAGTATTTCATTGAGTAAACTAAGATATATGAACATTCAATTTGTTTCAATATGAAGTCCTTTACGGGTTGTTTGTGGAGTGCCAAACTGATCCTTTGCACTCCTGCACGGTTTAAATTCGTTGTCACGGCAGGGGATAACAGCAGACGACTAGCGCCCGCTGATTGGGCTGCCGCTCTCTACAGTAAGTCACTGGGATCTTAATCGCTCAGGTAGATTCTCAAGGTCAATTCTACTCAATCCCCTATCTTTCACTATGCTTGAAGTGCCGTTCTCCTTGGCGGGCCCACGAGCTTCATTGATCATGCTTTATCAAGATGGAGATGAGCTGACATGTTCTATATCGTTTCTCCGCATAGAAGCGACTACCAATTCGAGTGTCGATCAGCAGGTCACTAGTAGACTCAAGAATTTCTTGCTGTGGCAGAGATTTCTCAGTGCGGTTCGATGAAGCTCTTTGGTTGGCGTTGCCGCCAGGAAATATCGAGTCCTCCACCAAAAAGTCTGAGGGTTCCTGCTGCGAGCTCTCAGCGCCGATGGACCAACTTGTAGGCGTGAACTTTACGAAATCGATTTCTGCCGTATGTTTTATTGGACTCAACCGATAGTTTCCTTCATTGAATTCACTAGACAGAGTGGCCGAGTCGCTTGACACACTCAGAGGAGTCCCGACCTCAACAGTGTCCTGTTTTCAATTCATTAGCATTCTTCATTGTCTCGAGTCAAGTTCTGCCATTCCCCTCACCCTCGGCTGATGATTTACTGATAGCTTTGACCAGTTGTTTGACAGAAGGACCGAGGAAGTGTCACTGGTGTAAATGGTGGAAAACTTTTGGCAGGATTTTTGTATGTTATCCTCTGCACCATCGCGCTGACCTTTTTGAGACATCTCAACCCAAATACCGATAAATGACACTCTATAATTTGACGAAAAGCCTTGTGCAAAGGTCATAGCTGTCCACTGGGCCTGCCAAGTCCCTTCTATAAGATAGTTACTCAGACACTTGAGCTAAGTAACAACCTACTTGTCCTAAAATTCGGTATGTACCTGCCCGGTTCCACGCATTCTTTTGACCATAATTGGAATGCTATGTATGATATTGCGTGTTTACCCCTTTGAGAAGAAAATGATCAGTCCTTTCATTAGTCTACGATCATACGTTCGATTGGCTTGTTAGTCATGAGTTCGAAATCCCCATAAAGCACTGATGAGGCTGGCAGGATACTCCCGTGACTCTGGTAACCGGGGCTTGTCTCAGAAACGAAGTATTGTATGGACAAAATTGCATGGAATATGAGGAAAGAAGGAATTTAGGATGTAGGAATTGGGAATCGAATGTGGTTGAAAGACTGTCATATTCTTCGAATAAAGCAAGTTATGATATTTGAAGTTATAGTAATAAAATCAGAACAAGAATATAAGCGACAAATTATAGCACTAGCTGCGCCGAATCTTCTTGCCAACCCGAGCATTGGAATATCCATCTATTCCATCCAAGCCTCCCATGCCAATCGCGGAGGTCAGAACTTCACTCAGCAGGCTACTGCGAGGTTCTTCGGGAAAGTAGTCTTTTCTCAGAGGTTCATCCGGCACCTCTTCACACTTCTCACAATCCTGAGAAATACCCTCATGAGCCTTCAGTTGATGACTAATCTCCACTGTGCTGGATGTTTGCTGCCACTTGGAATGTGCTCTTTGAAATCGATCGTAACTCTTCACTTCAAATGTACAGCCCTTATAACGGAACCAGTCTTCAATAGCGTTGTGAAAGCGTGATATTTGCCAGCTGACTGAGGTGAGCTGGGTGACTCCGCCTTCCATCTGTAAAATCCCCCGTTCTACCAAGGTACTCAGATCGGGGAATATTTGTTCCATGCATGACACGTGATAGTACTTGTTCGGTTCTATGGTTCGTTAGTACAAAGTAGGTTTTGCTGTCTTCGCGGACTGTGTGGACTAACCATAGTATCGGCCAGAAAGGTCTTTAACGTTGAAACGAAATGCAGACCTGATATTAGGCTTTCCACATAACTTGCGAGGAACGCAGTCCCAGAAGCGACAGTGGCATCTACTATGGGAATTTTCTTGCAGAAGAATTACCCGTTTCTCGTCAGCGAGCTCATATTCAATGCACCTCCTTTCAAATGCAATTCGCTTGACTGGGTCTTTTGTAATTCTCTCCCACTCATCAAGGTAGGTTTCATCCGAAGAGAGGGTAAGCGGCCTTTTATGAGGAGTCGTAGTTTTTACAGCAGAGACAATCCGCCTAAACTTTTTTCCTCTTCCAAACAATCCCAGGCAGATTTGCTGTTAGATTGACATGTGAGGTTGTGAGTCAAAGGCAAAAACTCCTGATTTCACCTGAAATAAGGAAAGCCGACCTGAAACGAAGCTGGGCGGTGGAAGGCAGCGCGCAGACCGAACTCAAGTACTCATCAAAAGATTCCAAAGAGAGCCTATTTGATTCAATGGTAAATCCATCAAATCCATCAAATCCATCAAATCCATCAAATCCATCAAATCCATCAAATCCATCAAATCCATCAAATCCATCAAATCCATCAAATCCATCAAATCCATCAAATCCATCAAATCCATCAAATCCATCAAATCCATCAAATCCATCAAATCCATCAAATCCATCAAATCCATCAAATCCATCAAATCCATCAAATCCATCAAATCCATCAAATCCATCAAATCCATCAAATCCATCAAATCCATCAAACCCATCAAATCCATCAAACCCAAACACCAATTTGTGGCTTCCTCCATGACAATTACACTCTACTGGAGTTCAAGAGCTTCGAGAGCTTTAGGTAGAGATGTAAATTTGTCACAGGGGAGGTCATTATAGATCTGTATCATTTTCTTAAACAGGCGCGGTCACAGCCATCTCTTCAAGGAGCAGCCTAACAGCAATGCTGGATTTTAATAGTACTAGGGCTTACATGCCCACGGCTTCATCTAGATCCCAGCTTGCCTTTTCGCCTTGCCGGGATGTGAGCGAATAGAAATACTGTTGCAGCATTATGCAGCCCTCACAATCAGCATAACGTGTCAGCCACATAAAGGCAGTGTTACATTTAATCCAGTTAGGAAGAACACCATAGCATAACGCTACTTTACTTCTATCATTAAGGGGACCTATTGATTGGCCGGATCATGTTTTAGTCAGCGCAAAACATTCTAATCGCATAGTTCTCAATTTCGCACGCATAAAACTTTCCACTTTCACTGAGGAGCTAGCTCTCAAATTACACTCTGGAGCATGCAACAGTAGGAAGATCCAAGGGAAAGTAAATGAATATCAAACACGATTCTAATCAGTTCGTAGTTTCTTGAATTAAGACGTAATTTGGACATATAAGCTTCATATTGAGGTTAGTGTGAGAAGGCCCAATCTTTCAAAAAATCACTGTCCTATTCTGAATAAAGCACAGGTATTTAAAAAGTGAACCATTGCCAATGTCACAGGTACAAAGTTTGACACTAACGACGAAAAGGGTTCAACGCGGCGAAAGGAGGGGCTCTCGCGGGTCCAATCAATGCGTTGATTGGTCAAGGACTTAGGGGCGGTTTTGCCCCTTTTCTTCGGCAACTGAAACGGACGACACGGAACTCACACTTATATACACCATTCTGAACCATCGGTTACGTGGGCCGTGCAAAGACTATCCCGTCTTGATAACATCGTCGAGCACGGTGCTTCTCTGCCTGTTTCTTAGCTTTTCTTTCCTAGTACAGCGCCAGAGATTGAAGAGGCGATGCCTGGTGTCCCAACCAGTAGAGGCTGCGAAGGCTGCAGAAAGGCAAAGAAAAAGGTCGGCCTCATTTCTTGGAGCCTCCGATTTGACACCTTACGCTAATAAATAGAGTAGTGTAACGAGCTCCAACCCTGCTCACGATACACCAAACGCCAAATAGCGTGTCAGGGAAGTAGTCAGCGGCGCTACAAATTCCAGTCCCTACGACTGCCACAAGGAGCAGCTGGCAAGGCTATGCCGGTTGTCTCCACTAAGAAACCCATTCACCTCCACATTTCACACGTTCCTAATGACACACTTACTTTATCATTCGTTCATTCTTTGGAAATTCGGGATGTACGCTATGACATTACGTATTATAGGTCATTTTTAAGAGATTTACCCCGGCGACTTGGGTCTAGTCCTGCTTTGAATGCCGCTAGTATAGCACTTATGTCGTCCCACCCTTATCTCAAGGGTAAAGATATTCCTCCCGTGGTTCTATCACGGTTCGGGAAAGCATTGAAAACGATAAGAGAATGCTTAAATGACCCCGAAGAAGCTCGTTCTCCTAATACACTCTATACGATCTATCTAATTGCTATCTGTCAGGTATGGTATCAAGGCGAGATGTCAATCATTATATTATCTACATATCACTAATGTACGCCATGTTAGGGATGGATTGGGAAGCCTGGAAAACAGCGATCAAGTCATTCAGAAGCCATCATGCACCTTCTCAGAGCAGTAGATCTAAGCCAATATACAACTAGGTTCCCAAGGAAGTTGATCCTTCATTTATGTATACCAGTGGTACGTGTCAGCCATGGTCCTTCTTTCAAACGTTCATAGCATTCTAAGCAGATTTAAAGATTCTTGAAGGCATCAAGGATCCAAGGATTCAATTACCCAGGGCGTTTTAGGAGCACATGGTCGCCTTACTACAGCAAGACCCCCTGCTCCCGCCATACAACGCAATCCCCTGTCCACATTTGACCGTTCTGGAACTCTCACGGCTCCCAGAGTATCTACATAACCCACATTTGAATCATCGCGAAATAACATCTATATATAAAGAGCTATAAAATGACTTATAGAAGATGTTCATATTTATGGGCCAGGACTTGATGACTATACTGCCATATATGTTCAAGTCCCGGTACAGAGCTGCATATATTCTAGTTACGGCTGTAGCCCTTTTATTAAATACAACATTGCGCTCTTTTGACCCTGAAGATACCGTGCTTATCCAAGAGTCCGCACTTTTTTCTCAATTGATCATTGAAGGGACTGATCTTGCATCTTGTGATCGACCACTTGGTACGGCTTACATTCTTCCATGTCTTATTATTACCATAGCGGCATCGGATGATCATCTTCGCAGTACGCGGCTTGAGGCACGATTAGTTGACTATCAGTCTGATTTTACAACACTGAAATGGCGAAATTGTGTGGCTTGGCTGAAAAGTGTGTTCGAGAATCATCAACTGTATGGCCGTTTGGTACACACTGATTTGGATTTGGATATTTCGGATTTCGGCTTTCCAGGTGGCTGTGCTATGATGTGAGGGAAACTCTGCTTCCAAGGTTACCTGCAAATCTTTGATCAAGTAAATAGCTGTAATCTCCAATTTAACACAATTGGTAGTCGTTTTGAATGAAGTTATCGCCATTTCATGGCACCATCTGCTTTGATGGGCTTATTTCCATCGTTTTTACATATATTTTGGGCTTTCATGGTATCTGTTGCCGCTCTAATGGACCCTACCCCAATCATGTCAAGTCCTAACCTGTGACAAATACCATACGAAGATCATTCTCCAGTGGCCCCGCAAGTCATAGCGGCCAGCCGTAAGGTCTTGGCAGTGGGCCTAGAAGAGAGTGATTGAGTGTGTATCAGTCAAGCCAATTTCGAGAATGACTGTATGCATTTGGCAGTATTTGCATATGAGATCCTCAATTCAGCCACACATTACTTAGCACCAGCTTTTAATGCCAAGTTGATTAAGTCTCAAATCAGTCCATGACTCTTTCAGCGTCATTTGAAATTGGTAGGTATAGCATTTCAATGTACGTGCCACCACCTGCTGGTCTGACTAATATTGAATTTCGCAAAGAGTATTGCGAAAGCTTCTCTTCAACCATTACTCCGTTTTATTCAAGAATAAGCTGAGAAAGATCCAGCCTACAGTATCATTGATATTTATCAGCTAAGGATGGATAGAATAAAGGCTCAACAGAATCAAAATATAGGGAATCTGGTCATAGATGATGAGGCCTGCGAGTCATGATGTGATGGTATACGAGCGAACACATGCTTGGAGCTTCTTGGCACGTTGGTGTGCATCATAATCTCGCTGGGATACCCTTGCTTTAAACCCTAACCAAGTCTACAAGCTTTAGGAATCCTAGTAAAAGCTTATTACAGATACGTCGTGCATGTAATGCGGAGCACTTACATCAGAGGCGCAGCCATACTAGTGAGCGTCAGCACTAGTCCTGAAATGGGCACCAAGTTGCAGCTGTGATTGGTTAAGTCTTTTCCGTGGCCCTAAAATAACGTCTATCTTCCGAATCTAGGCATCGTTGCGATTCCCCTCTTGTATACCCAGCTCGCGATAAATATGTCCTGAAATATAAAATGAGGTTCCCGCTACTACTTTGAATTAATAGATCCACATTTGCATTGAAATGGCTCTTCACTCTCCCGATTTCATCGACCACGAAGATCCTCTTGAACCCCATGAGCCTAGAAACCTTGATGAGGAAGATGGCACACCGATTGATATCGTAACGGAAGAAGAAGCCGACGTAGCAATTACCTCGTTCATTGAAAGTAATTCCAAAATCCCAGTAGCTCCTTCTTGTGGAAAAATTGCCTTCCCTATCGTGATACCTCAGCGACGACCCGGAACCAAAGAGCGAGGTTTCATGAAGGCGTATGCTCCAATTTTATCGCAATGTGACATCAGCCAAGATCACTTCCACGACTTTATCAACGCCTTGAATAAAGCAGTCCAGGCCTCTAAATGGATTGTTGCGGTGCAAATTGCAGCCTTCGGGGCCTCGTTCGTGCCAAATCAAATCTCTATGGGCGCGACGGCGGCAGCGTAGATAATATCAACAGTCGTAGCAAAGGCGTAAATTAGATGGAAGTAGGTCTGACGCAGAAATCATTCAAAATACTCTTTGTCTAACGCTCCTTGGCCAGAGTCAACACCTTCATAGATAGGGCGAATCGGGAACTATTTTGTCCTCGAGGACTCTACTGTATGATTGTGATATACAACCCTCTCGCACAGCAACGGTAAGACGATATCAAAGCATCGATAAAAATACCATCTGCTATCGGGGTATCTAGTCTAACTCGAATCAAATTGCTAGAGAAAATTACGAAGAACTTACGTAATCCAATCTCCGCTACTACGGAAGGAGAGCAAAATTTACCATCGGAAATTGCACCCCTTATCTTTTCAGATGATGAGGGTGGGAACTTTGAAATGAAAAAGAAAGAGAAGCCCTGGAACAAATTGAATGATTACTTCGATAAACGCGCCCGGGCAAGATATGTAAGTCTCTCAGATTTCCGGAAGGAGGCTTCCTGTAATAAATTGAAATAGGCCAGTGAAAGCAACCATGACGCTTTATCCTCAGCCCCGGAATCTCAATTCAAGAATCGATTCCTTGATCCTAATCATCCAGCCAGTAATGGAGGTCTTTTTGGCTTGATATTAGGTGGGCACCTTACCAGAGACCAAAGAAAGACAATGGAAGACACGAAAGATTTGTATCAGCAACAGGTAAACCTTCTTCAAGAGCAACAGGACAGTCAGTTGCAGCTGCTCCGCAGTTAGTTCCAAGCCCTGGGCTACTCCGAACAACAGCAACGCGAGTATATCGCAACCTATGAGCAGCAATTCCAGCTGCAACGAGACCAGATGCAGGTCCAGATCGGAGAAATGGAAGTTATGCACAGAAAGATATTGAGAAATGTTCTTTATCTTATGATTGTAAACCTGCCATCCGAGGAAGAGGTTGAGGTGGCTAGAATAGCGACGAGTTCGGACGAGAAAGATGATGGTAGCCAAAGAAGCTCCGTGAGTATGGTCAACGTACAATAGTTGATCTTATACTTGAAACATGCTTGGACATTTAGCTGTATGTCCTTGAGTAAGGGATGCTGTAACTAGTCGTTTCAGTGTAATAATCGAGAGGATTCTCAAATTGATTTTTCATGACCCTCAGATCCTGAAAACCATAAGTGGTGTTGATTGATTTTCCGTCACGTTTTAATCAGAAGAACGTGCTGGGTGCGGATGTGATTAAACGCTATGGGAGCGAGAGAGATCAACTCCAGGTCTCCAAAATGCATTGATTGAAATTGACTGATGAAATTGACTGAATTGACTTATTAAATTAGTTCTTCCACTATTTCTGAGGGTGATCATGGAGTTCTAGTAAAATCTTGAGCTGCGGCTGTTAAATTAGGGAAAAACTTGGTCAGGTTGCTCTCCGTTTTGTTACTCAAAATATATTAATCCAAGTGACAAGATTTAGCAAAGTATTTTCTGGAAAAATCAACATTATAGCGTTGCCACGCGATCAAGATAGTAATCATATTCGAAGATTCTTGAAGTTTTTCGCTAATCCTCCACCAGTCCCGACGATCTTTGCTTCATGTTGGACTTGTTCGGCATTGGCTTTATCATTGGATTGGATGTTTGGGATGCCAACCTGACGCGAAGTATCACCCAAATCCTGGGTGGCAGAAAAGGGCATTTGAGATAAATCTGGGTCAAACCCCCAAATATCATCCTTTATGGCTTTTTCTTCTGTCTGGGAGGGAGATTTTGGTTACCAGGACGTCTGGCCAGAAATCTTTCCTGCGGATGGAGAGATACAGGCCCTTCATTATATCGAGGATGGAAATTCAGCTACAGCACACGGAGAAGTAGGGGTTGACCAATTTTGGAATTAGCTCAATTACCTACCTTGGGTGCCCGAGACAGGCGCTCGTTCGTGATTATCGGCTAATGAGGACGACGGACCATCGAATCCCTAAAAGTCACTTACCATCGCGTAAGTGAATTGAGACGGAGGTGTTGCTCTTAAGAGGTCAAGAAATTTTCGATATTTTGCAGAAGGAGGGAAGGTGTGCCCTTGAACAAATTTTTTAGGCGCTTTGCTTATATCTTGTATAATGATAGTACCCAACTTACAATTCGTTCATTCCGACCGGGTTTTCTTCTTACGACACTATTGGATAGTAGAGAAATCCGCCAATCGGTACCCTGTTGTTTGAAACCTCTTGCTTGGCAGTTAAAGCATCTGCTGCTCGAATGGACGGATTAGAGCCGAAAATGCCATCGGTCTTCTTGGTCATGTGATACAGACTGGAATGTGGAGTCTGTAGTCCTGGTCTAGACTTATCCACAGGTTGCTGACCAAAAATGAACCTATATGATTCTAAGGAAAATGTCTGGGCGGATTCACTGTCCGGAAACTTGATTAGACCCACATGTGAAACCACAAACAGGATATCTGTACAGGACATTCCTTTTTTTAGCGGTGGACCTACTCTGGTTGGTTAACCATAGCCTTCCTTCTGTAAATATTATGTTAAAACAAGTCTAAGGAATATATCAGATTCGTACGCACGCGTAATAGTTTCCCCACATACAAGTAAGAGGAATACCGGGGTTTGAAATTAGTAGGCCGGCCTCCTTTCCCCTATGTCTGTGAACTCACGGACTCCAAGAAATAACTCGCTACCGCCAGACACGGGAGCTCTCCGATCAAGAAAAATACGTGCACGTGAGTGCTGAAAAAGCCTGCGACTGTATACCGAAACACTTATCCCCACCCTTTACTCGTTCTTCTCGGAGATGATTCGTGGGTATTCAGTGGATCAGTAGTGATCCGAGAGTGGATGAATCTTCCAATCATCTTCCAATGCAAAAATGATATGCCAGCTACCATGTCAGCTCAAAGGTACTTGTCTTGTACGCTGCAATCATCTATAGCAGACGCCGGAGCTTTAGCCGGTGGAAATGGCTTAAAGAGATCAGATGGATTGTCTTCCATTGTATACAATGGAGCGGGAGATTCTGCCAGGCTCATTTCTGTAGTTGTATGCAAAGTGCTTTCCTCGAGAATTGATGCTCCGCATCAACAACTTGCGTACCAGTGGCACGGTGGTACCTTTCAGTAGGTTAATTAAGGAGCTCGAGAATGACCCTTGTTAGTTTACGTGGTCCGCATGGGAGCCACACGAAAACGTATCTATAGATGACAATCGATACTTCGTTCTTACTTATCCGGAATTTAGCCGGATCCTGTAGAATGAGAAGACCGGCCCGCGATAATCAGAAGACAATCGATGCGTAATCGACTTCCTATCTTTTTCTTTGACTAACATCAAATCAACATTATCGTTTGAAAAGACGGGAACGAGCTCCATTGAAAAAAAGCCCTGTCATGTATTCTTGGATTGTGGTCCATAATTTGTTTTGATCAATGGCGATTACTTCAGGATCAAATTTCTGGTCTTGAGACTCCGAATATATCCAGCATATAATTACTTGCGACAAAAAGGTTCGCCAAATTTATTTTTATCCTGCACATTGCATTCGAAAGATCATCCTACTGCTTAATTGGCCAGATTGACGAAGACGGCTGGCGGTAGTCACGTGATATACGTCAGTGGCTAGTGTTATAATAAAGTACTACGTCAAGACAGTTCAATATCCAGACCTAAGCTTGCTATCAGTTGGCCTTCGTTTCAACAGTATCCAGTATTCACAATCTTGCCTTCTTACTTTCTATACAGCGAAAGCAATAATGTCTAACGCCTCATCAACACAAATACGGCGTATCGTTGATAAGATTTCAGAGTACGTTATCTCCTGGGCTTACAGAGCTTAACTGAGTATTAGAAGATCTCGTGAACAAGGTGACTACACTGATCTCAAAATCGTCTGTGATGGGGTCGACCTCAACGTGCATAAAATCATATTGTGTTCATAATCCCCTGTATTTCGAGCTGCTTGCACCGGAAATTTCAAAGCAAGTGTCTCTTACCGCAAATTGGTATCTCTCTGTTCAGAACTAATCCAACTTTAATACAGGAATCTGTGGAATCTACGTACTAGATGATGGATGAGTCGATTCCCGTTGTTAAAAAGATGCTGGATTTCTTATACACAGGTGATTATTCGGATTCTACTGGTGGAATTCCGACAGATGCCCCAGCAAACGAATAGCTGTCATCGATGTCATCTCTCCAGTTCCATGCACAGTTGTTCACCTTAGGCGATAAATACTGTATTCTAGAGCTTTGCGACGCCGCTACGGAGAAATATTCAAGCAGGCTCATAAGTGATTTTGACCCCCTTGAATATCTTGATTCAATCCCCGATGTCTTTTTTCTTCCATTGAACTATAATAAGGGGCTGTAAGAGCTCGCTGTTCGTTTCTCGAGAGCCAATCTCAGGTTTCATTTACAGGATGCATCTATTCGTGCGAAGTATGATGCCATCGCCGCTGAAACGCCATATTTCGTGAAAGAATTGCTCGATGCATATTTTGAAGCTCCTTTGCTAGAAGACTGTGAGAATTGTGGCTGTGTAAGACTAATGTCAGCCCTGCAAGTCAGGTGCCAGAAATGTGGCCGAGAAAAAGGTGTATATAAAAGCCGTTATAATGATTGGTAGTGTCCTAGAGTACTATGAAAAAGTGAAGCTTTCAAGAGGACATACATACCTTTAAATGTGGCCAAATTCAAAATTTGATCAGCAGATTTGATCAGTGAACTTCATCATTATCATCTACCGGTGTAAGGCATAATTAAGGCTAGCAACTATAGAGGAAAAAAAGAAGAACGACACAGATCCAGTATAAATTCGGAATACCTGTCCTTTTTTAGCTCCTCAGGCAGATTGATTTATATACACTAAAATTTTCAGCGTCTGCCACTGAATTCTTAATACTAGCGTAAATTTGGCACGCATCTCCTCTGAACATTCGATTATCTCTAAGCCAAGCCTTACTAAATTAAGATCACACAAGCACAGAATCTCGAGAACGTATAGTAACTTGCTCATATTTATCTTATACATTGATGAAGCTTATACCAAAGTTTGGAAGTCTCTGCGATTACCATTATCTTCCACATCCAGTCTGAGAGAATTTGTTTCTGATAAGCCATGAAAAACTTAACTTGATTTGAACTTGATACAGCTAACAGATTGTTCTTTTTGTTTCTTACGCGAGAAGCCATGATAGCAAAGTCTAAGATGATAGCATCTACTTCACAAACTACGTCCGAGACAATCATCAAATCACTCTTCATTCTGGTAAGTTCCGGCGCACTACTGGTAAAAGTTTTAAGATACTGTGGCATTTTAACTACATTCCAACCGTTGAACATTCTGTGACAGCACTTCGGCAAATTGATGGTAAAACTTCAGGTCAAGGAAGGTGACGTCTATCTCTCTATCTCCATAATTGACGCAAGAAGCCACGCCCCACAAATCGCCGTATGCCATGATACTGATGACAAGTGCTGATTGGAGCCCTGTAGCCTCTCCTTGTGCCTGGTAAAACAGAGGCGTGGTTTTCAATAGGCAACGTGACATGTTCAAATTGGACGCTGCGAAAAGATATCCACGGCTTCGTAATATGAGATGCGACCCAGCTGGATGCCTGCCTTTTTGAATATTGACTTTTTTGTTTTTAAAGATCTCGCGTTGCCATTGTGGTAAAGAAGTTGCAGTGAGCCAGTTGCTATCAGGCAACCCTGAATGATGATTCCCTAAACTTGCCATAATAGATCCGTTCCAATCGCGATCAAATCGAATTGCTGATATCTCTTCAACGTCAAGCATCCCTTTGAGAAGCCATACTGCGGTAATCATCAATGATTCAAGATCATCTGGACGACTCAGGTGTTCCTGGAATTGGCTCAACACAGACGAAACCTGTATCGCCTTCTCGTCGCCCGTGAATTGTCGTAAATTAACTTTCGAATATGGACGAATCTCAGTCTCTTTCTCCAATGGATTCAAAATGTTAGATTTTTGGGTGTATTCTCTATTGCGCCTACGGCGAGGGTTAAAATTCTCGTTTCGCCTGTCTTTTTCTAGTTCGACGATAAGAAAATCTTTGAAGGTCAGACTCTTATGGACTGCACACCAGAATGGCTTTTTATGGCTTGACTGAGAACCGATAATTGAGAGAGGAAAAATGATTGGTTGGCTATCATTTTGAAGAAATTCATCGCCTGCGATGGCATCAATAGAATCTAAGAAATCTTGAATGCACGCTTTATCCAGAATTTCGGTCAAACAATTCAGACCAAAAAGGTGTTTGGGGGGGTACCCTAAGACCATAGACGAATTATCAGTCGCGGCCATAACCTCTGGTACATCTTTCCTTTTCTGCTGCATAAGTAACATGACGCCGGTGGCTGGGACGATAATGGGAATGCTGACGACTCCATCCATCTCGAGACCTTGATAACGGATATACAATGCATTTACTACCCTCTAGTATAAGGAGATCGTGTAAGCTTGGAATCGATAATCTCCTATCTCGATCTGTGTCGGTAAGCTTTCCCGATGGGTAAGACGTTTTTTGTCGAGGGAGTTGAGAGAAATTGAGGGGAGGAGGTTGAGTGATGGGCGTGTTCACTTACTCTGAGCATAAAAGGCTTAGCTCTTTGACCTTCAACACTCGAGATGTAGGGATTATTGGAGTAAAGAGAATTAAAAGGATTGAGGGGTAGAATTGAACAACGCCCCACTTGAACCTGATCGATTTCCTCTTGCGGCACTGATCGTGCTTTCTCGATGAGCCAACCAGAGTAGCATAAGGTGATCGATCACAAAGAGCTATGAACGACGCTGAAAACCCCGATTGCACGCACCACCGATCGGTAAATCTACGATCACATCACTGTTCCAGGTTGGCAGAGTCATCTTTAGACCAACTCAACAGCGTAATTTTGTTTTTCTCCGTATCTGCCGATTGGGACAAGTACACCAGCTTCCGTGTCCACCATCTATTGCGAAATCGCGCGGCCTAAGCCACCAAGCCTTCGATGAGCTCTCCGTCCACTTTGGCGTCCATGTGGCATTCTCATCAGACCTAGTATGAATCTGAGGATGATAGAGTACAAACATGGTATAATAGATATTGGAGCTCGCGCAGTGGGAAATCATAATTATTCATGATATTCGGTGAAAAGCTTTCGAATGCCACTAGCTCATTCCAGTCTCCATGGACTTTCATGCTTGAGGCGCAGGATTTGAACAACCTCATGTGGGCATGAAATCTTGGCAAAATATGCATTTTGATCAAATGATGCTCAGCACCTGCCCGAAGGCGGCAATTGAATTCGATTGCCGAAATAAGGCTCTATCGGCCGATTGATCAAAGTTACACTGGGTGGAGATTTGAGCAACTTTTTAGATTTTCTGGATAGATTGAAATCTTGTATACCAAATCAAGATGATGCATATTAGTATGAGCACGTGACGTGTGCTATTTGCTCTTATTTAATCCACTCACGCATCTCTTAGACCTCCACAAGGCGCCGAACTAGTTCCCAGACCTCGTAAGGGCATCACTGAGAAGCGAATCTCAGTTGACGACTACAAAGTTCTTGAACCTTCACTCTTTTCATAATGGCTCAACTGTCGAACAGACGCTACACTGCTAATTCAGCCTGCACGATACCGCTCTTGGGCTACAAGGTCCAAAGTAGGTTAGCAAAGAGGAGGCCATCCATGCCACTGCACTTCAAGCCACTCATTGGGCGTTTTTGCGGCGACCCTGCTGGCTGCATAGATCGATCTGAAATGACTTCAAAGCAGAGCTTACCAAGGACTTCTTCTAACGACAGTATTGCACGACGTACCAGGTCGCAGATACTTCTACGTGCGACGAGTCTGACCGAAAATAGCGGAAATGGAGTCGGTACCCGAGAGAGCCGTGATGATTGGCTGAAGTGTTTGCGACCTCAGGTGGCGCAGAGGCCAGCTTAGCTCCGCAGTCACAAAATTCGCCAACGAGATACTTATAACAGGTTGGGGAAGAAGGTTATGATTTGAAGCACCTCTGCTCGACTTGCCCTTGGTCTGGTGTGGTTGACCGAGTCAAGGAAAAATTCAGAAAGTGTGCAAGCCTCAGTTTGTGTTATCGAAGTGACTTTAGAGTGATGGAATTGTCCATTACAACTAAATTTGGTTGATCATTAAGCTACCGCTCGTTCATTGGAGACAAAACGCTCGCGAGACTGAAGTCTTAAAAGAGACCATTGATACATCCCTAAGACATTCCGTAAATGCCCACGTCTTAATATTGTATTCGAGGAAAATGAAATGGAGGGCAGTACATTGGTACAATAGATAAATAGAGGATCAGATAGATCTCGAGGTGAGGCTTGAATGATAGTCACCATGAATTGAATCTTGCAATGAGATGGGAGCAAAGGGTAGCCGTTAGATGAAGGAATGTAGAAACACACTCAGAGCGTTACTGGAAAGAAGATCACTTTTAATTCATTTCAGCATAACCGGAATCAAAGGAAACTGATACCATCTGTAGCAGCAGTAGCTAACATTCCAGTACCCAGTAAGGAGGCATTTCCTATGTGTAAGGATTAGTATTTGATGTACTGGCTACAGGGTAGTAGTAGTAGTAGTAGTTTCATTTACCCCGACCCCTCGCGAACGATATGCAGGATACGACAACTATATGTCTTGGTTATGTACATCTAGAATGATCCACTTTCTGACAGAACCTTAGAGCCTCGTCACGGCCTGTCGTGCCGCTTCCATTGTTAGGTTGCCCTTATGGCGCGCGACTACGAAACTGCTGTGACACTGGCTATGTAGTACGAAGCATGTCTGATTGAATCTGATGATTGATTGTTGGTCATGATGAGTGGTTCAGCACCCTCATGCTAATCTTGGTACGTTACGGTACCATACTCAAGTCTAATACTGGGGGTTGGGCGGGCGGTGAAAATCCTATCCCAAATAGTTATAGCGGTATTTGACCACTCTTTCTGCTTGACACTACGGGTTCCCTCCTCGGTTACGTAATCAACTACACGTCATGGACCCTTCGATAGTCTTCGATCAACGCCCCTAGATGCCATTCATATCATGGCTATGGGATATGGAGGGAGTAATGCAATTATTATCACTACCGCGATATTTTTGAATATCTCGGCGCTCGCTGTCTCTCTTCGGTGTTTCGTTCGATTGAAAATAGTCAAGGCATTTGGGTATGATGATGCTTTGATGGTTGCAGCGATTGTAGGTTATGAAAGGAATTTCTGGAGCTCTATTACTATTACGAATTCTGATATCAGTACAGATATTTAACATCGGCTTTGCCACCTGTGGGATTGTGGGTGCCGTATATGGCATGGGAAAGACTCCGGCCTATCTAGCTCAGCACCGAGAGGACATACGACGTGGGTTGTTGGTAAGTTCAATCGCAGATGTTCAGAGTTTTACTACTCACCTGATATCGTATGAAAAGTTTTGGTGGATAGGGCAGATACTTTACGCATCTACAGTCACAATCGCCAGGATTTCTATTGCCTTGACTATAATTCGACTTACGATTGGTCGTTCTCACTTGGCCATTCTGTACGGAGTAATCATATTCTCAACAGCGGTCGGGACTGTTTTTTGTTTCTTCTCCATTTTTCAATGCCGCCCAGTTTCATACTACTGGAATCACTATCCACAGACCGGCCATTGCCTCGACATCAATATCCTCCTCGGCATCGTGTATATGTACAGCGGTGTGACAGTCGCATGCGATTTCATTCTTACCTCTATACCCATATATTTAATATGGAACCTCCAAATGAATCGTCGAACCAAGATTGCTGTATCGGGAATATTAAGTATAGCCGGAATGTTCGTTTCATCTTCTTTTTACATTCCAATTATTGACTTGATACAATTGCCAGAGCGAGTGCTGCCGTTATCGTGCGCATACCCTTTCTGCATCATGCAAAAGATCTGGACTTTCTTTGTAAGTGAAAAATACTCCCTTTGGCTTCTTTTATTGACTTTAGCTACCAGATGCAACAACGCAAATTTCAATATGGTCCAATATTGAGGCCAGCCTAGGAGTTACGGCTGGGAGCCTTATAACAATACGCCCGTTATTTCGAGTATTCGCAACTCATACTTCACTTAGTTGATAATTCTACTCTCAGTTGCGAGGCTGGGGAAAGCACGGCAATGCTGTCTTTTTCTCCCAATTCGGCTAAGCATTGGCCACAATTGAAACGGCGCGCTGTTTCCCTTTTGAATATTTTGACTCTTCAGCTCCTTGCTTTGATTCGCCAGGGGGTTGGCTCTTTCGGTGTTGATGCCGTCCCAACGGCATCGAAGCCGCCTGGGAGGATTATAAGAGTTGTGAACCACCTCACTCGTGGGGGCAATACCATAGAAAGTCCATTCGGTACAGCCGGAGCAATCAGTGGTATAGAGTTTGCAATCGAAGAAGGTACACATGGCATTGGCCAATTTCACCACAAAGCCCTCTGTCACCGTCCTTTTCTTTTTGTCACCGTCTGTTCTTCTAATCTGCACAAAGCTATGCCCACCATAGTGACTCTTTGTTTTGTCACTTAGTATGAGATCTGCTTGGGTGACGTTATGCTGGCTCATAAGTTTCTGTGATAATAATTGAGCCGCTTTCCCTTCTGCCTCGGACGAGCTTTCGTGATAAGCTCGCGCTAAACATTTTTGAATCCTATCGAGGATTCCTTGATCCACTGGATTCCCGGACTTCTGCGCGTCTGTGGCTAATTGAAGGATCTTGGCATGCTGAAGAGGGCTTCGAATATTTTTCTTTTTCTTCGGCTGGAGGCTTGAATGAGACATGTTTGGTATTGACACTGGCGTTGTGTCGAAGGGATCGTTGATGGAGAGCATCGTTGAATAAAATGGGCTTTAGGGAGAGATCGGTATGAATAAATTAAGGCGAGGAAAGACAAGGAGATTAGCTGAGAAGTTGGGGGCTCATAGACATTTGGCATAAATTATTGGTAGGCGGCTGCCTCTAGTAATTTCCTTGGGGCGTGCGGTGCTAAAAACGGTCTTGTAAAGTGATGATAATATGAATGCTGCGAATTATTCGTCTATCATTTTCCCCCTTCGAGATGAGGGCGCGAATGGATGCGGAGCTAATGCTGATGGAAATGTAGATGGCGCCTCGAGCAATGAATTTGATAAATTTGATGAATTTGATGAATTTGATGAATTTGATGAATTTGATGAATTTGATGAATTTGATGAATTTGATGAATTTGATGAATTTGATGAATTTGATGAATTTGATGAATTTGATGAATTTGATGAATTTGATGAATTTGATGAATTTGATGAATTTGATGAATTTGATGAATTTGATTTGGGTTTCCAGCCCTGTCTGCACTACCATCACTCAGGCCCTATCCAGGACGTTTATAGAACGAGGGCAGCGTCACCTGATGTCTTTGGACTCGTAGTCTTTGATGCCCCTCGGTTGCAATCCGGTAAAGGCAAGGCAGATTAATGTAATGCTTGCTCTCGTGCCAAATGGCCGATACGGGTACTTCTCGCTCTGAAAGCATTCTTGGAGAAAGCTTGAGCCTGGAATTGATTGTCTCCCAAGCATGAAAAGAATCCATCGGATCTACGACTCCAGGTCGTCTAGAGACACTGTCTGTAGAAAACGGGGTTCCACCAAGACTTCACGTACACTAGTCAGCCACGGTAACAGTCCATTATATTGGGGAGTAAAGCCTCTCTCCCAGTTAACAGAGTGCCGGTAGATAATACAGTGGATGGTTACATCGTCCTTTGGAATCATTTCACAGATGAAAATATAGTTCAATACCAACAGAAGCTGGTGAAATGTTGGAGGGTGTTCTTCATTCACGTTTATGGGGCCAAGCTCCGGACATTGAGATAGGGAGCGGAGTACGCTATTTGACTTACATAATTAATTGTGTTTCACCATTAGGCTGCCTTTTTCTGCGGCAGGTGACGCCAAGAACCATCACCCTTCAGCAACCTCCCTCCGCCAAGTCTCGCCTCGATTCCTTCGCGTTGATTCGTTCAATACATCAAGGTGGAAAACATGTATTAGCTGCATGCATGGAAGAGATTCAGCCGGAAGGAACAATCCATCACCGCCACCCCCGAAGCTTCGTCTGTTGAAGCTTAAACTCAAGTAAAGGATCTTTGGCAACTATCTCCCCGATGACTGCAATGGTAAGATCCGGTACAGCTCTCATGGGAGAGAAACTTGTCGGCACGACATGAGATTGATTTGACTATGGCGTTTCGCAGCTCAGTCTCGGAGTATGGGATGGTGTCCCAAATATCTTGCACGACCAATGGAGATTCACAGGCACTACTGTTAATCCAGTTGATCAGGCGGATTCTCGCGAGATTCTTCAAAGACGAAATGCAGAATTTGTCGGCTGCCATAAACACTCCGAGATTATTCCACGTCGCTGCATGAGGCTCCAAATCTTCGTCTGGGCCATCTTTTTTGTCCTGAAGATCTGCATCGCCTGTCTCTTTGTAATCTTGAACATAGAGAAAAGAGATCACTTGTTGAATTGTTGCTAGCTCATCCTCGGGCAGGTCGATTTGTGATGAAGAAGCCTTCTTATTAAACTATTACTCATGATTCACTAACAATGGAATAAAGGACATGTACCTGAAATCCTCCCATGATGGCAGCGTCAAAAAATGGCGACTGTGAACAGACAATCGTACGATGAACTTTTAACTTACAGCCTTCACACGATATCGTCATGTCTCGACCGCTTTAAGCTATTTTGTCTCTTAGTCTTCGGTAAAATCGTCCGAAAAACAGCGTCCATCGAGGTGCGACAAAAACGAAAGATAATCTGTGAGGTTTCTCAAATTGGAGAGTTGAAAGATTAGTTGGGAGATCTGTGATAGTGAGAGACGAAGATATGAGAGCTCAGGGGCAACGGACAGGCCTTTGACCAGCCTGCTCAGCCAGCCAATTCTCTTTGTTTGCTAGACAAAGAATCATCCGTAGCAAACAGAGAAGGACCTACTCTGATGGAATTCGCCTTTACGATTGGAAAGCAGAGTGGGTCGGTACTTTCCTTAGTTCCAATTGGCCACGTGCTCCAATCTGTATCTGGCCGTCTGGACCCTTGTTGAGCCAATCCAGTTTCAATTACAGCCGAGGCGCAGGCTTGGTGGATGTTATACGCCGCTCCGCTTTTTGGTCTTCATTCATTAGTCATTTCCCTACTAGTGTAGAAACAATGACCACGGTGCAACTTGCGATTAAATTTCTTATTTTGGGGACCAAGAGATTTACGATTGCCTTTGATGGCGGAAAAGCTGAGAGGAGTTTAGTGGAATTGTCTGAATATCACAACTGGGGAAGCTTCCCTGATCAAAATTAGCGGTTATGTGCCTACTTTCTAAAGAGCTGAGCGGATTGTCGTCCTACGATGGTCTGTCGGTGAGGGTTGCCTTGGCTCGAATTATAATGGCAGGCTGACGTGGATAGGTTTATGCCGAAGTGGGCGATATTGTGACTCGGGGGCTGGGAAAGGCTCGGGAACTACGCGCCGACCTGTAGGGCTAATCATACTCTTGAAGGGAACCTCCATGAGCCAGCGTTTATCACCAATGCTCCATAACTCTTTGTAGGGTTTGAATTGAAAACAAGGAAGCCGTTACCCCGCACTTCCCTCCTTTCTAATAGCGGAATGGATAATCAAATCCTTCGGCTGGAGTAAGTTGGCTAATCCAAATCACTAAGTCTCTGCGATATTCGAATAAAGAGTAAGATGTATTTATATCTTTCTTAAACAGTAAGAATCTTTTGTATCAATGGATTGAGTGAACGTGATTCATTCGCATATTTGAGTTTGCTTTGTTGAATCTGGTAGCTCTGAACCGATTGAAGATACTTCTTTTATGGATAGCAACAGTTGTCTAGGAGGTTCATAAATGTGAGCAAGGACTTAGTTGAGAAGGTTTCTGTTTACTAATGAGGACCTGAAAGTCTGATGTGTTCTAGTCAATTAGCTACCACTCTACCAAGGTTTTGCTTGCCCTTAGAATACAGAAGGCAAGTTTCATCAATGATATGATTATCGAAGCCTCGCCTAACCTCAACTGGTCAAACAAACGGATCGGATTATAACTAATTGTTTGATACAAGTAATTTCCTAACCATGTCTCATATAAGGTACGAATTGGAGAAAATAGTATTGGAATTCTGGATTATGATGTATCATGGGGTTGCCAAAGTATGAAAGCTTTTTCCAGATCGCCGTGGCATGTGGCATTCCAAGCATGCCGTGTCGCAGCGGATGCTCGGGGGTTAGTAATTTGGTTAGTAGACTGGCTTGAAGGCGCTTGTCGAAGTGTTCAACATCTTATGTTCGGCGACCTCAACCGCCATCATCCGATGTGGGGTGGCAATCGTATCCACACACAATTTATTGAAGGCGCCAGCAACCTGATCGAATTTTTCAAACGCTAAACCTCCATAGCTGCCTCCCTCGAGGCGCTGCAACCTACTGGGCCCTGAATAACCCAGGCCAAAACTCGACTATCGACCAGACCACAACGGACAGACCGGATCGTCTGGTCAAATGCCCCCTATATCACGAGAACTACGGATCTGATCACCGCGCAACCTACTCGGAATGGGATCTACAACAACAAATTGGACTCAGCACTAAAGTCAAGAAAGCATACAAGCGAAAGTATACAAGCGTGCAGACTGGGCCAATAGGTATGTCCATAGGAATCTCGAGATATCCTGCTGTTTTGTATGTGACGGTGCGGTCTGGCTTGATGGATGTCATTTTGATTTATGCTATTTTCCTTTTTGTTGAGACTTTCAAGCTTAAAACTTGAAGTGAAGCACTCACAGGTGTTGATGATAGATTGGTTCCTGTTTGTCCCCTCATTTGAGTCACCGAATTACACGGTTTGATGATGCGGGAAAATTCGGATCCTTCTCCGGACGTCCAATGGATTGCCTCATGCTCTCCGATCCTGGCAAGGCTATTATCTTGTACCAAAGTTGATGTTCTAGGGAAGTTTCTCTCATTTTCGTCGCATATAACTTTGATCGCGACGGTGATTAGTCCAATGTCAACCAAGCCGACTTGATTGTTCGAAGTTGACGCGTAGCAAGAGCGCGTCACTTGACAACATTTGCCCCTGAAGTTTATCTAGCACAAAGGGTAGACGCTTCCCGGGGTTCCAGGGGTTCAGTCTGTCAAAGAGACTCCAAGTAATTTCCAAGGTAGTGCATCCAGTTGACGTATTCCACGTAGCTTGCTGCGTGGGATGCACGTCCGCGATACGCGACCGTAATACTTCGGGATTTGAGAAGGAATACCCAAATTGAGATAGTTCCAAGCTGAAACTATAGGGTAGCACGATACAGAGCATGGTTACCGGCCAACTGATGACATGATTCAATGGAGAGGACCGTGAACTCGTCGCTGTCCAATATGCAAGCGCGTGTTTGCATTGCAGAGCCCCCGCGAGGCGAAGCACGATCGCCTCAACAAGAAGCTTATCCCATAGGCCGCGGCGGGTGAGTAGCAATCTCAGGGCTATTGAATGAGTTATGCCGTGGCTCATATTACTGTGGACTATTGTCATGCATAAAGCGGGCAGCCTCACAACCGACACCACGTTGCAACAACCCTGTATCTTGCATGCATGAGCCAACTCAGTTCTTTCCACTTTGCGCTGCAAGAATGGGTATCGAGGACTTCGGTAAGTCTTTTTTGGAAATTGATATCAGATACAGCTTCAAATTTTAGCCCATCCAGCTGGGGTTCATCGCCTGGAAATCAAGGCTTTCTGTACCAATCAGTCTGCCCGTGGCCAGAATGATTGTGCGTTCATTCAGCCTCGGACTTTATTTTTCAGGGAACTTGCCCCCCCCCCGCCCCCCCCCCCCCCCCCTTCTTCCGCCGCCTCGGCTGCAATAGGAATTGCGGATAACAGAGGGGTCGAGGATATTGGGATATATAAATTTGTCGTGTCCGGCTAACGGTCAGCAATGAAACATTCCACATAGCAGTCAAGAATCAAAATTCCCCGAGTCAGACAGTCTTCCATCATGACAAGTACTATAACCCAGCCTTCAGCTTCAAACGTGCCAAACGGTAATCCTGCTCCGCCAGCTCCGGTCAACTGCGATTTTCTCCAGAGATTGCTTGACCAGTTGAGCATGTTCGCAAACAGTGACCACGCGAAGACCGCTGAAGATTTTGTCAAAGACAACGATAAGCTGCACGCAGACTTGGAGGCTAAGAAAGCCGAGATATTCACCCTTCGACAGGAAATTAAAAGCCAAGTCGATGCCAAGGTCCTGACTTACAAAGAGGTTTCCAATGCATTGATGAATGAGTCGTCAAAGCTTAAGGATGCCGAAGCACGGAATGACTCCCTCTTGGCCTCACTTTCTGAAAAAAAGGAAGAATTACGGGAGGCCAATACCAAATTTCAGGCTCTTGAAAAACGAATCGAGGCTCTACAGGCGAGGACTGACTCGCTGAAAGCGACCTTGAAACAAAAGTCAAAGGATATCACTCTTATGAAAGACAAAGAGAAAAGTCTTAATGCGCTTGTATCTTCGGAGAAACAGAAAAGCACCGACGTCGGGAACCAGCGCCAAATAGCTATGGAGGAGCTTCAAGGCGTGCAACTTGAGCTGAACACCCTGCGTGGCTTCTGTGTGCAGAGGGATCATGATGTTGACCAGGATGCTATGTCAGTTGCAATGTCATTCAATATAAGTCCAAATACTCATGGGAATACAGATGCAACGAGTTCAACCAGCTCTGGGAGCTCGCTGCGAAGGAGCTTTCAAGTGTTTTGTACAAGGACATTCAGCCAGATATTCTCCAGGTCAGTTTCACAAAATTGAAAAACGAATACTAGCCCCAAAATTGACATGAGTTCCAACTTAAGAACGAGGGAGAATGGGATACCCTAAGAGGGCAAGGTCGAAGCCTTGCAGCGCCATACCACATCGCAATACCAGCTTCAAATTCGACTGCAGCGAAGGGGATGCGCCTAGTGGTCGTCCTCGCCACATTGTCCAGAAGATCGACCAACAAATCTTTCAACCGAACTATCTCATCTCCGATATTGACAATCTCCGAGAAATTCTCAGCAGGGTGGCCGAGAGCGAGGTCGAGCGCGAAGCGCACTTCCGCTCGGTCATGCTAGCAATTGATCCCGCATTGCAAAAGGAAAACCTCCAGTTAAAGATGCAAACCATCTTACGGGAAGTGTCGCATGGTCTATACCCTCTTCTCTCGAAGACCCAATACGGCGCCTTCCAAGACAAAGTCCAGAAAGTTATCGAAAATGCCGCCAAGCTACGGAGAGACATTCAATGCTCTTCCCAGAAGTACGAAACGGAGTTCGACCCGAAATACCAAGAAGGCGAATGGTGCCCATTCGAATTTCCCGGCTTCGAGAATGAGCTCAGTGCTGATATTCTAGGTAGCCATCACCTTGCGGTTTACCCGCAGCTTTCCTTGATTCAAGGGGGCGACCGACACTGCTTGGAGTGTATTAGTCTTCTCCCGCAGTCGCATGAGCTGTGCAATCTCGCGGCGGATGAGATGGTGCAGAGCCGAACTAGTCATACTATCACCAGCCTCCCAGTGAGGAAGCCGAGAAGACCTTCTGTATCTGCTAATGGCGCACTAACCAATGAGAAGCGTCTCCCAGAAGGGAAGATCAATGGTACGCGGTAGCATGGAATTGCCATGTCTCTTCCTTACGGTTTTGAGATTTTTTCGGAGATTTTCGATCGCTTTCGCACTTCCTAGGAGCATCTGGCTTGTCCGCATCTCCAAGCCTTGATTTTTTGGGTTTATGCGAATGTAGTGAATGAGTACTAGTGTACCATGCCAGTCAAATTCCCTTGATTTATACTATCATTTCATCATGATGTTCCCAGTTATTATTCTTTCCGGTACAAAGTTTCAGTGCTCCGATCGTAGCGGTGAGCGAGTATACTGATGTATTCCAGACCTCTTTCCAGGTTAATTCCGCCGGCTTTACAGGAGACTTGAAGTCAACTGACCCAGAGGTCTTGGTTCCCATCAAACCAGTTCTCAAATTGAGTACCTCGAATATCCAATATGGAATTATGATAAGATGTTGCAACCAGATACATTTCACGAGCGTAAATAGAAGCGGTGAAGCATCAAATTTTGGTGGATAACATACAGTCGCATTTTGAACGAAAGGGGGCCCATTCAGGATGTCCCAAAGGCATGGCATGACCTCTTGAACTCCAGTTCAGTCGAAGTCATTGGAGATATCTGGCGTAGCCTCAGTATCGCATTGGAAACAACGGAGCGATTTAATATTAGCAGCACCTAATATTGTGAGGCATATCAAGCCTCTATCGCCCTTTAAACGGCCGGAAATGATATCAAAGCTCCTCTTGCATTTTCAGATGCCTCTTTGAACAACCCAGTTATGGAGATTAAGTCATTTCGGCAGCTTGCTATTGGAGAAGTTCTCACCTGCAGTTTTCTTTTGCATATCCTCACAAAGCAAATGTGGGATTTATGAGTATAGGATGTATTATGATTTTTGGTCAAAGAAAACAATCCGTTAGAGTTGTCCTAGGCAATTAATATAATTGTGCTGGTGACACTGACCCAGACACCGGGATCTGAAGACACGAATTGTAGGGACAAGATGAGGCGGTGAGAGATGAGGAGGGGCTGAGCTGAGAAGTTGGGGGTTTAAAAACGTTTGGTACAGGTGACTAGCAGGCAGTTGTTTCTAGAGATTTTCTTTAGTGCGTGTAGTGTAATAAGGGGTCCTGTAAATGTATTTTAGAGTAGAGATAAGCGATCGGTCTACTATCGTTTTCTTTTGAAATGAAAGCGCAGATGGATGTACGGGGCTGACGCTGATGGAGTTTTCATTCTCGCCTCGAACAATGAACTTATGACTCGACTCTTCGTCTCCGACATCAAGCAAACCCCATAGTCAAAATGCATACAAAATACCCAGCTCAAATTGATTTCATAGGTGGACGAGATCAGTAAATGTCATAGTTCAGCGAACTGGCAAGTGACAATCCTTCCCTGAGTTGGGCATTGGCACATCGATGTCCCTCAATTTCCAAGCATGTTGCCAGTGATTGGGAGATTGACTCACTTATTTTTTGATAGGCTTGTTACGCGAATGATTTCTGGTTTGAAATATGCTTGCTGGCTGACTGCCTATCGTGGCTCAAGGTAAAGGAATCAATGGATGGATTTGATGGATTTGGCCATCAATTGTTGTCCACACTTTTTACTGGAATAGTGCACAATGACATATCAATGTCGCATAGTACTCGAAGATTTAGAGTCAGGATTAGTGAGGACTGAATTTTATGTATATCAGTACTAGATAGCAAGAATTATCCGTATTAGTGGATTGGGTGAACTATTCATGATTCCCATTCATATCTCTCCAAGTTGCTTTGTTATGCCTGATGCGATTAAGCCAGTTGAAAATGATTATAATTGTATATATGTACTCATTCTTGTCTGGACCATTTGGGATCGTGGGTGGGGCTCTGGTTGAGAGTTAATTCGGTCATCAATGAGTACCTAAAATTTTGATCTGCTCAAGTTGACTTTGCTACGTTTTCAAAAATCGTATAAGTGATCAAGAAAATTGCTTGACCTTGGGTATGAGAGAGCTACAATTCCATCAAGAAAGGTCCTTCTTGTCCATAAGAAAAGACCAGTCTAGCCAATATTTGTCAATGAAATAATTAATCAATTATCTCCAAGTTTTGAACTAGTCAAATTCACTGATCAATTTCACCGATTGATTGATTTGATGGATTTGATGGATTTGATTCAAACAGACTTTCTTTGGAATCTTTTGATGAGACTCTTGAGTTCGGTCTGCGCGCTGCCTTCCACCGCCCAGCTTCGTTTCAGGTCGGCTTTCCTTTCTTTCAGGTGAAATCAGGAGTTTTTGCCTTTGACTCACAACCTCACATGTCAATCTAACAGCAAATCTGCCTGGGATTGTTTGGAAGAGGAAAAAAGTTTAGGCGGATTGTCTCTGCTGTAAAAACTACGACTCCTCATAAAAGGCCGCTTACCCTCTCTTCGGATGAAACCTACCTTGATGAGTGGGAGAGAATTACAAAAGACCCAGTCAAGCGAATTGCATTTGAAAGGAGGTGCATTGAATATGAGCTCGCTGACGAGAAACGGGTAATTCTTCTGCAAGAAAATTCCCATAGTAGAAGCCACTGTCGCTTCTGGGACTGCGTTCCTCGCAAGTTATGTGGAAAGCCTAATATCAGGTCTGCATTTCGTTTGAACGTTAAAGACCTTTCTGGCCGATACTATGGGCTAAGACGTCGTAAAGGGACCACCTTATCAAACCCAAGTTTGGCCACAATTAACTCCTTCATTACCCCTTTGCTCTCTCCTCTCCCTTGTGCTCTGGCCTTTGATTTTGTCGTGGGGGCCATGAGATGAAACGATGGACGCATAAGTTGAAAATCTGTTTCTTTCTTCGGCTGAACCTGGAGGTATATTGTCAACGACAGAGCTTCGCGGCAGGTGATTTAGTGCCGTTCGGCCCAGAACGAGTGCTTTCAAGGCTCAATGGAACACCTACACCCTCAGGAAGCCGCCCTAGCAGCCTATCAATTGCTTTATCTCCAAAACACCCTCGACCGTCGCCGAGCTGCTTAAACAAGCATCATTATCGACCAAAAACTTTTCCAAACGACGCTCAAATAGCCCCCCATCGCTCTCACAAACTGCGTTAAACTAAACTTATCAAGGGCTGTTAGCTTACCATGCAAAGTGGTATATAACGTGAGCAAGAAAAGAAGGAATTATGCGGAACTACTCACCCATACATGCATCCTTTCCTTCGTCTCGTCACATCTCTTGATGGTTGTTCATCATGTCACAACGGCTGCGCCGTAATAATACGGGACTTCTTTTCACGATCCCCCTGCCCACCCCCCACATCGACCCCTCCAGGTCCAGATTCAGATTCGGACAAATTCGAGTCATGCAAACTATCGATATCACTTGGGCCTCTGCTTTCCACCTCCTCTATACCCACATCAATCTCTTCGTCTTCTTCTGCATTGTTCACCCTTGTCTCCGCTCTACTCTCCCTCTCCACCGCAGCATCCCAGTCAAATTTGGTGATTGTAATCCATCGGATCCTCTGCACAAACATGCGCTCTTTTCTCGCGTGTTTGTTGCGCTCCCACTTTGCTTTGCGCTCGAGCTTGTCCGTTTTCCTAAGTTTCAGCTTGCTACTAAGTCTGCTCTTGAGCTTGTCCTTGGCCTTGTCCTTGTCAATGTCGCTCATTGTCTTCTTGTACCGACTCTGCGCCCATCGTGTGTTTCCTCGGCTTGCCAGACGCTCTGCAGCCGCTGCATACTTAGCGTCATATGCGCTAGTCTCGTTGCCGGCCTGGGCAACAGCTTTCTCGTGCTTGTGGACCTTACGGATGCTTTTCTCTTGCTTTCGCCGCTGCATGTATTCTAACCGCTTGGCTTGCCAAGACCCCATTTTCTTCAAGAAACTGTCCGGGGTTTTCATTGGCGCGACATCCAGTCTAGGTCTGCACCGTAGCTTCCAGGGCTGCTAATCGTCGACGGCGGGGTTCCCAATTCTGGAGAAGCGGAATTCCAATTTTCATCGTGTTCTGGCAGAGGAGGGAGCTTGAAGCGCTGACTCTCAGGAATACCGACCTCTTTCATCATCTTCTGCGTGGCGAGAACCTTCATTCGCAAGCCTCATACACGAAATATGCTGTCGTTGACGCTGTCCACATAGCTTTTGGTGCGGGCGTAGCTCACGGCACCAGCCGTTAGGCCTGCACCTATTTGTATCCCTGTACCGATAAAGCCTAGAATTCCCGTGGGGTCGAACGCCATCATACCGCCGGCGAGGCCCAGGACCTGGATGATCGGTGAAGCTAGAAATGCCTCGTTCAAGTTGTCGACGATCTTCAGGAATTCTTCTTCTGTGATAATCGGGCGCAGCTCCAGAGGGAAAGCTCGAGCAAATGGCGAGATATTTGTGTTGAGGAGCTTTGCTGTGGTTTGAGGTATGACAATGGGCTTGAAGTCAGGAATCCCATCAACATGCCGTGAAGCTGACGTAGTGCTCTTTTCTAGCGCGTCAAGAACAGTAGGCAACCCCGGGGAATCTTTCTCTGAGTTGCTTTTTAATGTCCCTGCCAAACTTTCCTTGTGGTCTGTGCCAGACACTAAGTGTCGTAACTCTTCTGGCTGTATAGAGACATCACAGAAGACCAGTGGTCCGATGTCGTGATCTGAAGTGCCATCGGATTTAGACATTGCTAATGAAAATGTGCAGTTGAGAAGAATCATGGAGATGCCATATGTGAATTTTTGTGTTGAACCTTTGACCTCAGCTGTAGGGCTGGGATAGACGGATGGATGGACTTTTATTGGGTCTTAATGAACGGCACTTCTCAGCTAGCGAGCGACAGTGGCTACTAGTTGAAGAACACGTCAGTAAGAGGAGGGTGTTGAATCTAGAGCATTCTATCCACACCAAAGGGTTTTCAACAAAAGGTCAAGGAGTCCCATAGTCTTAATAATATTTTGCCACTTCATAGCACGGGTCTCTGTAGTGTCATCTAATTGTACAAAATTGTGATGTTAGTGTTTGGAACTGCGGGGTCGTCCGATATAAGGCTATCATCTGCGCCTCTCGTCTGGCGGTCAGTGCGTTTCCTAATACTTGTCGACCCCCGAGGTTTTTTTCACCAACATGTTCTCCACCTCAGAGATGTGCGCAGCCCTCCGCGATGTCGGTGTAGATGTCACGTGAGGCAGCAGGAGGTGGAGTTTGATATTTTCTGACCCAACCTCGAGGGCCGCCTGGAGAATTGCATGGATGATCTGCTGTCCTGATTTGTTTCGTGGGTTCTGGATTGCTTGTAAGGCCGATCTGCTGTCACAAAGGATTGTTGCCGTTGTTTGCCTTTCATTTTCGACACTTGTGCGTTGATGTGCTAACTTGAACACGATGCTGATCACGTAGAAAATCCCAATGAGCTCTGCTACGTGGACCGACCAGCGCTCCATCGGTCCCACTTGGACCTGTCTAGATTCTACCACCCCTTTGTTGTCGTCAAGTGCTACAATGGGAGTACCTAGATGGTCTTCCCGCCCCGAGGCATCCGAGTAGATGATAATGTCGGACGTGTTTCGTACTACCTCGTCCATCTCTCTTGCTACTTTACGGCCAGGTTTAAGTAAAATCTGCGCGGAGGCGTCCCTTCGCCATGGGGGTAGTGGACGCGGGTCGATTGTTTTAAGCTCCCTGAGTCGGTCTATGTCTATGGTTTTCATCGCCTCCGCTAGGGAAAACGTGTGTACGGCCTACGTTGTTTCTCCGATTCTGGGCGCGTAATAATGCGTTCTAAACAGGGTGATCACGGGGAAGTATGTGTAGTCTCGTGATGGTCCGCTGTGCCCGGTGACGAAGACGAAGATATGTAGGAAGTATGTAAGCTTCGACTTCTAGAGTGATAGTGGCTATTGTTCTGAATGCTGAAAGGATCTGAATCAAAACGGTTCTCTGAACTGTGTTTAAGTGGCGGAGATGGACTTTATCTCGTAGCGGGTCGTACCAGACAGTTAACACGTAGTTAACGATGGGCGCGACACAGGCTTGGTAAAGCTATTGTATCTGCTCCGGTCGTAGGTATCGGAGTCCACTGAGGGCGATCGCTGTCTTCGTGGCGTGCTTGATGGCCTGCTGTACGTGTTCCTTCCAGCGGAGCCCCTGGTTAAAAATGATACCTAGTAGCTTGCTTTGGGTGATGGTTTTACTTACGCTCCATTGAATATTACTTCTCCCTCTAGGTTTACGCCTCTCTTCCTGGTGATGTAGATAAGCTCTGTTTTCTCTGCCGCGAAGTGGGAGCCGGTTCGTCTTGCCCAGCCTTTAATCCGAGGGATATCCTTAGCCTGTATCTTGGCGAGATTCTCCTTGGTTAAGTAACCTACTCGCTATCGGAAGTAGTTATTAATGAATGTTAACGCTCCGCCATGTGAGTTAACCGGTTAGTTAACTAGGTCGGTGTTGAAGAAGGTAAATAGGATGGGAGAGAGCGGCGATCCTTGCGCTAGACCTGTATAGGTTAGCGATTAAGTCTCGGTGCGGAAATCATTAAATCTAATATTGGCGTAGCAGTCGCTCATGAAGCTCTTGATCCATCTTCTGGCTGCTACCGGTATCCCCTTTACCTGTAGCGATACGTCTAGACTGATCCAGTTTACTCCATTGAATATACCTTTTAGATCGAATACGATTAATGTCACTACTTTATGTTTGTACCACGCTTTGTCGATTACGCCAGACAGAATCAGTAAGGCTTGCTCGGTTGTTCTGCCTGGGCGTCCGCCAAACTGGCTGTTTAGTAAGAGGTTATATTTCTCGGCTAGGTAGGACAGTCGTCTGGCCACCACTGCTTCTAGTAATTTCCCCAGCGTGTTAAGTAGTAAGATTGGGCGATAGGCACCGGGTACCGAGTAGTCTGATTTACCTGGTTTCCTTAACACGATGATCTTCGCGCTTTACTACTACTTCGGGTGGTGCCCTAATTCCATATAAGTCTTAAAGATGTTAGTAATTGTGCTTTTGAGATATGTCTATAGGCTCTTCCAGACAAGCATCGGTAGGTCATCTTCTCCTAGTGTAGTGGTCCCCTTCGCCATCTTCAGTGATCGCTCAATCTCAAGTTCTGTAAGGGGCTCCCATAGTAGCTCTAGTCTTAGCGATTCTGGCTGGCTAGGGACTGGACTATCTATGGAGGGGAAGAAGGTGTTTAAGAAGGTCTCTGCTTTGTCTTCGTTCTAGCTTAGGTCCTCTACGCCTACTTGTAGCGCTGGTATACATCCCTATATCTCTCGAGGTTTTATGTAGGTGGCTACTTTCCAAAGCTTCCCCTCTCCCGCTTCATCCAGGAACTGTTTCTAATGTAAGGCTTTAGTATGCTCGATCGTGCGTGTCCACACTCGTCGTTTTTGTTACATAAGTTGAAAGGCTGTTGTGATGATTGTGTGGTCTCGTCTAAGCCGTGCGTAGCTCTTCTACCACCTTCTACGCAATTGATTAACTTCGATTTATTGGATCTTGAGTTCCGGGGTAAACCATCGTTTGGAATATGGTATTGGGTGCGTATCGGGAGTGAACTGGTTAACCGCTTGGATTGTTGCTACTGTGAGCTTCTCTACTACTCGGTCGAGTGTTAGTCAGGTCTTGACTTCCGTCCAAGGGCCTATCTTACTGGTTACTACTACGCCGATTTTAACCCAGTCTGTACGTTTGTATGCTTTCTTAACTTTAGTGGTGGGTGTACTCTGGGTCTATAGATTCTATTCAGAGTAGGTCGCGCGGTGGTCAGATCCGTAGTTCTCGTGGTGTAGGTGGTACTTGACTAACTGATCCGGTCTATCCGTTGTGGTCTAGTCAATGGTCGAGTTTTGGCCTAGGTTGTTTAAGGCCCAGTAGGTTACGGTACCTTAAGGCAGGTAGCTATGGAGATTAAACGTTTGGAAAAACTTAACCAGGTCGTTGGCGTCTTTAATAAAGTTAGGTGGGATGTGATTGCCACCCTACATCGGATGATGGCGGTTAAAGTCCCCGGAAATAATGAGCCTCGTGTCCCGATGTTTATTTTGTGTGTTTGCTGCGATGGTATTTTGTATAGCTATAAGGATAGGGATTACCGAGTTATCGTTACCCGTGTAGAGAGGGGCTAGAGGGATATAGACAGAAAAGATTAGTATCTAGGAGTTGGCTGTCTAGGTTTTGATGGCTATGACGTCCGGGTGGTCGTAGGTAATTTAGTGGTAGGAGGAGGTGGAGATTCTTTTATTAACGTAGGTAAGGCTTCGGAAGCGTATTGTGTCGGTCTGCGTGGTGGGTCGGTATAGTCTTTAGGTACTGTGGTTGACATGTGTATAGTAAGTAGTAATAGAGGGCTCCTAGATCAAGAGAACATCCAGCTCTTGGCTTTCAGGATCGTTGATCAGTGCCTCCATTCTTGGTCCCGATTTCATCATATTTAACTATAGTATACGTAGATTTCTTTCTAGTATCTGGTAGGGTTAAAGGTCGCTGGTGTTTAACATTGTCGGTCCCCAGTTGGGTCCCCAGTTGGGTGTTCGCTACTGTAGTCCAAGCATCGAGCTCGTACTCCTAGCGGGCATCGCTCCCGTTCGTGTTGTCCAGCGCAGTGTCCACACCGTAGAGTTTCCTTACACGACCATACTAGATGTCCAAACCGTTGGTACCGGAAACATCTTTTATCCTTGATCTCGCGGTTTACCACTTTGGGGATAAAGTGTCCGTTGACAAGGAACCCGTTCCGGAGCATATGCTCCGCTCCCTCTGGTGAGTCGAACCAGATTCCGAGGGAGGCGAATTTTCCCAGCGGCTTGTCCTTTGCCTTCATCCAGGCCAGCTCTTCGATCCGAGAGCCGTATTGTGCTAGGCTATTGCCGTCAATGATTTTCTCTGCTGCCTGAATGGAGCCTGTTTCCAGATTGAACTCCTCTGTTGGGGTGCGATGCACGACGACTCCAAACCGTGGTTTGACCAGCTTGGTGTTGTTGCCCCGTCTGTCGAGCCATTCGGTATTATTGCGCGCCGCTCCGGCTGACTCTTTGTCCTTGAAGCGAATGGAGTAGCCGGTCTTTGTGGTGCCAACACCAGCCACCTGGGCGTTCTGAGTCGCAGCGTCACTCTGCAACGCTGTTTGAATGTGGTTGTTGGCCGCAGCGGTGGGAAGGTACCGTCCGAAAGTGTTCTCCACGTTGTTGTTGTTGTTGTTGTTGTTGTTGTTTCTAGGGTCGGTGAGTGTGCGCTGGGTACTGATTCGAATGCGCTCGTGCTTTTTCTCGGGGTGTGGCCGGGCTGCGGAAAAGGGAGTGTTGCCGCCCTCAGCTGCTTTGGTAGCCCAGGTCCTGGTGGGCATCGCCGGTGGGGTTGCTTCAATCTGTGCAAGCAGTGCCTTAAGCTCTTCGTGCAGTTTCTCTTTCTGCTCCTGGGGGACATGCTGGTTGTGCTTGATCTTCCACGGAAACGAACTTGCGCTTGTGTGTAGAGCTTATCAATCGATGAATTAATGAATGGCCGAAAGTAGAAGTGCTTCAAATGTTGCCGCGGTGAGGTAGTAAGGACCTTTGGGAGTACTAGCAAGTCTAGAGGTGTGTGTTTTGAGATTTCCTCTTATTCTTTTAACAGATCCAGATGTCGGAGAAAATGGGACGGGTTTTGTTCTTAGGAATATTATTGTGTTCTAAATGCATTCAATTTCATTGGCTAAAAGTCTGGGTCTATAAACATTTAATTGTATCATTGGATAAAATTAAGTACCTACGTATGTAGATAATCATCACTCTTGCATGCGAACTTGACACTATATTTATGTATTCCGAGTCGAATTCCAGATGGGAGCGGCGATGTTAGATGCTCCTGTTCGCCTTTCCCTCAATTCCACCTGGGCAGTCAATTCGACGATCCTCTGCCTGAACAGTGCAAGGGCTGCGTTGTTTTTCTGAATGTTCTTCAGATCATAGATGTGCTAGTGTTAGTGATGTACTAAGCCCCACTGACGTCACATGGGCCCTACGTCATCGAGGGGAGCCTCAGACAATTTGGATCGATAACATTTGGTCCATTATCCTTGGATTCTTAAAGAACTCACGCGCTTCCAAAATGTTCTAAAAACCAGACGTTGGGCAAAGCTCGACTCAATTGTTTTCTTCGCGACATTTTGAACTACATTGTCTACACACATCCAAGTTCATGTCATGAACAGCACACTCCGCAGACATCTGGATCTCATCAACATCTGAACTTCTTTCTTGTCAATTCAACGACCCTCAAGTAATCTCATTGATATTTCAGCATTGAGAATTCAGCGTTAACCTCAGCATGACTTCGCAAGGCTCCCAGGCCTCTGGCAGCGGCCCGGAAACATCACAGACAAGTTTAGAGACTTCAAATCAGACCTTGTCGCAAAGCCAGCCCACCGAGTCTAGCCAAAACGATGGCCATGTTTCGAGCGCAAATATGAGTGGCTCCGATCGAATATATCCAGCCAGATCCCTTGTGCCGAACTCATCCCGGCGTTCCCATGCGTTACCGGTACCGTCCCCAACCATCACCGAGGAATTAGAGGAACCTTCCTATCAGCCACCGAATCCTACGAATGACAATGACTCGCAACCCGGAGCAACAGTCCCTTCTATAGCCCGTGATATTCATGCCCCCTCCCACAAAAGCCTGAGTGTCTCAATTAACGATGAAATTTCCTCAAACACCCCTGCTACTGGAGATCTGGAACACGTGGCGGAGTCATTCGTGTCTGATACAACGGCTCAGGGAGATCCCGATGCGAACGAGCCTCTAATGACCTCCCGAATGGAGCACGTCTTCACGGATGAGGGACATTATGTTTCGACTGGAAATGGTAAAACTACCATTGAGCGTTGTGAGGATGAGCCAATTCGGACACCAGGTGCAATTCAAAGCTTTGGTGCGATGATTGCCTTGCGAGAAGAATCACCTAACAAGTTTTTCGTCCGTACTGTGAGCGAAAACTCAGAGCTCATTCTTGGATTTTCACCACAACAACTCTTCGCAACAGAGAGTTTTACCGATCTCTTGAATGAAAATCAGCGGAATGTCTTTCTAGAACACCTCGACTACGTTCGAGACGACTCATATGACTTGATAATCGACGGCCCCGAGGTTTTTCTCCTGACGATCAGACAACCCTCTGGAGATGACGTTCGCTTTTGGTGCGCAGCGCATGTCAACCAAGAAAACAAAGACATCATCATCTGTGAATTTGAGCTAGAGAATGATCGCCTGAATCCATTGAATATTGAAGAACGAAACCCTCCGGACACTCCCATCAGCACTTTACAAACGAATCCACCTCCTACCGAAGCTCAGTATGCTGAAAGCACAGTCAGTGCAAGTAACTCTGTGCGCTCGATTCGGGACGCGCGCTTCAAAAAAGGCGAAGCCGCGGCCATGCAAGTCTTTGGTGTACTTTCCCAGATACAAGCACAGCTGTCCCACGTGGACGATGAAGAAACGTTGCTCAAGGTCACTGCGGGACTTGTCAAAGAGTTGGTCGGATTTCATCGAGTCATGGTTTATAAGTTTGATGAAAATGCCAACGGGAAGGTTGTAGCGGAGCTGATGGATTCCAGCATCACTGTGGATCTATATCAAGGTCTTCACTTTCCTGCCTCGGACATTCCAGCTCAAGCTCGCGAGCTATACAAGATCAACAAAGTTCGATTGCTCTATGATCGGGACCATGTTACAGCACGGTTGGTTTGTCGTACCTTGGACGATCTCGGAACATCCCTTGATATGAGCCACGCATACTTACGAGCAATGTCACCAATTCACAATCAGTACTTGGCAAATATGAAAGTGCGCTCATCGATGTCAATAAGCATTAATGCCTACGATGATCTCTGGGGCTTGATCTCCTGTCATTGGTACGGTGATGAGGGTATGCGCGTTCCGTTCCCAATCCGCAAGCTTTGTCGGTTAGTTGGCGATACTGTGGCTCGAAACATTGAGCGTATTTCTCGAACTTTCAACCTTCAAGCGCGTGCGATGATGAAATCAGTACCAAAAGAAACAGATCCGTCAAAGTACATTGTTGGAACCTCAGAAGACTTGCTACATCTTTTCCAAGCTGATCATGGCGTACTCTCCATTGGAAATGAAACCAAACTATTTGGTGGTGAGGAAAACACACAAGAAGTCCTTGCTCTAGTGGAATACATCCGTCAACGAGAGCTCACATCGATATTGTCATCTCATGACATCAAGAAAGACTTTCCCGACTTCAATTATCAACCTGGGACAAACAGAATCTCAGGCTTGCTCTATGTGCCAATAAACTCCAAAGGACGTGATTTTATCATGTTCTTCCGCCTCGGTGAATTGAAAAAGATCACATGGGCGGGGAATCCCTACAAGCCTGCTGGTGGTGGAATCGGCCCTCTTACACCACGCCAAAGCTTCAAAGAATGGCGTGAGATTACGCTGAGTCGGTCGAAGGAGTGGACTCAATATGATATCACTACGGCGGGAATTCTTGGATCAGTTTATGGGAAATTTGTCCAAGTTTGGCGACAAAAGAACATTCTTAAGAAGGAATCTCAGCTCACGCGTCTGCTGCTGGCAAATTCAGCTCATGAGCTTCGAACGCCCCTGAACGCAGTCATCAACTACTTGGAGATCGCGATGGAAGGAAGCTTGGATGAGGAAACACGTGAGAATCTTGTTCGTTCCTATTCAGCTTCCAAGTCTCTCGTCTACATCATCAACGATCTGCTAGACCTTGCCACTGAACAGGGGCAACAACTCATCAGGAACGAACTTCTCAAGTTAGAGCCTACGGTGCGCGATGCTTTTGAATTCTTGGCGGTGGAAGCTAAGAGAAAGGGCATCTCTTGTGTATTGAGAATGAATCCCGGGATTCCAGATGAAGTGTTGTGTGACGAGCGTCGCTTGAGACAACTATTTGTGAGTCTTGCGACCAACGCCATTGAGCACACATCGAAGGGAGGTGTCGCTGTTCAAGTCTCCACATCCGGCACGAGAGGTGGCTCTGCGCTGGTTGAAATCTCGGTCATCGACACAGGATCAGGAATGTCGAGATCCAAGCAGGAGCGCCTTTTCAAAGAGCTTGAAGAGGTCTACGCTGATCAGCACTGGGTCAAAGAGGGCGACGATAACAACTACCATAACCAGAAGCACCACGTTATTGGTACCGGCCTTGCTTTAACTGCTCGCATTATTCACATCATGCAAGGCCAGCTCATCTTCAAGTCTAAAGAAGGAAAGGGAAGTCGATTCAAGGTTATTCTTCCACTTCATATCCCGGGAGAGGACACTTCCTCATCACCACTGGAAACTGATGTCTCTGCTCTCACGGAGGGGCCAAATTCACCACCTATCTTGGATGGAGAGTTAACGCTGGTGAAGAACGACAAAGATGATACACCAGAGCCCTTCAGAGACTTGATTGATGATGGTCTTGACGACACTGCAACCCGGTCTATAGGGTCAGTCAGGCCACCAGAAGACTCGAGTGGTGGAGCAAGTGAGAAACATCAAAAGAAAGAACTTCCCTTACGCCCTTCCAGACAAGTTCTTGACAGATCTCCAGAGCCTTCTGATGTACAACAAGGCCAGCCTGAAGCGCATGAAGGTGTTCCACAAGACGATTCTCTAAACCTCACACCACATCCAGAAGATCCAACACCCGCGCCCCCATATGTCCCTCAACTGAATATTCTGATCGCGGAGGACAATCCAGTCAACAGCAAAATCCTCGAAAAACGGTTAACGAAGACCGGACACAAAGTTCACTTGACCAACAACGGAGAGACATGCGTGGAAGCATTTTCATCGCAGACCCAGACCTTTCATGCGATTCTGATGGATATCCAGGTCGGTCTAAATTCTCCCTAGCACCCCTGTCCTGGCCCGTGCTAACCAGTAGTAGATGCCCATCGTCGACGGAATCACTGCGACGAAAGTAATCCGCGAGATTGAATCCAAAGCCGCTGATGAATCCCGTCGGTCGACTCGAATACCTATACTTGCCGTTTCCGCTTCTGTTGTCGAGCGTGAGAAAGCATCTTACATTGAATCTGGTTTCGATGGGTGGATCATGAAACCAATTGATTTTGCAAGGCTAAAGAATATATTGGATGGTGTGCGTGACCCAGAAGCTCGCAAGGACCTACCCGGAGATAAAGACTGGGAGACTGGTGGGTGGTTTCAGGTTCAATAGCCCTGAAGCGTTGAATGATCTTTCGTGTATCTATATGTAGACTACGTCATGTAAAGCGCCAGATAGATTATACTATATTTCATTGGTGACCTCTCGCAGTCTAGATGGGAGCAGGAATGTGTATGGTTTGACCGTAACGGGCCACCTGTCGCTGCGGTCTTATGCGTAAACACATTAGACTGTAGCGTCAGAGAAGGCCGATCCGCGCTCCCTTGTAGGGAGGCAATGTGTCTGTAGATTGAACGCGGACATTATCCATCGAAAACAGCGAGGTACCGGGAGTCCCGCGCGTCGGAAGATTCTCTGCGCAAAGCTTGGAAATACATCCAGGCAGTCATCGAGCGATCGGTTGTTGAGGAAGAGGTTGATGGCGGACAAGGCTCCTGTTAGAAAGATTCAGCGCGTAGTTCGAAAATGAGGTAGGCATCCATACCGACACTGGTCCCGCCGCAAAGGTCTGGAAGCGAATTGATGGGCAGGCCGATGCGCTCTTCTAGCGCCCGCAGGAGCCGCAGCTGCAGCAGACCCCTCACCCCGCCGCCGTCCAAGCTGAGGATCAACGGGCCCTTGGTAGGAGGGAGTTGGCGGATGACAACATGATTCTCGCAGCCACAAAGAGGACATTCAGGTATATTGATATGGTAAAGGCCGAGCTCGCTGGGCTGCCCAAAGATCACGACACATGTGTCGCACAGGGCGTGCTGGCATGGCAGCATATGCTCGGGCGGCCGGCTTAGACAAACTAAACAAACAACAGCGGATCGCAGCGCGTTCTCACCGCCCTGGCGATAGAGGCGGTTGAGCGTGGTCTTCCGAATGCTCGACGATGATCTGAGCGGGCTGAGCTGCGCAAAATACTGCTTGAATCGCGACAACACGCATCCGTAGCGGCCAATTCTCTCGCCGGCCCGCTCTGCAGCCCACCACTCCCCATAAAGCTGCTTCATCAAAGCCGCCGGCGAAAATCCTGAGAAGTCAGCACTATGCTTAGCGAAGGGGGATTGATCTTACCGTGCATTCCCGGGGGATACGCATCCATGAGGAGCGCAGACGCCACGGCTCCGTAAATATTTCCCTCGGTGTAGCCGTCAATCCGCATCAAGTGCACACCCTCGCACAAAGACTCATGCATACTCGGGGCTTTTGCAAAATTGCGTCGCGCGTGAGCCAACAGATCAAACGGCGTAGTGTTAAGGATGTGCAGCGGGTGTTGCAGGCTCAACTTCCAGAATGCGCCTAGGTGCAATGCCGAGAACAGTCGATAGTCTGACCGCTGCGCGGTCCAAATATCTGGAAGACGGTCCAAAATGAGACCCCGCAACGGTTCAAAGGCGACATCATCGGAGCATCGGCTCCTTTCACGTAAATCCAAGATAGTGAGTCTATCGGCATGAGAAAACTTCCATAGGCTCACTTGGCGCCGAATATCTTCCGGGGGAATTTTCTCGGTCACAATCACAACATGCAGCGCATTGGAGAGGCATTCATCCCCAACCGCCAGCGGTCTGCGTGGGAGTCGGAGCAGTTCCCCGGCTGCTTTCAGGTCGGCCGACGTATCGACAAACAGACACATCATCTGCGTCCAGGGCATGACCACGTAGCTAGCAAGTTGTTGTCGAAGTCGTGCGGGCACCAATTCACCGCCGACGTCAGTCAGTGTGTGCCTCTGGTGCCTTTGCGTCGCGTATTTGAGCCATTTTGTGTCGCCTAGAGATTTCTCCCCACACAAAGCGCTCTCCGCGAACAAAATTGGTTGCTCTGTATGAGCTGTCCGGGCACTGAGATGAAGGCGGATCATGCCTGCTGGGCCTTGACGTGAGACATTGTTTTGCGGGAAAAGAGTCCGCAATGCCCACATACGATTCGCATTTCCCACAAAAAAGAGCAGACAGGGATACTGGCAGCTAGGATATGGCATCTCTTTCACTAGCTCTTCCAGGCGATGGGTATCTACCAACGACCATACGCCTTCCTCGCGAACCAGGTCGAGCCATGCTGCCATTGCTAGCTCGGTGATTCTAGGTTGATGATTTGCGCTCTTTTATAGCAATGATCAGCCAATCTTGGTGGATCGTAGTATTGTAGGTTTAGTCTGTATCCTCACAATCTGCTTCCAAGGCATCATTTGAAGCTGACTGCAGGAGTTACATTATGCCGCTTGCATGCAACCTATCATGTGCTACGCATCTGTGAGCCGAGAGTTGAGGGACCTCATAGAGCACCCTGTATATTTACTGTATAACGACGGTGTTTTTCTTCATGTAGGGGCCTCATTCAGAATGTTCAGAAAAACAATAAACGGCAGACTCTCAAAAGCGTAATCGACTTGGACAGATTATTTGGCAGGAGTGGACAAAAGATTGAGGGTGGATAGTCCTGTTGTAAATCGACGACGTTTTCCAGCATGTCGCACTCCAAATGTATGCATACAGGAGAGACCTAACCGGGCCTCAGTTTTCTCCCCAATGCCTCAACCGTCCATTTGTGGAGAGTGCGCGGAGCCATGTTGAAATTCAATGCAAAACGTCGATGGATCAATGTTGGGCATGCTCGGAAGATCACTTTAGATGAGGTATTAGCTGCGATCAATTTTGAGCCTCCGGTCCTCACAAATTGTCGTTACTTACGATCGCCACTGTCACCGATTGCATAGCTTTCTGAGCCGCCCGTAAAAACTGAGCAACCTGATCAATCAGCCACAAAATATTTCAAGATTGACAAAAGTGAGAAGTCCATACAGGGAATCCACACACCTTGGATCTCTAGGTCTATAAGACCTCGTCTAGCCGAGCGATTCTCCAACATTCACCAGAGAAAACATGTCATCCCTCGCACGCCAGACAATATGGATCGATGCATCCGATCAAAGTCTCGATCCTCGCTCGACGACCACGCTCGTCTCGAACGCGCAAAGGCAACCAGAGGCTCCCTGTCCCGGTCCCAAGGCCAATATATGTGACCAGGATCCGGAGGACCATTTTGACTCAATTGCGGAGATCATTTTCGATCGCCCTCTATATGTTGCGCGGCGGAAGCGAGCAAAGGCGGAATTGGTGCACATTCAAAAGTCAGAATGCGCTACATTGGCACGAAACATCCTGAAAGATTTCAACGACCAGACTCCCCACCGCAGCTTCCGACAATTGCTCGGAGGCTATCGCCATGGCGGTATGGCGTTTCTCGTGTGGGAGCCAGTTGAAGTATCCGTCGAGCAGATCATGGCGACTCAAGGCATAATCAACGCGACGGAAATCATTGCCATTGCGAAACCGGTAAGTGCTGCGCGGCTTTCAGGAATGTATCTCTAACTGCAGCAGGTGCTTGAAGGCATTCGACATCTTGCAGACCATGGGAGGGCCCTCAGTGTGCTGAATGCTAAGACAATATTGCTTACCGCCACTGGCCAAGTCAAAATCGGTATGAGGTGGAACAAAAATTATGGAAAGCAGAGCTAACGTCGGTCTAGCCGGTGTCGAAAACAGCATCCAGATCGACCCAGAAGCGATGGATGCTGCGACTATGAAGCTTTCCGCTTTGGCCCACGTGATCAGCGGTCTGATGAAAAAGAATCCGACATCGTATGAATGGTCTCCCATGATCAAGAATCTTCTCTTGCAGCTCGAGACACGCTCTGTGAAGGAGATATTGCAGGTATGGTCAACCGCATTCCTCCTTTTCTGCGGCTGACAACCAACAGAGCACGGCTTTTAACCCGGGCCCTCCAATCGATGAATTGGTATTGATGGCCAACATCACGAACAAGACCGCGCACCATCGGGTCCTGTATTCTGACCGAGGCGAGGATTAAGCTTCGTTTACCGGTCGTTAAAGCTGGGATAATGGCATTCCACATTTTCGCGGCCCGAGGTAGGCGGGATGGAGAGAAAACAGCCTCCTTAGGAGCTTGACCTGAATGAATGGATAGATGGAATGCAGAACGAGAATTTAAATTGTGAAGTCATTGTGAGAGGAGATATGAGTATGATACTAAGCCTGTTCTGCTAAGAGACGGAGATACGGCACATATCAGAGGAAAATTAAGGCAGTGTTATTAGTTCTTTAGTTCCTCGTCGAGCGAGATTTGAGTCTGGGGGTCTTGGGCACTTCAAAGCAATCGGATCAATGGCAGCAGGAGGGAAGAACCCTTGCATTCTGTAGCGACCAAGTTCAACAGTGAACATTGTCGATCATGGTCTTGTGCCGACTGCCTTCCAGGTAACTAGCTACTTTTCATCTCAGCCCAAGCTATCTACGCGGAACGTGTTCTTTATCCCCGCGGGGCTGTTCTCGGTATAACGGTGGTTTAACTTTGATGCAAGAATTAATAGGCTAGTTGACACCTAAGGTCACAAACGAGCAAACTCCACTGGAAAGTCCGGCATAGTAGATAGGAGCAACACGACACCACTGGTTGAAATCATGAATTTAATAGATCATTCCTGGAGGCCCGTGCGCCCCGGACAAGATCACCGCTTATACCCATCGAGAATCTTGGACCTAACCCACCGCGCGTGATTATTGTCTTCCAGCAAAACCAGCGGGATCCCTCTGGTCGAGTCTTGGAAAATTCCACCATTGCGCTTGCAAGATGCTCCTGTGGTGTTATGGAGAGAGTTATCCGGCTCCAGCCTCTGAGGCGCTGCAGACTCGTCATGTTGCCCGTACTCAACACCCAAAGGATCCTCGCCACCACTAGTCCTGCGCATGACACATGGCTCCACTTCCATGTCAAGGTTGACGGTCGACAAACTCGGGCACTTTTCTCGTTGTGTAATACGGGCAACACGCTCGCGTAGCTTCTAGCCAGTGCACACTGTACTTTTCATCAGCACGACTTCGGGATAGGGTGTGAGAATTGTTTACCTGCGACAGCAATTTTACCCGATTGGGTGCGGATGTGATGCACCAGTACCTTTTCAACATCAACAGGCGCGAAGTAGTAATGCAGACGCGTTCTATTCTTCAGCAATTTGCGCGTCGCTGAAGGGGCGTGCAAAAGATGAATCGAAAAGTTCAAGATCTGGGTCGGTCTAATGTCAGTCTGAAGGCTGCAAGGATGACCCCGTTACAAAGGCGAAACATACATCGAATCCGTGATGCTCCTGTGGAGTTTCCCCTGTCCTTGATCCCATTCGGTCTCCCATCAAATCAAGCTTCAGTATATGCTGTATCTCGCGGTGGACCCAGCCTTGATGTTCTAAGAGATTCGGTCAGCTAGACACGCCATCCGGAGCGTCATTGACTTACTGAACTTTGAATACTCAGTCTGCCAAAGAACTTCCAAACGTCGAACCTTGCTTGTGCGTTCGCGGCTTCCCTCCACCAAATCACGAATGAACGGCAAAGCCCGGAAGAGTCCGATATCCTCCAATGCAAAGACCACCGTTCCATTCTGGCCAAACGAATGTGCGCCTCCGTAAGGGCCAAACACAAAGGCTGGCAAGTTCAGACTCGGCACGCCAGCGTGTAGTATACGCTGTGTTAGCTTTTTTGTCAGCCTGGAGGAAGGTCTGGTGACCACTCGGAGAACTTGACGTTTTCCTTTTTGCGAGGTGGATGGAAAATCGAGAGGTCCGTCCGTATTCGTGTGCTCGGGCTCCGTGGACGTGATGAAAAAAATTGGAAGCTCCAGGCAAACGGCAAACCCCAAGCGTGGCATCCAGAGCTGAACATACTGACCAGGTTTTGTCCGCATTTGAGCTGAAACCGTGATCTTCAGCCAGAGAAGACTGTTAAATAGGCTTACTTCTACTAGATCAGGCCCTAGATACCACGATCGGTGCGACCACATAGCATGCACCAAAGCTCCTGCGCTGCAGGCCAGCCAGGAGCAGATGCCGCCAAGCAAAACCCAACGATACACGGAATTGGCCTGAAACAGATGCACTTCCAGAAAAGAAATGGCGATCAGGGCAAGCGCATAATGGGTCTTCAAGACGAATTGCGGTCGTCGCTGGAGGAAGACATGAAGCGACAGGGGGAGGATCATAGTTAGACTGCATGCCGCCTTGGACCATTCAAATCGACAGTGTTAGTGATTGTGGTTCGACTTTAGGATGTGCTCGTGCTGGGCAAAACTTACCACAATTGGAAGCACGAGTACGGTCGAAATGCGCGCCGTGTTCTTGATAGCGTTGACTATCAGTGTTGTATGGACTAGACAGTGACAGACACAAACACGTCCGAGCCATCTGTGCAGCCACCGAAAGGTCTGTCGCTCGAGGTGGCAAACCTGGGCCGGGAGGCTAAAAGAGAACCCGACGCATAGTGGCAGCAGGTGTATGACAGAAAGGCAGCCGGCACGCATCTGAACGTCTCTCCACGTCGAAGCTCCGAAGACCAAGGCTACGATGTTGAGGCCCCATAAGAACGCAACTATCATGGCCTGCGCGTAGGAAGACAGATCCACACAGGACATATACCGGGGCGCCGGGCATTGGAACGCCCACCATGACACAACTTGGCATGCGCGTGAGAAATAACGCCCTACCTGGTGCGTTAAGCAGTGAAGGAGCCATGCTGTAAAGACGAGAGCTGCTGCTAGCGCGAATTTCTCTTGGACTTCCCGCTGAGCTAGCCAGTTGGTAAGCATTTTCATCCGATGCATGAGGTGGTTGCGACGTGACTCTTTGGGACCAGAAATGAGATATATGGGATTTTCTCGTACAGGGTCTTCGTAGCCTGGGTTCGTCACTCAACCAAGGTTGATGAAAAGGTTTGACTGCAATCGCTAATATTGAGCTTACAGCATCAAAGAATTGATTCTCATGAGACATTTATTGTCCGTCTCTAATGCCTGAGTCCGCCCAATAAAAGCTGCTTATATATAACGAAGGGCTCATGACTGCCACCTAAATGCAGTTTAACCGCACCCATCAACTTTTGTAACCCTTAGTAGAAAGACTGCTTGACCGCAATATCTTGAAGTAAGAAGTTCAAAGTCAAATCGGCTCACCCAGGAATAGAAATAAACGGAGGAAGCTTAAAGCGTTTGTGAGGCTTAATTAATTACGTTCTGATAGGGTCATATAAATCGGACCACGTCCCCATATTCCCAACTCCTTCGTAAAAACCTTCATTATCGCTTCCCATAATCAATATCCAACATGTCGATACGCAATTTCATTCGCCTGCCGCATACTCTTTGGATGGCAGTAAGATGCTGGTACAACTCCGACAAGAATGTCTTGAGTCAAGATGTACCCCGACCCCGCTCCGAGACTCGTTATGCCAGAATGCTGCGAGAAGAGGCCGAGGTCCAATTCACATACAACATTGTTGCAAGTACAGCCAATTGGGTCCTGCTTGCCGGGTATTTGGTGGTTCCTGGCACTTTTACTTCCCTCCAGACGTCCAATCAAGTCGAAAGTGCTCTCAACCACAACGGCGCTGGACGTCATATACTACATACCATCCACAACCCACCTTTACTCGGCATAGCATGTTTCTTCTTGACGGTTGGGATTTTCGCTCTGCTCTGGCTATTTCACTTTCGTCGACTGCGGTGTGTCTACACCTGGTTGATCAACAAGATTTTCATGTGAGTCATGCCAAGAAACATGGGGTTCTGTACTGATAGGCAATAGGCCGGTGTCTCTGAACGCCGCCGCCGGACTTCTCACCACCCTGGTCAATGTTTACACTTCACGCGCTGGCCATTGGTCCGTTATGGCTTTGGCAACGGCTGTTGTCACTAGCTTTACAACACTGGCATTTTCGCTGCTCTTTTATTTCTATCGGTTTCAGATGCTTAAAAAGGTAATGGAAGACGGAAGGATTTTCCACATCTGATATTCAGGGGTCAAATTGCGGTAACATCTACTGCCTGATGATGCAGCATGGAAAAAGCAGCGAAAGTACCTGTTCTCTCGAGATTTCTGTCTACTATTTTTCTATGCGAAAATTGGACTGGTGGTCGTAAACCTTTACCTATTCTGGAAGCCTTTACGTCTGCAGCCGGGACGACAATATACATGCTAAGGAACATCCAAGGAACATCCGTTGAATTCAAAAAGTGATACACCTTGCTTTGATGCCCCTTCCAAAAACATAAGATTGAACAAGCAAGAAAGCAAAGAGGGGTTTCAAGTTTAATTGGTTCGCCCGGTTCAACAGTCAAGTCAACGTTCATTCACCACCCCCTTTGTTTCGTTATTTCAACGCTAATCAAGCCAGTCCAACTGAAAATCACAAAAGATATGAATTTTGACAAATCCTAGCGAGTGCATATATAAAAACCGCTTCCTCCAGCTTGAAAAGGTTCTTGAGACACTACCATCCCAGACCAGTCGTTCACCCGACACGAATGGTCTCTGAACGATCTCTGAACGAGTCGAAATATCCCTTTCTTTGCTCAGGTCGTCATATCACTAGCTGAGTCCTCTGCTTAGAAACGGCACAATGAATTTCGACCAACTGAACAGGAGCTGCAGCTATACACCTGCCGACTGGGCAGCCCATAGACCACCCTCAAGTCACATGGGTTTATACATTATCCCGCAATCAACAGTCATGATTCCAGAATCGCAGAATTGTACTAGCTACTCTCTTTATCCCCAAGTCGCAGTCATCCTCAGTGCTGTGAATCATCAGTGTATCGCTACAGCAACAGCAGACTGGTACCAATATCCAGTCTGTCCAGGGAATTTTACCAACACCCTCGCAGCACGATCAAGGTCGTACGGCTACGGGCCAGACGGCTACGGGTCAGACTCACTCGATCCCTACCGTCTTTGCGACTCTCTTTGGCCTGATCGTTCAGTCGATGTCTATTCGAGTGACAGAGAATTCTTCGAGCCCGGCAGGGTCGAGTCATCCATGAATTGTGCTCAATACGAAGTTGGGCTCCCGTACTTGCCGCCAAATATCGCATCTCCAGTATTCAAATGCGTTTACTCGGGATGTAATAAAATCTTCAAGCGCCAGAAGAACCTTTCACGTCATTTGCACTGTCACTCAGGTATAAGACTTCATGCCTGCTGGGTTCCCGGGTGTCATCGCAGGTTTGTCCGTCGTGATAACCTCAACTCTCATTATCTGACCCATGGGAAACGTGGAGGTCGAAACCGCTATGTGGTCACTCTAGACGAACATAGCGCCCTTTACAATCCTGCTTTTCGCGGTCCGCTGACATCTCATGGCTGGCCGCTCGAGACTCAGTGAAGGGTAAAGCTACACTTTGAATTCCTGGGTGAGTTGCATTTGGAATCTGCGACGGGCTGTACGGATGAGGCTTATTTGCAACTTGGATATGAATACCCTGCTACTATTGCTGTGGAACGAATGACTCATTTCTTAATTAAGGTCCACTGGTCTCAATGTTAACCAATATGTGATTTCTTGTATGAGGTTGAGCCCTGTCAAAATGGAATATCAGTCTCACAAACTACGACTTATTAATTCGCCGCGGTAGCTTTGGATGACATTAATGCAGTCTGCTCCTTGCTTTGGGCATGCCAAAGGCTCCGCTCTTTGTCAGAGATTTTCCATACCCAACTCTTGGGCTAGTAAATAACATGTCAAAAACAAGCTCGAACAGCACTTTAGGCTCTATGCGATGATCTAGATTGTTTCCGAAGTATTTTGCTAAATCATTGAAGCCATTATTTGATTTCCATATCTACAAATCCATAATCAAGCCACTACGATCGCCCGTTGATACGCGTCATCAACTACAATGACTGACCCTGTGGGGAAAATTGACTCACTCTGTGTGGATGTGACTGCGTGGGCAATTAGGTCCTGCAATCGCCGGACATCAGTCACACGTATTCAAGCTGGAAGTTGTGTGAAAGAGCAAAGTGGATCGCATTTGTATTAAGGTTTCCAGGTAGATTTACTAGATCGCCGAGAGCACTAAACAGTGAAGATCAGAAAAGTGGGCCGCGCTTCCATTTCCAAATGGAAGTTCGTTCCATCATCACTTACGGCGTGATGAGACTAAACGTACCCCCTCCTGAAATCATCGCCTCCCTTTGTAGCAAACACGCTCAATTGATTGGCCTCCTTGATAGGCCAGAGAGGTCCTCTATCGGAAGATTCCACTGCGTTGGCATTTGAACAGCGTCAGTGATACCGTGCTATTGTGCGATGGCTCTCAAGTTGGCTTCCCACATATCGCTTTCTGTCGAGAGGTGAAAGAGCAGACACTTTGAGGGAACAGTCGCGCGACCATCTAGGCTAACCAAAAGAGTCTTAAGCCACGTCATGCAAACCGTGGTCCTCTTGCAGCAAAATCTGCCTATCATGCCTCGAAATCTTAGTTTTTCAGCGTACTCTATCCGTGTGTGGCGACATGGTATCGGCATTTAATGATTTTTGCGCCCAAATCCGCCGTCTAAGATTATTTTCAGGCCAGTTGCCTTCAGAGTGTAAACAATATATGGTTCCGACTTACACTTTGTGCCATATATGAAATCGCGGGTTGTTGAGCTCATTTTTCAATCTGGCTGCGTAAACCTGTACCTCCTCTTTCCTCCAGGGATACGGAGCACCAAAATTCGATAGTAGCCACATAGCCCAGCCTTCTATTCCCACTCTCCAATGTTGCCCATTCAAGAATCCAATCTCTCTTAATTTTGTCGTGTTGGGCCATGGTCCAATTGGCCATTTCGTATGTTCCTCGTGCATGTTAACGAATCCGGCGGTCTCGATCATAAAAGCCATGTCATTGATAGCATTGTAGCTTTTACCAGCTCTCATGCTGCACTCCAGGATGTGAGGGCCCCATTTAGATAAATCGCTTGCGTATGGGAGACTCCCGTCGTCGCACTCAGGAAGGAAGCTCATCTCAACTTGCTCGACCCAACCTCCAGGCTTTAGATTAAAAGTGCTGGGTCAGTATATTCAACGGAATAGATGCACATCACTGACTTGTATATCTGCGAATAGAGCCTCTTCCATTCCCCCTTGTCGAATGAACCTGCCATGAATCGCATGTGCACTAGATCAAACTTTTGGCTCCATGTCCAAGTCCTGTTTACATCATCAACTTCCAACACACAGTTTGGTGGGACCCATAGCGAAGGAGGAGGAAAAAGATCCACGCCTCGGACAGTAGCTGTAGAAGTCAGGGTTCGGCCATATCGACTCAAGAGATGAGATGAGATGATTCGAAAGTAGGAAATGGATCACTCACCGTTTGGAAATTTATCAGCAACGTCACTTGTTCTCATCAGCATGTGTGATTAAAGTGGATTGCCGAATGAACCTACATGGCCCAGGTTCCAGTGCCTGTCCCTATGTCAAGGATGTGCGAGAACCCCGCAATGGGGGACTGGAAAAGCAGATTTGTATCACTTGACAGGAAGCGGGTTGCAGCAAGGTGACTGGTCGGCTTAGCATAGTACGCTACACGGAAACTGATTCAAAACTTACGCATACCCGTACGATTCGAATTGCTGGTCATCGCACGGCAAGCTGTGAACTAATCAGCGATATTCGGACACACTATCGGCAATTCACATCACGAACACATATCCCTTTTCTCGCAAAGTTTGATATCTAATAGGAATTAGTGCGGCAAACTACAGCGCTTGAAACTGCTCACCGTCTCCCGTTGTCCATTTGACCATGGTAAATCGAAGAGTCGATTGAACATGAGTCGCTACGCCAAATATTAGTATTCGGCATTGCGCGGTCTAGCTCATGGGTTGGACCAGACTAACGATGCTGAGTCTTCTTCATATGGGTAGCATGAGGGAATATAGCGATCGTGATCCTGGAAATTGCTTAGATATTATTTGATTGGAAATGGGTCTGTGTGGAGAAAAACCACTATCGACGCACTACTTCGATTAACTGATCCGCCATGTGATTAAGCTGTCTGTGACGATGCCTGGTACTGTTGTTGAGCGATAAGCATATGGAATAATAGATTGCAAATGGAAAATGCCCATCGTGAGTGGACGAGCCTAATATATCCGACCGGACGATCTGGACAAACAAGGGTAATCGAATGTTGGAAGCTAGGGGTGATTTTGACTTTGCGCTAATCCTTATCAGCAAGACTAGTATTCTGGCGTACGATTCAGAGACCCCATTGGCTGATATATGTGTGATAACAGCCCCAGATCGCAGTTATGCCGCCGCCCCACTCCTACGCTTGGAATAATTCCAAATTCGAATAGCCAACCAGCTTATTGGGGCAGGGGAAAGATATTCGATACATCAAGCTTCCCCCGAGAGCCGCATTTACACTTACCTTCTACCGCGGGCTAAACAGGCAGCCAAGGATCCTCTTTTTCCATTCGAGCAATTACCCAGACTACGATGATTCAAAGGAGCAATTTTGCTAATAAAAGGGGCTGCTGTGACGCTATCAAGCTTTACCTGGCAATTCTCGCCATTGTCTTGACCACCACTAGGTACTAGGAAAATTGGTTTTCCGTTCCCTTTCATCCATTGAATAGTGAGGATGGCGGTCTCGCCAAACATTTTATATCCACACGGGTCAGCGCATTCCATAAGATATTTTCCATCCCTGAGGAAAGTCGAAGTGTTCGGCGCAGACCCTGGTTGCTGATGTCACTGTATTCATTCCCACTACCACGTGAAAGAATGAAGGGTTAAGGTTATTGGTACTATTGGCTTTTATGTTTTCGTAAAGAGTGACACTGAAATCGGCAGTATTTACAAGATCAGTGGGGGTCAAGGTCCATGTGTATGCTCGCCTTTTCAAGTATCTTTTGCGATGTTCAAATGGTCAACGAAGGATTAGTATCGTGCAGCTAGTGAGAGGGCCGTTGAGGTGACACTGAGCCCAGTAGTGGGGAGAAGGGCATGTGGAAGTCTCATTGGTTCAACCGTGCGTGAATGTGGGGCATTGAATCTCAGCTATGTTGCCATCTCGTCTCCTGCGTAGGAAAATTCCATATACCAATGGCTATACGAACAATAGAAGTAGAAGGCGTTCAGCAGCCACACGAAATTAGACAGCGAAAGAAAATCCGATACAGTCGGTTGGGCAATGTCTGCCTTTATTTTCAACGTGTGACTGACCGCGCTGCTACATAATGGTTCCTCCACTCAAAGCGACTGCATGATGGGCGATGAATGAGCAGAGCTTTGCTCAGAGTTGGGAATTCATCCGCCATCACAATAGAAGGAAATTGCTGGAGCATTTATTGACTTTGTGGTGGCGTTCTATTGAAATGAAGACGGGAAGGCATGCACGTCCCTCACTATGGCAAGTGGGGCCTGCTTCTTGTGATCTCCATATGAATTATTTGCGCATAGTGGCGGTCGAAAAACGTGCAACCTTCTGCCACGGCTGGCGTCTGTATCTACAATGTGGGCTTAACATTGAGTGACACATTCCAGATACACTGTCTGCGCAAGGGGCACTTAGCAGTATTGACAGGTGTGAGCTCCTCTTGGGAAGCGAAGACCTACCTCTCTGCAAGAGGGATAATCTGCATTCCTTGCGCTACTAGCCTAGCCGCTCGGGCCCAGGGCTTCTGAGATCCATCACAAAATTTGCCAGCTGGAAAGCGCAAACTAGTTACTTTCCCACAAAGTGCTGCCTACAATACACTAAGCTTTTGAGAGTATTTGGAATACTATGCTTTCTCTCACCAGTCATGTCCGGAGCCACCCATTCAAAATACCTGTGCGCACCCTCACCTCAGGAGATTGCCGCAAAAGAACCTGAAAGCATGTCGCGAGAAAATATTTTCCGTCGTGCATCGGGGCACTTTGCTATGATTTACATTGATCGAGAAGGAAACCTTGGCTACGAGGTATCTACTGCCATTTCCAATTGTGCCCGGTCTATCTTCTCTCCGCAGGCTACCGAAACCTTCCTAAACGCGGTGGGACAATCAGAGGCAAGTGGTCTTTCAGAATGCCCCAACGGCCCGCCTATACCGTCGACGACCTCGGTCGCATCCATCGCTCCCCGGGTAGCGAAAAAGAGGGCAACTCGGCCAGGGCGCTCGCATATCACGCAGCAAGGTCGGTTAAATCGAACTGCCATATCCTCCAGTGAGACCCGAAGCTACGCCACAGCCCAACTCCCTATCAACGAAAAATTTTTTCTTCGTCAGTACTATGAAAAGGTCTTTGAAAATCTGCAGCAGGCAAATTGTAGGGTGATTGCAAAGGCTTACATCAGGCTCGTCGAGCCACACAAGCAAGTCCGGTATCCCTACAATGGAAGGAAAAAAGTGAACGGCAAAATACAGCAGTTCAGTCCTGATGATACTAAGCCACCATGGTGGCCAATTGATATAACTCACCGGGAGCCTGACCATCTTCCCAAAGCCGGTAAGCCTATTCTTTTCAATGAAATTGGCTTCGCTGACTTTTCCTCAGAGCGTATCGCGCTACTAATACATATTCTTTGCGAGTTACGTAAAAGCCATGGAATCACTGCGCGAAAGTTGAAACTCGCTGGGCAGCCTGTTCAAGGACAAATTGTTCCAGTTGAACGATTACAATTGCTTGAAGAACTATATCTAGTTAGAGAAGAAGAAGAGAAGTTCCTGGACGCAGTGACTGGTAGGTTTTGAACTCTTCTCGGAAGCCCTGAGCTAATGGAGAACAGATGGAAGTACCAGCGTCTTTATATCATACGCGAATCTGCCTGACAGTATTTCTGAATGTGTCCCACGGTTAATTGAATTGAACGAGGATGGGTCTTTCATCAGCCAAAAAGACAATGCCGTACTGTCAGTCCAGGCCATGCCCACATTGACTCCACAAGCGCGAGCGACGTTGGATACAACTGCGCATATGTTCTGTATCTTGAATGAGCTCGACCAGCAACTCTCTTTTGCAAATCCACCAAGTTTATTCCCTCGATACTTCAAACAGGAGCGCCATTCTGCTCAAAGTGGCATATTTCCCATCACTCCTGTGGCTTCCGATTTCTCTTCCCCACCCATTCATCGTCAAAATAATCTTTTATGAGCGTGCTACAAGACTCAAGAAGATTGCCGGGGTAACACATGAACTGTGACTTGAGAGTCTCATCTTAGATATCATATCAATAATGTATGATCTTATGCCTTTTCGCCAGGTACAGGGAGTGATGTAGGTTATTTATTACGTCCTTATTCCAGCCTCTTCCTAATGGCAGCATTGGTGCAGTCATTACCTTGGAGTAAATGTTGAAGGTCTTACTAGATAGGTAGATTTCTGTAGTGACTTCGAGCCCTCATATCTCTCGATAACCCACCTCTCCTGCGTCGAAAGTGATTTTGGAAGCGGAAGCAGCGCAACAAGAGAGACCCCAGACATTGCCCCGTAGATCAGCTAGACTGACCGAAGAGGGAACGCCCACCTGCACCACTCCGTCGATCACCGAGGTTTGGAAGGAACCAAACGGGTGGTTTTGAGAGGGAGAATTGATCTTGGAGGAAGGAGGGGACTAGAAATCGACCAGGGGCTTCGAGCCCGAACCGGAGCCCATGACCAACTTGGTGCTATCAGTGTTAAGGCTTTCAATGTTTTGTGGTCCTTTAGTCAGTCTCATACATCTGCTTTCGTCCTAGATACTCCATTTAACCTCAGAAAGGGCAGTTGATATCTCCAATAATCACTTATTGTGATATACCATAGACTGAAAACCGCCTACCGCATAAGGAGGGGCATCTCGTAAGCACGCTAGGATGGGACTGAATGTCTGGTAATGGGACCCTCTGTAGACCCGCGTAGAAAAATCGTGCATTATGCACAGTAGAATCACCCGCTATTAGTAGAAAGCGACTTTCTTGCTTGGCCGCTCCGACCGTAATGACACAACCACTAAGATCATTTTGGAGCATAGTAAACAAGTAATAGCTGACTAATAAAGGTACCTAGCATGGTCAGATAGTATCCGTTAGAGAACCTTTTGTATCAAATCTATGACTTTAAGCTTTGAGATCGCGTTCAATACCATTCATTAACGTAACCTCAGAATATCCCGCTAGAGCCCACCCGGTAGCGCTCGTACTAACGATTATGATTCACGGTAGTGTATATATATCTGTAGAGCCTAATCCCTCTTGTTTCTCAACGATAAGTAAGTAGCTTCATTCAAGTACTATACCACTAACACCCTATCAGACGGAGCTGTGATTAGGAGCTACCTTAATTAAAGTCGGACTAGTTGGCCTTTAGCTTCAGGGACGCGGTGAAAGCCCATAATTTACTATACTACGGTAATATAACCCCGTTATATGTGGAAGACCTCTTATAGAGTCAAACTTTTAGTTGACCTGTCTGTGTATCCCACTGTTAAACGTCGCATCCCTACTAACGTAGCGCCCTCAAGATTAGTTACAAGTCTGGATACTCGATTAGCTTAAACTGGGTAAAAGCCTAAGTTTCCCTTTCTAGAGCTGTAGTCAGACCCCTAGAGCCCCCTGCTTACCTACTTTCCGTTTATGTTTGATAGGTTTCCCGCTTGTAATCGTTGAGATTATCTAGTACGTAAGCTGTTGTAGCACCGGTGAGAAAATAACTTTAAGAAGAAATAGCTATTGGAAAAGTGTAAATTGGAATGATCTAACCTTTATGGTAATTTAACGCTTATGTATCGATGCTCTCTTATGAGATAAACTTATTGTGAAGAAGCCTAGCGGAGACGCGGTTGGAAATGACGTTACGTATACACTACGCGAAGTTAGCTGTGGTAAGTGCGGCGTGTCTAACCATTGGGGAAGACCGATCCATGTCTGGTCCCATTGATGTAGCTAAGCCCGTCTTGAAAAGTCACAAGGCATAAGAAATACTGGTACTCTCTTTATATTTGAGTAGTTACTTCATAGGTCCCTAAGCAGAAAGTCCACGTACGTCACGTGGGCACGATGCCGGCGTGTTTAAGGCTGGTGCCGGAACGGAGGCGCATTATTGGAATTGGCTCCTTAGGTCTCTATATATCGAATCAAGTTTCTAATCAACTTGGTCCTCTCGTAGCATGTATCATCAGCTATTACCTCTGTAAACTAATAATTAGCTATACCGAAGACGTATTATAAGTGGCCTTACTAATAGAGATATACCTACTACCGTCTCTATGAGTAGTACTCTTTACTATATCTACCTTAAGATAAATATAAAGCTTACCTTAGATAGGCTTAGCTCATAGCGTGCCAAGAACATTTCTCTTTAGTTTTTTATAGATAAAAGGCTAAAGACGCTGATGTAAAGTCTCTTTGTCTAATGACAATAGAAATCAGTGATTGGAATATATAATGCGGACCTAATAGTAGGTTTTGTCATAAAGTATTATTCCGGTATAGGTTTTGACTTAGGTACACATTCGGGTGAGACGAGGAGCCATGCTAGCCTTCTATTATAAATGTTTGCCTGAGAGCCTATACTGTAGTCGGTCTCGCGTCTAATGTCTGCTTAACACCAGTCTCTTAATTAAAGACGACGGCATTACCAATGGAATGAGCAGGGATCAGGTGAAAGATTATTCGATCCATGTAAGAGATCTGCTAGAATAATAGTCAGCTATATGAATATAAATACAGGGGACGGGGGCGGACGTAATAAAAGGCTACCTGTTAGGTAATCTAGGTAATGCTCTTTTTACAGTAGATTCGTAGTGTGATCAAGCCCTTGAATCTCTAGAGCAGGTATTGAAGGGTATTTTGAGCTGATACACGTATGGAGTGGGTATGACGAAAATGTATCGGTAACCTACAGCTTGAGATATAAAGGTCGGCTTGCGTTACTGCGGGCTCTATGCCTATTGAGTGAGTGAAGCTCGCTGAAACGACTCTCGCAATATATATGGAAAATGTTAATGGGATAGAACTGATATTGGCTTTAGCTCGTTAAGGAGCAAGACCGCGAGGCTAACCAATATATACTGTGTTAGAGTCGATAAGGTTGACGAGGGGCTAGTTTCGTTTCGTTATATAATAACTTGGACCGCGATACAATCAGTAAGGGCCGAGCGCAGCCGGATGAATAGTCATCCACAATGGGAGAGCCGTATCATGTAAGTATGGGCGGACGACCTTGAAACTATTGATATAGCCTTACAGTGGATCTAGGCTTTCGTTTACTTTTAGTATAACGTTATAGTACGTATACACTGGCGTACTGCCGGTATATCAAAAAGTTCTATAAAGCATCAATGATCTGTCATTAGCAAATTTTCTGAGAAGTCCCATCACTTACCCATGTTCTATACCCTAAAGGTCTGAGCTACCTAACCGCGGATGAATATAGAGAAAGCAGCGCAAGGGCGGGTTAAGAAAAGAGCGACATCAGCCGATATGAGGTACGTACTTGATGGCAGCACATCCTCATCGCTGATATGGTTGATGAGCTTTTGCTTCTTAACGGTACCTGTCGACGCGGCGGAAGAAGGTGTAAAGATAGAATACTTTAATTTAAGACAGCCTCTACTATGTTCGAGGTCGAATCGGCCTTTCTCTTCGGCACATGATGAGGTACTCTGTCCGACAACTAGTTACTTGATATGAGAGGGTGGATGCTCTATGAGCCATTCAGCGCCTGAGATAACCCATACCGGGATTAGAAGGGAGGGAAGCGTGAATGTGTCTGCTACAGAAACGAAGTCAGCTTTATGTACATAGACTTAATTAAAGGTTAGGGGATACGGGTCACACTTAGCGTTCGCCGGTATTCATGATGTATTAATCTATTCACTTTTCTGTGAGAGATTCCTGTGATACAAGTACGTATGATTAGCGATTGACCTTATAGAGTTGTTAAGGGCCTACTATATAAACTGTCTTTACCGTAATCTATCGAGGGTAAAGAGACTGTTATGGTTGTCATCGAACGTGTTCAGATTTAGACTGTACACAGACCGTTTGAGAAGCTCTATTGTAAGATTGTTAGATAAGATATAATGTATTTTTATGGGTCAAATGAATCAATACTTCACCTTGGCTAGAATTTCTTTCTCTTTGCTGCGGTGAATGTATTAGAGGCCTAGCGGAGCCCGAGTGATATATGGTATTAGTGTAAGCTTTAGCTTAGGGGAGGGTAGTACTCACGTATTCAAACTCTTGTATATTAGTCCTGGAGATAAAGTTTCATTAGTGAGAGGTAGGAAGTCTTGAGCTAGTGGCTGGATACATTCACAAGTAGTAGACAAAAGAAAAGATCAGAGTTAATCTTCGTAAATGATATATGCGAGGAGATATGTAAGAGGAAAGTCAAGGAAGGTGGATGGGAGCATATTTATACCCTTCAAGGCGGAGTTCTTCGTCTTTTACTTAGTTCTGTAGCGCTCCAGTCAGGACGCAAGAGTAACAGATTATGAGGCTTACTGGTTCTTTGTGCTTAAGAGGGAAAATGGTATACCAGCAAGTAGTTCTCTTCCCTAGAGAAACATTTTCGTTTACTAGCGGTGAGTAAACATACGTTAAATAAACATTATTAGTAATAAAAGATAGAATGACAAATAGTTGGTAAAAGGTAAGGTTCGGGTAGACTACGAGGTCAGGCAAGGCCCTCCAGCTAAGTAGAATTATGGCTAACTAAGGGACCGTCTATTCACCAACGGATTCATTTAAATCAACAGCGAATTCAGTTAACTCAACGGGGATGAGCAAACCAGAGCTTGATCAAAAATATTTAGAACGACGGATACTTGTTGAAAAGTAAAAATTAAGGCGAGCACTAGGAAGTCCTCATTTTAATTTCTAACTTAACTAGTTCCTAACTTTTCTCTTACCCTTTAACTAACGGAAAATAATACCTACAAATAACAAAAATAGATTTACTCGCTCCGCTTCTATCACCTTGTATAGACGGACAACGAGAAGTGAGCACAACGCATAATACACACCTTAGAGGGAGTATAAAAGTTGCTTCTCTTTTTTTTTTTTTTTTAAAAAAAAAAGCGAACTTTGGGCAGCCTAACGTGGGAAAACCACAACAATGCAAGCTGTTTAAGTTAAGCTAACACCGGGTACCTTGGATCCACACAGGTATAGCCCGTGGGTTAAGGTAGGGTTACTATCTATACACTCTAGTAGCTTAACGTTAAGTAAACGACAAGAAATGATCAGCGAGGAAAGCCAGAAGCCCTCAGGAAATAATAGTAAATAAGAAATTACTCAATTTTCTACGACTCCCGAAAACTCTTCAAGGCGCCCTTATAATCGCTCTCAATTACATTTCGGCCGTTTCCACGAAAGCACCACATAGCGGGTGCCCGTGCAATTTGCATAGACTACTCTACAAAAGACACAAAAGTACGTCCCTTAAAAGTTGAGATTAGGAGGCAGGTATTCACTCAGTTGAATAACATGGCTTTTTGCTAGTACAGCCTTAGTAGGAGCGTATTGGTAGCCACTAGGAACTTAAAGCTCTCTACGGCCTCTCCGCTGCTAACCTTAGTCAGTTGATATCAGCCCTTATATAGAATATATGGATACGTAGGACTCTGCACAAGTCTAATCATGGATTTACGGATGAATTACCTTTAATAGCAATTATATAGGCGTTCTTTCTCTGAATATGCGGTAAAGACAAAACCTGTCAAGCCGCGTACCTATTTCGATCCCAAGATAGGCCGCCAAAACTTGGGCATATTCGGAGGTAATATAGAATCCGCACACAACTTAGACAAATCTCTTTAAAGTAGGCCAATGGCCCACCTACCGTCCTCCACAATAACGCTTTCGCACGCGCAGCATAATACTGAATACCTTTATTCTAACTCACTACCCTAAGGTCACCGTACTACTACTGTAAACTATAGGTGAGCTAGCTCTTTTCCCTTCGATTACAACTACACCAATTTTATGATTCAACCACCACTTTCTGTAAGTCAACAATACTACCATCCAGCTCGAAATGAACGGTCCCGGTCCTGTCTACCGCGACGTGATTAGCGATCCACTCCGCAGTATCGTCCAGCTCATGGTTCAGGACCGGTAAAGACATTATATCAACCACCAGAACTGTCCTCGGTGAGAGAACTACGCTGCTGGTTTTTACGAGAAAGCGTAGCTGAAGTCTATAAAAACAGGCTCCTCCCCCGATCCATTTCTCTTTCTTCACACATCACGGCCGCGGTGTGTCGCCTCAGACCTTCGGGCCTAAGGTTTCCGTGACGACGGCTGTTACTGACTTAAGCCCAGTAACGTAAGAACAGTGCTTCGTAGGGGGGCGCTACGTTACCAAATGAACTCCGTAGGGGGACGCTGTGATGACAATTAAGACCCGCAGGAGACCGCTGCATTACCAAGTTCTCCACAGGAGACCGCTACGTTAAATAAGTTCTCCGCAAGGAAAAATGCGTTACCAAGAGGATCCGTAGGGACATCTACGACACCAAGAGCCTCCGCAGGAGACAGCTGCGACACCAAGCGACTCCGCAGGAGACAGCTATAAAATCAAGCGCCTCCGCAGGAGACAGCTACGAAATCAAGCGCCTCCGCAGGAGACAGCTACGAAATCAAGCGCCTCTAGCAATGTATAAGTACCTTTACGTGGTGCTAGGGACCAGTATTCATCCCCGATAGGGGCTGAAGAAGCCAAGACTTACGCAGTAGATAGAATAAAGCATGAGCTATAGCAGCTTACTGGGAAATGCAATCATCACATTATCAATTCGGTCGATTCAAAACTCTCTCGTAGGCCATACCTAGAGTCGTATTTGGTGGAGTCACTTTACGTGATAGGTTCCCGGAAATACGCACTGATGAGCCAAGTCAAAGCTACCGTCTCTGTATCTCTGCCTGTACCAGACAGATATTATAAGTAGGCAGCTTATTTGAATGATTCCCTCATCCGCGAATCCAATGTCAAGACCCCATTCAGGGAGGATTTTCGTGAAGGTGACCATTGAGGGGATCTGACCCGTCGTAGGTCGTCCGAACCTTCGAAGCGGCGCTGAGCGCGACGTCGAGCCGATGCGATTCTTGATGGGAGTGATTCTTGATGGGAGTGGAGTGATTCTTGATGGGTGAGTGTTGACGTTGACTCGTCGGGCTACAAACATGCGGTGAAGCGGTGAACGGCAGGCAGTATTTGGGTTTACAGTGACCGATCTGGCCCTACTTGGCGCGTCCACTCGCCATTGTCCGTCCTATGGGCCGCCTCAGGTATACGTCCTTGCCCAGAATTCTCGTAGATCGAAGTTTCCTCCTTCATAATACCTTCATCCCAAGTATCTTTTCGGAATCTACATCTCCCCATCTCTTGAGACCAACAATCCCTACCTCATAATGGCACACTTGGACCCGTCGTCTGCCGACCGTGCTCGCACAGGAATCGCGAGTTTTGAGAGAACAGTTGAAGCTTCGGGCAGCAGCTCTGCCTCCCCAGTACCGACAGCATCCCTTCAAAAGATAGGCGACTCGAAAAACTCCAATCGCCCACCCTCGAGCCGAAGAAGACCTAGTAACGGAATACAAAAACGGGTGCGACTTGACCTGGATTCAGAAGACACGTCTAGAAGCATTGCACACTCCAATGTATCTGCACAGTCAAAATCTGGAATCAGTCCGTACTTGCCCTCGTCTTCCCTGACTTTACAGCCCAACCATGCTAGTCTAAAAAGCAGACGTGGCAGACGCAGAAGGTGTGTACTTGAAAACTGGAGTGATTTTATGAGTTTTGGCTCTCGTGGCGAGATGCACGGACCCTCTTGTTAATCATAGCAGTTTGGGGGAGCCCTAGGTCAAAAGAAATATTCACAGCTTTGCACGGGAAATAGTAGAGCCTTAGCATTAAGCGGCTCCACATCTTCAATGCGTCTGTAGGAGGCCGGTAAGAAGGAAATTGACCATAAAAGCTGGAAAGGGCGGAGGGTAACTCCCCCTCCCCTCAAAAACTAGGTTCTAGACCCACTTCCCTCGCTTTGATCTACATCACGTGCAGTTCCTAATACGCTGGCATCCCCCACCGCAAACGCTATTCAATTTTTTTGGTCTCTCTGGGCCAAGTTGGTGCCTTTCTGCTAAGTTATAACCCTTCTGACGTCTAAGTTATTGTTCTCCCATAACTCATCTCAATTACAGTAGACACTGTTTGGTCTTGCACCTGGCCCTGCTCTTTTCTAGAAAGAGGGCTGCATCCAGCTACTGTTGTGACTGAATACTAAATCCTGCCAATTTTTCAAAACCGCCCCCTTAACAGTAAAACTGCCAGGTAGTCAATCGCTTAGTGAGTCAGAGATGTACAGAGGATTTCGAAAACAAACAACCCCCCGCGCCCCCCAGACACACATGCTTTCTTTCCCAGCGCTGCACTACAGTACTGTATCATTAGCTGCGGGGGAGTCTAGAACCAGGGCGATCCAGACTAGGCGTTAAATTGGGTCTCCGGAGAGTAAACGTGTGCGTCTGGGGGGTAATTTGTTTTCGAAATTCTCTGTATACTTACCGACCTAGGAAAAAGAGGAATGTAGGACGCTGTACAGCACAGAAGTCATCAAGATACAGTACACAATACCAGAAATAGGATTTTCAGGACCTCGCCAGCCGCGTATAAATTTGATTGGCTCACTTACTGTCACTGTTTGCTTTAGATTGGAGTGCCGTTTCTCCAAACTTCCCTCGGAAAGCCTAGCAGAGCTAGATAGTCTCAGGGGGTCTGGCTGGTCTGCAGAGTCAGGACAAAATCAACTTAAGGGACGCAATATTAGATGCGAGAGTTTAATAGCCGCCTAATCTGATGTCGATCGAATTTTAAAGGCGTTGTAATTATAAAGACCTTGAAATTGTTTGGCTTTGAGTATTGGACAACTAGAAATATTGAGGGACATAAGTTTTAACAAGCAATGATATTCGAGGAACATTAAAATTAATGAGCGAAAGAATTCCAAGATACGGAATATTCTTGTACGTATAATACTGAATGGCTGGAAACAAAGAATTTGCATGAAGGAGCAAAGGCGTCTAAGCATCATAAGGCATAGTATTTGAATCGGCCATGGCCACTGATTTCAGAGTAAACCTATCAATTAATGATGAGTTATTGTCAATAATTGCAAGAATATTAGGTCTAGCAAGACTATTGAGCCCAGCAAGACTACAAACTGGCAAGAGCAGTCTTCCCGGGCCCAGCAGTCTTGTCAGACCTAGAAATCTTGCTAGACCAGCGCTTCTTTGCTCATTTACAGTACTTCTTGATCCATTCCTTACATGTACTTCCACTTCCACTTCTGCTTCCACTTCTATCTCTAACGCCGCTCGATTTTCTCATGTTTTTGAGGTCCTCGAATGATTTAGCTTCACTAGATTTGTCACACTGCATCTTCAATTAGCTTTCAGATTGGCATTCCCTTCCTCTCTCTATGATCGCTCACTTCGGCCATATATACCAAGGACGAAAATGAAAAGCAAGTTATCTCCGAATTGGTTAGTTTGCCATTGAGAGATATTTCACTGCCTTGCTAGGTCCCATACGAAGAAAAATTGTCGGGGCTTAGCCGGTTTTGAACGAATGATGAAGGATTGCGAATGGCTATTTGGATATTTAACGAGAGTGTAGAGTATATATATGATAACTCAGAGCTCCCCCTTCCTAGCATGGCTGGCTAGATGCCTATCCCGATTGTCCTTCCTGGGGAACCCGCGGCCAAGCTCCAAGCCATATTTACAGCCCTCAACGTGACAGAAGTATATTATACACTCTTCAGCCATATCAGGGTGTTTCGTGCCGGAGTGCCGCTTGAGGTCCTTGCGGTACTGGAATGCTGAGGTACAGCCATTGACTGTGCACTTAAAGCGTTTGTCGTGGCGTGTCTTGTGACGGCTGAAAAGTGGTTAGCCCTGGAGTAAGAGTATTTGGGTAGAATCAAGCTGGAAATCCAACTAACTTGAAATCATGTCGCTTTCGGAAAGTGAGGTTACAGATACCACACTGAAAAGGATAGGAATTTGGGGCATGCTGAAGACGGGCCGGCTGTGGGTTTTTTGGAGCTGATGATTGGAGGTCTTCATATTCTCCAAGGCTGGCATATGGGGTCGCATCCGGTGGAAACGAGAGTGGGGGCGAGGAATTACTCGCAAGATCATCAAGAAGTGAAGGGGTCTGGAGGAATTGAGAAGATGAAAGTCCAAGGTCAGGGCCAGGATGCCCAATATCTAACCACGCAGGGTCCACGCAGTCAAAATGCTGATAGTGAAGATGTTCGTTTAGACGAGTGTTGACAAAGCTATGGTTCGAACTGGTTATCCTGAGAGAAAGTGGAGATAGGAGGGCTACTGAGGCCCAGGTTTCTCAACCGGACGGGGCCGGCCTCCGGCCTGGAAGAATAAAGATGAGGAAAAAAAGAGTAAGTAGCAGTCGATTTGTGGTAAAGACTGACTAGGCAACCTCTTGCGAGAGGGGCCGCAGTTGAGGAAAGAAGAATACTTCCAGTCAGGAACCCTCTTCTTTGTATGCTTGACGGAAAAAAAGCCCAAAGCATAAGGCGATGTCTTGGCAAAATGGTAGGCCTCAAATTTCCCGTTGGAGTTAGCTCATTTTTCGCTTAATTAGCTGCACCACGCATATGCAGCGTGAGAAGCCGATGCTATTGGCTCGCTAATATGCCACCAGAGTGGTAGGCCTCAAAAATGGATCTTGCGTCAATCTGCTAGCGCCTCAGTGAATTTTGACGGAATATATCCTTATACTGCTGAAAGAACGAGCAGGTTAACCATTGTAAGTTGGGTTTCCATGTACATGGCAGGCCTCAATTATTGCCGATCATACTCTTTCCGGTGCTCTACTGTATCATGTACGCTAATACAGATAAAATACAGGCGTTTATACCACTTCGTGTTTGTTGCACAGTACCTGCTACGCCTGATAGTACTGTACTTTAGTCTGTACTTTGCATGCTCGGCATCGGCACGAAGTGGACGTCTAATCTATAAGTACAGCTAGATGTTCAGCAGAATCTTCTCAGTTTTTGAAAAGCCCCCAAGGGAAAAGGTCTGCTCCAATACTACCCTGCCTTCTCGACCTATACATTCACCCTGAGCCCAATATGACCGACCTGTCCCCAAAGATCATCGACACGACGGCCGCCATTGACGAACTGGTTGAGCTACTCAAAGAAGTTCCGAACAATCCTCCATCCATCTACGTTGACCTCGAAGGCATCAACCTTTCTCGTCACGGCTCAATCTCAATCATGCAAATCTATTTGTTCCCTAGGAATGAAGTGTACCTCATTGATGTCCACACTTTAGGCCAGGACGCCTTCTCACACCTTTCTACAAGCGGTACAACGCTTAAAGGCATACTAGAAGACGAAAACATTCAGAAGGCCTTTTTTGATGTTCGCAACGATTCCGACGCTTTATATGCCCACTTTCGCGTTCACCTCGCAGGCATCCACGATATCCAGCTCCTTGAGCTCGCAACTCGGAGTGGGTCAAAAAGATTCATAAACGGTCTTGCCCGGTGTATTGAGCGTGACGCAAGCTTGACGCGGTCTGAGGCTATTGCGTGGAAAACTATCAAGGAGAATGGACGACAGCTGTTTGCGCCTGAACGCGGTGGATCTTATGAGGTTTTCAATTCCCGGCCCTTGTCGGAGGCTATTATTAAGTATTGTGCTCAGGACGTTCGGATTCTTCCCAAGTTATGGGCGCTCTACAATGGTAAGTTGGGTTGGAGGCGTAGAGAGAAGGTGGAGGTCGCAACGCGCGATAGGATCAACGTTTGCTTGCAGGCTGAGTATGCGGGTGTTGGGAGGCATATGGCTGAGTCTCCTTCGGGTTTGGCGTAACTTCGTCAAGCAAACTTGTGCGAATCTTTGTCTATAAGTGACGCTCAGAGGCGGGTTCGGGGAGCTTTCGGGGAGCTTTCCAGGAGTAAATTGTGGTCTCTTCCACAGGGGAAAAATACAGTCCCCAGACATGAAAAAGATTTCAAGATCACTAGAGTTACTCAGATCCTTCATAAGCTTCTTTTGCAACCATCTCCCATTGGCTTGCTTATTCGTTTCACCGATTTCATTTATTCATATCTGCATTCCTAGCTTTTGGCCCTCTCCGTGTGTGCAAACTGAGAGGTCTTTGACTGTTGACCTGTGTTCTCTCTGGGTGTCATTCTGCGACCGTAGACTTTCTGGAAAGTAATACAGTACATGTACCAGACAAATCCCCGAGGGTTTGTGTTGTGCGTGACTTGGCCGATATATCCTTTACCTTCGTCGTTTTGTCGCTCGTGATTGAGAGTGTGTTAGCCTGGCTATGAGGCCAACATGGTGAGTTCATAGGTTTATGCGACTAGTCATTCAGGGCTTGATGATCCAAAGCGGTGAGGAGGATTCTAGATGAGTCCCTGTGCTTGATAGTAGTAGTGATGTGGATTGGCAACTTCCGATCATTATTTATGATGCTGCGGCTGGGCTGACAATCAGCTACCGTGGTCTGCCGCTGACGGCGAGAAAGGCCGTGTTAACCGCCTCCAAGAAGACGGTGAGGTGATCCATTTCCGGGCCTTGAGCTGACCAATCATGGTGGCTTATGCGGTTCAACTTGGCAGACCTCCCCTCGGTCCGGGTTCCAATCTCAATACTGTCAAATATAGCAGTCTAATCCTTGTTTGTGATCTACATATACCAGAAACCGTAATATGAGATATTCAATTAATAAGACTCATCGATACATCGACGCAAACTGCTATTCACAATGGATCGTGCGGCAGTCAGCCCGCGCACGAGCAGCTACGCATCGCGTTTCGGTAGCGTTTTTTCCACCACTAGCCCCTAGAAGGGCATCCACAGCTTAAAATAGGTATTCGGTGTAAGGATACTGCATTTTTTGTCCCATACGATGAGACATATCATCGGTTTGTGCCGTGCGCCTTGCAGTTCCATAAGGTCGACATTGCCAACGACGACTCATCTTGAAGCTTTGAGGCGCGCTCAATTCAGAAGGTAGCTCTGTATCAATTGCGCAGTCAGTCTCTCGTTGGATGTATCTGTTGCATGCCACAGGAGAGTGCAGCCTTTGGCGCCTTGCTGGCAAATCATAGAGTTCAGATGAGAAAGGTTTTTCTCTTGCGCTCCAGGCCATTACAAGTTTTGACTGCGAGAAGCAATGCGCTGTCTCCTGTGATATTTGGACGGCTCATATCGAAAGCTTCACGTCTCAAGAGAATCTGAACTGCGAGGCGATCTTCATACATCACCGCGAGATGGAGCATCGTCCGATCTTGGCCATCCATGACGTGAGCTTTGACTTGCGGGTCATTGAGAAGGACCTCCATGATGTCGTACCGCTGATACTCAAGAGCTGTGAAGAGGGGTGGCTGGTCCTTCGGTCCACTGCTGTTGACATCGATGCCGTCCTGTTCGAGGATTTGATCCATGGCGTGCGAGTCTCCCCAAGTGATTGCAAAGAAGAGTGCATTCTGGTAAAATTGCCTGCAACAGAGAGCGGCAGGAAATCTATCGCATGGCGGCGAACAGGCTGCCAGAATGATGAGAGGTCAGCAGTCGCACTGAAAGTCAAGTAGGTGTATCTTACCAATGTGAAGGGAGCGGTGTGACATCTCTGACATTAAGTGGGAAGGGTTGGTTCTCATATGAAGTAATGGTGGCGTTGAGAATACTGGCCAACACAGGAGAAGGCTCGGGGTCGCAAGCCGACCGTGGTGTTTATAGCAGGCATCATGATCAGCATGTTCCTCAGGCTGCTTTGAGCTGTTCTATATGTTGAAGCTGGATATACTTCGGCTGGCTAAAATGCGGGACTAAGTCCTGCAGAACAGGCATACAGATCCCAGGAACGAGGGGGGTCCCAGAAACCCCCATGCTCTTCCTGGAGCCCTGCATTTGCTTGAATAATCACTTAATCCTCACATTGCCAATCGAATCTTCCACCGCACTACCTCATCACTGGTATTGGGTGTCTGCTAATTCGGTATAGTCTCCACCCACAATAGATGGACATGTTCGCAGGTGATTTTGAGCTAAGCCTGTGCCTAGACTCATGAGTCAGATGCTCCAAATACATTCTTCAGTGGGATCACACCATACAACTTATTAGGGGAAAATTTATAAAGTTACAGGGCGCCCAGGAAATTCGACAACTTCAATGCACTCCAATCCCAGACTAATCCTCTTTGGTCATCGCATATACTGCCACAGGACCTCTACCCGTTTTCCATGTCTACTTTGTGGAGCTCAGTCAGCATTTCTGAGATCAAGGATGAGATTGGCCATCAGACTACTTGCTGCGGCATCACTGGACGAGGTGTTCGCTGCAAGAATAAGATCAAAGCGAAGGTGCTCAGGCAGGGCCATGAGAAGCTGGGCAACCTCGCTGAAGCACCTTTTGACGCACAGACCCTGCAGCAAATATTGCACGATATTGCAACGCATTTTCTGTGCGCGAGATGGCATCGAGGCGGACAGACTGGGCAGGTCAGTCGATGCTGGTATGATGCCGCTGTTCGCAACCATTTAGATGGAAACATTATGCTGGAATACGCGACCGCGCCAACCCAGGAGGCGGATGACCTGCTCCAGCATAGAGTACATCAGCGGGGTCAGGATGTATCGTATTTTTCCAGTCCTGCCGAAGTCATCACACCCCAAACAATTCAGCCTTACGTATCGACTGCGATGCTGCGAGCAAACAATGTGCCGTGGGCTGTCTCACCGGAACAGCCCGCCATTGTCTCATCCATCGCCAATATTCTGGCAGGAACGCAAGACCTGGAACTACACCATCTCACTGTCAGCCATGAGGTGAGCGAAATTCATTGCACTTTCTGCTTGGCGGAAGATGGAGAGCCGGATAATGAAAATATCATTCTACGATGCCAACGATGTTATGCACTTTCGCATCTATCCTGCATGGAGGCGTGGCTTGAGCAGCGTAACGCCGGCTTCGAGACATGTTGCTGTGTTTGGTAAGTCACCCCGCTTAAATATATAGACGAAGGGTTCTAACAATAAACAGCCGCAGCCAAGGGGCTCTGGATGCCTTCGTACGTTCTGAACTCCGGACAGCTACGAGCCCCACTAGCACTTCAATGGACGAGGACATAGACAGACGCATGATTCGCAGCTAAGAGGATCTCTACCAACCGAGAATAGGTCGACCCACGCACTAGCACATCACGTTGAGCCTCGGCGATCGGCGAGACTAGCGCGCAATGTCAGCGCTACTCCGCTTCAAGCATTGATGGCCGGGCTTGTGCGGCCCTGCGTATCCACAGACTCGTGTCAAGATTGACAGCAACTTACGACTAGTCGCAGTACAGAGGCTGTAGAGATGATCTAGGTTCCTACTTGTTGCCAATACGCTCCTACTCTGGCTGTATTAGAAAGCCATGCCATGCCAAATGAGTGAATCCTTGCCCCCTAATCTCAGTTTTTGGAGGCACGCACTTTTGTGTCTTTCGTAGAGGAGTGTATGCAAACTGCACGGGCACCCGCTACGTGCGGTGCTTTCGCTGAAACGGCCGAAATGTAATGGAAAGCGATTGTAAGGACGCCTTGGGGGGTGCGCGTGTGTTACACATAATTGAGCAGACTTTCATTTACCAGCATTCTCTGGGGGCTTCTGGCTTTCCTCGCTGATCATTCACTGTCGTTTACTCAACGTTGAGCCACCAGAGTGTATATTTGGTGGCCCCACCTCGACCCACGGGCCGCACCGGTGTGGATCCAAGGTACCCCGGTGTTGGCTCAACTTCCAACAGCTTGCATTGTTGTGGTCTTGCCACTTTGGGCTGCCCAAAGTTCGTTTTTTTTTTCCAAAAAAAAAAAAAAAAAAAAAAAAAAAAAAGAAAAAAGGAGAAGCAACTTTCACGTTCCCTCCAGGGCGTGTATTATGTGCTGTATTCAAAACTCGTTGTCCGTCCACACAAAGGTGGTCGAAGTGGAGCCAGCAAATCCATTTTTGTTGTTTGTAGGTATTTATTTTTCCGCTAGTTAATGGATGAGAGAAAAGTCAGGAACTAGTCAAGTCAGAAATTAAAATGAGGACTTCCCAGTGCTCGCCTCAACTTTCACTTTTCAAGAAGCATCTATCATTCCAAATATTGTTGATCAAGCTCCTGTTTGCTCATCCCCGTTAAGTCAACTGATTCGCGAGTGAATAAAGTTTACGATCTCCTTCGGTCATCCCGAATTTGAGTGACTGGGACTCGTACTCGATCTTCAGAATAATAGTTTGCCACTCCACACATTCCTGGGATGCCTCATGTTTGCTCATCGCTGTTGAACAAACGGTCCCTCAGTTAGCCACCATTCCACTCTGCTGGACGGCCTCGCCTGACCCCGTAGTCTACCTGAACCTTGACTCCTTGCCAACTATTTGACATTCTATCTTTTGTTGCTACCCATATTTACTCACCGCTGGTGAGCAAACATATTTCTGTGATGCAGAAAACTGCTTGCTGGTATGCCATTTTCCCTCTTGAGCACAAGGAACGCGCAAGCCTCACAATCTGCCACTCTTGCCCAAGCTGGAGCGCTGCAGAACTAAGCGAAAGACGAGGGACTCCGCCCTGAAGGGTATAAATATGCCCCATCCGCCTTTCATGACTTTCCTTTTGCATCTCTCCTTGCACATATCATTTGCGAAGATTGACTTTCGTCTTTTCTTTTGTCTACTACTTGTGAGTGTACCCAGCCACCAGCTCAAGACTTCCTATCCCTCACTGATAAACCTTTTTCTCCAGGACTGATATACAAGGACTTGATTACGTGAGTACCACCTTCCCTGAGCTAAAGCTTACACTGACAACGTATATCACTCGGGTTCCGCTAAGCTTCCAGTACATCCTCTGCAACACGCAAAACTTCTACCAAGGTGAGGTGATGATTCATTTGACCCATAAAAAATGCACTATGTCCTATCTAACGATCTCACAATAGAGCTTCTCGACGGTCTGTGTGCAGTCCAAATCTGAGCACATTCGATGAAAACCCTGACAGGTTCTCTACGCCTGGTAGATTATGGTAAACGTTTTTATACGGTAGGCCCCATAAAAACCCCAAGAGGTCAATCGCTGATCAAACGAACTTCTCTCACAGGAATCTCTAACAGAAAGGTGAATGGATTGATACATCATGAAGAACGGCGAACGCTAAGTGAGACGCGTATCCCCTGACCCTTGATTGGGTCTGTGTACATAGAGCTGAGTTCCTTTCTGTGGCAGACATCTTCACGGCTCCCTCCCTTCGAGTCCCGGTGTGGGCTACCCCAGATGCCGGATGGCTCATGGGGCTTTCAACCTTCTCAATCGTTGACTCGATAGCAAGGGACCAATCGGACAGAGCACCCATCATGTACCCGAGACCAAAGCCGATTCACCCTCGAATACAATGGAGGCTCTCTGATTAAAGTGTCTCTATCCTGGCGCCTTCTTCCGCCGCGTCGACAGGTACTGCTAAGAAGCAATAGCTCGTCAACCACATTAGCGTTGACGATCTGCTGCCATCAGGTACGTATTTTATATCGGCTGATGTCGATCTTTTCCAACCCGCTCTTTGTGTTGCTTTCTCTATATTAATCCGCGCTTGGGTAGTTCACACCGTCAAGGTATAGAACGTGGGTGAGTGATGGGACTTCTCGAACAATTCGAACGACAAATAACTGACCCGTTAAGCTGGTGTGTACGCAATACATGACGGCGCGTGACGCTAAAACCAAACGAAAGCCCAGATCCACTGCAAGGCCATGTCAATGGTTTCAAGGTCATCCGCCCACATTCACCTGATACCGCTCTCCCATGATGAACGGCCATTCCTCAGGCTTCGCTCAGCACTTGATGGGTATTTATGCGGTCCACGATATTGAACGATGAAAATAGCCCCTCACCAACCTTATTGACTCCAACACGGCGTGTGTTGGTCAACCTCGCGATCTTGCTCCTCGATGAGGCAAACGCAATGTCAGTTCTATCCCATGGATATTTTTCATGCATATTGCGAGACTCGTTCCAGCGAGCCCCGTACACTGAATTATCATAGAGCCCGCAGTGACGCAAGCCAACCTTCATATCTCAAGCTGCAGGTTCCCGACACGCTTTCCTCACACCCACTCCATGCGTGTATCAGCTCAACATACCCTTCGACGCCTGCTCTGGATACTCAGGGCCTAATCGCACAGCGAATCTACTGTGCAAAGAGCATTACCCACATACCCAACAGGTGGCTTTTATCACATCCGCTCCCCCCTCCCCCCCCCCCCGGCGCATTTACATTTACATTCATATGGCTGACTGTCGTTCCAGCACACCTCTCAACGTCGATCACAAGATTTGTTACCTGGCCCCTGCTCATTCCATTGATCATGCCGTCGTCTCTAATCGAGAGCCTAGTGTTGAGCAGGTATTAGACGCGCGAGGCCGGCCGCAGTACAGGCTCTAGAAACAGACATTCACAGTGGACGGCTAGCATGGCGCCCTAACTCACCTTGGTGTGCGCCCAAGTCAACACCTATGCCGGAAGAATACTTTATGACATGACCTGCTGTTAGACCCGCATCATGCATTCCGATCGCTGATTTCCATTGTCATTGGACAAGGCCACTTTGCATCAGCGTCTTCCGCCAAAGTCATCTGTGAAGAGGCTGAAGAGACATGTCCTTGGCACGCTGCGAGCCAAGCCTGTTCAAAGCGGGCGTGACATTTGTCTAGCGGCCGAGCTAGTGAAGAGTACTACTTATAGGTACGGTGGTGGGCATATCTCTGTCAGCAAGGTCACTATGATTGCGTCTTCGGTATGGTCGATTTTGGTTTGCAGAGGTGATGCCTAATAATACACACTGCGAAAGTATCAAGTTGAATGAAAACTTGACTCAACATATGGAGATCTGAGGAGCCAAATCCAATGATGCGGCTCCGTTCCGGCACCAGCCTCAAACCCGCCAGCGTCGTGCCCATGTGGCGTGCGTGGACTTTCTAGTGGGCCGACTTATGGAGCAACTGCCCAAATATGAAGGAGTGCCAATGTTTCCTGTGCCTATTGATTTTTCAAGGATGGCCTACATCGACGGAAACAGACTTGGGTCGTTCTTTCTAAATGGTCAGACGCGCCGCTGACTGGACTTGTCACAGCTGGCGTAGTGCATGCGTGACGTCATTTCCCAAACGCGTCTCCGCTGGGCGTCTTCGCGATAAGTTCATCTCACAAGTGAGCCTCGATGCACGAGCGTTGAATTTCCACGAAGATTAGATCGTTCTCCTTCGAGCTTTTTACAACGGCTAGTTATTCTTTATATTGTCCTCTCGCCGGGGCTGCATCAGCTCGCGCACATGACAATCTCAACGTTTGTGAGCGGGAAACCGTGCCAAAATTCCAAGTAGAAAGCAGGCCAGCAGGAAGCTTCAACAGTCCGAATATTGCATTAGTGAGGACAACTTGGGTCTTTATTCAGTCTAAGCTAATTGACAATCGGACTTGCAACCAATCCTGAGGGCGCTGCGCTGGCAGGGATGCGACGTTCAACAGTGGGATAAGCAGATGAGTCAACTGAAACTTTGACTCAATGAGAAGTCTTCCACATATGACGGGGTCATATTGCCCCAGCATAGCAAATTATTGGCTTTCACCGCGTCCCCGAAGCTAAAAGCCAACTAGTCCGACTTCAATTGGGGTAGCTCCCAAGCGTAGCCCCGCCCTGATAGGGTTTTGATGGTGTGGTATTTGAATGAAGTTACTCACTCATCGTCGAGAAAGAAGAGGGAGTGGGCTCTACAGATACACACACACACACACACAATTCATTAACGCCCGGCGGCGGAGCCGAAAGGGCAACTATCGCTAATCTACTATACATGTCATAGTATGTACATTCTGTGACTCATTGGAGCCCATATATAGAAACTTGACGTATTTGTCATTCTCAGGCATGCAGTGTCGCAGCGGATGCTCGTGGGTTAGTAAGTTGGTTAGTAGACTGGCTTGAAGGCGCTTCTCCAAGTGTTCAACATCCTATCTTCGGCAGTTGAAGCGCGTCCACCATGAGTCGCACGAGGTGGTTGATGAGTTAGGTAGAAGAGAGGGGTTAATTTGTCGACATGATTAAGTGGCCTCGAAGCGGCACGTGACAATGGCGAATCGTACAGAGGCACGCAGGTTTGGCGTCCACTTTTGATCGTCGGAAGGCGACTTCCCTCCTAGATAAAAGGACAGATTTCCTCGGTAAGTGTCGGTATATTGTAGCATCTCCGTCCGCTGCGCGATCCACTTCCGACATCGAAAGAGGAAGTGCTCCACAGTTTCCAAGTATTGATTTGTATTACTAGGCTAAACACGCTTGATAATACATTGTAGAGGTGGGAGCATGTCTACCTACTGTAGTGGGGTGTTCTGTCCCACACATCTTTTTCGGCTGAAAAGACTGGACTAGACAACTGGTCTCATCCTTTGGCCTGAATCGCCTGAATATGTCATTTAGCCCGCCTGCGGTAGTATCTAGACCTCATCGTAGCTAGCACTTGCAATACACACTCCTTCCGCCGCATTGTCTACCCCCCATACTACGCCAGGTCTTCGAGTCTGCAGGTTGCCCCGAGAGCTGCGCTTCGCTGAGACAGGCCTGTATCGAGCGCTATTCTGCCCGGTGTCCCAAGAGTGCGCACCCGGAGGTAGGCTTGTGCTGTAGGTCTGGTGTGGTTGTTTGGTTGTTGTCGCCCGGATCTCACAGTACGGAGGCAGGTGTTGCTCATCCCAGCCACAGCGCTTTGAGTGCCTAAAGATAGCGTTCCCCACGTCACTACATAGACCCTCCACCTTGCTTCCCCTCAGATCCTATTCCGCATCCTTCACGGGGAACAGCCGGTTCCGCAATTCAATACCAGTTTGCACCTTAAGCCTCCTTCAATAGCCGCCCTGAAGACTCTAACCTCGATAGCCATCTTCGGAGTTCTATTCTCTCAGTAGACCGACACGCGCGTCCGTCCTCTCAAAGCCATATAGAAACTGTCGTAACTGCAGTCCGCCCACCCAGTCTTCCGTCGCTTCCATTATACGCTGCGCCCCACAGATTGTCAAGCCCGTTTCGCGCTACCTTGTGAGATCTCTCTGACAAGGCCGACCGTGTCTCGCAGGAGTTTCCCAGTTGTATCCTCTCTGTACCAAGAACAACCAAGCGACCCAGTGTTGTCGCTCCCACTAACCAAAGTGCTTCGTCGTTCTCTGTGTCGATTCAGCATGCTAGGTCGTGTCGTGTCGTTCGTGGTGTTGCTTTTGACTCTCTCGTTCGTGTATCCTCAGACCCAGCGATATCCTCCTATAAACAGAGCAGCCCGAGAGCACCCCAAGGGTGTCCTATCCCACGGCCCTAGTGTCCACTGATTGTAGGATCGATTTCGCAGCCGTGTGTCGGGTGGTTTTCAAAGTGTTCCCTTGTTGCGTGTGCGTGGGGTCAGGGCCCCTGGCCCCTGAGCTCTCGCTTCAGCAGTAGCCCTAGCCAGCGGACAGTGCTGGCTGGTAGTGACTCTTCTCAGCTCTGCTTATGCCCGACGGACTTAAGGCATTCGCAGGTTCCCAGCCGGCACCACGGGGAGGTGAGAGTCGTCGCCGGCCGAGTGTGCAATAGACGGGGTGAGAATCCGGGTGAGAGCGCGACCACCGCATTGACCTTCTCCTTTCTGGCTTGCAAACTATGTTACTGGCTCACCTCAGGCTGACTTAGACTTTGGTCTCTTGGCACATGCATTTCACATCGAATCCCATCCCAGGTCTCGTTAGGCTAACAGCAAGGCTGACTTCAATGTTGGGTTACAGGAGCTGGTCAACCAGACGGAATGGCAGTTTCCTAATAACCCCTTCGGACTGGTGCGAAAGCAATTCCATACATGACAGTGGTTAATAAACGTCAAGATTAACTGAAAACTTGCTTTATTCCTCGGAAAAATACTTCTACTGGGAACTGTGAGCATCTAGTATGGTTAAATAACACCCCAGAAGTTGCGAAGTCCATATAATTTAGCAGTGCTTCATACCCTTGGCAACTCAGCAGTTCCGCCATCAATCTTCCCCTCTATACTTTACTTAATGTAATCTTGAATGGGGCGCCTATCATGATTCTCTAAGTACTGCCAGTTCCGTATTAATCCAGATCAAGATTTCTGCGTATCCACACGTTATCCAAGGTTTATTACGGGCTCTGCGGACCGACGATCGGTGGCAAAGCTTATGGATGTCGCAATCTGCCAGTCAGCGTAGATGAGGGGCCCCAGATAAGTGGCGAATTCGCCTATCATAATGAACCCAATAACAGGGACATAGGGGTAATGATCCCTTGAAAGCCCGAAACTCCGATATGTATCATTTGGGTAATAAGTGCGCTATCGTAGGAGCGGCCATTGGGTATGGGCTTAGCTTCCCGGCTTATTTTTGAGGGGCTAATATGCTCGCTCCCTATGTCCATGCAGTTGCGGGCTGGAGAATTATTACAGTACTTAATTACGCGTCATTTCTTCGTCCCTATGTACATAATTTTGCAGATCCAACCGGAAAGGGGGCCGAAAGGCTAAGCATTACTAAGCCTCCAAACGAGTACATTTGCTACCAGCGGACTCCGAGACCCAACTCCGAGACCCAACTAACGACCGCCCTCGATTTCGTAAGAAGCTAATGCATAGCCCAATGCTATGTACATGTACGCATACGCCACTCCTTGAGAAAATCTTCTGTTGTCTCAGTGATTGCTCCTCCGTTTATCTAGTCATTGAAAAGTTTATGACTAACCAGAATAAGTTACCCCGACTTACCTAACAAGCGAACGGACACCTCCGGGAGAAGCTGCAGTAGATAGCAAGTTATGCCTTGAACGGGTGATCTTCCTCTGTCCTATACCCTACTCATACTCTTTGACCACTCATTATGGGGTTGTCTGTTACGACTAAGCACGATGACCTCGCGGTCTCTTCGATCAATGCTGAGGTGGCTCCAACAGAGATGACAACGGGGCCAGGGGAAAAAGCGCCGACCACGTCACTGGAGGACAATGGCGACAAGGAAATGGAGAACCCTGCGCATCCCAAGGGAGCGAGATTTGCCATTCTTTTTCTCTCAATCCTAGCGGGGGACTTCTTTGTTGGATATGTACGTGATAAAATGTTCCTCCGCTGCTGCCGCGCTCAACGTCCATCTGACTAACCTAGCACGCCGCGTCGTAGGACTCGAGCTGCGTCGCAACACTTACTTCGGTGGTTTCTGACGAATTTGGTGGCCTCAATGAAATAGGATGGTATGGAACCTCATAGTAAGTCAATTTTCCACCCCGCATTCTTTCCGCATCGACCTCGCATCTAGACATATCTCATATGCTGAACCCTCAGCTTGCTAGCATCTTGCTCGACCGTTCTCATATATGGCCAAATATACTCCTTCTACTCGATGAAGGCAGCTTATATGGCATCGTTCTTTGTCTTCGTAATTGGCTCCGTGGTAGCTGCCTCGGCACCAAATTCAACGGCATTCGTCGTCGGGCGCGCCTTGAGTGGGCTGGGATCCGCTGGTGTGTTTGCTGGTAGCAGTATGTGAGTACTACACCGCGTCCCCTATCAGAGGGTCCAAAGGGGCTCGGAACATCAGAGCTAAGACTTAGGGGAAGCATTGTCGCAAACACGACCTCCCTCAGGCATCGGCCCATTTATACAGCCATGTCTGGCGGTATAGAGTGCGTAGCTTTGGCATTCGGTCCGGTGATTAGTGGTGCTGTGGCTCGCTATTCCAAATGGAGGATCGGCTTTTACATCATTATCCCTGTGGGCGTTGCGGTCATTCTCTCTGTGTTGTTCTTCGTCCATAATATCCAACGCCCTGAACATGCCAATCTCTCAAATAGGGAGAAGCTCAAGCGCTTGGACATTCCGGGGTTCGCTATCTTCGTTCCATGGGCAATATCCGTGATCCTCGTTCTGGAATGGGCAGGAACAGAATACCCATGGAACGATTGGAGGATCATTCTGCTGTGGGCTGTGGCCGGGGTCCTCTTTCTTGGTGTTCCTTGGAGTGGAATATCGGACCGGAGATGACAGCATGTTTCCCCTGAAGCTCATGTGCCAGCGGTCTGTTGCTCTCGGCTCCATGTTCACCTTTTGCAACTCTGCAGCCCTATTCATCACTGCCTATTATGTGAGCGTCCTTCCTCTACCTAAAAGTCATCGCCGCAAGCTTCCGAGCAATCGTCGAACATCATTTCAAAGACTCAGTACTAAAATTTCACAATCTTTCGAAGTTGCCAATCTATTTCCAGGCAATCCGTGACGCGAGCACCGTCGAGTCCGGACTCATGTATCTCCCTACTGCTATTCCCTTTGCCCTCGCAGTTCTCGCCGCTGGACCTGTCACTAGCTTTATCGGTTACTATACCCCCGTTATGGTTGTTGGCAGTGTTCTCATGGCCGTAGCTACAGGGCTTTACACCACGTTCTCCCCAACCACTCCACCTTCAAAATGGATTTCATATCAAATCCTTTACGGAATTGGTGTTGGACTGGCATTTCAGCAGCCATACACTGCCGTGCAGACCGTCCTACCAGATACTGCAGTCGCTACTGCGTTGGTGGTCCTTAGCTTTACACAAGAAATCGGTGGCATCGTGGCTCTCTCAATTGCGCAAAACATGTTCACGAACCGACTCACCCGAAATCTCACAAAAGAGGTACCGGGCCTGGACCCGCAGATCATCTTGAACAATGGTGCGCTGGGGGTCAAAAACATAGTTTCCGAGAAGTTTACGGCAGTTGTGAAGAGTGCGTACAACGAGGCCATCATTGATGTTTACTATCTGGCACTGGGTTTGACCTGTTTAACCGTTGCCGGTTCGGTTTCCATTGAGTGGAAGTCTGTCCGGAAAGAGAAGGAGGACAAGACGGCAGGAACAAGGGCTGTGGAAGATGGAGCGACGGAGTAACCACAGGAAGGGCTGACGGGTTCAGATGGAGGGTCAACCTCAATACTAAGACGTGCAAGCTTAGATAAACCACTACGTTCGACTCCTTAGGTTTCAGCAATGTTGATCATGAAAATAATACAGTGGGAATGAAAAATATATGGTGGGAACAAAAAGGAAGTCTAGGGAGCGTCTAACTAGCAGTGTCTTCATTCATGATTGATCAACCCGGGAATAGTGAGCCCGGCTTTCGTGGAGTTTCCAACACATATGGTCTAAGTTGCGTGTGATCTATGCCGACCAAGACAGCTATTAGAAGCATTCAGTCAGCAATATGGCGGTCATTTTCTTCCAAACAAGTTTGCTTATCCCTTATCATCCAACGAAGGACCCTTAAAATCCAGCAAGGAAGCAAATGAGAGTGAAATGGAATGCGGCTTGAGCCTGGAACAAGAATCTCAAGATCTCACCCTTACAGCACAGCACCCGCAAATGGCGTTTATCCAGCCACGAGCGGCGTTGACGGTAGAGTCTGACTTCAAGTCAAACCAATTACGTTTGTCTGGCTAGAGATCCCAAGATGGTGTCCTAGACTGACTCAGGTAGTGTTCTGCATTTGCTTTCGCGGTTTTAGGGAGGATGATCGTCGTATATCACCGCTAGATGGGGTGCAGTGTGACCTTGGCCATCTGTGATGTGAAGATCGATTCGTGGGTCACACAGAACGATTGACAAGATCTGGTGCCGCTGATACTCTAGAGCCGTGAAGACCGTGGGTTGGCCCTTCGGTCCGCTGCTGTTGACATCGATGTGGTGCTGAAGGAGTTGAACCAGGGCTTGTACATCTCCCCGAGCAATTGCAAAGAACATTGCATTCTCCATTGACTGTCTGCAGCAAACAGGAATGGGACGCTCTTTGTATGCCGGCAAAGCGGCTGCTAGAATGAGAAGTCAGCAGCCCAGCCATCAATGCTTGAAGAAAGTAGCCTAGGACATTCATTGCTGGGCGTTTCTTCTTTGAAGTGCAATTCAAGAACTCCGATCAGAACCAACTGAGCCGTTTGATTTCCACGATAGGCTGCCAGAACTTGGGCATAGTCAATCGAGGTAATATGGGACCCGCACACAATTTCGACGGGTCTCTTCAAAAAAGACCAATGCCCCGGCCGACCGAAGTTCGATCTCTAGAAGACAACAGTCATACGTCAAGTCCTTCTCGAAAAGCGAGTCTTTCAGTTTGCGATGAAAGTAGAATTCGAGTGCCCTGTGTTGTGACTCTGAATTGGTGTGAATCAGGTACCAAGTCGCACCGTCGGTATCAATCCCGAAGTAGGATACGGAAATTCAGGTTGATTGAAAATTGATGTGTTCTTTTCGTCATAAATGCATAAGCTTTCTTATATAATCGTATGACTTATGAAAAAGATAGCAAATCTATCCGGAACCACCAGAGCCTTAGGTTTTGGGTCTCTTGGGCGTTCGGCGTGGTGCGACAAATAAAAAGAAACCATTTGTCCTCGTTTGCCTGCGAAATTCCAAATGGGGCGAGACTTGGCCCGACTATGCAGTTAACATGGCTGGTTAATAGATTGATCATGGCGACTAGTGACCGGGAGAAGACGGTATTAGGCTTACGAGCGGGCGGAGACGCGTCGCGTCTCAGCGGCGTCATTTTCACCATATGCATATCTCAGGACAGGGGCTAATGATTAGAAAATCTTTACCCTAGCATGTGTATATACTATAATGATATGGCGAATCTTCCTGCTCGGTGGGGCATGGCATCATCACTTCACGCCACACGCCTTTACAGCCTGGCTCCCTCGGTTTTTCCAACGAAAAGTCATCTTGAAGCTGTGAGAGTCGCTCAAATTAAGAGAAAACTCCGCGAAAATTGCACAACCAGCCTCTCGTTGATTGTTTCTGCTGCAAGCTACCCGAGGTAGCAGCCTTTGGCGTCGTGCTGGCTTATCATACATTTTGGGTGTGGAATCAATAGATCAAGTATCGTCTCCCTCCTGGGACCTCAGCCATCGTACGTCTTGGCTGCTAGAAGTAATTTGCTGTCCCCCTAGCCAGCAAATTCGATAAAAATGACCTTTACATCCTAGAAGTATATTGACTGCGAGATGTCGGTCGTATATGGCGGCTAGATGGAGCGCAGAATCTCCTTAGCAAACGACGAAGTGGACATTATTGACTCGTGCGTCATCAGGGACCAATCTAGATATCTCAAATGGGCGTTAGTCTGAAAGAGTATCCTAATTTGGCATATGAATTTCAAAAGTATCGTGTGATATGAAAACGTAGGCGGTGATAGAGGCTATGTCATTCACTCCCCCGCCAAATCAGTTGTCTAGAAGTGGCTTTCTAGCCCAGACCCTTTTCGCTCGCTGGTATGCATGAAAACGGGGGTTCTTGAATGCCTGGCGCATTTTGGCAACGTAGACCAGCACCTCATCCTTCGTTCATGGAGTCGGATTACCGTATCTGGTAAGTAAGTACGGTAGTGGGGTGTTCCGTCCCCTACATCTTTTTCGGCTGAAAAGACTGGGTTAGACAGCTGGTCTCGCCCTTCTGCCCTTTGGACTCATTATGCCATTTAGACCGCCAGCGGGAGTATTTAGACCTCATCGTAGCTAGCCCTTGAAATACACACTTCTTCCGCCGCATTGTCTTACCCCCTGTACTACGCCAGGTCTTCGAGTCTGCAGGTTGCCCCAAGAGCTGCGCTTCGCTAAGACAGGCCTGTATCGAGCGCTATTCTGCCCAGTATCCCAAGAGTTGCGCACCCGGAGGTAGGCTTGTGCAGTAGGTCTGGTGTGGTTGGTGGTTGTCGTCGCCCGGATCTCATAGTACGATGCCCGGTGTCGCTCATCCCAAGCACAGTGCTTTGAGTGCCTAAAACAGCTTTCCCCCTCTTCAGTACATAGAATACCCTTCCATGCCTGCAAACCAATGTTGCGCGTTGACCAAGCCAGCGTCTTTCAAAGATTCTTCCCATGACCAAGGCCCAATGGGCCATTTCTGGCTCTCCTCATAAACTTCAACAAAACTCACATGGATGCGCGCATCGTTTCCGTGATATCGAGGGACTTTCCTAGCTTTTGGCCAGCTGCAAAGAAGCGAGGGCCCCACGTCAAAAGTATGTCCTCTGTCGGAATCCTTTTATAGTCACATTCACACCGCAGGTTCATCTCTATCTGCTCGAACCAAACACCCGGTTCAAGATTGTCGTAGCATTGCTTGTAAAGAGAAGTCCATTCATCCGGTGAAAAGGCCCCAATAGCATGGCGCAGGTGGATGAGATCAAATTTCTCCCGCCATGTCCACTCTTGCAAGACATCATCGACTTCAAAGATACAGCTAGGTGGAATCCAATGGTTCGGAGGCGGATATAAATCAACTCCTCGCACTACGGTGTTCGGAAGCATGTCAGCAACGTCGACAGCCCACGAGCCCTTTCCGGTACCAATATCAAGGACATGCTTTGGTTCTTGAATCGGTGCGCTGAACAATGAATTCGTCTTATCGGAGTTCATAAGGAGAGCGACAATATGCCCCGTTTCCTAGGTCCCAAATTTTTGTTCATCGGCAGGGCTGAAGTATTCTGATTTCGTGAGGGTTTGATAACGTCTGCCATTCTCCATAAAGCCCTTGTACAAATCAGAAGCGATCGATGTGGTCTCGGATTGCCAGTCATCCAATTCATAGGACTCAGAACCGGGATGGTACATGTCTGGACCCGGAAAAATTGTGATATCATCAAGATGGTTGGCCATGAAGGCAGCTAAACTATTTGAAGTGCAAAGTGAGGTGCTTCGACAGTCGAGATGGCTGATTTGCTGGGAAATGATTAGCTTAGAATGCGTGTGGATGTGGGAACGATTTGGTCAAAGTGAGCAGGCTTTTCATCGCAAGAGAACTTCGCCGACGGTCAGTTGCAGACTCCGTCGGCCCCATTACCGCCGTTGTTTAGCTCTACCCGTTGATTTGTCGGGGAAGACGGTCAATAATCCCCGACAGTATCAATATTTGCCGCTAAAGCTTTGACCAATGACGATACAGGTATTGTGGGTCTTCTGATACGCTACGCTGCTTTTGGGTAACCCTTAGTCAACCTGTATTCTGGCCACTCAAATTCGCGGTCCCACCCTCTACGTTTGTTTTGGTCTCTGTACATGTGGCGCGAAGAGCGGTGGGCGGACAGCAAAATGCGAAGCAAAAAATTTGCAGTAGGAAAAGGAAAGGCAGGGACGAAGCATTGGGTTCAAGTGTTGAGAGAGTTGTTTTCTGGTCTCAATCAAACTCGCTAGCCTCTCTCATCGGCGCAATGCAAGACAATGACAAATATTGTTGTGATTTGAGGCTAGTGCAGATCAGGAACCAAGCCACATCACTGGAATTAACTCCCGAGATATTTATACAAAACATTTACAATCAACTTGATTTTCCTGTTGTATGTATAGCGTCATATTTACCCATGGAAAAGGAGTAATCAATCTTCCTTTGAATAACAGCAAATATATCTTCCCTTTCAATTCATCACACCATGCATGCATGATGCCAGAACGAGCAAGAGCTTTGTTACCTAGTACATGTACTGGCTATAATGCGCGACATACTCTTGCTCTTCACGAGTCTGTCAAACACGGTCCTAAATTTTCGAACGACGTCGTCGGACTTTGCAGGGCCATGGCACACAGATGAAGTGGTTTTGCCAACTCCAATCTTGCCTGCTATCAAGGTGCTCCATGTCATAATTTCTGAGCACTGTAGCAGCAAGCTTAGATATTTCGGAATGAGCAAAGCTTCGACCGGGATATGCATTGTACCCCGCTCCCCATTTCCGAAGACGTTCCCACGCATTAGCATAAAGGAGAAAATGAACAAAACGGAGGTGGGCAAATACATGGACCAAGTGCGCCTTCATTTTTACTGAGTCTATTTGGAGCCAACGGTCGGGGTTGAAGCTGTCGCAATCACCTCCGAATAATTCAGGTTGCGGTGAAGGACCCAAGGATTAATGCTGAGAATGGTCTGGATTTCAACATCAGTGTAAATTTACAAGTAAAGAAGCTCTGGGCTCTTGTAGGGACTTGCCCCTGATGGGAAGAATCTGCGGGCAATTGTCATTCCTCCGGCAGGTACCACACGTGGAAGACCAAGGTCAACAGCAGTATGGAACCGATACGTTTCTTTTATCTATTCAATCGAGTAAGTATTTAGTAAGTCTCGATAGAGAAAGTCTTCTTTGGCGTACGCAAGCTTGTAGAAATAGTAGCTTCTGTGCTTCTGCATACTGAACTAAAGGCGAAACTTCCCCACGAGCCTCAGCCGCCTGAAGTTCACCCTGCAGACGGGCCATATATTGAGGATGAGGAAGCAAGAGATAAAACAGCGCTTGAACTGTGGCGCTCACGGTATCACACCCTGCGCCAAGGGTTCCGACCGCTGTGGAGAAGATCTCAATTTCTTCCATGCGATCGAGATACTTTGTATGAGTGTCCAAACGCTTCTGCATCTATCGTTCCGCCTGGCAGAGTTTCGCCTCCGCGCATTGATGGCGTTGATTCAGGTCTAAAAGATATGAGACGACGATACCCAATCGACTCAGAAGCGGGTTTACTAGATTCAGGATATGGAACCAGGTATAAGAGCCCATGATTGCGGCGTACGGCGCGAGCAGCCTTTGGTTAAAATTAGAAAATAGCGTTGCGAATATATTGACCCTGTTCGAGGAAGCCAAATGACTTCGAGAAGATGACTTCACCAATGGCGTCAAATGCAAAAAAGGGAAACCAACGATCCAATTGGACCGGTAGCCCGGATTGGCAATACTCGTCTAAACGGGTTGTGAGGAGCTGGGGAACTATAATTCTGTATCTGCTCATCATGGTACACTACAGTCCTATACTCCAAGCCTGATACTAGGAGTTGGATGATCGGTGAAGATCCTATCTTAATAGTCGTACGGGTATTTGTCTACCCCTTCTGCTTGACATAATTCAGTATAGCTTAAGAAAAGAATAATATGGTAAAACTTTCATCTGCGACAAGATCACAGACCATCACACTGCTAATAATGGAGATCTACGGGTTCGAACTCGTTTCGGAGCCGTCAATACTGACAAAAAGTCATGTACCATTGGACACCAACGTGTTAGAAAGGTGAAAAACAGACTATATATGCAACAAAAACGCCTTCCATTCTCGAGAATCCCCTAGAAATTAATCTATCTTCCTGATATGCTTGACATATGAACGACTGAAAAAAGATACGAAAAGATAAACTAAAGGAATAAGATACACCAGTGTCGCAAATAACGCAAGTGTCTGCCCACTATTCCATAGACACGTAGTTTCCTGAATCTCAAAGTCAGGCCCGGCAGCAGGCATCAAATCAGTGATATCAAAAGCGCTACACGTGGCCGACTTAAACCTGCTATGGTTTGATTCCATTAGACGATCCGTTCTCAGATTGGTAGTTTTGCTTATGACAATGTCATATCCAATGAAGAGATAGCTGATAGCGATGGATGCACCAAGCAGAAATTGACCAATTTGCAGAGTGGTCAAAAACCTTTTGATTGAGACGGGAATCCGAAGACCCAATGCTGTCATCGAGAAATATGTATACTGAAATTCTTTCATTAGCTAATTTAGCCAGCGAGACTGAAGGGGATTGTGTACCATCAAAGTATGAATTGCAGAATTGAAAAGAATGCCGACAAGACCAGGCGGCGATGCAAATCGGACGCTTGACCACATGCAGAGCATCACTCCGGCATGGTGGTATGTTTGGAGAAATGAGCTTTGCTTTCCTTTTGCAAGGATGATAAATGTATCAACCACTTCATAAATCTTGGACATGTAGAATAACCATGAAAGATAGCCAGCACCGGCAGTCCATATGTAGTTAGAATAGTCCACTGAGGTCTCCGGCATGGTATCCAGGAGCTGAGGGTTTTGAGAGTAACCAAATCCAGCCAGTGGAGTCACTTGACAGATTGTATTCGCAACACGAGCCACGAAGTTTGGATCTGACATGGATGGCCAGCAATTCCAAAACACAAAACAGAGTCCAACGAGCGTCCAGGCTGAGTATAGAGCAAGGAAGGTGTTGTGGAATATCACCAAGACGTTGAAAGGTGCTTTTGTAGCAAATACCCACGGCCGATTCCCTCGAGCCTTATTCAAATTGTTGAAGAAGACGACACTCATGATGTAGAGTGAAGCAATTGTTAGCGGTGTCTTGACGTCTTCAAGATACCGAACCACAAATGAAGGAACCTCAGCCGGGTGAAACCATGTTGTTTTAAGCTGGGTATAGGGGAAACCGACTTGCGACCCATCACCAGGAGGCCAGTCAAAGACATGCCGAGGAGGAAGCCGAAAATGCACGAAAAGTTTTGAAGTGAACATTGCAAGAAAAGCGCAAAAATCAACAAGTCTCAGGAAATGGAATTGCTCTTGAGGTTTTCAGATTCGACTAAGTCAACCAGCAGTCAATGTTGTCTTTCACTTCTCTCTAAACGAGCTGGAGATTTCATCTCATCCTTGAGGGATGGTTGAATTTGAAAGTCAACTTATTGAAGAATGGGTACAAAGCTGTAATCATGCAAGCGGCTATATTTCAGTCAAAGCGCAGGTTTGAGCACCAATCGTTGTGGATCCCCAAGTTGTACATAGGTGATTTTCGCATAATAGGCTCTGAAACATCTCGGACTCTTGTCCCTTGCGTAGACTAAAGCCCAGTAAAATATTTATTATCTTTTGCCAGAATGTCAATATCCTGCTCAGAGACAAAAAACGGCCACGATACGAGGACTGTGTATATCAGTAAACCACCTCAATGGGCTATCTCAAAGAAAACAATATCTAAGATCAAGAAGGGCTTTCGTACACTCGAGGACTATTTGCTGAGTTTGAGCGTCAAAATAGAGGCAGTATATAATATAAGATCAATAATGGTCAATCCGTTCTTTGCGAGCGTACTATTCAAGGTCCCTTACACTATTTGCCAGGAGTCGTTTTAATTGCTCAATCAGAATTCTAGAATATGTTGCCGGTATTATTAAGGACCACTTATATGCTTTATACACAGCGGACCGGCCAAATAGAGAAGTATCGTATTTCGAGTGGATTCTGTCAATTTGTCAGATACGGCATAAATCGACGTGGATCGAATCCAAAACTAGCAGGTAGGCCTATCTACTGAGATTCAGCTTGTGTGACAGGATTTGAAGTTCTTGGATCTATTCTATCCGGCAACTCAGGGTATGTCCCAGTGCTAGCGAGCCACGACACAACTGTAGTCGTAGCTCCGATGTGGCGCCAGCCAGGAATAGTCTTAATTTATCACATAGCCCGTATCATAGATATGATAAAAATGATAAAGATAATCACATAGCGCGATCCAGGGTGAACTTACTACAGCAGTGAATCTTGTTGGAAAAGTGGGTTTCTCCCCGTGCTAGCCAGCCACGTAATACTTCCAGCTCTGACGTGGCACCAGGCAAGGTTTGAGGAAAGTTATTAGATACGCAGCACTATAGCTGGGCAAAACAACAGAGCGCACAGAAATATTGGACTAATTACAGCCATAAGCCTTCGTGTCTCTTAGCTGAGCTTTAATGCAAGGTTCTCTGCCAGACTACTGCCCACCCTTGCATACATTGAATCTTTAACACTGAATGTGGATCCTCATTTTTAAACGCTGATCATCTGTATCGCCTCGGCCACAATAAGAAGCCCCTGAAAGAATTCCTCAGTGTGGCCATTTCTGGCCGCCGTAGCCTGGGAGTGTAGGTGAGGGAGTACTTGACAACGATTGCTGTATATGACCAGTCACATTACTGATTTGTATTATTCGCGACCATTGTATTTACAAATATTTCACGCGTGACGCCCCTTTCAGAATTGAGGTTGTCGTTTGGATTGAAATTTGACACCCCAAAGAAGTTGAAGATGGGTTTAAACAATGAGATTCTAAAAAAAAAAAAACTTATCTTGACACCTTAGCAACGTTGGCTTTTACTCTCGATACTCAAATAGAAGATGTCGAGTATTTCTTAGTTGATTTGTCCGTTTTTCCATGAATACTTCACTATTTGCATTCTCTGACTTACTTTTGTTTGTCAAAAATCAGGCTCGTATAGGAAAGTTTGTTAAATCTGATAGCTGTTGTCAAGTTTGTCCACTTGATTTGGCACAATACTGAAGGTATATCTCATACCCATCGTACATATAACAAGCAGGAAGTTTTTAGGAGACCAAAACAAGTTACAGAAAGTCAGTTAATAGAAATCTCCAAGCAAGAAGAAGAAAAAGATGAAGCCAGGGGTCTGTTATAGGCTGACAGAAAAAGACGCAAGGCATAAGTAGACAATCAGTTCGTCATGCCATAGTGTACTCAAAACCTAATCTCAGACTTAGGCAGTCTTAGGTATCCTGGCCAATCGCATAGTTGATAGCAGATTTTCAGCCGCATTGGAGTGAGCATGGATCGCCCTACCATGGAACAACCTCGTAGCGTCCTTCCCAACATGCTCTAGCAAGAAATCTTGCCCACCTGGATGTTGGTCTAAAAACTGTGCAACGCAATGAACCACACCATCAACAAGAAGCAATCGATGACCATTGTTGACTTTCTGTGTATATTTTTCAAAGCTCCAAACAGGAAGTTCGTTCAATGGTTCCCCCCAGGATATCGCTTGGCCCCGGATTTCGAGCTGGCGTTGAAGTTGCTGGTATTCGCCCTTCCGTATCTCGTTTTCGGGGAACCGTTTCAAGTCCGATGCCAGGTTGACCTTCTCACAGAGCCAGATAAACCACTTTGTCGGGTCCCAATGAAACCATCTGAATCCATTACGGTAGTCTACTGGAAACTCGTGATGAAAGTTGTGGTACCCTTCACCCCAAGTGATAAGAGCGACGATAGACGAGTTCCTTGGTGAGAGGCGACTGGCGTAAGGCTGGTCTCCGGCCCAGTGAGCGAGAGAATTGACGCAGAAAGTTGCCTGTTGAATCATGAACAATCGGACCCAGCTGGCCCAGATAAACCCTCCAGCAAAATCACCCCACATAAGCCCGCAGAGTGCTGTTGGGAATATAAATGCGGTTAAAAGGAACAGGAGAGTGTAATATTTGCGTTGCCAAAGCACGATTGGATCGTTCGAGAGATCTTGAACATCCACCAGGCCTGTTTGATCACGCCTGCGTTTGATCACGACCCATCCGTAGTGAGAGTATAGAAGTCCCTTGTGGGCAGAGTACGGATCCTTATCAGTGTCCGTATAGCGATGATGAGCTCTATGGTCTCTGCACCATGTTCTGATCGAACCTTGTCCTGCGCTGGTGCTGACAATCGCAAGAGCAGTTTTCAATAGGTTTCCCGCTGAGTATGCCCGGTGTGCCCATAGACGATGATATCCTGTATTATCCGTCAGAAAGAGTCCGATTAGGAGAAGTCGTCTTATTCACCTGCGGTGATGCTGATTCCCGACGCTGTCGCATAAGCGAAGAAAAAGACTGCGGTGTCATATTGAAATGGCACCCAGATGATGCCGATTATTATTGCAAAGAGGGGCGCCACGCTGGTAAGCCATAGGCGGAACCAGTCAATTCGAGAGCTCAGAGCTCTCACATCCCTGAGAATTTTGATCAGACTTGGAGATCGGTGTGAATTAGTCATCGCTGTATGCAAGAAATTGTGCTATTGCGGGATTAAGCTAGAAGAAGCTTTGAAAAACCGAATGGAAGCGTACGTCGCGATCAAGGAGCTATGGTAAATTCAGAGTGAAGATCTTCAAATTATTATTTGGCGAAGAGAACAAAACATTGAATTCAAAAGGAGAGATGCGCAGGGAAAGCCAAGGAAGAAAAAATGGGTAAAGGCGAGAAAACAATGAGTGCAAAGTTAAAACAATCTGGCCTGCGTAGCGAATTTGGAATAACCTTTTAGTGGTTGAACTCCAAGTGCTGTAGTTAGAAGGGGAGCGACGTCATCTGAAACTTGGTCCTTGCATGCTATAAGACTCGAAAGGCTGGTTAAGAAGCTTAGAGAATCCATATCCCGAAACTGGTTCCCGACAATATCTCAGATCTTATCCTCCATGAGCGAGGTTGTACCAAAAAAATTCGTAGACAGATCTATCTACAGAGTATTCGAAACAGATTACTCTCCAGATGTTGTACCTTACTTTCGCGGCACTGCATCAGGGTCGCTCTTAGCTTGTTGTGGCTAGACGAAGCCTCTTTCCCGGGGCATAAACCCGTATCATTGGCTGCGGGGGAGTCTAGAACCAGGGCGACCCAGACGAGGTCATGACCAACTTTACCATAGCTTTGCTAGCCTAATTCGGATCTTTTAAGTGCTTGAGCCTCTCGCTCCTGCAAGCTCTGTGTATGAAGCTCCTTGGATCTAGCCCACGAACAGGTTACGCACTTTCTTGACAGTATACATGCATACCGCCTGTCTATTGCCAAGGTTACAGCTCAAGTCACATTCGTGTATATGCATTCATGCCCTAGCCTTGAATTTCTCGATATCCCTATCCTTACCATAGCCACCTTTATGCTGCAAGGGGCCGTGTATCTCAACAATCAGGTCCATCTTACTGTACTCTCTGTGATGCATAATAGAAATTATTGAGAATTGCCTTAAAAAGCCGCTAATACACCGTGGGCTGCTAGTTCCTTATCACTTGCCAAGGCTGTTCAGGAGAAATGGTAGACCATGAGAGAAAAATTTGTGGATGGAGGAGATTTGTGTTGCACTCGGGACTTGTATATATACTCTCTCCACAGCTAGTTTGGTTAGGATTAAAGCTAGCCTTCTCTAAAGCGATTAAAATTTTTGATAGTTTAATTCGATGGTTACAATGGTTACATTGCCTTAACCCTTGCTTATTGTCTTATGGTAGTCCCAATTGACCCCTTACTAGTGAAGAAGATTTGGGTCTGATAGACAGCCGAGGAATTCATAGACCAAAAGACTGAGGAAAATGATGATCCAAATGAAACGCCCGCAAAAATTTGGCTGCGCTCTTACGATTCTGTTTCACGTTGCGAAGTAAGAAGATGGACCTTTCGTGTGCTGAAGGTTTTCAACAAGAAATCAAAACTGAAGTAGGTCATTCGAGTCATGTCGATAATGGAAGCAACTTTTCTCTTTCAAAACAAGACATCTTGACGCTTTCAGCGATGGCCATCTTAAGCTTGATGGCAGCGCTGGATGGAACGTCTATATCGGTTGCTTTACCGGTACTTCACCCCACCCTATCAGTCATAGAGCATGTTTTTTCTGACATGATAACAACAGACTATGTCTCATGAGCTTGGAGGAAGTGAAATTGAAGCATTCTGGACTGGGACCTCATTCACGCTCTCCTCTGCCGGTGAGATAACGAAAATATTCTGAACCATGGACAAACAATGCTGACATAAATAAAGTCTTCCAGCCTATAATCTCATCTCTATCTGACTTATTCGGTCGGAAGCCGTTGGCACTGGTTACAATAGCATGGTTTACGATCGGGGCAATTCTCGCGGGTGTCGCTGATAATTTCACCAAGATGCTGATTGGGCGTTCTTTACAAGGAATTGGCGGCGGTGGTATCATTACTCTGACTGCCATCTTCATTGCAGATATCGTGCCTCTGAGCGAAAGACCAAAGTTCTTTGGTTTGCTAAGTGGTATTTGGAGTTTGGGAACAGTCGTCGGGCCGGTCATCGGAGGCTGCTTTGTGGAGAAACTTACCTGGGTACGCATGAATCTCTCGAGATATTGGTGCGAGTTCTGATGACAATAATTCTTAGCGCTGGATCTTTTATATAAATTTTCCGTTCATTGGAATTGGAGCAATCTTGCTTGCTTGCTCAGGTGGATTCCTCACTTTACAGGGCGCATTTAGCGTCCAAATACGCAAGAGTGACTTTGTAGGAATTGCCCTATTTATTCCAAGCTCTGCTTCGTTCTTGATACCGCTGACCTGGGGAGGGGTTCTATATCCATGGGGCTCATGGCACACCTTGGCACCCTTGATTATCGGTACTGGCGGACTCTGCTGTTTCGCGATGTATGAATGGCGGGTTGCAAAGTTGCCAATGATTCCACCAGCAATTTTTCATAATGGAACGGCACTCATATCATTTGCAGGCTATGCCGTCGTTGGCCTACTTGTTTGGAGCTGTCTGTATTTCCTTCCCCTTTACTACGAAGCCGTGAAGGAATTCAAGCCGATCATGTCAGGAATCGCGCTTTTCCCTGAAACCTTTACTGTCGCTCCGAGTGGAGTTATTATAGGTCTTCTCATCAGCCGAGCAGGGCGGTATTATTGGGCCGTCTGCATCGGATGGTTCATCACGACTATTGGAATTGGCCTGCTTTGCCTGCTGAACACAAATTCCAGCACAATCAGTTGGGTCTTTCTAAATGCTGTGCCTGGGGTTGGTATTGGAATGGTTCTTCCCTCAGTCGCACTCGCAGTCCAGGCCTCTGCGGCTACACATGTTGTGCCGATTGCGGTGGCTACATCAACTTGCTTCCGAGGCTTTGGACAGTCCATCGGGGTAGCTATCGGGGGTGTCATTTTCCAAAATCGGATGGAAAAAATTTTGTCACGGTCTCCATCCCTCCGAGATTTTGCAGACAAATACAGTGGCGATGCAGCGAGCGCGATTGAAGTTATCCGACAGATGCAGGATCCCCACGTTAAAGGAGACCTTAAGCAGGCTTATGCGGACAGCCTACGAATGGTGTGGGCATTTTGCTGCGGTATTTCTGGATTGATGTTTTTCATAAGTCTATTCACTAAGGAATACAGCCTGAGCCATGGAATTGATATGGAGGTAAACTCAGAAAATGAGAAAGTTGACCAGTGAGCGAGGATTCTTTCCTGAAGATGGACCAAGCACTCAGACTTTGACAGTCTTTTAACGTGAATTTGAATGTGAATCTTTTTTGGATGTTTGATTCACAGAACTCGAGAAAGGTGTGTCAGCGGGGACTACTCTTGAACCTACTTATCAATTCAATGACGAAATTTGAGATTAAACTGATGAACAAACATCTTCACTAATTGGTATGAGGTATCACTATCGTGGAGATCCTATTGTCATAAAGATCCTTAGACTTGTAGAAAGGAATAGCACATTCAAATATCTATACTTCGTATTATAATCACTACTCATTGGATTGTCTGCCTGGACTGGTTGATAAAATACCAAAATATCGTAAGTTTGAGACCTCTGGTACTGAGAGGACTACAGAATGGACTGATCCTCGCTGGCTCGTTCCCAGAATCGCTGTACCGGCTCGCCTCCACTCCGCTAAGTTACAAAAATGGCCGTCCATTGGCAGTTTGACCACACGACTTGTGGCGATGACCTTGAGAGGTCGTTCCCGATGGATTATGAGTCAGATCGGGTGGACGTCTGCCGAAATAGGTTTGGTGTACTTGAACACGCAGTCGGGACGCTGACGCTGGACACGACGTCCCAGACCTGGCTGGCCTTGAGGTAGGATGGAATAGCCCACGCCGGGACTTGGGAATGGGGCTGTGAAGATGTCCGCCATAGAAAGGAAGTCAGCTTTATGTACACAGACTGAATCAAAATTCGGGGGATACAGATCACACTCAGCGTCCGCCGGTTTCTATGATGTATCGATCCATACACATTTTGATAAGGGATTATGAGATAGAAGTTTGTCTGATCAGCTCTTGAACTCAAGGGGTTGTTATGGGGCCTACAGAAGCATTCGAAATTGCCTTCCTTGATGTACCCGCACAGATTTGTTCTCGGCCCCTTTAAAAACCACGATTGTCCAATAGGATCGGCTTAATACGGGTGAAGGGCTCCACAATCACGCCGAATGAAGTATAGTCATATCCAGTTTTGGCTTAGGTTGAGGGTCTGAGATAGTTTCTCTGTGTAAAAGATGGAAGGCAATTTCGAATTCTTCTGTACCATATAAATAGGCTCTACCGTAATCTACCAAGGGTAGAGAGCCTGTAATGGTTGTCATCGAATGTGTTCAGATCTGGACTTTACACCGACCGTTCGAGAAGCTCTATTGTGAGATTGTTAGATAGGACATAATGCAGTTTTTGTGGGTCAAATGAATCAACACCTCACCTTGGTAGAAGCTTTTCGTGCTGCGGTGAACGTATTGGAGGCTTAGCGGAACCCGAGTGATAGATGGTGTTAGTGTAAGCTTTAGCTTAGGGGAGGGTAGTACTCACGTATTCAAGCTCTCGTATATCAGTCCTGGAAATAAAGTTTCATCAGTGAGAGGTAGGAAGTCTCGCGCTGGTGGCTGGATACACTCACAAGTAGTAGACAAAAGAAAAGATCAGAGTCAATTTTCGCAGATGATATGTGCGAGGAGAGATGCAAGAGGAAAGTCATGTAAGGCGGATGGGAGCATATTTATACCCTTCAGGACGGCGTTCTTCATCTTTCGCTTAGTTCTGCAGCGCTCTAGTTCGGGCAAGAGTGGCGGATTGTGAGGCTTGCAGGTTCTTTGTGCTCAAGAGGGAAAATGGTATACCAGCAAGCAGTTCTCTCCCCTAGAGAAACATGTTTGTTTACCAGCGGTGAGTAAACATGCGGTGAGCAAGCATGAGTAGCAATAAAAGATATAATGGCAAATAGCTGGTAAAAGTCAAGGTTCAGGTAGACTACGAGATCAGGCGAGGCCGTCTAGCAGAGTGGAATGGTGGCTAACTGAGGGACCGTTTATTTAACAGCGCATTCAGTTGAATCACCAGCAAATTTAGTTGAATCAACAGCGATGAGTAAACATGAGGCGTCCCAGGAATGTGCGGAATGACAAATTGTTTTTCTTGAGATCAAGTACGAGTCCCAGTCACTAATTCGGGATAACCGAATGAGATCATAAACTTTATTCACTCGCGAATCAGTTGACTCAACGGGGATGAGCAAACATGAGCTTGATCAAAAATATTCAGAATGACAGACGCTTGTTGAAGAGTGAAAGTTGAGGCAAGCACTGGGAAGTCCTCATTTTAATTTCTGACTTGACTAATTCCTGACTTTTCTCTTACCTATTAACTAGCGGAAAATAATACCTATGAACAACAAAAAAGGATTTGCTCGCTCCGCTTCTATCACCTTGTATGGACGGACAATGAGAAGTGAGCACAACACACAATACACGCCCTGGAGGGAGCGTGAAAGTTGCTTCTCTTTTTTTTTTGTTTCTAAAAAAAAAGCGAACTTTGGGCAGCCCAAAGTGGCAAGACCACAACAATGCAAGCTGTTCGAAGTTGAGCCAACACCGGGGTACCTTGGATCCACACCGGTGCGGCCCGTGGGTCGAGGTAGGGCCACCATATATACACTCTAGTGGCTCAACGTTGAGTAAACGATAGTGAATGATCAGCGAGGAAAGCCAGAAGCCCCCAGAGAATGCTAGTAAATGAAAGTCTGCTCAATTATGTGCAACACACGCGCACCGCCAAGGCGTCCTTGCAACCCCTTTCCATTACATTTCGGCCGTTTCAGCGAAAGCACCGCACGTAGCGGGTGCCCGCGCAGTTTGCATACACTACTCTACGAAAGACACCAAAGTGCGTCCCTCCAAAAGTTGAGATTGGGAGACAGGTATTCACTCAGTTCGCATGACGTGGCCTTTGCTAGTACGGTCATAGTTGGAGCGTATTGGCAGCCACTAGGAACTTAGAGCTTTCTGCGGCCTCCCCGCTGCCACTCTTGGTCACATAATATCAGCGCTTGGGTAGAATATGTGGACACGTAGGACTCTGCACAAGTCCAATCATGGATTTACGGATGGAATGCCTTGATAGCAATCATGTAGGCGTGCGTTCTCTGAATGTGCGGCAAAGACAAAACCTGTCAAGCCGCGTACCTACTTGGCTCCCACTATAGACCTCAGAACTTGGGCATAGTCCATCGGAGGTCATACGGAACCCGCACGCAACTAAGACGAGACTCTTCAAAGTAGGCCAATGGCCCGCCCACCGTCCTCCACAATAACGCTTTCGCACGCGCAGAATGATCCTGAGGACCTCCCTTCTGACTCACTTCCCTGAGGTCACCGTACCACTACTATGAACCATGGGCGAGCCAGCTCTTTCCCCTTTGATTGCAACTGCGCCAATTTTGTGATTCGACCAGTACTTTCTGTGAGTCAACAATACTACCATACAGCTCGAAATGAACGGCATCGGTGCTGTCTGCCGCGACGTGATTAGCGATCCACTCCGCAGCATCGTCCAGCTCATGGTTCAGGACCGGTGAAGACATTGCATCAACCGCCAGAACCGTCCTCGGTGAGAGAACTGCGCTGCTAGTTTCTGCGAGAAAGCGTAGCTGAAGTCCATAAAAGCAGGCTCCTCCCCCGATCCATTTCTCTTTCTTCACACATCGCGGCCGCGGTGTGTCGCCTCAGACCTTCGGGCCTGAGGTTTCCGTGACGACGGCTGTTGCTGACTTAAGCCCAGTAACGTAAGAACAGTGCTTCGCAGGGGGGCGCTGCGTTACCAAGTGAACTCCGCAGGGGGACGCTGTGATGATAATTGAGACCCGCAGGAGACCGCTGCGTTAACAAGTTCTCTGCAGGAGACCGCTACGTTAAATAAGTTCTCCGCAAGGAAAAATGTGTTACCAAGAGGATCTGTAGGGACATCTACGTTACCAAGCGCCTCCGCAGGAGATAGCTGCGAAATCAAGCGACTCCGCAGGAGACAGCTACGAAATCAAGCGCCTCCGCAGGAGACAGCTGCGAAATCAAGCGACTCCGTAGGAGACAGCTACGAAATCAAGCGCCTCCGCAGGAGACAGCTACGAAATCAAGCCCCTCTAGCAATATGCAAGCACCTCTGCGTGGTGCTAGGGACCAGTATTCATCCCCGATGGGGGCTGAAGAAGCCAAGACTTGCGTAGTAGATAGAATAAAGCATGAGCCATAGCAGCTCACTGGGAAATGTAATCATCACATTATCAATTCGGTCGATTCAAAGCTCTCTCGTAGGCCATACCTAGAGTCGTATTTGGTGGAGTCGCTTTACGTGATAGGTTCCCGGAAATGCGCACTGATGAGCCGATTCAAAGCTGCCGTCTTTGCCTGTGTTAGACAGACATTATTAGTAGGCAGATTGTTTGAATGATTCCCTCACTTGCGAATTCAATGCCAGGACCCCGCTCAGGATTTTCGTGACGGCGACCATTGAGGGGATCTGAACCGTCGTAGATCGTCCGGCCTTCGAAAGAGACGCTGAGCGCGACTTCGAGCTGATGCGATTCTTGATGGGAGTGATTCTTGATGGGAGTGATTCTTGATGGGAGTGATTCTTGATGGGGATTCTTGATGGATGAGTGTTGACGGGTGCGTGCTGATGTTGACTCGTCGGGCTACAAGCATGCGGTGAAGCGGTGAACGGCAGGCAGTATTTGGGTTCACAGTGGACGATCTGGCCCTCGACCCACTTCGCGCGTCCACTGGCTATTGTCTGCGCCGCCCCAGGTATACGTCCTTGCCCTGAATTCTCGTAGATCGAAGTTTCCTCCTTCATGATTCTTTCATTCACAGCACCATTGCGGAATCTACATCCCCCCATCTCTTGAGACCTACGATACTTACCCCATAATGGCACAGTTTAATCCCTCGTCTGCCGACCGTGCTTGCACGGGAATTGCGACTTGAACCTCCAGGCAGCAACTCAGCCTCACCAGCCCCAGAGCATAAGCTCTAAAGACGTGCGACTCAAAACTCCCACTGTGCATCGCCAGACCGAATTAGGTCTGACCCTGAACAACAGAAGAATTCGAAATCGCCTTCCATGATCTGCCCGCGCAGATTTGTTGTTGGCCCCTTTGAAAGCCACGATTGTCCAATAGCAGCGGCTTAATACAGTGAAGGGATCTACAATAGCGCTCAATGAGGTATAGTCATTTCCAGTTTTGGCTAGGGCTAAGGCTCTGAGATAGTTTCTCTGTATAAAAGATTGAAGGCTATTCCGAACTTCTCTGTACAAAAACGGGTGCGATTTGACCTGGTTCCAGAAGACACGTCTAGAAGCATTGCACACTCCAATGTATCTGCACAGTCAAAATCTAGTATCAGTCGGTACGTGCCCTCTTCTTCCCTGTCTCTACAGTCTAATCATGCTAATCTGCAACGCAGACATGGCAGATGCAGAAGGAGTGTACTTGAAAACCGAAACCCCTTATATCCCCTCTATGTCCTAGACCGAGAACTGATTTGTATTCCTTAAATGCAGGTTGCGCTCAGGAGAGACGGCGAATCGGACGACCAACAAAGCAATGGCCGCAGTGGACTTTACACCCCCAAAAGTATGACAACTTACAATAGCAACATTCAAGACCTCAAGAACGAGATGGAAATCGTCAAAGAGGGACTGGCATTGATTATCGAGTTCGAGCCTTATATCAATCAGTCAAAATAGAGATACTGTAAGCCCTGGCTGGCCATCTCCGTCGACGACGACAACTACCCTATCCCTGAAACGCGAGAACCCCAAGACTCTTTGCAAGAAAATAGAAATAAGGGACGAGAGAACTATCATCCATTGCTGCTGTGAGTGGCAGTGACGCAAAGCTGTTCTATTTATCCTTTGTGTGCAGCTTACCAGCTCACGCAGTTAACCATCATATAATGCTGTATCTGGGAAAGGCCATTACATTCTTTCGCGTGTGTTTTAGGCGAAAAGAGCGCAGAATCCAGTCGCTTCACTATTGAAAACTATTCCGACGTGTCGCCAGGCGAATGAGCGAGGCTTGCTAGTTGTGGAGACCCTCAAAGCTGGCATGCAAGTTTCTAAAGGGGAAAACTTGAGTCAACGATACAGTATAAATATTGGGCCTCGGCGTCGAAGAGGCGTGTTTCCAGTATCCATGCGCGGACTTGCGATTATCGAGATTTTCCTACATCTATATGGCTTCTTACATGGGTGCGATTATTTGCTATAGCATATCCATTATGGGAGGTCAAAGGGTCAGAATGTCCCTAACTAAGAGTTTCCTTTCCCAGAGTAACAATATGATCGAAGAACTCCAAAGCGCGGTCAGTCCGCCCTCCTACTGGCAAAACTTGAGCAGAATGTAAGAGAATGGCAGTTGATTGGGGTGGTGTTCATGTGATATGTCTTCTCAATTGTGACAGATTTCTCAAGCAGCTTTACTGCGCGCAAATCTTGATGATCGTTCTAATAAGCTCAAAGTGGCTCATGCATTTGAAACAATCGGTATCAATGGTCTTCGCTGAGTGTTCTTGCTTTTGCGATCAAGTCTCAAGCAGCCTATCTGAGCGCTTGGTCTGATCATATTTACGACTGGCATGCCGTCGAAGGGCCTCTTCAGGTTTCTGACAACCTGATTTATTGATTCATCAGTTCTCAGTGTGTTTTTTCTGGCCGTCCATTCCAAATGCAAGAAACAGTCCGTGATCGGACGCCAAGTAGTCATTATTTCTGTCACTGTAGTTTCTCCTTCGGATTTTAAACGTGCGCTTCACCATATTCTTGACTTCGCTGGTTATTTGAAATTTCCATGAAAATTGACGCTGCGGTGTCAGTCGATAAGGGCGTTAATAGATATCAACCCGAGGCCGAAACTATGCTTCAGACGCACCACTGCCCGTTCCATTTGCCTATGCGTCTAATATGTTTCTAACTTCGTCATGGATAAGAAGTTGATCAGCGTACATTCTCAAAAGACAATGGCTGGAAAAGAGTGTGACGAGTAAGACGAGAAAAGGCGGTTGAAGTATCGATGGTCCGGAGTAGCATATGACGTCGGTTCTTATGATGCGTATCTGGGCTACACACGCGGTGTCCGGATCTTCTGTGAATGATCAAGGCTTTGAAATTCTGCATCAGGCAGTACAAACTGTTGGCTGACGCGAATGACGAGCAAAACCATGTCTTCGTGTGTGATGCCATCTAACTGAGATTCATGACGATATACCTTCTGCGACACCTCATGTGAGCGTGGTGGGGATTGGGGATACACAAGAGCGGGACCTTGTCGCAACCCAGAAGCAATTCCACCTTCATCTCAGACGTCTTAACTCTACTTCCCGTCAACTCTGATACAAGAAGCGCTCACGTTTCTCGGGGAAAGAAAATCGATTAGTGACGAAAAATTGACCTCCGATAAAAACATCACTATAAATTCACATGAAAGTTTGATCTAGTTGCACTTACGTTGTGCGTTCCAGGCGTTCACAATACCACAACATCACCAATCAATTTGGTCATCAATTTCAACTTTATCCGCTCGCACACAACTCCTCATTTTTGATTTTGAAGTTACACTTCCAGGCTGCGAGGCCTTTAATGATTATTCCCCAACAGCCACCATCTTCCGTCGAATTTACGGACACCTTCCCACCCAGTCACGAAAGTAACATAGCCGTCTTTTCGACGAACAGCTTTGAGCTCGTATTTCTCACTTTCCGGGGTGATGAATGAGAGTTGCCAGGGGCCGATGCAGGTCTTGAATGTTATGCTGCAAATTGGACTCAAGTCACCTGGCGTGGAAAGTCCTTTATTGAGGAGCCCACAGACATCGGAAGCCTTGATGGTCTGCACCTCCTTTAGCGAGGATGAGCTGTATTGGGTTTGTATCAACTTCTTGTCGAAAAGGCGCTTGAGATTCTTTCTAGGAAGCTCAATGTCTTCTGCACCGTTTAGGTTTTGGATGTAAAGAGTAATGCCTGGAACGGACACACGCTCACCGTCAGGCAAGGTCCTCAGAATAGTCTTGGGAAAGATCACCTTCTGGTCTTTCTGACGATACTTGTAGTCTTTTCTGAGCGAATTAAAAAAGACTTCCTGGTGACGGGATAGGTCCCCTGTCCAATCATTGGACGCCAAGAGGATGTGGTGATGTTGCTGATTGCTATCCATTGGATTGCCGATGGTTGACAAGTCTCTTCCAATAAGTATTGGGCCTGGTATCTTCATATGTGTCGCTTCTTTCAGGATGTTCTCAGCTAAATTGATCCATTCGTCAGAGGCGAAGATAGCCCGCCATAAGATATTGTCAGCACATTCGTGCTTTAAGCTTCCATCCGCAATCTCATTGGTGATGTTTGGAGGAATCCGCTTTGCGATCTTGTCAAATAGCTTTGGCGGCATTCGGAGGAAATGATTTCTTTGTAGGTGTGGCATATTCACAGCGTCGGCGACGTGGTTAGTTCAACTGGGATCAGCTGCACACTAAAGCCTTTCCCTTTCATACGATTAGAATTAGCCGGTCTATTTGAAAAGGTCGAACTCACTCAAGTGCATCCGACTTGTGGCCGAAAACTTACCAGAATCAGGATTTACGAAGCGGTACACCTTAGTGCTCCTGAAACACAAAGTCCACGGGAGAGGAAGGTAGGGAACTATGCGAGATAGAGCTGCAATCAAGGTGGACTACGGGACATTTATACCTTGTCTTATGCCAACCTACGCGCGGAGCCGGTGCACAAAGCAGACCCCACTCGTTAGAAAAGTGAGGGCCAAGGCATGTTGAGTGACCGAGTAAGATCTTAAGATGGCAAACAATGTAGTACTTACAAGATTCAGGTGTTGAGCCAACACAGCACAAGCTTAAAAGTCATTGAAGCGCAGCAACTATCTTTTCAATTTGGGCGCATTTAACGGCGTGCCAAAACCCACATATATCACATCTCATGCTGAAATTATGGCGGAAACGACTGCCGATGGGTGTAGAGAGTGGTTTAGTTAAAATCAACGCTTCACAACTTGTGAACGCGGATGCGGTCAAAAAGTGCGGACCTCAATACTATTCACCATCGCCACGCGACTTCAAGATCCCAAGAATACTGTTATGCTTGGGACCAAGCGGCTTTCGCGCGTACGAACTACAAGATGGACCTCTTCCGGATTCGTCTAGCGTGGGACTGGGATTCTTGGGTTCCCTGATGAAGTCCTCGCGTATATTCCTGATCATGATCTCACCAGCCTCATTGTCTTACAAGACTTTGACTGCGGACATGGCTCTATGGAGTAGCTTATTCTGGACGAAGGAACTGTTATTGTGGATTCTCTTTCTGTGAAGAACACTGCGAACCCGAATTACGCATGTATGTATTGAGTCGTCGACATATTGCTTAAGGTCAAGGACCCAATGACCGGTCTGAAACGAGGAGATGAACGTAGTCACAAAGGCCAGATGGTTTTTCCCCAGGTCTGGCTATGCGCAGTCTGCTAGCTTCAAAATAGAAGCTTGGAAATGGATTACTTCGGTGCCGGTAAATGGCGAACGAGGGGATATCTTACATGGACATGTACATACACTGGAAAGCTTCACGAGAACTGGGAACCGCGTGTATCGGCCGACACAGCTGCGCACGAGCTATCGAGATCGGCAATTGCATTTCCGTACCAATTAGGACCAATTGAAATAATAAATTCAAAACCTATCGTGGAGATCACTGTTGAGAGTGTCTCAATAGCTGGAGAACTAGCTTCTGCGTGTTACAACGCCGCATTCTGTGTTTAACAATTTTATCATATAAAACGCATGCACTTGTCAAAGTCCTCGTTTGAAGTGATGAATACTGTACCACTTTTTTGGGACCAACTCATGAACACGACAATCATAGCAAGAACGTACCCTTGAGCTGCACTTAAATGACGCGAAAAAATGACTCAAAATAATTTCAGTATGACGTCCGAGGAAGAAACTCGAAACAAACTCTGGCAGAAAAAAAGTCAAAACCAAAATTGAGGGTCGAATGCTCACTATAAAAAGCAAGGAGCTTCTTCAAGTCTGCTCCTGAGAACGCCGTGCTAGGTTCATTTGGTTCCACTCATTGATGGCGCTAGCACACGCAGAGTCCGCTGTCACCTTGTCTAATTTGTCCCATTTCCCTTCAAGCCTTTTCTGCTCTATGTATTCATGCAGTGTCGGAATAGACGATTTATCGGGGTTTGGCTCTTGAGCAGCTCCTTCGGTAGTCGCTGCTTCTGGGTCCGAACACCTAGACTCTGATGATCGAAGAGTTTCCAGAAGTGGGATATCAACTGGCTCCACTTTGACACCAGTGTCTGCACGGGATCGACCTCGAGCGGAGTTTGAAGTTCCTCTCTGTTTCCTTTCAGGCATAGAGAGTGGATATGGCGTTGCTGATCGAGCAACACTTCCCGGCCTCAAATTTTCTAGTTTCTTTCGGCGTTTCTCATCCTGGGCTTTCCAAGCCTCTTGAATCATGAGATCCACTTCGAGTCGAGATTTTCGTTTCTGGACATCTACTTTCGGCACCCAAGAGCAGTTGTCTTTGAGAAGATGACAATGTTCAGGCCGGATATTCTTCCACTCGATCTTTAAATAGGCGGTCGGTGCGTTCTTGTAAAACCTATTGCCACTTCTCTCCCGAATTGCAATCCCGCGAGCTCCGACAATATTCTCCTTGGTGTACAGATTTTTCATTTTGCCGTTTGTATGTCGGTATTGGAGTTTGTGGATACAGTTGGTCTCAATCGCCATATCGGGGACATCAGCAGTAGGGTATGGCGTGGCAGAATACAACAATGTGTAGCGGATTGCGTTTGTGTCGTTATCCAAAATATAAAGGGGTCTTGTATAGCTGGCGAAGGTGACAACTTTGCCCTCGTGCGTCTTTACAAAACCAGGCGAAACCTTGTCACTCTTAATGCTCATATCTTTGAATTGGACAAGGAAATCTTCCTTATCGACTGTTTTTCCGGTGCTGTCTGAACTTCTGCTAATCGGCTCAGGTATTTGCGAGCTCTCCCCAGGGTGCCTTCGAAAGTCAGGCATGTCAATATCTTCTTTTTGTTCTGCGGAGACATTGTTGGAGTCCGACAAGCCATCATAGGATGGCGTAGATGTGGTTTGGAAGTGGGAGTGCTCATCAGAGCTTTGATTTGGGTTTGTAAACCCGACGTCCGCTGGGTCATGAGTTCTAAGTTGAGAGTGGGTTTGAAGCGGATCGTGCCCGCCGGAACCTGGAATATGGCCCTTGCTTTAAGGATTGAGAGATCCTAGCATAATAGCCTCTTCACTTGATCCAACAGGTGGTCTTGTTTCTTTGCCTCTATATTCTGGCCTATCGGGCGGTGCCGGGCGTTTTAAATTCTTTGGGCGTTCGCCGTCGGACATGATTGAATGGGTAAGGGATGATCCGAAGCTATAAGATAACTAGAGAATGAAGCCTATATTTATAGCCAGAACTGAGCATAAAAATTTAACTTTCTCGGTCCTCCTTGTGGATAAACCGAAATGGGAAGCTCTAAAACACCTTTTCTTATTCGTAATTTGGTATCAATAACAGAGGAATCTGAGTAAAGGCTGACGGTTTTCATGAATGCCATGGTTTAGATTTTGACTGCTTTGAAAACTCAGAAATTACATCAACGTGTAAATAGCTTTTGAGAGCAAAATTCGAGAATGTGCAGTCTATAATGTGCGGTTCGGTGTGATAGAGCTTATGATAGGATTGGGTCTTCTTCTAGGCTGCGTCACGACCGCTGATTTTTCTTTCGTTGGTAGTAGGATTGACCCACAGAAAGCGGTAGTCGAATCCAAAAATTGGCGGTTTGAAGCTGAGGGAAAGGAACTAGCTGTCTCACCATCCGGGGCTTAGGGGAATTGAGGGATAATGTGCCATCTCAGAAGTGAGGCACTTAAGTGAATACCCCAGGATCATTCTAAGGGTGACAGTACATGCACATGGCACGGTGGTCAGGGCCTTGGTTTACTTTGACATGGGGATACCTGTTGAGATTGCATCCAAATGTCATATTACATCTCCTGGACTACGTCCAGGAGAAGACGGTCTATTTTGGGATTAAACCGGGCACAATGCCTACGAAAAGAGCTTTGCATATGTTCTAGTTATACTCCATGCAATGCAAAGGCTACTTTACTTCGCTTGCCTCGGGCATTGGCGGATGGAGGTGCAGCGCAGAGGGCAGCCGAGAGCACTTAATTGTTAGTGACTGCCCATACAGTCCAACTACGGCCATACTGTGCTATCCGATTGCTCGCACATATATTCAACTCCTAAATAGTGAGCTTGTTACTGTAGCTTTCCACAAAGTTCTGTAGGGGTGACCGCAACTTACAGTGGTTCTTCTTTGGAAGGACTAAAGCATAAAAGATAGTGCGATACGAAGGGTGCCTTGAGGATTCTTCTCAGCTCTGACGTATTTCGCAATGAGTCACAACATCGATTAGTTCCCCTTTGTGATCAATAGTTACCGCAGGCACTTCTATTTCGGCGGCCTTCCTCATCGCTCACCTTCGTTTACTCAACGTTGAGCCACCTGAGTGGATATGGTGGCCCCACCTCGACCCACGGGCCGCACCGGTATGGGTCCAAGATACCCGGTGTTGGCTCAGCTTGGACAGCTTGGACAGCTTGCACTGTTGTGGTCTTGCCGCTTTGGGCTGCCCACGGTTCACATTCTGTTTGAAGAGAAGCGGCAACTTTCACGATCCCTCCAGTACGTGTAGTATGTGTAGTGATCATACCTCGTTCCCCACCCATACAAAGGTGGTAGAAGCGGAGCAAGCGAATTCCCTTTTGTTGTTTGTATGTATTTTTTTCGCTCGTTGATGGGTGGGAGAAAGTCAGGAACTAGTCAAGTCAGAATTAAGATGAGGACTTCCTAGTGCCCGCCTCACCTTTCACCCTTCAACAAGCATCTGGAATGCCAAATATTTTTGATCAAGCTCCTGTTTGCTTATCCTCGTTGAGTCAACTGATTCGCGAGTGAATAAAATTTACGACCTCATTCGGTAATCCCTGATTTGAGTGAAACATGTCCTCGATTTTCAGAATAAAAATTTGCCACTCCGCACATTCTTGAGACGTCTCATTTTTGCTCATCGCTGTTGATTCAACTGAATCCGCTGGTGAATAAACTCTTCCTTTTTTTGGTTAGCCACAGCTCCACTTTCTTGGTGACATTTTTGGCCGCATTTTACCTGAATCTTAATCCCCACCGACTATTGGCCATTCAGTCCTCCTGCTCCTGTTTGCTCATCACTGGTGAGTAACCATGTTGATCGAGCGCAGAGAACCGCTTACTAGCCTACCTTTCCTCTTGCAAACAGAAAGTCTTACAATTTGCCACTTTTGATCCAAGCGAAACTCCGCCCTGTGAGATATAAATATGCTCCCATCCGTCTTTCTCGACTTTCCTCTTGCACCTCTCCTCGCACATATCATTTGCGAAGGTGACTTTGATCTTTTCCTTTGTCTACTACTTGTGAGCGTACCCAGCGATCAGCTCAAGACTTCCTACCTCTCACTGATAGAACCTTTCCTCCAGGAGTGATATACGAGCGCTTGAATACGTGAGTACTACCCTCCTGAGTACTACCCTCCCCTAAGCTAAAGCTTATGCTAACAACGTATATCACTCGGGTTCCGCTAGACTTCCAATACATCCACCGCAGCCAGAAAAGTTCCTACCAAGGTGGGGTATTGGTTCATTTGACCCACAAAAAATGCATTATGTCCTATCTAACAATCTCACAATAGAGTTTCTCGGTCAGTTTGTGTGCAGTCCAGATCCGAACACATTCGATGACAACCATGACGGGCTCTCTTGCTCTGGTAGACCGGTAGAGCTTTTGATATGGCAGGCCCAACACCAACTCCATGAGGTCCATCGCTGATCAAAAAACTTCTATCACAGCACTCTTACAGACATCTGAATGGATTGATACATCATGAATACCGGCGAACGCTAAGTGTGACCCGTATCCCCTGACCTTTGATTGAGTCTATGTACATAAAGCTGACTTCGTTTCTGTGGCAGACAAATTCACGGTTCCCTCCCTTCTAATCCCGGTGTGGGTTATCTCAGGCGCTGAATGGCTCATGGAGCATCCACCCTCTCATATCAAGTGACCAGTTGTCGGACAGAGCACCTCATCACGTGCCGAAGAGAAAGGCCGATTCGACCTCGAACACATATCTTTGCACCTTCTTCCGCCGCGTCGACAGGTACCGTTAAGAAGCAAAAGCTCATCAACCATATCAGCGATGAGGATGTGCTGCCATCAAGTACGTACCTCATATCGGCTGATGTCGCTCTTTTCTAACCCGCCCTTGCGCTGCTTCTCTATATTCATCCGCGGTTAGGTAGCTCAGACCTTTAGGGTATAGAACATGGGTGAGTGATGGGACTTCTCAGAAAATTTGCTAATGACAGATCATTGACCTTCCATAGAGCCTTTCGATACACCGGCAGTAAGCCAGTGTGTACGGACTACATGGCGCGTGATGCTAAAAGCAAAAGAAAGCCCAGATCTACTGCAGGTTCTCAAGGTCGTCTGCCTACACCCCATCTGCTACGGCACCCCCAGGACGCACGACTATTCATCAGGGTTCGCCCAGCCCTTGCTGATTGTATCGTGGTTGATGGAACTAGCCCCTCGTCAACCTTATCGACTCCAACACAGCACGCATTGGTCAGCATCGTAGTCTTGCTCCTCGACGAGCCAAAGCCAATGTCAGTTCTATCCCATTGACATTTTTCATGCATCTTGCGAGAGTCGTTTTAGCGAACTCCGTACATTCAATGGGCATAGAGCCCGCAGTGACGCAAGCTGACCTTCATATCTCAAGCTGCAGGTTCACGAAGCGCTTTCCTCACAACCACTCCATGCGTGTATCAGCTCAACATACCCTTCGACGCCTGCTCTGGATACTCAGGGCCCAATCGCACTACGAGTCTACTAATCTACTGTGCAAATAGCATTACCCACATACCCAACAGGTGGCTTTTTATCACGTCCGCCCACCCCCGGCATTCACATTCGTATGGCTGACTATCGTTCCAGCAGACCTCTAAACGTCGATCGCTAGATTTTTTATCTGGTCCCTACTCATTCCATTGGTAATGCCGTCGTCTCTAATCAAAATCTTGGTGTTGAGCAGGCATGTGACGTGAGGCCGGCCGCAGGACAGGCTCTGGAGGTTCACAGTGGACAGCTACCGTGGCTCCTTGCCTTACCCAGATGTGCACCCAAGTCAACGCCTACCGGAATGAACAATTTATGACAAGACCTGATTTTGGGTCCGCATTATGCGATGGCTGATCTCCATTGTCATTGGACCAGGCCACTTTGCATGAGCGTCTTACGCCTCGGTCATCTGTCGAAGATGCTGGAGAGACATTGTTTCGGCACGCTGTGAGTCAAGCTTGTTCAAAGCGGGCGAGACATTTATCTAGCGGCCGAGCTAGTGAAGAGTACTACTCATAGGTATGGTGGTGGGCTTATCTCTGTCAGCAAGGCCACTTATCATGCGTCTTCCGTATGGTTGATTGTTGGTTTGCAGAGGTGATACCTGATAATACATGCTGCGAGAGGACCAAGTTGATTGGGAACTTGACTCTACTTATGGGGATCTGAGGAGCTAATTCCAATGATGCGCCTCCGTTCCGGCACCAGCCTCAAGCACGCCAGCGTTGTGCTCATGTGGCGTGCGGGGACTTTTTGGTGGGCCGACTTATGAAGCAACTACTCAAACATGAAGGCAGTGCCAACATTTCCTGTGCCTTATGACTTTTCAAGACGGCCTACATTGATGGAAGCAGACTTGGGTCGTTCTTCCCAAATGGTCAGACGCGAACTTCGCGTGACGTCATTTCCTAAACGCGTCTCCGCTGGGCTTCTCTGCTGTGAGTTTATCTCACAAGTGAGCATTGATGCACGAGCTTTGAATTTCCACGAAGATGGGATCGTTCTTTGAGAATTTTTCAAAGGTCAGTTGTTCTGTATAGTGTCTTCTCGCCGGGGCTGCACCAGCTCGCACACTTGACGATCTCAACGTTTGTGAGCGGGAAACCTGTCAAAGACAAACAGAAAGCGGAGCTCCAATGGTCCGAATATGGCTCTAGGGAGGGCGACTTGGGTCTTTACCCTGTTCAAGCTAATTGGGCAATCGGAATAGCAACCAATCTTGAGGGCACTGCGCTGGCAGGAATGCGACGTTCAATAGTGGGATAAGAAGATGGGTCAACTGAAAGTTTGACTCATGGGAGGGCTTCCATATGACGGGGTCATATTGCCGCAGCATAGCAAATTATGGGCTTTCACCGCGTCCCTGAAGCTTAAGGCCAACTATTCCGACTTCAATTGGGGTAGCTCCCAATCACAGCTCCGCCCTAATGGGGCATTGGTGGTGTGGTACTTGAATGAAGCTACTCACTCATCGTCGAGAAACAAGAGGGATTGGGCTCTGCAGATACAGATACACTGCTACGAATCATAATTGTTGGCACGAGCGCTACCGGGTGGGCTCTAGCGGGATATTCTGAGGTTACGTCAATGAATGGTATTGAACGCGACCTCAAAGCTTGAAGTCACAGATTTGACACAAGAGGTTCTCTAACGGATGCTGTCTGACCATGCTGGGTGCCTTTATCAGTCAGCTGTTACTTGTTTACTATGCTCCAACATGACCTCGGTGGTTGTGTCACTGCGGTCGGAGAGGCCAAGCAAGAAAGTCGCTTTCTACTAATGGCGGGTGATTCTACTGTGCATGATGCACGATTTTTCTACGCGGGTCTACGGAGGGTCCCATTACCAGGCATTCAGTCCCATCCTGGCGTGCTTGCGAGATGCCCCTCCTTATGCGGCAGGCGGTTTTCAGTCCATGGTATGTCACAACAAGTGATTATTGGAGATATCAACCGCCCTTTTCTGAGGTTAAATGGAGCATCTAGGACGAAAGCAGATGTGCGAGACTGACCAAAGGGCCACAAAACATTGAAAGCCTTAATATTGATAGAACCAAGTCGGTCATGTGCTCCGGTTCAACTCGAAGCCCCTGGTCGATCTCCGGTCCCCTTCTTTATCCAAGATCAACCCTCCCCTTCCAAGCCACCCAATTGATTCCTTCGAAATCTCGGTGATCGACGGAGTGGTGGACGTGGGCCTCCCTCTTCGGTCAGTCTAGCTGATCTGCGGGGCAATGTCCGGGTTTTCTCTGGTTGCGCAGCACCGGGTTGCAAAATCTGCTCTGAAATGGACCTGTCCACAGAAGGGGAAGTGTTTTCCGAGTAAGCCTCGTGCGGGATGACTGCATTGATATCTCCGTTTCTGACTGTGTCCCTTTCGGCTGAGTGACGACCAGTAATGCGCCACATGGCCGCGTCGTCTTCAGGAAGCATTACAGAAATGAAGATATAGTTCAACACTCGCAGAACTTGATGGAAAATCGGAGGTGATTCTTCGTATGCGTTGATGGGACCAAAAATCGGACGTCCCAACAGAGCTGGCAGCGATGCCTGGGTGTCTGGATTAGAAGGGTATCACTGGCGCTAGGCATGGCATTCACCCAGTGTTGAATTTCTGATGCACGACCCAAAGACTGATCTCAGCGCTACGAGTAAAGTTTATTCTTTCCACTGCAGGGTGAGAGATGAGCCCTTCGGTAATCAACGCGGGGTCTTCTGGGCGATCGTAAATTACGTTCAGAACGCCGTCTGGGAATCCAGCCTCCCATAGACCCTAACTCTTTCTACAACGTATTGCAATCGCCATTGCTGAAAGATGACCCACTCGAGCTCAGCCATATTGAGATCTCCTCGTCGCTCTGCCACTGTTAGCTAGGCACGGTTTATCCACAGACTATATTGCGAAAGCGCTCACTGCATTCTGCCGTAATTCTTGTCCAACCCCAACATCCCGAGTCCTCCGATGCTCTGGCAGGTCACGAAGTTTCCGTGAATAAAGCTCAAAGATTTGTTGCGCGTTAGGAGCAGAATGGAGGATACGGGTAATATTAGGACCGTGTTTGGAAACCCAGTCAAGGGTACAGCCGTAGTCGAGTATTGCGGAGATGATTGCATGAAATCTGTCTCGTCCTTTGACTTGTTCGCTTTCTTGCAAAGGAAATTCTCTCATGGCGAATACCACCAAGCTTTCGACCTCCGCCATGTCAATATCATCATCAGGCGAGAGCTCGAAGCAGTCCAGCAAGAAAAGAATGACATTTGCGATGGTCAACTCGGTTCTCCATAAGTTTTGTAGGTCAAGGCCAAGGCCAAGTCTGTCATCTATCCAGTCCAGACACATTAAGGATAAGAGGCGACTGTGGCCAAGGTCGATCTCGCGACCAAGCAGCAGGAATTTTAGGATAATCTTCAATGCTGGCAAGTTTGGAATCTTCAATTTGTTACAGTCCGTCGTCTTTCTTTGATTGGAAGCAATCATCTCGATTTTAGCTGCTTACCTCACGAGATGTCGGTCTAGAATTAAAACACAAATTAGATCTTTCGACCTGACATTGAGATGCCAAATTCTCCGGCTCAGCTTTTTCTTGTAGTAATTCCCTCGAATTTTGGGTTGACTCCCTAGAAGATGAGCAGATATCCTGGTGTTGGCAGGTAGCAGGGTTATTCTGAGAATCAGGCATATCGAGGTTATCTTTCAATGTTACTCTCGTATACTGAACAATGGCCTTTGGAATATGTTACTTGGTTCGAAGATATTAAATCGATTCCTGCATTTATTAGCTAACTGCATACTCGTATTCCATGAACACGTCGGACGTAGATTTCGCACCTTCAAGACCGAGAATAGTGCTTGTGGAGTCTGATTACGAGGGAATTTCCGTTGGAAGAATGGCTATTAGTAACAAACCCTAAATTAGTGACTGGGAGTGTGGATAAGAGCCGGTGGTGCAATGAATACAAGTAATGATCCAAGTTGCAGCTCTGGGTGCCTATGGGTGATCTGATAAGGAGATCTGAGAGGAAAGCATTTTCTTCAGATCCGCGCCAGCTAGCGTTGGCCGCTTTCTCTAAAAGTCATGACGTATTTCAAATATCAGGCATGATTACAAATAGAGTTCATCAAGTAAGTCAAAACTTTGGTATTCACCACCCGAAGTCGATTTACTTTAGACGCCCCCATCGGTCCAGTTGGGCCTCATACATACATTGGCGCTGTCACCAGAGTATTAAGAGCAGATTCTAGTATAGGTACGGATCGTGGGTCACTTTCTTGCCAACTGATGATGAAAGGACGTCTTTCCCAGGCGTTGACGAGTATGGCCGCGCTCGTTTCTTTCGTAGAACAAATTTTTTCATGAACGAGGCCTCATGGTGTAGGCCTTTGATAAGCGCGAATCGCGCCTACCTGCTGAAGCTTGTCGGCTCACTCGCAAATAATCCATAAAAACATAAGCGACGGTTCCCAAATATCCATTCCGAGTTCCGATAGACCAGACCGGGCATCTCCGTGGGGGTCATTAGCGATGAATAATGGGGTATCTCTCAGACAGGTTGTCTGATTAAAGGGCCATGGTTTCCTTGGAAGAATGAATGTGATCAAAAATGTTCAAGCGAAGGGCTCGGGTAATATTAGAACGCACAACTGCCATGAGCTATACGCATCCTTCACTTGAGATGTCCCTAGCCAGAGGCCATCGCCTGGGCTGCTGAATGAACTGGCTTGGCTGAAATTAATGATTTGTATTGCTTCCGCAAAGATGTATTGTATTTCTCGATCCGGGATCCGGACTTAATAACCCCCGAAAGCGATAAATAAGGGTGGCTAAGATACATCATTCAACAGCGTTCGACATTCAAACCTAGCGTTTCAAGCTGTGTGAGAGATATCAAAGTCGTATTGGGATTACGCCGACCTTTACACTCGTGTATGACTTTGACAGATGTGGAGTTCTCAGCCACAAAACAAGGGGTCCGATGCCGATAAGCTCGCTGCAGGATTCGACTCGTTGCCAAAAGCAAGCCACGTTGAGTTCAACGCAGCTAGATTACTTGGCTGAAAGTAAAGATAGACCTCGCGCGGCACCGATTGGCCCGATGCTCTGTCTTTTTCTTATACCGCGCTTTTGAGAGGAATATGAAGCATAAATGTACATATTCTGCATAGCTGGAAAGGATTCAGCGATTGTGTGCATTGAATCATTGATCCTTGTTTGAGAACTGTTGAGTTGCAAAGGAGTTGCCCCTCCATCAAATACTTGACCTAACAGGATTCTTGAAACTCTATTCCAGACCACAAAGTATTCATCGTCTGCCAGGAGCAAGTGGAGCATCAAACCAAACCCAGAGCCTCGAGCTGAAAGCACGATTGTCCAAGTTCCTCAAGCGATCGGTCGTTCTCCAGTGACAGGCCGACAAGTAACTCTGAAAATGGCATATTTTGTCTCGTATAACGAGACATCCTGTTCTTATCATCCTGGACTTCCCCTAGTGATTTTGGTTGCCCTTTCCAGATTAGTGCTTACTGACTGGCCGCTTTTGCTCACTGAGCAGAACCTGAGCACGGCTTCCGGTTCACTGATCGGCTCACTGAGCCTGAATCTGCGTTGACTTTGGAACCACTTGCCTCAACCCAGCTACTTGCTCGCTCAAATAAATTAATTGCCTCATCACAGTTGTCCCTAGGAAGCTAGTTTCAGCGGCTTGAATCGACTGCTTTATCTTTATTCGAAAGCGGGCTGAACTCAATTGATACTTTTCAGGACCGAAACTAATGCTACAGTACTGGATTATGGACATACTGGATATTAAATCGCCTTTACCGCTAAAATAATAACTTTCTGCCGGTTCCACTACTAAGCCCTTACAGATCATGAAGTTGGCGGGTCGCAGTAGGGTGAGGACTCCTGTTAAATGTTGTTCGTAAAGTGCTACTATATTATTGCAATATGTGAACTTTGAGATTAGGAGCCTTAAAATATCGGGAGAGTATTTCATGGACAAGGTCAAAGAAAACGAGGCCATATTAAACCCAGCTCAAGGGAATGTAGATTCTTGAGAATCGTTCCTTGCCACCAGATTGCCACAAAGAAAATCGACCGTCTTATCAGAACGGTCGATCAAGGGTCTTGATTGTGGGGCAGTGAAAGAACCCGTCATTGTATGCCGGTTAAGGCAATTTCGAAAACACACTTATTGCTTACGTCCAGCAGTCCAAGACCATTTAAAACCATGAGCAGTGATACCATTGCCAGTGCAAAACACATTAACATTTTCTGTTCCCTTCGGAGAATAAAAAACAAATTCTATCTTACTTAATGTTGGTAAGCCAGGATGCAGATCCCCCACGTTGCTGTCAACGCAATCAGGCTGGTCGTAGTACTGAAAATGGGAAATTTCGTTCTTCCGAATCGACTTCTTCTGACTCGTGGGAATAGAATCTTAATGGCGCTTCGCAGCTATTCATACAATTGTCGCCGTGCAACAACAGTGCTGGCTTGTTAAGCTTCGCCACTCCATGTACAGTCGTATAGTCAAAGTAATCCAGATCGCTCATCACTGCGTATTGATTTTCAAATCTTTTCAGTGTCCACGGCCCATACAACGACTGGTCCCGGAAGGCCGGCTAGGGACCCTGTATCAGGGTCAGCGGCCTTCAAATCAACTAGTGGTTGGTATACCACTTCCGCCGTCTTTTCGTATAATTTACGGGCTTCTTTAGCTCGTTCGAGCCGCGCTTTGTACAGACCTTTTCGCGCTGTTCAAGAGTAGGCATTTTCATTTCCCAATATCCGGATCCAAATAACCTCGGTGGTGGTTTCTCTGCAGCCTTTCGGCCGAAGGAGAGGCCACGCAAGGAAGTCGCTTTTTAACTCATGGCGAGAGATTCTACTATGCGTGATCCACGATTTTCCTAGGTGGGTCTACGGAGGGTCCCATTCCCAGATATTCAAAACCCATTCTCGGGTGTTTGCGAGATGTTCTTATGTGGCCAGGCGGCTTTCAGTGCATACCATGTCTCAACAAGAATGATATCATTCAGATGATCGGCTGCTGCTGGAAAACCACGCCAATTCGCACGGAGGGTCTTTGGGTCGTCTTCAGCACGACGAGAGGCCATCTCTTCATTTTGCCATATTCAGCCGACAACCAGACGTTGAGCGACTTTTATTAACTCCTCATCATGCAAATAGCAGCTCCGAGTACTGTGGGATGAGTATCCTTCTGCTCGCCATTGAGATGAGCTACCCACAAGCCGTTGATCTTATTCTGAAACACTACCAACGACTCGACTTTCAAGGGCGGGGCCGGGGCCCACTGTCAATTGCTATCGCAAAGGGCAATTCCGCCATCATTGAAGCCTGTTGCGGTACACACAACTTGATATCAACGATAGGTGCACTGACGGCATGTCCGCTGTGATGTACGCGGCTGAATCCGTCGAGCGAGCCATTTTGAGCTGTCTTCTGAGCGATTGTCGCGTCAATATCAGCATCGAAGATCGCTAGGTAGAATACTTTACATCTCGCATCTTGAAAGGAAAGCCACCTCGCAATGAAGATCCTGGCCCGGAAGCCTCATTTGAAGGCCAATTGGTGCGACGCCCGCCGTAATGCAGCTCTCCTTCTCGCAGCCAAACCTCTCAAGAAGAGGTCTTTGTGTCTCCTCATTACAAAGCTTGGCATCAATCACTGGGAAGTCAATGGTGTACGGCGCTGTGGCATACAGTGAACGCGCGACATGACGAGCTCATGCACCTGCTCTTGGACCAGGACAAGGTTCGTTTGAATGACGCCGATGATGGCGGGCTTGTCCCTGTTGCGCGAGTGGCAGAGCATCAAAGCCTTCCATTGCTGCAGATGCTTCTGAGGTAGCCGAATATGTGTATCATCTCCGCTTGATTTAGTTCTACCGTTGTGGACAGCGTGTCAAGCAGATTCGCTCACGACGGTCCGGAGCTTTTTGTCCCGGGATTCATCAAATCAATCGTAAAGCCGCCACTGGAGCATCCCCTCTGCAAGTGGCCATTATCAACCAACACTCAGGTATCGTGTCTCTTCTTCTGTCGCGGGATGGAAATAGCACTGATTGAGTTTGGGCCCTCTGGTGTCACAACGGTCATGTTGGTGCTGCAAGCGGGTATACTGCGCGTGTCGAATATCTGGTGCGCCACCCTAATATTGACCTCGAAGTTAAAATTATATACAGTCATTGCGCTTTCAGCTTGACGATACTTAATTGGCATGTTCAGTCGATAGATTTACCATCGATCAGGCTTCAGCAAGAATGAAAGGGACTCAATTAGAAATCGATAGTTGAATCAACTTCCACGAGACTCCTACATTGCCTAGCCCAGAGTCGTACGACTCGGAAATTGCGATAGAGCACAGCTCAGTGAGCATAAATGTTAGTCAATGGCCCGGGAAAACTGCGGTCCGCTCAATCAAAATTGATTTCTTTTCTCATCCGAGAAGGTAAGGATCGAGCTACATTACCCGTAGGATTTGTCGTCACGAGACTTTATTGTTCTCTAATACTTGGGCGTGATCGGCTGTGGCTATAAGACACCAAAGCGCTGGTAAAAGCCTCTGTTCTACCTTCACTCATGGCTCGTTCCTGCTAAACTGCTTGTTACCTTTGGCTTTTCTATGAATGGCCTCAGTCCAAAAATTCAGTACCCTAAGACTTGTTGGGTCAAATTACTATGCATATTGGCATTCCAAGGGGTTTTCTGAGAACATAGAAGCTGTCTGTCTCCGTAATTGGCCTTGGATCACGTTGGTCCGAATCAATACATTTGATCGCCTCCTGCCGCTTTAGCTGCTCTCTTGTATATAGCGACCTTTCGCTCAGACACTGGAAGCATCTTTCTCAGCATTTCAAGTTCATTTGTGTCCTCCACAGTCTGAATCTGCGATCTCAAATCATCCACTTCCCGAATCGCATCCTCGAGCACTTTGCGTAAACATGTCAATTCTAGTCGCACAAGGTCGTCTCCCTGCACTCTTTCATCCTCATCGTCCATCGCCATGTGGACACAAAGTGACCTTACCTGAGCCACCTCAAATGCATCCCCATTGAATGACTTGGGCCAGCCATTATCGCGATACAATTTTTTCAGGGGAAGAGTGAACACATCCCATTCCAACCCGGTATTTTCTCCATTGCCCGGAATCCAATCTAGGCCGCGATACCATCGCAAAATGTCCCCAAGAACCAATTCAGCAGGTCTGCACGGAATATGTTCAAAGCTATTCCAGTTCAACGACAAAGGCCCTTTCGTTGGCTGGTGCTCGAGAGCGGGATCGCCTGTATCCCAACTTTCCTGGTCGATAATCCAAATGATATGCCTTCGTGTGTCGTACAACATGACATTCCCATGATTTCCCAGGTTGGTCAGTGGCGTAACCCAGGGCCGTATGTATGGGCCATTTTCGTCCTCAAATTTTGGCTCTGAGGGATCTCCGTAGAATGGGTCGCGGCCCTGCTCGGCCTGCTCGATATTTCTGAAATCGGCGAACTCACCAATATTGGAAAATGCATCTTTCCCTGCACGTAGTGGGTCAATGTACGGCAAGATGCTGTAGAGGTATTTCACTGACTCATCCAAGTCGAGTTCATCGTAGGCAGACTCCAGATGGGTAATGTTATGGGGCCCCCGCTGTATACCTGCAGGAAGTATATAACGCATTCTGGCTAGCTCTTCATATATCTCGAGCATAAGGCTGGCTACTCCATGAAGGCGATTCTTTTCCGGTGTGAAGATTATCATGCCGAGGTGGATCGATGATCGATATCGGTGCAGCGGAAGTGCGACGAGTGTGACAAAAGACACCACAAAGACGAAAGTTCGCAGCTTCATCGCAAGAACGTATGGCTTGGTCAAACAGAGGCCTTCAGCAGGACGGAACCAGGTCGCTTTGAATTCAAGTCGGCGCGCTAAATGGAGCGACAGCCGACCGCGGCACAGACAGGGCCTCCCGGTACAAGTCCACGTGACAGACAGTTACGGGTCTGACAGCATTCGTCCAATTAACAGGCTTGCTGGGATAAATCATTCTGTATTGCTAGATCACACCTGGGCCCCGTATTTTTTTATGAGCCAAGGATTACATAAGGAAAGTGGTCCGAATAAACGGAATTACATACATCCGGTCTTGGCATTTGCGCACTTTTGTTGACACTGTTGTGATATAAGGCTGGTGTAGATCAGGAATCAAGCCGTCCCACCGGAATTAATGCCGAATTGTCTATACAAAGAATCAAGTTGATTGAAAATCAACTTGTTCTTCTCCTTGTATATATAGCCTCATATTTCCCTCTAGATGATAATGACAATTAATCTTCCTTTGAACTACAACAGGTACTACTTTGGTAGCTCTAAGACACCAGATCTGATCGACCTGCGCCGGAACTTGGACTTTGTATAACTACACAGAATGCCATCTCGGAGAAGAATACCGTCATGGTCATGAGGTGTTAATCGATCGTTCATGCTGGGTGTGTAGAGATTTGGGAGATGCGATTAATCCTAGGTATTGGAAAATGCTCTACTAAGTGCGACTGACCTCGAATACACGATGATGTATAAGCTCAGCCAATTTGTTTGAGGTGGCTTCCCCCGTCATTAGCTGTCCGAAATGAGAGTTCCTTGATTTAATGCATGGCGCAGCTGAGAGGAAGGATAGTCGGTCCTGAATCTCGGAGCAAGTTTGTCTGAGATAGATCAATATCAATCGCTCTTTCTTATCAGGGGCAACTATTACATTTTCTTTCTGTTATTGATCATGAGAATTCGCTGTGCAGACTCCGATGGTTGCTGCGCGAGTATTGCGAACAAAAACATATTGACCATTTTCTGAAGATGGCATGAGCTGGGGCGTCTACGATATATTGCAGGTCTGTTGGTGAGCTTTTAGTTCCCGTAGCCTTGAACATCTTGCTCTAGGCTTTCAGCTGTCCATTGAACGCTTTGTGAGATTTTACAAGCTTCATACCAGTGATTTAAATGATATACCGAAGTCTTTCATGAATATTCAAAATTTAAATATGACTCTATAATTCATCAGCTGAACCAAAGCGCGGTCGAACGGAAAATTTATCCTTTTTATCGATTTATTCGCGGTATACTGGCTACTTTATTCGGGCTTTACAGAGATTCCGTGATTCTTCAATGGCTCTAGATCCTCGACTTGAATATAAATCAAATTCCAATTCAATCTCAGGATGAGTTTCTCTTGGTGCCAATCTAGGAGGACGGATGCTCTTCAACCGCGTCGTTACTTTTTGAGGAGTTATTTCATTCCCTTTCTTGATCTGCAGATTGAATGTTGAAATGAGCAAACTTTGCTTTAATTTTTGCAAACTTCACAATATAACCGCCAAATCAGCTCCATAAATTTCTTGTCATCAAGTTTCACAAATTCACATGCAGTCAAAACCCCCAATCTCTTCCCTCATTTTCTCCACCCCCTGCAGTCGATCAGCTGAATCTGCTTTGCAAATTATATCGGTAGGCGATAAGTTTCTTCTTCGATATTCGCCAAGACTGAATCGGCAAGTTGGTCGTTCCTCAGTCCATAAAGTTTCTGGAAGGACATGATCATCGGCTTCCACTTGTCGGGATCAATTCGATTTTCGTGCCCCTTCAGTCGAATGTTGTCCAAGACATAAGTTTCTATCACACGAACTTCAATAGCCATAAAGAATCCTTTCAGCTCTGAAGGGCCGTCTTTCATGAGCTCGTGTACACCAATAAACTCGGCTTCCATCTGCACAGGGCATTCCCGAATGCGTGGAGAAGCTACTTTGACCGAGTCCTGAGGCGTCAAGTTCGCCGTTCCAAATTTATCTTTTTCAAACCAAACCGATAACCAAGTTGGACTTTGATGTCTGGAACGTTCTCGGACCCAGTGGTTCGTGCTAATGCATTCACGTTTGCAGCCATAGAGTCTTCGGGCAGGTTCAGAACGCATTCTTTGGTGCGGAGCAGATTGATCGTGGTTTGCGAGTTTCCTTCGAGGCCCAATACACATCGATTACCCAGCCACCAGACCGATGAGATAGGGCCAATGTTGGCGGTGCCATCTTCATTAGTCGTGCTGATTAGGACGACGGGTGTACCCCAGTAAAATATTGCGGGCGATATGGATGAATGTTCCATGGTATTCAGAGTGATGCTGCAATGGTTTCGATTTTTGCTTCTGTTTTTGAGGGCGTTGCAGGTTCCCAGCCGGCACCACGGGGAGGTGAGAGTCGTCGCTGGCCCCCTTACATTACACACACACACACACACACACACACACACACAATTCATTACGCCCGGAGGTATCAAACCTAGAGGGCACCTATACGCTATTTGATCTTTGCACTGCATACATTTTGTCATAGTCTCATTTTCGAGAGGAAAAGCTGAACCAGCTGCAAAAAACCCCTCTAGCCCATACGAGTATGTCCTTAACGATTTCTTCTTCTTGTTGTTGTTGTTGTCGTCATATCCGCTCCCCAAAAGCAATAACCCATCCCTCAATGACATCGGACCCCCCACGTGTCCATTCTCGATGTAGTTCTCGATGCAGCATTCGTGGACCTCTTCCCTGAGTAGCGATTTACCGAGAGTACTTCTCATATTAACGCCCGAAGTAGCTGACTGCCTCGCTGGCGGCAACACCAGATAGCAGACGAAGGACTGACGAATCGACATGCGATCCAACCGGTAGGGCAGGTGAGTTATTGTGAATAAATCCCGGCGAGGGTTGGTTGTTATTATGTAGGCAGGTCGGTTGTTCGAAGGCTCGTTGGCGTCGCGAAGTTGTCGACGTGTTCTTTTGAATGCTTCCTGCCGCGTCGTCACAAGAGGTCGTCACAACCAAGAAAGGAGTTTCCACCGGAGTTTCGATTTGGAAAGTTCTCACCGCGATGTGTAAAGCTTCTAGCTAAATGAGATATCATAATTTGAAACATCCTCAGAGTTGTGCTTAATTTTCGGGCGTGAAGCTGACAGGGTATTCATAAATACAATCGCCACCAATGCGAACAGTCCCGCTTTATCAAAATACACTATGGCTTGTGGAGAATTTTTTTTTCATCCTTTCCAAAGCACCTGAATTCCATTCTCTCACTCGAGGCTGATGACGATCATCTGTCTTTCTGTGATGCAGGCGAAGGTGCCACCACAGAAAATGATCGAGGCCTAATTTCACATATCCCTATCGCGTAAACAAGATTGTGTGCAATTATAAGAAACGGGGCTGCTGGTGTTTTGTCCTTGTTTTCAACTGCAAACACCAGGAGGGCCGATAAGCTGCCAGAACCATACTCTTGTGAGACCAAATTACGTCTGGTGGGTGCCTTGGGTTTTCAAAGTGATCATACTAAGGAGCTATAAGCTGCAGCTGTCCGTCACAGTGCATGGAGTGAAACAATTGTTCTCGCTCCCATACCTGCACACCTGTGCGACGTCAATGCTCGGGGCGAGATCGTGAAATTGTTTATCACCTTTTCTTTCTCTTATTCTTGGGGCTGGGGATTTAAGACAATCTAGCTTAAGTAACCCGAGTCATGATGTCATTAATCAAGCTCCGCCCGGGCCGTCCGCCCCGCTACGGTTTTCTCTCATTTCCGCTCTGGCCGGCGGTCTGGCCCGACTTCAATTCCCTCAAAATGAAAGGCCGCCCGACCCCTTCCCCTCGGAACTTTGACGGTTGATGTTCTTGGCACAATGGTAGTATGGTTGAATGATATCTAGATCAAATTCTACTCTTAATACTTGTAATGTGTTGTTGTTGTTATTCTTCGCCTTTAATATGGAGCTCTGGGGTGTCTTGGTATATCAGCTAACGTCTCACTGGCTCCGTGATTTACGACGATGGCTAACCGTATGTATCTTACTTTTTTCACTGGGTGAGTTGAAATTTACAAAGTGAATTACATAGCCGGTAAACCCGGTAGGTATGGATAGAACGATGTGGTTTACCTCAATTGGAAGAGGGCTGCAGGGCGTAAAATACGGAAATCAACACCTAGAGTTGATACACATATATATTACAGTCCCACACTCACTTTCGCGGTCAGTCACACAATGGCGTACTTCCATAAGGTCAGCTCTTTTTTCGCTACTATCATGCGCCGAAAATCACACCCAGGGCACACAGACCCACATCACATCCCAGTGGATAAGCGCGAAGACACGCTTCCAACTAAAGGCCAAACTCCCCTACAAGACCCGAAGGATTCGGCTGACGATCCGTACGCGGCACTCAGTGAAGTTGCAGCTCCTGAGCCCGTCGAAAGGCTGTCAGAGGCAGAAGTGGCAAGACATCCTTCCCTGCAACAAGGATATACCAACTGCAGAGGTGATCCCTACGGCAACCTCAGCGAAGTAGCAGCCCCTGAGCCTGTTGAGAGGCTCACTGAAGAAGAGAGGGCGCTTCATCCCTCTTTGGAACAGCGCCTTTCGAGGGTTTCACATCATTGATTTGTCACTCGTGAAGCGTCCGCCTCTTTTTGTTTTCCTCCTCTCTCCCTAATCATTTCCGCTCTCTTAAATTGTATTTAATATCATCTTACCGTCAATTATGCAGCTGGAATTCGATGCTTTCTGTTGTATTCCCTAATGCAACGGTCTTCAAATAGACTCACTCATATCTAGAAGGTCAGAGTAAGGCTCGTGATCATTCCAGCATGATATGCTTAAATTCGAACTGGTCGTCACGTAAATGATGGGCCCAGAGACAAAAGACTAGAATTAGCGAATCTTCTCAAAATAGAGGATTTCAAACATCTTCACGAACGATCGCACTCAGCGAATTTGCAGTTTCAACTTTGAAAGACTCGTAACAGCTCCGGTGGCAGCCTCGTTGAAGCTTATGTTAACGAAAAGACAACCACTTCTAGTTGCTATATGAGCTATTTATCGAATGCACGACACTTATATGCACGGAAAAAATTCTTCTAAGCTGTTCCGCGGTTTTTCCTGCCGACGCTAAACCTACCGACACGACTGTATGCATTTCCCCAGTTTGCTCCGTCAACAGCTGCATCACGCGGCTGTTGAAGCTCTCATGCCCTCTTAGTTATTCGGGCTTAGAAACTCAACCACGGCTATGTGCAAGAATCAATCCCATGGCTGATTAGAACAAAGAGCAATATTCTACCAAAATATTGGTTCTAGAATTCAAAGACTCTTTTTTTCGATGAGAGATGTTGGTGTTAAAGCAACCTTCGTCAAAGATATTTCATGTTTCAGCCTTGGGTATCCGGTAATTAAACTGTATAAAGAAATACCATATTGTTTTACCAAGTATGCTCAGAGCATTCAAAAGAACTGATTCTCTCTTTCTAAGTGAACCAGACTCCAAGCTCAAGCGTGGTCGGAAAAGCCGGAGTTACATACAACAACCCGCTTTATTAAAAGATCCAAGTTATTCTCTCTCCATCATTGAAGAACTAATCGGTCCATTCAAAATGCCTGACCACGAGCTACCGAGTTTCCCGACTTTGAGCGACCTCCTCCACGGATCAGTCTCTGGCTCATATTCTCTTGAAAATCTTCGGATATTCATGCAACTAAACCGCTGCTTGAATATATTAGACTTCTTACAAGAGGCGGAAGGCTACAAAGAAAGCTATTATGCTGTTTTCATACAACTTGGCCCTATCACCCATCATTCCATCCAGCGCCCTGAAGTTCAGGAGTTGCAGATTCTTTGGCGACATCTAGCCTTGACATACCTTTTCCAAGGCACTTCACAAGAAATAATGATCACAAATAATGAGCGTGATCAATTCTCAGTTATGAACTGGGTATTTCCCCCTCCTCCATACATTTTGGATTCAGCAATGGAGAGGTCTCATCGAACACTTGAGTTTAATATATTTCCTGCATTCTTGAACTATCAATGGGAGAGCATCAAAAGCGGAAAAAGGAAAAGGCTTTGATGAATTGGATAAATTACCATTTCCCCAAAGATCATCATAAGTCGTTCACCCTGATAAAAGACGGCTATGTTGCGGCTCGGACATGCCTCAAAAATGGAATCCGCCATTGAAATTGACTCAAATAACCGTTGGTAAATTACAGTTCTCAGAAATTTATTAATTTACAAATAATTTCCTGGCCAGCCATAATCTCAAGTGTCTCAAAAGCGTCAACATGTGAGTCCCATAGTCCGGGAATTGACGCGTTTCTAAGATATAGATCGACCGTGGCCCCCTGAAATGATAGAATGTACGACGACAATATGGACAGCTGGCATCTTGGTATCGAAGCCAACAGTCGATACAAGGTAGATGGAATATATGGCCACATGGAAGCCGGCGGTAAGAGGATTCGGTGCCAAGGGTATCCCAGCATAATGTACAGCTACCAGGAAGGACAACGGGGGCTATCTCACAAAAACAATCAGACGAAGTTAGCGAGGTTCTTTATGCAATCTGAGAAACCCTACCAGTTGTGCAATCTTGGTTGCCGAAGTAGCATGGCATATGAGCGTACAAGAGCTCTTCCGCCGTCAGGCCACCCCGTTCCGTCGGGGACGGTACATGTATGTAGTAGCCAGCCATAGTCATGGAGACCAAGCTTTTTTTAAGGCAATCCAATTGAGTGAGGCTCGATCTTTATCATTCCTTTCGATTCCCGCGTTTCCCGTCCTACCCGATGGTTGAGGGGCGGTGAATGCCTTTTCTACGCACCTTGTCTACTCCGCAACACAAACGATATCATTCTATTGGAAGTTACATTTGACAAGAAAGGGTGAGTAATCCGTAGTAATCCGTCAACGATATGGGTTATTGGCAATGCTCTATTTTGCATGTTCCGTTGCACCCTTTTTGTTAGCTGATCTCTACCCGTGTCCGGGATCATGGCTAAGCTCTGTCTGACCTCAGTGGGAAGCGCTCGGATATTTCAAATTTTAACTCCGGTGCCACAGCCATCTACTCTATATAATTTATCCACCGAACAATTATCGCTGTGATATCGGGGTTTGAAGTATCCTCAAGCTTTCTGAAGCATTCTTAAGCCACCATGCGAACCGTGTACTCCTCCAAATATGAGCACCGAACTTGGAAGCAGTACGGGCCTCTACCATTCGCCATCACCACGGGTCGCCTCGAGGTCACCTAATCATGCTGGCGAACATGAATGAACCTTTTCTTTCCAATCTAACTCCCAACCACCTCGTGCTGCTGATGGTAGTCGCGCTTCAGCTGCAGGAGATAGGATATTGAACACTTAGAGAAGCTCCTTCAAGCCAGCCTACGCGTGCCCCTCGATCAAGTGCGGGCCCGATGGAGATGGAAAAATGTATCGGCGAATAGACCTCGGTAAGCCATATAAATATGTGTACGAGAACTTCAACTATCAATTCCCCTATGCCGAGCGCCGCAAAATCCCAGGACCTCAATGCAAACTCTACTGGTTCCTAAAACTTCGCAATTACCCTAGTACGCGCGACAAGCACCGGATTGGGAAATCCCCTCTGGGAGCCTGCTCCTTCCCTTCGAATAATTGAGTGGACAGGAACGTGGTATTATTAGATGCGTGCCAGGGGTGTTAAAATTCAAGATCCGATCGCTCAAGTTTGCCCCGGGACCAACCATGATAATCATTCTTTTGAATGAGAAAAGCACCATCAAAGAATCAGAGAGTACTTCGGGTTTAAATTCTAAACATATTCTGCCAAATTGAACACTTTCCACCTGTGCTGGATGTTGTGATTTCCCTCCCAAAAGCAATGGAATGGGAAACCAATTTAATGTTGACTGTCTCCAAATCTGTCCCCGTTGGTGTCAATGCAACGCAAGCAATGCAATCAATAGCCGTCAAAAGTTTGAAGTCTATAAATCCAAGTTGTTTAAATAATGAGAGTTCACGCTGATCACACACAATCTGTCTCTCTCTCTCGGTTTGACAGCTGGTTGAAGCTCCCACGCCCGCGTAGTCCAAAAATTCCAGGCTTCAGAGTTGGAGCGGGGTGAAAGCTGCAGGTGACCACCATCACTAGCGTCACCCCTTTTCTTACTTCCAGTTCAACAGACTGGCGATTCATCGAAATCAATGGGTAAAGCATGCAGGGGTCGCCAGACCGCGAGTCCACTGTAAGATCCCGATCTCGATGACGAGCGCGCAGAGGGCGATAATGACACTCACACCGCCGTATAAATACGCGTGGCGTCTGCGCAGATCTGAAAGTTCCAGCACCCACGTGCTAACCGTTGTGACACACCCACAAAACCCGTCCATGATGCCTTGTAGCACCTGGCAACCAACGATGCTGCCACCACCAAGATTGGACGCACCGATCGAAGCATGCTGGATTGAATACGCCATTCCAAGTACCATTGTACCGCCGACATTGACCGTAAAAGTTCCGAGGGGAAAGGACCGGATGCGGCTGTTCAGTTTGAGAGAAATGAAAAATCGAGCCAGGCAGCCGACCGGAGCGAAAACCAGAGCAAACAGAACCGGCCCTCTCCACAATTCCGGACTCCATATAGAATCGTGTTGCCGATGTTCTGGCAACAGAATTACCAGACAAATCACCGCGACCCATGAGAGGCACGCGACAATGACCGCCGCGGGATCTAGGACTTTGCGCAGCCAGTGTTGGGGAAGGCTTGGCGTCCAAGGGGACACGCCAATAGCGAGGTGGGCCCCGAGAAAAAGGCCCGCCAGAGACAGACCGATCTCTGTAAAAAGCACCGCAACCAGGGCCATGAAGCTGAACCCTCCGTTGGGAGCTCTGGCCGTCGCTGGGGCCGAAGCGAATAATGAGATATCCGAGTATGGTCCGATCGGTACAGGAAGCTGGTTAGCCAGTGCCAGATACACATCGCGAATAAAGGTAGAAAAGGATGTAAGACTCCCGCAGAGCCCCGTCGTCAGTCCAATATAGAGCGGGATTGTTTTCTTGTGCGCCTTCAAGTGTGCCGCCCTTCGGGCGCCGTCGCGTCTCTCCTCCTCCGGGATTTTAGCCTCAATCTCTTCGAACCGAAAGATTTCTTGATCCTCGCTCAGAAAGCCCATGATGAAGCTACCTCCAACATTGGCCCAGAGAACGCTCGTGTTCACCGGCGACCCGGGGTAGAATGTCAAACATTCAATAGCGATGCGGAGAAGCGTACCAACAAATGAAAACAACACGAGGTAGCCCACAATACACGTACTCCGTACTATCTTGGATAGCCGATCACCGACCGACCTTTGTGTCCTGGTTCCCAAGTTGGCACCGGACGCCTGGACTTCCGTATCACCGGCCTGGGCCAATTCGGCTTTCTTTTCCTGCGGATGCGACTCCGAGTCATCTACAACCCGATTCTCGAGGTATTCTTGGCGCCGCACCGACTTCTCGGACGGATCGTGGATCGGACGCGGGGCGGCGACTTCATCCAAGTTGGTCTCAGACTCTGATGATCGTGCCGACGGTGGTGCATTCGGTGCAGATGCTGGCGCCGCTGGGTGCGGTGAAAGTGTAGAGCTGGAATTGTCGTCCTGCGACCGGGCACGCCCATGGTGGCTTGAAGTAGTGAAAGGCAACATATGGTCCAAGGGAGGGAGGAGATGGTTGAAAAACACAAAACAAAAATGCGACTCGAATGTCTCCCGATGTGACTCAGGAAAGAAGAACGCGCCTCGCCCATATGTGAAAACGAGAAAACGAAAAGTAATCAGTAATTTTTGCTCTCTATTTTACCGGCTCGGGCGGCCCGGTTGAAACACTGATGGATAGCAAAACTCCATTGATGCCTGTTCATTGATAGATTTAACGAAGTCGTGGCTTCCATCTCCCCGGCAGTATCACAATCCATAATATAGCAAGATAAACTGTTCTGTGCGATCCCGATTTCATTACCCCAAGAGCTGCAGAAATGCCTGGTCAATGGCAGCGCCGTCATGGTGACATAATTCAACCAGCTGACAAACCCGTCGTTCCGTTTACCGCTACCCGTTCCGGGATCCGCTGGAGCTCCAACGCACCCGGAGCAGGCATTGCTCATGGACCCGCACTCCAGAATTCAAGACGCCCATCACGATGAAACGACAACGCGTGGGAGTTGCTTGTGATAAATGCCGGGAGTTGAAAGCTAAGGTGTGATACTTTCCATTCCTTGTCTTTGCGTGCGACATCCTGACCGACCTTGTGAATTGGCATAGTGCGATGGGCGACAGCCGGTGTGTTCCAGATGCGAGGGCTACAGTTTCAATTGCACCTGGTCGATGAGGAGGCGCCGAGCATCCCGGACTGGTGCAGTAGCTACGACCGGCGCGCTCACCGATGGCTGGCAGTGCCGGTCCCCGGTCTCCTTGCGAGATCAGTTGCCAGCGTACTCGAGAGCGGTCAAATCGTACGAAACACTGATCGAAGAAATCCGGGCCAGACTGGATAGCTCCCACCAGGCCGCGCTGGATTTCAGTCTCCAAGATATCCGGAGGCTCGTGCCACCGGAGCCGGCAGAGAATGAGCAGGTGCCTGACAGTGCAAATGCAACCACATGCGTTAAAATTGCAACGGCTTCCTCACCGACGTACGTAGGCAAGGCCAGCGACATTCACTTTATTCAAAGTATACGCCAATGCGTGCATGGGCACAGGGCCGATGAAGAGGTGCCTGCTCAGAATTACAGCCAGACCTACGTCTCGGAGAGTTTGACGGCGTTGACGCACCCATTGCTGTTTCCGTCTGCGACGGAGGCGGAGCAGTACCTCGATGTGTACTTATCGACGATTCACATTGCATATCCTTTCATATCTAAGCCGATTCTGCTAGACGCATTTCAGCAGTTTCAGAAGGGAGAAGTCCAAGATCCAGGATTTCGCCCGTGGCTCGCAATTTTTAGTAAGCCCCAGGTCTTCGTCCTGTCCTCCCCCGGGGGTTCTCTTCCGTGCCTTGCTCTCTTGGTTTCTTTTCAAGGAGGGAGAGGGCGTTGTGCTCCTCGTTAACATTTTCCAGATTTCATATTCGCCATCGGATCGTATTACACGTCTTTCCCACATGGGAAACACTCTCGCGTGCAGCATCACCTCCGATACTATGACCAAGGTCTCTACTATTCCCGAGAGCTGAGTGCAGACTGTGCGCTGGTTAGTGTCTGGGTCTTGCTCGTGCAGTGCTTTTTCCTGCTGGCTGTCTGCCATACTGACCGGTAAGGACGATCGGCCATCCAATTTCTCTGTTGGTAGATATTCAGTAGTGCTGAGCGATCACCTAGTTGCTGGAACACGTTGGGTTTTGCAATTCGAATGGGTCAAAGCATCGGCCTCCACGTGGAATCTTCTCCTACCGTCAGCTCCCATCAGTCGTGGATGGCGAATGGCGACCACAAACGGCGCACGTGGTATGCTATGTACGTCTTGGATCGACTGCTAGCTCTTCAACTAGGCAGACCGATGGCAATCCATGAAGCCGAATTTAAGGTGGAACTGCCTTCCACGAGCGATCACTCGCCATTCAGCTCCGTGTCTGATGACGATTCCGGCTCCAGCCACGCCGCAGAGCACGGATGCATGATGGCATATTTCCTCGAAGTGATTCAATTCTCGCACATCGTCGGATTGGTCATCCAGAGTCTCTATCGGCCGTCCCAGGTTGACTTGTCTCCAGACCAAATGCTGCAGAGCGCCTCCAGTCTTGATCAACGCTTATTGGAATGGAAGATGGAGCTGCCACGGCAGCTACGCTTTGACTTGGGACACACTTTCGAAAAGTCGCTGTCGTTCAAGCGCCAGGTAAGTGTCTTCCTTTTTGGCTCCGATTGCTCAATCGGTTCTCCATGTTATCAGAAATGCTGAGCCCCGCTAGCGTAACATGCTTGCAGTGAAATATCATCATCTGCGTGCACTCATCCACCGGCCTTTCCTCTGCCTTCCATTACTCCAAATGAACAACCAGCAGTTCATGAATTTGCTACTGTGCCATAAAGAACGAATTGCCGAGGCAGAATGGAATTGCGTGCATGAAGCTCAGCAGACTGCGCATCTGCTGCACCATGTAGCAGACGAGCAAAGCTTGGTCCATGATTTTCCTTGGTGGCAGATGATATCTTGCTTGATCTGCGCGAGCTCCATATTATTTGTTGCAGAAAGTTGCTATCATTACAGCAGCGGCACGAACGACAAAGCCTCGTTTCAAAGCCTGAGAGAAGATGCAGAGACCTGTCTGAAGGTTTTCGAAGCCCTCAGCGTCAACTCGGCCGCGGCGCAAAAGGCCGCGGACATCTTAGCGGGGCTTTCGCGGATGCGTCGACCAACGGAAGATGGTGCGTTCTACTCTGTTGGCGGTTTGGACTGGGGTTGTCCACTAACGATGATCAATTTTCCAGCGGAATCTGATAATATTGCCGCGAATTTCCCGCCTCTCAATTATGCTCCGGCCGAATCTGCACATCAGCACCCTCCCCATGAGGCAGACCACCCTCCCTATTTGCCCTCGCCACAGTTACCAGTCGACGTATCCGCCTTGTGTGACTGGCCAAGTGAGATTTCTAATGCAATGGAATGGTCAGTCAGGTTTTTGGGTTATCCTCACTTCCAACCATCTGAGCCTCCCGTCCCAGGCTCACATTAGTCACATTTGGGGGGGGTTGTTTCCAGTTCGGGTCGATGTTATTGTATCACCAGAGGACAGGCGCGTAGAGCCTTTAGCTACGATAGTCGTTGGAAATATTGTATTATTATTATTTTGGTAGCATGTATGCGCTTTTATAGTGACACATGATTACAGCACCATTTCCGTCAGAGGTTTTGAGCAAAAGAGGAAACACGGCGTAGCGAACAATACCTTCCTATTCCAAGACGCGCTCGTCTTTTGAATCTCCTAGGCCAACTATAATATGATTTATGGCCTATTTTCTGGGTTGTTGGGCTCCACTGCGCAGCGATTTTCGCTGTGACGGTTTGGTTCTGAGAGCGCCCCGCTATTCTCTATCTGCAACGCTCCACTCGCAAAAACAAGGCCTTGTTTGCCTCTGAGAGGGTCCTCGCAGCCACGCATCTCGAGTCCTAGTAGAAAGGGGTCGATTTTCCAGTGGAGGGCTAATAAACCCGCGCAGGTGATTGGAATCAAAAAGCAGTCCAAGATGCCATAGAAGATGAATTCGGAATCTGGGGCAATCACGTTGCCGCCCTCGCTAAGACCCCAGCAGACGGGATACAGCATCCAGAGAAACCAGACCCAGCTGGTAGAAAAGATGTGCGCCCGCCAAATGCGTCGACCTAGTACTCGTGCATATGGCCGAGAAGCCCACACGAGACAATATCCTAGCATCAACCATGCAAAGGTCCAAAAGCCAAAGAACCCTGGAAACGAAGAGCATTAGCGATCCCCTGGACCGAAAGAAACGGCACCTGTTGATAATTACCCCATTTGTAGTCGCTGCGCACTACAGCCCCTGCGAGAGCCATTACAGCCATAGTGCAGCATAGGAAGCAAGCCCATAAAATATGAACGGTCGGAGCGGCACATGCCATAAGCAGTGTCGATGAGAGCAGCGGCCAGATCAGGAACCTGGTCGTCGCCATTAGTCTTTCTGTTCAGAGGAGAGGAGGATGCCGTCAACATCGCCCTTGGCAGTCAACAAGATGAAAAGCAAAGGCCAGGAAAGAGAAGCATTCTCACCAGCCACAGTACCGGACCCACCAAATCTGACGATTGATGCCCGAGACCAAGGCGCTGCTCCGTTGCCATTGTACATCGATCGGGACCCATCCAAGATTTGATGCCATGCTGTAATGCTCAATCATGGCCACGAATGTCATGGCGGAAAGCATATAAAAAAATATGCGGCCACTTGCTGGCTTCTGGAAGCTCAGGGTTATGATTGCAAGCAGCACGCACCCCATCGTCGAGGTTACTGCCCAATACCAATCAGAGCCTTTTTGAGTAATGTGGATGTCGACCTGTCGGTCATTTACCACGAACGGGTTGACTTGGGTTGCGTGGCTTCCCCCCATTACTTGTTATCTTCAGGGCTTGCTCGGACGAATTTTCCACGTCTTGATGCTGCAGCCAGGTACGATTTTCTCGAGATTTATTTAGTGGCAGATTGTGACTGAGTGAAAGCTACGCCCAACGGATCCGAGCAGGTTACGGCTACGAGGTGAAAACGAACTTGTCCATGAGTTAACTGGGCCGGGAGATTGGCGGGGGACTCGGTGGGGACTCGGACTCGGCGGTAAAGACGGAAAGCTCAACTATTGGCCGTCCTGACCAGCCCGACGGGCTTACACTCAGTAACATGATTTGAGGTACCCCTGAGCTAGCCACAACCGTCTGAGAGGCTGTTAACGCAGAAAGTGCAGCCTTATAGGAATGGCACGATGCATATCGCATAGTCATTGAGAAAACAAGAGGTACTCTCCGGGTGAGATGCAAAAACCCAGGACAATACGGAAGGCGATATTTCATAGCCTCATCTCTCCGCGGAATCTAATTTCTACCAATCTGATCTCCATTTACGATTCATTGAACAGGACTTGATGGCTTTTATGAAAAAAAGAACAGAAAGCATTCAAATATTGAAAATTTTATGCAACCAAATATGAATATATCCATAAATTTATATATATATATACATATATTTATGGACTGAAATGTCTCTTCTTTCTTATGTAAATGCTCCGCAGTTCGCATTTTCCAGACCCTTCGGTAAAAATGAGATTTGCATAATCTATTTAGGAAGCAACCAGCAACTGTTCTCTTGATGGCCGCCCTCACCTATGGTTTTTGAGATATAATCTCGTAAAATATCGTCATGACCACGACAGATGGGCAACTCCCTTACATGATGGCATTCGGCTCCCGGGCGACCGTCTTTTTGAGTAGGCCTAGTAAGGAGCGCTTGCCGCATGATTCCATCAGACACATTCGACTTCAGTATTCCGATGTGCTAAAGGTCGATGGCATAGTGGGCATGTGAAATGAAAGGTTGAATGCCACATTTCCAAACAGTCTTTGTGGAAAACATGCGAACAGTCCAGATCGTATACGACATCGTTAGGCTGGACATCTTCCAGACATACGGAACTGAAACGAAGATTATGAATACTTCGTTCGTAGCCTCACTTGGATGATTGCCTACTTACCAAGCATCTAAGCCTATTTGGCTGTTCGAAAGGTTTTCCCACCGGCACTGCCGTAGCTCAGTCAGAGTCCGCGACGGAAGGCTGTTAAATTCTTCAAGATCCGCACGACGATGCAAAAGAGATGAGCTAGTATGTTGGCGTGTACGTGTTCTCGTGGGTCTGCTGGATTGCACAGACAACGCTAATTTGCGTATCATGACCCTGTGTCCCAACCAATGAGTCCGGCTCTGGGCGACCGCATCTCGCTGGGCTCAACTTACATCACTAGAGCCATGAAAACAAAGAAAGTCACGATGGGCAGAACTAGAGCGAGTACTAGCTGCAAATTCTTGTGGGTTTTCGGCGCATGCCGAGGAATGTTCCTTGTCATAGGTAGCAGCGTTGCGACACAGTTCAGAGAACAAGCTCCGGTAGTAAAGGAAAGATAGAGAGAGATGAAGAGAGGGACGAAACTTTCATACTTTTTGGCTGTACGACAACTCCATTATGGAATATTCGGGCCAGCCTGGTTCCTCGCCTTCTTCCGCTATAACCGCGAAGAACCCGCCGGTCTGATGGAAATGATGGTTGCACGTACCAAGCTTCCGTTTGCAGGAAACTGAAGCACAAATCACCACAATCGGGGTTCGAACAAGAAGTTCGATGGTTTGTAAGATTAGTCCCTCGATCTACGAACTACGACTTGAGTAACACCGTTGAAGCGAAGCTTTCACCGGTTGTATCTCAATGTAAAATTCTGACGTTCTAGATGGTGATGTAACTGTCCATGTGATGAAAGTCAATTTGCAAGTAGATCGCCCGGAATAATTATGGTCATTAAGATAGGTAAGCGGAGAGGACGCGGAGCTGGTACCTGCCACATAAAATTTGGAGCACGCGCTCCGGCAAATAGCGGCCGACCCTATCAAAACAAAACGGCGACAGTCATGCACGAGAGATCCCCATCTTGGCACGAGCGTATTCTTTGAAAGACGTCGATTGATTGTTGCAGGGCGTCAAGCATCTCCATCAACACCAACAGTCCCAAGTAGGCGAACACTGACACATGAATGAAACCCGGAATCGACGGCGGAACTCTCAATTTATTCGGGCCAGGGCGTATACCGCGCATTTTCTTGGCTGGATGCTGAGGCCAAATACTCTTGGGAAGCCCCAAGACAGTTCGCACGGGTTTGATGAAGCACAGGCATCTTCTTCGACCAAAATGCATGAGCGTCGGTTGAGAATGATATTAAGAGGCGAGGTTTGGAAAACCGGCAATATCGGTATATCTTTCACTGGTTACTGACACAGTGGATAGTGAGACAGACTGAATATTGAGAGTAAAGCAAACCACTCCAGTACTTGAACATCCAATTGAATATATCCTGGTAGCCTGACATCCTACAAAGCACGGGGAACCGCTGATAGTGATCATTTCTCCGCTGATCTTCTAATGACCTCAGCTCGGCCTGGTAGCCGGTCCGCGCGGACCGAGCTTGGAGACATGACTGATGACGCTGCGAGAAAAGGTACTCACCGACGACTCTGATCTTCATGATGGTGGAATTACATGTCTTGGAATCTCATTGCATGCGGAAACTTGGCTGAGGTTGTTTGGCTCAATCTTAATACTTCACTTGCTGGTAGAGAATGCTGGTTCGCCCAATGAACCGCATATGGAGGAACTAACTGGTCATCATTATCATACAAATACAATTATTCACGAGACGCGCACTGTATCCCCGGCTCTATTGTAGTGTCTGCTATTGTTCCGGGCGCGTACTCGGAGTGGTTTCCGGTTGACCATGCCTTCTATTCTTATACCAAGCCTTCAAAGTTTTGAATTTGCCCCGCACGGCATCGCTCCCACGTCGGTCGCCTGTTCTCCCGTAATTTGCCTGATCACTCGGAAGCCAGCCTTCCCGAAGCCGGCGAAGATGATAGAATGTCTTGCCACAGAGCGGGCATTTCGTGTCTCTATCACAAACCCAAGCATCTATACAAGGCTGGTGGAAAAGATGCTCGCATGGTAGTTGCCGCAAGGGCAGATCCGGTTGCAACTCCTCCAAGCATATGATGCACACATCTGGAACTGGGTACCGGCCTATTGATAGGTAAGTGCATGTCCAGAGGGTCATATTCTTTGTTTGTTTGGTAGCTCGCTCACTTACTCAAAAATAACGCTGGGCTTTCGTCCACAAGAGGCATCTGCGTCAAATCCACCTCATATTTGTTGGAGTACGCAGTTCGCATGGTGATTTCGGAGTGTTTCAGAATCCGATATTGCAACTATGACTGTCCGGCAGAAGAATCATGTTGAATAGATAGATGGCTGTCGTAGTATCTAAATTTAAACATGTTCGGACCCTTTTCACTGAGGTCATAGCCACTTCTTGAACCGCGATCCCCCGCACGGGTAGAGATCACCTAAAAACAGGAGTGGAACCATCACACCATCGGGTGCAACGGAATCTGCAAAACAGAGCGTTACCAATAAAATGTACATTGACGGACTACCTACCGCATTTTCTGATGTTCACCTTGCCATAGGATGATATTGCTTGTGCAGTAGATTCTCCAAGATGCGTGGGAAAGAAATTCACCGCTCCCAACAATCGGGTAGGACGGGAAACGCGGAAAACGAAAGGAAATATAAAGAGCTGAACAAGCACCGAGCCCTGCCCGCATTGGGATTGGAGTAAAAATGCTTAGTTTCCATTTACTATGGCTGGCTACTACATCCATATACCATCCCCCACGGAGCCCGGGGGCCTTACGGCGAAGGAGCTCTTGTACGCTCATATGCCATGCTACTTTGGCAATCAAGATTGCATCACGGGTAGGTTATCTCAGATTGCGCAAGGAATGTCGCTTACACCTCCCACTTGCTTCTGTGAGGTAGCTCCCGGTTCCCTTCCAGATAGCTGTACATTATGCTGGGACACCCTTAGCACCGACTCCTCTTTCCGCCGGCTTCCATGCGGCCATATTTTCCACCTACCTTGTATCGACCATTGGCTTCGATACCAAGATGCCAGCTGTCCATACTGTCGTCGTAAATTCTACCATTTCAGACGGCCACGGTTGATTCATATTTTGGAAACTCATCAACTCCCCGACCATGGGGCCCCCGTGCTGACGTTTCTTAAAAAATTGAGACTATGGCTGGCCGAGAAACTATTTGTAGATTAATGTACATTTGGGCGCTGTAAATAACAAGGGCTATTTGAGTCGAATTTAATAGTAGATTCCATGCTTCAAGCGCCAGATAGTCGTGTTTTATCAGGACTACAGTATCGGATTGCGATGATGTCGGGGGGAGCCCTGGTGAGCCCATCGACCCGTCTGCTTCAACTGTCCTCCCCCGATTCCCCAAAATGAAGAAAACAAGAAAACAAGAAAAAAAAAAAGAAAGAAGGGAGAAGAAGAGGGGAGGATATTGAGAAACAAGTGAGCTTTGAATTTTATGGCATTGGCGTTCACCCTGGGAATGCAGCTCCATAATTTATCTCCGATACAAGCCTGCGGCTTTTTCTTGCCAATTGAAGGCTTCATCATGTAGTAAATACTACTGCGCTGGCCTACCTATAGGTCAAACTGCAAATGTAACCATGCAAGATAGAGGCAATGTTAGACAAAGGCCTGTCAATGGTAAATGAGACTTCAGCGTGATTCTTTTGAACGGTTTGGACCATATCACCGTTCCAACAGTATGTCCTTCCAGAGCGTATGAACGAGGACGAATCTTTGGACTTGTTGAGCAAGGGGAGTCTCAATGGAAAATTACGTTCGTTTGAAATTCAGAGTGAGGTGGAAACAACTGACCCTTCTCGCTCTCGTCTCGCGAGGGATTCCATTGAGTTACACACAATTATGGTACGAATAAAATAGAAACAGACAATCTTTGCTTGCATTGATTCTTTGAATGTTCCTTTTCTTGCTCTACGCCGAGCCTTCCTGGAGCATCTTTTCGACTGTTTATGGTTTCCCATAGAGATATTATTTCGTTTCATATATTCCGTCTCTGCTTGGACTGAGCACAAGATATGGGTACAAGAGAACGTGATAGCCACGAACACTGTTTCCCACGGCGCCTGTGAGGGCCATTTCGATGAGTGGAAACCAGCTGGCCTTTTCAAGAACATTTCAATAGAAGACTGCTGATCATATTATTTTGCACGTCAATTGTGGATCGAAAGGGAAGGAGTCATGGGAGACACGATGTCCCCGGCTCCTTACTCTTCTTGGGGGGTTCGATTAACTCTTGCGTCTGCATCCTGGCCAGAGGCAGGCTCATCAAGCCTAGAACTCGCATTGTCGTTTTCGAGGACCAAATTGCCCTCCTCTATCTCCTCTCTTTGGATCTCACCCTCCTCAACCCGTTGAAGGGATTCATCATGCTCTTCCACTGGATTGCGCACAAAAGTCTGGCCCGGGGCCCACCAGTGCAATGGGTAGCGACGCCGTCCAAGATTATTAATAAAGAGAGCCCATCCCAGCATAATCAAAGACGACGCGATGATGGTAGGGAGGTAGTGCCAGGAGAGGGATACGACATCCGATTGCACAGCCGCGTTAAGGCCCGTCGCTCCGGCTCTAAGAATCTCGTATTAGCTCTCAAATGCCCGTGGATGGAGTAAAAGCAGTCACGCATGGCCAAGCAAGGTGACAGCGGCTTTCTTAATGTCTTAATCTTCCTGTCAATCGCAATGAAGAGAAACGTGCTTGCACATACGGAGGATGAGCAGTCCCGGTCACCAACATCACCAGTAACGATGTCGCCATCGAAACACCTCCATTGATGAATGTAGAGGGGTGAAAATTCGTGTTGACTAGGTACCCTTGGTATTGGCGATTGAGAACGAACAAGCGTGTGATACATGTTCCAACCAGAGCGGAGAGAAAGTGCCCAAGGACAAAGTTCCGCGGCTGGGCTACCGGGGATTCTATCACTCCGAAGAGGAGAACAGCAGAGGCACCAAAGGACGTAATGATGGTCGGAGTGTTGTATACATCCCGGAATGCGGTGCTGGTGGACATGATCGCCTCGATCAAGAGAATCCCGCCGAACGCACCGATCCACGCGAACAGCCAGGTTTCATATTTCAGCGGAATTTTGGTGAGCCACGAGAAGGGGGGGAATGGAAGCGGAGAATAGGGCGGGCTGGCTTCTGGAGCGCGGTACCCCGTGAAACGTGATATGACCTCAGGCAGTTCGCTGCGGTAGTCGCGGCGGAACTTAATGTTTCGCAACGACCATTGTGATCTATACCTGCCAGAAGCATCACTTCCTAGTCGGATTTTTTCCCTGAATGGGCCCATATCGAATAGTGTTGATTGGAAATTGCGGGAAGCGCAAAGAAAATACAGCTTATCCGTTGCATTCTTGGCTCCACGAGATTTCATGTTGTTTTATACTTTGTTTGAACCAGCGCCTTTTCCAGTTATGAAGTCACCATTCATCGACACTTTGATTTTGCCTTTTGACGGAACGGGCGGGCCGGTAATGAAGGAACGAAAGGGCGGGCGCCGGAGCTCTCCCCGTCAAATTGGGGTACCGTCTTAGCCTTCTTCAAGGTCTGTACAGTGCCAGTACCTACGTCATTGGCGTCTATGTTGTCGCATTCGAAATCCATCGCTCGAGGCGGAACAATCGGTTCGGCTCGGTGGAATCGTCATAGGAGTGACAGATTTGACGGAGTGAGAGAATTGACATCCACCGAAGCATATTTCCCATTTGTAGCCCGGCGCTCATAGAAACGGAAAGCAGGTGTTGGTCTTCTGCCTCCTGATCCTCGAATCTTGATACCCAACAGGCCTCAGTCCCAGCACTTTCGTTACTCACTCAATGGCAGCCATTGTGCCCCTAGCAGACCCAATCCACCAGGGAGTAATAGGCTACAGGAGCGAATCGAACAACTGGGCATACTTTCACTGGGGCGAGAACGCACCCGTAATAAAATCATCTCCAGTTGGGTCTTCGCCCACCTCAGCGACCACGCCGTCCGCGGCGCGTCGCAAATCATCTTTCCGAGTCAAACCGGGCACCTCGCAGCTTGCGATTGACCAGAATGCCGATGCCTCGAAGAAAGTACACTTTCACGATCGGCCAGAGCAGACACGCGTGTTCTCACGAGCCGATGCTCCACTATCTTTAAAATCCAAGCAGCATTCAGAAACCGGTGTCGCGGGGAATGCGGAACTGCTAGGTTACACATACAACACCTTTCAGCTGAATCGCGACAAACAAATTTGCACCTTGAACCCAACCTCGAGTCCACCCTCCCCATGGCAGCCCGTTCGACTCCAGAATCTGGAGTTGTTACCCTCTGGGTGCAAGATGAAAGGAACCGTTGGGGTTCTCAATCTTGCTTTTCAGAAAAAAGTCTCTATCCGTTTCACATTTGACGATTGGAAAACCGTGTCCGATGTCACTGCGGGGCATTGCCAATCACTCTTTCTGAGTCATGCAATAGTCTCTGACCTTTTCACTTTCACCATCGATGCGGAAAGTCGACCGTTGGACACCGATGGTAGATTGCAGATCTGCGCCTGCTACCAAGTACTGGACGAAGAATTCTGGGATAATAATGCTGGAAAAAATTATGTAGTTGTCTTGAACACGTTAGGTAGAAGATTGGCGTCGCACTCTTGATTGCCTTGGTAAAAGTTGTATGTCGCAGGCGGTGGAAATTTCCGGTTTATTTGAGATTTTTGGCGTTGTTTGGTATCATCGGGATCATTTCGATTTGTATTGAAGTCTGTCTCATCTCGTGGTTGGAACCACCACGAAGACGTACAAATTCACCCATAAGACCCTAGCATAGCCGTCTTAGAAGAGGTGCCTAGACACACTACAGTACTTTAATAGTACTCGTCCGCCGTCAATTCAAACGAACCCAGGAGCGTAGATCTTGACTTTACACCATTGAAATACTATTCGATAACTAGAAGCTAAGCTTTAAGTCAATACGAATGTCCTCGAGCCAGCACGTCAGTTCATTGGATAACCCTTCCGAGGAATCCATGCCGCATGGCAGCGATCTATTAAAGCCATCGCAAACCTAGATTTGGGAATCAGACACCGTGTTACGATGGTCCGTGGCGGGCCACTTACTTTTTGTTCATAAGCCTCCCTCCAAGCGCGACCGTATTCTCGTGTTTACCCTCTGGCACTTTGTATCGACAATACCAGTCTTTTAGGGCCTGCAGAAAGCCTGGCAAGAACTTTTCCACGTCGCCAATATCGAACAGCTTGGTTGCCAGGGGGTCATCAATATTGACGGCGACAATCTTCCAATCCGTCTGTTCTTCGTCGAGCACGACGAAAGCACCCAGAGGTTTGACCTTTTTGATTTGGCCGCAAAGGGTCGCTGTGTTCCCAATCTCACAAACATCCAAGGGATCATCATCCCCACCAATGCCCGTCTGATCGTCAATCTCGTTTGGATTTTCCCACGTCTGTCTGTGTCTCAGTCACCAGTGCTGCACATGCGGAATGGGTGAGACTTTTGGCTTACTTGGGGGATAGCTCCATAATTGCAAGGGTATCCGCAGAACGGAGCAATATCTGATAATTGCCTTGGTTGTCCATTAACGAGATCTTGCTTGATAGGATTGCAATGGGTTTCTTTGGAAATCTAGACAATAGCGACTGAGTACGGCATCCCATGAAATGACGAATCTTCGGTAAAATACCTCCATCTTTGCTTTGCTTTGACGGGGGATCTCAACGACCATGTTCACCACATCACGTTCCGGATTGACAAACAGGGGGATATCATGCCACGGAGAGATCCTGCGGCCGCCGCTCCCGAAGAATAAGCAGTCTTCGCCATTTTCAGAATTTTTGATAACGCTGATCTCGCTACAGGTTAAAGTCATGTTGTGGACTGTGACAGAGGTGTTTTTCGAACAAAAAAAGTCTTGTAGTGTCTAGTCGTATCTCCCCCTCCCCCCACCCCAAAAATACTCAATTGTCGCGATGACGTCATAGGATGTGGAAGGGGTGCTGGCTGCACTGACCAACCCTCAATGACACATTGCGAAAGCGATTTTCACTGAAACTTGATTTCCAGGTCAAAATCAAACTTTCGCCCTTTTAAATCTAACATAGGGCTCATCTGTACCTGTCTTCCGTTCTATCCAGTAACAATAGGCACGACGCTGAAAAGGGTGAAGGTTCTTGGCGGACTGGTTCTCTGTGAAGCGGCCTGGGTGACTCAAAATACCCTTTTTCTGCATTCCTGGCGATTGCTGAAGATAAAGAAGATATCGCTTTTCTTCTGTGGCTACATCCAAACGGAATGGCCAGTAGGTGGGACTCCATCTTTATTACTGTTTGCATAAAAATTACGGACATGAATATTGAGGAATTCCGTCGAAGCAGAGGGAATACAGTGAGGGAAAAGACCTTGTCTCGCGTGATATTGTTCTTTTCAACGAGAAGGTATTCGCACAGAACGATGAAGGTGCCAAAAAGCAGAAAGACTCCTTTCATTCAAAATCGGCATCATCTTTGTTGCATCACTTTACTCATTTGTTTGGCACCTCCACGGCTAAGGGTCATATTCCTACACTCATTTTTCCCAGCCATCACAGTGAGGTAAATCCCTCCGTTAGCGGTCCACCTCAGCCAAAGCACCGCTATTGCACATTTCCAGTTGGTGATCACACGTACAACTTCGGATTCCCAGTCGGGGACGATCAAAACGGACCTCGGGCATGTCAGACACGAACTGAAGACCGCTGTGCAGCGACCTGGAGGATTCTTGCCCGACTTGCAGGGCACTATGAAAGTCCTTGATCCGCACTCCTGCCGAAGGGTCGATGGAACATGTCGACTCAATATTTATATCGCGGATTTAGGAAGACCAGCTGCAGCATGATGCCATTCTATCAGGAAAATCCTTCCCGCTGGGCTCTCATATCCCAATCGCCTTAAAAATGACACCTCTTGCCAAAATTGAGTGTCATTAGATCAATGTCTATGTTACTGAGCATATTCAGTATCGGGCTGATAGTCACAGGCAGCATCACTTGCGGCCGGAAAAGAAAGTTTTGTTGTTTGAGAAACATAATCATTTTAGCGGCTCGTTCATGGTGATCCAAAAGAATTCAAATATCAGCTTTCGTGAACTGCCGTCAACTATCGTCACGCGCCAGCACAACTGTCAGCATCTCAAAGAAAGCGGACGAGCCAATTCGTTGAATAAATCTCAGAAACTGGGTTGCTGATGGTTGCAAAGTCTTAGGGTGGCTACTTTGATCAGAATAATGGCTTTCAAAGTACCTTTTGAGATCTATAAGCGGCATGTAAAAATTAGTTTGCGACATGAGTGAGCCTGGCAACTACAGGAGTGATGAAGTACACCTAGGGTACAAAATGTATTTATAGCAAGCGCTAGTCTCGTAAACCATTTAATTTGCGTCCAGTACACTGCCTTTTTTGTCGGCCCATTGACGTCATAAAATTGGAATGTTCGTCCGTCAAATGACCGGACCATGTATTTTTACGGAAACGGTCGCCTGCAAATTCTTCACAAGATGCTTAGCCAGCAAAACCACACTTCAGTACTTTAGTTCATTTCTGAGTCCCTGATATTGTCTTTCATCCTTTTCTTTCTCTTATTCTTGGGGCTGGGGATTTTAAACAATCTAGCTTAAGTAATCCGAGTCATGATGTTATCAATTGTTACAAAATAGCCTTTGTATGTAACATTGTATCGTCCGAACGACCGGAACCGTAGTATTTCCGGCGCCGGCTTGGGTAAGGTCGTTGCCGGCACAAAGCCCGAGAACCCCTGAGATTGCAATACCAGATGGAACACACATGCAACAGTGATTGATTGGCTCCCCTTCTCAGCTAAATCAAGCTCCGCCCGGGTCGTCCGCTCCGCTACGCGGTTTACTCTCATTTTCGCTCTGGTCAGCCGTCTGGCCCGACTTTAATTTCCCTCAAAATGAACGGCCGCCCGACCCCTTCCCCTCGGAACTTTTGACGGTTGATGTCCTTGGCACAATGGTAGGATGGTTGAATGATCTCTAGATAAGATTCTACTCTTAATACTTGTAATATGTTGTTGTTATTCTTCGCCTTTAATGTGGAGTTTTGGGTGTCTTGGTATATTAGCTGACGTCTCACCGGCTCCGTGATTTACGACGATGGCTAACCGTATGTGTCTCACTGTTTTCACTGGGCGAGTTGAAATTTAAGCAGTGCATTACGTAGCCAGTAAACCCGGTAGGTATGGATAGAACGATGTGGTTTACCTCAATTCGAAGAGGGCTGCGGGACGTGAAATACGGAAATCAATACCTAGAGTTGGTACATATATATATTACAGCCCCACACTCATTTTCGCGGTCAGTCGCAAAATGGCGTTCTTCCATAAGGTCAGCTCTTTTTTCGCTACTATCATGCGCCGAAAATCACACTCTGGAAGCACAAACCCACATCACATCCCAGTGGATAAGTGCGAAGACACGCTTCCAACTAAAGGCCAAACTCCCCTACAAGACTCGGAGGATTCGGGTGACGATCCGTTCGCAGCACTCAGTGAAGTTACAGCTCCTGAGCCCGTCCAAAGGCTTTCAGACGCAGAAGTGGCACGACATCCTTCCCTGCAACAAGGATATGCCAACTACAGAGATGATCCCTACGGCAACCTCAGCGAAGTAGCAGCCCCTGAGCCTGTTGAGAGGCTCACCGAAGAAGAGAGGGCGCTACATCCCTCTTTGGAACAGCGCTTTTCGAGGGTTTCAAATCATTGATTTGTCACTCGTGAAGCGTCCGCCTCTTTTTGTTTTCCTCCTCTCTCCCTAATCATTTACGCTCTCTTAAATTGTATTTGATATCATCTTACCGTCAATTATGCAACTGGAATTCGATGCTTTCTGTTGTGTTCCCTAATGCAACTGCCTTCAAATAAACTCACTAATATCTAGAAGGCCAGAGTAAGGCTCGAGATCATTCCAGCATAATATGCTTAAATTCGAACTGGTCGTCACGTAAATGATGGGTTCAGAAATAAATGACTAGAAATAGTGAATATTCTCAAAATCGAGGTTTTTAAACGTCTTCACGTCTTCACAAACTGGTTGCCGTATGCGAATGTGAGATTTCCGCGCATTAATAACAGCTCTTTTCAATTTAAATCGCATCTAATTGCTTCATGTAAGGGCTATAAAAAGCGGGTCAAGCGTTTCTAAATTTCATCTACCGTGCTGCTGATGCGTGGCAGGGGTAGAATGTGGGTGAGTTAGTTTTGTGTGGGAGATTGAAAGATGCGGGAGCTCCTTGAACCGAAATCATAATTTAATCATTCCATCATTAGTTTTTGAGGAATATCAAGGCTCGAACATACATCTCATGCGCCGTCCCGGATTTGGCCGTTATGTGGGCTTGTCATTGAAGATATTCAAATTTAATAAGCCGGAAAGTAGCCAATGGTCCCAGAAGATTGGAATGAGTTTTTTTTTTTCTATTGATGATTGAGAGCATAAGACTGCCATGGTCTTTTTCTTCAATTTGTTTAATGATGGCCATCCGAACTACAGTATCTGTACTTAACGTCTTACTTGGCCAGATAAAGCTGTTGAGATATGTAGTTGTATTTAGTAAGGTGTTCGGGATGACCGAGACGGCCATGCGCGCTTGTGAGCCAATGAGATAATGAGCATGGTCCTTTTTTTATGCAATAATATGAATACAGGTTTTTATGTTAACAACTCACTTGATTACAGGTGAACAGTTTGGCTGGGGTGCAAATTTATGACAATTTCTTGTATTGGCTGGCTCTGTACTCGACCTTTGTGCGCACAGTTTAAGCTCAAATCGAGAACAAAATTTCGACAAAGACGGCAGAAGCGGAATGATGCGGAATGATAAGTAACGTAGTTCCAGCTCCCGAACGGGTCCATGGCCAACCTTCCCGCGTTGATTCTCGCCCATCTGGCTATAATTTGACGCAATTAGAAGAGGATTCGCTTACTGATCGGATACTCCCTATGGATTTGCGTGGTGCCTCCCCTAGGCCGGCTACCGTGGGTATTATCCTACTGGCCGCGCGCGGCAGCCTACCGTGGGCAAGAATTAGCCCTCATCCTTTGTCCACCAAGATGCTCTGTGGCTGCCCTTCTGTCTACAAGGTTGTTCGAGGCACACCCGAGTACCAGATTAGACGGGTGTCATTCATCGTTTTCTTCATTGCGGCAACGAAATTTGTTCGATGCTTCAGGAGACTGACTACGATCGTCACATCTGAATTATCACTATTGGTCAAACTGCCCATCTGCTAGCATTACATGACATTGTCGGTCATGCAAAACCCGGTGTGATATGTTGCTCGTTGAGGATTATCATTCCATTAGACTCTCATTCTTCCATCGGGTCAAGAACATTGTCTGGCTCAACCCTTCGTTACTGCCTATCTTCCAAATGTACAAAAGATAGGCAATGTGAAGTGAATGAAGACACTGAATCTGGCGCGTACCATGATTTCCCCGCGCCGGGCCGTCCGTTCCGCGCCTAGATACTGGACTTTCATTAAAATACATTGGACACACTAAATAATAAGGTTTCGATAATTGCTACTCTGACTCTATGACTCCGCGGCAAACGGTCCATATATAAAGACTCGGGCAATCCGTTCTTAGTAGCCCAGAAGTTGCGTTCCATTTCGGTTTACCTACTTGATTAAGTTCTCTTCCACTATGTCGGAACAAATTTCCCCTCACGTCGGTGACATTGTAGCAGGCCATACTGTGGAAAATAATCCGGACTTGAACGATAAATCGAACATCGACGAATATAGTGGTTTGGATCGTTACATCTCATCCCTTCGCGATGCCCGTCGACGTTCCATTGGGAGCGGAGATGGTAGTGAAGCGTTTGAAGAGAGTCACGTTCCATGGTGGGCTCCCTGGCGGCGCTTTAGCAAAAAAAGGCATCGCGAGGAAAGTGATGACGGAGAAGAGACATTTACCGTTCCGGATATGTGGTTAGAAACGGACATGCACAATGGCCTCAGTGAGAATGACGTTTTGTCTCGTCGAAAAAAGACCGGATGGAATGAATTGACGGCGGAGAAAGAGAATATGTTTCTCAAATTTCTGAGTTACTTCCAGGGCCCAATTCTATACGGTGCGTCTTGATCGGTTAATAAGCGACAATTTGGTATTTACTAACAAACATTACCCCCGCAGTCATGGAAATGGCTGCTGTACTTGCTGCCGGTCTTCGTGATTGGATAGATTTCGGGGTCATTTGCGGTATCCTCATGCTGAATGCCACAGTTGGCTGGTATCAGGAAAAACAAGCCGCAGATGTTGTGGCGAGTCTCAAGGGTGACATTGCGATGAAAGCATTAGTGATACGCGACGGCCAAGAGCAGGAGATAAAGGCACGAGAGCTCGTTCCTGGTGATATTGTAAGTAAAACGGGATATGAAGCAGGGAGCAAGCCACCGTGAAGCCGCCCCATTACTAACAGACCCAAGGTCATTCTAGAGGAAGGTTGTACAGTGCCAGGAGAGGCTCGCCTTATCTGCGCCTATGATGACCCGGACGGCTTCAGGAGATATAAAGAGCAGCAAAACTTCTTTGAGGATAATGCGTCATCTGAAAAAAACGACGAAGACTCGACGCACCGAAAGGAAGAGGCATGGGGCTCCTCCATTGTGGCAATTGACCAGTCCGCAATGACAGGGGAGTCTTTGGCGGTACCTTGCTCTGAACTACATTTGACATTCGACTTCAGCTTTGAACTGACACCCTCGAACAGGTTGATAAGTATATGGGCGAAATTTGCTATTATACGACCGGGTGCAAACGAGGCAAAGCATACACAATTGTGGTAACAAGTGCGAAATATTCTTTTGTCGGAAAGACAGCCACACTAGTTCAAGGGGCTCAGGATCAAGGACATTTTAAAGCGATCATGAACCAGATAGGCACGACGCTGCTTGTCCTAGTCATTTTTTGGATATTGTGTGTCTGGATTGGGGGATTTTTCCACCACCTGAAGATCGCGACACCTGAAGACGGCTCTCAGAACCTGTTGCATTTTGCCCTGATACTCTTCATTATCGGAGTGCCTGTTGGCTTGCCTGTTGTGACAACCACCACACTTGCGGTCGGGGCGGCCTATCTAGCGAAGGAAAAGGCCATAGTCCAGAAGCTGACTGCAATTGAGAGTTTAGCGGTACGTATATTCATATACTCGTAAAAATGCAATAACACTGACTCGAAGTATGCAGGGCGTTGATGTACTGTGCTCTGACAAGACCGGTACACTGACAGCGAACCAGCTCAGTATTCGCGAACCATTCGTGACCGAAGGTGTTGACGTGAATTGGATGATGGCAGTAGCAGCTTTGGCCTCGTCACATAATGTCAAAAGTCTTGACCCCATTGACAAAGTGACGATCTCTACACTCCAACGCTACCCCAAAGCCAGGGAGATCCTCCGGGCAGGTTGGAAAACAGAGAAATACTCGCCTTTTAACCCGGTCTCTAAACGAATCACCACAGTGGCAACTTTGCATGGCATCCGCTATACCGCTGCAAAGGGTGCCCCGAAAGCAATCATTAAACTCACAAATTCTTCGGAAGAGGTGACTAGAGTGTACCAGGAAAAGGCAAGGGAGTTCGCTCGACGAGGATTTCGTTCGCTTGGTGTCGCAGTCCAAAAAGAAGGAGAAGACTGGGAACTTCTTGGCATGTATCCTATGTTTGATCCGCCTCGAGAAGATACAGCTCGCACTATTACGGATGCGCAGAATTTGGGTCTGAGTGTGAAGATGCTCACTGGTGATGCCATCGCAATTGCCAAAGAGACGTGCAAGATGCTTGCTCTAGGTAATATCTGCGAACATCACGCGAAGTGCCACTGTTTACTCACACCTATGTAGGTACCAGGGTCTACAATTCTGACAGATTGATTCATGGGGGCCTTACGGGGTCAGCTCAACATGACATGGTGGAAAAAGCAGATGGGTTCGCGGAAGTCTTCCCTGAGCATAAATATCAGGTAGTAGAAATGCTCCAGCAACGGGGACATCTCACCGCAATGACAGGCGATGGTGTCAACGATGCCCCCTCTCTCAAGAAGGCCGATTGCGGCATCGCTGTGGAAGGCGCAACCGAGGCTGCCCAGTCGGCCGCCGACATCGTGTTTTTGGCCCCCGGATTGAGTACCATCATCAAGTCTATCAAAGTCTCTCGGCAGATCTTTCAGCGCATGAAAGCTTACATCCAATATCGAATTGCCCTTTGCCTTCATCTCGAGATCTACCTAAGTACTTCCATGATAATTATCAACGAAACGGTACGATCCGAGCTTATCGTTTTTCTGGCCCTTTTTGCGGACTTGGCTACCATTGCTGTTGCCTATGACCGTGCCCACATCGAACTCCGTCCAGTTGAATGGCAACTTCCAAAGATCTGGGTTGTCAGTGTTCTGCTGGGTGTTTTATTAGCATTGGGGACGTGGGTGATCCGCGGAACGCTTTTCCTTCCAAACGGTGGTATTATTCAAAACTTTGGCTCTGTTCAAGAGATTTTATTTTTGGAGATTTCTTTGACAGAGAATTGGCTCATCTTTGTGACACGAGGAGGCAAGACGTGGCCGTCATGGCAATTAGTCGGTGCGATTTTTGGAGTGGACGTGATCGCAACTCTATTTTGTCTCTTTGGCTGGCTTTCCGGACCTGGAGAGATCAGTGACCCGGCGGACCACGCTAAATTTAGATCAGATGGGTGGGTGGATGTTGTCACAGTGGTCGTTATCTGGGCTTACTCGATTGGCGTTACGATTGTTATCGCCTTGGTCTATTACGTCTTAACAAACGTGTCCTGGTTAGATAACCTGGGTCGCAAGTCTAGAAGCAAGGCAGACACCAAGATCGAGAACATTCTTGGGCATCTCTCAAAGCTGGCCTTGGAGCATGAAACCGAGCCCAGTGGCAGTGATGTTTATCGCCTGACTACGAAGACTGCGGTTGCCGAAGAAGAAGTGTGAGAGTGACACAAACACTCTCTGGAGATTGGAATGAAAATCCCCCTGTCTCACTATTTCACATCGTGATTTATTCAACCCTGTATCGAATTTCGCCCAGAGATCATGACAGTAAAAGAAGAAGAGAAAACTGCGGGCGCAACTAGTATGATAACTGCAGAGGCTAGCTAGTACTGAAGAATACGGAGGGGTTAAATTTGATAACTTTGTAGGTTTATGTGATTTCCGCCCGTTCCAAACACCATTAGAAAATTTCAAATCAATTTCTGAATTAATAGGCAATAATTTATTCCTGTAAAAAATCTCCTAGGTGGTGTCCTCTTTACTGGCCTAGTTGGTTGACTAGGTAATTCAACCTCTAAATGCGAATCCACCCCATTATCTTCCTCCGGCTGGTCTAGCTGCTCAGCTAGCTGTATATCCTCTTCAATGATCAACACTCTTTGCAAGATATCGCCCTAGCTGACTGATCGCGCTTTTTCACTATCTTCTCATTCGTCATGGGCGAATTCGCATTATCCTCTGCTAGTAAAACGCCGCTGTTTAGCGCTAGGTAGTAGTCCTTGATCATATAGTCCGAGATAGTTTTTATTTGGCTTGGGGGCCTATTTGACCGTTGCTTTAGTAGATCCTCTTACATGGAAGCTTACTTGAATAGCTGAGCGGCAGCCCTAGGGGTTTGGGTCGTGAATTCACTAGATCTGCTGCTTGGCGTGCTGATTCGTAGAGAGATATTAAGCTTGCTAAGCAGTCTCTCAGCATCTAATGGTTCTGGACCACTCTCTGAGAAGCTGTTCTTGATAGTAGGATTTGTTGATTGGAACGCTTCCAGCCGCGCGCGCTGGTAATCCACTAGAAATCGTGCTTGTCGATGTGGTTCTATCCTCAACGCGCAAGATGGCTTACGAGGCGACCGTACGCGTGCTTTAGCACTGCAAACCGCGAACATCTAGTGGCTGTAGTAGATGTGACGGGTTCTCAGGCATACAAAGAGGTATAATATCGTTTTTCTATGCAGATTTGGTCGAATTGGGGTGTTAGATGGCTACCATGGCTATTAAGAATCAATAGCCGAAATCGACCTCGTTCGCGCAATTTCGTGTGTGGAATACAGGTCTTCCCTAGCCAGCGTAGGCCAATATCATCGGTAGGCCAGCAATTATTTGAGACCTCGATTCGCCAGTCTTTCGGTAAGTCTTCATTGAATCATTCTGCAATAGTGTCTTTGCCTTTGAAGATTATAAATGCCGGTAGTGAAAAGCCATCTACGCAGATTGCTTCGATAGTAAAAACCCATTCACGATTTCCTGGCAGTAGCAGAGATCTCCGGCCGTGGTATTCCGCGCTGGCAACTACCCTCTGCAAAGATATAAGACCCATTGCGAAGCACGTTTCATCAAAGTTGTAGATATCCTCCGATCGTATACCTTTCTCGTTTATAACGCTTTGTACAGTCGGACGCTAGTTTAGGGCTCTTTGGTAATCGCATCTTGGAACTGCTGGATCGAAGGAGTTTGCATGCGGGTGTGCCACTGCCAGCACTCGATCCAGCAGCGATGACGAAGATGCGAGCTCGACGTCCACGGGACAGCCTCTTACCTTACCATTCACAATGATCCACGGCCCTGGCTATCTTCTGCAATCTCGTACGCCTCCCGAATCAAGCCAGCAGAGCGCCATCCGTCCAATTAATCTTCTTCGGGTGCCATCATATGGACCTCATCCTTTCGAGACTGTCCCTCAACCACACCCAGTCATCACGCCACCACCGGGCTATACCCCAAGTGTACGTAGCCACGACCGCGAAGCCGTGCTAGAGGACTATTTCCTCCGACTTCCTCATATGAAATTTACCATTAAAACTCCCTAAAGACCAATGCTGAATAAATGCTCTTCGTGTTTCTAAAACCCGAAGTCTTTTGCTATTGATTTCTGTGAGTCATAACGAAGCAAACACCCAATAACTTTTAGCATAGAGCTTTAGCATGACAATATAAATAGTAAAAGTGCAACGATCTAGATGAATTGTAAAACGGGGTACAATAGTCCTATATTCAATTGTTGAACTTTTGGGTTTAACATCAGTCTCTCGATATGAGTACAATCGTAGGCAATGGTGATGGTGGCTAAATCCGTAAAGAGGGCAAGGAAAATGATCAGCTCGGACCGCACAGTCTCGTCAATGATGATCATGGAGGTACTGAAATAAATCTCGAGATGGGGGCGTAGAGCAATTCGGTATTTCATGTAAGCCTTTGACAGCCTTGATGATAGTACTCAATTCGGAAGCCAAAAAAATATCAGCGGCTGATTGAGCGACCCCTGTAGCCCCTTCCACGACGATGCCGCAGTCGGCTTTTTTAAGAGAGGAGCTCAGCTGGTACACTCAAGCTGGGAAGACCAAAACATGACGTCACCGGTAAAATCAGGTAAGCTGATAGAGACGGGAGGGGGAAAAACAAGGTCAACTAATCCGTCGGTAATGAAGAACAGGTTTCGTTGGCCGAGGCAGATGTTTATTCCTAATTGGGCGGTACGACAAAACTTTGTGTCAATCAGATCTGTGTGGGGAAAGACCGGCAAGACCGGTAAAGGCGGATAAAAGGTGGACAGTACAATCACAACCCAATTTTTTTTCAGAAGTGATAAGCTTGAGAGTTCCCTTGTCTTGTTTCTCTGAATCCCTGGAATTATACTCTTGCGAGTGAATAAATCTCCACGTCAACTATCCTTTGAACGCCCCGTACACATTGTCGCCTGAGATGGGGCTCCTCCAGAAGCTCAGATCACATTTTAAATCAAAGAATGACGAGATTGCGGCCAGGAACAAAAACGGAAGCCCAGACAGCCTCGACGCAAATCAATCACATCCAGCACAGTCAGGCGATGAACCATACTCCGGGCTCACCGAAGTCGCAGCCCCCGAACCAGTAGAACGATCTTCTCATGAAGAACTCAGACGCCACAAAAGTCTCGAGCAACAGTTATCAAATGCTTCAAACAATGCTGGTGATGGTGAAGATCCACAAGGTGTTTTGAGTGAGGTCGCGGCTCCAGAACCGGCGGAACGACGGACGGAGGTGGAAAGGGTGAACCAACCTTCTCTCAAACAATCGCTCTCTAAAGAACGGCGTGGCCCAAATTGATATCTTGTTCCAGTCTCTTTTGTGAATTTGCTGCTTGCAATAAAGAAACTCGCCGGAAAAAATCCCGATGAATTTACTGACTGCGGAGCAATTTTTCTCTGTGTAGAAGCGCTAAGGCTTGATTATGTCAAGGACATTTCATGATATTGGTGATTAATTATATCACATAGCAAGAACCAAAATGAATTATCTAGGATGAAATCCAAGTAATTTGGAAAGTCTAGACTGCCCGATGCCATGAGTGCCGGCTACAGCGGAACTTCCTCCAGAAATGACATCATCATAATCAACGATGGGTGGACGATATCATTACGACAAACTTTCAGCATAAATTTCAATATTAAATCAGTGCTGATGTTTCTTGATTTTTCGATTTCTCACGCAGTCGCTTCAACTACTTCGTTATCCTACCACAATGATCAAAACAATAAAGGCAGCTCAACGCTTGGATTCAAGAGGCAATCCAACAGTCCAGGTCGATCTGACCACCGACCAAGGTTAGCCTCGAAAACAGGTATTGATGCGTGGATAAAACTAACTATGATATAGGCACTTTCCGTGCTATCGTTCCCTCTGGTGCTTCCACAGGTGCCAACGAAGCCGTTGAGCTCCGGGATGGCGATTCATCCAAGTATGGTGGCAGAAGTGTGGAGAAAGCCGTTTCGAATATCGAGAACATCATTGCCCCCGCTCTAATCAAAAGCGGTCTCCGAGTAGATACGGATCAGAAAAAGATCGATGAATTTCTCAACTCCTTGGATGGCACGAAAAACAAAGCCAAGCTTGGTGCCAACGCTATTCTGGGAGTCAGTATGGCTTGCGCACGAGCCGGTGCAGCTGCTTCGGTCAGTGACACCGGAGAGATTAAATTTGCCGAACTAATGGATGCAGGGGTTACAACTGTACGAATATTTAAGTCGTGAATCCGGTGCGAAAACGCCATATGTACTGCCTGTTCCGTTTTTCAACGTCCTTAATGGAGGTGTGCATTCCGGAAACAAAATGGCATTCCAAGAGACCATGATTGCTCCAGTCGGAGCCACTTCTGTCTCTGAAGCCGTGCGAATCGGTAGTGAAGTTTACCAACATCTGAAGAAGGTCATCACGAAGAAATTTGGAGCCTCAGGTCAGTTCGGAAAGTTTAAAGCGTTGACTATAAAAGGGACTGACAGTTTCAATTTAGCTGTCGGCATCGGCGACGAAGGTGGCTTTGCCCCACCTATTTCAGAGCCGCATGAGGCTCTTGACTTGTTGGTTCAGGCAGTCTCAGATGCTGGATACGAAGGAAAAGTCAAATTCGCCATCGATCCTGCTTCGAGCGAGTTTTTCGAAGATGGAGCGTATGACATCGGATTCAAAGACAACAAGCCAAATCCTCAAAGCCCAAAGCAACTCAAAGATCTATATCATTCGCTATTGAAAATTTATCCGATCGTCCTACTTGAAGATCCATTTGCGGAGAACGACTGGTCCAGCTGGACGGAGTTTTGCAAAGATTGCCCCGTTGAACTAGTTGGAGATGATCTGCTTGTGACAAACAAGACTTACGTCCAAGAAGCCCACAGGAAAAAGGCGTGTGATTCCATGTTGCTCAAAATCAACCAGATAGGAACGATCTCTGAAGCTATTGAGTCGTTAGTTCCACCCACACTTGATACATAATTTGACATTACTAACATTTGACAGGGCTAAACTAGCATACAGCTATGGCTGGAGCGTCTTCGTGTCTCACCGATCCGGCGAAACGACTGACGACTTTATTGCGGACGTGGTCGTTGGATTGCGAACTGGTCATATCAAGTCAGGGGCACCTTGTCGCGGAGAGAGAGTTGCCAAATATAACCGGCTGATGGAAATTGAAGAGACTCTTTTGGCCAAAGGAGAGAAGTTTGTGTATGCCGGCGACAGGTTCCGCTCCGCCTACCATATCTAGGCCACTCAAGATGCCAGTTGGTGTTCTGGCAGACTACCAGCGGTGTGTTCTTCAAAAATACCTACACTTCTAGTATTGACAAGCGAGAAGACATATGTCGGTCGTGAACTGCACAGATAGATAGGAGAGAACAAATGAAACATACTGGATGCGTTTTGGTTGTAGCAGGCAGCACACTGTAGTATGGATAAAGACGATGCGCATTAACGAAAAATAGTGTAGTTGACACGTTCCCCCTTCGATGGAACTGCGCATCAAGGGTCCTGTGCCCCGCAGGACCATACTCGTAACCGCGCTTAAAGTAGAGCAAAGGAGAGATGGCCTCGCACGCCGATCGAGAGATGACCAGAGATTATGGCGATTACCTGAGCTCTTCGCTTGTATTCCTACTAACCTCGTAGCACACAGAGGTGGTCGCAATCAAAAATTGAAGAGAAAGTGAAAGGACTGAGGATCGACGCACCTCGTGACAACATACGGGATGCGCAAGTTTTAATTGTGTTGCTCTGAAAGTATCATCATCTACCACCGCCTACTTTTATCTGAAAGTACTGTTGTCTGTGGATACTGTTGTCCGGGGATATTGTTGTCTTATGGGATCCACCAATCTCGTATATACTGAATGTTGTAGCGCACACAAGTTGGGGGGGATTGCTTATAACCCAAGGTCATTAAAAGCCCGGAAAATAAATCAAATCAAATCGAATTGAAAACACTCCCAGGTACGTACTCAGTTAGCTATGCCGGACCTAGTCCATCCTGTACCGACCACGTTCCGGGAATTGGTGCTAAAACTTGAATGACGGCTTGGTAGCGTATCTTCTTGTTACCGCTTTTCATTCTGTTCATCTCATTTCCTCAGCACCCGATTAGTCTGATTCCGACCTGACGTGGACGCGCCATCCTCCTTTCTTTCCTCACTCATCATCTCATTCCCCAACCGCACCAATTCAATTCCCAGCTTTTTCACATTCGCACCCTTCAAATCTCTCGCCAATTCAGTCACGAGCGCTTCCAAAAACATTAAATATCCGTCATTCTCAAAGTTTCTACTTATCACCGGGATCAGGAATCCTTTCAACGCATCAAACCCTTGCGTTGTCTCAGGGTTCAAAATCTTCAACGTCGCGACTCCATGGATGCTACTGTCCTCCATGAGTTCTCCAACATCACCACCACTTGTAGGAAGCCACTCAAAGGGACTGTTGTCCGGTTCGACGCCCGTACGGAAGCCAAGCATGTATTCGGCGATGCGTTGATCGGCCTCCTCCTCAATACGGCGGCGGCCGACGCGCCGCTCGTGTGCAGCTGTTGCCTCAGCGCGCAGGTAAGCGAGAATACCGGAGACAAGTGCTTGGAGGGCACGCTCTGCTTGATGATTTTTGACACGGGCGGCTTGGAGCGCGGTGGATGTTCCGCCTTCTTGTCTTGACCGGTATCTCGTAATGTTAGTTCCTCGCCGGTGTCATCCTCGGCTGTTTCCCAAAAGTCCATAACTTGCTTCTGTAGATCAGTTGGCATGTCCGCTAGCCGTCACGGGGCGTGAATTCAAAGGCATACGTGCTCCTTGGGTATCTTATTCTTGTCACTATTGGGGTTAAGTAACCAGCAGGACGCATCCATGTTCTGAGGTCATGCCTTCAAGTCCGAGGTCTATGATAGATCTTCTGAAGTCAGAAATACTACCAGGAGCTTTCCACCCAGAAGCTGAATGTATGACAGCTTGGTAGCGATGTGACCATGACGCCATTGGGCTTATGTCAATACGGCCTGTTACGGCCCGGGCGGCCCGAATTATCGTCAACCAATTATTATTTATCATTAATTACAGAACAGGCTTTACGACAAAAGAGAACCGCGACATCACTGGTGCGCGCGGGGAATAATCAGCATCCAACCATGGTTTGTAAAGCCCTCAACGAACTTACTAAGCCCACATTCCACTTATTCTGAATTTCTTTGCAGGCTCTTAAGTACTCATTTGGCTATGCCGGTGCTAGTCCGTACTGTGAAGACCACGTTCCGAAAGTTGTATTGTTGTGACGATCCGTGGGTCACCACCTAGTACTATAGATACAAGTCTAACCCTAATGCATGTAGGCGTATCGTGGTGACAGAACAAGGTCCACCAGTACAGGGGATCCAACAGGAAACGACCAGGCTGTGATGGGAGAATGTTCTAGCGGGATGCAATTAAAGTCGTCTTTTCTCATTCATTGAGATCAAGATGGTTAACACTCCATGGCCTTCGAAATTTAAAGCTTTGATGATGTCCACAACTTTCTCTTCTACTAATTTTTGTGTTCTTTGCTTCGCTGCTCGGTTGAGATTTCCGCTCTTTTCTTCAAAGGTTGACGGAAAGTTTCCTCACCGGGAAAAAAAAGATCAGACATGTATATGTGGGACGACAGCGGAGGTGTTGTGGGTCAAACTATTAAAAATCATCAAGCTGCTCTCAGCTAAGGTTTCTAACCGAATTGGCGACTGCTTACCTAGTACATGCGATAATTGTTTCGAGAAAGTTGGGCCAGATACCGTATTTTGCTGCCGTTCTTGGCGGACTTTTTCATAAAACTCAATTTTTTGGAGGTTGAAAGGAAATAGGGAGGGCAGGCAGAACGGGACAAATACTATACATCCCAAGAATGATTTCAGTAACAATTCGGCGTAACAATTTGGCGTTCTGAGTCGCACACGTGGATCGAGGCTTGCATCTAATTACAACCTTGACACAGACACAACATATTGTCGTCTTTCATAGTCACTAGTCCCGAGTACAGCTCTTCAGACCGCGTCTGACAGATCCGGACGTTTGGCCTAGTTTTTCTCATCGCCGAAGAGAAAATCCCAGGCAAAGTCTTCAGAGGTATTAGCTGACTGGTCAGCTGGCACCGATTCCACTGGCGAATGCTCGCTGTGTGATTCGTATCCCTGCAAATTCTCCGTATTTTCATACCACGGACGGCGTTCAAGCAACTTTGTCTCCACTCCCAAACAAGCTCGGGATTTGTCAAGAATGCCGAGCCGATTCAGCAAATTGTGAGTTAGCGGCTGGCCGCTAGGATCGAGCTTCAAGGGCTTCCCTGGCCAGCCACTGCCATTCACGGTACGTTTATAAAGCTCCTGCAGGCCATTAATCAAGAAACTCTGCTGTCTTTCAAGCCATTCAGTATAACCTTACATCACAAGACTGTCAGCAATATGGAGTGAGGGATTCTCTAATCAGAAGGTGCGCGCTGTCTCACCCTTTTGGATATACTTTGTCGCGAGATGGCTTTCGTTCGCCAAAAGCACAGATCGCTTTATCGTTACTGCATCGCCCACATGGCCTGGCTCCGCTACACTGTTCGCGAGTTAGCCTTTCTCACACAACATCCCACGCCATCATATGAGTGATATTTTCAAAGATTCTAAATATCTTTGATTTTTTAAGTTTACATCGGTCGCAAGCTTGAGAGACCCCTTCACGAGTCTTACCCTGTGTCATTTTCTCCGTGTGTGGAGACTTTGACATCGTCGTCAGATTCTGAGCCACTAGCATGGCACAGAGCTCGCTTCGGGCTTCAGCTGATTTTTGTGGAAGCCGATAGAAATTTCTCAAAAGAAGGGAGTAGTAACAAAAATTTAAAGAAGGATTCGTATGGAGCCTCGTCACCCGGAAAAGGAGAGAAGAAGGGGGGGTTTGCTTCCAAGATAAAAGAAAAAATAAGTCATATGAATGTTACATACCAGTAAAGGACGCCTCCGGGGTTTCCGTTTTTTCCGAACAAACCCCCCTTTATTGGTGACCCCACGCAGTCAAGGAGAGCAAGAAGAGTTTAGTTTGGCCGCAACAGGTCACCTGTCGCTGCGGTCGTAGACCGTAGCGTCAGATAGGCCCCGTCAGCGCTCCCTTGTAGGGAGGCAATGTGTCTGTATTGTAGTGGATTCTATATACAGAAGGAAGGTGGGAGATGGGAGAAAATAACACTTGACTGCGTGAGAGATGACGAGGTACCCGCAGAGGCCAGCAACTGACTCTCGTGAGGCAGTTGTAGGAGGAAGAGGCCCTCAGAAATGTCGATGTGGATATCACGTGAGGCTAATTACAGGCATTGTGAGGCTACAGGCATTGTGAGGCAACCCCAATAAAACCACTCCCTTTAATTTGAGATTAATACGAGTTGGTTGGTTGGTTGGTTGGTTGATGTCATTTACCCTGACCCCTCGCTCGAGAGCGATATGCAGGATACGGCAACTATATACGCGTGTACGTACATGTAGAGTGTTCCACTTCCTGAAAACGAACTTAGAGTCTCGTCAAGGCCTGCCGTGGCCTAATGCCGCTCCCATCATTAGGCTGTCCTCGTGGCGCGCGACTACAAAACTGCTGTGACGCCTCAGCGAAGTCTAGCACGGCCTTGACCGTCCTAGCCCGTGAGACGATGTCTGAACTACCTTTCTTACCTTCGGTTGAGCCTCGCAGCAGACTCGAGACGCTGCTAAACGCGTCCCCCACTTCTTTCCTTAACTCCCTTCAAATATCCCTTAAAGATGGACAGTCCACTAGCACAAGGGTGACAGTTTCTTGTGCGCCGCACACGCAGTGGTCGTCGCCGCGAAAGTCAAAACTCTTGGCGTAGGTTGATCACCAATTGTGACCTGTACGTAGCTGCGTTAACAAGTACTCCTGGTTCCTGGGCAGGCTCTCGTATAGCCTCCTCGTGTAGGTTGCTGGTTGAGTGTCGTCGATCTTCCGTAGGTGACTGCCTTTGCTGTATGATCTCCACTCCTGTTTCCGCTGACTGAGGGTACTGACGTGCAGGCGTGCACGCTCCCCCAAGAGTAGCGGGTGGAACGAGTGGGTTTTGCCTGGGGACGCGGCGTCTTTGGCTAGTCGATCCGCAGCGTCGTTTCCAGGTTTATTGCAGTGCCCTGGCACCCATTGAAGACCGAGGGTAATTCCCTCGGCTTGAACATCTGTGGCAGCTTGCAGGATCGCGTGCACAATCCGCTGGCCCGATTTGTCCCTTGGGTTCTGAATTGCCTGAAGGGCTGATCTACTGTCGCATAGGATCGTTGCCATTTTCTCTCCACTGTCTGAGCTTGGCTGCTGATAGGTGATCTTGAACGCCGTCCTGATAGCTTAGAAGATGCCAATGAGCTCCGCTACGTGAATCGACCATCGGTCCATTGGTCCCACCTGGACCTGTTGTGATTCGACACCCTGCAGGCTGTCGTCGAGTGTCACTACAACCGCTCCCAGATGACCCTCGCATCCAGAGGTATCTGAGTAGACAACAATAGCGCGGTCTCGGCTCGTGCAACGGCCGTTTCTCGATCCGATCTAACCTCAACCTCCGCAAAGGGTTCGGCTCGCCACGGTGCCAGCGGGCGTGGGTCGATTGTTTCTAGTTCATCTGATCCTGGTTATGCAGTGGTTCTTGAAATCGGCTTGACCGATACACATCACTCTCTTCCGGCCCCACTGCCAAGACCTTAGGGCAGATGATCAATTTGGCTGGCCGCTGTGACTTGCGGCCCCCTGTGGATTGATCTTCGTGTGGTATTGTATGTATATGAAAACAAATACGAGCGACAACGTGGCAGCAAGAGGAGTAATGTTTTTTAATTAACCGGCAGTAGCAAATGAGCTCTTTCCTATATAAATACTCTCATATCGCACGGTTGCACCTAAAATTATCTCTGAACATACACCAAGTGGGCTTTGCCTTCAAAGTTTCATTTGCAGGCTTTGACACCGCTTTTTCAATGCACATTCCGGATAGAAACAGCTAAAACTTGTGAACAAACTGTAAATTCACGCTTCAATAGCGTACGTAATCTCATGCGTAGCGGAATAGTTCTTGCTAGCTTGGAGATTCGAAAAGAAATTGCAAGCTTGATTTTCTATCGCAATGCGTTCGCACCTAACGTGACCTTCAAAGGATTTAATGCAAGTTCAACGAGAAGATTTTAAAGTGAGACGATTTTTCCGGAGCATAAAGTATATTTACCGTCTGATTCCTTGTTTTGCCAAAGAAGAGGAGTACGGTAATAGCTTTTCAGGACAAACGCATTGACGAGCGGGAAACACAAGTATCATTTCGCAACGTAAGTGTTTGATGAATTCACATATTCTGAGATGTATAGTATCTAAAAGAAACAAATGAATAGAGCGGGCTGTTCGATCAGAGACAAGTCAATGATGTGATATTTTCGAAAGACAATCTTCCATTGAAGGGTGGCGTGCCATTTCCTCTTCACTGAGTCTCTCAACAGGCTCAGGGGCCGCTACTTCACTGAGACCGCCGTAAAGTTCATCCTCGTGGTTTGCATATCCTTGTTCAAGGGAAGGACGCCGTGCCAATTCTGCCACAGTAAGCCTTTTTACAGGCTCGGGGGCGGTGATCTCACTGAGTGCTGCAAATGGATCGACGTCCGAATCTTCTTGGTTTTGGGTAAATGACTTTGTATTCAAGTGGACAGGTTCGTGTTTATTTGCTGCACTTTTAGGGTTTCTCTGCTCACACCCTGATCGCTGGAGCATAGGATAGGTGAAAAATGATCGGAGGTTCTGCCAGAATGTCATTTTGTCGCTGGGAAGAAACAAATTTGAAGAAACAGCTTTCAGATGTATGTATGGATGTACGTTTTCAAATGGCATTTCCTGCATTTCGCGTATCCCCCATAGCTCATAGCAAATCGGGTCGTTTCAGCACCTACCGGTTTTACCAGCCACTCGTTTCAGAGAACGAGCATGCTCTCTCACCGAAAAATTATCCAGTACTGGCTTTTCTCTTCCTAGCCGCTTTACCCGGACATGTTGTAGCGTCGTTGCAATTCCGTTTGGGTGGCCGAGCAGCCTGAGATAGCTAGCCCTGGCGTTCCTCATGAAATGGCCCTACTTTTGCTCTGTGCTGTACTTTTTGCCTCTCGTATTTACTTATTTACAGCGGTACTGAATGGCCGTTGGATCATCGATCGGCGTTGAAGGACGCCCTGATTTGCTCTGAAAGAAAACGAATCCGGTCCCAGAAATTGCAGATGCGTTTAAGCAAAATGGTTCAATATAAACTGTTTGTAAAGGTATGTAAAGAGGGTTTAAGAATCACACCTCCAGAAACGTACACTTTTCTACCGGTTCACCTGTATGAGTGTGCTAAATCTAAATTTTCCAGACCTAGACAGCAGCGCTGTTGGGGATATGCTGATTGGCCGTAGGATGTGAAACTGGGCGATCCGGACTATATCGCCATAAAAATTTTCGAAACTTCCGGTATATCCGCGTGATCTGGCATTCTTTACCTGAGGGGAACCGCGTGCGCCATCAGCTTCTCATACCCGGAAAGTCTGAAAAAAATCAGTTTCACTCTCCACTCTTTCTTGATTGCCCGAGGATATCATGCTTTATGTACTCCAAATATTGATTGACCAGCCTGTGGCCCCAAAGGACGCCTTTCAGTGCCGGTGGGCCGGCGCGCGGGTTTTATCAGAAAAAGACAGCTTGTCATTAAACTTAAAATACTGCACACGCGAAATTATCTGCCCCTAGATACATGAATAGCCCCTCTCATACTCTACTCTGCCTCTCTAAATATCCTTTACTTTGTCAAAAAGTCCCGCGTAAACAATATATTCCCATATTCCCACATTTTCTTGGAGGTAACACTAGCCCAGACAACATAAATGTGGTCGTCTTTGATGACACCCTTGCCGTACTAGCAGACCGGCAGATAGGGGCAATTTTACGGATCTGCAACAGTCGAATTCCAGTTAATGTGGAGCAGAACATTCACAAAACTCTATTCCTGAGATGACAGCCAGCTAACAAATCGTTACATTACAGCGTGGCGGCGAAGGTTACTTGTCCTGTCGAGGACCAATTTATCTCGGAATGGATCTGAATGAAATGCAGTTTGTATTCAGCGATCAGAAAGAGGAGGTTGAGGACGAGCACAAAAATGTTGACCATGACCAGGTGGACCATAATGCGCCGCTCCGTGCAATCACGAAGCGCCATGATCGGCTTCATGATACGTGTTGCCTTTCGAATGTAGGTGCCGCACAAGACGAGGTCTTGTATACAGAAGCCTGTCAGTTGAATCCGATCGTAAATAGCAGCGGCTCGGGCGAAATGAGTATTGCCCTGGCCAATGCCAAGAAACAAGATGCTCATTGGAATATGCAAGACCACTGCATTGATGATGATCATCCACAGAGCCCAGCGCATTTTGTATCTGTCGAAAACCACCACATGTAGCCGCGAGTAGAGCACAACAGCTTGACCGGTCACCATGGCGCACCAACCCAGTAGGAATGGGATCGACATTGCAAGGCCAGGTGACTGGGAGACAAACCGAACCATGGCTGAGGTGGAGTGCAGCACGATGCCCCACGAGGCGACCTGCATACTCCAGAAATACAGTTCGCGGTATCTATCAAAGATATTGAAAGTGACGATCGCAGTTTCCAGGGCATTGTAAGCGCCGATAGAGAACATAGACACAGCCTCTACAATTTCCATGTTTGCCAACAGTATGGTTCCAGCCTCGGAAGAGAGACTCATCAGAGTAGTATTCATCGTGGCTTAGAATTAATAATAAGTAAGCCGCTCAGATCACTCACACTCAGTTTTAGAAAGGGGACGACATACCAAAAGTTTCGAAATCAGATTGGGATGTTAGTGTTCCTTTTGCGCTACTATCTCTTGGGGCATAGCAAAGCAGCCTCTAATAAATATGATTGACAAGGAAACTGAGAGAGCAAATACTTTCGTGTGCGTAGGACCAAATGGCTTGGCATAAGACAAATGAGCTTAGTTCACAGGGTATCCGATGTTGAGTCGACGGTTGTTTGCTCCCCAGCTATCAAGGGTGTTTGACCAACGAAAACCAGAAATGATACTTATTTTTGCTTATGGCCTTTTCTCATACCATGTATAGTAAACACCCCTAGCTACGGTTACCAAACTATCTGAAGCACTTTCATAATGAATTAACGACTCTTTGAACCGGGGTAGCTATAATACGTTATTCCTGAGGGGACAGATAATTAAAACCGGACCTTAGGTAATTCAATCTGGTCATGGTTCTTTCAAGGTATATTTTCTCTCCGCTCTATGTTGGTAAAACTTGTTTTCATCCAACCTGCTCAACCGTGCGAGATCTCCCATATCTGACGCAAATCAAGAATGCCGCGACCTGTGCAGGGGTGGTCTGATTGGGAGAAAGAAAACCTTTTACCATGGCTAGAGGCGCGCAGAAGCCTTTCTTAGATAGACCTCTCTCACGACTATTATCGAGAGTTTAAACTTAGGCGTTCTCCCGGGTCTTTAAGGGGGTAAAAAGATCGTCTTTTACGTTAGAAGTATTCTTCATCCCACAAGCCGATCGAAAAACCACGTTTACCGGGGGTTTAGCCGACCAATCGAGATTCTTTATTAATACACTAATCCAAACCCTATCAAACACCATTCCAGCGGAGAATTGAACGATGGCTGACTAGGATTCCCGCGATATATGCTGAGGATTTGTTATACATGAGCGATGAAGAAAGAGATATATTACCTGGTATCTAGCAGTTTGTTTAACGTCGGTATGAAAAGCGGATAGAGAATTCGGGATAATATCCCTCCTCCGGAGTGAAAATAAGACTTAAATAGCTGTTAAATATGAATGTCTGCTGTCTGTTATCAGAGGTATATAGGGGAGACATAAATTAAGAGTTTACTCTGTTTGTAACAAAGTACTGTTTTAACGTGATACTATTGATACCTATGTGACGAAAAAACTCTTATGATTACAATGATTTATCCTAGAAGCTAGCGACTACCGTATCTAGGTGATGTATTAATTGATCTTATCTAAGTGAAGTTCCATGAGGAGGGCTCTTTGTGGGAGTGGGACTAGACCTAGAGAAATTTAAGAGATCCTCCCTATGATACAGGTCGCCCGAAGAGATGGATTTCTTATTCTAATTAAGCGGGTATCAGGACTATAAGCAAGTTCACGAAGTACTTCCTCCCAAACTGAGTCCTTGTAATGGTGATTTCTATCGCTTTGTCTATAGTAGCCGGAGCCAGCCCGTACTAAAACTCTTATACTAGGGTCTTTGTCAAATCAAATGAATTTGCTGTCTACGGGAAAGTAGCACTATGGCCCATTAATCAGTTCCACTAGCAGTCCGGGATACACACGTGCACAGTTCCATACTCCCAATAGCACTGATCCGTGCTGTTTCCGGTCATATCTTTCTATACTACCAGGAAATTGACCTCAACTTTCACCAAATTGATGTCAAGGGGCTGGATCGGGTATTATAGCTCCTGCTACGTGGGTAGGTAAAGGATCCGTTTCTGAGGCGGCATGGCTAGCGCATGCGCCCGTCCCGCGCTCTAGGGCTCCACTCGAACGAATGAAAGCCTCTAGGGCACCCTTATTACCACTATATCCTTAATCAGTAATAGTCAGCTAAGCGTACGGAGTTTCTCTCACCATACAAAACAGGACTTTTTAAAACCTCTTTCCCTATTCTTCATCCACCATTCCATGTACCCCAGATATGACAAAGTACCGCACTATATGTAGCATAGGACCACTGTCTTCTTTGCGTCTCCTTCATCCTCGGTCAGACAAAAGACGCAGCATATATCGGTGAAGCCATCACTGTGGCCTAGACTATGAAGCTCTATGCCTTGCACGCCGGCCCGAATATTGGTGACGCACGATAGGAAAGCGGGATGGTCAGGCGTGATATTCCACGGGACATTGTTCGATCTGAGTGTTGCAGCTGTGACAAACGACCCCATGCTCGGAGATGGTACGCTTGTAGCAGGCGTGTGGGGTGGTGTATCGGGCGTATTTGACTGAACGGTGTGATCGAGCTCCGATGACTGAGTGACCGAAGCTCTAGAAGAAGAATGCGCTATCGGCGGTGAAGGCGAGTGGCCGTTACCACTGAATGGCGTCGAGTTTCGAACAGCGGCTTGATACCATCTTTGATTAACGTCGTCGGTTTGCTGGCTCCGGTGCCAACTCGCGCACAAGAAGCACTTTGCAATATCACGAAGAGAGAGATCCAAGGTCGCCAAGTCAAGTGGGCGTCTGGCTAGGCTCATCAATTTTTGGTGGCCCTTTTGGACCACCGATAATTTAATACGGCTCTTGCAAGAAGCACCCTTGATAGTGCGACCGCAGCAAGTCCTGCTCTCTTGAGAGGCAATATTCATCTCGCAGGTAGTCAGAGGATCCCATTGATTGTTAGACATGGCGTGGCCGCGAGCGGATGCGATAGAAAAACGAAAAAAGAGTAAGATGCCTTGAAAGACACCATGTTTAAGTCTGATATTTATACTCATCTGGGTTGCAAGGTGATATGCGCATTTACATCAGATAGTCCCTGAGACCTACATTCTATCCATACAGCTATGCCTGGTATGCAGGCCTGATCAATCGGCATCAGAGCCTTCGCTTTACGTGGACCGATTAGCTACGAGATCGGCAAATGGGTGTTTTCGTGCAGGGAATTGCCACTTGAAGATGCTGGATGCTCCTGGTTCAACCCACGGCTGCGCGTGGGAACAGCGGGAATAATACCAGGATCAGACAAGCTCCCAGAATCTAACATCTGGATCCCAGGAGCGGGATTGGAGCACCTAGTATTCTAAGTCTTGGTTCTGAGACCATCCTGTGGATGATTGGTAGCAGGTCATACTCTACTCTCCCTCACAAAATACAGACCCAATGGAAGGTATGTTCGGTTCCCTTGTGGTCTGCCTGTTTAGGCTTGTGTTTCGCCACCCGAGTCAGTGATAAAGACACTGGGGAGATCTTCACTAGCTACTCTTTTCGCCTCGACTATCCAAACCAGACTTCTGACCTCTTTCCAGAGTTTGACCTGTATAAATTTGGCACCCCTCAGTTCTGATTTCACGCCTGTCCTTTGATCATCAGGCATAGGAGAACGAGATGGCAGGTGTAACGAGCGAAGCCCCTCCAGACTATGCAGAGTGCATCAGGGATCCTCCCCTGGAAATTTCTTCCCACATGTCGGTGCCAACCTCCGGAGAAAGCCTTTTTCAAGTGCCTCCACCAACAACCTCATCATATCCTGAAACACCACACCGTGCTCGTCGGAGCAGAAGACTGAGAAAGAAGGTCGCAAAGGGGCTTAAGCTTGCAGTTGGTGCCACTGTGATGGCCGCTGCAGTTCCTGTCATCTTGGTTGCAAATGTGGCTTATGAGGGAGGAAAAGCTGCGCTTCAGATAGTTGCGGCTCCGGTTCTGGTTTGCGTGTTTTGCTTCTGTGTGGACGATTTTGATTACTGAGATTTTGAGTGCTCTGCAACTTGTATTATCCCACGGGACATTTTTGAAGATCATCTGTGGGGGCATTCCAACAACCGAACAAGAATTCTGCGCCGTCTTTGGGGCCAATTCAGACCTTCATTTTATAAGCAGTCAATTGATCAGGAAAATTATAAAGATATAAATGCTATGGCAGATAGCTCGTAGGCTCCTCTGCTATACAAAATGAACGGCTGAGAGAATCTCTTGCTCCATATATGCACTGTTATGTGAGTCTGTCGCACCTGACTTACTAGATGAACTAGTCGAATGATTTGATTGGCGCGACAGCCAATCGGAGTGTGATCAGCCGGGAGAGTTGACTGCCCACCCAGGATGGAGCCTAGTACTCTTGGGATCTGGCGTTCCGGTCCCAGAAAATGCAAAGGCCATTCCCAGGATCAATGAGGGGAATCTAAATCGCCAGACTGCAGAATTCATACGGGATCTGACTTTGCCACTTTACAGAATACTTGTTCCAGTCCGAGATCATCACAGATATAAATACCCCACAGCGGTCTCACCCATGCAATTTACTATACATCATCTAAGAAAGTCGTCCTTCCATCTCTGCGTATATCAAGCCCACGCTCAGATACCAAAGAAGCATTCCCCAAATGGTACTTCATGCCCCATTCAACTATTCACCAACGGTCGCTAATGTTTAATTAGGCTAGCAAATCGGCTCTCTGCAATCAATTTAAAACAGCTCTTTCCGGAAGGAACGTGGAAGAGTTATTGAATGTGTTGAAGTGCATGAATGCAAGAATCGATACACCGGACGCGCTCGGGCGAACAATGCTATGGTACGCTGTCAAGACGCGCGATCTCGAAAAAGTAGAATTTTTCATCGAATGTGGCGCAGACCCTGGTGCGGCAGACCTCGAGAGAGAGACACCTCTTCATGTTTCTTTGGTGCAGGGTGAATGCATCGACGAAATCATAGCGAGGATGCTGCTGGACTCCCGTCCGACAATGTCGATATCCGAGATACTCTAGGGCGGCCAGAGCGTGGATCAATTGTTTCAATACCACATTCAAGCCCCCGAAAGCACCAACGTAATAAGGTGGCTCCTAAGGCTGGGTGCAGATGTGAACGTCGTTCTCGACTGCTAACACGAAACGCCGTTGATGTTGGCAGCGCGCTACGGTCGCCTCCAAGTCATCAAAATACTGCTCGAGCAAAAGAATATCGATCTCTACATAAAAGATCGTTATGGGCACACAGCGTTGCATATTACTACTTGCTATAACCAGCTGGGAGCAGTCGACCTGCTTCTGTCCAATGGGTGGCTTGACGTGAATTGCCTGGACGGCCGCGGTAACTCTGCCTTCTGGTTATCTGTAGAGCTCGGGCGCGATGATATTAGCGAGCGATTTCTTCATAATAACAGACTAAATGTAAATTTCACAGGGTCTTTTTCGGGCTTGCGATGGAGGACCACGGCTCTCTATCTTGCTTGTTCTCACAAAAATGTGCGAATCATTTCTTGTATACTTGCGGCGAAACACGTGCCTAGAGTGGATCCGAATATACAAGGCGATGGACGAAAGAGTCCTCTTGGAATTGCCGTATACTATGGTGTCTATGAGTTAGTAAAATTAATGCTTAGCGCCGACGGTATCAGGATCAACATAGTTGACGATGAAGAAGACGATCCCTTGTGGTTAGCGCTCCGGGCACGTTCACGGTCGGTGGTGGGCCTGTTTTTAGACGACAGCCGACTTGACCTTGATTGCTAGAAAAACCAGCTGGGCGATACGTATCTCATTGCTACAGCTCGTGGCGGTATGGTTTCCCTAGTGGAGAGATTGCTCAAATTCAGGAGTCTGCGGCTTAACGTAACAAACAAGCGGAACGAAAGTGCGTTAGGGGTTGCCCGTGAACTGAATCACTGCCGCATCGTCCAGCTTTTGGTCGATGCAGGGGTGTCAAACTCATGAATTAAACAGAGGATGAGTGCATGCTTGACTGAGCGTAGTCACTATGTCTAAGTACACGTTAAGGGATCTATTAGACCGCCTCCGCGCTCTGCATGCTTATTTTCGACTAGTCCCAATCCTACCACGAAGTCCGCGTTTTGTATCTATTTTGTTCTAGTCGTTTTCAATGTTCCTATAATTGCGTTAGATTGTTGGAAGTCCCAATTGCCGAGCGACTGAGAGAACAAAATCCTTCAAGTTATGGATATTGCGTTGGAAGACTACCCGGGAGCCCTCTTGTATTCTGGACAAGGCAAGACAAAGCTTAATGTAATCATTCTCGCTCCAAACACCCAGATTTCTCCAACGAAGTAATCGATCTAATGTGCATGCGGCCAGCTGCCAGGCTAACGAAAATTGAGCATCGGTTTCGAAAATCATCAGTTCAATTGTAGACTAAGATTACCTACGACTTCGATCACACAAATCGGGTATCCATCAATACCATCTTGGTAAGTTAAGCTATCAGCTGTAACGTCACAGTCGGTAGTTCTCTAATCTTGTCGATCGTCGAAGCGGGGCAGTGCTATTGACATTCCGTGTAAGCCGTGCCGACCGACGGGGTTGTTCGCGCCGTGCTGGTGGGCGGGACGACCGAGCAATGTGGCCCTGAGTAGTCGTTCGATCCTCGGTGGGTAAGGTACCTTCTAGCTGTAAATTAAGCCCCGTACTTACATCCCGGTCTATCGTCGACGAGCTGGCTGAAACAGTCCGATGCCTAACGGGACGGATGAGGGTATTAAGAGTACCTTGACTACGGCTACGGATCGTTAGAACCTTCCTTCTATATAATGGAAGTAAGTGAACTTACTAAATACAACAAGAGGTATCAAAGCCTATATCACGTTGGTCCAGTCATAGTTCTATGCAGGATAGGTGTGATAGCGCGTGGTATTGCTGACATTGGAGAATCACATTTTTATCGGCTATGTCTCTATCTTCCGCTAGGTAAAAGGTATAATGAATATCGTTCATATCATGGCTTATAGCGAGACAGTGTAATTCTAAGTCTTGAGTTCCTGCCAAAATATTCGTGACGGACGTAATAGCGGGTTGTGCCGGTGAGACAGCCCACGGTATATTATTTACCTGTAGCATCGCGGGGGAAATATAGGGCTGGATTGCTTGTAGGAGCTCGCGCTCTGTATTACTACTATTATATAAGATATCGTGGTCTGACTAATAGATTGTAGGTTGGTCCAGATCACTTTCTTTATGGCTTAGCGTCGCCGTGTGTTCTAGTATAACGTTACTGCCGAGCTGATTACGAATAGTAGTATTATACTAGTATTGACTAACCTGGTTAGATTACCGATCTCGATGCCACCTGGAGCACAGGAAATGAGCTGTAATATTGTGTAATGTCGGCTGTAGGGTCTACGTATTAAAAGGTGCTCAAGCGAGGCTTCTTAGTTTCTCCTTTCCCTACTTAAGCACCTTCGTAGAGATCCTATTCTTATAGCGGGTACCTTACTCTGTGGTACCGTAGTAGGTCACCGGGTGGATTAGATCATCACTAATCTCATAAATACTAACTAGGTTCCAAAAAGTAGATATAGTGTATAGATTTAATGTAATGTAGATTAGTAATCAGATATGAGATAAGTAAAAGGTATAAAACTTGTTATTAGGCTCTCCGGGTACCTTCTAGTTTTTTATACTACCGCCTGTTCCTGCCTAGTATGGTTACATTAAGAAATATACGCTAGAGGGTAGGTTAGGAACGGGGGCTGTTTATATGGTCCAAATTACTGTAATAGACTACCTGCAGGTATTCCAGTCTATTAAGGTAGCGGATTATACCAGCTAGCCTACACATTAGATGTAACGAGATTAGCCGCTGTGAGAAGCCTTTATTAAAAATATGAGGGATTCATAGCGTTCCATGCCAAGATAGGGCTCTAGGAAGAGTATTAAGGTTCCTGGGAGCGTGAGAGTTTCTAGGAATAGGCTACTTGTTCCGCGGGCCTTATTATCCGTAGTTTGACCCTAACTGAATTCTATTATGCCTAATGTAAAGTAGAGGATTAGCTAGGAGAATATATATTACTAGGATATACTCATTATTGTAGCCTCTATAAATATTTGGCCGGACTGGTAAAGTTAAGTACTGCTCCTCTATTAACAAGTTTGTTCGGTACTACCATCATTTTATTTAAAACAGCCTCTCACTATATAGAGAAGTCGCACTACCTTTATAAAATCGGTAAGTTATCTTATTCTAGTACAAGTGTAGTTACTGACTTCTTATTCTAGTAGCCGCTTTACCGCTATACGACGAGCGTTCCGTTGCTTATTGTTGCAGATAGTCTATTTAGAATGTGCTATTCTTTGTAATTGCTTAGTGAGATGTGTAAGCTGTGATTCAACTCCTCTAGCACGGTATCGATGTCAACGGTAGCAGGCCGAAGAACCAGGTACCGATCTTTATAGCTCTAGAGTATTAATAGTATAAGATCTTGTAGATCCTTTTTGGTAACCTGCGAACCGACGTTCATATCACCGATTACCAAGGTCATACTGCGCTCTATCTAGTAGTGATATACGACGATCATCTAGTAGTCTAGGTCTTACTGAATTCCTAATCTGTCGATGTTAACCGCCCCAGCTTTGTAGGGGACAGTGTATTGCTTCTCGTAGCCAAGACGTATAGTGGCCTTGAGCCCAGACGCGACACGATCCTTGAGCTGTTGATTTCTTATTGACAATCGATGGTGAGCCAGCGCGATGTAAAAGGCCGCTTACTCTTACAGTATGTAACTTTCACGTCAAACCAGAGGCTGATCGTGTAGTTGGCGTGGAGCTGCCGGACGCGACGCGTCCCACGGCCGTGTGTGGGCCGATCGCAGAGTGACGAAGTCTCCACGCGCTCCGCCTTTCACCGACCCCCCTGACTAACTTCATGATTACCACACTATGTGACGACAGTGTATCTATAGCCGGGTACCTTAGAGGACCTAAAATATCAGCAGTCGCGATCGAATTCGGAGATCAGGCGTCCGTCACTTAATAAGAATTGTGATGTATTCTTCCAAAAATGATCGCCTGAAGTCTAAGATATATATTTCGCATTGCTTGAGGAATCATACAAATTATTAAACTAAACAGAATTGTGTCGATCGGGTAGATGAATCGAATAATGATGGATAATTGCTCCTCCTAGTTTTGGATTCAGGCCTGAACAGACCACATACAAGACGTAGAATGATATATTCGTAGGTCCAGGATTTGGAAAACCCGACAAGGGGTTCAACTGAAGTTGCCAAGTTGAACCCCAAGATGCCACCCTGATTGGTCAGTCCGCGCTCCGGAAGTGATAGCCACCGCCTTTTTGAAGCAGGTCAACACTAGCCGGCCAACTGCCACCGTCAAGGCTGGTCGTCAGACCAGGGTAGCTGACTGTCCAACTGGCCCTCACATTATCACCTAAGACAAATATACGTATTTACTACTCTCATCCACATTATGACTCATCACAGGTACTAGATTGAAGAACTTCTCGCCGTGTTTGCCGAGCCCCCGCCCTACCAACTTTCACTCTAACGGAATTCATGTGTGAAACAGGATACCCGGGCTGTCACTTCACCAGTCACATCTCACTAAAAATATCAGAGCCCAAATACCCAAGTCTCAACCACCTTAACCCTCTCGCCTGCGATACCCTAGGTCCGTCTACTCGGAAGATGGCTCCGAAACTATCGGTATATCTAATTCCTGTATTTAAATACGCTCCGCCCTGTCCTCCTCTACCTTTGATACGTCTAAGGCTACCCAGAGAGTAAATGTCGCGCGGTATAAGCGTGTATTGATCGGTATGAATTGGTCGGAATGGAAGGGTTTTTCTAATATAAGCTTTCGTATGATGCCAACCATGGCTGTCGCTAGATGGTAGAAATTCATGTAACGGTACGGTAGAACTCATTTTCGTAAGCTTGCTGATCATGCTAGCTATGCTTCTCAGTGATTGTGTCTAGCCGGGATTGTGCCATGCTCTTTGCTGTGCTGAGGTATGTCTTTGTTATCTCTAATGCCATGGTCGTTCCACCCGCCATAAAGATTTAGTGGTCTAGTAGTGTAATCTCGGGAAGATCGTCCCGAGGGGCGGGCGTAGCCGTCAAGGAGTCTGGCTATGGTATATCTGGTGAGCGACTGTATATACTTAATGTAATAAACGGAGGACGGGCTATTAGTAAAGTTAGCATAGAGACTTCTATCCGGTGCTTGGTGTCTTGTAGCCACGGCTGATCACGCTTATATCCGTGCAAACGGTAGAGAATAATAGGGTCTTATGACAGTTTATCCTGCGGTTTATTTACTCTAGTATTTATTTTTGGGACGGGGAAGTCGGTGATTGAGCGAGCTGCATTTTCCAGTGGGCTTTGGCTTACATCTATGCTCGCTGAGCTATGCTACATAGTAATTTCTGAGTCCTCTAAAACTAGGACGAGGAATATAGTCTCGTAAGTATTGACTACACTAAATATTTATAGGTATGTTCTACTTATTCTTACTGAAGCTATACCGATAGTGACGCTAGCTTCTGTACCGCTTGCCGTACGAATGTAGTACGCAGTAGGTTAATTAACTGAACATGTCTTTTTAGTACCGCCAAGCGGAAAGCGTAAGAACCGTACGCATCTTTAACTTTGAGATCAATCTACGGGTATCGTAAAAGTCGTTTAATACATGCAGTATACCCGCTTGTAGTAGTAAACATAAGGGCTATAAAGCCTAAGGGCCTAACCTTATTTAGTGTAATTCTATCCTATAAGAGAAGAAGAGACATAATATCTAAGTATTGATTAATCACGGCCATATACAGGGGTAACGTTCCAGACGGGGCTTTCTTATTGATCTGAATAGATTTCTGGGTTAGCAAGCTCTGGACTGACTCGAGCGAACCCGCCCGACACGTGGCCTACAGCAGGGAAACCGAGCTCGACATGGCATTAATACATATTTTTGGCTGCCTTATAAGCATCTATAGTAAACGAGGGCTTTAATACTTAGCTACTTACACGAGAGGGGTAAGACCACCGCTATCGGTGTTATTTAGACGGAGGCTATCCTAGTCTAAGAATAACTATACTAGCTCCTCATTTTACTGGTCTACCACATGCCATAGCGCCGTATACCCCCTAGAATCCTGGTGGTTGATATCTAGCTTTAGGTTAAGTAGTAGGGCTTCTACTATTCCATGTGACAACCTCTACTTAAGAGTTTTAACCACGAGAAGTAGTGCCATATTTCGGTGGGTACCACACTAATTAATATTTAAGTAAGGGTCTCGGGCTAGAATCTAGACTGAAACGTAGTCCTCTTTTCGAACTGTGGAATAAAGTGTATTCTACCCTAAGCGATCTTTGACGCTAACATCCACGTAAGGATCGGTAAGAAGATGGCTTAGAATAGTATACTCCGAGTATTTAACTACATATATTAAAGCGGATATACCATCGGTGTATTAGTCATTAACATCTAGCGCTAGGTACTGTAATAGGTATTTAACGATAGTGAAATTACCCTTCGTGACTGTGATTAATAACAGTCCTCGACCTTGAAAGTCATAAATATAGGACAGCCGTGGGTGATGTTTTAATATGAGATTAACTACCTTTAGGTAGTTTATCTTAATAACGAGTAGAAGCGTGCTCATCCCATAGTACTCGGAGTCCGGACTTACGTGGTAATGAGTTAACAAAAGGTACGTAATATCTAGTTATCATATAAGTATAGCTTGATAAAGGGGTAGTATTTTATCGTGCTAGAGGTAATCAAATAAAGCTTCTATATAGATTACTGTAGTTTTCCGGTAGTAAACGGTTAAGTAAACGATATCTTTCTTACTAAGGCTCTTACAGATCCAGAGTAAGAGTTTATTTAGGAGCCTGTCTAGTATCTTTTATGTGTAGTATTAAAGCTAATGTAGGTTAATAGGAAAGAAGGCGAAGCCTTAACATAGGCTTAAGTATATAAATCGAGAACATACTCTACCAAGTCTGAACGAGCCCCAACCTACTTGTATGTTAGAACTATCTTTGCTAGGCCTGGGAACGTTAATACTAATCCTAGGAGCCCCTTTATCTCTAGGAACCTGTGTACCGTTCCTAGAGACACTAATACTAATCCTAGGAACGGCTATAGCCTCCCTAGAAAATACAAAGATAATACTAGCTCTGAGTTACAGAGATCTAGGGGCAAAAATCCGTCGCCATATAATAATTTTCTCTGTGATTTGGAGACTGTAGATAAATATACTACCTGAGCGGATTATGTGTGCTATATTAATGTACATAAGTATTGTAGATTCCCTCACCCGGCCTACATATTTATCCGCCAGGTATTGAAAATGACATCGGAAGACTAAGTCCAGTCAATCCTGGTATCCGCTCTTACTCTAGTTAGTATAGTTAGACTATCCCTGATACTTTATTTCTAACGATCCTGGTGTTTCTACTACCTGGACCTTACTTTATCGGTTACCTCTAGTATTTTCTTTATTGTAATTTCCGGTCTTCACTAGGACAGAAACTATGTAATCTAGTATTAAATAATGTTATAGATAATATCGGCTTTTCTGACTGGATAAGTGGTATGTCTAGAGGTTACCATTATAGCGCTATAAGCTGACTCTTTAGTTTCTCCGGGTCCATTTCCAACAATACGAGAACCTATTTACCCTAGCTGCCTTACTTAGAATATATACATCGTACACTGTGGTCTCCAGCCTGGTAAAGATAGCAAGCTCCGTCATTAAAGCCTTTTACCTAACCGCAGCTCTCCCGGCATATCTATTCGTTCTCACCGTTAACTACTTGATAGTAACAATATGGTATCTGTGGCTTTTTAGGTAGGCAACCTAAGCTAGAGCTCGCTTTAGACTGATTTCTCTTAGCATATCAGCTTTATTCGTGGTCATGTTAGTAATAGTACTACTGGGCACTCTTTAGAGGTATTAGGACATTATACTAGAGGTAATTATATCTTTCCGTGAAAATCATCTAGCTACTAACTATTTTAGAGTCAAATGATCCTTATCCTTACCTGGACCTTGTTAGCCCAGCTCATTAACGTAAGGTAGACTACTATACGTCTTCTACTTATGAATTGAAAAGAACGGAAAAATTCTACTTCATATTATACACTGTATAGTAAATGAAACTTGGTGCTACAGAAACTAAGCCTGTTAGTAAGGTTTCTAAATAGTAAAGTTAAAGTAACTTTTACCTGTGTATCAAACACGATTTACATAGATTAGTACGGTGGCGAATACAAAATGTAGCCACTAGAGTATCTATTTTTTTGTGAGCTCAGAATTTATCTTAATGGTTTAATTACTTCCTATTACATCCTCTTAGTTGATTAGAAATAATAGTATTACTAGAAAAAGCTACACGAGCGGTAGATTTAAGTACAAAAGAAATCTCTATCTCAACTATATTAGGTATCTATTAGCAGCATAAAAGTATCAGGGGGAAACGTAAAATACCAGGATCCGTGACGAAGAGCCTGTGTAGAGATATACATTAGCTTTAATACAGTTCTTATGATATAGCTACTGACCGTAGACTGGTTGCTTTAGTTACTGGAATAGCCTCACGTGGAATATCTTAATGACCACAACCCTATCCGCTTGTGATTACAGGATCTCTAGTAGATTTATAAATATAGCCTCAAGGGCCTCCACCAACGGCCCTTCCTGAAAGGCCGTAGCACAAATACTAGCCAAACCGTAAGCAGTATCTTCTATAGGCAGCCCTGATAGTTATAGGAGTTAACATACTTTTGGTAGCAATCTTAGGTCTAGTGAAAGAAAGGCCTACCGGAAATACTCGTATATACTAGAATTATTGCCGTAATTGATTTCCTAGGGTATCATAAAAGCTACACATTCTTCCTCTAACTAGAAGGCGTGGTGAAGTCTGAGTATCATTATCTTTAACTAAGTAACGGCAACACTACCCTTAAATAAAGGTAACTAACCTACTCTGGACGCCATTAGCGTATAGAAAGCCTCGTGGCTCGGCTAGATGTCTTTGGACTTGTAGTCTTTGACGTCCCTCGGTTATAATCCTACAAATGTAAGATAGATTAATATGATACTTACTCTTACGCTAAATAGCCGATACAGGTACTTCTCGCTTTAAAAGCATTCCTATAGAAAGCTTAAGCTAGGAAGTATTTATCTCCTAAGCATAAAAAGGATCTATCAGACCTACAACTCTAGATCATCTAGAGACACGGTCTATAGATAATAGGGTTCCACTAAGGCTTCGTGTACACTAGTCAGCTATGGTAATAGTCTATTATATTAAAGAGTATAGGCTTTCTCCTAGTTAGCCGAGTAGTGATAGATAACACAGCGGATAGTCACGTCGTCCTCAGGAAATATTATAGAGATAAAAATATAGTTTAATACTAACAGAAGCTAGTAAAATATTAGAGGATATTCTTTATCTATATTAATAGGGCCAACCCCTAAGAACTGGAACGGGGGCGGTAGTAATACCTAATCCTACCAATTAGAAGCATATTATTAGCACTAGATATCAGTATAGAGCTCACTTACCGAGAGTTCCGTTTGAGAATATGCCGTCAAAGCAGGTAGACTTAGAAGAGACGAATCCTTATCAGACTAATTATCCCGGTTAACTCCGTCAACTTAGTTTCCATCCATAGCTATAAGTAGTATTAGCTTTTTAGCAGTTAAAGTATCCCCCACGTCTAATTTGTTAGGAAATTCTAAGGTACTGGCCTACTCTTTACGGGTTACCGATACTAGCCCAAACGACGGAGTCTACGAACTCTAGTAGCTTATCTTATAAATATAAGTCTTAAGAGCCCTTCCCCCAAGGTAGCTTTTATATAAGGGGAATTTACCACTATATCACTTTTTAATGATACGGCACAGCTTACAAACCAACCTTTGGTACCTACTTAGTCTATAGAAATAGAGACAGCCTTTACCACGCCTAACACAGGCTTCGTATAAAGGGAGCTAATAACTACATCAAATCTTTACCCCTTAACATGACTCATAGGCCCGAGTTGACTTAGGACCGGTAGAGGGTGGTAAGTACCGTTATAGACATAACGTCGCTGGAAAGCTAGTATACATCCGAAGTAGCAATAGTGGGATAGGAGTAGAAAGGGTTGTAACAGCCCTCAGACATTAATCAGTACACTACTTATTGCTGAAGGAGGCGTGGTCAGTATTAATATGGATAGTTAGCCGTGCGTATATCTAACGAACACAGCCTCAGCTCTAGTCAACATCAGGGACTCCACCGCGTGGGAATATTCAAGCAATTTATTTTAGGAACGTTAACTTACATCCCAGGAGCGACTAAGTTCCCAGAATTCCCTGTGAAGATCCCAGGATCAATAACGCTAGATTACAAAAGAATTTAACCAACGGATTTAAATACTCCGGGGAATTAAACCTTCATTACTTAGAAAAGATCCAAGGTAACAGCAATCTTTCACGCTTAGGACAACCCCTCCCCAAGTACATCTCCACGTACTAATCAAATAGTTTACCCTAAAGGATCAAGGAGATCATCTACCGTCGTCATCTAAAGACAGGGTTATAAAATATTACTAAGTAAGGAATACAGGTAGGTTCACTAGTAGAATTTATGAATGTAGCTAGTATTTTACCTACAACCCAGTAGCGATAAGCCATTAGGAATCCATCTATAAAGCCGGGGCAAGAACATCTCCTCGAACTATACCAGTTACTCCGGTCTTACGATCCTCTTCCAGAATATTTGATACTACGCAAGATTATTATTAGTTTTCTTTATATTTAGGGTCGTAGAAGAAATCTTGATAAGCGGCCTGGAGAGATTTCTATCAACAGCCGTGCACAGGCAGAATCACAGCTAGCCCCCGCAAGCACTACTTCGATACAAAAGCTTAGTAGTAAAGACATGGTCGACCAGGTTTCGTACAAAAATCAAAGCAAGAGAGTTTCTACAGATTCAGTAGCTTATCACGAGGTGAATCACCTTACTAATCCTCTTAAGAGTACCGCCTTAACCTTTACCTCCCATATATAGCCAGGGAGACAGGGTGTTAAGGTCCGCCGTCTAGAAGTCAGCACAAACGTCGATAACATATACTACATATTTTATCTCACCGAGAATAGGAATCCTACCGACGAAAATATAATTCTACAATATTAACGCTACCAAACATTATCGCACTTAGGTTGTATAGAAGAGTGGTTAAATAAATACAGACCTGAGATACACGAGTCATACTACGCCTAGTAAGAGTAATAAACACATCTCCCAGCAACCTAGATACTAATAAGATATAGCCGAAGTAAAGAACCTCACATCGCCCTGTTATACAGGCAGCCATTACAGATCTAAATAAACACAGCTACAGTCAGGAACGGGGATATCAATACAGTCATCCCGTACGAGACTCCCTCGGCAGACTACCCCCCTTCTATATACAGCTCCATCCCAGAACAGATTTTACAAGGGGAAGCAGCGCAACAAGAGAGACCCCAGACATTACCCCGTAGATCAGCTAGACTAACCGAAGAAGGACGCCCACCTACACCACTCCGTCGATCACCGAGGTTTAGAAGGAATCAAACGGGTGGTTTTAAGAGGGAGAATGATCTTAGAGAAGGGAGGGGACCAGAAATCGACCAGGGGCTTCGAGTTAAACCGGAGCCCATGACTAACTTGGTTCTATCAGTGTTAAGGCTTTCAATGTTTTGTGGCCTTTTAGTCAGTCTCGTACATCTGCTTTCGTCCTAGATACTCCATTTAACCTCAGAAAGGGCGGTTGATATCTCCAATAATGACTTGGTGTGACATACCATAGACTAGAAACCGCCTACCGCATAAGGAGGGGTATCTCACAAGCACGCCAGGATAGGACTGAATGTCTAGTAATGGGACCCTCCGTAGACCCACGTAGAAAAATCGTACATCATGCACAGTAGAATCACCCGTTATTAGTAGAAAGCGACTTTCTTGCTTAGCCTCTCCGACCGTAATAACATAACTACTGAGGTCATTTTAGAGCATAGTAAACAAGTAACAGCTGACTGATAAAGGTACCCAGCATAGTCAGATAGTATCCGTTAGAGAACCTCTTGTATCAAATCTGTGACTTTAAGCTTTGAGGTCGCGTTCAATACCATTCATTGACGTAACCTCAGAATATCCCGCTAGAGCCCACCCGGTAACGCTCGTGCCAATGATTATGATTCGCGGTAATATATATGTATCTATAGAGCCCAATCCCTCTTATTTCTCAACAATGAGTGAGTAGCTTCATTCAAGTACCATACCACCAACGCCCTATCAGGCAGAGCTGTGATTAGGAGCTACCCCAATTAAAGTCGGACTAGTTAGCCTTTAGCTTCAAGGACACGGTGAAAGCCCATAATTTACTATGCTACGGCAATATAACCCCGTCATATGTGAAAGACCTCTCATAGAGTCAAACTTTCAGTTAACCCGTCTACGTATCCCACTATTAAACGTCGTATCCCTACTAACGCAACGCCCTCAAGATTAGTTACAAGTCTGATTGCTCGATTAGCGTAAACTGGGTAAAAACCTAAGTTTCCCTCCCTAGAGCCGTAGTCGGACCCCTAGAGCTCCCTGCTGGCCTGCTTTCTGTTTGTCTGATATGCCCACCACCGTCCGTATGAGTAGTACTCTTCAATAGGTCTGCCTCAAGATGAATGTGAAGCCCACCTTGGACAGGCTTAGCTCACAGCGTGCCAAGAACATTTCTCTTCAGTTTTTCATAGATGAGAGGCTAAAGACGCTGATACAAAGTCTCCTTATCCAATAACAATGGAAATCAGCGATCGGAATATATAATACGGACCCAACAGTAGGTTTTGTTATAAAGTATTATTCCGGTATAGGTTTTGACTTAGGTGCATATTCGGGTTAGACGAGGAGCCACGCTAGCCTTCCATTATGAATGTTTGCCTGAGAGCCTGTATTGCAGTCGGCCTCACGTCTAATATCTGCTCAACACCAGTCTCTTAATTAGAGACGACGGCATTACCAATGGAATGAGCAGGGATCAGGTGAAAGATCATTCGATCCATGTAAGAGATCTGCTGGAATAATAGTCAGCCATACGAATGTAAATGTAGGGGACGGGGGCGGACGCGATAAAAGGCTACCTGTTGGGTAATCTGGGTAATGCTCTTTTTACAGTAGATTCATAGTGTGATCGAGCCCTTGAATCTCTAGAGCAGGCATTGAAAGGTATTTTGAGCTGATACACGTATAGAGTGGGTGTGACGAAAACGCATCGGTGACCTGCAGCTTAAGATATAAAGGTCGGCTTGTATCACTGCGGGCTCTATGCCTATTAAGTGAGTGAAGCTCGCTGAAACGACTCTCGCAATATACATGGAAAATGTTAATGGGATAGAACTGACATTAGCTTTAGCTCGTTGAGGAGCAAGACCGCGAGGCTGACTAATGCATACTGTATTGGAGTCGATAAGGTCGACGAGGGGCTAGTTTCGTTTCGTCATGCAATAACTTGGACCGTGATACAATCAGCGAGGGCCGAGCGCAGCCGGATGAATGGTCATCCACAATGGGAGAGCCGTATCACGTAAGTGTGGGTAGACGACCTTGAAACCATTGATATAGCCTTACAGTGGATCTGGGCTTTCGTTTGTTTTCAGTATGACGTTATAGTGTGTACACACTGGCGTACTGCCGGTGTATCAAAAAGTTCTATGAAGTATCAATGATTTATCATTAGCAAATTTTCTGAGAAGTCCCATTACTTACCTATGTTCTATACCCTAAAGGTCTAAGCTACCTAACCGCGGATGAATATAGAGAAAGCAGTACAAGGGCGGGTTAGAAAAGAGCGACATCAGCCAATATAAGGTACGTACTTGATGGCAGCACATCCTTATCGCTAATATTGTTGATGAGCTTTTACTTCTTAACGGTACCTGTCGACGCGGCGGAAGAAGGTGCAAAGATAGAACACTTCAATTTAGACAGCCTCTACTGTGTTCGAGGTCGAATCGGCCTTTCTCTTCGGTACGTGATAAGGTACTCTGTCCGACAACTGGTCATTTGATATGAGAGGGTGGATGCTCCATAAGCCATTCAGCGCCTGAGATAACCCACACCGGGATTAGAAGGGAGGGAACCGTGAATGTGTCTGCCACAGAAACGAAGTCAGCTTTATGTACATAGACTTAATTAAAGGTCAGGGGATACGGGTCACACTTAGCGTTCGCCGGTATTCATGATGTATCAATCCATTCACCTTTCTATAAGAGATTCTTATGATACAAGTACGTATGATCAACGATTAACCTTATAGAGTTGTTAAGGGCCTACCATATAAACTGTCTTTACCGTAATCTATCGAGGGTAAAGAGCCTGTCATGGTTGTCATCGAATGTATTCATATTTAGACTGTACACAGACCGTTCGAGAAGCTCTATTATGAGATTGTTAGATAAGACATAATACATTTTTATGGGTCAAATGAATCAACACTTCACCTTGACTGGAATTTCTTTCTCTTTGCTGCGGTGAATGTATTGGAGGCCTAGCGGAGCCCGAGTGATATACAGTATTAGTGTAAGCTTTAGCTTAGGGGAGGGTAGTACTCACGTATTCAAGCTCTCATATATCAGTCCTGGAGATAAAGTTTCATTAGTGAGAAGTAGGAAGTCTTAAGCTAGTGGCTGGATATATTCACAAGTAGTAGACAAAAGAAAAGATCAAAGTCAATCTTCACAAATAATATGTGCGAGGAGACATACAAGAGGAAAGCCAAGGAAGGCGGATGGGAGCATATTTATACCCTTCAGGGCGGAGTTCTTCGTCTTTCGCTTAGTTCTGCAGTGCTCCTGTCAGGAAGCAAGAGTGGCAAATTGTGAGGCTGGTTCTTTGTGCTGAAGAGGGGAAATGGCATACCAACAAGCAGTTCTCTCCCCTAAGTTTGTTCGCCAGCGGTGAGTAAACATGCAGTGAGCAAACATGATTAGCAATAAAATATAAAATGACAAATAGTTGGCAAGGAGTCAAGGTTCAGGTAGACTACGAGGTCAGGCGAGGCCCTCCAGCAGAGTGGAATTGTAGCTAACTGAGGGACCGTTTATTCACCAGCGCATTCAGTTGAATCACCAGCGGATTCAGTTGAATCAACAGCGATGAGCAAACACGAGGCGTCCCAGGAATGTGCGGAATGACAAATTGTTATTCTTGAGATCAAGTACCAGTCCCAATCACTCAAATTAGGGATGGCCGAATGAGGTCGAAAACTTTATTCTCTCGCAAATCAGTTGACTCAACGGGGATGAGCAAACAGGGGCGTGATCAATAAGATTTGTAATGACAGATACTTATTGAAACGTGAAAGTTAAGGCGAGCACTGGGAAGTCCTCATTTAAGTTTCTGACTTAACTAGTTCCTGACTTTTCTCTCACCCATTAACTAGCGGAAAAATAAATACCTACAAACAACAAAAATGGATTTGCTGGCTCCACTTCGACCACCTTTGTGTGGACGGATAACGAGAAGTGAACACAACAAAGGATACACGCCTGGAGGGAACGTGAAAGTTGCCGTTCCTCTTCAAACAGAATGTGTAACGTGGGCAGCCCAAAGTGGCAAGACCACAACAATGCAAGCTGTTCGAGTTGAGCCAACACCGGGTACCTTGGATCCACACCGGTGCGGCCCGTGGGTCGAGGTGGGGCCACTAAATATACCCTCTGGTGGCTTAACGTTGAGTAAACGACAGTGAATGATCAGCGAGGAAAGCCAGAAGCCCTCAGAGAATGCTGGTAAATGAAAGTCTGCTCAATTATGTGCAACACACGCGCACCCCCAAGGCGTCCTTGCAATCGCTTTCCATTACATTTCGGCCGTTTCAGCGAAAGCACCGCACGTAGCGGGTGCCCGCGCAGTTTGCATACACTACTCTACGAAAAACACAAAAGTGGGTCCCTCAAAAGTTGAGATTGGGAGGCAGGTACTCACTCAGTTGGCATGACGTGGCTTTTTGTTAGTACAGCCTTAGTAGGAGCGTATTGGCAGCCACTAGGAACTTGGAGCTCTCTGCGGCCTCCCCGCTGCCACTGTTGGTCAGTTGCTGTCAATCTTGACACGAGTCTGTGGATATGCAGGGCCGCACAAGCCCGGCCATCAATGCTTGAAGTAGCCCAGGATATCCATTGGTACGCCTAGGACATTAATTACTGAGAAATCCTTCCTCTTTGAAGTGCAAGCAAAGAACTTTGATCAGAATAAACCTATCCGTCTGAATCTCACGATAGGCCGCCAGAACTTGGACATATTCGGAGCTCATATGGAACTCGCACACAATCTCGAGGGTTTTCAAGTAGACCGATGGCCCGCCCACCGTCCTCCACAATGGCAATTCGCACGCGCAGAATAATGCTAAGGACCTCCCTTCTGACTCACTTCCCCGAGGTCACCGTACACTGCTGTGAACCATGGGCGAGCCAGCTCTTTCCCCTCCGATTGCAACTGCGCCAATTTTGTGATTCGACCAGCACTTTCTGTGAGTCAACAATAGTACCATCCAGCTCGAAATGAACGGTCGTGGTGCTGTCCGGCGCCGGTCGCGATTAATCCCATAGCAAAACTCGGCTCATCAAAATTATATTTGTATAGAGTGAGCTACACCAGGCAAATGAATTCACTATGTTCCCGTTCAGAGCCGGCAAGCGTCAGCACCTGATCTATCAAATCAAGCTTCTCAAGGGGCGAGGAGCGCTCCCCAGGACAAATATTATCCCTTGCATTATTTTTCCTTGAGCAAAGTTATTGTAGAAGGGCCACTGAACCAAATCCAGACCCTCAGCTTGAGATATTCCGGGATATGTATCCGCATACGGATAGCTTCTCTTGCAGAGGTGTATGTAGCATAAATTGTGGTACGAATGGTTTCAATGTGGGGCAAGGACAAGAAATAACGTAACAGTAATACTTAAAATAAATGAGACGAATTTAATGCACTGGATTTTCCAGTTTCACATAAAAGACGCAGTAAAAACAACGAGCGCTATTCCGGCCGAAAAGCGCCACCCACTCCAGCATGTTTCAACCGAATATCCGGCTCTCCTTGCATTATTTATTTTGTTGATTGCAGTACTGCTCGCCGGATTCGCAGTACTTAAGATCCAGAGCATCTTCCCTAACTCCAGACAGGCTATCATGCTTCTTAAAACACTCTAGAACATTCTGTAATTCCGATTTGTTGCTGCGACAGATCTTCTCAATCAAAGCGGATATAGCGACGCGATATCTTTGTGCTTCTCGCTCGTGGGCGGAGACTGAACGCCGTAGATCACACAATTCACCAACGTCCTGGCACATACTTTTCCAAGCGTTCGTTGCGTATGCTAAATTCAGAGTAAATTTTCAATAGATGTAAAATCATAAACATTCGCATCTCACCTGATGACTTGACTATGGAGCCGGAGGCTGTCAAATAAAATGAAAAGTATAGAGAAAATTGGGCGCAGTCAGTGAAATGCTGAGGCAGGCTCGAACTCAAAGGGAATTCATCGCTTTGAGAGAGGCCGGTGGGATCGACCGAATGAGCATTGTACTAATTACGAGCTTGGTTAGTCGCTCCGTGCTCCTGTGCTGTAGACAATCCTGTAACCAGTCGAACAGGCAGTGATGATCCAAAAAATGGCTCCCCCTTTCACGGCAAAATTTCTTGATCTGGAATGTGCGGACCACAGTGTAGGCTTAGCGCTAAAGTATAACCACCTCCGCCTTCAGAAGCATTTTGGCGAAGATTCCAACTTGCAGTTCGGAATGCAAAATCTTTGAGTGAAATGGAGATTGCTGTGTCTCGAACAGACTACCCGCCATGTCGCCATCATCGGTCCAGAGATCAGCGCCACCCTGCTTTTCCAATGTGAACTTCAACGTCGACAACCGCACCAGTCGTTAAACTCTAAGACGTTGATTCCGTGCGCTCATGCCCATAGAATCCAATAATGATTAGTATTGCTAGGCTTTCACGCAAACACAAATCTGCAGACCTCTTGTCCATATCTATTATCTACTACCAAAATCTGAAATTATCAATATATCCAATCGTGTGGGCTGGGATGAGGTGTACAACTAGACCTTTCCATATTGCTTTTTGGGTAGTCTTGACTCTTGCGAGTAAATTTCTGATGCGAAATTACTCTAGGAACAGTTAACTACTGAATTCGGTAATGCTAATCAGCCAATCAACGCGGCCAGGTGGCGAGTTCGATTGATGTTACTAGGACAAACTAGGAAGGATCGGCACACTGTGGGAGCGTTGATGATTGGGCCACTGAACTGAGAAAACTAGGTCTGCAATTTCATTCACATTCACATCTTCATTTTTAAATTCATTAATTAGACTTAGAGGGGCTCACTTCAAATGATTCATCTCGGAGCAGCCGGGCGACCCCACAACATATCGACGATCACAGTTACACTTAGCCTTCAAATCCGAGAATACAAACCACAAACCACCAGCCAAATCACCGAAACGAACAATGAGCGGCTTAGCTGCTACCAGTACCCAAGCTGTCACTGCTCCCCTCACCCAGTCAGCGACTTTCCTTGTCCTGTCAATCGCAAATACCTCAGCCATTCCAACTATCCGGTCAATACTTGCTGGTGTCTCTAGCCTTGTGAAAAATGTCGCCTTCCGGGACACTGGCGCAAACCTGACGTGCACAGTAGGAATTGGCAGTACTGTCTGGAATGAACTCACAAACAACCTCCCGCGACCTAAAGAACTCCATCCTTTTCGTGAAGTGAAGGGTGAGCGATACACTGCCATCTCCACGCCTGGTGACCTCCTTTTCCACATCCGCTCAGAACGCCGTGACCTCAGCTTCGAGCTTGAGCGCCAACTGATGGACTCCCTTGGTGATTCTGTGCATCTGGTCGATGCAACAGTTGGGTTCCGCTACTTTGACTCGCGCGATCTCCTGGGCTTTGTCGACGGTACCGCAAACCCCGTGGGTCCTCACATTTGGCCATCTGTCCTTGTTGGTAGTGAGGAAGACCAAAGTATCCAAGGTGGCAGCTACGTTGTGGTTCAGAAATATATCCATGACCTGACCAGCTGGAAATCTCTTCAGGTAGAACAGCAAGAGCAGATCATTGGACGCACCAAGTCCGATAACATTGAGCTCAACGACGCTGAGGACGGAAAGCAAGGGTCACATAAAACTTTGAGCACGATTGAGGATGAAAACGGTGATGAGCATGATATTCTCCGCGACAATATGCCTTTTGGGTCGCCGGCGGAGGGGCATTTCGGGACCTACTTCATCGGATATGCAAGACGGCTGTGGGTAATTGAAAAGATGCTCGAACGTATGTTTGTGGGACATCCTCCCGGGTTGCATGATCGGATATTAGACTTTTCGACACCATTGACTGGGACTACATTCTTCGTGCCATCGGCCACAGTCTTAGATAGGCTTGACAGTTGAGATATCCGCGATGTGTTTTGCTTGCAGTCAGATACATCGGAAGTCCGTTTCTCAGACTTATGATTATGCAAAGAGGGATTTCAGGAGATTTATTGTCTATCAGCTTATGCCTGCTCAGTGTAACATTCAGTCGGTCTGAATACGAGTTTCTGTCATCAAATTTTGCGGCGTTCGCATATGACGTAATCTTTGGCTTATGGGCATATACTGATAATAGCCAATCCACAAACTGCAATATTCCAGTATCCTGGATATTCAAAATAAACCCCACTTCTAATCATGTCCACACATAACTACAGTCATGTATGTAAGTTACACATGTTCTGTGCATCACGAATGTGCGATCTTTGGGACACGTATTTCTTTTCCGGACCGGTGATCTTCCTAGAATAGGAGGCAGTTAGTTTCCATGGCCTAATTAGGTCTAGTTGCGAGCAGATCCCACTGCTTGCGTACCTAGATACACTGCTATCTTTTTATAAGACGAGGCTTGATGTGATTCTTTCGTCTCAGTATACGCGTTCCGTTAACACAATTGTGGGCATATAAAAATGGTTATATGACAGAATTGACAAAGACAGTCGATATGTACGAATACAAAGCCTTATTTACTTGGAAGTACGATGAATAATGAAAGGTGCTACCATTCAATATGTATTTGTCAATCTAGATAGACACTTCAAACTAGTACAAAATGGCAGAGTAAGAGCAAAATTGAGCAATTAAAGCGTAGGCCCTATCGCGATTTTTTTGACCTTCATTTGTAGAGATCCGCATGGTCACCCTTGATGGCATCAGCACCCTTTTCACCGATCATGTACACGGTGTTCTGAATACGGCAATCCGGAATCTCCGGGATGACAGAAGCGTCAATGACACGGAGGTTACGAATGCCGTGCACCTTGAGACCAGGGTCAACAACACCCTGTTCGATGTCTTTGGAAAGGCGAGCAGTTCCGCAAGGGTGGAAGGAAGTCTGGGAGCGGTCGAGAACAGTTCTCTTCATGGCCTCATCATCATCGAGCGGCATATCCCAGGGATATTCATCCACAACAATATTCTTAAATCCTTCACCGTTCTTCAGAACGTCGTAGGTAAATCTGATACCTTCACGAATAGCGATGATATCGAGATCATTGCTGAAGTAGTTAAGGTTAATATTAGCCTGCTGAAGAGGGTCGGCGCTGTTCAGGGTCACTTCGCCGCCCTCGGAGACGGGGCGAACGAGATCAACCATGACGGTCATGTAACTGCCCTTCGTGGGATGGGGGAAGTGCCATTGGAACGCGCTTCCAAACAGAGGGATAAAATCAAGCTCGAAATGAGGTTGTCCTTGTGGGCAGAATGGATCAAGGTTGTTGTTCGCAGCCTTAGCCTTGCCATACTCTGGCGACTTCTCGAGGTATGAATCAATTCGAGGGAAACCAATCATTTCGAGGAAGGGAGAGCCCATCGGACCAGCGTGACCCTTCGAATAAGCGGTCAGGGCCTGGTCACGAAGCTGGCCTTGACGCAGCACGTGGCTGTCCATCGAAAACTCGTCTTTCAGACGGAGAACGAATGGAACACCAGGGTGGTCAAGCAGATGTTGGCCGACATGAGGGGAGTCGACAATAACAGGGATGTTATGCTTGTTCAGCTCCCGAGCCGGCCCAATACCACTCAGCATAAGCAGCTTCGGGGTCTCGAACACACCCTGGGACACAATAACTTCGCGCTCAGCGAAGAAGTTGAGTTCCTGGCCAGAAGAGGTAATCACAGTGACACCCTTTGCGGTCCGATCGGCACTGTCAATAATGAGAGACTTAGAGTGAACCTCGGGCAAAACAGTGATGTTGGACTTTCCGGCAAGTGCTAAGAAACTGCCAGACCGGCGACCTTGGTAGATAGTATTGACGCTGTGCACAAGACCACGCATTTCGCCGTCAAAGATATTCTCGGTAATAGGTTCTCCAGTGGATTTCCAGGCCTTCGTGAGCAACTCACGGAAGCCCTTCATCTCAGGCATCAATTCGGCGTGCGCAATAGGAATAGGGCCTCCCAATCCAATCTTCTTGAGCTCAGGAGGGTAGACGCCGGCGTCATCATGGTAGGTGACACTCTTGCGAAGATAGTGGACAAGGGGTTCCCAGGTCCACTCTTTTCCACCATATTTCTCCCAAAGGTCATAGGTGCCCTTGGATCCAGGAACCCAGGAGAAGTAGTTCAAGGAAGAACTACCACCCAAGGCCTTGCCGCGAGTATTGGGCTTCTCAATGCGCTCGTAGTCGTCACGCTTAACCATGGTTGTCTTGAAAGCCCAGTCGTACTGAGAGCCTCGCAAATCCATGGCCAGTGCGGGGGTTCGGATTTCTTCATTGTCCTTGGAAGTGCCGATACCAGCTTCGACAATGAGGATGCGAACCGTAGGATTCTCAGCCAGCCGAGAAGCAACTATGTTGCCTGCGGTGCCACCCCCGACGACGATGAAGTCGAAACGGGCACCATCTTGAGGAGACATGATGTAGAGCTTTGTTGGATGGATGGAGTCTAAAAGAGGATATAAGTGAAAGAAGAAATTACAGGTGAAGCAGTGCGAATACTGTAATTTTATATGCACTTTGCTATTTGAGCTGGCCTATGAGAATTCCATACAATTATAGCTAGTGATCTGCGAGCATAGGTACTTTGCGGAAGGGCCAGACCGCGTAGGTCCTTATGTAGTTCACAATTTAGCCTTCCAGGTGGAGTAAAGGGTTCAGATGTTGAGGAGAATATACGTGTCCACGAACCATAGGTGTAAGTTCCAAGTAGCGAGCCAAACAAAGTATCCTCGACGCGGCAGGAGGCATCACCTGAGACTACTCTTTATAGAACCTTGCATAACCTGGATCCATGGCCCCAGAAAAGCGGCACGATGATAAAAATTCAGACACCTGACCTTGAAAGTGCACCTAAAGATACAGAACGAAAGTCGGGTGCCGCGAGTAGGAACATGAGACTGTAATTATTGAATTATTGCCCAGCAGAAACCGTTAGGGTCTGATAACTCAGTGGCCGCTGCAGTTGCTTAATTGACCGTGAATCGTCATGAGATCAAAGAAGGGAATCCGTTTGCGATATTTTTCCCCGTCGAATTCAAACTTCGGCCAGCCTCGTTAAGTTGGACGTGTAGTAGGTATTCGGGGTTATGAGTACCTAGTAGGTGATGCTGATCTGCGAGTATCGGTTTAGGAAATACTATGAGACCAATGAGAGGTTTGGCACGAAACAATACCCACCTTGACGGCTTTGGTACGTGGTAGGTGTTGTTGATCCACTGCTATCGGTTTAGGAAATACTATCAGACCAATAAGAGGCTCGGCACGGAACAATACCCGCCTTGTCGGTTTTGGTACTCCTATATTTGTATTGGCGAGGCACCTTAACCTGCTGAAACCATTTACTGGTGGCATTTCTGATATCATATTGAATTCTCCATTTGAAATGGGACAATTGAAATTGTGGGTCTGAGGGGATGCCACATCTGGTCATGATATCATCGTGGCTGGCGAAAGTCAGTGCAGGAGCATCAGCGTACGGCAAAGGGCAGATTAGAATTCATAGCCACGTTAGTGGGTGCTGAATCATCTGCAATCTGGGACTGGCGTTTCACTATAACGAGAAACAGCTAATTATGTATATGCAGCCATCTTTCCTGCTTTCAAATACTTCCTTTCGCTATCGTTCACATCCTCTCTTCTACGAAACTTACGGTTAAAAGCAATCATGTCTGCCGATACGTATTATACTCTTGCTGAAGGTAATCTTTTCATACCGATTGAAGAGTTCCGTTTATTAAACTTGAGATAGGATGTCCTTTCGCTAGCAACAGCACCGCAGTTTTGATGCGGAATCGTCCGGACACTGGCGGTCTTGGTCTGCTTCAGGACACTCAGCTCATTGAGACACTTGCACATTTCAACCGAGAAAGAATACCTGAGCGGTATGAGCGGTATTTCCTACAGATTTATTTGATTTGTTGCTAATCGTCGCTGTAGAGTTGTCCATGCAAAGGCTGTTGGGTGAGTGGATTTCATCCCTAGCACTTACTTTGGTAGACACTAATCAATATCTTCTTCTCAGTGCTTATGGAGAATTTGAAGCGAGTGAAGACTGTTCTGATTTGACTTGTGCGAGCTTCCTCAACACAGCTGGAAAGAAAACGCCTCTTCTCCTTCGTGTATCTACCGTCGGACCAGAATCAGGTTCTGCTGATACTGCGCGAGATGTTCATGGCTGGGCCATGAAGATGTACACTGATGAGGGTAACCTTGACTGGGTTTTCAACAACACCGTAGGATATTTCTCATCCACGTTGGTGCACAAAAGCTGACCTCATCTCAAGCCTGTTTTCTTTATTCGCGATCCTATCAAATTCCCCTCGGTGAACCGTTCCCATAAGCGAAACCCACGAACCCACTTACCCGACCCGAACATGGTAAGCCTCCCATCCTTTTGAGCCGGATGAATTACTGAACTCACATCAATTAGTTTTGGGAGTAAGACCCCATATTTAAGACCACATTCTGCTCAAAGATCATCGTATTGACACTTGTCAGCTTCCATGTCGGAAACCCGGAGGGGATTCATCAGCTTTTGGTCCTCTTTAGCGACAGAGGAACCCCAGAGTCTGTTCGATTCCTCAACTCGTACAGTGGACACACCTACAAGTGGACCAAAGGAGTAAGGCAATAGCAATTGCTATAAATGACTTACATTAATCAGTTCTACCTAGGACGGCTCCTACAACTACACCAAGATTCACATCAAGTCACGCCAGGGTGTGAAGAACTTCACACGGGAAGAGGCAACTCGCATCGCAGGAGAGGATCCAGACTATATGATCAGGGATATGCACAATGCTATCGAAAGAAAAGATTTCCCGGAGTGGGACGTTTTCGTTCAGGTGATGAGTCCTTCTGAGGCTCGAAACTACCGCTGGAATATTTTCGATATGACGAAAGTCTGGCCACACAAGGACTTCCCATTGAGGAAAATTGGCAAGGTTACATTGAACCGCAATGTGAGATACACGACCCTCCTACGGATGTAAGTTTGTGCTAACCGTTTAGCCCAACAACTATTTCACGGATATCGAACAGGCGGCTTTCTCGCCATCCACTATGGTTCCCGGGTTTGCCGCTTCTGCGGACCCCAGTAAGTCACTGACGACATACGAAATCAGACGCTTGCTAATGTTCGAATTAGTTCTCCAAGCTCGTTTGTTCGCATACCCAGATGCAGCTCGCTACCGTCTTGGCATCAATTACCAGCAACTCCCCACCAATGCGGCCAAATCCCCAGTCTACTGTCCATTCCAGAGAGATGGTGCGATGCGCTTCGATGACAATTATGGCGCTGATCCAAACTACGTCGGGTCTACCTTGCAGCCAACCCACTTCAAATCCCAAAAGACGGGTGGTACCGCACGATCGCTAAGCCTCCATAGCGAGCACGAGCAGTGGGTCGGCGAGGTATCAGCTTATACCAGTGAGATCACTGCCGAGGACTTTGTTCAACCTGCAGCCCTGTGGGAGGTTCTTGGACGTGAGCCCGGACACCAGAACAGGGTCATCGATAACCTCGCTGGTAGCATCAGTGGTGTTCAGTCATCCAAGTTGCGCAATGCAGTCTACGGTTCGTTTATTTTACTTCGTTTCTCCTTTTTGATGATGATCGTTTCTAACTTCTTAGCAGATCTCTTTAGTCGTGTCAATGCAGAGCTTGGCGCTAAGCTTCAAAGAGCGACCGAAGCCATGGTTCAAAAATAGCAGGCCTCTTTTCTAGAGGGATGCAAGTGCTGTGATAAATAGATCATCGGGCCTTGTCAATTCAATCGCATTAAGTCTCTGAACCAATTTTCCATCTAACAGCATTTGAATAACCATAGTCGTACTTTACTTGTTAGGTACCTTGTCGTGGACTACGGAATAGAAAGTGTTGTCCATGATCATTTTTATTTCAGATGGACAAATGGAGGCCATATACACAGCATGAAGTCCGATTTCATTTTACCTTCATATGGGAGGGTTCCAGCGCTTTCAGGCCGATTCGACTTATCTAGATCATGTCTTTAAAGATAGTTTAGAAAGCCAAAAAGAAAAACTCCTTGTCAATTACACCAGGGCTGGATTGTTACGCAATCTATTGATCAGCCAGGGCAACGGAATCAAAAGGAAGAGGAAAGAAAAAACAAGAAAAAACCACACACACACTATAAGTCAATTTCTATAAAAGGAACGTCACCGTTGCCTGCAGGGTTTGGTAGCAGAATAAAGCTAATACATACGGCCGTAATAAAGATTTTTAAGATCTTTATTTCTAAGGTTTCAATAATACTTATATTCATTCTTCTTGTCATCCGTATTACTAAAAAGTGCTGAATACTAGTCCTGTTATGGCTTGACCTGGATCTTAAGACTTGATATCGGCAGACCGATATGGTGTCTTAGACGGCTCAATCTATCCAACGAGAACGAATTCAATGAATGATCGACTGTCAGAAGCTATTTCTCGAAATTTCAGTATTGAATCGAGCAGCTGGACAGTGTGAAAATGGCAGGCGGCCAAATTTACTGTACAAGCGCGTAGGTTGCATGCAAAGCGGCCATGGAGTCCGCAGTTCTATTTGTCCTTCTTGTCCCTGACCAACACACTGTTCGACCAGACAATAGCAAGAACCAAAACTGAGAAAATTTACAAATGTTGACTTGGTAGAAAATTTAAAGGATAGGCCAATGTGGTTATTTCATGTAGAAATCTGTGAGATAATCTGTGAGATAATCTTCTTTTTTCAACGAGAATGGAATTTCACAAACTCATATTTTTGGTCTTCGGGCCCCACTTTCCTTCTGAACAAGGTCTGCCTATCAATTGAGTGAAGCTGAAACAGCTTTTGGGCTCAAAAGTAATAGAAGGTCCACCGCACTGTATACTTGCTTGCATATAGTCTTTCCCAACAAAAGACAAAGAATTACCAAAGCTTCCAGAGAGTTGCTTGACCAGATGAGGAGAAGAAAACGCCCACCGCCACCTCGCTCACTTAAACAAAATAATGGCGCGATTACCGACGTAACTGGGGTCGATGCATCAGATTGGTCTTGAGGTGAGAGAAGCTACTAGTTGTGGGCTTTCGTGGCATTCCCGAACCCCACTCAGGTATAAGGAAATACTACAACCCAATCATATCCTCATGTACAAATGAGTATTTTCAGCTAGTACTACCTATAATGGAATAACGTGTAAGATAATGCGCCCCGTCTTAGGTACGTATCATTTCGAACGAAACACACCTTCAGCTGTACAAAGATTGTGGTATGATATTGATGCTATAAAATTCCCTGGCTAACTTGAATGAGAGCCCAAATACTATAGCTTCAAGGGACAAGGAGCCAATGAATATATAAGTCGGTGGTTGCACTATTTTTGCAATTGTTGCTCATAAAGGGTTAGACAGTGTGATGGAGAACCGCAGGTAGATACGAAAGACGAGGTATATTGAATACGTTTGCGTTTTTAGGCTCGATGATTTGGCTTCGCATAAACCGGCGAGGATTGGCAGTTCAAAGGGCTTCGGAGGGTTCAGACATTATTGCTTGCGAGTGAGCGATACTGCACTGTGCTACTTGAACCCAACTAGGAGACCAATTATTATCTTCTGCGACTGGACAGCGATGAATTCACCAAATGAGAAGGGCACTTGTTTGTCCAAACCCCCCAACAATGAAATCATCGAATCTAACGTCTCTTCTGAAATGATACCAGAGCCCCATCAGTCTAATTTCGAGTTTGTCGAAGGCATTGGAAATCCTACTACCCGCAGCCACGCAATGAAATCATATTGGAGACAGAAGAAAAATGAACAACGACGTCAGGAGGATATCAAGTTCAAGCAGCCCGCCTTGCGACCGTTAGTATCCAGCAAACAGCGAGGAGAAGACGAGCTCGCCCACTCCACCCAATCTCAGCCAACAAATGAGACTTCTTCCTACTATCAGAACTCTTCTATTCCAAGTCAAAATGCACAAGCACCTGGTATCCCTGATCAACTTTTTGCTGGCCTCAGATTTGCCTTTGCGTCAGCTCTAGGCCAGAGAGTTGAAACAAGCTCGTGCCAGATTTTAGCACACCACCACCGGTTTTTCTATCATTGTGAGTGCATTCGTTACATATCACACCACAGCAACGTCAAAACTAACAGCTTCATTTCTATGCTTAGGGCTAAGCATGCATGCACGTATTATACACACAGGGCTTAAGGCGGAGACCTTTACTCCATTCAGAGACATTTGGATCCCACTGGATTTATCAAACCCTGCATCCTTCAATGGAGTCTTAGCTCATGCAGCTGCAGACCTTGTTGGTTCCAGAGGAAACGGAGATAGCTCTGAGGTTTTGAAATTCAAGACAGAAGCCATCGAAATAATCAACAAATGGCTCGGCACTACCGCTAGCGCTACCAATGACGAGGTTTTCGCTGGTGTCCTGCGACTTCTCACATTCGAGGTATGTCGCATCACAGCAAAAGGAATTCAGCTTTCACCGTGTTGTACCAGATATTTTGCTTTTTGTAGATCGCGCAAGAGTGAAGTTTCCACGAGACTAAGATCATTCTTATACGCAGAGATATTGGGGCACGCGTGAGCGATTTGACCTCCACAAATATGGGCTTCAGCAAATGGTAAAGGCCAGAGGAGGTTATCAAGCTTTTGGGCTAAATTGGAGGCTCCAAGTTGTCCTTTCACTGTAAGTCTTCTGAAGCAACTCTGAGAATCTCTTCGTCACATTGTGATTAAATTATCAGGCTCTGTGTGGGTGAGGTACCGGAACGGTCGTCACCCGCAGCATATTTGATGGAAGAATTCGAGAATCTTGTTTACGAGATACTAAATCTTTTTTACTTGCCTCATCAAATCTCAAAGCAGTTTCAAGACCTCAAACACCTTGAGGATTTTGGATCATTAGCAGAAGTAATAAAGCTTTTGCAACATCGAAGGTTAACAGAAGAGGTCATATATGGAGATACCCTGCCTGAGCGGGAAACAGCATCAAAATGTCTCCAAACCTTGCTTTTCATCTGGGCCACGATCCAAGAAAGTGGGAAGGAGCGTACCGATTTTGCAAAGGAAGAAACTGATGTTCTGTACGCACTTAATACCTTTCTTCATGATTCACGACACATCTGGGCCAACTCTGAGAATGATGTCTACTCACTCATCTGGGACGACCTCGCTCAAAGAAAAGAGAATGAGCAGATAACACTTTTTGTTATGGTGATAGCTGAATCTCTTCGGAATATTAGTCCTAGAGCCCTGCGGGGAGTTGAACAATGCTTATTGGGCTACTGGTATGAATAGGCGTTTGAACACTAGATAGAGTCTTGAAAATACCCATGATGATCATCCAAAGAAGAGATTATAAAGAAAGATGAAGAAATAACTGAGATTCATTTTAAGCTTATTTGAGTAAGAGCGTCCCTCACTTGGAATATTGGACCCATAAACCCAACTAATTGTAAAAGTCTGCGTGATCACGCTCGATGGCATCAGCGCACTTCCGAGCTCTGGATGCAGCAGTCAGGAGTAACAGGAATGACAGATGCGTCGATAACACGGAGATCGTTGATACAGTGCACCTTAAGACCAGCACCAACCACACCCTGTTGGATATTATTGGACAGGCACGCAGTACCGCGGGATGGAAATAAGTCTGCGAATGATTGAACACGACCCGCTTTATCGCTTCGTCATCGTGTAGCGGCATCTCCCAAAGGTATTCATATTCGACAACATCCTTGAGCACTTCGCCATTCTTGAGGACATCGTAAGCGAATCTGATACCCTCACGAATGGCAACTATGTCAAGGTCATTGCTGAAGTAGTTCATGTCGATGTTGGCTTGCTGCAGGGAATCCGCACTGTTTACAGTCCTCCGAGACGGGACGAACGAGATAAACCTTGATTAGAGATCGTCATATAAATGCCTTTGTTAGGGTGGTGAAAGTGCTACTGGAAGGCGCTACCGAACAGAGGGATGAAATCAAGCTCGAAATGAGGCTGACCATACGAAGGGATAGAGACTACCATTCGCGACTTTTGCTTCGCAGTACTGTACTCTGGGGACTTGTCCAAATATTTGTCGATACGAGAGAAACTAAAAATCTCCAGGAAGGGAGATCTTATAGGGTCAGCATGACCATTAGTATCAGCTAACCAAACTTGGTTCTGGAAAGCACCCTTTCGCAAGACGTGGTTGTCCATTGAGTGACTCTCCTTCAGACGAGAACTTCGTTCAGCCTGCAGCATTGTGGGAGGTTATCGAGCGGGAAGCTGGACACCAAGAGAGACTCATTGGGAATGCGGCTGCGCACTTCGAGGGTGTCAAAAATGCTTAGTTGCGCTGGGCAGTTTACGGTAGGTTTAAGTTTGATATAAATAGTTAAGCCGACGGAAAGCCTATGAATGAATTTTGAGATGAAACAGGTCTTTTTGCACGCATCAACCTTCACTCTTCGGACAAAGGTGCAGCAGCACACAGAAGCAAACATCAATGTCCCTTGAAGCAGTCGGGCTAGGTTTGGTGCTTCCGACACCTAGCGTTGGGCAGGTGAAAGTGTTGACGGGGCGCATCGCTTGTTACAATGGTAGCGCCTCTACTTTCATCTATACACTAGTCGTGGGATGAAGCAGATGAATGCAGTCGAGAGAAGACATGTCAAGTCGTCTTGTTCGTTATCTTTGAATTAGACATAGAGACTGTTGCATACAATGATGTTGTGATATGAGAAGAGGTGAGTTGTGCTACTGTAGCTGTGGTTTATCGTCGGCTTTATCTAAGAAGTGTGATTAGTAGGATGTTGGATTGCCGTCATACGTGATCCTCTACACTAATCAGGGGTGTCGGGGGCTCAGCTTTACTTTAATCTGTCCATAGAACAATTTATATGTACGTCGAATAACGTTAGAAGCGATGCAAAATATACGAATGTGGAAAGGAACAACAATTCTCCGTCCACCGATAAAGGCTTCACGGCGACTTAGGCCGATGTATCACGTTACTCCCAACGGTCCGTCCCAGCCTCCGGGCCACAGGTTCATCCACGATTTGCCACGCAGAAATTTCACTTAATGTTCTATCGATCTCTGGCCAAACAGAAACAATGTCTCCTCCAGACTTTAGCTCCTCAAAGGGTACGCCCCAGTTCGCCTTTGTAGCGGATAACAGCCAAGCGGCGGCTCGCAGTCATGCTATGCGTGAGCACTGGAAACAGCGACATAGACGCCAGCATGAAACACATCCTCGTAGTAGGCGAGCGTCTCGAACACTACTCCCCCGTTCTGGGCTAAATGATCAAGTCTCGGATGACCAAGACGGCACTGCAGACGGCTCTTCCACGTGTCAACAGCATCATTTAAACAGTGACAGGGGGATTGATTTCAATATCGCAGCACAGCTGTTGTGCGGTGTGAGCCGTGCTCTTGCGAATTCGAGGCCAGATCCATTTCAAACGTGCCCCGTCCATCTTACGAGCCAACACCAAAAACTTTTGCACCATTGTATGTTTCAGAAGGCGGAGTAAATAAAGGATGTAAACGGGCTTACCAGATTCTAGGGATATGCACCCACGCAGCAATGATGTTTGAAGATCTCGACACCATCTTTTTCAATCCGATGAGGGACGTTTGGTTTCCCTTGGATCTTTCTAATGCTTCGTCTTTCAATTGCGTGATGGCACATTCGGCCGCTCACCTAGCTTACCTTTATGCCGGATCACCTCCACGGCGAGGTACAAAGTCATCCGATGCTCTAAAGTACAAAGCAAAGGCAGTGGGGATATTGCGCTCGTGGATGGTTGATCCTAAAAAAGAGCTCAGCGATGACGCTTTCGCTGCCGTCATTCGCCTTCTCACGTTCGAGGTACGCATTTCACCCAAGGCCGTCCACTACTTTTTCGCCGACACATTCCTGACTATATTGCATCTAGAGATACTGGGGTACTGATACTGAATGGAAAATTCACCGCGATGGTTTGCAAATGATGATTGAGGCCAGAGGCGGGGTTGAGAAACTTCATGGCAATTGGCGCTTGGAACTTGTCGTCTATCTGTGAGTCATATCTCCGTCTGTGAGCTCAGAATCATAGCTCAGCAGAGCTAATATCAGTTAAGCGTTTCTTTAATGTCACGACCGTCATGGCTCGAGTCCACAAACAAACTCGAGGAGATATCTAGCTCTAAGTTTCAATCTCCTATCCCACACCAAAACCTTCCATCACTCGACGTTCAAAAGGTCCGTTGTCTTTGGCTGGTATCTTTTATCCAAGACATACGAACATTCATGGGGTCTTTCAACGGAGCCGGACTACTGCCTTTCCCCTCGCTTCATACTGCGATCAGGCTGTTACGTGACAATTGTCAACTCTTCATGAGAACTTCGCGGGCTGAATCGTATCATTTCGACCTGGAATACGAAATGCTAGTCTCCCTCTTTTTCATCGGTATCATTTTGCAGGAGTCAATGTCACTCCCATATGAGGACACTTCTCAGATGCCCGACACATCGCAGACGCTGGGCTTCTTAGACATGGCTTTGAGGGAGTCTCAAGATGCTTGGCGTCACTCCATTTCCAACCTACAGCATATTTTATATCAAACTCTAATGGGATTATATGATAGTGGGGGGTTAAAGGTCAATTATGTTGTGGAAATGGCCATGGTTGTCGGCACATTGAGCTCGGAGGCACGTCTTGGGGTGCGAAAGTGCCTCCTAAATCTGTTCTGCTCATCAAGCGGATCTGGGGATATTCTCTTGATTGACGATGGATGGACCCCTGACTCGCTATTGTCCTCTATGAGCGGGCACTAGGAATGGCGGTCTCCAGCACAAATATTTCAATCTACAAATACTTAAAAGAAATTGATACCGGAAGGATTGTCAACGGCAACTGCAGCATTTTGGACCGAGTTCAGTTCATATTAAATGTCCATTTAGTCCATTTCGAAGGTTACATGTACGCGGATTTGCCAGTTCTCAGCCATCTCATGAATGGTGATCTGTACAAGTCATACGTGATGTGCAACGATTCCGAGATGCTTCAACATTCCCAGACACACTAGAGCCATCACTAAATATATGCACATAGACTAGATTAGGTGCTCAGATCACATCAAGCCACCAAAAGAATATTCTTCTTCCAGCGTCTTCTATTCCTCAGGGTGGCTTTTGTCATCGTCCTTGTCTTTCCTCAAATAAGTTTCGTAGGTCTCCAATCTACCTTCAAGACTGAATGTGACATCCCTCTTGTCGTCTTGGGAAATATTCTCCTGCTTGTGCTCCTCATTGTATCCAATGAATATTCTTATGAAACACTCTTTACGCTGAGCTAGGTGTCGCAAGTCTGTGGATTCTTTAGTATTGTGAAAGAATATGGTCTGATATTAGGCACTGTAATCAACTTCGACGTTGTTTTCAATAACAATATAATTTGATTCTAACTTTACGTGATATCTGTCTATTCATCATCGAATCCATGCGATATACCCGCGCTACCTTGTATTTATATATTATGGACTAGGGCGGTGTTACGGTAAACTCCCGTTTTCGGCACGGCCTTCCGTGCAACAGAATTTCGAGTTGAAATACCCCGGTTGCTGGGATAATAATGAGGCTAGGATCACGTGCATACTCATATACTCGACTTCTCAGTCTACTTGTATCTAAGATAACACATCCAACATAACCACATACAATCAACTCCCCTCAAAAATGAACACTGAAGCATCAACATTTCGGTGTGCCTAGTTTCGGTGTGCCGCTAGTACTGCACTAATCCTACTCAAGTGAGCACTAGACTTTTTTGGTCTAGAGGAGTCTTGCGACTTCCTGTGTCTCCTCTCTTCAAAATGAGTGGCGGACAGAATATAATTCTCCTGGTCATTCTTACTCTCCTACTCACCACCATCGACACCCATGGAGATGGTCGCATGGTTGATATCACATCCCAAATTGAGACGAAACCACTCAGCACATGTTCTCTGATGTACAGTTAGGGTATAGCCCCTGGTTCTGAGCGTCAGATATGCCTTTGTTGGGTTGTTTTGGGATGGGTAGCCTGGCAGCCATGGTGCACCGAAGTGGCAGGATCCTGTATTATGATTGATCTATTCACATGACTAAGCAAGATGTGAAGGGAAATAAAAGTGTGCTAGATGGCGTTCTTATGAGAAACCCTAAAAAAGTGGGTCCATCTAACAGATTTTGGTGCCGAATGAAAATGTGTGCTAAGCTGGACGCGCCAAAATGACGTTCTGTCTAATTCAGGAATCTATTTGAGATAGTAATTTACCCTCCCACTGAGATGAGTTGCGATGTACTGTAATATTAATTTTAGCCTAAGTATATTTATTACTTTATTATTAGAAGCTGTACAAATTGGCTAAATCTTCCTAAGGCTGATCATTGCTAAAATCCGTGCAAGTAGGTACCAATAAGAGCGCGTCTTTCCTATTACCAATCTGAGCAGCTGATAGCGACTCTGGCGGTATACCGTCGTAAAGAGTTTTTTTTTTTTTTTTTTTTTTCCCGCAGTTTGGCCGAGAATGAATCGGGCTGCATCTCCAGGATCACAGATACGGGATGCGTTGAGAGGACGGATTCTCGACCCAAAGAAACTGGAAAATTGAGGGGAAGAGCGATGCTTCTACTACCCAATCCGCAGCGAACTTCTTCCATACCCCCAAAAATATCTGCGCCCAATTAGCTCCGTAATCACCCTTGTATGATATTTTCAAACTAAAAGTCTTTTATTTTTATTTTGTTTTGGATTTTTTCATTTCAGGTCCGTTATGTCGTCTGATTCTACTCGATCACCGGCGCAGACACGTGGTAAACCCGTGCAAGTTGATCCGCAGGAAAATCGATGCGAATAATAAGACAAGCGCATCTGAATGTACCTGCCAAATCGGAGCAACGGTTAGCAGTTTTCATGGTTTTTGTAATAGCCGTCTCAAAATCAAATTTGTGAGGAGTCCGGTGGGTGGGGCCACGGGAAGCTGCCAAACCTACCGCCTCATTTTGCAACCTGAAAATGGGCTGTTTGTTGTCAAGTTCCCACTATACGGACTTTGGAACAGCGCGTCCCAATTGGTGCAATAGTTCTACTGCTTTTAGGGATTGGTTTTCGGGCAATATGGAAGAAGGGTCACGAGGAACATGGCAGGGGCTTAATGTTTTCTCATGAGATCCTTATTACTACTGCATGTGAAGACGTCGTTGATAGTTTCCTTGCAATCTATACTGTACCACGCCCAAAAATATTTTGTTGTTATCACGAGGCATTGGTCACTCTGCTTCCAGATGATAATGCCCCAAGGTTGGTGAAAAGCTTCTTGCACTTTATTTTGCTTATCAGACTCCTAATGATGTACCAGGTACTGAACTCAACTCTCATTCGATTGGTGAGCGGTACTTTCCATCTCACCCAGCCCCACCGAAAAACAAAGCAACGGGTAATGGGACATGTGAGACGTCGACACAGCGAAACAAACCAGGCCGACGAGGCGGTTTGGAGGAATACAAAGAGAATTTGAAACGCCAGGAGCAAAATCTCAAACAACAACTTCAAGGATTAAGATAGGGCAACTATTGTGACGTGGCAGTGAATTTGTTGTGAAGAGACGGCGAGGTGATGAAATCATGTATGTATCGAGCTTGCCTTCATCCTATCAAGGAAGATAGATCCTGCAGAGGACGTGTTGGTCAATCGTGGCAAACTGACTTGATAGACAATTTATAGCCCTGTCAAAGTCCTTGGAACCTTTTCACAGCCAGCTCTGTGGGACGTGGGTGGTCTTCATAACGCGGAAGGCTTGTTTGCAAAACGCTTCCTAGCGGAAAAAAAAATATCTCAAAGCCCACGAAAATTGTGTAGAAAATTGTGTCGAATAGCTAGTCAAATCTTCAGATAATTTGAGAGATCACGAAATGTCTGGACATACGTTCCCCTAAGAATATATTCTGGACAAGCAACAATATGACGAAGACACGGTCCAGTCAACGTAAGAAATGTGAGCAGAATAGAAAGACAACCAAGTAGGATTTTCCAGGCGACAGCCTTCACCTCTTGGATAGGAGTTAGTTACGATACTGTAAGCCTAACTTCTTTTTTTTCAGTCGAAGACCGACTATAACCGAGTCTCTTGGCTTTGATGCAGGTTACGACGTTGTACAGTACAATATTTATTTTTCCCGCGGTCGACGTTCTTCATATTGAATGCTGTACATTCAGAAGATACAAGTTCAATGTTTTTGATTTATGACTACCTCTGCCTTATCCAAGTATATAACCAAATCCTCAATTGTGCAAACCTTGATCCCCCACGAATGGCAGCTCAGCCTTTTCGCACAGAAAATCTCCTTCAGTGAACGTTCGAGAGTATTGTTTCAAAAGACTTGACGCAAAAGGTCAACACAATAGAGATCAAGTATTATTCATCACAAATAGCTGACCTATTTTGAGACACCTCTCCCGATTAAACAGAGGTACCCAGAGCTTGGTCTCGCATTTTCACACAATGCTACTTTACACTTCCGCGTTGAGCGTTGACTCAACAATCGCATTTTCAAACATCGATGAATGACCAGCCGGTCACAGTCTGTTCACCCTCTTCTTTGTGATCTAGCCTTTCTTTATTCACTTTTCTTTTTCTGAAAAGTAAAAAAAAAACTCCCCAAAAAACCTGCGCACAACATCCCCTGTTAAGGGCTTGTGGCACAACCCGGGGCGTCGGGCAACCCAATCAATGATGAACAAGTTTCTGATCTTGCCGCTCGGTCAGAAAATTATCGATAAATTCTAGCATGGAATTCCAAAACAGGTCAGTGTAGTTTTATTAAGTAGGGATATTGGTGGGTCTTTTTTGGGTAATACTACAGCGCGTATCCATTCCAATCAAAACTTTAGGCAAGCCTTCACATTGGCCATTTCTTTCACTCTTCCCGCCACATATAAATCCACGCAGACAAAGTATATGGTGAGTTTATACAAATCGTTGGCGTAGGCCCCTAAATTCGATCCAAACTTCAAATTTTTGGTTGTATAGAGACACTTCAAGTCTCTATGCACATAAAAAATCGACAGTTTCTTGAAGGTGCTTTACCAACTGCGGAACAAAGATCACCCTACCTTGCCGACAGATGATCAGTGTTCTCCACATTCGATCTTTTTATCAGCCCATGGTCATCAAGCCGGGTTGATATTGGTGCTGGTTTGCTGTTCATCACACTGAGATGGAGTCCTGATTGAAGGAGGCCCGAGCCAACCTGCCAAGTACTACTGAACACCTGCCAATAGTCTCTCGCATGGCACTGGAAAGCATTATTCGCACAGGTATAATCTCTTGATAATAAACTTATGTCGGGGTTACTAATGCCCGCGGCATATTTACATCAGGCCTCCGTATTCCTGACCTTCTTCCTCAAGCTTCTTATCTTCCTTGATATAATCCTTAAATTTGGCTTCGTCTTTCTTCAAGTCTGCGTGAAGGCCTTTTTCACTTTCATGGACCTTTTCCTCTGAATACCGGTTCTCGTTTCCATCAGAAGAGTGGTGATGGGGGTGAAGGATCTTCTCCATGAAAGATTCCTTGTGTTCGGGGCGCTGGGTGCCTATCAGAAAGCTGAGTGTTTTTCTGTATCATTGAATGTAATGCACCCGGGCTCACCTTCGGACATATTTAACCATATGCTGTTGAGACTTTTTTGAGACTGTCTTGATATTATAACCAGGGTTGGTGCACCGGCTCATCTTTCTATTTATTTCCTGTGCTGTCTTCTTCGCGGCCCAGATTAACTAGGCGGGCCCGCTATGATGATGTAAACGACTTGAGCACTTTCCACATATAGTATTACTATTCAGCCAATCATATTAGCATCTGCCATCCCAGAGATGCATGATCACCGAGCCATGGAACAGTTCACCAGCTCCACAACCCCACTCTCTCGGAGCTGCTCTTGTCGCTTCGAAACCCACTATGAATGATTGGGCACGATCCCTTCCCACGGCACTTGTAGATAGTTGTGAGCTGAGTGAGGAGGCTAATCAAAATTTACTGCCTATCGCTACTTTCAATCATTCTTCATCAGGCTCGAAGCAATGGCTTTCGTTGAAGATATAGCCCTCGACATCTCGACACGCGATGAACAGCCTTACAGCTCCTCCGACCCGATCGGCGACCTTCCTCGTCCTATCCGTCAGGGACAATTCTGCAATCCCGAGGATCCGCTCCACCCTCGCCAGCGTGTCAAGTTTGGCGAAGAATCTCGTATTTCGAGATTACGATTCCAATTTTAGCTGCACCGTTCGTACAATCGGCAGTTCCATTTGGTATGAACTCACAAACCACCTGTCTCGGCCAAAGAACTTTGCCCGTTCACCGAAATTAAGGTGCCAAACATACAGCAGTCTCGACACCTGGCGATCATCTCTTCCACATCTGCTCTGAGCGCCGCGATCTCTGCTTCGAATTTCAGCGTCAACTGATGGATCTGCTATGTGGCTCGGTCAAGCTCGAGGATACAACCGTTGGATTTCGCTACTTCGATGTCCGCGATCTGCTAGGCTTTATCAATGACACGGCAAATCCTGTGGGTCCAGACGTACCAGAATCTGTTCTTGTCACTAGCCAAAATGATTCAACTGCCCAGGGGGCAGCTATGTCGTCGTGCAAAAGTATGTACACGACCTCGCTGGCTGGAAGTCTCTGTCGGCAGAGCAACAGGAGCACATAATTGGACGGACCAAACCTGACAATATCGAACTTGACGATGCAGAAGACGGCAAGCAAGCATCGCATAAGACTTTGAACACAATTGTGGATGAAAACAGCAATGATCATGATATTCTGCGGGACGACATGCCATTTGGGTCGCCAGTGAGTGGTGAGTTCGGCACTTACTTCATTGGATACACTTGGCGCCTGTGAGTTGTTCAGAAAATGCTCGAGCACATGTTCATTGGTGTTGTAGTTCAGAGGAAGGTTGATTCTTTTTTTTGTTATATTTGAGAGGGAGACATAGGACTATATATACATCAAGGAGAACAAGTTGATTGGAAATCAACTTGATTCTTCGTATAGACACATCGGGATTAATTCCGATGGTGCGGCTCGGTTCTTGATCTGCACCAACCTGGAATCACAACATTCCCCCTCAGGATTGTCTTGCTGGCAGGGCGATACTGGAATTGTGCAGAGCAGTCAGGCCTCGGTAAAACCACTTAAAACCTTCGTGTGAAAATAAAGTGGAAAGAGCGCCTGTGCTGTCATGCGTGTTGCCCTGGAATCTCCAGGGAGTCGATTCATAAAAGACTACGGAACTTGACAAATGCTGTAGGTCCTAATGGCTTGATGAGACCATCCGCTGCCTGTTCCTCGGTTGGAACATATTGGAGCCCGATCTCGCCAGCGTCTAGCACGGCGCGCTGATAATGGAACTTCACGTTGAAATGCTTCGTTCGCTTATGAAACTCAGGATTGCGAGAGAGAGCGATAACAGACTGATTGTCAGCCGTGATGTTGGTGACTGGAGATCGGGAGAGCTGGGTTTCGGCGAGAAACGTACGAAGCCACTACAGATGCAGGATGGCATTGTACTGTCCAATGTACTCAGCATGGGTTGTAGATGTAGCCACTTCCCCCTGTCTTTTGGACGACCAGGAGACTGGCGCGCCTGCAAGTTGGAAGACATAGCCGGACGTGGATAGGCACTGTCAGTGACGACAGAGCCACCAAAGTCAGCATCCGTGTATCCAATCAAATGCCCGCTGCGGTAGGTGATCCGATATGATTGCGTGGCTTACGTAGCAGCCGCTGAAGGGCGACTTAGTGATGCGATTGTGGCTGAGATGTGAACCGACTCAACATCCCTAGCGCAAACGCGATGTCTGGCCGCGTGCTAACCATCAGATACATCAGCGAGCTGATAGCAGTTGCGTAGCGTGCTTGGCCTCTTCATTCGGAGGTTCCTCTAGGAGAGAATTCAGGCTTTGCTTAGGATTCATCGGCGTAGACTTCGGCTGAAAGGTCTCCATACCAAAGTCGGAAAGTACCTTCTGGATGTACTGGTGCTGGTGAATGGACACAGATCCGTCAACGTGATAGTCAAACTGGATCCCAAGAAATGATTGTGGGGTGCCTAGATCGTTGAGCTGGAACTCCGCTTGCAGTGTGTGCTGCACTTGGTCGATTTCGTGTTTGTTTCCTGCCGCAACAAGAAAGTCGTCGACATAGACACAGACGAAGACGACACATTCTGGCTTGTAGAAGACACAGTTATCCGACTGGGCCATGGTGAATCCATGAGAAGCCAGGACACGGTGGACGCATTGGTACCAAATCCGCGGAGCCTGCTTCAATCCGTAGAGCGAGCGGCGCAGTCGATACACGTACCCCGGCTCTTCAAAGCCTTCGGGCAGCTCCATGTAGATAAACGAGTCGATGTCTCCATGGAGAAATGCGGTGACTGCATCGAATTGGTGGAGTTTCCATCCGCGCAGCACGGCGCTGGCGACGATGCAGCGGACCGAGTCCATTCCGGACACCGCCGCAAATGTTTCATGAAAGTCGATGCCCTGTTTCTGCCGATAGCCTTTGATGACCAACCATGCTTTACGCGTTCCATTAGCTTTGGTCTTGAAGACCCATTTGCAGCCAATCACATGGTCCCTAGCCGGAACGTCTTCTCGTCGAATTTTTTCCCATGTTCCGTGTTCGAGAAGCGACGCATATTCTTTCTGGATGTCGGCCCACCAGTCCAGCTGGTCTGAGCCTGATACCGCTTCGCCAAAGGTCACCGGACCGACTTGTCTGTCCGGACCATCTTTCAATGCGCCATCCGCGTAGGCTTTGCCGAATGATTCGAGAAGGCGCCGCGACGGTCTTCGTCGACGACCGTAGACTGAGTACCCAAGGTCTGGGGTGATATCGAATGCTTGTTCAGTCGAATTGACCGCTAGGGGGGTCTCCTCTGGGATTTTCTCTTGCTTATTCGACGGAGGTAATGGTGATGCAGGAGGCGTTGGCAACCCGCCCGCTGAAGTTGGTATCGATGAAAAGACAGGCGGTGGAGGAGCGTTGTCCGGGAGGTCGTTGCCTGTTTCCCCCTCGATGAGTGGCGCCACAGGGGTCCGTTCATCGAACTCGACATCGCGGGAGAAGACTGTCTTTCCAGAGTGGATTTCGTAGAGCTTGTACTGGTTCGGTTCACAGTAGCCCAGTAGTCGGCACTCGGATGATCTCGGCCCTAGTTTAGCTCGATGCTCTTTGGGGATCAAAACCCATGCACGGGAGCCGATCCGTCGCAGATGCAAGACCGACGGTGGCTTCCCATAAATGACTTCAAACGGGGTCTTCTTTTGTAAGATCGATGCGGGCGCGCGCAGCTTCAGATAGACCACCGTGTCGACAAGCTCGACCCACCAGGAAGGAGAAAAGTTCGCATCGCACAGGAGCGTGTTGATGCGCCTCCGGATAGTGCGGTTCGTCCGTTCGGCCAGCCCATCCTGCCCTTTGCGGTATGGCGGCGAGGTGTCAAACTCAACTCCCTGGCGTTCGAGGTGTGTTCCGACCGGCAAATATTCTCTTCCATTGTCGGTAAGAAATTTTCTGATCTGCGCACCAAACTGTCGGTGCACTCAGGCTTCGGAATGTCGAAACTGCTGGAGCGCTTCATGCTTCCATCTCATGGCATAGGCCCATGAGCCACGAGAAGAATCGTCAGTAAAGGTGATGACATACCTGGAGCCATCCTTGGCCATCGGCATCTCCATGATGTCCGAATGGATCAATTCGAAAATTCTCGTTGAATGCAGACGTGACCGTCTTGCGCGGGACTTCCTCTTTTGATGCTGCTTACCCGACATGCACGCTACGCACTTCGGCGTTGCCTGCAGCTGCGCCTACGTCAGCGGTCGGTACGGAGTGCCGGTCTGCCGGAGGACCACCCTCAAGTCGCCCCGGTTCAGATGTCCCATCCGAGCGTGCCACAACGCTTTGGACGCCTGGTCCACTCCTGTGCTCGCGCCTGCTTCGAGTATCTGTGCTTCACCACCGAGTTCAGGGGTTGGCGATGCGCATCCTACGCCACTTGACTCTTCAGGGTCGTCGACGTCCATGGCCATCGCCCGCGGTTCCAGGGAATCTGCATGGCCATGGGTCGTCGGCGCCCTCCCCAGTTGGACTCGCTCTCGAGATCTTTTGCTCAAATGGCACCACAGGATCAGCAAATCCTCCTCCGCATGGTAGGCAGTCCCACCGTCCGTCCTCGGCGTTGCACAAAGACGTTCTGCGGGTGTGCCACCACCGAGTAGCGGTCTCGTGGTAACTTCGGCGTCCACTGGGTCGCCCGCCGTGTCTAACATCTCACGCAGACTGCTGAAGCAGCTCCGGTCCCAGCAAATGTGGCTAGTGGCGGCCGAGTCCAGGATCCACCGGGGTTGCGGTGCGTGGGTATAGAGTCGTCGCCCTCGCCCTCACGATATTGATCCTTTGTCTCTTGGAAGTCGGCGGGCCCTGCCGTTCTTCCGCCTGGCTTGATGGTATCTTTTGCAAATTGCTTCTTGGTGAGCCGGAAACACTCCGTTCAGCCTTCAGGGCATGGTCCCTGGACGGCTGTTCTTCTCGCTGTTTCTTCCAGCACTGGTAGACCACATGGCCTCGCTTCTTGCAGTAGTTGCATTTCTTGTTATTCTTCTGCACGGTATTTATTGAAGGGTTATTCGATACGCCAGACACTTCATGCGGGAGCGTCGCGGCGTCATTTCGCTGCACCGTCTGTTCTGCATTTGCCAGACGGTTTCCGATCGTGGTCGGATTGACTGGATCTCTGGATCGCATCCACGATCAAGATGTATTCTGGTCCAAAGCAGGATCGCGATGTGGGTCCGGTCGCCGATGGATCCCGGGACAATAGCATTCAATCGATGTGCTAGCATTCGTACTCGATCGACAAATTCACGCGCACTGCCGCAACGCTCGCCCGTGGTTTCGCGCAGCTGGGCGAAGAGCTCGCAGAGCGTGGCAAGTTCCATCCGCCGGTATCGCTCTTCAGCTCGATCCAGAGGTCGCACGAGGTCTCGAGTCCAGCGACATGGACGCTGATAGTAGGGGAGAGGTATCGGAAGATAGTGTGGTAGGCTTCGGCTTCTCGGCGCGACCATTCACGGTGGCGCTCGAATGCCTGAACCTCCGCTTCGAGACGCGCATCGATAGCGCGCTGTCTCACCGCTCCCGTTGAATTAACTATCAAGCCAATCGGGCGTGAAGGACCTAGACCCGCGAATGTACAGTACACAGTCACTCCATATTGTGTAACAGGGTTTAAACAAGGTACCCCACAACTTCTAATGCTCGAACCCATGGATCGCACCAACTGGCTCGTAAAGACCCAAGCCACGGATCTGGGAACGAGGTTTCGGCCGAACGGGAAAATTTCGGATCTGGGACCCGCTGAAGCGCCGATCTAGGCATGAGAGCAATGCCGTGTGAATGGTAAATGACGATCTCCGAGAGTCGACAACTGGATTGCAGGCTCTTAGTTGGCTGCTAGGCTCCGTTGGGAAGAGGATATCTAAGCCAAGATTTTCTCCTTCGTTCAGTTGCAAGGGGCACAGACGCCCATGGTGATTGAACCCATTTTTGCACTTATCCATAATCGGAAAACCCCCCTAAAGCACTGGAGCCAGTCAATCAGTATTTCAAAGCTTGTGACTGATATAATCGCCATTGGACTTGCCGTTGACAAGTTTACCTCGGTCGCCATAAATGCTTAGCCGTCGTTTTTCACTCGCTAGCAGACCAAATACATTTTCGTCATTCTCATTTATCACACAATCTCTCTATTCCAGAGTACCTTACAGCGCTACTTCTCATCCTTTGCACTTTTACATCATGCAGAAAATACAACGCGGAGGGGTGACAATCAAGCCTCTTGAGGCAAACTACATCGCAAGCATTCCACAGGCAACTCAACAAGTACTCTGGATTGGATGCTCCGATGGCAATCCTAAAGATTCCAGCATATTGAATCTTCTAAGTGATGAGCTACTCGTCGTTAGAAACCTCGGTAATATGATCATTGATGGTGACCTGTCCATCGAAACCGCGATCAAACATGCCGTCGTTGACCTCAAGGTAACTATTGATCTGGAACCAACTAGTTCCTACTAACACTGTATAGATCAGACACATTGTGGTTTGCGGCCATTATGGATGTGGCGTCGTGAAAGCAACCTCCAGAGATGGGTTACAAGGTCCATGGCTGTCGTAAGTGCACCAATTACTTCAGTTATCCGCGACGTCAATAGTTAATGATCGTCATAGCAAACTCGATTCCCTCTACGCGGCGCATGAAGAGTATTTCAACGAAGACCCCACGATCGAACGGGATCGCTCCTTTGTCGAGCTGAACGTTCTCGATCAATTACACTCGCTACGCAAATTCATCGAAGTCACCAACGCAATTGAAAAGGGACACTTGCAAATTCATGGTGTGGTATACGATACCAAGGCTGAGGAGGCTTATCGCGTGCTGGAAGATCAATAAAGATCTAAAGTAAGGATTTAGACAATGAAAAGCTCCAAAATGCTCAGCTTCGAGGCAGGGGCATAGGACGAGAGACGGAGCGAGGTCTAGCAACCTCATGGAGGTGAGGCGATGGCTCATCAGCCAAAACTGGCATTTGACAAATACTATTGCTGAAATCACTTTGGATCCGGCGAAAGACTATAGATCTTTTTCACATCATTCAACACCCCCTCAAAATCGATCTGGAGATCATTGAGTAAACCGTCGCGTATATCAAAAACCCATCCATGAACAATAGGGAACTGATTGTCTCGGTAGCTTTGCTGAACGGCAGCGGTCTTGATGATATTCCGGCAGGATTCTACCACATTGAGTTCAATCAATCGATTGTATCTGGCATGTTCATCGGTGATTCCATCAAGCTCTTTCTCATGCAAGCGGTACACATCGCGAATGTTTCGGAGCCATGGGTTGAGCAATCCCAAGTCAGCTGGTGTTAGCGCGGCTTTGACCCCTCCGCAATTGTAGTGGCCGCATACAATGATGTGCTTGACCTGCAAGTGTCGAACAGCGTAATTTATCACGGACATGACGTTAAGGTCGACATTGGGTACCAGATTGGCGATATTGCGGTGGACGAAAACTTCGCCAGCCTCTAGACCCATGATCTCATTGGCAGGGACACGGCTATCGCTACATCCTATGTATCTGGATCACGTCAGATAAATCCGTAGGTGATGATCTTGGCGATGAGAATAAGCCTCTTGCTCACAAATAGTCAGGTGATTGCCCAGCAGCAAGTTTGTCAAAAAAGGCGGGGTCTGAGCCCCTCTTCGACAAGACCCAATTTTTGTTATTTCTGAAGATGTGTTCGAGGGGCGGCTGGCCATATCGATTCATGTTGGCTTTGGAGGTAAATTTGTTATGTTAGCAAAGTGAGTGAGTAGTTAGGTTTTCAGAAAAGCAGTGGATACCAAGGGATGCTTTTGTAACTCGTAAGCACGCCGAATTTATTTTAGCATTTATTCCGGAGTTCAGAAGGGTTGGAAAATATTGGGAAATGATGACGTGGGGATATATGTGCCCATAGGTGCCCAGGCGACAGATAATTTCTGACCGCTAATATATCTGACCGCCCTTCGGAGGTCCATATCAAAAGTCTTTGTCCAAAATGAATAATTGCTTTTTCCCATATTTACTGGGCTAGTTGTTGGACTGTAATTTGAAAAGTCCGCGAATAAGACTGGACAATTCTGTCAATGGAGTGCTCTACCAGCTAAAATATAACTATATTGAAACGACCGATCAGTACCAGTCTATTTGGTAAATATTCAATATGAACGGCGTTTTTCTGCATGCTGACGATAGATTAGTGTCATGAGGGTAAAATCTGTTATTTCATAACGTTATTGGGATTCCCTGCGGCGAAAACACTCAAGACTATCATGCAGTTCGTTCAAGTTAGGGTAGTTACGTATAATGTATATTGTGTTATCCCTCGTTCTTGGCGGGAAAATATTGGTTGATCGAATACGATGGAATTCTAAAAATCTTCTGGGCGATTGGAATTTCGAGTTAGTTCTTCTTTATTTTGCAAACGGACTTCCAAGGTCGGCAATAGCGACCAACAATCTTGAACGCAGTTTGAAAATTACAGCAGTTAGCTTTGAAGAACTAAGAATTCCCGTTATCTCTTCGGGTCCGACTGATACGATCAATCTCCGACCCGTCGGTCCGGGGTAAAGATCGCCGTGAAATCGGCTGGGTAATCATAACTGTATTTGACGCTTGATTAGCCACCCCCTTGACTGTTCCTATCTTATTATTGGAAGGCGTCGTTTCATATCGAAGTTTGAAGTCTGTGCATTGGCAGGGCTACATGGATGGATCTATGGAGTGAAAATTTAAGGAGAATGGGTTGAATTCTTCTGCGCCTTCCCAGAGCCCGATATGAGACATAACTCACCCAACTCACCCTCATCTACTACCTAATCGTATACACTATAATTATAAATTCATCCCTCTCCGTGAGTCTTTGTCCTCCAAAGTTATCATTCGCACCGGATTACTGATTTACCATTAGTTTCCAACATGTTCATCTCGCGCGGATTACCGCTTGTCAACTTTGCAGTTGCCTCCTCAGCGTTGGCGTTTCAAGTCTTCGTCTTATACCCTTGGCACCATCAGCTAGACCAGGAGTTTAAAGCCCTGAAATTGGAACATGTCAGAGTGCTGCAGCAACAGAACCTTAAGACACCTGTTGGATGAGAAGGAATAGCGAATTAAATGGTGCACCACGGCTGCCGGTGCTTTGCATAAGAGAAGGTGGCAGAAGCGAGGTTGCGCCACTGTTATTGGATATTGAGCGTTGATTGGGAAGAAGCACTGTTTTTTGGTTTTCCCTCTGCATCTGCATGACACTAGGGGCACCATATTTTCTTGTATAGACAAAGTTACAATGGCTTGTCTTTGGGAATTTTGGCTTTGAGACATTCACCTTGAATAGACCAGACATTTGCAGCTCATGTTATTCAAACTGGAAGCACATGGATCTTTAGTACTCAAATCAATCGACGGGCCTGTCTGATGAATGGTAGACCTGAGCATGGACCTACTCAAGTGGTCTATGCTTTTTGTGTGACGGAGCCTACTACTTCGCCAACAACTTCATTACTGCCGATCGAACGTCTCGGTTTGAAGCCGAACTCCAGCGCAAGGCGCCTTTGAAGGCCGTGGAAAAAGAGCGCCGACGGCGAATCGCCATAAGCTCGTCCAGCCGAAACGTAAGCGATGACTCTAGCCTCAAACCCACCAAAACATTTCAATTTCAAAATGCCTCCAACGTCGCGCCTCGCAATGCCGAGGCTCAAGATGGCCCGGGTCCAACTCAATCTCGGTCCGCCCCCTAGCCCCCTCGGTCTTACTATATCTACAATATCATCCAGCATAGGATGAGCTTGAGGGATTGACAGTCTGGAGGCATACAGTGTTTGAATTTCTCATCATACACAAGTTACTCTTCGGAAGTCGTGTCAACCTCTGCATATCATTCTCTAAAGAAACTAGTCGCATGAGATAGAACCTCTGCCACAGATGGCGAAATGAACCATACAACACTACTAGACCCCAAGGTTGGTCCACAGATTGCATTATTCTCAAAGGGCCCAAGTCAGGGCTAGCATAAGGAATCAGACCTCACTCAAAGCCATAGATGAAACGAATAGCGATATAGGAACATTTGATGCAACCCGCACATGGCACATGGCTACTACTCTAACAGGCGTGAAACAAAGCGGTGTGTTTATTAAGTACACCGCTAAGGGTCGTTAACTCTCGCTGGAATGCGACAAAGTGGCTTTGCTCGTGAGAAATTGGAGAATTGGGTTCTTCTGGCCAGGGTTTTCAAGGAAAGAAAAGGTGACAGGACGCCGAAGATAAGAAAAGACATGATAATTGCATGATACGCGCAGCTATCCAGCAGTAGCCGATCAGAACACAATTGACATCTCTTGGGTATGCTGCTCTGTAGTTACTGTAGAAATCACCAAGAGAATTCCGGAAAAAAGTTTCACCATTCCGGATACATCCTACAGGGATCTCCAGGGCTCCTGGCACTCGCGGAGATTAATCGTATGAGTCGGACCTGAGCGATAATTGAAAGGCTCCAAGGTTTCCAAGATTTAGTTCCAAGTTCGCAGCAGTCTGCCAGCAGATACTAAAGTTCGTTTTTTTTCTGTTCCCCCTGCTTTTTGGGGAAGGCAGGCTGGGGATTCTCCAAATCAAACAGAAAAAATGTCACTGATTCATGGGCAAAAAAGAAAGGTCCAACGTGTCACCAGCCAGCTCCTCCATCGAAGAGCAAGTACGACCGTGCCACATTTCATTCACAACTTTCAGCTCAGAGCTCTTCAAGTGACTTAGTGATTTCATAAAGGCCAGCCTCACTTGAACTGACTTTCCGTGCCAGCACCTCGATCGGCCTGCCCATAATCCATAATCTTTATTGCCCCCATCTTTCTGGTTGCAGTATCTTCAAGAGCCGACCGAGTGGAGTGTCAGCTCTCTCTGGTTTCTGTGAAAGACAGAAAGCGTTCCTATGAGTAAAGCCTAATCAAGATGCTGCACTTGTCACGGATGGTTTGAACAATTGTCATTTCAAGTCTTCAAAAAAAAAAAAGCTGGGTCGGTCGCAGTATTAGGATGCGAGTGGCGTAGAATAATGTCAGTCTGGTGAGCAGTAAAATCCGCAGCTCTCTTCCAGCTCTGCCAGTCTTTCTGTATGATGCAGGGCTCAGCCCAAGTGCTTAATCTGCCCATTCACAGTAATAATTTTTGTGCTGGTGTTACTGGGCAGCGAGTTAGGAGCCCTTGTGGGGAGACTTTCTACTCATGCTGCATGTTCTCCGTTCCTTTCAACGAAAGGAAAAGGCTCGACTAAGACGTGTTTGATATAACAACCAACAGCCAGTTAGTGTAGTTATATGATCGGTCCTCACACTATGGGTTGAACACCCAGCCGGATCCGAGAAGCTGCCGGTTCGGCCGAAATATCGTTCCCAGACCCATGGCATGGGGTTCGGACCAGGCACCCCACAGGTAACAACATGAACCAGTTCGTAAGGCTAGATTGCCCCCACAATTACTTCAACTCGAACTACCGAATTTCTAAGGATTAGGCACATATAACGAGCTTGCCTCGCGGGTGTTCCTGGACTTGCAGTTCTCCTGTTTTAGGCGCCAAAATTGACTTAAGATCTCACCATTCTCTTTATCATTTCTATAGAAATATTCGTAGATCTAAGGTCTGAGACCTCCACATCCGGCTATAGGCCCTATTGTACTGTCGCCTTGAAAAATAAAGCTACAGCGAGCATAACTAATTATGCCTTCCCAGACTTTGCTTTTACAACGGGTGAGTACAATAATTTAATTCGCGAGTTTTCTCTTATTGAACTTGTGATCACAAGCTCAGCCTTCTGCTTGAAACCGAGTGTACCCTTAGCACCATGAATTGGACTATTCATTCAGGAAACTTGAGGCCGAATATCTCCAGCTATTGTAAAAGATATTCCTGACTATTATACATTCGGGAGCATCTTTGCTCCTGAGCATCAACAAGGATTAGAGCTGATCATTTTCGACGATTTGAATTCCTTTTAGCCCTTCAGTGGGTAGTCGAAAGTATGCAAGAAAGGAAGGATCTTCAGACAAGACAATCGAATTACAGGCTATTAAGGACATAAACATCATTCGTTTGCTCTCGTATGTCCGATATCCTCCCATGTCTTCAGAATGCTAGATATGCCATTCTGGAGGCTGGGAAAATGTTTGCGGAAACCAGACAGCATGCCTTCTTGGTCGACACAACGACTAAGCAAATACTCATTTTTCTCGCGTTCTTGCCGGAAGAGCCTCTCCATCAGCGAATTAATTCCCTTCAGTCGCTGATTCTCTCTCTGGAAGGCTGTGAAATCATCCTCTATTTTTTGGCAGTGCCTCACACAATGTATGGCCTGCGCCTTGAGCTGAAGGTTCTCTTCTCTCAGGGTTTGAATTTCCAATGCCAATTCACTCAATGAGGCATGCACATGTGTGTCAACACATTCTGACGATTGGCCAATCTGGCCTTGTTTCTATTTGCTGAATCATTAGCTCCCAAGAATTTTAAAAGAAACAATTGCTGAATTTTACATTAACTGGAGAAAGTTGCTGCGATGAAGGTCCGGATCTTGTACTCTTGTCGGAGCATCTCTCAGGTGAAATATCTCTCTTCCTTTTTCCTAGCTGTTGCTGTTCGGGTGGCGGAGGATTCATGGTATGTAGTGAGAAAAGACAGTTAAGAGATTAAAAAAGGTACTAACTTGCCCTAGACTGGCATATTAAGTGTTTATCTAGATACGAATTCATAACCCCTGCAAGAAACAAGTCGCATCACGCGAAGTTACATATCATTTTGCGCACACGATTCTCAAAACCTGATGTCGATCCTGTGGGCCCAGGGTACATTACTCGCTCTCTCCTCCAATTACCACTGCTGCAGCGTATCTGGGGTTCCTTGCAATCTTAACTCCAAATACCAAAAAGAATATGGGTATATGGTATAAAGTTAGAACTAAACTCTTTCGGCTCCGACATATTACCGAATCGAAAAATATTGGTTCGCAAAATTGAAACTCCTAAAATTCAAGTAGATCACAGCGCCCACGCAGCGATTTGTGTGAAACTTTATAATTATCAATGAAATTACCCGATGCATACCGGAGGTCTTGCTTCGTTGGGTTAAGGCCTTCTGCTCGGAACGAACGGCGAACATCCTGATCAACGGGCAATTATCCGAGACTCAAAGCTTGCCACAAGCTGGGCTGCAGCAGGGCTCGCCTCTGTCTCCAATTCTATTTCTCTTCTTCAACGCAGACCTCGTGCAAAGACAGATCGACAGCCAGGGAGGAGCAGTCGCCTTTGTGGATGATTTTACCGCATGGGTGACCGGGCCGACCGCGCAGAGTAACCGGGAAGGAATTGAATCCATTATCAACGAGGCGCTCGAGTGGGAAAAGAGAAGCGGGGCGACCTTTGAAGCAGATAAGACGGCCATCATACATTTTGCCCCCAAGATGCGCAAATCAGACCATTCACCATTCACCATCAAGGGACAGACGGTGGTACCTAAAGACCACGTCAAGGTCCTGGGGGTGGTAATGGACACGAGACTCAAGTACAAGGAACATATTGCGAGAGCAGCGTCCAAGGGTCTTGAAGCAGCAATGGAGCTTCGACGACTTCGTGGGCTATCCACAGCAACTGCGCGGCAGCTGTTCACATCGACAGTGGCACCGGTCGTAGACTATGCCTCGAACGTATAGATGCACGCGTGCAAGGACAAAGCCATGGGGCCGATCAACCGAGTCCAAAGAGTAGGAGCGCAAGCTATCGTGGGGACCTTTCTCACGGTCGCGACTAGTGTCGCGGAGGCGGAGGCTCACATAGCCACTGCGCAGCGTCGATTCTGGAAACGGGCCGTGAAAATGTGGACAGACATCCACACCTTGCCGGAAACCAATCCTCTCCGCCGGTGTACAGATCAGATCAGGAAGTTCAGAAGATACCACCGCTCGCCGTTATACCACGTAGCCGATGCGCTCAAGCAGATCGACCTGGAGACTTTGGAAAAGATTAACCCCTTCACGCTAGCCCCTTGGACGGAACGCATTCAGACGGATATTGATATACAGCACGAAGCCCCGGCCGAAGCAGGCGGGTGCATGCAGGTCGCAGTCAGCAGCTCAGCACGGAACGAGCGAGTGGGGTTTGGAGTAGCCATCGAGAAGCGGCCACCTCGAAATCGAAAGCTCAAACACAAAGCGCTGTCCATCACCCTGACTGCAAGAGCAGAGCAGAATCCATTTTCTGCGGAGCTGGCAGCCATGGCACACGTATTGAGCACGGCGACGGGACTGAAAGACTACACGATCACGTTATTCACAAGCAACCGAGCGGCGGTTCTCACACTCAGGAACCCTCGACAGCAATCCGGCCAGCAGTTCGTCTGTCAGATATACAAGTCGATTGCAAAGCTGAAAAGAAATGAGAATCGTGTCAAGTTCCGCTAGGTGCCTACCAGTGAAGACAACAAGCTGCTAGGTCTGGCTAAAGAGCAAGCTAGAGCTGCGACACAGGAAGATACCCCCCTACAAGAACGAACCCCGAGGATGAAATCGACCACACTAAATCTCGCATGGTCTCAAGCAGTCCCTACAAATACCTTACCAGCGGACGTCGGAAAGCAACCCAAACGAGTAGATGCAGCGCTTCCAGGAAGACACACACGACTGCTGTATGATTGCTTGTCGTGGAAGGAAGCGACCGTGCTAGCCCAGCTCCGGACTGGCATGGCGAGACTGAATGGATATCTCTATCGAATCAACGCAGCCGACACGGATCAGTGTGCGTGCGGACGAGCCAAGGAAACTGTAGAGCACTTCCTCTTTCGATGTCGGAAGTGGACCGCACAGCGGACGGAGATGCTACAATATACCGACACTTACCGAGGAAATCTGTCCTTTTCCTTGGGAGGGAAGTCGCCTTCCGATAACGAGAAATGGACACCGAACCTAGAGGCAGTACGGGCCTCAATACGATTCGCCATCGCAACTGGCCGCCTCGAGGCCACTTAACCCCGCCGACGAGCGTCAATCACCCCCTTCATTCTACCCTCACCCCCAACCACCTCGTGCTACTCATGGTGGACGCGCTTCAACTGCCGAAGATAGGATGTTGAACACTTGGAGAAGCGCCTTCAAGCCAGTCTACTAACCAACTTACTAACCCACGAGCATCCGATGCGACACTGCATGCTGAGAATGACAAATACGGCAAGGTCTTGTGTATGGGCTCCAATGAGTCACAGAACGTATATACTATGACATGTATAGTAGTTTAGCGATAGTTGCCCTTTCGGCTCAGCCGCCGGGCGTTAATGAATTGTTTGTTTGTTTGTTTGTAAAGCGACTTTACTAAATACGACTCTAGGTATGGCCTACGAGAGAGCTTTGAACCGACCGAATTTATAATGTGATGATTGCATTTCCGAAGAGCTGCTATGGCTCATACCTTATTCTATCTACTGCGCAAGTCTTGGCTTTTCTTCAGTCCCCGTGGGAGATGAATACTGGTCCCTAGCACCACGCAGAGGTGCTTGCACATTGCTAGAGGGGCTTGATTTCGCAGCTGTCTCCTGCGGAGACTCTTGTTGTCGCAGATATCCCTGCGGAGAATCTTGGTAACGCAGATGTCCCTGCAGATCCTCTTGGTAACGCATTTTTCCTTGCGGAGAACTTATTTGACGCAGCGGTCTCCTGCAGAGAACTTGTTAACGCAGCGGTCTCCTGCGGGTCTCAATTGTCATCACAGCGCCCCCCTGCGGAGTTCACTTGGTAACGCAGCGCCCCCCTGCGAAGCACTGTTCTTACGTTACTGGGCTTGAGTCAGCAACAGCCGTCGTCACGGAAACCTCAGGCCCGAAGGTCTGAGGCGACACACCGCCGCCGCGATGTGTGAAGAAAGAGAATTGGATCGGGGGAGGACCCTGCTTTTATGCGCTTCAGCTACGCTTTCTCGCAGATGCCAGCAGTGCAGATTGCTCACCGAGGACACTTCTGGCAGTCGCTGCAATCGACTCACCGGTCTTGAACCATGAGCCGGATGAGTCCCATTGAATGGATCGCCAATCAGGTCGCGCCAGACAGCACTGAGACCGTTCATTCCGACCTAGGTCTGTGTTATTCTGACTCACAGAAAGAGCTGGTCGAATCACAAAAATGGCGCAGTTGCAATCAGAGGGGCAAAGGAGCTGGCTGGTCTTCATCTTCCGTGGTTCATGGCAGTCGAAGGATACGGTGCCATTTGAGAAGTGAGTCATCAGCGAGGGCCTCCTGCGCGATTTTGCGAGTCGAAGGCTGTTTTAATTGGAGCACAGTGGCCAGGGCCATCTCCGGGTCTCCTTTGCCAGAGAGAGTGTGTGTGTGCAAGTGCAATGCAGTCTCCCTCGAATCAACCACTGGTAGCTTATGGGCGGTAATGAGCGAATTTAATGGGTACATCGGTACTGATCAGAGTTCTTTTGCACTTCAAATGAGAAAAAAAGGCCCATACGTTGGCCTCTAAGACTACCCCTTCAAGTATTGAGGGCTAGACCTGTCGGTTCCATTCATCTACAGATTCGAGTCAAGACTGACCGCAACTTACGAAACTCGCAGCGCAGAGGCTGCAGAGATAATCTGGCATCTTGGTAATTATTAATGCGCTTCAATTGTAGCCGTACTGTTGAAAAGTTCATCTTCCACCCGACTTTTTGACGATTTCCCTCCACCTTCCCAGCTTGCGGATGCCGCACTTTTTGCCTTTCCCAACCTATTGTAATTTGGCCTGGTAACTGCCAATTGTGGTGGGTCCTTGGAACCACCAAACAGTAACAGACAACGCGATTCCACAATCATCTGAATGATCTGTCAAGAGTCACACAAACTTGAGCAATCTGAGTTCTACTAAAATTCACCGTACGCACGCTGCCCTTACTGATCGTTCACTGTCGTTAACTCAACGTTGAGACAACATAGTGGATATTGTGGTAGCTTTTGGACCCATGGGCCCCACTCGGGTGGATCCAAGGTACCCGGCGCGTTGGCTCAACCTGGACGACCATGCTTGGGGAAGGCCTTGACAAATGTGGGCGCCGAAGATTACGCGCTTCGAAGAGGCATTTCAAATGCCTGTTCTACCATTGAACTCAAAGGCGAGTAACTCGTCATTCATCCAAGACTCATTATGCTCACACTGTTCAATGAGGTACCAGTGACAGTGATGGGAAGAATGCATCCCCATGCATCCCCGTCGCCATGCACGCTACATAATGGGCTGCCATTAACTGGAAGTGTGGTATAAAATTCCGCCAGTAAGATGGGATTTCAATGATTGGTACCAAGGCAGACTTGTCAAATACAACTCTTGAATCTTGACAACTTCATCAAATAAGAAAGAAAAGGCGAACTCTGTGACCCATCCTATGCACTGTACGTGAATCCTCAGTAAACAAATTGAAAGATTGGTAGGCTTGGTTGAGGAGTTGCAGCCGCACTGCATCAGGGTCTGCTACTGTATAGTTAGGGAATGAAGTGGAATGTTGCCTGATTATAGAAATTCCCGGTTGGTTCAACGGGCGATTTTCAACCCATCTGTTGAGAACAGTGAAGAGCTTTTCTTGCTGGCATGGACCTACCCGCTTTAAATGCCTGGTCTACAATCAGAACCCAAATTTCCTTTCAACTCTAGAAGGGGACTGTCCCCACACGGAATATCTAATCTTACTTCCTCGGGTTCTCTCGATATGACTCCTCGAGCAACTGTCTTGCGTACCACTACGGTATTGAATCTCCAAACTGAAGGTCCAAATATATCGATATGAAATTCAAGTCAGCCCCCAACTTGCAGTATTACTTGGACCTATCGAAAAGGGTTGTCTCTCCTGAGTCAGTATTAAACAGCATGGCTGATTTCAAAATCTTGACCCGTACGGCTCGATTAGAGCTTCCACCCCCACCGATTCACCGATTTCCATATATCTAATCAAAAACAGAGGAATTGGTCTTGCGATGGCACTAACTAAGGCTATGCGGTCGCAGCATCGATATTATTCTAGAAACTACGGAGATGTCTGACGAGCAACCCGCCAACTGGCCGGATGCAGATCAGCAGCATCTCTCTGCCGAAGGTAGCGCCGTTGAAATCTTGCCTCCAGCACATCTTACCAATTTGGCGTGGAACAGCTACAAGTTCGGAACACTTCAGTCGCGTAGGCCATTCAGCTTGAGGGTGACTCTACTCGGTCTCCAGCGCCACCATAAATTGCTCAACTTCCAGAACTTTTTCCCCTGCAGGCGAGACCCGCGGAGGCACCACCGTCAAATCGGATGGTCAACCGAATTCTGGGTTTCCGATTCCGCTGTTATCGACCGAATGGATGCAGAAAAGCAACAGTCGGTAAGCTCGGCGTTGTGCTCTAACGAGCTGACAGAGAGGGTCCTCATCTGTGTTGGACTGCCAATTACCACATTTGGCACCGACTCTTTTGAGCTGTCAAATGGCTTTATCTGGGTAGAAACCCTGTTGGACTTGCAAAAGTTTTGTATAAAATCAAATCCCCCGCAGGACCCTGACCAGCATCCTTTTCTGAATATGCAGAGACAAATGGGTGACAAATCGTTGCTTGTTGATGCAAAGTTCACATTCACGTTGGAAACATCCACTCGGATGAAGACAGTCATCCGGGCGGAGTTACTCAAAGTATCCAATCTTCGCACCACTTCTACGCACAAACCAATCAATCACACAAGAATTGAGAAGCGGTGATATGAAAGAAAAGCTTGTGGCTCACGTCCACATATTTGATGTCACCTCTACGAATCCGTGCATATTTATCCTAGGAATGAAGTTTGGTACTTCCAGCGAGCTATTTCTATAGTATTAAGCATGCCATAGCTATGTAACACACACAGCGTGGGATAAGAGCCATCCTACAAAAAATCTCAAAATAGTGATCTAACACTGATACGCTTGTACACTAAGTCTTTAAGCGATCCTGGGTTTTTGGTCATCCAGTCGTGGAAGAGACTCCAGAATCTGTCTTAAGCGCGTACATACATTTCTGTCTCTCGGTCTACTTGTATCTTAGACAACACATCTAACACAGCACACAATCAACTCCCCTCAATAACATGAACGTTGAAGCATCACTTACATGTACCAACCACGTAGACTTTCGTTCCTTTCCATGGAAACCACAGGATCTCATCATTGTCCTCTTTAGCCAATGAGCTCTCAGGGCAAGCGATGCGGCTGTGTATGGGGCAAGGAATCATGGCCGTGAGATACCAATACGGGAAAGAAGCCAAGATTATTTTGCCACCGTCAAACCGTCATACCATCATTGTTCACAGTGAATAGTAGCAACTAAAACTAGTATTAATTAATAAGTATATTATATAAGGAGATATATTAAATTAAATAATAGATTATTTAATTAGGAGACAAGCCAAGATATATGTATATACCTTCGTTAAACTCTACTTAAAATATATCTCCGGACTAACGTTATTAAAAAAATTCAAGAAAATTTTAAAAATCTACTATACTCTAATTTTATATCGTCTAAATCTAAAATTAAAAATATAAAGAGATTTATTACTAAATTATTACTAAATTAAAAGTTCTAAAATTCTTAAGTTCGTATTGAGTCTAGAAATAATTATAACCTACTCTCGCCTTACTTTTTTCCCCCTATACTTAAGGAAATCCCCTAGTTATAGTCTAGTAGACTATAAATACTCCTATATAATAGATATTAAGTAATAAAGACGAGGGCTAAGCTCGGGGGTTGGTGCTAATAAAGTGGAAAAGTTCAGATATAAGTGTTAACTAGGCCCTTTCTAAACCATCATCCTCTAAACCCGAGCAGCCCGTTCTCCTAACGTCTTATCACGAAGCCAATAGGCTTTCACGGAGGACTCCTTCCATCGCCTTCCACACCGCAATAGGAAAGCACCCATTGACCCAGTAATCACCATTCGGTGTACCTGCAAAAAAGAATGCATTTCCAGCCAACATATTATTTGGGCTCACATTATCAACGTGGTAATATATCGGATTACTATTAACTGGTTGACAACCTGATCTTGTATTACCCCTAATAACATTCCTCTTCATAGTCAAAATAGATCCCTGATGTTTTGCTGCGATTTGGACTGCAGGGCCAAAATCAACCACCTCAAAGAGACGAGCCTTTGACCAATTCGACGCCGTGATCAAGAAGGAACTTGTATCGCCAAACATTGGTGGCAAGCTGGTCTGTGCCAGTGAGATTCGAGTTAGGCGTGCCAATGCATGAACTTGGGGTTCGGTGGTCTGTGTCCTGATGCTATGACGGATCTTGAGAGCCGCAGCCCCAAGAGCATCCGTCTTTCCGATGAGGTCAGAAGCCGGTATATTTGTCCAACACGGAAAGACTGCATTCTGTAAATAACTGCCTTGTTTTTCTTTGGCCGGAAATATAGATGGTAGGCGAGGTCGAATATCAAACGCATTGCTGATGCCAACAGTCCGCGACGATTTTGATGGCAGAAGAGCCGAGGCAACGATCAATGATATCCATGCCGTCACTACATCGCCCTCACTTACAAAAGGTGCCTGCTTTTCAGTGACGTTAGTGGAAATATTCTTCTCGTGTTTCTCTGCAAGTGAAGCTAATATATTGCTCCGCAGTTGTTTCACAACCTTCCGAGGCAGAAATACGGTCCGAGTCTCCATCTTCCGCCACCAGAGTAGATCAAACATAAAGCGAAGTCCCCAGAGAAGCAGCCACAATCCCTTGACTTGTTGTTCTTCAAGGATGTGGGCATCTAGGAAGAGAGGGTCTTTCCCGGCAAAAGCCATCGGATCATCGCCAGAAGACAGCATTGACGGGATTTCTGACTGTCGGCCAGCAAGCACAAGACTCCACGCTGTAGCAATGTCGCGCAAGCTCATCGCATCTGCTGCAATATGAGGCCAACAAAGCGATACAAGCGTCGCATCATTAAATGACACGACATTCAGAGTGAATTGTGGGATATCAGAAGTAAGGTAGTCATTGAGACAGAGTGGTGCGTTCGGTGGCACCCCGAGTTTTCTAAATACCGAAGGACCATCTTGCAGCGACGGAACGTTATTGGTGGGTGCAGGCAGCCTTGAAGCTAGTGGGTGTTCATTGATACTGATGTGAAACTCTTCATGATGGAAATTCACAGCAGATCTATCCGCAGTGAAGTACTGGGGAACGTGAATCTCCAGCTTATGCTCTGCCTTTCAGAAGTAGTGTCGTTAGAAAATCCATGCCAGTGTGTGCAAGTTTCGCTGCCTACATTTAAACGAATACGGCCCCCGAGCTTACGCCAACCCTCCCGCTCGATAAGCTGCGATAAAGACCGCCGCAACATATCTGGATCGAGTATATCGTTGAACCGAAGGGTCCAGCACTGGACGATGTTGCGTAAAAGTGGCGTGTCATCAAAATAGTAGACTGGCATAATAATGTCAGTCGGCACTGTTTCACAAGCTGGTCCTTTTTGCGGGCGCTCAAATGTAAGCCGTCGAAGAAAATTCATTGTTCCTAGAACGATGAGATAAAGGTCAATCGAATATTTGAATAAAGACCCAGTGGTTGTAGTTGAGATCAGTGTCTACAGGAAACATGTCGCGCCTTAAAGGACTCAGCAGAGGGCCCCCTGAGGGGTTGAATTGGAGGATCACATGATTCTGGATGACAGCCTGGCAACACGAGTCTCCGATGCTACCTGCGTAAGCGATCATTGATTTGTCAGGTAAAGTTAATTATGTTTCAGTGAGGGTACCTCTCATTTTAAACTCCCTTGGCGGGAAATTTCAACATTATTGAGTGGAATGTTAGCGTCTGGCGGAAAAACCTTTCCAGTCTATGTATTCCTGAATCCAAACCTAGCAAGTGGACAGTTTCAAACTCCTCTTTGCAATAGCTACGGTAACCAGATATGCTAATATAAACTTCCTGATTGTAGTAATAATAGAGTCTCGCGCACGCTCTCACCAATGGCTGGACCCTAAATGTATATTTGGGGTTGGGAATGTGTCTGTGAAGCAGAAATGACATAGTATTGAAGAAAAACGAAGTTATGTAATTAGAGCAAAAATTGAAAACCATGTCGTTCTTTGATTATTGCACAAATACGATTTACCGCATTCCTCTGCCAGTCTAAGGAAATAGGAGATATTGTGATGGTCCTCAACGATCCGTAAACCATAACTGCATCCGCCCACCCGAGACTGAATTTGTCACTAGGTAAGTGATTAACATTTTTTGACATGGCCTGCATGCGTAATATCTTTGTAGCTGTGGCGCGAAAAGTCGTAATGCAATATTCTTGCATAGCGGTGAGTTGAGTATGTTGTTGGTGTGAGCAACCAGATTGGCAGGCACCAGTAAGGAGGTTAAGACGCTCGCCGAGAGATGAATTCGAAAATTCCTTCGATACACATGCACTCCAATAGACCAGATTGAAGGCTGTGCTGAATCATATGAGGAACACCAACTTTTCTCTATGTCATCCATTTGTTGAAATATAGATAAGGGGCCAACACCAGAGACAGATTATCAGTTAACATCTTTCGAATCTGACGGAGAAGATGAGTGTACTGGTAGGCAAAGATACATGCTTGAATTAGGGTGTAATCGGAGAGTTTCGCATGCTGGGAAAGTTCGTGAATCCATCTCAGCACTTCCAATGGGGATTCTCGGCCGGCAACGAGTGCTTTAGCTTGCTAGTGTTGTTAGAGACACACACCTTCAGATCAGAGGTCAAGGGCCGTACAGTGCAGTGACAGACAAATCAGACGAGATTCGGCCCATCCTCTCTAGAGAATTGTTCCGATCCCCTGAGGTTAATCAAAGTGGCCATGCCTCGACAGTAGCGATCTCCCTCGTCTGGTTCTGCAATAGATGTAAGGTGGGGATTCGATAAGAACGTTGGGTCAATCAGCACTCTTGTCGATAAATTTTCCGCTGATGAATAGCCCCTACCTCTTACACCACAAACATCCAAATCGCTAACAATGCGCTGTCATTCTTGCATTGAACAGGATCATCTAGAGCTGTGTTGACGTACCTTAAGGCGAACCCATACGCTCGAATTCTGTTGATCATCGCAGCTGTCGTCCCCGTTGTACTGGATAGATATGCACATGCAATGGCATCGCAGACTGCGTAGACTGGAGAGCATTCTTGCGAGGTGGATATGATGCGAGGAACGGTAGCAAACATGCTACTGTCTATAATTGTATCCACGAGCTCGATGGAGAACCTGTCTAGGACCAAAGGAATCACATGGTGATTCCACACTTGGGAGGGCTCGTATAATATGTGAGCAGAGAGGATTTTGCTATCTTTGGCCGAGTCGTCTTTGGCTATTAGGGGGTCATTGTAGCGCATTTTCCGACCATGATGTCTCGTGCTCTGTTGAAACGACGAATTGCTGACAATGCGGAAGCGCATGCTAACCTCATCTCGATAGCCCAAACAGGAGATTTTTGCTCGTAGACATTGACCACATGAAGGGGTTGCAAGATCACACTGGAAGCCGATCGATCAGTTGACACTACCTACTCGCATATTCCAGAGCCTCCTTACCTTGCATCGCCGCTGTCGACAAGAATAGCAACTTCGGCTATATTGACCGGTGTTCGGCATTGTATTTGGGTATGGCCTGTCTCAATTTATCCGAATCACCGTGGTGGGTTAAATTGGCGTTCGAGAGGGCGCCTTGGGGGAAATGGGGGTGGAGGGGTCGAAATAATATTCTGTCAGCAGAGTTTCAGCCTCGTCCCGTTTAGGAAATCGATTCGGCCAGCCAATAGCAGCTGCAGTGACGATTGCCCATCTTATTTTGCTGCATTTCAAGAATCACCCCTCCTTCGCTACCTAGAATATTATTAGAATTTGGTTTATGCGATATGTACATGTTCGTGCCTGTACTTTGGTCCGGACCGTTCCATTTTATCGCACCACTCGTACGCGTCTTACCTTTTTTTAATTACTCTGCTTTCTACCAAGTAGAGCCCCGCAAGACCACCCGAGTGACTAGACCCAAGGTCGAGTCTATAGCTGAGCACAGAGATAAGAGTGAAAAATGAAGCAGGCTAAGGCGGCGTTTTGTTAATATTAGCCTACATCAGCCCATAGTAAGCAGCCTGTTTATTGGAAGGAAAAGGCAATTTACTTTTCTCAGCTGAACAAAATAAACTTTCACCACGGGTCATCATCACGAGGTAGAATCTTGCGTAGTTATAAAAGGAGTCAAAGCATCGACTAGGTGCGCTACGAGCGTAGTAAAACCTTAGGAGTGAAAATTACACTGCACGTATACCAGCTAGACACATCCATGGCGTTCTCTTCACTGATGACCCAGTACTGGCCACCACAACCGACCTTCACTGAGAAAGATGTCTCCAGCCAAGAGGGGCGAGTATTCATCGTCACCGGGGGGAACCAGGGCGTTGGGCACGAGCTCATCAAGATGCTCTACCCTACCGGTGCTGTCATCTACATGGCCAGTCGCTCAAGGGAACGCGCCGAACAAGTCATCAAGGAAATCGTGTCTACGGAACCATCTGGCTCTGCTCGTCTTCGGTTTCTTCATCTTGACCTTGATGACCTCAACGTGGTCCGAAGTGCTGCCAGAACATTCTCCGAGCAAGAGTCGCGCCTCGATATCCTATGGAACAATGCCGGGGTTGGAGGTGTGAAAGTCGGCTCTAAGACCAAGCAGGGAATCGAGACTCACATGGGAGTCAATGTCATTGGTCCTTTTCTCTTCACTCAGCTCCTCCTCCCGAAATTGCAGGCGGCGGCAGTAGCCTCTCCAAAGAATAGCGTACGCATCGTTTGGACCAGCTCCTGTGCTATGGAGGGGCTAGCCCCAAAGGGTGGCTACAATCTCGAGGACATCGAGAAGGGCGGATCCAACTACGCTCTCGTTAACTATGCGATGTCCAAGGCGGCAAACTGGATGCTTGCTGATGAGGCTGGTAAGCGCTATGGCAAAGACGGCATCATCAGCGTGGTTCAGAATCCCGGCAACCTAAAGACCCAGATCTATAAAACCCAGCCCAAACACATCATGTTCTTCGTCAACAGGCTGCTGCATCCACCAAAGCTAGGCGGCTATACTGAGCTATATGCAGGCCTCAGCCCGGAGATCACAGAGGAACAGCAGGGCGGACTCATCATCCCGTGGGGGAGAGCCCAGGCCCGCAACCCGAGGAAGGATATCTATGAAGCACTAGAGGAAGGCAGGGGAAAAGAATTGTGGGAATGGATTGAAGCCCATACTAGGGAGTATACTTGATTAATGCACTACCGGATTCATAGCCAAGTTACAACGAAATGTAATGGTTTCCTTTCCCTATATTGACAAATTTCTTATAATATGCCTTATTATTACAGTCGTAATGTTTTAGAGTAATCAACTTTTGAAATTTTGGAACAGGGGCTAATTTGACTGATGCAGAAATAAAAGTGGTGATTGCGGATGTGTACTCAAATTACACGACGGTTTTTGTGGACGATAAGTGTATTGAGCAGGATTATGTCATTATTGCGTTGCTGCGTGGGAGGAAGTTGATGTTGAGATTTATCCCCATTGACTGTTGACGCCTATGGGCATGTAATACGTGGTCGCGATCGATTCTATGGATGGATCGCATGTTGACTGGCAGTTACGAGGAAATGCGATTCAGTTTCACAATTCGAATGTCTTCCACAACATCCGGGTGTGTTCACTATGGAAAACAAAAGATGCAAAATATCCAAAGCCAATATTGACAGTGGAGAAAAGAGACGAGCAGCTCGAAAATAAATATTAGATCATATCGTGCCTATTCAAAGATCCCATCCAAGATTCAACTGCTAACGGGCCTTGTCCAAATGAGCCGAATTACTATTGCAAAAGTAGTTGAAAGCCAAGTTTGTCCTTTACCAGTGAGGATATCCTAAGCGCGACGCTTCTCTGCCAGTCCAGCGAAAATGGAGATGTCAGTATGGTTCTCAAAGATGCGTAAACCATGACTGCATCGGCCCAGCCCATGGTGAAGTTGGAGATATTGGAGCCATTCGGGTCGTCGGGTGTGCTATGTAAGTGTAGAATCCTCGTTGCCGTGGTGCGAAAAGCATCAATACAACGCTGCACCATTTGTATTGAGTGTGGAGATTGTTGGAATGATGAACTTGCTTGACGAGTACGACGATGAAAATCTAACATAAGGAGATAGAGCCGCATTTGGAAATTCCCTTGATAAGCTTGTGCCCCGATGAAAGAAGTCGAGAGATGGGCTGTATCGTATGAAGAACCACTTATCCTCTCCAGATTGTCGAACTCTTGCAATATCGATAAGTGGTTGGACGAAACTAAATCTGGACACCCAGCTAGGACCTTCCGAATTTTCCAAGAAAGGCGAGTGCAATGATAAGCGTAAATACACGCTCGTGCTGTGAGATATTCAGATGATTTCAAATCTTGGCATAGCTCGTGCATCCAGTGCAGAACATCCACAGGAGATTCTCGGCCGGCAATAAGTGCTTTGGCTTGCTGCTCTTGTCAGAGGGAAAGCAAAATTCCGAGCTTATAATCACATACAGTGCAATAGCAGACATACCAGACAAGATTTCGACCATCTTGTCTAGAGAACTGTTCTGACCCTCGGCTCTTAATCAGAGAGGCCATGCCTCTACAGTGTCGATCTCCTTCCTCTGATCCTGCGGTGGCCGTGAGATGTGGATTTGAAAGAAACATCGGGTAGGTCAGCCTTGTATACTCTTTGTATCAACCAAGGTTAGATTGTACCTCATATACAACGAACATCCATATTGCCAATAGTGTAGTGTCATTCTTATTCTCAATCGGGTCACCAAGAGCAGCATTCACGACTCTGAGTGCGGCTCCATATGCCTGGCGTCTATTGTGAACTGCAGTCGTGTCTGCTCTGGTACTAGCAAAATATGCACGTGCGATAGCATCACAGACTGCGTAGACAGGAGAGCCTTCCTGCGCGCTGACTATCATGCGGGGTATGGTGTCAAAAATACTATGTGGCTCATTCGTATCAACAAGGGTGACAGAGAACTTGTTCAGAACCAAAGGAATGATATGGTGGCTCCACATTTGAGGCGGCTCGTATATCATCCGAACTGAGGGGGCAGTACTTTGGGCTGAGCCCGATTTGGCCCCATATTTTGTGGGGTCCTGATATCGGTAGCGCGTTTTTCGTCGGTCTTGACCAACGCTCGATTGGTATGATGAAACGGTAGTAATGCGAAAATATGAGCCAGTGTCATCTGGGTAGCCTGCACAAGGCCGCCGAAGTCGAGAACACTGGCCGCAGGAAGGGCGAGCACGATCGCACTGTTTGAGTGAGTCTTTTTCAGCCAACGACTGGGATGGAATTTAGGGAATTTACTTTGATCCGCCTCTGGCGACAAGAAGGACAGTTCTTGCTGACCTGACCTGTGTTAGGCATCGAATTTGTGTTTGGAAAGATGCTATCAGTAAAATGGAACGGATCAAGATTCAAAGGGGAGATGTGGAAGAAAATCCAAATTCTGAGAGGGGCTGAAGGGATTCGATCAGCAAACAAGGGGAGCTCAGCCTTGTCCCAGTTAGGAAATCCATGCGGCTAGCCAATAACAGCTGCAGCCTTACTGCCATGTTCCCCACGCATGTGGTATCGAAGCGTCTACTACCTGGACACACAAGCACGACCTTGAGATTTGATTTACACTTAAATAGTAGGAATCCGGCAGCCTTCTAGCATTCCCTTCCAAACTATCTTCTTCCAAACTGCCTTGAAATCGAAATTCCACCAAAAGAAATGTCGCCTTTGCCAGTTATTGCCTGTGGCGGTAACAACCCGGAGGTCTTTGATGCAGTTAAGCCCCTCTACCTACCTGAGTACGAAAGTATGTGACTTGAGATATGAGCCCCGGAATACTGGCATCCTTACTCGGCATTAACATATGTGACAGTCATTCACAATGTCACAAGTAGTGCATCAGGAATAACGGAAATCCCGTTCCTGCTCCAAGGAATGGTTCCTCCTATGACGGAACCAAATCGTGGTACAATGAATTATTCAAAGGCACCCATTGCGGTTTTTTTGGGCGCATTGTACTCCGATGCTGAAGCTGACGAGATGCGCCAAGCTTGTGAAGGGTTGAGCTCTGTGCCTTGGTTGAAAATGGATATGAGCGTGCCCAGACCAGCCTTGGGGCCAGGGTATGCAGAACACGTCGTCCAGAGAATCAAGGAATGTATGAAGAAGATTGAAGCGGAAGGGATGCTACAACGAGATGATCTGTGGCTATATTGAAAGAGGGAACCAAGAGCGATGCTGGGTAGATATAACGCAGGCTGAATCGAAAATATTTTCAAGTCGAGTAAATGGGGTTTTCGGTAAACTGTCAATCTCGTGAATGCTACTTAAGAGCTCGCAGGTGATACCACCGGTGCTTCCGGGGCTCGGTAGATTTTTTGCATGAAAAATGTCGTCGAAGTCGAGGCTATTAATAACTGGCGGTCGAATTATTGAAGCGCTCAAAGATAGAACACTGTCTAAGCAAACCTCGACTGGTGGGCGCATGGGGAGAGGATGTCGCTCAAGTTTAGAAGAATAATATTTCTGGTGTTTGAGACTCGACTCCGTTGGATTGGAGGAAAACAAAGTTTCGCTGAGAGAAATGGGGCTTGGGTAGCGACACATGTCCGGCCGTTCGTGCGGCGAGTCCGAGGTGAGAATTTCACGCCCGGAAGCATTCCAAACGAAACGTGTTGTTTGCCATGGCCGGATCAGAATGGGTACCAAATGCAGGTTTAGATGGGAGGCAATCGTGCAGCAGATTTGGAAAGGAGCAAAAGCAGGGGCAGGGGATCGGGAGCTGGGCAATGGGTTTCGTATGTTGGCAAAGTGGAGATTGTGTATAGGAGGTAAAAGTCGCTCCCTTTTCATGAACTTCAATGACGGGGGCATAAAGAGAAACCACACACAGCAGAGTACAAGTTGTAGTAGCCAGGATTCCCGTGAGGGGTATCAATCACGCAACTTCATGTCTTTGGGTAGCTCTTTGGTTATCTGCGACTTGAAGAATCTGTTCTTATTTGTTGTTCATTTTCGCAGAGTGTAATTATCAAATATGTGATCGGGGTTTCGATTGGCAAAAACTTTCTTTGCTTGCAAACACTCTCTTCTTGCCAGAAGAGAAATATGTATATTTCTTGGGTGATACTAGATATAGTCTTGTAGTGTAATGCGTATTTTCACCCCAGTATCTTAGAAGACCAACTTGGGAATTCAATGCTGAATGACCAAGAGCTGGATTATGTTGAAGAAGTACACCTCGTCCTCTCATCTTAGGTGAGGTAGTTTCTCACCTAATCATGTTTTCCCGGAAACCGTACTGCAATAGACTTGGATTGCACCGGAGCTTCGTCCGGGATGTCGATCCGAGAATAGCCTCGCCACTTCTGACCATGGTCGTTGCTCGGTACTTCTTAGTTGGCGCAGGTAATCGACTTCTTCAGAAGACCATCGCAGGCGCCTCCTGGGTTTCTGTTGAGCTTTGCTGCGATCTCCACATAATGATGAGCGTTGTGGCAGTCGTGGCGTCTTCTTCGACTCTCCGGCATCGTTCTCACAAGCTGAATCAACATCTCGTTGGCGAGGCTTGCTGCACCTTGTCTGTCGCGGGGTTGCGCTTTTTAAGGAGCCTGTCGAGCGCGAAGGATGCTCAGGAAGAGTCTCGGATGACGATGGCGTAGAAATACAATGGGGAATTTCTGGCAGAAACGTCATGAAGTAGACATGTCGAGAACCATGAGCTTGAACCCGAAGGACTCCACGGCCGAAAATCTCTTGAGACTTGTCCGAAGTGACGGCCCGCGCCGCCCCTGGGGTCGGTTGAGACTGACTGGTGCTTTCCCTGACGCTTTGCTTTGTTGGGGAAAAGTCTTAGCCTCTCGCTCTCTTGGGTCTTCTCCGTGCGCAACCCTTTGAAATGAGTTTCGACCCACCTGGCGGCGTTGGGGATTTACTCATCAAACCCTGCATTTCTATATACTTGTCGAATTTGCTGCTGTCCGATTCGCTGTCCCCTGAGTAGCTACAACTTCGAAGTCTGGTTGGACGGGTGTCTCTTGTCTTAGTCCTTGACGATAATTTGTCGTTTCGATGAGTTGGAATAATGACAGAAACAGAGGGAAATTTCCCCGAGCTGGTAGATTTTGCTATTCGTCGCGGGCGAAGGCAAGTCTTACTTGCCAGCTTGATCGGTGATTTTTGAGCCCTGCGAGGTTGAAGTTCGAGACGTGATAAATCAGAGCTGTTGCTCTCAGTAGATTTGCCTCCGGTATTCTGATCTGTAATGATCAGGCGGATCGAAGGTTCATCGACGTCAGCACTTTGTATTGGGGCTACCCTATCCTGCAGGGCTCCTACGGGATCTTCATTGCCTTCGGTCCCAAATTCGCCTTTGTTAACCTCGGATACGTCTTGCATTATGGTGCCGATGCTAGGTCGCAACGGCAAATCTGGCAGAGGTGATGGCAAGTCACGCGCACAGCTCAAGCTGACTTCGGCTGGAGCAGGGCTCTGGTCACAAATCCCTTCTGATGAAATGCTGTCTTGATCCCAGCCCAGCCAGTCAGTCGGGGAAACAGATGGTGCTGTAATAATTTAGGCAATCGAATTGAAAAATGAGATAATAGACGTCTATACTTGGATGATGCAATTGCGGCTCTGCTTGGACCAAACCCGCATCTGAACTTCCCGGAGGCTTTTCTGATGGGCGCTCTTGAAGATAATCTGACAGACAAATTAGCTGGAGCCGATAATCATAGCTCGACAATGGGTCCAAGTTACCAGTATTCAAGGGTGGGTCACTTTGAGGCGCATCGCTATGACATTCCCTTCGGAGTCCGGCGTCGAAGTGCATATTCAAGCCCGTCTCGTGCATGGCTTGGATGTTTGGCGCCATAGCTCTTTCTATCTCCATATCGAACTCACTACCTGCACTTTCATACAAATTTTCCCGCAAATTAACTCGGGATGCAGTAGGAAAATGACCAGATGGGGAATTGAAGGACGTTCCGTGAAAATTTGAGCGCGACGGGAGCACATGTGATAGCGTTTGCGGAGCCACCGAGGGATTATAGGCCCTCCAGCGAGAATCAGAGAAGGCTCGCGAGAATGGTCCTTAAGGAGGATGAGGGTAAAAATTAATGGTATCACGGTTCACGTGCATGGCGGCCAGAATCACCAAATAGCAAAGGAATTGTACTCTTACTTTGATCAGGGTTTTTTCAAGGGACAGGAAAGTAGAATGAGACGCCCCGAGAATCATCTCAGTATGTCAGTATAGCATTCAGACTGAGAAGTATGAAAGCGTCTGCGTCAGACAGCGATCTCTTCCTGCTCGTTGTGGAGATCTCCAAGGTCTCAAAAATTGGCAGATACTCATCCATAGACTGTCAACGCGTAATCAACTTCAAATCCCCTGGGGAAAGAAGGCTCGAATGATTCTGCAGTGAATCTGCTTCCCGGTCTTACACAGCTTATTGGGGTAGCCTTGTCTCAGATTGATATTCTGATGATTGATGTTTCGAGCCATTGCCCTAAGCTAGCCCTGTAGACATGTATTTCATGTACCGATGATTGCCTCGGATATTTAATTCACGCTGTTTTAATTCGCGCTGAATTCGGAGTCTTGGTTGGAGTATTCCTAGTCAAGGTAGAGTAAGTGATATGAGGCAGATATTGACCCAGGATTGGTCTTAGAACAATCACTCATGTTTGCTCACCAGGACCGATCACTCACCGAACATAAGGTTTACCGCAACACCTACACGCCACGGTTGGGTCTTTCGGCGACAGAGCAAAAATTTACGCGCTCTTGGGTGTTCAAACATACATTGTGATGGCTGAAACCTGACCGGCGCAGCTTAAAACCGGCCAGATAGCGACTCCCAAAATCTTCGAGGATCATCTTTCTCATCCCCTCCATCGCCACTTCATGACACCTTTCATGCCTCCGAGTCGAGAGAGTTTTCCTCCCCTCACCTCCAGGAAAAAAGGCTCGGAATACTTCTCCTCGATCACCGATGGAATTGCCAAGAGGATCAGTGGTCGCTTCGTTCGAGCCGAAGATAACGCCCCTACCGCAACCACCAGCACCTCGCCATTCGTATATTGGAAAACGCAAGAGCTAGTGTGGAAATGGGATCAAAAGAAGCTCTGCGGTGCACGAATGAACATGCTGCTCAAGTCGTCGCTGCTGCCGTGCGGCCAAACATGGAATGTTCCTGACGCGGATAACATCTTTGTCTCTGTCGGACCACAGGGCGTGATCGTTCACGAGCCTGCACATCTTAGAAATCTTGACTGGTCTGAATGCGCGATCGGCGTTTCTCAAGAGGGGAAAGGATCTGGTGCTAGAATCATTCTACAGGGCCGCACTAAGAAAGAATTAGGCAAAAGCCTGAGCAAGCTCCTCGTCCGTTTCAAAAACCCGATTCTCCCTCAGCCTCTGCTTCCACCCATTTCTTGGTCGACTGAATTCTGGATGTCAGATTCTGTGGTACTTGACCCACGTTTGGATGAGGGGGAACTGATCATCGAAGGTCTCCCACTAAATGTCAGTGGCTCAGAAGAATATCTTTATGTCGGACTTCCAGGGACGGATTTTGGCGCTTTGTTCAACACACTCGTTACTTCATGGGGCACTAGCGAGGACTGCTTTAAGTATTCCTGTGGGTATTTTTGGCTACTTGCATCCATCAGCCCTGTTCGCTTGGCTTCAGAAGCCCACGGCTCCTCTTTTCTAATGGAAGAGTCCCCCCTCTCCTTTCGCGAGCAGATGAAAGGAGAATCTTGGCTTGTTGCAGCCAAAATTACGCTCAAGCTGCATAGGCCATCACGTCTCAAGTCGAGGCTCCAGGTCCAGGTTCACGGCATCTCGTCTGGCTGTGTGACCTCAACTCGGCGACCTGCTGGTTTTCGACCAGGGGGCTGTCATTGTTTTCAATGACATTGATCTTGTATATAGCGGGTATATCATGAACGCTCTGAGTTTTTGAATAATTGTCAATTCAAATCTTCAAATATGTACAGCCAACCGATGAGGACACTCGAGGGGGCAGAATTGGGAAGAAGTCTTCATCGGTCGAAGATGTCCTCTTAATACGCTAGATGGGCTTACAATCAGGTTATACCTATCTCCTGAAGTGAATCAGTCGAATTAGACGATTCAACGTGGGGCTCGCGTCTCAAGGGGTGTTACGCGGAAGAACCCCTTATGTGTCTGGAACAGGGAAAAATCGTGTGGAACCTCTTGCTGAGTTGAACACTGTATCCAAATGTATTCCGTCATCTGCTAGAAGAAAATATCAAAGAGCCAGTTTGCCTGCTGCGCCGAGGCGATGAGCATAGTCCCAGATGCACGACAAGTTTCTCACATAATCAAGCCGGGCAGAACCTGACGGCACTACCTCGAGACCTATCAATCGATCAGCATGGTATGTAGTAAAAGGACACTAGGTGATGACTTACCGGTCGATGATCTCTTGATTCCTGTAGAGTCACTGCGGTCTGATTGTGTCGTGGAAACATTTCGGAGCCATCGTCTGATTTGGCGCTTGAGCGGGTTTTTTTGTCTCCCTTTCACAAGGAGTTTGCGATGTTCACACGTTGCGGGTTGGCGTCCCTTTTTATGCGGTGTATGACCAACATCGCGGCGTTTCCGAAGGATGTGGTACCTTTTCCCTCTCAGAGACTCGGCGCTTCTTCTTATTTGATATTGCTGCCAGTATGCTTGAGACAGAGCGTTCCAGGTCAAATCTCGGTTTGCTTCCAACCAGGGCAGCAGGTTTTCCTCCTCCCAGGTTGACCAACCGACTGTACTATGGGGGGCCATTACTCAGCTGAAGAGAAGCAGAGTTCAGAAAAAATATTACAGTAAGATGCAGTTCAACTGTGAGGTGCTTTAGCTCAGGATTCTGTGCAGGAGGATCCACATCTTTATGAAGTTCTCGGTGAACAGATATTCTGTCATATATCATTTCAACTGTTCAGTGTGTTGAGCGCAACATTTTACTCATAATAAGCTTCGAAAAAAATCCATGGTTGGGCTCTTGCAGCGTCTTGGCGAAGAAAAGAAAAAGAAAAAAACTGGTGCGCAGATTTTGAACTGTTGAACATCACTTCAACTGTTGAGCAAACGGAGAGTGTCGTTTATTCAACGCTCTTCTAAGGGTGGGAGTCAACGTTCGATGTAATAATTAGAGTTTAACAATAGCCCGATGCCAGGGATGGCAAATGAGACTTCATTTTGCGAAAATATCCTCCTGCGACTTGGATTCGGTCGAGTGTAGGTATAATAAAGCAATGGTGAGATATCCCAGCCCGGGAGCTTCAGGCCTGGCCAATTTTGAAAAGTCTCCAAAGGTGGGCGTAACCGAGTCCTCAAAAACTCATGGAAGAGAGTTCACGGACGTGACAGATTCCGTAGACTTCGACAAAAATTGGCATTACTGGACGTCTCCTCTGTTTTACGAACTATTTGTCTTGGCCCCGCGTTAATTAAATAACGATGGATGCACAGAGGCTGCCACAACTCCCCTAAGGTGAGATTTGTAGCCAAAAGAGGTTATCGTACTATAGGTGATTTTGGCTATTGTGAAAATGCCCGTACTGAGTTCTCATGAATGATGCGGATAAAGTAAGACTAGGTTGACGTATGTGTTACCCTACAGATGTGACCGACACAAGATGCGGACACCCACCATGCGCCTCATATATAAATTATTCTTGCTCACTTTATTAAAGTCACTAGCATCTTGCTGGCTCGAATAACCCCAGCATTTACTCCATCAAGGTATAAATCGCAGCTTATTGTCCCACGTCGAGTCGTGCTGTTCCGACTTTCTTCGATAGATATATAAGGGAAGCTGACACCATTGTCTTCTTCCTCCATTCCTTCACATACCATTTACTGGCGAAATGCGTCGATTCTTCTTCACACTATCTGCCATATTCTACATGCCTTATTCTACCGCTAGTACTCTAGGCGTCGTTGATGTCGGCAACCAGTGTTTGATATGGTCAAATGGCAACCATGGCTGCACAGGTCATTCGAATTCATTTGCTCTTCCAAATGCAGAAGACTGCTCGAGTAAGACATCTACTGCTTTCAGCTTATGAATGGTTAGCTAACGAGTCTCTAGAGTTGGGCCGAGGCACGAACCACGCCAGCCATGACTTGCCAATGGTGTCCGTCGAGGCATGCAATACGGTAGAGGGCCTGCCAGCGGTGTGGATTCTCATAGAAAAGACCGGCCGGCTTACTTTCTTCAACCAGCAAGGAAACATTTCGGCCTGTACACTGAGTGATGGCCTCAAAGTGGGCAGCACGTGCGAGGCTGTGGACTCGGAAGCTCTTCGGGAACTGTCTTTGCAGTGAGAGAACGCTACCTCTCGGTCAAAGTTTTCCCCAAGACATATATTTGAAATGAGGAAGCTATCAGAGAAAGAAACTATTGATACTTCCAGGGAAAGAACAATATGCAATAGTCTATATTCCCTTGACTTTTGCATGATGAAGTCTTCCCGAGACGATAATTCATACTAGAATCAATCATTTTGTTCGTGAGAAATTGATCTTTTGGTTTTACAAGCCGGTAGGCCTGGTGGCTCATAGTCCACCCTAGATTTAGTTCAGTACTCCCTTTCTTGTCTTTTTAGGCAGGCATGGCTCTGCCCGAAGGGTCATGTGCTGTTAGCTCCGCTCGCAAACGAGGTAGTGATTCTCAAAGATCAATTGGGTTTCGGATATCTATAATGTCTTAGCCGCTGTCACAGTGACGCCCTCAAAGACGCACGTTTCGACGTGGTCAACTCGCACATCGTCACGCCAAGACATCAATGAACGCAGATTGCCGAAACAGGTCCGATTAGAGGCAGCTTCAAAAACAAATCGAGCGATACGCGATTCAGGCTGTCTGTAGGCTTCAGTATGCGTTGACCTACTCTAATTTTTCGTGCAGCATTAGTAATTCTTCTACTGGTCACTCATAATGTATATGTATTGTATGCCATCAACTTTCAGGCTCATGTGATGCAACATCAACATTGAGTAATGTTCTCGCTTTTCAACCCGTAGCCAAACCCGTCGTAGACGTCGGCCTTCAAGCCCAGATTCAAATTGCTGCCTGTTTTTTGCAAGATTAACGACAAGTCTACAGCATCTGTCAGGTGCAGGAGTAAAGCTGCAACCCTCTTTTTATTGCTTTATATCTTGCTTTGCTGTCCTCAAGTGGACACAAGTCTGTGCTGGAATGGCACGTGATCAAATTCCGCTGCAATGCAACGGCGCAGAACCGCGACCCCCAACGCTTCTTCGTTCCCTGCCACCCCTCAATGCGTTTGAGAGGGACTTGACTGGATGAGCCCTCAGCACCGATCTGCTGTTTCAGATTTTATTAAAGAACAAACCCTTGGCTTCAATTTCCCCAACTCTATGACCGGAGAAGTCCCATTCGCTTCCTGACTCCCTTCACCCAGCCGCAACCTCTCCGTTCCGATAATCAACGGAACATGTCGCCACGAATACCTAAAGCGGCTCTTCACCTACTTGGGAGCGTATCTTTATATCATCGAGACAAAGGACAAACTCATGAAGAGCGCCGTTCAGCTTTTGCGCCTATATGATACCCGGCGACATGAGACTGGAATCTACAGTGAAGGTCTCTTCTACGATCAGTTCACCAATCACAATGTACGGTTGATTCGAAGTAGTTCGACCAAATGGATATTACGGACACGCAGCCGTCGCAGCGACCCGCGAACACAAGACATACACATGGCAGATGATGGAGTGGCGTGAATGGAGACTGGGACAAACCAGGGGCGGTGCTGCGCAAAGACGTGTTCGTATCAGACGACTTCTCGGCGTCAAAACGTCGTCGAAACCAACGGCCTTCTAAGTACCGCCTCTCGCTTTGAAAACGCGATTCGGAAAGTCACATGAAGCGCTCTCGGTCTCGTCAACTAGCTGCAACCGCACAAGAGCATAGTCGGCTTGAAGCAGCAATAGTGACTCAGGACTGTATTTGCCATCCAGGGTAGCGTCGCACAGTCGACCCTCGGTCGGCCGAAGAAACAATTGTATCTGCAGAGAAAAGGAGGGAGAAATTGATCGCGACATCAAACGAATTTCACTAAAAGGAGGACGAATAACACGGCATCATTGCATATCTGCTTGTTTCGTAACCTGATCAACCAGTGATTTCCTGATCAAACTCACCCCCGGGAAGATTCGCAGTCGCCGTAAGCCTCTAGGTCTCATGAATCGGCTACATTGTCAATTTATCTAAGAACGAGCATTTGGATATAAAGACATGCATATGTATTGTGCCAGGACACTTGATTGGAACGACCCTCTCCTTGACATGACACACTTCCTTTGCGAGCTACAACCGGGGCAAGGAAGCATCGCATTCAATTTGGGATTGGTCCATTATTGTCACATGAGCAACCCAAAAAGACGCCCTGATCCGCCCATCTAGAGAACATACCACAACTTTCGTCTTGGTTCCATGTCAATCGATGGGAGCAGTATTTTTTTCTCAATTTGCTAAGCCAGAAGTCTCAGCGCGGCATTGACAAAGGGAAATGATATTCTCCGGCAAGAGCTCAGGAGGGCTCTAGTCATTGTCCGGTTGAATCGTACGGTTGAACGCGGTCGTCCATAGCAATAGTGGCGCAGTATGCTATGGTGACGACAGCGACTCTTTGACAGCCATCGGCTTTGAAGATGTGAACTGATTCACGTTCCTGATTTCTTGAACCGGAATACACATTTGCACCCTGCGGTCACAGTGCAACGGTGGAAGGGTTAAGGCATAGACTTTATCCAGCTCAAGTGTCACTTTGCGCCTCATTCAAGTCTGTTCATCTCAACCATTTTGAACGCGACTTGCTATCGAGCGAACACAAGGACTGCCTATCTATGGTACAAGCTGTCTACCTCGGATCTTCGAAATCACGAACCCTTCCGAGTTAAATTCAAAGACCCATTGGGACATTTTTAATTTTAATGATAGTGTCGACGTAGAGACTGCGTATCATCAGACTAATTATCATCTACACCAAAGAGTATTGTTGGGCGCTCGCCAGAGGTTTTGAAAGGTGTGCAAGTGCGGGTCAAAACATTGAATTCCAAAATGATTATGTGAATTGTCGTGTACTGAAGGAAAACACCGCGGTGAGTCAAGCCACTGGCGATGGAGGAAATTTCCACATGATGCACTAGTACAATACTAGATGTAGAATCTTTGTTTATCGAACTCTTCTGAAAATTCCTGACGTGACCGTGAAGCCTCTTTCAGGTACGTATAGCTCACCTGGCCAGCATTTGCCTCGGCCAGAGCATGCGCAATTGCTGTGACGTTTTTGATCTAGTCATGTCAGCCAGGAAGCGAAAAATTCCGATCAGCGGTGTGGGACCCACCTCTCGCCCGTTCAGCTTTAAGCCTTCCAACCACCTAAGATCATCCTCCGTAATAATGGCAGGCCCTTTGCCCGTGCGCGCCTTGTTCAGGAAGTTGGACCAGAGAGCCCTGCGAAACTCCCTGCTCAAGTCTTTATATTTGAGAATGATATGGGTCCGACTGAGGACCGCATCATCAAATTGGATACCTCGATTCGAGGTCAAGAAAAGAATCCCTTGGTAATATTCCAGCTTCCGCAGAAATACAGTCACCAGACGATTATGGATATCTTGGTAAGATGTGCGCTGCTCCATGAACGCATCAGCCTCATCCAAAAGCAGTACGGCTTTGAAGTGATTGGCGATTTTGAAGACAGTCTCTAATTGTTGCTCAAGCGCCTTGGAATCACCGTGGCTAACAACCAGCTCCCCTGCAGAGATCTGACAAAGTCAGCGAGGTCACGACTAGCTTCACATGCTTCACATTTGGCTCTTACCGAGTATAGAGGCAATTTGAAATGCTCTGCTGTTGCCTCAACCGTAAATGTTTTCCCGACACCGGGTGGACCACTAGCATGGGTTAGAAAAAATCATTGACATATCCATAGTCAAGCAAACTCGCGAACATACTTCAATAGAACGGTGAGTCCTCGCCCCTTCCCATCAATCATATCGTCAAATGGCACCGTCGGTATCAAGCCCAGGCGTGTCTTGGCCATGGATAAGAGAAGTGTCTTTTTCTCATCCGGAATTTGCAAGTGGTCGAATAATTCAGGCGACCACTCCACGTCTCTCAGAGCACTGACTGCGCATTCCACTGATCTCATATTAGTCAGGTCTCAGGCAGTAAGCAAGTACGCTACATACCGAATATTTTGTCCTTGAAGCTGAAACAACAAACGGTCGGACAAGCGATCAACAAATCGGCCTCGCCCAAATTTTGTGGGTCTATGCCGTCTCCTCGCATTTTCTCCTTTGCTTGCTCGCTTTCTGCCCTGGTCGCATGCATATCAAGGAAGGGACCGCCACTTCGTTCAGACATGCTGCGCAGAGACGGCCGAGAGTAGTTTGGTTGCATTTTATAGAAAAATGCGGCGTCCACTGCGACTCGGCTGTCGACATTGACTTTCATCATCATCCCTTTCTCGACAAAAAATGCGCTGCCTTGACAGTGCCGAATGTGTGAGCCAGAAACATCTCGGAATTGTCGACCTCTCTCGATCAAATCTTTCCGGACCTGTTCATGACTCGCATGGTGGCAGAGAGGGTAAGCCGCGAGAGTCGCGATCGGCTTTGACCCCCGGAATTTAGGTACACGGAGAAAGACTCCGGAGTCGCCGAATTTGAACCCATTGTAATCAAGGAATCGGCATTCGAGATTGTACCACGTCTCATCGTCTTCTGTTACCTCTTCACCCGCTTCGAATATGACGCACCGTGGGTCTTCTGTGCCAAAGCATTTGGTAAAGACGTAACAGCCAGGCTTGAACAGCGCCCAAAGAAGGTCGTACGTGATGTAGCCGTGCAGCAACATGGACGAGACGCGCTGCGAGGTGGCTGTATATGCCTCCTGAAGGTGGCCGACGAGTAGGTTCACATCCGCATGAGCTGATTCGTGGTCAGGACCATTGTCCTGGTTACCTGCATAGCTCTCAAGCTCCGGGAGAAAATGGAAAAGAATATTTCGTTCAATCTATCTGAGGTCAGTGGTCTTCTTTGAGAGGAGACCAGGGTCAAGTACAGTTGGCTTGTCCTCCATCAGGCTGATGGCCTTGACGCCACGCAGCACTACACGAAGCGCGTCACGCAGGCCTTCTGATTTGACATCAATGTATGGGATCGCCTTTTCGGAGTGCTGGTCTGGTAAAAGTATTAGTGAGGCCCCAGTGCGCTAGAAACCTTTATTCATACCCACGCGCTCACGCACAACGAATGCAAATCCGGCATATTCGTCCAAGCCGTCGCTGGTCTTGAGTGATTCAGTGATCTTGTATTTGTACGCGTATTTGTCCCACCTGTACACACGTCAGATATTTTCTGAATGTGATATGGAAGGGGTTATTGCGGCTCTCACGTTTCCACAATTGTTGTAAATTGGGGGTTTGAGGCCCGTTTCTCGAATGACTTGAAATCGTCCGGTGTGGTACAAATCGGATTTTCGACATCAAGCCCTTCTGTCAGCTCGGCCTTCTCTGCCTGGTCATTGCTGAATAAGCAAGAGTGAGATGGCTCAGTTTGTATAGAGAGTTTGGCCGATGCATCCTCCAACAATTTCTTCAATCGAACTAAGTCGAGACGTGGTGTGAGGTGACCTCGGAAGATGGGAGTGCTCGGAGGTTGATGGTAAGAAGGGTCGGGTACCAGGTGCTCAAGAAATACAGTAAAGAGACGCATTAGATCTTTGAGGGTCGCAGGAGGCATAACTGACTCTTCAGGCTGACTATCAGCTGACGTCAAGCCATGGAGCGAGGGGAGAGAAGAGTCTAGTGCCATGTCGTGAGAATTGAAAAACTGAGAACTGCCTTCAGGGATGAGAGTCTATCAGGAAGCAAGTTTAGAAAGTCTGTGATAATGAGGAAACCCCAACTCTCAGGAATCGCTCCTATTTATGTTGATCTTCCGCCAGATCGCTTTGTGCTAGAGATGTTCCTTCCCCGCAAGATCCGCCATCAAGGCATTGCAAGTAGATCAAAAAAATATGTTCGCAATTTCAATTGGTCTGATCTAGTCACCATGCAGGTGGCATGCCTTTGCGTCGACGCGCCGAGTCAAGAGTCTATAGGTATTGAAGTACTCGCGTAAAGAAGCGGTCGAGTAGTGGCCAATCAATATTACAATCACAGAATTGTGATCCTTGTGGAAGGGTAGCACGTATCCGTGATCAAGATGAGTAGTACAGAATTGTGATCAGTTTTGCTTAGGGCGAATTAAGGGGGGAGTGGCCATACCTTGATTGGGCGCGATGCAGTATGTACAACGCTTGGGTCAATGATATACGCCAGATTCATAGACAAGATGGATCCTATAGCATTGGGAAGACGAGGGTTATCCCAGATGAACAGCGCGTAGATCTCGTCGGAGGTAATGTGAAGTCCGTTTCTGAGACAGAACTTTAAGTATTCTTTCAGGACGATATCTGGATAGCAGCGCCCTATTGTTTCCAGTTCATAAAGATAGATCGATTTTGCTCAATTATGCAAAGGGATCAAAGCAAGGGATTATGTGGCGAACACAGTATAGGAGCTTTAATGAGTAACCCTCTGCTTTTCGCCTTAGTGAATGCTCTTTTGTATTCTTGGACTGTGAACATGCTGACTGGATATGTTTCCCCGAACTCAATCGCAAGAAGCTGGACTTTGAAATGATAAGCTTGGCACTACCAGAAAATTCAGAGTTGTTCTCCCTCTTCTGGTCGGATTCCGAAGATCGTCCTAAACGCATTGAAGCACAGCCGCCCAACCATGACAAAATCTCCAGGATCAGCTAGAGCCCAAGCACAACATTCGAGCGCAATACTTTTGAGGAGAGGATTGACGATATATGACTTCATTGAGCTTGCGCGAGCCGCTAAATTCATCACCGCGGGACAATGCATGTCTGTTGAATTGCGACTTCAAGGCTTGTCAGCACAAGAGTTCTTCGAACGTCTATTTGGCTAGGATGAGCTGAAATCTTACGCAATGATTACCAAAGCCCACCATTTCAGCGCGCATAAGTGTCTATATCATTATAAACTTCCGCTCAGTTAAATAGGGGTTTGGCTAGTCTCTTACATTCTCGGCAGGACCTAGATTCACGATTTCATCTGGATTCGATGTCGGACAACCACTGATCATTCTAGACACTGAGAAAAGATGGCATCTGACCGGAGAGTCTTTTACCTCGATGAGAAATTGTGCTTTCCATGTTGACGGATTATGAAATTCAGGCGGTTTCAATTATAAACTGAAAACGACACTGAGAGTGAGTGCTTCCTTGTAGTTTATAGCGTCCGGAAGATGGATTCAATTAAGTTTTGTCAAACCATTGTTCTTGGAAAGCGCAAGGGTGCTGCGCGACAAACGGGACAAACGTATAAAGCGGATGGAACAGGTAGACTGTAGCTATAGTCACCCCACGGGTGTCATCAACTTAGATTGAGAGCCTATCTTTCACTCTACTATCTAGCCACTGTATCGACATTATTAATATGCCCGTTCATATACTGATATTTGCGAAGAAAATAAAATTTACATGACCGACGGGTATATGAGAAGTTTCATTTCATTCATATGGGAGTCTTGAGACACTCCCAGAGGAATAATATTATTCTTATTCGATCTATACTTCAATTCGACCGCTGTGCAAAGCTCCAGTGATGGCCAAATCCGCCCCAGTTGTGTAGGAAGCACCGCTACATAGGAAGTACGCCACAGCCATGGTCAAATCTTCAGTTTGACCAATTCTTCCAAGTGGAGGGACCCTTTTGAATACCTCCTGAAGCTCAGTAAATTGCTTAGACATATCAGTGGAGATGAATCCTGGCGATACAGTGTTCACTCGAATATTGAATGGGGCTAACTCCACACCGAGTGTCTGGCCCATTAGCTTGATGGCAGCTTTTGAGCCACCGTACAAAGATACCCTCTGCGCTGGAATTGCACAATGAGCAGCAATGGATGCAATCATCACAATGGATCCACCCGTTCCTTGCTCTTTCATTTGGCGTGCAGCCATTTGAGCGCAGAAAAAGGAACCGAGTACCTCAATAAACCATTAGATTCATGTTTTCGTAGCTGCCACAGAATACTTACATTGACGTCTAGCATTTTACGAGCATCTTCCCATGTGTGATTCAAAAAAGGCTTGTCCATAGCTACCCCAGCAGCTGTGATACTACATGACGAATTAATCAATGCTTCTCCGTCGTAGAGCTTTGAGGGACGTACCAGTTGTCTATTTTATCAAAGTCCTTAATGCATTGCTCAAATGATTCTTGCATGCTCGTCATTTGGGTAACGTCCGTCCTGCATATTGAGGAGACATTAGCATTAGGCTCAATATCACGGAACACAGGGCCTAATACGGATAGAATTTGAACTTTGTCCCGTAACGGTGCTCGAGATCTTTGAGATCCGCCTCTGGCTCTCGAACATCCATCAAGACCACATCACTGCCAAGGTCTGCCGTGCCTTTCGCAAGATCTAGTCCGATTCCACGAGATCCACCTTTTGTAGCCCAACATGGTTAATACGAGATTAGAGTGACAACTAAACGACAATGGGCGACTTCACATACCCGTGATTACAGTGACTTTGTCTTTCAATGAGAGCCTCGAGAACATGAAGCCTTTAGGTGCTCTGTTAGACGCAGTTGTCATGAAGGTAGCCTCAGGCTTGGACAACTTTGAGGTTGCAGGTATGATGCTACTGCCCAAGACGGGATAATAAGAGGTCATTCTCCGCATATAACGAGGAAATCCCTCCATCTTTGCCATCGAGTAAACCATTGTCTCGGTAGAATATAGTAGAGTGTTTATTCAATTTCAAAGAGATTAGGTCTTCATATATGGCTAACCCCGCAACAAGCTGAAAGGTCAATAGATGTAACCAAGTTGCCCAATTCCAATAATTATGTGGCATTGAGGTATCCATGCAGCAAGATCTTGATCACGGTGGGAACCCCGCATAATCGACGGGATTTCAAAATCCGGGGTAGCCAGTGCATGCAAACCTTGTTTCTGTTCTCGTTACCTGGCTGCATACCATTTCAATCCCGAAAGTAAATTCTCGACATTGCTGGCCAGAATGAATCCAAATAATATCTTATCTCGTATCATCACTTCCGTTCGCCCGCCCTATACACCAACAGTAGATCTAGCTTACTGATCGGCCCCATTGCGGGGTTCGACCCCAGCTTTGTCAAGCTCTAGAGCACCTTAAATTCGTCATGCTGTTCATTTGATTACCTCAGTCGGACAATGTCCCATGGAATTAGGATCCCGACGTAGATGTGGCCAATGACAATTGCCACCCCCTGGTTTTGGGGATGAGAATTCCGTACGCTTCTCGCGTCTAACAATAATGAATATAAGCCTCTGGTAGAGACTCTCTAAAGCCTATTCCAAGTAGTCTTTTTACGTCACAGAAATCAATATTATATCTTAGTCGAAGTTCCTAACGCCGACTCCGCGTATAAAGACAAAGTCGTTCCAGCTTTTTAGACCACAGTAACCGGGCTGCCACTTAAGAGCCACCTATTCTGCTATTGGGCTTGAGCGGACGCATTTTACGAAACTTCCAAAATGTTTACTTTGAACTATGTCGAAGGCAGAACACTGTATCGTCTGATGAGCTTTTGTTGCCGTGTAGTAAGATTTATCCCATGTGATCTAGCGCATCCTTCTTATTTGAGCTGTATTGACTTTTGACAAGGCATTTGGTCTTTATGGGTATGTTGAAATTTCTTTTGGTGGCTGATCATCAATAAGTCAGCTAAATTGATTCAGATACGATGCTGGAGTACTAGGTGGGGTGCAAGACACAGAACCCTTCCTCAGTGCAATGGGTGTAAGTCCCTCTTAAGCATATCTGGCTACTCATGATAACTGTTCTAGAATCCCACCGGGCCATACATTATTCCATTAATAGCCTCCAGCTACACCTTGGCAGCCTCGGTTTGTTCTCTGTTGGTCTCTGTGATTGGTATGCCAGTCGGCCGGAGGGGCTGTATTCTACTTGGAGATGTTCTGGTCGTTATTGGAGGCATTCTTCAGGCGACATCCTGGTCTGTGGCTCAAATCATCGTTGCCAGGGTTATATGTGTACGTGTTATCCCCCTTTCTTGTCAATATGAGAGGTACTGACATAGGAAAACGAGATTAGGGCTTTGGAATTGGAGTATGTTTTCCTACGCTGGTGAATTCTCGTAGCCTTCTAACTGGGCCTTTAGTTCATTTCGTGCGCTGTGCCAACATACATGGTAAGTTACTAGAGTTGAGCGTTAGTTCTTTGAATAATTAGGCTGACCTGAGAAACAGGCGGAGATGAGCATTGAAGTCAAAAAGCGCGGTCCGGAGGTTGCTGTGCAGTGTATCTTTCTTATTGGAGGATGTGCAGTGGCTTACTGGGTTGATTTCGGTTTTACTCGGATGGACAACCAGCTTTCATGGGTATGTACTATCAATATTCACAAAACTTATCATGGATATTTAATATTACCTAGCGGCTTCCAATTGCCTTCCAATCTCTTTTTGCGTTGATTTCGGGAGTATTTATGTTTTTGCTACCTGATACCCCGCGATGGTACTACGCGCGAGGTCGTCACGACGAAGGAGACAACATTCTTGCACGTCTCCATGGCTGTCAACTTTCGGATCCAGCTGTTCAGCAAATGCGACTCGAGATCCTCAACACCATTAGGATCGAAGAGGAAAAGATCAGTCGTTTTAAGATCTTGGATCTTATTTGGGACAGAGGCAACCTGAAGGCCGGTAGACGAATCCGTATCGCTTTTATCATCATGGCCTTGCAACAAATGATGGGTATGTGCTCTGTGTCCGCAAGCAGCAAAAAAGGATGCAGACTTTGATATGTTTGCTAACTGCCTTTGTGTTCTAGGGATCAACATTTCCGTATACTACGCAACAATCATCATAGGACAAGCTGGGGTCTCTCCAACCCTTTCGCAGCTACTAGCTGCAGTAATGAACACAGTTTTTGCTCTTGGGTCAACACTACTTCCTTCCACCATTGAGCGTGTCGGCAGGCGAGCAGTTCTCATGTATTCAGCAGCTGCAATGATGATCTGCCTCTCAGTCTTCGTTGCTATGATTGGAAAGTCGAGCCCAACGTTGGCTGAACAGTGGACAGCTATTGCATTTATTTTCATCTACAATTTCATTTTCGGTTATGGATGGATTGGAGTCTGCTGGCTGTATGGTCCTGAGGTAAGGACACTGTCTCATGTTTTGCTCAAAAAAAGTGCTGATGTGGAATTCTTTGACTTAGATTGCTCCTCTGAAGTTGCGACATGTTGCGGGCGCAGCTGCAGCTTTCGGTGAATGGATATTTTCTTTCATCACAGTATTTGCTGGGGGGATTGGCCTTCGTACCGTGGGCTGGAAGATGTGGCTTTGGTGTCTCCTCTCCTGCGCTACGGCAGTGATCTTCGTCTATTTCATGTGTCCGGAGACCACAGGGAGAACACTGGAAGAAATCGACTTTCTTTTCAAAAACGAAACCGAGGAGGAAGTCGATTCTAACGACACTGGCAACCACGATTCTGAGAACGCGGACAAAAAGCATGCCACCCATATGGAATTGGTCTAAGCTGAACTAGCACATTCAATACGGGATATTGCTCGGAGCTTCCCAAAAAGCTTCTTTTCGCTCTTCCTTATTTTTCTATGTCTATGCTCATGAATGTCAATGAACGTATCTTACTTTCATATTATATTCCAAAGTAGTTAGAAGGCCAGAGTTGATGTAACGTATTTCACAAGCGAGCCGTCACCGAACCAAAAAATTGCGTCGCGAACGCGTCCTTTGTTCTTTAACCACCCACCATGCCACCAAAACACAATAATTCGGCCGAAAAAAAACCAGCCAAGAAGGATGAATCTTACTTACTATGAAAGCTATTAAATAACAAGAAATTCCTACAGTCACTGCTAGACCTGTGCAAAACCCATGGGTTTTACCCATGGGCCGAAACCCACGCTAGTATGGGCCGGGTTAGGTTACCTTGGCTGGGCCCATGGGTTTAGGTACCATGGGCCATAGGTTTGGGATCGAGCCCATGGTAACCTATGGGTTTGTCAATAGTGGGTGCAAATTTCGTATAATTTATACAGATTTATGAAGGATTTTTGTAAAATATTACTAAATTTAAATAAATTTAGTATCATTAAAATCCTTGATTTTCAAGCATTATAGAAATATATATATATATATATATATATAATGGTATAGTGGCCTGTGGTGGATATATATATTTTCAACGGGGGTCAACTTTAGTGATCGACACTAAAAAATTACCTAATTAGGTAGTTTTCTAGAAGAAAGCTTCTAGCTCATTACCTATTTAGGTAATATTATAGAAGGTTCTAGAAGGCACTAAACCCAATTAGGGGGGGTTGAGCCCCCCCCTAAATAGGTAATAGGGACCCACTCTGGCCCCACTTACATAACTGTAAAATCTAGTTAGTCAACCAAAATCAGTCCCACTATGGGTAAACCATAGGTTACTGTCGGGATTTTGACTTCTTGTATGTAAGATTGTATCGTCCGATGACACGGACGCTTAGTTTATCCGTTCTCCGTATTATGTAAGGCACTTACTGCCATAAAACTCCGCTCATTAGGAAAATCAGAAACCAGATTGAACACCACACACAGAGCGACCGATTGGTTGATTTTTACCATTTTTCCCTTGCTCCTACAGTTACCCATGGGTGCTTACGTAAAACCCATAGTTTGGTGGCCCATGGGCTAATTAGTTAGCCCATGGGTTTAGGCACCATGGGCCGTGGGTTTAGGATCAAGCCCATGGGCCCCCTTTTGCACAGGTCTAGATTTAATAGCTCATCAATATCTAATCTAAACTAATTTAATATAACCCCCTATAGTTCTTAGGCTAGCCGTACCTATAATACCTACAAATCTTTTCCTAAATAGCCCTATAATACCTAATTACCAATAATTCCTTTATCTATAACTATATAATAATAGGTATATTCTTTAGTAAATAGTTATATAATCTTTTTTTATAGAAATTACTTAAGAGACTACTACTAATATTAGTATAACTACAATAAATTATACTAATCTTTAAGATTATATTATATATTAATTAAAAAAGCTCTGATTTATATATGATTCATACTTATTATACAGTAGTTTCTAATGTACTTTATAGTTTCTAGTTTAATTTATTATTTTTTCTTTACAGTTTACCTGTAATTTTTATAATTTAAAACAAAGAAGAAAATAGATAATTTAGACTTACTAAATTTGGTAAAGTATAAAAAATTATACAATTTTAGCCCCACTATAGGTAAACTATAGGTTACTGTTGAAGCAAGGAAAAATGGTAAAAAATCAACCAATCGGTCGCTCTGTGTATGGTGTTTAATCTAGTATCTGATTTTCTTAATGAATGGAGTTTTATGGCAGTAAGTGCCTTATATAATATAGAGAAACGGATAAACTAAGTATCCGTGTCATCGGACGATACAATCTTACATACAAGAAGTCAAAATCCCGACAAATAATGAAGGAAGATCAGAGATTAGTCTACCTACAGAAGCAACGCTACCATTAGCCAGCTACAGTAGCATACTTCGCCGCATACAATCCTCCTTGCAATCCTCACTCCAATCCTTTATACCCCCTTAAGCCAATACGCTTAACAGTGTGCCAGGGAATCTAAATCACCAACCTGGGTTTTCAAGGTAAAGGGGAACAGCCTTAAAAAGTCAGACGAATTATAAAATTTCAGAAAGGAAAAAATTAAATAAATGAACCAGCTTCGAACAGGAAGGCAAATGATGGAAGCGCCGCGTTTTACGTACACCAACCGAGTGATGGTAACTGAGCGTCAAAGATTTACGGCGCACACATGGCGTAAGTTGCAACATTGCCCGAACTCACAAAAAAATAAAGAAAAATAAAATAAAATAAAAAATAAAATCAAAAAAAAGCTCATACTTGCAAATTCTTTTCTTAATCCAGTAAGTCAGCAACCGGGAGGCCTTTACCACGACCGCAGATGGGGAATTAGATAGTCAGGCATCTATTCCGGGAGAACCCGAACGTTCTCTGAATGACTAGGAACGCCATCCTTCAACACGAATAGCATATAGTAACCAGGCTGGGCAATGCCGGCCTGTGCCGGCAGCTGGAAGGTATACTTGTTGTCTCCGGTCTTGGTCAACTGAACACTGACACGGCGCTGGTCAGTATTGACGGTGTGAGTGGCCGAGCCGTAACGGATGAGCGATGCAGTCTGGTCAACATCACCGGCGGTGGTAACCTCGATAGTCTGGCCAGCCTTACCCTCAGCAGGAGAAACGCTCTGGATGGCGGGACGATCGGTCTTCACGCTTCCATCGCTGTTCAACAGGTATGGGGGAATGTAGATCTGGCCGTCAAAGTGGTTGGCAGCGCAGTCTCCGCAAAGGCCACCGCCAGCAGTGAAGACAGTACCATCCCGAAGCAAAAGGGATAGACTATGGTAAACACGGGCAACAGTGTTCTTCTCTTGCCGGATCCACTTGCCACCATTTTGGTCGGGAATGAAACGCTCTGAAACATATACTGAGCCTTCTTCATGGAAAGGAAGGCCTTTCTTTTGGCCACCGTTAACAAAAACACTGCCGTCGGGCAAGACCACAGAAGAGTGGAAAGTACGCTTGTAGAACATTTGGTTCTGTGTCTTTTGAACAGATGCATTCTTGCCAGGCTCACCGATAGAGATGATAGCAGCGTAGTTTGTCGCAGGCTCGTCCTCGTAGTAGATAGAGCCACCGAAGGTGAGAATCTTGCCGATATCGTACATGACTGCGTTTCCGCACATAGCGTCCTGATCGCCAGTGCGATCTCCAGCAGGAGAGACATTACCATTGCCAGATGTGTAGTACCAGTTCATAGCCTTGCTGGGGCCAGCCTGGAAGACAGTGCCATTTGTCCAAGCGAACAGCCAGCCGTGATTGTCTTGTCGGTAACTGCGCCTATCAGCCGTGAGCATAGGCCCAACCCTGGCATCCGGAATCTCAATCCACTTGTTCTGGATAGTATCGTAGAGCTCGCCATCCTTGCCTTGGGCGGCAGTATCACGCCGACCCAGAGACGCGCCATCGCCACCAACTCCGCCACTGAATGAGCCACCAATGACGAAGATACGTCCATCTGACAGGGTTGAAGTTGCCTGGTATCCACGTTCAAGATGCATAAGAGCTCCTTTGAACCATGCGTTGGCGGTGGCGTTGAAAATACTGGTTCGACGCTCATCAGTGCCGCCAGTGACAACAAACTTTCCGTCCCCATCGATGGAGATACCAGGACAGAACATATCATGTCGAGTATTTGACACAAGCAGTTGAGAAACAGAGTGGCTCTCCGGGTGCCAAGTAGCTGTCTGCGTTTCACCGCCAGCACTCTCAGTGAACTGATCATATCCCCACGAGGACCAAGTTACGACTGCGCCGGTAATTGGATCAACCGCTGCGGAAACCGGAACCAGTGGAAGATTGATAGTAGTACCCCAGGCACCGAGAGAGGGGTTGGGTGCAATGAAGTCGGTTTCATAGATCTCCAGATCGGCAATGGAAATGCTGTCTTCCCCAGAAGTAGACAGTCTGACCCAGCTTGCCTTTCTAGGCTGAAAAGCCGACAGCTTCTGGGCCTGATCGGGGTACCAGGTACCGTACGCAACCTCATCCCAGTTGTTACCATCAGTACTGACAAATATCTGATGGCTCTCGATCGCGTTGCCAGATACGTCCTGTCTTGGGACCATGGTCAGACCGTTCACGGCATGTTCCCCACCCAGCTGAATCGTAATACTTTGGGATTGGTCAGCCGAGCTGGTCCATATAGTGTCGGTCGAGTTGTCAGCTATGTTCCCGCATTCGCTGACAGAGGAGGAGCATGTAATCTGCCATTTCGAGCGGTCGATGGTGTTACCCTGCGGCAGAGGCTGAGATACAGTAGCAACGTCTCGGCCACCGATTCGGGCAGTGTCAGGTGTAGTACCCTTCTGCCACAGATGCTCTAGTCGGTCATAGTCGCTCGCGTAGGCTGTTCCTAGCAGGAGCGCTCCTGCAGACAATGCGTATCTCATGACTGGTTGTCGCGTGCTTTGGTGGCGAAATGCAGAGATTCAAACAGAGAATGCTGCATATGAGAAAGTTGGCAGCTTATTTGGTTGCAGTGCTCGACCCTTTTAAGATGATCATTTTCACCTTGTCATGCATTTTGTAGTCCAGTAATATTGCTGTCTCAGCATGCCATTCATGGCAGGGAAACGCGTGAAACATGTAGAGCTTGGTAACACACATCAATCTTTCTTTTCAAATCCCTGCAGTAAGGTGCAGAATGTTGCTAGAATGCCGTCTCACATATACTGTAACCTTTCGCCAAGGGGCGCCAAAGGCACCGTGCATCATGGACACACCGACTATTGCTTCGACACGAGCAGAAAGATGTCCAGTGTTAATCAAAGTCTTGATTGTTATCATAATGGAAATATTGGAAGTACTAGCGTGTTTGCTTTGTCCACCCCCTTGAGGCATGCTGAATAGTAAGTGGATTGTGAACCGAAGTGCTGGGGTCTAACCCCTGAAAGCCCCGACGGATTAACTGTAGAAGCAAGGGAGAAAATGGTAAAAAATCAACCAATCGGTCGCTCTGTGTGTGGTGTTCAATCTGGTATCTGATTTTCCTAATGAGCGGAGTTTTATGGCAGTAAGTGCCTTACATAATACGGAGAACGGATAAACTAAGCGTCCGTGTCATCGGACGATACAATCTTACGTACAAGAAGTCAAAATCCCGACATTAACCTTAACCGGCCCGTACCTGAGCTAAGCATTCGGCCAGTCCACGTGACCTTATACACCTAGTTCATGCCTTCTACGGCCTCACAAGACAACACAAGACAAGAACCTGACTGACGCACATACCTCACAGCACTCCAGTACCAACTGTAACACGAATGTCAGCCACAACATTTGTCCATGCAATGTAACCTTCCTGATCATCCAATTAAAATTATGCTGAATGCACATTGTGCAGAACTAGTTCATACACAGTAGCGCGCGTTGAACTGCTAATTTTCTCATACAGGTTTTCCTTGCAGCACCCACTAATTGTGTTAATAATAGTCCGTATTCTTCTATTGAGGATTCCTTCTGTAAATTCGAGAATATGCAAATTTTGTCTGGCCGCATGCCTGACCTTGCATGCAAGGGTCACTGTGGGGTCCATAACATGATCCTAGGGTCTCGACTTCTTGGTTTTCAGTGTGTACCATCATATTGCCTAGCGCAGTAACCTGACCAAAACTCAGAGGTACAGGAATGATATCACAAATCTTGAAAGTCAGCATTTATATTACAAAACACTTCTTCTCAGTGGCTAGGCGTGTGTTCATCAGGCCAAATCTATCTAGGAACATACGAATGTCGGATTTCAATAGAGACTGATCTCGTGAACCCATTCATTCAGAGCCTCAACCGTCTTATTCTCCAAAATCAAGATCTTGGCACCTGCGCATGATAATACAAATCTTCCAGTGTGCTTGCTTTGTATCAATCCCATAATCTACTACCTAGCTAAATATAAAGATCCGTTTTTACTACTAGGGACCACAATTTGCAAGAGCAGGGTTCATCCAAATACGTGTACATATGAATTCAGCCAAAATTGCGGTGTGTATGAATATAGCTGACTATGTCGTACAAAAAATCTCTATCCGTGCTGAGCACTGATGACGATATGTATATATGCACCTGAATGTGTGATATGGGTGTGTGCACGGATTCAAGTTCGGAGGAACTTGCAGTACGCACGGTGCTTACATAGTTGTTCACAATCCGGATGTCTATAAAGTGAGGTCGATACCAGCATACCCTGCGACAACCTCGGAAAATTTCAGATTTAATTATTTTTCTCTCTCAAGCACTGGAATCTGAACTTCACAATTCCAAAATGGCTCAATCCTTTCCCAACCTTGACAACGTGCAAGGTGATATCTGGTGAGATCTTGTGTTTAGTCTCACATCGATCTGATATACTGACCACATGCAATATCACCAAGGCCCGGGTTATCGAAGAAGTACGAACAGTTCTTCTTCTTCCAGATCACTAGTCCCGATGCCTTCAAGCCGAATCTTAAGAGGCTCCTGGCTCAAAAAAAGATTACGACGTCGAGTGATGCAATTGATAACAGGAAGATGATTGCCGAGCATAAACAGAAAAATCCGAGTGTTCTACAGGAAATTGCGGCAGTGAACATAGCTTTCACCTTCAAAGGAATGAAAAAGGTGAGTCTCTTTATTGATCTTTCTGGCTTGGAGCCGCTATTTATTCTGCTTTTTCTCATAGATGTACCCCGAGGATGGCTTCAAAGATGATCCCTACCGCAAGGGAATGGAAGGAGATATGGTAAACGAGGGTAGAGATAAAATTCAGGAGTGGGATGATGCGTTCAAAGCGAGCAATGGGGGCGTCGACGGTGTCTTCTTCGTGTGTGGCACTGAAAAGAAGGTCAAGGAGACCACTGCGGAGCTTGCTAAGCATTACTTTAACGAAGCTCGAGGAATCAAACACGTCATCACTCTTGATGGACGGGAGCGAGATGGTGAGAACTACAAGCATGAGCAGTAAGTCTCGGAGTCTTTACTTGATATGTTTAATCTAATTTGCTGGTAGCTTCGGCTACCTGGATGCGATTTCGCAGCCTCGGTTGACTGGCCTCGATGAGCAGTGCAAGCCGGGCGATGGCAATTACCAATTTATGTGCCGTCCTGGGTGAGTTCTTTCTTCCTTGTCTTCTCAATAATCCAAATGCTTAACAACTCGCAATCGATAGCCGCATCATTATCGGGCACGATGGAGAGATGGGGAACGAGCCAAAGCTCATGCACGGCAGCTGGGCCAAAGACGGAAGCTACCTTGTCATCCGTAAATATCAACAATTTGTTCCTGAGTTCAACAAGTAAGTTAATTCCTACTTGCTCTTTTTACGACAGTGCTGGGTCAAAAAACTGACTATAATGACTATAGCTATTTGAAGGCCGAGTCTCAAAAGCTTCACTTGACTCCAGACCAGCTGGGAGCGCGAATGATGGGACGCTGGAAGAGCGGTAAGCTACATTAAGACCTGCTTTGTTTTGAATTTCAAGATACTGAAATGGGTTTGATAGGTTGCCCCGTTGAACTGCACCCCGATCAGGACAACCCGGCCCTTGCCAGGATGAACGAATTCAATTATAATCCTGAAAGCGCAACAAACTGTCCATTTGCTGCGCACATGCGCAAGGTCAAGCCCCGCATCGACAACAGGGATGCAGACAAGAACGACATCATGCGCCGAGGTATCCCCTACGGCCCAGAGGTTGGATCCGACGAGGCCAACGCGACCAAGCTAGACCGAGGTCTTATATTTACTTGCTATCAGTCCAGCATCTCTAACGGCTTCCAGGAGATCCAAAGACGTAAGTCATGTCACACCAACATTTCCAAGCCTCTATGTACTGACTACCCCTAAGAATGGATAAACAAGAGTACCTTTCCAGATGGCAAGGAGGATTATATTGGTGACCAAAACCCGGGGCAAGATTGTATTGTGGGCCAGCTTGTTGGACGGCCGAGGAATGATAGGGACAAAGTCCTTACCACGGCTATCTGCAATGGCAAAGGAGAGCACACTTCGACCAGCTACACGCCCTTCATCCAATCCCATGGTGGAGACTACTTCTTCTCTCCATCTATCAGTCTTCTTCAAGCTATGACCAAGCCTGACTTCTAGGGACCAACCAGAAAACACAAAGCCACGCTTGATACATGACATTGGCGGATGTTGGTCAAGCCTCAGGAATTATCCACATGCAGTCAGATTTAATGACGTTCCGGAATATCACAACCTTCATATCTGTCACTACAGACCAATTCCAAAATGTGAAAATGCTATTTGTAGATCTATCAATGGCGCACTGTGTGCTGTTCGACGACATAAGTCGGTGCAAGTTTATCTTTTCTGACAGCTAGTCGTGTAGTACCTACGGAGAGGGCAATATGTTGTCTTTAAGGGTTCTTCGACGGGCGGATCGTCATTATATTTAAGGTATGGCGGGCTAGCTGACAAGGTGCACATCTGCCTCCAAATCTCGTCTAGGTCCAGGTAGAGGTCAATGTCATTACGTGAGGGTGGATGAACCTCAAATACCAGGCGACAGAAGCTCATCATATCAGTAGGGCCCATTCTGGTAAAATATTTGCAATAATAGTGGTGACCAAAGTATATGAAGAGGTTTCTCAAGGTTGAGGATAGAACTAAATTCGAATGATTTTCTGTCAGGAGACCCTCTCCCTTAGATAAGTCATATGGCAGGCGAACCAAATTCATAGCCTGGTAACAACGCCTGATCTTAGCTAGAGCACTTGCAGGGAGTTCTTAGCTCATCAACGTTCATGTGTCTTGCCAGCTCCCTTCGGGCTCTTGATCAAATACGTCTACAGTATAGTAGACTAGCGATAGTCGTCCTTTCGGCTTCCTCGCTGGACGTTAATGGATGCTGTGTGCGTACAGTAATCGGATGAACACATATAAATTAATAGGAAGATGTCCATAAACTAATGAGTGCTAGGGTTGTGAAAGTGGCCGAGGAGGTATCACTAACACAAGATCACCGCGCACCTTTGATCTTCTTTGAAACACCCTTTTCCAGTTCACCAGATATAGACATGTACAGTCAGTTAGTGACAGTTGTTCTTTCAGTTCAGCCCCCGGGCGTGAACAATAATGATTGAATGATTGAACGATTGAATACATCATATCATTTGACCGGTTGCACAAACTTTAGCTTAGTCTCCAACTTGAAGGCTGGCGGCATTGACTGTCGCCTCCTAAGAGGCTTCTGTACCTTTTGCCTTTCGCTGGCTGTCTGTCAAGTAGCGGTGAAAACCACAATATCTTTATCAGTACAGTGATGTCATATTCGCTGCATAGTGTTGACCATTATACCGCCTTGCTGAGCAAATTAATAAAGCTCGAAATGTGATTTATCTATGCAATTCGTATGCCATGTATACTGTACTTCAAAGGGCACTTCCAACCTTGTAGCCTCGCATGTGCATATTTTACGTAGTACAAGCGCTAAGCCCCCTCGCTCGAGAAAAAAAAAAAAAGAAAAAGCGCGATAATCTGAAGTACTAGCGTGACCTATACACCTACGCTTCTGCTTCAAATTTTGAACCTGTTATTAGTGGCTAGAAGAATGTCCTGGTGTGAAGGGTCGAATATAACCTTGGAATGTTAACGAAGCTGTGTGATATCTAAGGCATCATCGATCTGTTTTGCCACAAAAATACCTTTCACATTCACATGTATGCAAGGAGGCAAACGAACATTTGAAGAAATGCACATGTGGGAACAACTCCAGCTAGCACCTACGCAGTGAGAAAAAATTGCAATTAACGTCACACAGCTGCACACCATTTACATAGGATAGCCCATAATGTTTTTGCAGAATGGGGTCAGCCCGTTCAGCTAAATCCCAAGGAAACACTTGCCTGCAGGTTTTGCTACGTGGCATACCTCAACAGACATCATCCTGAATACCTAACTGCAAAGTAGCTTTGCCCTCTGCCTTTCGACGTGCCGCAATTTCCCAGCATGAACGGTGGGACGGCCCAACTTCCAAAAAAGAAAATGATTCTAGATGCCTAACCAGTGCATGTACAAATTTTGCCTCTCAGAATGACCTGATTTCTAAACAATGGCTGCAGGATGGTGTTCACTGAAAGTATATAAAAAGCCCTTCCCACTCTTCTGTGTGAATATCCTTTATAACCCAAACAATTAGTAAATTGAGCAAGTCGTCACCATGGCAGCCCCTAACAAGAAGAACATTCAGGGAGATATTTGGTAAGCCACGAATCTATCCAACGCTGTAGGCCACACCGTCGTCCTAACCTTATATAATTTCAGGCCTCGTCTCCCCAAGAAGCATGAGTTGTTTGTCTTTTTCCGCATCGCCGATCCAGAGCTATTCAAGAAACATCTTGCTACCATCGTCGACCAGATTACGACTGCCCGCGATGCTGAGAGGTTCAGAGCTGACATCTACAAGAAGAAAGCTGCAGGCACTCTTCAAGGGCTCGTTCATCTTTCTGCCATCAATATCGCCTTCTCTGCAAAAGGCCTAGCAAAAGTAAGTTCAAGATTACCCGGTTGCATACGGACAATGCTAATTAAATCAAGCTTGGGGCTGAGGGTTTCAAAGATGATATCTTCAACAACGGCATGTGGGAGGACTTAACCTACCCTTTGGAGGGAGATGACAAGACCAAGCACAACGGCCTCGATGACCAGCATGATTGGTACCATCAGTTCACTCCACGCAGTGGCTACATCGACGGTGTCTTTATCATCACCGGTGAAAGCGAAAAAACTCTAACTGAGACTCATGACATGATCAAGAAAACGTTTGGAGTTAACCTCGACATTATGAAAGGAGGTGACAAGCCAAGTATCCAACATATTTTCCAGCAACAGGGACATGTCCTTGCAGATGACAGAGAACAGTGAGGGAACAACCTTTTCTTTACTTTCCCCTCCATCTGTTTTAGAGTTATGAGCCTGACTAACCTATGGGGTTTAGCTTCGGATGGGTTGATGGTATTTCCCAGCCCATCGTTCATGGTCTGGATACCGAAGAAAAGATCGCAAAAGTGACATCTCTGGCCCCCAACCACTTAAAGCCTATTCAGCCAGGGTAGAATTCCACCCTGCGTTCAGTATTCCATTCGGGGATGATGCTTTCTGACAACAATTCTAGGACAATTCTCGTGGGCAGCGAAGGCGATCAATCAAATCACCCGGATTGGGCCAAGGAGGGGAGCTTCATGGTCTTCCGCACATACGAGCAGAGAACACCCGAGTTTGTCCAGTATGTGTACATCTTCACCTTTTGAATTTTGAAGGTTTGTTAACAATCATTTCAGCTGGTGTGCTGGTAATATACCGAAGTTTGTACCCGGTGCTCCCATGGCTCCGGATGTTGCAAAACAGCTTCGCCACTTTTCCTCCCGTATTGTAGGAAGATGGCCAGACGGTAAGTCTTTGAAACATATATTTAAGCACCCTTATTTGCATTGATTCAAATATTCACTGTTGTGATATCTACAGGAGCTCCACTTGAAAATCACGACAAGGAAGACCCCGTCCCTGCTTTTACGCCCGATCCATTGTTGAACAAGGAGATGATGATTGCAGACTGGAAGAAACGTGGTTTAGACCCGAAAAAGGAAGAGAAAAAGTTGGAAGAAACAAACCACTCGGATGCTTTCACTTACGACCCCAATGACCAGACCAAATGTCCTTACGCTGCCCACATCCGGAAGTGTGGGCCCCGAGATGACTTCCCTAATTATGAGAAGCATCTCATGATGCGTCGAGGAATTCCATACGGACCCCAGACACAGCAAAATGAAAAGGCTGGTTTTGTGTCACAGCACGACCGTGGCCTTCTATTTGTTTCCTACCAAAGCAGTATCGAAAACGGATTCCGATTTGTCCAAAAAGGTACGTCATCCAGCCACGGTCAAGGTAGCCCGAATAATTAACATGTGTTTTACAGTTTGGGCAAATGAAGAGAACAAGCCTGTTGATTTCACTGAGAAGTTGGGCAACACCGGTCCCCAAGGTATCGACGCTCTCATCGGTCAAGTGCCTCCGGACTACCGCCACGAGGAGGATGTTACCAAATACGAAGACCCAGCCCCAGTTGCCAACTTCCCCGATATCGAGAAGCCTGTGCCAAAGACTAACAAGCATTTCGTCCCCCTTGAGCGCTGGGTAATTCCTCGCGGCGGCGAGTACTTCTTCGCGCCTTCAATTTCCGGAATCCGGGATACGCTTTGCAAGTAAGAAGAGTTCTAGCTTTTGACATGGCAAACTAGCCTATATCGTCATCGCGCGCTTGAAATTTTGGGGGTTTCTCTTTTTCGGTACTTTTCGGTAGAAAGTCTAGTTCTCTGTGCATTTCCCGTTGGCTGCAAGATTCCAACATTCCAACTACGTTAGTCTACTTGCAGACTGCAATCAATATTGTTTGAATTAAAACAGATGCACGCGATGTGTATATCAACGATAGAAGAAAACTCCGACTAGATACTTCCAAGATTGTTACAACAGGAACCGGGTGGTTGTATTAGTGATTCGGGCAAAGTAAGTTCCCTGTGCAGCCTTCTTTGGTCAATTGGTTTTATCAATCTCCAGCACTTAAGGGCTGCTCTTCAAATTTGGATGTTGATTCTATAACTCGAGTTCGAATATACCAGTTGACGTATACCCGTGGTGCAATTGATGCATGTGTGCAGGCTCAGGGTGCCTTGGTCAAGATCAGTAGCATCAGTTGACATCTGAAATGATGGAGTCTTTGACATCTTGTCTTTCAAATTTTGCTATCTACCCAGTTGCGCTGATGTACTGATATCTCAAATGCTACCTAGAGCCTGAAAAATAACCCAACGGTTCAAGTTCAACCGTCCACAAAGCTGGGTCATGCTACGTATGGATGTGTTCGAACATGTTCTACGTAGGTTGTGTAGTCGGCTGCTCAAAGGTCCCACGGGTGCCTGTGCATTCCGCTTGCGCTTACATGACACTGAGAACTGGGTAGTTGACATACCTGAAGTTCCGATCGTTTCTCAAATAGCCCAGAAATCTGGAATTTGGGAGTAGCTTAACTAAAATTTTAATTGGTTGAAAGCAAACATAGTAGCATGCCACAAATCATTGATTCCAGTGTTATGGCACCGATGAAAAACGGTTGAAAAATTCCATGATTCAATAAAACGAACTATTCCAAATATTCTGCGTTTCATTTGAAAAGCGGATCTCATCAGTAAGGGTTTACGGCGCGGGGCGATCCACATTTGGGCAATGAGAGGAATGAAGTGAGGGCGTTCATGCATTATTGGAACGTGCGTCGTCATACATTCTGTACCACGTGAGGCGAGGATCTACCTCTTAAGCATGTTGGCGGGACCAATAAATCGAGTCCTATGCACAAAAAGATCTACATGTTCGATCCTTGACGTTACACCGAACGATCGCTGGTGATATCATATTGAAAGAAAAAAAGAAGAAAAAAGTCACTCGTTCCCTTGCATGACAAACAATGATCTCATTGGAGTAGGCAGATACTCCAGTCCACGGACACCAATAGCTCAGAACTTCTGCATCCAAGGTTGATGGCTGGCTGGCAATGTATGTAATGAATGAGAGCGTAACTCAATGTTGAAGTAGAATGGAAGGTCATTGATATAAATTCCCTCTCCTTCCGACAGGTTTGGGCCTTCATACCTTTTCATCTCCAACGTTTGAAAGAACTCTCTCCACCCCAGTCAAACTTGAATTCCTCCAGCATCTCAATATGCAGCTCTCATTCCTCCTTCATGCCGCTCTTGCATTGGCCGTTTCTAGTGCCTGGGCACAGGACGCCCCGGCCACCGAAGATAATACCCCTACCTGCTTGCGTATTTGTCGTGATGACCCTATTACCTGCTCCGGTGACTGGGTCTCTTCACAAATTGCTGCAGATGGCGAAGAGGTACGTGTCCAATTGTGTGATTCTCCCATCCTAAGAATTGATACTGACTTATCGTTAAGCCGTGCTGGACTTGCTGCAGCTCGTAATATTTTCAAAGTGCCACCAGGAAAAAGCTGAAAACTGTCCGTACCGAAGATGCATGCTTGGAACTTGGACTGTCAAAAGCATCATGGGTCAAGGTCTTGATGATGTCGGTTCTGTATAATAGTCTGTGTACACATTCGTTTCGGTGGAATAATAATGCCATTGGCGGTATTCGCAGTATGATTGCGGCATCACTAATATCTTAACTGCCCACCTCACACCTGAGATGTAATCTTTCCGTTCAAACTATCAAATCAACTTCGCTCAGCATGATCCAATTTTTCTTTTTTTTTTTTTCTTTCTCTTTCTCGCCCATCGTGGTAAGAGCACTTACTCAGTTTAGATCGACGACTACTCAACTGCCTATTCAACGTTCAATTGAAACAACAATGTTCATTGACGACAATCGGAAATATTCCCCCGTATACAATCATCAATTGACTCATTGATGCTGATAATTTTTGTATTCGGTGAACAGCCAGCCACCTTGGGAACTTGAAGATAACATTTGAACACAGCATGCACACATGTGCATGTGCTTGGCCAAATATTAATGCCTTCCCTCTGCCTAGTGGCCCATTTTTCACTAGATCAAATTTGAATACCGATCCACTTGACGTCTAGTTTCACTTATTAATGAGAAGTCTTATTGCGGTCAATCGATATATCCAGTGAGTTCCGTAGCTACTTTACGGTATTCTCGCAACAGCTGCCAATGGACGCACAAGGTTCAATACAGCGATTTAAATTTGAAAAGTAAATGAATTATGGATTCCTTTGTATAATCGAGAGAGCAAACATCAAAAACGCGTTTGACAGTAATCACCCATTCAAGATGTTGGGCTTATTTCGGTGCGTTGAAAGTTGACTTGTACGGATGTTGGAATAATACCGAAAAGAGATTCAATTTCTACGCGTAGGTCACCTCCTAATAAACGATAGGGTTACTTGCATCCAGTCTGTCCAGCATCTAGAATAGACTCATTAGTAATTAGTTCCAATTGTGTTTTCCATGAGAGTAGCCATACCCAATCTTCAAGTTCGTCTTTGTTGTCATTGAAATTCTCCAACCCAACGTCCACGCGCTCTAGTTTGAATGTCAGCGTCGTTCCTTCTTTCCACCATATGTAACTGATTTGTAACTTACCAGCAGTCACATTGACTTTCCGAGGTACAAGGGGATTCATTGACCAGCTTGCCAGGAAAGCGGTAGCTTCAGGGTCCTCACCGACCTGGCTGAGGTCATATCGAACGGCTTATTTGAGTTAGTGATTTTGTCAATGCTGAGCCATGACAGGGTCTCACCTTCTTCTCCGTAGTTATTTTGCTTCAAAAATTCGAACGAATCTTTGATTTCCTTTTCGAATGTTCCGTCGGGCTCCTTGTTTGGAATTCCGTCGGTGATTGTCAGAATGAGTAGTGGACGTTTCAATTTCTGGCCACTTTTCTCTGGTCCGTAAAGAAAGTCATCCAGCACTTTGTTCTTCAGGTTTGTACCAAGCGGGGTCCATGAATCGCCGGGGACGAAATTCATCTGGGAGACAAGCTCATTTGGGCTGATGTCATTGAACTTGTCGCTCTTGTTGATAAATCGTAAGTCAACGAGTGCGCCCCCTTGAGGTGCAAGATCGGTAATGACCTTAGCCATTAATTGCACCGTAAGTGCTTGCTTCTTCATTCTATCGTCCTTTTTCATAGAGCCGCTATCATCTAAGATTAAAAGTATTAGCTTCCTACTCATGCACGAGTTAGCCAGTTTGACTTACCACAATAAAAGACAGGCTTATATAAGGCTTGGCGAGACTTAATTGCCAGCTTTCTAGGTGTTGCACCTGGGTAAGCTGGATTGTTAAGCATCCCGGCTGCTTTCACTGCGATCTGAGCAACGTAATCATTGCCAGGTGGGTAAAAGTCCTCAAGCCCCTTTGCACCGACAAACTTTTCAAGGTTTGACTTAAACTCCTCTGCCGTGCGAGGCTCTGGGATTTGCTATTTTGGATCAGTCAATTTAGAATCAAAATGATATTGATGGGAAGATACATACACCCACTGTTGGTTCCGAAAGTGCAGCAATGCGGTTGATCGCATTCAAGCCAACATCCTTGAAGTTTTTGAAGTAGGCCAGGGCGAAGAGTCCAGAGCTCACAAGAAAGTTCTCTAGTTCGGGCTTCCACTCTGGTGTTTCATCTTTGGGGAGAATGGCCTTCAAGACGGCATTATTGGTCGACCTCTGGGCAAGCTTCTTCGGGGTCTCGCCAATATCGTTTGCCTTATCCAAGGACGCCCCTGCCTGAACCAGTGCACGAATGGCATCAGGACTGGCGCCCTGTCGGATCGCCGACATCAAAGGAGTGTCACCCTTCGGGCTTGAGACCGGCTCATCCGGTTTGGCACCATGCTTGAGCAGCAGCTCAACAATACGGCCACTGTTTGGGGATTGAGTGGCAGCATAGATGTGGCTCTTGCCACCCGGCGACACTCTAGTCGCGTCGGCACCATTCTGCAGCAGCAGCTTTGCTGCACTCACTTGGCCATGGCGGATTGCGACATCAAGGGCGGTATCACCATAGATATCCTGATCAGTAACTTCAAATTCTATGAGAAGTTGAGCGATGTTTTCTAGGGTAAGGGTGCCGTCCCTTGCGTGGGTGTGAAGGTTTTCCGACATAGTATTTGAAGTTTTCGATCAAGTAGAGCGGAGAGTTGAGTTTTGGCCTGAGTGAAGGAGAGGAGTCAAGATGAGGTGGTTTCATTAGATCTTTGATCACAGCCGTACTTATATCATTGATTAGATATCATGGTATCTTGTCTATACTTGTATGGCATCGTCATCGTGCCTATCAACACGTAATGCTCACGGACTCACCGCGCTACTGTGAATGCAGACGATGTATCACCCCACTTGCGTACGTTTCAAGGTAACACAATCGTCTATCCAAAGATAACCTCGGGCAGGAGCTAGAACTCGTCCATATCTTCAAAATACTGGCGTCAAATCAAAGGGCAATCTACCCTCTCAGTCAATAGTCATCACAATGTGTCGTCATCGTCATATGTGCATGGTTTCAATATTTGAATCATTCATTGGTTTAGCGGAGTTACACGACCGCCTCACCCTTGCATAGATGTCCAAATGACCGCCTATCCCTGCAATTTCGGGCTGCACTCAGCTGAGTATGTTTCTCTTTCGACACCATAGATGCAGCTTGAAACGTAAGTTCACTCAAGTAGTCAAATGTGCGTATGTCGTGGAACATTCCGTTTGAGCCTACTATGGCAGATGATTTTCATTTTTTACAATATCTGAATCGAGTGGGTATCCAATTTAGTCAATGGGAGCATTTGACTGGGCCCAGTACATATTCCTATGCACAAGTGTGTGGCTATAGTCGACGATCTCTTTTGATGATCTCTTTTCTCAAGCTTCCACTTTGCTGAAGTTTTTATGTGTATAGGTGCGCCGCCATATCAAGAGAATGATGAGCACATGGATTATGTGGAATGGATACTTTCTGAGGATCATCACTGAGATCGTCATCGTCATCCAGTGTTCAAACATTTCTCATTTTTTTCGTAAGATGTGTTCCTTTCGTGTTTTTCGGTTTTTTTTTTCTTTTTTTTTTTTATTTATTCTCTTTTCACCCCCTTTTGTTTCTTCCCTACCCTGTTCTTTTATTTTTTAAAATTGGGACGAGTACGGATTTTTTTTCGCTCGTTCTAGGCCGTTGCACTGGAATACCGGTGAAGAGCAAGCTAGTGGCGCGGCTGAATGTTGCATCTGAGACTGCTCCGTCCGTACCTGCACGGACCTCGGAAGATCGTAGTTTTATTGCAGTATAGAACCTTAGTTGCAACAACTTTGCGATGACCATGTACACACAAGCACACAATAGTGGTTTTCACATATTGGTAGGCATATCATTAGGCAGCTATGCGCTAGCTACATCATTTCTCGTATATTGCTTATTCACTATAATTTTAAGCGATTGCGTGATAGGAAATAAACCTGTGAAGCATAAAAATGAAAAAAATGAAATGAAATAGGACAGACCAGACACACCGAGTGGGGCGCGGGAGGCAGAACATGCACCATTCGGCCCGCACTTTATTGTTTGAACGTAACGTAACGTCCATCTTTATTTACAGCGTTGAATGCCACTTTTGTCCAAATTCAATTATTGGACGTCCTGTAGATCTTTGAAATGTTGGGATGTAGCCACGTACCCGGAATTTTTTCATACAAGTTAGCATCCTTGACGTAGTATACACGTATAATCTACACATTGTTGATGTTTGCGGCGGGTTAGCCCGACCACGGACCGAACCATGAATTTAAAAAGGCGAACCACTTTAGACAGAAACCAAGACCCACACGCTAAGAGACAGAAGGAGTCGCAACTTCCAAGGTTCAATTCGGGGATCAGAACTCGTACTGTGACTAAATTCCAATTGACAAAAAAATGCTCCAGGGAGCACGGTCCACTTCTTTCCGACTGCGAATCCTGCTCCTCCCCGTCGCGTTCTAAAAGAAAACTTCGAAAACTAGTAGCCGTAATAATTCACGCTCCAAAATTCAGGCTCAAACATTCAATACTCACACCCTGCACTGGCAACGAAACCAATTGGAGGCCCCCGCAAAGTGCAATTCTTCTATGCTCGCTCGTGTTCTACAGTGGAGACCATTCCTTCTACGAATTCCACTGGCATTCTCTTGTGAGTCCCCGTAGATTCAATGATTTGATCTTTGCTCGTGCGAGTACGCCCGGCCCTTGCGACATTGAACGATGCAATGCTAACTAAAACCCATATACACAAAAAGAGAAGAGGGCGGTTAGAATCTAACAAGCTCTAAAATCTCATGGATGGACGCAAAGAAGAGAATCCGGCTCGAAATAATATCGTTAGTAATGACATCAAGACATCTGGGCTCACCACTACGACCAGTTGACTTGTTGGATAGTCAACGAGTGAACATTCAATGTTCAAATAATTACTGGGCTAGTTGCTGGCGAACTTGCAAGGTTCCTCCGAAAGAAAAAAAAAGTTTCCATTCTAATCAATATCAGTACTACTTGATACACGAACAATTTAACCGGCTCTGACTATCCGGAACTTGAATCGCTCAAAAACATATTTTTGAGCGGGAAGATCAACTGGTAGTCTGTCAAATGTTTGCGCGTCCACAATTGTAACCTCATATCATCTCTCCTTGCTCTTCAAATTGCTCCATCTGAGTCTCCTGAAATCCTCATACTGACTTCATATATGGAGAGGGTACTCACAGAGCCCACATGTGCATCGATTGACTCCTGAATCAGAGAAGCTGTCCTGAACTATACCGGGATGACGTGGTGGGAACGGCGCCCTTTCCGGTCGACCTCATGTAGCAGGACTTGTCATCACCTGTTTTGTCCCACAAAAACCGAGCACACTGCGCATGTTTAGCACACCTCTCGGCACACTCCTTGAAAGAGCAGGCCTTTCGGGACCCAAGGTCCGATAAACCTCCTGCATCATCAACTGCACAGAGGTCAGTTCATCTTGACTATGAAATGTGTGTTTTGGGTGAACATACGTCTGCCGTAGTGGATCTTAAACTGCTTCCCTTCAGCGTCGAGAATACATAGGTCATCATTGGGCTCTGTGATTGATTCGATGATTAGTTTGCGATGAAAACAAAATTGCACTTCTGTAATTGTGATTGCCGTTACTTACCGGCTTCGAAGATATTCGTACGGCATTTTCCATCTGGGCCTTCCCCCTCGCACTGTGCTTTCAAAAGTCTATATGACTCCGCAAGACCCTTGAGTCTATCTTGGAGATCGGTGACCTTATTTTCGAGCGCCTCGATCTCTCCGTCCTTTTCTTCCTTTGTGTCCTCGACCTCCTGCTCCAGGTCCTCAATCCTTTCGTCCTTCGTATTCATCTCATGCTTCAGCTTTGTCTTGTCAATGTCACACTGCTGGTATTTGTCTTGCCACTCTTGTTTTTTGACCTCGAGCTGATCAGCCTTCTTTTGGCACTCTGTTTCAGCTTTCTCAAAAGCTGACTTATCCTTCTCGCATTGAGTCAATTGCTCAGAGCCTTGCTGGTTTTTCACACAATCTTCGAGTTCTTTTTTCGTGTTCTTGAGGTCTTCTTCACAATCGAGCTCAGGAACTGGGGGTTCGACATCATCGACAACTTTGACGACCGAAATGAAATCTCCGTTGGGCTTTACGGCCTTGTTATCCCCTCTGACAAAGTGACAGTTCTTAGCTCGGGGCCTGTCCTTGCGGAAGGAAATCCCGTCGCATCCTTCTGCCGCGCACAGTGATGCACATTCATGGACAGTGGTCGGATCTTTGGCTACAAAGTTTAGGGTGGTCAGAATCGATTCACACGTCCATTTCCAGCGTTCGTCGTTGATCAGGATCTCGCCTTCTTTCGTAGCGGGATCAGAACAACAAGAGTTGGGATCATCGGACTCCAAGCAAGATGGAACTATTTCCTTGAAGGTGATCCAATCTCCATCAGGCTGTTGGTTCATGTTGTCGCCCATCACAAAGTAGCAGTTCTTTCCTCCTCGGAGTTTGCCAGCGGCTTTGAAAGCCGATGCTTCACAGGACGGGTCTCCTGCACACCTCTCTGCACATTCATGGGCATTCCCGACGGTCAAAGGGTTGTTGCTGTTCATGACCTGCAACTTTGAACCACAAGTGAACTCGAAAGTGCGGTCATGAATGACCACCTGATCGGTGGTTGAACTATCGGTGCAACAATTGTTGGGGGAAGTGGACGCTAGGCATGTCCAGGAAGCGGGAATTGGGACTTGGTTTTGGGCGGAGACCAAGGCTGCGCTCAACAGCAGAAGGGAGGATTTGGCAATCATGGTCAATCCAATTGAAAGAGTAAATGATGCTTGTAGTGGTTAAGAAAGCTCCTGGCGCGTTCCGAGCGCAAGTAAATAGCTGAGGGATGTGGGGATCAAGCTCCTCTCCTCCCTCAGCCCTTATCTCGCTAGCGCAGCAATGAAGCTCCGCTTGCATGGTAAGACATGACGTAGAATCATGCCGTCACTAAGAAGGGGTAAAAGAGGAAAAGAGGTGTCAGAATCATCAATAGATCTTCAAGTTACACCGGTGCATCCAGAAGTGGGTACCTACCTAGTTAGCTGGGATTGGCTCCTGCGGAATGGTTTGATCAGCAGCTCAGCTCAGCCTTTCACAGGATGTGGGTCTGTACTCTCGTACATGGTCACCGAGGCCAGCCACGAAATGCACAGGAAACAAATTGAAGGGGCCAAACAATTCGAAAATTCTTGTCAGTGCAGAATATTGACCCGTACCGGTTACACAGCATGCTCAGCGAGCTCGGGGTATGCAAGGAGTATGCATAATTGATTCATGTCCATGTTCCATACGCAGCCTTCTAAAACAGTATTCATACATTCTACAATCTCCACACGAAAAGCAACGCTGCAAATATCACCTTACCAGTACACTGATTTTGACTGCACTAACCTTGCATCCTGGCAGTGCTTAATATTAACAGTGAAACATAGATGGACCCTAGATTTATTTCATCGCCGTTTACAGAGCTACATTTGAATGATCATTCAGTCGCGATGTTACTGCCCCTACTGGGACTGTATTTGCCTTGCAGAGGTCGATCGTGTCCATATGGAGATGAGAAATGGTTCCAGGACAACATTAGAACCCACTTCACTCACTCACAAGGTGATAGATATTTGAGCAAATTACTACGTAGCGCTATTTTTCCAAGACCTTATTTCCACTCATTCATCGACGCCGGGGCAATCTTGAACCTTGGAACCTCGGTGTTATATGCCTCCCATTTGGCACTTGAAATATCTGGCTGGTGTTTTGAATTATACAGAGGTTGAATGCTCACATTATGAATACTTAAAACGCCGGTGGACTTTCTGTTTGCTACGGACTCCTGCGGGGTGAATAGCCATAGTCGGAAATACCTGAATTGTTTTGTAGTATTTCTTCCAGATGGAGCATCGTTATGTGAAGCTGGCTGAAAGGTTGGGAATTCGAAAACGTCATTGTATAAAATGTCGTGGAATTCATTTTGTATTGATAGATATTGCACGATCGAAATGTTTGCGCTTCCCTCTTGTTTAATATTGACCATACAAATGTCACATAGTGTGCTGACATCTGGATTGAGACGAGGATTTCAATGACAAGAACATTGAAATGGCAAATATATCACTTCGTCGGGACGTGATTAGTTACTTTCGTCTAATCGAGGACCCCAGAACATAGATTCCCTCAACTGGATGCTTTGCTGCTAGCTCATCCGGCTGCTCCCAACTTTGCACATCAAGTTGAAGGGATGTGTCATGCTGAACCTTCTCCCATAGGCGGTTCCAACTTGCCAAATCATGATAGTAGTATGGCATGCGAGCCAGCGTCGCATTTACCAGACTTTGATCGCGACACGCCATGATACGACAGACAATGAGCGAGCCTGGCTTCGCAGCAAGCAATCCAAGCACTCGTTTGGCCACTTCAACTTGCTTCTCCCAGTCAAAGACGTGAAGGAACAAGGAGATGTAAACCATATCAAGCTCCCCCTGTAGCCGCACCACCAGATCGGAGTTTTCGTTCATGATGTCAGCACTGATGAGTTGTTCACTCATCTTGTCATGGTCTAGGAACAGATCGCAGCCGAGCTCCAGGAATTCGGGACGGATGTCCGTTCCGTAGAGGCTTGAGCACGGTGCGCCGTCGTAGATCTATGATTGTCAGCTGCGTTCACCAAGAAGGTATGGAGGTGTGAGCATACCAACCGGCGAAGCTCCTGCCCGAACGCGCAGCCCAGGTCCAACAGCTTTTCTCCATCTTTGGTCCGGCGGAGCAACTCGGGATAGACGGGCGACGATGCGATACTAAGCTGGAGAAAAGAAAATTTGCCGATACAAGCATATGGAAACTGAATATGGTGAGCATCGTAATATTCTGAAAGGATAATCAAAGACGTACGATTTTGAATGCTCGATCCCTCTGGTTGCAGTCAGTAATCGTAGCTGGGAAAGAAGATCTTGCGCTAAGTTACTGACCAGTTGACGGACGTGCTCCAAGATCTGGCCTGACGGGATATTGCTATATTCCTCCAAGATGGTCCGGACTGGTTCATCCACATCATTCAAATTAGGGTCATACAAGAGCTTCGGGTCGAATCCCTTCGTCACCGCGTCCTGTAGTTGAGAGTCTGGGTGCATAGTGAGTTGAAAACGCGAGATGGGCGAGAAAGAGAGTTGACTGGTTGTAATCGTACTTGAGTCTCTTCAAGAAAGATACCTACGTTATACGGGGGATCAAGCCACCTGATATCTACATGCAGGATGGCCTGGAACTGCAGATCATGTTGAGCTTGCATATTCAATCAATGTTGCGGTGTGCAAAGCAGCACTATTGCTCACATGTGCGTCAATCGCACTAGATCGGTCGCATGTTGTAAGTACAAAGTGCAACTACATGAAGCCATTGAATGTGCTAGGCAAGGGTCAAGGAAACGTGTCATAGTAAACGGAAGTGGGTGACTTAAGGGACAGTCTTCTGGCCCGCGATTTCCCCGTCCCCAGTGCAAGGGGGGATCAGGGCTGGAATGCATATGTATGGTATCTTCCAATCAACGTACGAAGAGGCATATCACGATATTCAAAATAGACACTTGAGTCTATTATCAATTCAATTTCGGGAAGGGAGAACGATAAATAAATCAATTAATAAATCAATACAACATTCTAAAAATGTAGGAGGTAGCTAGCCACCTCAGCTTGACATATTCCGCTGATTGGTCCTTTCCCAAGCGGAAATACTCAAGGCGAATCAAAAAACACCTGGAGTGGAGAAAGAATGTACACGAAACCCTGATTTTCAAGATTGCAGACAATTGCGCCGTCGTACATTGGACTAGATACTCAAATACCTGGGCCCTGCAGGGGGCGCCTGATGAAATCGATTTATGAATGGTGGAATTGGATATGCGATACGTGCGTCCAAGCGAGGACGTAGTAAGCTAGCTATGTGAGATCTTCAGTAAGCTAATCTGCGTGATTTGCTAGACATACATATTTTGTTTTCCTTTCTGGAGAGCTTGATAGTGTATCATCCAATCTCTCTTTAATAGAAGACGTTCGACCTGTCATCATCTAAACGTTGATCTCAGTTAATTGACATCGGTCACTTCTACTACATTCTTACGTTTTTCTTCTCTTCAACATTCGTTAAGCACTTGAGCCCGATGCAACCTTCAACGGACTGTGCTCAAGGTCCGGTCTCCGTTCTATTCGGACCACAACGCAGCAATTTTGATGAGGTTGCAGCTGAAATAAGCAAAGCTCTGGTTGAAGATCCATCCCTGCAATTTATAGGTGATATCCTTCAGGAGTTGCCTTCCCTCTTGGCCGATATAACCAAGGCCTCGCGTTCCCTTTGTCAAATTTCAGGGCATGAGCAGGTTGTCGGGTTGGTACAAAAGCTGCATGGCTTACCATCACTAGCCGATGTGCAGCCTACGAATGTGGTCTTGACCCCCCTCACTGTGATTAGTCAAATTTTGGACTTCGTCAAGCTCAGGGAGTTGAATAAGGAGAAAATAATCATCGACGCCCAAGGTTTCTGCATTGGGTTTCTACCCGCGATCGTCGTCGCTTGCTCTAAGGGAGATGATGAGTTCCGGTCACTCGCAGCCACCATGATTCGAGTCGCAGTCTGCATCGGCGCCCTCGTTGACCTGGATGAGTCAATCAATGGAAGTTGTCGATCTCTTGTGGTAAGATGGAAGGACATCGCTGGTTACAAATTGTTTGAACAAGTGATGGAATCATATCCAAAGGCAAGCCCCTCATCAGTAACCAACCTCTGTCAAGTATCGTGCTAACTGTTTGTACTATGCAGGCTTATGTATCATGCGAGCTAGACACAAAATGCATGACAATAACAGTTTCCGCGGAGGACATGGACACACTGGTCAAAGATCTTACATCTCATGATTTATCGGTCAAACCCATCGCTCTGAGGGGGAGGTTCCACCATGAGGCACACAGGATCGCCGTCCAGCATATGGTCACGTATTTTGGTCAAGATCAACGTTTCCAGTTACCAGCTGGGACCAAAGTACGCCTGCCTCTCCGATCCAACGTGGATGGAAAAATCATCGTCCAAGGTGATCTCCTCGCGCTTGCACTGGAGTCCATTTTGATCATGCAATGCAAGTGGCTTCCAACTGTTGCCAATTCATTCCATGAAATTCGACAAACTGACCACACCGCTTGTTTCTTGACGGTGGGAGAAAGATCGATCATCCCACAGAGTGTGAGAATTGAGTCGACGCAGGAGAGTGACCATCAAAGGCTGCGCGGAGATATCAACGGACTCACTCATGGCCATGCGTCTCAAAATGGAGTGGAAACAGTCGAGGCCGTGAATGGTACCACTATGAACGGCCATTGTGACACTCCCGTGACCCCAATCGCTATAGTTGGCATGGCAGGGAGGTATCCCCAGGCAGATTCCATTGAGGCTCTATGGGAGATGATCGAATTAGGACGATGCGCTGTAAGTGAGATGCCGGATGCTCGATTCAAGATGAGCGACATGCTGCGACAGCCCAAGGGACCCTTCTTTGGGAATTATCTCGATGATCCCGATGCTTTCGATCACCGGTTTTTTGGTATCTCTGCTCGCGAGGCAGAAGCTATGGATCCTCAGCAGCGTCTCATCCTGCAAGTCGCATACAACGCAATGGAGTCGGCCGGTTATTGTGGCATATCCGCTTCTTCACTGACCTCGGATATCGGCTGCTATATCGGTGTTGGGTCGGACGATTATACGGATAACGTCGGCTCCCGCGATTCTAACGCTTTTTCTGCCACTGGAACCCTTCAAGCATTCAACAGCGGACGCATCAGTCATTACTTCGGATGGAGTGGTCCATCACTGATAGTGGACACTGCTTGCTCCTCAGCCGCTGTCGCGATTCATCTGGCCTGCAAGTCCTTGCAGGCAAAGGAATGCTCGATTGCAATGGCGGGAGGAGTGAACGTTATGACAAGTCCCAAAGTGACTCAGAATCTAGCTGCTGCCTCCTTTCTGTCTCCCACCGGTGCATCCAGGGCATTCGATGCTGATGCAAACGGTTATTGTCGTGGTGAGGGTGTCGGGTTGGTGATCTTGCGGCCGTTGGAAGACGCCCTTCGCGATCACGATACAGTTTTGGCTGTCATTGCCGGATCCGCAGTCAATCAAGGGTCTAACTGTTCTCCAATCACTGTACCAGTCTCAGAGTCTCAACAGTCTCTATATCGTAAAGCTCTTGCTGCCGGAGGGACTTCTCCATATGAAGTTAGCTATGTCGAGGCTCATGGCACTGGTATGTCATCCCCCACCCTTTCAACATTACTAGTCACTGACGCTAAGATTAATCCAGGAACACAAGTTGGAGACCCCATCGAGTTTGACAGCATTCGCCAGGTTTTTGGTGGAGCAAAACGCAACGAAAAGCTGTGGATTGGGTCTATCAAAGACAATATTGGGCACACTGAAACTTCGTCCGGAGTTGCAGCGCTATTGAAGACAGTTATGATGATTCAAAAAGGCAGAATACCGAAGCAGGCAAATTTCACTCGTTTGAATCCGAAAATATCTTGTTCCGACCGAGAGAACATTTCGATTCCTCAACAATCCATCGAGTGGGAGTCCTCACATCCAGCGGCCGTAGTTACAAACTATGGTGCCGCTGGAAGCAACGCTGCACTCTTGGTCAAGCAGTACCAGGCTCCATTGATCAGCTCGGAATACATCAGAGAAACATTAGAGGTCCCAGTCTTCATTTCAGCGAAGTCTCAAGAGTCCCTGGGCGCCTACTGTGAGGCACTCCACAAGTTCGTAACGGGCCGATCAAGCCAACCCAATACGAGACTCATCCACGATATCGCTTACAATCTTGCCATCAAGCAAAATCGTTCAATGGATTTCACCGCCACTTTTTCGGCAGACTCGAACGATATAGGTGGCTTCTTGAAGAAGCTCACTGGCGTCACCTCCGAAGGTTCCTTCACGCAAATGAAGCCGACAAGGCCACCTCCTGTGATCCTCTGCTTTGGCGGCCAAACCGGCAACACTGCCAGTATTTCGGAAGACTTGTTCAATTCCTGTGGACTCTTGTCCCACCACTTCGTAAGTTTTGTTTTTCAAAATTCCGCGGCTCGCATGATTTCAACTCACCAAAAATAGATGGAATGCGAAAACACTTGCAAAGCCCTTGGCCTACCCAGTCTGTTCCCGACAATCTTCCAAAACATTCCAAACGAAGATCTCGTATCCCTCCATTGCATCCTTTTCTCCATCCAATACGCATCTGCCAAGTCTTGGATCGATTCAGGACTCCAAGTGGACCGTATAATCGGCCACAGCTTTGGCCAACTCACTGGCCTTTGCGTTTCAGGTGCGCTGAGTCTCTCGGACTCCATGACCCTCATCTCTGAACGAGCCAGACTCATCAAAAGCTGTTGGGGGATGGAGCATGGTAGCATGTTGTCGGTCAAGGGTACTAAGGAAGACGTTCGTGATCTGGTTAATGCTTGCAATAACACCGTGGATATCGCGTGCTTTAACGGGCAGCAAAGCTTGGTTGTTGCTGGAGATGACCGTTCTATTGCGAAAATTGAGACAATAGCAGCAGCCCGATCCAAGTTCATCGAGACGAAGCGGCTCGGAAGTACTCATGGTTTCCACTCCAGACTAGTTGACGCGATCGTCCCTGGTCTCACTCAAGTTGCTCAGTCACTGGTGTATCATGAGCCACGAATCCCGATAGAGGCTTGCTCTGTGTTGGAGGATTGGACATCTCTAACACCCATGAAGATAGTTCAGCACAGCCGTGCGCCGGTTTACTTTGACTCCGCTGTGAATAGTGCGGCTTTGAAGGCAGCTGGACCTGCTATTTGGCTTGAAGCTGGATCAGGGTCCCCTGTGATCCCGATGATCCGCCAGATTATACATTCCTCTGGATCGCCCCAAGGTCATGTCTTCCAATCCCTCAATATTCATGACGATCAAGCGCAGCGGACGATTGCAACTGCTACAGCAAACCTTTGGTCCAAGGGTGTCGAAGTACAATTTTGGGGCTTCAGCTATCATCAAGCTCCCTCTTACAAGTCGCTGAATTTGCCGCCCTATCAATTTGCGAAGACCAAGCATTGGATTGCATATGACCCACAAGCGTTCGCTCTCACAGGACCTCCGTCGTTACCTGTGAGCGAGAATGGACTTGTCAGCGTGATTGAAAAGACTTCTAGAGAAAGTGTGTTCTCCGTTAATGTTTCTCACGAAATCTACCGCTTGTGTGCACAAGGGCATTCCGTTGTTGGTCAAAGTTTATGCCCTGCGTCTCTTTACATTGAGATAATTTTGGAGGCAGCCAGCAAGCTGGCAACGGATGGAATTGATAGGCATCTGCTAAATGTCCAAAATCTGAGTATATCTGCTCCGTTGATACTCGAAAGCGAAGGGGAAGTCCGTCTTCGTCTATCAACAACTGACACTCCGCTCACATGGTCCTTCTCCTTGTTTACACAACAGGCTATGTCCCTCCCGGAAATACATGCCACTGGTGAGATTGGACTCCACAACGTAGATGGAACCTCCAAGGCTCTCTCACGTTTCCGGTCTCTCGACCGCCTCATCACTTCATCACGCGCTGAAGACATTTCAAATTCATCAGATTCCAGTGGTCTGATGGGTCTCCCTGTTTATCAGACTTTCAATCGGGTTGTCGCATATGCAGAATACTTTCAGGGAGTGAAAAGGGTGTTTTCTAATGGACATGAAGCCATGGGGCAGGTTTCTTTGCAAAACTCTCCAAGTGCTAATACCATTTGTGATCCTGTGCTCGTTGACAATTTCCTGCAAGTGGCTGGAATTCATACCAACTGTCTATCCGATAGTCGGAATGACGAGGTATTTGTGTGCAGCTCCATCGGTGACATTTTCTTCAGTGATGCCTTTATTCGAAGTGAGCCCAAGTCCACTGGAAGAACTACCACATACACCAGCTACGACCGGCCTTCCAAGAAGCATTTCACGAGTGATATCTTCGTCTTCGATTCTGAAAGCGGAAAAATGCTTGTCGCTATCATGTCTGCAACTTTCACCAGTGTCCTCATGTCCAATTTGTCTCGTGCGCTTGGTAAATTAAACAAAAGCTCTCCTGTTTCCGCCCTCCCACCAATCGAAAACAATTCATCGATTGATACTCAAGTGTCCCAATCGAAAAACTCGCAGAATTCTCCTCAAGGGGTTAGTGTCGGTGGCAGACATGTTGAAGCTGTTCAAGAGATGTTCCATACTCTGCTTGGCATTCCAATGGAAGATCTGCTTCCATCTTCGGGACTTGAGGATATCGGTGTTGATTCGCTCATGCGGACTGAAGTTGTAACTGAGATCAAGAAGCGCTTTAACTTCAACTTATCCGTGACGGCATTGATGGAGATCTCCGATATCCAAAGTTTGGCCGATGCAATTTTTCCGGACGCCCCTTCACAAACTCAGCAAGTTTCTACTACAACAAAGGCCCCGGTTAATCGGAGGTCGAGTTTGCGTCAGGAGATTCCGACGATCGCTCCGTCCCCCACTGGTGAATCTTTTGCGGAACTGACGAGGAATGTGTTTTCCAGCCTCAAGGAAACAACCGCTCATAGTGAGAAGACGCAGTGGACTGGATTCTGTGAGAAAGTCTATCCTCAGCAGATGGCCCTTGTAACGGCTTATGTTGTTGAGGCTTTCCAAGCCATGGGGGTTTCACTTGAGTCATTCGGGCCCGGACAAGTCATTCCACAGATTCAAATATTGCCTCAACATCAGCAAGTGAAGGAGCAACTGTACTCAATCCTGGAATTTTCTGAGTTGGTGCAAAGGCAAGAAAACCTTGTTCTAAGAACGGAGAAAGCCATCCCGTCTACCCATTCATCTGTTCTACACGAGCAAATCGTCCGAAAATACCCTCATCACGCGTCAGAACACAGTCTTCTTCGCACTACTGGCGCTCAATTAGCCCAATGCTTAACTGGGTCAGCTGATCCTCTGGCCATCCTGTTTCAGGACAAAGAAGCGCGTGAACTCATCGGCAATGTATATACCCATGCGCCAATGTTCCTCTCCGCCACCATACACTTGACTCAACTCCTACGAGATGTTCTCAGCAAGGCCGAGCCAGGTAGGGATATCAAGATTCTCGAAATCGGTGCTGGTACTGGTGGTACCACCGGCTTCCTCCTCGCTCAACTCGCGGACGTGTCTGGGTCACGCTTCGAGTATACATTCACGGACATCTCATCGTCGTTGGTTGCTCTCGCACGAAAGAGATTTCAAAAGTACAGTTTCATGCGCTATAGGCTTCTGAACGTGGACCAGGATCCTCCCCAAGAGATGCTGGGACAGTACGACGTTATCATCTCGTCGAACTGTGTTCACGCAACTCCCAATATCATGAGATCAACAAGAAACATCAATAGGCTTTTGCGCCCGGACGGGATTCTCTGCCTGATCGAGCTGACCCGGAATTTGTTCTGGTTTGACCTGGTCTTCGGATTACTTGAGGGGTGGTGGATGTTTAATGATGGTCGGCAGCACGCGCTTGCGAGTGAATACGTTTGGGATAAGGCTCTTCGCGAGGCTGGCTACAACTGGGTCGATTGGAGTAGCAATTCTTCAAATGAATCGGAGATCCTACGATTGATTGTGGCATCTCCGGCCAAACTTGCACTTGACAAAACTCCCGTCGTAACTGAGGAGTCAGTCATTTTTGCAGAGAAGGATGGTGTTCAGCTAATGGCAGACATTTACTATCCTTCGGAGATGGATTCACCTAGCCGACCACGGCCTATTGGTACGTGAAGAATACTTCAATACATTTTAGTGAAGAGCAATAACTGAAGTATGCCAAAGCTCTTATGATTCACGGCGGTGGCCACGTCATGCTATCCCGAAAGGATATCCGCCCTGAACAAACAGAAATGTTGCTTGCCGCAGGGTTCCTACCTGTCAGCATTGACTACCGTCTCTGTCCAGAGGTCTCTCTCCTGGATGGACCCATGCAAGATTCCCGAGATGCTCTCAAGTGGGCTCGAGAGGCCCTGCCAGATTTGGTCCTGCAACGCTCAGACGTAAAGCCTGACGGTGATCAAGTTGTCAGTGTTGGTTGGTCTACAGGTGGACACCTTGCCATGACGCTTGCCTGGACTGCTACTGAGGTTGACGTACGACCCCCGGAGGCAATTCTGTCCTTTTATAGCCCAACGGACTATGAGGATCCCTTTTGGAGCGAATCAAACCTCCCATTTGGCGAGTCTGCTGCTCCCATCGGTACATACGATCAGTGGGAAGCAATTCAACCAAGGCCTATCACGTCATACAACCCCCCATCCTCGTTGGGTGGCTGGATGAACCCAAGAGATGCTCGAAGTCGGATAGCATTACACATGAACTGGACTGGCCAGACGGTTCCGATCTTGCTCAACGGTGTGTGCCCGAATCCCGCCGCTCATGGGTCCGAATTGAAAGCACCCAGCATCCGGGATATCCAGGCCATCAGTCCTTATGCCCAGATTTGTTCCCACAAGTACCGGTCGCCCACTTTCATCATTCATGGGACCCGTGATGATCTGATACCCATCGCCCAAGCCCAGCGAACATATGCTGCACTTTGCGCTGCTGATGTTACTGCGGAAATCAGAGTCCTTGATGCAATCCATTTGTTTGACATATATCCCGAAATGAAACGGAATCGGGAAGCAATGCAGGCTGTTCAAGATGGTTTTGCATTCTTACAGTCGCATGTCACACTTCACTAACGTCATGATCTTGCTCAGTGAGATTGCATTGATGTGAACTACATAATTATCTAGATGTACCTAGCAAATTCCCTAATTTCGGACATCTGGAGGCTAGCGACGATTTTCCCCTATACTAATTTGAACTTGAACATTTGCATATGTGGTCTTTTGTCATTGCCTTGTCTTAATATCAATTGCTAAATTAGATATCTTCTTCTCCTGCGTGTGCTCCGTATCAAGCGTGCTGTTTAGATTTTGAGCACTGAGCCTGCTCTGCTCAAGATATGTAGTAACATTGACCTGACGACGACTCGCGCTGAAGCAGCACTTGTAATAAAGCAGTTAACCTCCGTCCTTTAACTGAAAAATTCGATGCTTGAACCCTGTCATCTACATAACATTTGAATTACAAGACGAACGAATCGAAGCTCCAATGCTGGACTTTCTAAGATTACATGTATTGTGTTCTAATCAAACATTCCAAGATTTGAATCCACGCACATTTTGTTCAATGTTGTCAACTGGTTCTCATCGTGCATTGGTCATTTTGTGATGGAGCGATTCAGGCTCTAGTGCCGTGCTCGCCTAACTTGAAATTCTCAGAGTTAGCTATCCATAATTGGGACGGCTCTATTGCGCATATCTCCTCAAGTGCGAGCCTGAATCTTTCCGCTCCTTCCACCTGGGCAGATGTCGTATGTCAATGGATCATGCTTTACCATTCAAATTATCGAATAGTACTTCTTGTGTTATCGCGACATTGGAGATCCTTGCATCAATACCTACCTAGGTAGTTTCGCATCTAAAAGGCTTATCAAGTCTTCAAATGTTCAAATGTTACTCCGACTATTCCACAACAGACATGTCATATGCATTTCTGACGTAAGGACTATGATCGGGAATTTCAGGGACTCGCTGTTTTTTACCTCGACCAACATTTGGATCTCCCATGCCAACATTTGGAGGCCAATGATGTACACCGCTGCTAGTGCCTGAGATGTAAACATTTGAATACCTCGCTGATCCCGAGGTCTCACTCCCAATATTGAAATTTATAGGTCAATGTATATCAGACCTCAAGTGCTCCTTACATTGATGCATTATGGTACATATTCTGCATATCATCAGCTCACCTGATAGATGCAATCAGCACCGATACATACAGCCTTGGGACCTCGGATCACATATTCGAAAACGCCTCGGTCATAATACGCTCGGCAGAGTGTGTCTTAAGCTATGCTGATTCTGTATTTTTACCAACGTATGCATATGACTTTCAGTTAGATTATGTCAGCTAGTTAAATTCTCATATATCTATCACTCTAGTGTTGAGATGGATATAGACTAGGTACCTAGCAAGGTTTACTTCCTTCGGGCCGGGCCTTGCATAAGCAATCCTAAACATTACCGCAAGCGCTTGAAAAATAGTACAGCTTACATATTCATGCAAAACGACGTCCCTTGCCTGAAACCTGCCTAAGATTTACCTCCAGGGCTGGTAAGGATCATCAAGTGGGTCCAAAGCTATGTCGGCAGGGGTTGGGAACTTAGGATCGTCATTACCTATAGCTGCAGGCAGAAACGCCACAAACATTTGAGCCTTGGCACACATGCACGAGTTCAAATGTTAGTATAGCACAAAAGCAAAAGATAAGTTCCAGTGATGCAGGTGAGGCTGGCGTGTATCAAGCGGAATGGTTTTCGTCATTAACCTCATCGTACATACATTCCATGTCTCCTTCAAATGTTAGTCCTTGCAGATGAGGAGATCATGTACTTGCTGCCATTACTGGATCTGGTAGCCTACAACGCCAATGTTGTCATGGGGTCTAACTCGTTTCCGCCCAGATATGTTGGCAATGCCCTTTTTTGTTTTCTTCTGTTTTTCTTAGACGTGGGGTTATCGACAAGAATTGGCCCCAGCCAGCCACTGATCGACCAGGAGGTTCCAAGGTTTTGGAGGATAGTAACATTGAAATCATTTGCACTGTCCTCCTGCATGGATCTGCATTAACCCCGTCGAATTCAGTATTTCCCTTAGGCTGTATCTTAAAAGCCCCCCCTCCCTGGTCGCGAGATCAAAGTGAGTACCTTCCGTTCGCAAATACTCTCCGTCTACATGGCACGTGAGTGAATCATGTCGCCCGAAATATTGTATCATGTCTCTCCGGCATTGGCACCAATCGTGCTCATCGCCTTACCAGTGATATTTTTTCTTTTGACCTCATCTAGGAAATCTAATCTTCCTTTCATCAATGCAAGACAGAGATGGGAGTTCGGCAAATCCCGCGCCCGCGCGCGGTACATGAAGGACGCTGCCTCATTGATCAAGAAAGGATTAAGTGAAGTATGTTCAAAATTAGAGATATGGAGCTGCTTGCTAACTTGATGTTTTTTCAAGGCCGGCGTCTTTCGAATCATCACTGATGTTGGCACAAGAACAATGCTGTCACCGAAATATGCCCATGACGTCCGCAGCCTCCCCCAACTCAGTCTGTCGGATAATTTGAAAACAGAGCTGCATGCCGATCTTCCCGGCTTCGAGCCATTCGGAATTGTCGCGAATCATACAATTGTCCAGGATCTCGTCCGGATCAAAATTACACAGAACTTGGGTAAGTACCTAGTCCCGTGGCTCAGCAGGAACGCTACTGATTCGACATATCCCAGCAAATGCTTTGAACCCGCTTTCCACAGAAGCTACCCACGTTCTGGAAACACAATGGACAGACTCGACTGAGTGGCATGACATGCCGCTGAAACCCACTGTCCTCAAGATGGTTGCCCAACTCTCTTCCAGAGTCTTCCTTGGAGACAAGATCTGCCGAAACCCCGAGTGGCTTGACATTACGATCAACTATACCCTCAGTGCATTTGGTGCCGCGCAGGAGCTCCGCCTTCTGCCAGAATTCCTACGCCCTTTCGCTGTGCGATGGCTACCAGCCAGTCGTAAGGCACAGAGGCAGGTCAAGCAAGCAAGAAAGATCATCAACCCAGTCGTGAAGGAGAGACGTGTTGCGGCGAGCGCAGGAAATGCTGTCAAATACCATGATGCTATTCAATGGCTCGAGGATATTGCCAAAGGAGATCAGTACGACCCGGCAGCGGCGCAGCTTGGCCTATCCGCGGCTGCCATTCACACAACGACAGATCTACTGACACAGACCCTCCTTGATATTTGCGGCCGAGATGAACTGATTCAGGATTTGCGCGAGGAGATCATCACTGTGGTTCAAGCGCATGGATGGAAAAAGCAGACACTTTACAAACTTAGATTGATGGATAGTGTCATCAAGGAGTGCCAGCGGCTGAAGCCCATGGCTATCGGTCAGTGCAATATATCAATTTCCAACATCCTATTTGACAAAACCTTTGCTGATGATGAGTATAGCTTTCATGGCACGTGTTGTTCGTGAAGACGTTGTTCTCTCGGACGGAACGATCATTCCCAAGGGTGATAAGATGCTGGTGTCCTGTGACAGAATGTGGGATGAGAGCATCTATCCTAATCCCCTGCAGTTCGATCCATATCGCTTTGTAAAGATGCGCCAAACTGATGACCCGAAGATTGAAGCTGCCGCTCAACTTGTCTCTCCTTCTCCTGAGCATATGGGTTTTGGATTTGGACAACATGCTTGCCCAGGACGATTTTTTGTGGCAAATGAGATCAAGATCTCTTTGTGTCATATCCTGTTGAAGTATGACTTGCGATTGGCAGACGGGTGTGAGCCAAAGGTGCAACAGTTCGGGATGCGATTGGGCGCGGATCCAACGGCCAAGATTTCTGTCAGGCGCCGACAGGAGGAGATCCCTCTATAAATTTTGGAACTCACTATAGAGGCCCCGATATTACGCCCTATGTTGATCGATGGTTTAATCGACTCTTGTTCAGCTAGTGATATGTCTTGTTTCCTGAAATCCCTGGCCTCATTTGCCCTCGTTGTCTTTGGACAACTTTTAGAAGCCTGAAATTGAAGAGAAGAACTGAGTCTGTAAACGACAACCGTGCAGAATATGTAACGATACTCTCACATGCCATAATTGAGTCATCTGACGTTCGTCCTTGATTAATATATTGATCATATCAGTTTACACGGTCACCCCTTCTGTTCAAGATCATGTAGAATTATTGCTGTAGTCCTTATCACAGCACTTGAGGGCCGCATAATGATCAACTCTATTCAGATGCAGGGAGGGAAAATGCCAGACTTGGAACAGTTGCAAATTTTGGCATAAGTGCCATATAGCCTCAGCATCAAGGTTTGATTACCAGGCTGCCTACACAAAAGTAGAACATTTGGTCTACCTCCGTCAACTGGTCTGTCTCCACTCCATCTTGAATCCATGACAAGCGTTCCATGCGATAAGGAAAATAGAAAAGCTGCTGCCAGTAGTATACCTTCCACCATCTTTCGTGCTCCAAAAGCTTGTGTCAACATTTCAAAACTCCACTTCCAAATTCCAAGGTTGAAAGTTACCAGATTGCTCAAGTCCGTGAGTATGTGAGCTCCATGCACGACGCCTATACCGTCACGTACGGGCCTCCTCCCAGGGGGTTTTACCGGTATTTTGTAGCTCCACTACCGGTCTAGCCAACGACCCGTCCCGACGAGTTATTCATCTAATTCATCCCTGCGATGTCTGTGCGCGAATCCACCTGCACATGTGTTTATGTATAATATATTTTATGCACGAATTGTGGCGCCGCTGAAGGTAAGCATCCCTTGCATCGATATATTTGAAATGTTTACCCGCGATAGAGGGTCTGCGCCCGTCTCAGCATCTGGGGTTTCCCGAGCTCAGCTTCTCAAACCCATTTTCTTCTGAAGGAACCTCGATTCCCTGAACTCCAGTGAAACAATCTACACTTTCGCTCAACATATTCCTTCCAAGGTTCTCAAACAACCAACTATGGGGACCTCCGATCTGCTGTCAGCCGTGTTGGAATACCGCAGTGAGCTCGAGGCCATTGCAGAGTTTCTTCGGAAGCTAGCAGGCATCTGCTGGACTCTGAATTACTTCAGTATGATGTACGTTTCTGGGAGAGAGAAAATTCCCAACACAGGAGTTTTCCCTCTTTGCAATGATATGGCGTGGGAATTTGTCTACGCCTTCGTTCATCCGGCTGCAAGTGCACATTGGGAAGGTGGCGTGAAGGTGTGGTTTATGGTCCATCTTGCTGTGGTCATGTACATTCTCAAGTTTGCACCGAATGAATGGAGCGATGTGACCATCGTGAAACACAACATGTACCTCATTTACTTCGTGGTGTTTCTTGGCTTTCTTGCGGGCCAGTTGGCTTTTGCAGCTGAGGTTGGGCCTGACCTAGGCTTTTTCTTCGGTGGTGTTCTATGCCAAACACTGGCAAGCCTTGGACCGATCTGTCAGCTTTTGAGCCGGAATAGCACGCGCGGAGCTTCGATTTTAACCTGGTATGTTTTGACTCTCCCTCACGGATGCAAATTTCATCTTCTATTTTCTTGGATGCTCATTTCATTTATAAAAGGTCACTACGTGCCATTGCAACTTTTGGAGGTTTTATCAAACTCACAATCTATTACATCTGTGATACACCCGCAGGTCCCTGGTTCGAGAGCCCAATGTGTCGGTTTTACATTGGGCTGACTCTGACCCTTGACACTATATACCCTTGCCTATATTATGTTATTCGACATGAAGAAAAGCGTAAGGCTGGGGAGGAAAAGAAAGTCAAATAAAACTAGCTATACATATGATAACCTTGGAAGGGGAAATGATGCAAAGGCACAATGTATGGATGGATAAATTCTTCAAAAGTTTGGTCCGGATGCCCTGTGCGGTGCACATGTGTGGGTCAATCATTAGGAACAGTGGCGTTCATGGTTGAGTAGATCAATTATTTTCGGGTTCAAATGTTTGTTTTGCTATGCTCTTCCATTCAATTCTTCAAATTCTACATCAATCTACGGTCTTCATACTATATCCTTGAACGTTTTATGTGAGTGAAATGTTCAGAATCGTATCTGGAAAGACAAAATAAAAAATAGAGAAAGAATGGGCGGTCTCCGTGCCAGAAGCAATTTTCATTATGCAGTAGAGCTTTCCTGCAGCAAGGGGTAGAGACCGACAATGTCTCATCAAGCGTCCCACCAATGAATTGATGTCATTGCAGACAATTGCAGTTTGATTGGGCTCGATTACCAACTTTGACTGACTTGCTTTTTGCACCAAAGCTGAATGCCAACCCTTTTTTTTCCCCCTCGCCCTGCACATGAGGTTTTTCACCAAGGGTCTGAATCATGGAGAAATCTAAGTTCAAAGTCGTCATTGTTGGAGGATCGATTTCTGGGCTGACTCTGGCGCATTGTCTGGCCAAAGCGAACATTGATCATGTCATTCTGGAAAAACGAGCTGAGATAGCACCTCAAGAAGGAGCCTTCATTGGAATTTGGCCAAATGGAGCACGAATCTTACAGCAACTGGGCGTCTACAGTAGCCTCGAAAAGCTCACGGCGCCAATACACCGGATGCATATTTCATATCCAGATGAATTTTCATTCAGTAGTTTGCTGCCCAAGAAAGTCCATGAAAGGTTTCGTCACATACTCTTTTATCCAGAAGATCATCTTTCTAACTTCTCAATTGCTTGCTTCACAGATTTGGATACCCTATTATTTCCCTCGATCGCCAAAAGGTTCTGGAAACCTTGCACAACCATTATCCACTCCCATCAAATGTCATGACCAACAAGCGTGTGTCAGAAATATGCCTAGGTCCTCACTGCGCCAGTGTTTTGACAGATGACGGGAGTGTGTTCGAAGCCGACCTCATTGTCGGCGCAGATGGTGTCCACAGTCGTACCCGATCCGAGATGTGGCGGTTGGCCGATGATATAAACCCCGGTTACATTCCGGAAAGCGACAAAAAAGGTTCATGAGCTCCCTTTAAGTTGGTTTCAAATATTCCGATACTAATTCCCTTTTAAATTCGATTTTTAGTTCTCAAGGTTGAATATACGTGCGTTTTTGGAATATCGAAGCCGATACCCGGGCTAGAAACTGGAGAGCATATAAACCGATATGGCGATAAATTTTCCGTTATAACGTTCCACGGCAAGGATGGACGAGTATTTTGGTTTATCATCCAGAAGCTTGGTCAAGCTTATGTCTATCCCAATGTCCCTCGGTATTCACCCGACGATGCGGCCCATCTTTGCAGCAAATTGGCTGATGTTCGCATCCTGGGAAATATCCGCGTTGGGGATTTGTGGAAAAATCGAGTTGTTGCTTCTTTGACTGCACTTGAGGAGGGGATCCTTGAAACCTGGCATTTCAATCGCATAGCCCTTCTCGGGGACAGTGTGCATAAGGTAATACCCCATCGCACTATCAGTTTTTAAGACTTGACAATGACTAAATTTGCGACCATCAGATGACACCAAACATTGGTCAGGGAGCAAACACAGCCATTGAGGATGCTGCTGTTCTCGCCTCACTGATTCATCGGCTTGTTCATGTGGGTGATACTCCCAGCTTCTCTGAGGTTCAAGTCGAATCAATGCTTCGGGAGTATCAAAACCTTCGATACGAGCGCGCAAAAAGTACATACGACCGATCTCGATTTGGAGCTCGGTTTCACACACGGGATGACTGGGTCAAGGCTTTAGGTGGGCGGTACATCTTTCCATTTATAGGTGGCCTTGTAGAACGCGCAACTTCCAAGGTTTTGGCCAATGGGGAAACGGTTGATTTCCTTCCATTTCCTGAACGTTCAGGGTCGGGTTGGATTCCAAAAAGCTCCGAGGAAAAGAAGGCGGCTTCACTACAGTCGAAGCTTCTTTGGATCATCCCTCTCACGGTCTGCTGGGCATTTTTCTGCATTCATTCGTATTTGTCACCTGTGAGTAATGTTCTCTGATCACCTGGGGACGCACCCAAGGTCAATTGATAGACCACGGTATGGAATTGCATGTAATTCATTCGTATAGAAGTAACATTGAGCGACTTATTACATCATGTTGCCTTATACATTCAATCACGCTGGCAATCCTAGAGCCATGAATACCTTCGATTGTTTTTTTCCATCAAGGTACTAATTGAAGATCGACATATACGTAGGCATGACGAACCATAATTTGGATACATCGCAGTAAGGATGCGTAAGGCCTGCTTATAAGACACATGTGCAAGGTACGAGCCTACATGCATCTATTGGTGTATTGATCGACGCTATGCGTCTGACAAAAAAAACTGAAATAATCGATAAAAATTGACCTACTTAGCAGTTGGATAGTTGTCACATTCCTGCGATGTTGCTTACCAGCGTCTCAGGAATCTCATTTAAGCAAGGAGCACGAAATGGTCTGCATCGTCTTTCTTTCTGATTCGGCGCCTACCAGGGTAATGTTGGGATCCAGCATTACACGTAAACCAGCGGTGTGGTTTTCTCGTATCAATTCCCTCTCCTATGATGATGTGTGCTTCTTGTCCATGTAGCAAACTGTTCGTCATGTCGGTCTCCTTATCCTGGGCATGCTACTCTACTTAAATTTTCTTTGCCTCACTTCTCATATTGAACCTCATACTGAATCATTCACTGCAGCCCAAACAATCAATTGATCTCATTTCCTACGCTCAACATGGCCGCCCGGAAGAAGAATACACCTGCAAATCCCCCAAACAAGATACTCAGCTTGTTTACGTCTTCTTTGCTACCCTATGCTGAGTTATCACGAATCCACCGCTTGTTGGGATTCTACCTCAATACCTCTCCTTATTTTGTCGGCATTGCCTTCAGTGCATCAATTGCCACAGATCTGCCAGTTTCCCTCCTGCTTAATCGCCTGTTGATATTCTCCGTTTGGTCTTTCTTTCTACGTTGTGCTGGATGCGTTTGGAACGATCTTATCGACTCAGATCTAGATGGCCAAATCTCACGAACAAAATCCAGGCCAATTCCACGAGGTGCCGTATCGAAGCAAAATGCTGCCGTTTTCACAGTTGCCCTCTTCGCCTGTGGCAGCTCGGTTTTGTTTTTCCTTCCTTGGAAATGCTCCATTGAAGCTGTCATCAAAATTATCTTCGCTCTCCTTTATCCGTTTGGTAAACGATTCACAAACTACCCTCAGTTAACTCTTGCCAATATCGGGTGGGCCATCCCGATGACAATGCATAGTCTCGGGGTAGATCCTCTCGACCATTTTCTGCCAACCGTGTGCATGTTCCTGTTCATCGCGACAGTGATTATCACAGTTGATGTCGTCTATGCGTGCCAGGACATTGAAGAAGACCTGAAAGTCGGCGTGAAAAGCATGGCCGTTCGTTTCCGAAACTCCATTCCTCTTCTAGCATACTCGCTGTTCTACATGTCAACCGCTCTTCTTGCAATTGCTGGAATACTCACTGGGCTTGGTCTTCCTTTCTTTCTCATATCTGTTGGTGGTCATTTCTTTGGTTTCAAAGGTCTTCTAAAGGCAACCCAGATCGGGAAATCATCTGGAGTAGAGAAAAGTGCGAAGGCATATTGTTTTCTTAGCAGTATCTTTTGGGTGCTTGGGTTTGCTACTGAATACTCTGTCGGCGCGGCCTGAAACCTCATCGTGGCCCAATTTATTCCATTATCTCGTCTCAGAATGGTTGCTGTGGATCATTGGAGAGAGTCTCCTATTCTTCAGTTCTGTTCATATTTCTTGTTCAAGAAGGTGTATCTTAGGTCGCTCAACAGTTCAAAAATGTTATCTTCGCATTCAAATGTTTCCCCCCTCGTGTCCGTCGTATGATTTGCGAGCCGAGAACAACGTGATCAACTACTGAGAGCGTTGAGAGCACTGATGGTTGGGGGTGGGTCAGTGCGTAATCATCGTGACCATAGACTTTTCTCCTCACAATGGGTCTGGAGTACCTTCGCACATAAAACACTTAGAAATCAGTGTCATTGTGCGTTGAAGAACTTCCAAGCGCATAATTCGGCACGGAACGGCCCAGCTGGAGTCAACTGGTTAGACCTTGAAGGCGTCCTATGTATGACGTAGAATTGTTTTGGAGCTTATGTACATTCCAATGATTCCATGTTGCTGTTTCATCGGAAGCCAGCTGGCCTTCGCATAACATTCCATTCATTCCCATTAAGGAAAGGATGATTAGAAGATCCTGGACAGGGGCTCACATCTCGATGCAAGGGGATTCGAATGATTGAATCAATGCATGTGGCAACTAAACATTGAATGTATCAAAGCTTATCAAATAAAGTACTGGGCCGCAACATCCTAAGATCTGGGTGGGAGCCTGATTGGCCATTTGTTTGACATCTTCCAGAGCGGCAGCACAGAATCCTTCAAATTTTCAGCACTTGAGGTGATCCAAAGATGGCTGCTGAGGGTTCTAAGGGCCCTAGTGAGGGACATCGTCTCTGCTCAACGACGAGCGGTAATCTGGAAACCTCCCCCAGCGATCCGTCTAGCCCGGATAAGCAGAACCACATCACTGAAGTTCAGAGCAAGCATACCGACCCGAAATCTCCCAATTGTTCCGACTTTGATGATCATGAATGGGCAAAACGAAACGCTGTGATCTTTGATTCTGCCGCAGGCGACTCTCGGCATCGCGGAATTCTGTTCGAGAATCTCTCAGTTCAGGGCTCTGCATCGTCTCTCCGAACTCAACCCACTGTTCTTTCGACCTTGGTTCGCCCTTTCACTGCTAGTGTGGACATTTTCCGTCATCGACATGATCGGAAACAGCCACCCAACATTCTCAACAATTTCGATGGACTGGTTGACAGCGGCGAGTTGCTTCTGGTCCTCGGTCGCCCGGGTAGCGGATGTTCAACCTTTCTAAAGGCGATAACTGGTTACTTGAATGGTTTGACTTTGGACCCAGACAGCAAGATCCAGTACAAGGGGGTTTCTTTTGAGAGGATGATGAAGGAGTATCGCGGCGATGCTGTTTACAACCAAGAACACGATCATCACTTTCCGCACTTGACTGTGCGTGAAACCCTCGAGTTTGCTGCATACGCACGCGCGCCACGTACCCGACCTGGGAATATTAGTCGTGACGAATACGCACAGACGGCGATGCGGGTTGTCATGGGCTTGTTTGGTCTTTCTCATACGCAGAACACGCGAGTGGGCAACGAGCATATTCGTGGAGTCAGTGGCGGAGAAAGAAAACGAGTGAGGTGAGCGATGCCCTGCTGTGGCCCCATAGGCCACATTGGCTAATTGTCTGAATTTTCACATATAGCATCGCAGAAATGACTCTAGCGAGAGCCCCTATCGGTACATGGGATAACAGCACTCGAGGTCTTGACGCGAACAGTGCACTTGATTTCGCCAAAAGCCTTCGTCTCTCTGCCAGTCTCACCAAAACATGTCACGCAGCCGCCGTGTACCAGGCTTCAGAGCCTATTTACAACACATTTGATCACGTTACTATTCTCTATGAAGGACGGCAAGTATACTTTGGTCCCTGTAATCAAGCTGTGGCATATTTCGAAAGAATGGGTTGGAAACGCCATCCTCGACAGGTGAGCGCGGATTTTCTCACAGCCATCACCAATCCAAGTGAGCGTGTACCCCAAGATGGAATGACAGAGAAGGTTCCACGGACTTCAACGGATTTTGAAACATACTGGAGAAATAGTGAGGAGTATTTGCAACTTCAAGAGAAGATAAAGAATTACTCTCGCAGCTTTCCTGTCGATGGATCGGAAGAGAGCAGATTGAAAGACGCCAAACGTACCGAACAAGCCAACCACGTCCGACGGTCGAGTCCTTTCCTTCTCTCCCTGCCTATGCAACTGCGATTGTGTCTTGTCAGAGCATACAGACGAGCTCTGAATGACCGCTCGGGTATCATTGCGACTGCAGTGCTACAAATGCTTATAGCTCTACTCATCAGCTCTCTCTTCTTCAACATCCCTGACAATTCTAAGGGGCTATCTCAACGGGCATCAGTCATTTTTCTGGCGGTTTTGACCAACAACATGATTGCTATGTTTGAAGTCAACGTCCTTTACGGCCAGAGACCGATTGTCGAAAAACAAGCTCGCTATTCATTTGTTCGCCCCTTCGCCGAGGCCCTCGCTGGAGTCATCATCGACCTCCCTATCAAAATTCTCCGCTGTCTCCTTGCGAGTGTAATTATATACTTCATGGCGCACCTTCGCAGAGAACCCGGCCACTTCTTCATCTATGTTCTTTTCCAAGCTGTCTCCGTTGTGACAATGTCCGGGGTCTTCCGATGCTTGGCCGCAATGACGAAAACTCTCAGTCAAGCGATGGCCCTTAGTGGGATTGTCATTATCAGCGTCGCAGTTTACACTGGCTTTACTGTATCGCCACCTGATATGCGCCCATGGCTTGGTTGGATCCGATGGATCAATCCCGTTTTCTACGCATTCGAAGCAATTATCGCCAACGAGTATCATGGCTTACGAGCAAAATGCGTTGAATACTTGCCTGACTATCCGTCCCTTTCTGGCTTGTCCTTCGTTTGCTTGGAAGTCGGTGCGGTCGCGGGGGAGCACTTCGTGTCTGGTGATCGATACATTGCGAAGCATTATAACTTTCTCTACAGTCATCTGTGGAGGAATTTGGGCATTCTTTTTGCGTTCTTGATCTCACTCCATGTGATCTACCTCGTGCTTACAGAGGTTGTTTCGGGCACCGTCTCAATCCCCGAGTCGCTATCATTTCGTCCAGGTCACATTCCTACCACCATGCGTCGAGGGGATGAAGAAATGAAGGAGGCTCCAAAAATATCGAAAGAGCTCTCGACACCGCCCTCGCTGTTCCGTGGTTCGCTGCCAAAGCATGAAAATACATTCACTTGGCAAGGATTATGCTACGATATTCCTGTGAAAGGAGGGACAAAAAGACTGCTGGATGATGTCAGTGGTTGGGTCAAGCCAGGCAGCTTGACTGCTCTCATGGTAAGGAACATTATCCAACTCTCCTTTTCTTAATCGGCCGCATACTTACTTGATTAGGGGGTATCTGGTGCAGGAAAAACGACTCTTCTGAACGTCTTATCCCAGCGAATGTCTTGTGGTGTCGTGAGCGGAGAGACTCTGGTCAATGGCAAGAGTCTCAATACCAGTATTTGCCGCAAGACTGGATACGTAGAGCAGAATGATATTCACTGTGCCACTGCTACGGTTAGGGAGGCTCTTCGTTTTAGCGCAACATTGCGACAACCCAAGTCCGTCTCAACTGATGAAAAACATGCATACGTTGAGGACGTGATTCAAATGCTGGGAATGGAGGACTTTTCTGAAGCCGTCGTTGGCAAGCCTGGTGAGGGATTGAATCTTGAGCAAAGAAAGCTTCTTACTATCGGTGTTGAGCTGGCGGCGAAGCCTGAGCTGTTGATCTTCTTGGACGAGCCAACTAGTGGACTGGACTCACAGAGCTCCTTCGCAATTTGTTCTTTCATGAAAAGGCTGGCTGATCATGGACAGGCGGTGCTTGCCACAATTCATCAGCCAAGTCCCATCATGTTTGAACAATTCGATCGACTCCTTCTACTTGCTAAGGGTGGTAAGACAGCATACTTTGGGGATGTCGGGAGCCATTCCCGCGTTCTTCTGGATTATTTCGAATCAAATGGCGCACGCCCATGTGCTGCAGATGAGAATGTAAGTTACAAGCTACCATTTTTCATATCACCGCATCAGATGGGGTTGTCTAATTCGTTTCCTCACAGCCGGCTGAATACATCCTCGAAGTGGTTGGTGAAGGCTCGCATGAGAGCTCTCCGTCCATCGATTGGGTGAATAAATGGAAAGAGAGCCCTCAGAATCAACAGGTTCTGGATCATTTTCATCAAATCTGTTCGAATTCTGCTCAGACACCAACCAGCGATACACACGAGCTTGAATTCGCCATGCCAATTACAGCTCAGTTGTACCACGTCATGAAGCGTGACTTCCAGCAGTATCATCGCCAGCCGGACTATATTATGGCAAAGCTTGCTTTGGGTATTGTCAGCGGCCTCTTCGTAGGCTTTTCGTTTTGGATGTCCGACAACTCTAATCAAGGCTTCCAAAATACTCTGTTCAGCTTGTTCCTTCTGTGTACCATTTTCACCACTATGCTAAACCAGTGAGTCCCCATCACACCTTCTCCATCGAAATAACCAAAAGCTCACTGAAACAGAATCATGCCCAAGTTTGTCGAGAAGCGGGCACTGTACGAGCTACGTGAACGACCTTCTAAGACGTATTCCTGGAAGGTTTTCATTTTTTCGCAAGTTGTCGTCGAGCTACCCTGGCAGGCTCTACTTGGAGTCTGCACTTGGGCTTCTTTCTACTTCTCCGTTTATGGTGGAGATCAAGACCCACAGCGCCAGGGCCTCGTACTCCTCTTTGTGCTGCAATTCTTCCTATTTGCCTCCAGTTTTGCCTCAATGATAGCCTCTGCAGTGTCCAACCTGGCACTGGGTAGTATGCTGGCTCTTTTTATGTTTGTGTTGTCATTGTTGTCGAACGGTGTCATGCAACCACCGAATGCCATGCCCCCATTCTGGAGCCAGATGCATCGGGTCTCGCCTTTGACCTATTATGTCGGCGGCATCAGTGCAACTGCACTCCATGGCCGTCCAATTGATTGCTCGGATCGAGAGTTGGTCAGCTTTGAGGCCCCGTCAGGACAGACCTGTGGAGAGTATCTCGGAAACTTCTTAAAGACAGCACCTGGCAAGCTCTCTGACTGGAATTCCACTACACAATGTCAGTACTGCCCCCTCAGCTCGGCCGATCAATATCTGGCCAACCGCGGTATTTCTTGGGACAACCGATGGGAATACTACGGTATCTTTTGGGCATATTTTGTTTTCAACATCTTCGGTGCTGTTCTTCTTTACTATCTCTTCCGAGTTTTGCCTTATTCCAGAGCAAACAAATCAAAAAAGAAGTAGCTGAGGTGATCATGCTGCATCGTGAGTTGGGGCAAGCCTAGTTGTCATTGTTTGCCTATCTCCTATCTCAACCTTCACTGTCCAGGGGTGGATTTTATCATTGATCATGCTTTTCCCTTGCATGATTGTTCTTTCTCTTTTCCTTCCTTAATTTCTTCTTTCCTTACTTTCTTCCTCTTCTCCTGTCCTTCTCTCTCCCTCTCCTTATCCCTCTTTGTGCTTTTCTTTTCTTTCCCTTTCTCTCTCTTATTCTTTCCTTGGGAATTATAATGTGTCGGAATTCAGTCCTAACGGCGGCCAGGCTCCTTCTGTGTATCGCAAGTTTCTTTTGCCTGGGCATTTCGGCGGGTTTTTATCTTTAGCAATCCTTAATCTTTTATCTTACATGTGTGCGAGCAGCTGGCGCAACAAGATAGCTGCTTTGTACACGATACAGCTAGTGGTGGACCTCAATAGTAATACAAACACGGTAGACTCCAGGAAAAATACCAAGAACCCAATCATACAGATCAGAATTGCAGGCTCTCAAAAACCGTGAAATGATATGAACCTCGGATATCACATTAGGACAGCCGCATGGTTCCTGGAGCAGCAATGCCCAATCTTTTGTCTCTTAATTTCTACTGAATTCATGCAAGTTCTGGATCAATTGATCAAGTTCATCTCTTGCTTGCTCTCGAGTTTCAGCCCATTGTCCAATGCGCCTAAATTAATTTTAATTTTAAAGAAATCTCAGGTTCTTCATAAATCTGGCACTAGAACGGGCTGATTGGGGCCGTCAACTGGTAACCTTCAATGTTTCCCCGCATTGTAAACATCCCGAGGCTCCGAACAGTTAACCTTGGAAGGGAGTCTCACCTAAACACTGGCAGTGGAATGGATGTGATCAACTCCCCAGGTGGGACCTCAAGTGCTCCCATAGATCGATAGTTTCGTCTATCACCTTGTCAAAGGTTAGACGACAGATCTTCAAATGTTCCTCTTCTCGTAATTTCTACATACATAGATCTTGGTCTTTTTTTTTTTTTTTTAAACATTGAAAAAATGACCCTCATCCCTGATATCGATGACATGTTTCGGACATATGTGAAAAATTGGAGTTGCTTTGATTGATGGTTATCCTGATTTTGATGCCCTGCACAGGGCCTGAACGGAATTTTGCGGTGAACCTTGGAATGCAACCTCCGGAGTCCGAACAGAGATATCTCAGATATGCAAGCTACTAGACCAAGATTCACATGGTACACAGAGATTTGCGAGTTTGTAGCCTTGGACCATGATGGAAATTTCAAGGCTGAAATATTAGGGAAGTTAAACGGTGTAACTGCATGTTGTTTTGAAAGGTGCAAGCGGAAGAACACTCAAAGCTACAACGATCGGAGAGTTGATTGAAGTGGACCTAGCGTTGAATTAAGATGAACCCATCATATTTTACAGAATGGCAATACATAGTGAAGGATGGTGAGGGATGAAATTGCAGGGAACTACCGGCTCTAGTGGCTTCCCGCTAGACCCAATGTCGCCGAGGGGCCAGCCAGGGGTGTGCCCCAGTAAGCCTAGTGCGAAAGCACTGATTTTTAACTACCTATAATATTCAAGTGCTAGTGACGACTAGGGCTAGGTAGGTGACCCCGCACCTCGGAGGTGACTGCAACCCTACAAACCGCAATTAACATGATACACATCTTCAGCCCCTGAAAATATCCCGAACATCAATCGAAACTAGAGTTCGAACTAAAATGCCACACTTTCCACCTTTAGCCGAATTGGGTCAGTCAAGAAGAATAAAAAAGACACCCCTACAAATCTCTTGGCTCGTGATCAAGTCCGATCCAAATACGGGACCAAAAAAGCCTGATTTTCAAAGCATCTAGAAGAGCAAACCAGTTGACTGCTCTCGATCAACGGGCTGGGCAACGATTTACGGGTAGAACAGGTAAGCCGACCGACAGGAGGTTCAGATATCGGGATATCCTGGTGCTGTCTGGGGGGTTATCTACACGTCTTGGCTTTTTCGCGAACTGAGGATCGCGGAGCGTGGTAGATCGTGTTCTACTTACTTACTCACCGGCTCTAGATGACACGAAGCTAGGCATGTGTGCGGATCGGAACTATTGGAGGCAGTAAAATCCGGTCACAAGCACAGGCCTTCATTTGCCACCAATCACGGATTATGAAGGTTCAAATGTTGGGTTGTACCTTGCTTGAACCTTCTGAATCCTGGCCCGCCATGTGTAGCGGCATTACGACCCATTTTGTGCCACCAAAATTGACCATGCTTCATCAATGAATCTAGAACGAAGTTAATTCCTGAAGGGGCTCGACGTTGTAGGTGACACATACTTCCCAAGATGAGAACTAATTCGAACCTTGTTGTCACCGCCCAATGATGTGGCAGTGTGATGTCGTTCTCCTTTTTTAGCGTGTTCCATGCATTGTTCTGACGAAGATCACTTGATCGTTTTTCCCCCTTCTATTTGGAAGCGGCAATGTTAGTATCCCCACGGGGCCTCTGAACATTTTCAATGTGGTTCAAGCGGAGCGATCTAGGAAGCCAACTAGTACCTATTTCCGGTATCTTAGGTAGTCGTCAACCCAGCTTTGTTGTCTTCTCCAACAATGACCCGAATTTCAATCTACTGTAATGGTGCAAGGAACGAGAGATTAAAGAATTGAGAATTGGGAATTGCAAAAATCATATTGTTATCGTTGTCATATACAGTCAAACGATTTGATCATACTTCAATTCAAGTACAAAATTCGCAATAAAACGTTGGATCACCGATCATCAATAGCGACAGGTAAAAAGGTAATAAACTAGGGAGTGGAGTAGGGCTCAGTGCGTCGAGAACGGTCCCAAAATGTGACCCAGATCCAGGGGTCGAGATAAAAGAATGTGTGAAAAGGTCGAAGCAGATGCCTTCCAGCTTGTGGAAATTAGCAGGCAGAGCCGGTAGTAAGGATATGCTTAGCCTCCTGGGCATAAGTACATCCGTTATTAACATTGGAATCGGAGAACCCGGCGGACCACATCATGATTCCTCCAAATGCGGGGTTCGAGGTGTAGCTTCCAACCAAAGTGGCAAGTGCAGTAGGCTCGAGGTAGTATTGCGAGCCGCTGGCGGTTCCTGTGGCGCCGTCCGGGGCTGCAGGAACACCAATGAAGATCTTAGCACCGGAGGATGGAGTTCCGGCAACATTCGAGACCCAGTCGTCATAGTTGATTGCACCATTGACGGAACAGCCAGGGTTGTTATAGAATTGGACCCAAAGATAATCAAACTGAGAGGTAGTGATGATTTGCTGCATATTGGGTTCTGGGATGGGGCATTGAGGAGCGCCTGTGATGTAGTAGGTGTTGGAGCTGTCGGATGCAAAGTTTGATCGCAGTTGACTGATCAAATACTGGTAGTATTGGTTTCCGCTTGACGCCTCGATGTCAAAGTCCCAGCCGTTGACAAAATTATCCCCAAAGGGCCGAGGAACGCTTCCACTGCCACTGTTGCCATATGCATCCCAGAGGTTCTGGCCGATAGTCTCAGCCTCTTCTTGAGAAGAGAGAGAGTATGCGCCAACGGCGCCTCCTAGAGACAGAATGACCTTCACTCCATTGGATTGGCAGGTCTTGATAGCTGCGGCAAGATCATCGCACTGGGAAGGCTCGCCACTAGTCGAGATACTGCAAGACTGGCCAATTACGCCTGAGGCGATGGTGTTTCCGTTGCCGTATTCATACAGGAAGGCAAGCACAACGATATCGATTCCAGCAGAGGAGCTGCAGTAGGTTGACAAGTCATTGTTCTCGATAGTTCCACCGCCATTCTGGCCCCAGTAGACAACGTTTTGGCCAGTAGAGGAACGTTTAAGTTTGTGGGGAACTGCCGAGACAATGGTGGAGAGCAGTCCGAGACAGGTCAAAAGAGCCGAAATCTGCATATTGGCGAGAGGCACCGGGTATTTCCGAAGAATGGGTAGTAAAAATATAGTTCAAAGATCTCAGATCTGCAGAATCGAATAAGGAAAGGATGATGGTTCGTCAAGAACTCAAACAGAAGAGAAGATTGTCGAAGGAGTGTTGTCGTCAATTGGCGATGTGGATAGAACGAAGAAAGAATGTTGAGACAGGAAATCAGCTTCAATTTATGCTCAGTTTCCCATTCCATCGTAGGCGATTGGGAGCACTTGAGATTGGAGCATTATCCTGAGAGTCGACAATTCCGTTCGAGGTAACATGCGCTAGGGGCCAGGCTTGTATCAGGAGTGTGAACGATGCCAAAGGAGGGTGGTGCCTGGGCCAACAAACTCTGGGGGGGATGACACTCTACCATGCCAACCCATCCAAGTGATAACTCACCGTGGTAAATTGGAGGAGCAACGGCCGTGGTTGAGCCCATTTCAGAAAGCGGACTTTCTCGGATCTCGGATTTTCGTTTCATATCCATCTCAACCCCACTGCTTACAGTGACATTCATAAGATGAAATTAGGTCACATCCTCACCCATAGTGAGCTCCGGAGATAAGCGCCTGTTAATGCACTTTTGATGTAGCGTCTTTTGACCCATAATTGTGGTCGGGCAGCCCCTCAAAAGGTGACATGTAGAAGGAAAAAACATAGATGGAGAGGAGCCGGCGTTGATTTGAAGTAACCGTGCCTTTTAAAAATATCACCTCGTGTATAAACACATGAAAGTATCCGGGATATCTCGGTCGCCTTTGGCTTTTGCAGCCTCTGGTGCAAGGAAGATAAGAAACTTTCATGGCTACTACCTCGACGTTGAAAGCCAACCCGTGCACATTCAATCCCCCTCAAGCTTGAATTTTTGCCGGCTAGGTCACAGATCAATAAGCTAAAGCTTTTTGAGCAAGTAGGTCGCTGCCTCCATTTTGCAAGCCATGTCCTGTGGGAGCGATTCCAGTAACAGGCCTAATGCACACCGCACATGCATATTGACATGAAGACTATATAGATGAGGTTCTCGACTTTATTCAAATGTTGGCAATACATGTAGGTGGTCTTGCACAGTGCAACCTTGAAAGGTTGGAAGCACTCTAACGACTTCCAAGATTGTTACGATCGACGGTCATAGTCATGCCCACATGCATGTGGATGGTTCACTCTCCCCTTCCAAGGTTGTCAACCATTTCCTTCCTACCCTCCGCCCTTGTTCGATCACACAGTAGTACGGAGTATACCTGGCTAAGAGCACATGTGGCCCACGAACATTTGAAGGAAAATTCCGAATATGCCCTCTCCCGGGGTCTCCAGATGTGCCGAAGGCAGCTTTCTCGACCAAGAAGAATGTGGGCGAGCGCTTGTTCGGTCGATCAGACACGAAACTTCTTGAAGGGTATACTATCTAGGTACCAATTGACATCAATTTGATAGTACATGTATTGAACCAGCGTATTTTCACCTAGGCAAGCGACCACTGAGAGCAAACAACTTGCATATGAACTTAGAACCTTCAAATGTTGGAACATTGACATTTGAAAACACTCGATTATACGCGTGCATGAACCTTGGAATGCTTGACATATAGTATGTAGGCCGGATCCGATACATGTATACACTACAGAACAACATTTGAAGGTTCACGGTCCTTCCAAGCTCCGGACATCTGGAAGTTGCATGTGTGTGATGGCTAGCTGCCAGCTGCTCAGGCGGCAGTGAATTGATGGATCAAACTTCCCTCGTAAGCCATAACCAGGTGATGTTTTGTAATGGCCAAAATCTCCACTCTGTGTCTTCTAGTGATCTCTCCCGATACCACTTGGCAGTTCAATGCTGGCATTTACATACGTTACGTAGTATGGACATCTGAATGTATGTAAGATTGCTTCCGTGCTACAAGTAGTTAGTAGCCGGGTGCACACGTGAAGGCATGAAATCTGGGTAGTTCCGTCTGTGGAGTCTGTTCAATGTAGACCTTTGAAACATTTGAAGAGAGGGGCTCCGGTCCTCACACACAGAATTCCCGAGAAAATCGGCTGGTTTTATATTACACGCATGAACATTGGAGATATAATGCACGTGCATGTTGGAGGTGGTGGTGTGGTGTGTTCAAGTCAAGCCTAGGTATAGATGCCAGGCAGGAACACAGCCCTGGAGTGTATACTGTATATTTCCAAGGTTGATGCCCAGGTGCCGGGCAAGAATGCATGTGGAAACATACGGGTATGCCCACCTGTGCACGGACTTTTTCCCGTATCTGTACATGTATTTTTACACATGGCACACATGGTACGTGTCACGTGGCCTGAGATAAGTTTGCATCGGCAGAAAACATTTGAACCCAGAAGGAAAGCGGTGTATGTGACCCCACTCAGTCATCATTGACCAATCAAATAGATATCGAACTACGTTTCTATTGCGAGCGACGAATATCAGCCATCGCGAGGTTGGTTTGAAGACCTGGAGGCCCATTTCGATACGCCGTATGTGAACAAGAGGTGTGAGGGCGTACTTCCGGGTTCTCTCCGGAATATTGGCAAGAAAGATTCCCTCTCAACACAGATGTCCAACTGAACCACTCGTTGCTCGGCCTAACAGAGCCGATATCACCGATATGAGCGTGGGGAGCTGCGTCGCAAGAACCTTTCCACGGTCCCAACGTCTGTGGATACCATCTATAAAACGCCAACATGTCCTCCGAGATGCCTTTAAAAGTATGCCTGGACTCGCTTCTAAAATTTGGAAGTTTCTTCTTTGATCACACACGCCGCTACCCAAACTCGGAGATACGTATTCCGGGTCTACATTGTGCAACATCTCATGCAAGTGAGTAGTACTCAGAGTGAACTCAACTGCTTCAATTTGACACCCTTGAAAGCTCCAACTTGAATCATTGCGATATTTGGCAGAGCTAATAAGAGAGGAGATAAGACAGACCTGATCATTACCATTCCAGATGTCCGCACCGCCCCTCAATGTTCTCGTGGTGGGAGCTGGCGTTTGTGGCCCGGCATTCGCAACCCTCTTACAAAGAGCAAACCCCCTGCACAAAATAACGATAATCGAACGGAATGATGCCTTACGAGCATCCGGGCAACAAGTTGACCTGAAGACGCAAGCACCTCACATCCTGCGCAAGATGGGTCTCATGGAAAGAATCAAGGGCATTTGTGTGAACGAAACGGGATTCGAAATGGTCAACTCTGTCGGCCGTCAAGTGGCGTACTTCCCAGCCACAGCAGCCGGGGAACGCCGTCCTGGATTGACCAGCGAGTTTGAGTTGATGCGCGGTGACTTGGTGCAGGTTCTTTACGATGCCAGTGTCGAGCAGAATGCGGAACTTGAGATGCAGCGAGGAACCCGAGGCGGGATAGAATACCATTTTGGTCGAACGATCACTGCACTTGATCAAATTGCCAATCGCGTGAATGTGACATTCTCCGACGGAAAAACGGAAGGCTTTGATCTCGTGGTTGCCGCAGATGGACAGGGGTCGCGAACTAGACGACTTGCCTTCGGCGAGGAAGTTAGCAACGCGGCTTTCAAATCGTGGGGCATCCATGCTGCATACTACAGCATGCCGCGAGTTGAAAACGAAGGTACCGTTGCTCGCGGTAATCTCGCCAAAGGAAAACGGATGATCATGACTCGGCCAAGTGGTCGGCCAGTCACCGGGGCTCTTCTATTTGCCATGGAAAAAACAGGCCACTTAGCAGCATGTTACAGAGAATGCCCGACGGCCCAGAAAAGGGCCTTTGCGGATGCATTCAGTGACATTGAATGGCAACGCGATAGGTTATTGGAAGGGATGAACGCTTCGGATGAATTTTATGCTCATGAGCTTGGCCAGATCAAGATGAGCCAGTTTTCGACCGGTCGTGTCGTACTCCTCGGTGATGCTGGCTACTACCCAAGTCCCTTTACAGGACTGGGTACCAACCTCGCTCTAATGGGTTCATATATTCTTGCTGGAGAATTGACACGACAGGGAAGCGATCTTCAGGGAGCCCTGAAGGCTTACGATGAGAAGATGAAGCCCATTGTTGAAGAGTGCCAGGCTATCTCCATTGGCCTCCTTGGGTTTCTCTTTCCGTCCTCCAGATTTGGTGTTTGGTTCATGGAAAGGATTATGTGGGTCACCTCCAAGGCGAATGGCTTATTCTCCCAGTTCCAGGGGGTGGATTCCCATGAGCAAAATATCCCGGACTATCCCGAGTTGAACCTAAAGGCCTAATTCCCCTCAAGCAATGAGTGATCCAAGCGCGATGAAATGATTTTCATTGATGTTAATAGTATGAAACCGATCGCCTCATTTGAACATTCCCCATCTACCAGTATCAAGTACATGCATATTTAAACAAAACAGTGTCTGCCTACACATGGTTCGCTGCGTCATGGGCATTTGTAGTATGGCCACTCGATCCACTCGAGTCATTCGAAACAATGGATATGTCAATCTGCTTCTTGATCACAGAGGCATCGGTATGGGAATCAGCTGAGGACTTGGAGCGGGCTCTGGCGGTATGCACGTAGGCACCTGGGCCCAAAATGCGCTCAAAACTATCTTGTGGCGGACTTGGTGACTTCGGCCCATGGGATAGGCCGTGCGAGTGACGTGGCTTGTTTTCGCCGCTTCGGGCACCGTTATATGGTCCGCTGAGCTCATACGATCGTGAGAATCCGCCGCTGGAGAGCTTGCGAACGGAGGAAATGATCAGTGGGCGGATGCAAGGGACAGAAGAGGTGATGATGATAATCGCGTTTTCCACGTATCCCCACCGGATCAGCTCGAGTCCACCGGTTGACCCCAGGTTGGTGATGCTTGGAACTTGGTCGAGTTTGGTAGTCTTGACGATCGATGCGACCATGGCGCTGTTCATTGTGTCAGCTTGCATGAAATTTCTTTTGCTATGACTTATTTCCTCTTACACAATACCCAAGCTAAGAAGCACGATTAAACTGATCTTGATGCGGAGCTTGAGATTCAAGTTCCAGAAGACGACTGTTGGGAAAATGGCCAAGAACAGGTCGGTGGCCGAATTGAATGCTTGAACGGCCGTTAGCTGTACATTCCCAACATTTGAAAAAATGCGCGCTTCATTGTGTAGCTAAGGGTCAAGAGAACTCACTGTTGGAAAAATAAGCAAACTTGATGACATCTACCGAGTTTCCACAGGTAGTCTTTACGGTTGGGTCCCACAGTACTTTTGCATTGCGGCAAATACTGAGTGGAAGGACTGCAGATGTAATGTTTCCCGCCAGCTGGATCGCCAAAACGCTCCATAAAGCAGCACGATACCATTTGTTTGTTCCCAGAATGCCCAGTAGATAGATGATAAAGGCGCAGCGGGCGACGGCGGTACTAATCGTGATGATTGGAATTTGAATGGCGATATATTTCAACACGAGGGAGGTATCGTGAGTAAACGGATCACCCAAGGGCTTTCCAAAGCCATGCTTGACCGATAGCGTCAGGAAAACAGTCGAGACGATCGCGAGAACCTAATTCGAGCAAAAAAAAAAAACGGGTTAGGGATGTTTGTTGCTGGACTCCAAAGATCGAAAGGCGTCAAACCTCTGCAAATATCATCAAGACATCGTCTATATGGAACCGTTTGATCTTCACTTTAGCGAACACCCGTAAGATGACGATGAGCGCAGCGATGATCACCGCGGCCCAGATCCCTCTCTGTAGGGCTGGTCCGCCATTAGCGTCAGACTGAGCCATGTTCAATGGAGCCTCCCAAGTTGAACAAAAAAAAAACCGATGATAGTTGATAAAATCACCTTCAGGACATGTTGGTGATTAAAAAAAGATATTCTCTATCAAGTTAGCTCCAGGGATAACTTGGTTATGTGGCGGCAGTTCCTGGATTCCTTCCCGAACCACTTTTTCTTCCATCTGTCCACTCTTTCATCTTTCATGAACTTTTGGCCACGAGCAACAGGCCAACGACCTTCGAATTCAGGCTCCGCAATAACTTGAAGAACTTTTGGCCAAACTCAACCGTGGATGTCTCATTTATAGTTTGCCCTGATCTACCCGCAAACCCCGGATCAGAGTGCTGGGTTTAGGGTCTGGTGGACCCTCGAGGACCAATGAGCAGTAGTGATCACCAACTTGAACGACCTGTTGGAAATTTCAGAAAATGGAGTACAGACTGACGATGCTCCATGAATTGGAGACTCCACTTGCGTGCAGTGATTGACTTGGATCCGGCCGTTTTGGGACATCGCATCGATCAGATCCTTGGAAAAGACTGAATTTTGCGCCTAGCCGAGTCCAACTTCCGACGCGTTCCGCTGGCACCAGTTCGTCCGTTTCGTCAGCGGCGAAACCAGTCGAACACCCAGGTGCCCATCATGGCCAAAGAAATCTACCGAGAGGTTCATCGCGATGGTTGTGCCTTTGCCCCTCGGTTGTGATCTGTAGGGCCATGTGCCGATCGACGGGAATCTCGAAGATCTCTTACTCAAGACCCCATGGGTGAATCCTATCCACCGTACCGATCGAATCCCGGAGATTTTGAGATCTGCAGAAAAGATTGGTTCTCGGTTGAATCCCGGCGAAATTTCAGATTGGAATAGGTAATAGACGTAAATTAGCAAGTGCAAAAAAGATTGACGGACTGGGGAATACCTCCGAGCGCCTCAAGAAAAAGGGAACGGAGAGCATAATCGCAGTCAAGTTGGCGTGCACATGTGTGATATGATAAGACAAAAGAGTATCTCTTAAAACTTCCGTTGATTTGACTTTTGTCTTCTACAAACTTCCTTCAGGAATCTCCAGTTTGTTCCCAAGCCCACCATGAAGGCCTGGTTGACAGCGATTGTGGCTCTCGTCTCCACGACGATCGCTTCAGAGACCCAATGTCACTCCTTACCAGAGGATAGCTGCTGGCCTTCCTCAGATGATTGGTCCCAGCTGAACACTACAGTTGGTGGTCGTCTGGTTGCTACTATTCCGATTGGCACCCCTTGTCACGATCCTACATACGATGCCGCTGCATGCGCGACCTTACGCGCCAGCTGGACTCTTCCGCAAACTCAGTATGACATTCCAAGGGTTGGAAGGAAGAAAGAATGCTGACTGATCTCATAGCCTGGACTCGTCCTCGTCGGTAATGCAAACTTATTTTGCCAATCAAAGTTGCGACGCGTTTACGCCGAAGGATCGACCTTGTTTGCTGGGAAATTACGTCAATTATGCGGTGAATGTTTCGATCAACGATGATGTCGTCGCCGCCATCCAGTTCGCGCAGAAACATAATATTCGCTTCGTGATTCGGAATACTGGTCATGAGTAGGTGACTCTCAGATGTGAAAAAGGCTACTGAGGAAGGGACTAACTCTCTCTCTCTCTCTTTCTGTCATAGCTATCTTGGTCGCTCAACGGGCGCGGGTGCCCTTTCCGTGTGGACACACCACTTGAATAGCATCACATCCCAGTCCTGGTCGGATTCGAAGTACCAAGGACCTGCCTTCAAAGTCGGCGCAGGCGTTTTGGGATATCAAATTCTTGAAGCGTCCACAAGGAGAGGCTTGGTGGTGGTCACCGGAGAATGTCCCACCGTCGGACTCGCAGGCGGGTATACCCAGGGAGGAGGACACTCCGCTCTCAGTACGGCTTTCGGTCTCGGAGCAGATCAGCCACTGCAGTTTGAGGTTGTGACAGCGGCAGGCAAGGTGGTGAATGCTTCCCACTCCCAGAATACTGATCTCTTCTGGGCGCTAAGTGGGGGAGGTGGGGGCAACTATGGAGTCGTAACGGCCATGACGGTGAAGGCCCATCGTGATGCCACCATCGGCGGCGCGCAACTAGCGTTCAGTGCAGCCGGTCTCGCCCCTGAAACCTTCATCAGAGCAGTCTCGCTTTTCCACCGTCGACTTCCTGCGATGATTGACCGCGGCGTCACGGTAATATACCAAATGACATCCAGCGTTTTCTCCATCAACCCAGTCACCGGTTACAACATGACTTCCGACGATATCCAGTCTGTCCTTCAGCCATTCCTGTCCGAGCTCTCCCGCCTGAACATCACCTACAAAGCGAGTTACACCCAGTTCGACTCGTACTACGACCACTATAACAAGTACATGGGCCCCCTCCCCTATGGCAACCTGGCGGTGTCGACTTACCAGTACGGCGGGCGTCTGATTCCCCGGGATGTGCTACAAACCAATTCCACGGAACTGGGCCAAGTCCTGCACAACATCACCGAGCAAGGGGTGATTGCCGTCGGCGTTGGCATGGATGTCTCACACCAGAGCAATGCGTCAAATGCAGTCTTCCCGGCGTTGCGTAATGCGGCTGTGACAATGCAGATCGGCACCTTATGGAACGAAACCGCTCCGTGGTCGCAGATGGTGGCGGACCAGTCTAAAATGACCAAAGACTACGTTGCCCAGTTGGAGGCGATCACCCCTGGCAGTGGCTGTTACCAAAACGAGGCAAACTTCCGGCAACCCAACTGGAAAGAGACCTTCTTTGGTAGTAACTACGCTCCCCTCCTGTCCATCAAGCGCAAGTGGGACCCTCACTCTTTCTTCTACGTTTTCAAGGGTGTTGGAAGTGATTCGTGGCATGTATCTGGCTCTGGCCGAATGTGTCAGACTCATGCAACGCTGTCGAGGGGATGAATGTGGTATCCAGATGTCTCCACGGAGAACCTTGGAGTAGGATCGTGGATCTCTCGTTCATATGCTAGCTTCCAGATTTCGCTATATGCATGCTGCACATCATTTGATAATTTGTCGCCGGTGCTGAAATCCCGCGATTTACCAGCGACCAACTTCAAGTTGTCTACCAACCAAGGAGCACATGTGCAATGATTTGGGTTACCTTCGGCTGTTGTAACTGATAACGAGATGGGGGTTGAATGTACATAAATACGACTTCCATGGTGTCTTTTGACGATGAGATTTACATAATTGAAGCATTGGGAATCGATATCATGACCGTCGCGATGGCAGTCATGCCGAGATATCAGATTCATTAAGACGTTGAAAATCACCTGGGCACCACCTGGTGCAAACCGTGGAATGAAAAATTACCGAGATGGACATGGAACATGCACATGTGCTTTTTCAAATGTTACGAAAGAAAATCAAAATAGAAATGGCAACTACAATGAAATTAAATTTTGATCTATTTCGCATCGAAGACGACTCATTGAATGCTGACTTTGACTGATAGTTCTAGTTGTAGGTTTCAACGTACTTCAATGTTGATTTCCACCTATTGCTGCACCGGAAGTTAGGCCCGGGGTAGCGCAGTGACAAAAAACCAGACCACGACTTCTCAATATTCAAATGTTTGAGGCTACAATATCCACATGTCTCTGATCTGATAACGAGGTCCACCGGGAGGGAGCCCTGGTCGGATATGTTAACATTTGAACGCCAGAGGCTCGACCATGTGGTTAAATGCCGCACAATTCCGCAGAGGTACGGAACCGGCGTTGAAATTTTCAGTGGCTGAAAAACAGGGACTAGCACCGTGCCATTTTATCAACTTTTCGAACATTGCCCTTATTAGTTGGTAGAAAGTTTACTAGCGTGGACTTGAGTCCCTGGTCACGAAAGCCACATTTCCCATCCGGGACAGGCGACTCAGGTGGTGTGATTTTATTGACGAATCGATGTGGAAGATCAGATTAGATACGGCTTGCCGGGGACGAGACCATGGTACGGAATCCAGTCAACACAGGATTTGATAAAATTTGACGTTAGCGCATGGCGCCTGAGAGTAGTAGAGCTTGGCCCTTTGAATACAGCCAATGGGATTTTGACGTTCCCAAGTGGACGCGCACCATCCCGACAAAATTAGGACACTAGCGTATTCTTGGTATCTGATCCGTCGCCTTAATATTCCTTAACTGCCGTCCATGCTGTAATGGGATTTTGGAACAGGCTGGTCAGCTTGGTCTAAAAAGGAGAAAAAAAAAAGCTACTTGGGGCTCGAGCCTCACAGCGTAGATTGATAAAGGTGGGCTAACCCTTCGGCGAGCCACAACGCCTAGGCCAGCCAAGTGAGCCAATCACGGCGACAAACACTTGAAGGATGTGATGTGTGGTGGGGACCTAAGATGGGAGCAAAACCCGATCAGAAGGGGTCCGTAGAAGAAAAAAGAAGAAAAAACAAGAAGTGGAGGGAAGAAAAAAAGAACGCCACAAACAGGGACCGGAATTGCCGATGAACTAGAACAAATGGGGCACTGGAAAATACCCTAGCAGGTGTTACTTAAATCGTCCAGGTCCCTCTGTTGCTCAACCGGTTCAGTAGTCAAAAAATTCCCATTATCGCGCTCGACCGCGCTTCCTTGGACATTATGGGCATCGTGGTGGATCGACTGAAGGGTCGCAAGGCGACGCAGGTCGTTGATGACCTTCGTCCCGTTGAAGATCACCTTACTCCACCCACCGGATCTGATAAGCTCGAATCGCAGAGCAGAGAAACTGAGCTACATCCCACTGAGATAAGCGAAAAGGCTCAGATTGGCGTTCAGAAAGCAGAAGCCGTTGCCCTGGTCTGGAGCAAGAAAGCAGTCTACACTACTTATGCATGGTAAGCCGCCTAAAGTTAGACAGACTCACCTCACTTTGCCTCTCCGGCTCTTCTAACATCAATAACAGGATTTGGGTTTGTTACTTCATGCTCTCGTTCCACGAGTACATTGGAAGTAATGTGCTTTATTACGCCTACGCCAACTTCAACTCGGCCCCACAGGTAACCACGGCTATGATTCTCGCGACCATCGTCGGCGGTGTCCTCAAACTACCCATCGGTAAGATGCTTGGACTCTGGGGACGCGCGGAAGGGTTGCTCGTCTTCCTCGTCGTGTACCTGATTGGCATGATCCTTCTGGCCTCCTGCACTGGACCGAATTCATTTGCGGCGGGATACGTGTTCTACTGGGTCGGATTCGATGCCATCTATTTGATCCTCGAGATCTTTATCGCCGATACTTCAGGTATGAGGAACCGTGCTTTCGCTTTTGGATTCTCTACCACGCCATACATCTGCACTGCCTTTACAGGTCCCTTGGCTGCCTCTTCGTTCCTCAAGACTGGGGGTTGGAGATGGGCGTATGGTGCATTTTGCATCATTCAGCCTGTTGCATTTGCGCCCTTGATTATCACCTTCAAATACTATGAAACAAAGGCACGTAAGCAAGGAGTGCTCGTTCGAAACCCCAGTGGCAGAACTTTACTGCAATCGATCATCCACTACATTCATGAGTTTGACGGTAAGTCAATCGTACTATTCCCGAAATTTGAACGTGAAATTTCTTCCCAATGGGCAGCAAGCTAATATTCCCTGACAGTCATTGGAGCATTGATCTTGATGGCAGCCTTCATCTTGTTCCTTCTGCCGTTCAGTCTCGCAACATACGGTCGCACTCAGTATCACGACGCATCGTTTATTGCCGAGGTTGTGGTAGGCTTCTGCCTTTTCTTCGTTTTCGCTGCGTGGGAGAAATGGTTTGCGCGGAAGCACTTCATCCCATATGAGCTCCTCCGAGACCGCACCATCCTGGGGGCCTGCGGCGTTGCAGCGATTCTCTACTTCAGCTTCTACTGTTGGGACAGCTACTTCTACTACTTCGTCATGGTTGTCTATAACCTCGATGTTAAACTGACAGGCTACATGACTGGTATTTACACCATTGGATCATGCGTTTGGTCTCCAGTCTTCGGCATGTGGATCCGCTGGACCAAAGAATTCAAGTACTCGTGTCTTTTCTTTGCTGTACCTCTGATGTTCCTGGGTGCAGGCCTGATGATCCACTTCCGCGGTCAGGACGGAGACATCGGCTATGTGATCATGTGTCAGATCTTCATTGCCTTCTCTGGTGGAATGCTGGTTATTGGTGAGCAGATGGCCGGCATGTGTGCATCCGATCGCGATAATATCCCAATTATCCTGTCCATGATTGGTCTTTTCTCCAGTGTTGGTGGTGCTATCGGATACGCTGTCTCCGCTGCAATCTATACCAACACCTTCCCTCATGGATTGAGAATGGCACTGCCAGAAAGTGCCCAATCAGACTGGGAGACTATCTATCTTGGTGGCTATGCATCCCAACTCGGATACACCCCTGGGACCCCTATTCGCGACGCAATTAATTACGCCTGGGGCTACTCGCAGAAGTACGAGGCTGTTGCGGCTACTTGCCTGATTGTCCTGCTCATCCCGTCCATTCTGATGTGGAAGCATTACCGGGTTGATAAGGAACAAAACAAGGGTGTGCTCATGTAAATGCTGGTTAACAGCAGACAGTGTTCGGTCCACTTATCAATACGCTGAACAATGGAAGTCAAAATGGTGATCCCCACACCCCGTGGACTCGAGACACGCTACTTCAATGCAGGTGTTAGCAATCGTATGTGCACTGACTGACATGAGGACCACTGTCTTTCAAACTCGAGCCGTTTCTAAAATTCAAGTCTGTCCGAGTCCGAGTTGACGACCCTGGCCTCGGGAGCTCTTCCAAAGACTGCCATGACCTAGGGGTTGAATGTATACTAGTAACCAATCATTGTATCAATACGCGCAGTGAATTATTCGACTTTTAATGCTTGGAATCTTAATCCTACATATTTCCATACTACTAGTATGTATCCGCACTATGCATTTTCAAGATCCCTGAACAATGCACTCCTCAAATTATTCCCTGGTGGCCGAACGAATCAGAGCGCATCCAATTCTGCAACAGGTCGGACGCAGGGATGTTGAAGTCGAAGCCCAGATCATTGAAGATATCAAAATCAGTCCCAGGTATATCGGGCGGAGTAGGCGCATGGGTATGCATCCAGAGCTCTAGGTCTGGTGTCAGACCCGTAGACTGCCTGGAATTCGCAAGATCTGTCAGAATTTCACGACAGGTATGTAAACATTCCTTGGCAGTGTTTCTCATGGCGTCTTCAGAGGATGACCCGTTCAACAAAGACTCAACGTGAGCAGTTGCCATTGATAGAAAAAGGTAGCCTTTGACATTTGTTTCGCCGGAGCACATTCGATCTTTCGCGTATTGGACGACGCGACGAGCTTCCTGGATCAAAAGCTCCTGATGCGCACGCTGCCGCCGGTTAAGAAGACTTGAAACATTATCTTCGATGTTTGAGTTGATCTCCACATAGAGTGCCAACGCTCCCCTTGTGATGATGTCCCGGAACATGCCGCTTCCATTGATAAGGAGACGGCTGTAAAGTGGGTCATCGAGAAGTGAGATCAAATCCAAGGAAATGTCCAACGAGACTTTGTATGAATGCGCGTAAATCGGATTTCCTTTAGCTCTCACAGCATAAGGGAAATGAAGACATAATAGAGAGCGGCGGAGAAGGTGACTGCAGAAGCTCTGAGCAAAGTGACGGGTAAGTTGCTTGTCGAGCAGGGCTTCGTTTCTCATGGCTAGAGCGGCTTTCTGGTAGGCACTCGAAAGTTCATTTCCCAATGCCAATATTTGCTCATACTCTGGCGGCATATCAAGGCTGCCAATGATGTTTGTTGCGCGAACTCTAAGATCAAGGGATTCGGCTAATATATGCTGAAACGAGCATTGGTGGGAAGTGGGAGGGGAATAAATGGGAAGCTCTGAGTCTGTCAGATCTTTGGGACTAGGCACAGTGGTCCCCAGTGGTGGCTTCGTGTTATAGTCCTGAGGCGTTATCATTGGCACCATCCCAGAGTCGAGCGCTGCCTGCACGTTCATCTCGAGAATTGTATACCAAAGTCGTCTGCGGATTTCTTTCTCGTCTTGGGCCATTTCTCCCAGAGAATCTGGGTCTTGATGTAGCCCCATTTGCATGGCCATTCTGATAAGCGACCCAGCGGAGATCCAGACAATATCCGCTCCAACGCGATTGATCTGCCGCGCAAGAAGAAGAAGAAGATGGACCTGGATCCCTTTGATGGTCAATCGGTCTTTTTCAACTGGCGCCGATAGCCAAGTCTGGGAAATATGGAGCCATGTTGGGACTTTGGCTGCTAGCTCTTTCCGGACAGTGTCATCATGGTACATTGGAGCCGCAATGCATATCACGAGTAACAGTTCAATCATAAAGGAGCTCTTTGCATCATTCATACGATCCATCTGGTCCCTGTACTCGCCCATGAATGATGACAGCTCCAATATACGATAGCAAGTTTCTGTTGTATCAAAGTAGAGCTGCACGAGGGCATCAACGACCTCTCGGGGCGGAAATGTTTGAACCAGCCCAGCCGGTAGGCGCTGCCGATATGGGTGGGCTTTTTTTATCTCGCGCGCGATTTCCTTACACTGAACCAACATCTGAGCAATTGAGTCCTGGATATCGGGCTGTGAGGAGTGAAAGATGCTATCTTGATACTGAGCCATCGGCCCAAGAATCGTAAGGTCGGATGCCTGATGAACTCCCAGTCAGACAACCCGCACCCAGACGAGGATTACATGATACATACCATAGACTTCATATTCATCCAGTGGCCATATCCGTATATTCTCGTCTTTGAAACAGTGCCACTGAAGGGGGCTGCGGGGGGCTGCGATGAGACGCGCTCCGGTGATAGCGTGTGATGCGAGCTATCTATAGTTTGCCGACCGGGGGTTTCGGGATCCATGCGATGCACCAACCTCACACTATCGGTCTTCAGATGAGTTCGGTCGCTTTCTGAATACTGGCATGATCCCACTTTGTGAGCGATACACTGCGCGCATGGTTTGTTTCGGTCGCATTTGACCTTACGCCTTCGGCACTCAACACAAGAGAAGGCCGGCCGGCGGCGTTTTCGGGTTATTTTATTCGGTGTATTCATAACGGCGGAGCTGTTATCTCTTGGCTGTAGAGAGAGGAAGATTCTCGGCCGTTAATGCCATTTTTCAACCTGATCTCTTGCTCTTACGTGCGAAGGATATTCGGTCGTAAGGGAATTCGGAGCGGAAATTCACAAAACCGATAAACCCGATAGCCCCGATATGGGCGAGCGGGATTTAGCGAAAATTAACCGATTGACATGTTGACGGGGAGTTTTACAGGGAGTTGTAAAATGCGTCTGTAATTCTTTTAGTTCAACGCATGTCGCACAAGATGTTTGGAAAGACCCTTTATATACTAGTCAGAAATATGGATATCTGAAGCGTTGTAATTCCATTTTAACACTGTTGACTCTGCCTGATAGTAAGAACCATATCATCCTTAGATGCCCACGTACCATCTGGGATTAATCGATGACCTGAATAGGCGGAAGATGCCCAGGTGAATTCCCAACCTTCAGCAAGTTGGAAATCGAGCTAAACCTTGGAACCTACTGCAATTACGGGCGTGTGTTCCTAAAACCTTTGAAGAATGCGCCGAGAACCCCGCCGCGCTGTTGCTCAAAGCTCAATAAATGGAAATTCGTTTGCTTCCAGAATTGGACTTGACATTAATAAATATACACTGATTGCCATGGAAAACGGACCACACAAATCAAAAATTGCTTCAGATATTACTCAGCCAGACCGGGCTCAGACTCTTCAATAATGGTCGCAAACTTGTTCAAAACCTGCTTCAGCGCTGGTCGTCGGATCGGTTTACTGCAGTGTTGTTAGATGCGAAAGGGAAGAGCTGGAGAACATCACAAGGAGAGATCTGACCTGATGAACATGTCCATGCCCGACTCTATACAGTCCTTCTTGTTGCTCTCTTCTGCAAAGGCGCTGAGCGCCACGATTGGGGCCGAATAGCCCATTTCTCGGATCAGTCTGGTGCTTTGCAACCCATCCAGGTTGGGCATCTGGAGGTCTTGTTAGCGACAGAAACGTGAAGAAATTGATGAAAAGGGGCGCCTACCTGGATATCCATGAAGATCAGGTCAAAGACACTGCCGGTTTCCATGTTCAATCGGACAATATCATATGCCTCTTGTCCGTCTTTGACCATTGTCACGTCGTACACTTCTTCAAGGGCGAGCATTCTAGGCAAAGTTAATAAGTGATCGCACAGTTGTTGGTGATATTGCATACCGGCGAACCACTTCTTGATTCACAGTGTTATCTTCCGCAACGAGAACACGGATCCTCCTCGGCGAATTGCCATTGGCGCCGGACTGTATGTTGCGTGGAGTGGAAACACTCGAAGCCGACTGTGGTGACGGAGGAACTGTTGGAGCGAAGAATGGTTGACTAAGGCCAACAAGCCTGGGCTGCCCATCTGCCTTTTCGAAGCTAGGGGCGGCGACAGGCTCGGACTTGGTGGAGCCTTGAGTCGAAGGTCTAGCAACAGTTGCAAACTCGAGGGATAGCGGGCTTGGGCTTCGAGATCCTGCGTTGCTAGAGAATTGTGAGCTTGGCGCAAGCTCTTTGACGAATCCGAGGGGTATTCTCAGTGTGAAAGTAGAGCCTTTCCCTTCTTCACTCTCTAGCAGAATGGTGCCATTCATGATTCGGGATAACTGTGCGCAGATACTGAGCCCCAATCCAGTGCCTCCATACTTGCGGTTCAAACCCAGGTCACCCTGCACAAACGGGTCGAAGATGCGTCTATGCAGATTCCTTGGAATGCCGGGGCCATTGTCACGAACTTCGAATTCAAACATCAACGCTCGCCCATATGGTGGTTCGCCAAATAGATCCTTTCCCGTTGTCTGAATCACCGATTTACTTTGATCGAGAGCAGATATTTGGCTATCTAGGCTGCGTGACTTTTGCCTTAGTCGCCCTCTCGTATCGTGATTGAAGGCCGTGGGCCCGTCGGGCAGGGATGACTCTCCGAGACATCGAATCCACACGTCCACCTTGCCGTTTTCGGGCGTGAATTTGAGACTGTTGCTCACCAGGTTGATCAAAACTTGGAGGATTCGGTGCTGGTCGCCCAAGAGGACCATGTCCATAAGCCGCCCATGCACAGGCTTGAGGGGCAAGCCAACGTGAGAATCCGGATCGAGGCAAAAGGTTTCTGTCACTGTCTCAGACCCCTGAATCTCGGTGTTGGTGTAATGAATGTTGAAATCGATTTGTTTCTCGTGTACTTGCTTCTGGAAGATGATCCCCAGCTGGGCTCGGATGTCTGAAAGCCTAAACTCCTTTTCATCGAGTTGGATGGCCTGATCGATCTGGTTTTTGCTAAAAGTCAAAAGATCATTGAGAAGGTGCAATAAGAGATCACCCGACTGATATACGACCTTGAGGGATCGTTTGATTCTGGAAAGATCGTCCTCCCCCATACAGACAGCGCACATTCCCAAAATGCCGTTGAGCGGTGTTTTGAGCTCATGGGAGATGTTGGCGATGAAGAGCGTTTTGCTCTCGTTGGCTGTTTCAGCTGCGAGCTTTGCCTTCTCAAGCTCTCTGGTTCGCTCGATGACTCGCTCTTCCAGTCGGTTGTATTGTATGGTCAGTTCATCTGACATTTCATTGAACGTCCTTGTGAGGTCTGTGAGCTCATCCGTGATGCAGTTCCTGCGCTCCTTGACGCGGCTTGGAACCTGAAAGTCTCTTTGCGTGTGCTGTGTGGTCACCGTCTCCAAGTTTCCGGCCTGTTCTGATGGGGCACGGAGACGTCTGGTGAGGAATGACGGCCCTTTTTCGGTTACCGACGGATCATTCCCGTGTGCCAAAATGTGGTTTGAGATGCCGAAGATGTTGCGGCCATGGTGCACCGGTGGTTCTGGCGAAAATTCGGGAATGACCGACTTCTTCGCAGCTTCACGCAGTCGACGGATAGGGGCAACCGCCCAACGAGCCATCAACGGAATGATGAGGATGATCAAGCCTGCCGTACCGAACACACAGCCAATGATTATTTTTCGAAGGCGAAACACTGGATGGAACGCTTCGTCATGGGACTCCTCAACCACTAAAATCCACTCGACCAGCGATGTTTCCGGGCGAATCGCACCCACGGCCACAGTATATCCTTTCTCGTTCTTCGTGGAGAGATCATGGATTGCTGCGGTTCGGCTTCCGTACGATTCGAGCATCAGCTTTAGTGCTATTTTGTATTTGGAAAGTGAAAAGGAGTCGCTCGTAGAGACGTTCGGGTGGCGATTTGTTTGTTTCGGTAACGTTGTTGGCTCAAATACATAGTGGACTAGTGCCGCTTCTAGGCCAGCAGTGTCTGGTGAGGAGGTTGCGGTTGCTGGTTGGGCATCGGAAGCAAATGTGTTTTGAGCTCTGGATGGACCCAGTAGAAGGACCTGTCCGGTGTCTCCCATGCCATCACGCGAGCTCAAAATGTTTTGCACGTTCACGGCACTGGCGACCACTCTAAATACAGTCCGATAGTAAGTATTGGGGCCGAACTACCCACGACTTCACAATCTCACTCACGTCAGATAGCCAAGAATGTCCGTTGTAGAGGTGTTGTTGATGATCGGCACGGTCAATGAAACCAAGGAAAAGGAGTCGTTTACGGTTAGTGGGCCCAGCAGCAGCGCCGATGTCAGTCCCAATGGGTAATCCGGGAAAGCCTGGACAACGGTCGCATTGCCCTCCTGCGATGTGGTGTAGGTGACATTTGGATAGAGCGCGGGTGGATAGCCCAAACCACTATCGCCCAACGTCACTGCGGTTCCATTCTCGTAAGTGTATGGGAGGTTAATCTGTGGAACGGTGTCGCTGGTGACATTCAGTAATCGACCATCTCCAGTGCTTCCTCCACCTTGGCTCGAGTACAAGGAGGCCTGGTAAAGGTCTAGATATCCTCGACTCCCCAGTGCCGATTGTATGTCGCTTATAGAATTGACCCAGTTGGTTGCCGAAGTGTTTCCGTTGTTATAGCGTTCCAGTGCGGCTTGGACGAGAAGCCGGGTCGAGATCGTCTTGCAGGTCACTTCGATCAGTTCCAGGTTCGACGCGATTTGGCTTGCCTTTATTGTCGCCACCAGCTCCAAGCCTTGGGATCTGTCGAGAAGTCAACTTCTGGGGGGGGGGGGGGGGCGAATGTTTCGAACGGGCAGCGATACTCACTCCACGCCAACTACAAAGTTGTAAGTTGTGATCCACTGTAAGGTACCGTCAGTCAGCTTATCAGGCGGTTCTAGTTTCCGATCACCCTCCCCCACCAGCTGTAGATCCTTACTGTTGCAATTGCCAGCACGGCGATTCCCGATAAAGTGGTCAGCAGAACGAGCAGCGCAAGCTGCACTGCAATTGGAATCCGCATTCCACTGCAGTAATGTCAGGCCCTGTCATATAATGTGGACATTGCGCGGGACACGGTCGACGGCGTTCAGGATGGGTTGAGATTTGAACTGCAAGGGCGCGCCAAGGAACAACACAAGTTCCAGGAACGACTTGCAAGTGGGAGTCTTTTCCCTCGTCTCTTTGTCTCTTTGTGTTCTTGGGGGAGGAGGGTTACAAGGATAAAATCGTCCGACGCCTCCGAGGGTCAAAACCCAGAACGGAGCAAACGAGACAAAACAAGCAAAACAAGCAAAACAGGTAAAAACAGGTAAAAATAGTAAAAGGTAAGTAGAAACCGGATGAATTTGGGTGCAGATAATACGAGGTCTATCACAGTCTAGATTTTCCTACTTCCCCTACTACAAGGTCGCCAATTCTCACCCAGTTGAAACGCGTGTTACCATCGAGTCACAGTAAGTCACAAGGAACTAAAAAAGAAAAGAAAAAAAAAAAAACTGACAAAAAGACGGATCGGCCCAGTCCAGGTCAAAATAGCCGATCTCCCGACCCACAGGAACGACAAGGGGCAACAGAAGAGAGGCAAATAGAGGGGGCTATAAGGGGCTAGACTAAAAACCCCAGCCCCGGCTCTATTTACTCCATTTACTCCATTTACTCCATTTACCCTGTTCCCGGTTTCACTGTGGAGATTGACATTGATCCTACAATTTTAACAATTTTACCTAGTCAACTGGTCTCGGCTATCGCCTCGGACTCTGCAGAATCGCCCAACGCTGTGTTTTCCTATCCTTATCCCACGAATCAGAACATCACCTTGCCACCTTGTTGCGTGGTTACACTGGCAGGGACTTGGAGCTTGAATAAGATAAAACGCAAAAGTGCAAACATTTTGAATGCACCCGCCTCAGGTAGCACCGCCACCGTGATGGTGCAGCAATCTACATTTACATAGGGTAGATACACCCAGAACTTGAACGTAAAGGACCCCCAGGTGCCCGAAATCGAACTTGAACTGGCACTCAAAAGTCGAAGCCTTCCAAATGTTTCAAGTTCAATTTCCAGAACTTGAGTGAATCGCGTAATCTAAAAGGCCGACTAACATCCGCGGGCTAGGCCAAATTGAGCAACTGAACCTTGTGAATCTCACGAACATTTGAAAGGTTAGAGCTTCAAAGGATCAGCGAACTTGAACATGTAGACAATCGAAAACTTGAACTCGGAAATGAAGGTCATTTTCCACACAACATTTCAATGTGGGCATTTCTCATCCTTTCTAATACTTCGTGGACCTGATACCCTCACAATTAATCCGTGGCATTAACATTGAACAGTTACTTATGCGGGGTTCAAGTTCTCCACATCCCCGCTTCCATCAAGCCGAATAACCGATCGTTCAGTACGAGTGCATCATATACATACCTATACACAAGTCAGTATGCAGCGATCCACGGCACCCGTGGGCTTATCAATTGAGTTTTGAGTATTCAAATACATACCCGTTGACATCGGGAATGTCTACAATGCTCGACAAGTGCAGCTTGCAGGTTCAAATGTTCTCAGGTTGAACTGGTCTGGCTCAGTGAACAGCCCTGGAGGTGAGCAATGAATACCGAGGCTCCATATCATCTCCGCATCTTAATGGGCATTTTCTCCACAGATAAACCCCAGATGTCGATCAATCCCTACCCCGCCTAGGACAGTCAGTTTATCAATTGTCCTAAAGATCAAGACTGATTCCCTCTTCAAATCTTCAACTGAAAAGTTCTAGTCCTCCCCCACAAGATTCATTCCACGGTTCTGCACCTCTCATCATGATATTTACGTCCAGCCATCCCCATATTACCGGTAAGGGAATCAAGATATTAGGCTCAAAACTGAAAGAATACCTATAAGGACCAACACTGACAATTGAGATCACTTAGTCCCGGAGCAACTCACCCTTTGGGATTGGCTTTACGAGTCCCAATCCTCCCCGCTGTACCAACAATTCCAGTCGAATATTGGCGGCTTTACAAATGCAGCGACGAAAGAGCGCGTGGGATATGACGAGGTGAAGGCCTACGCGACTTTCATCTCGACGGCACTGGTACAGAAGTTTGGCTTCGAGGCCGGAGACGCCGTCGCTCTCTTTAGCCCGAACACTGTTTGGTACCCCGTTGCAATGTTCGCCACGACTCGGATAGGTATGTCCAACTCTGAAATGCCATTCCTACACCTCTCACTGGATGAATTCTGATATCGACTGTTCACATCTAGGAGGTACGATTTCCGGGGCGTCCCCGGCATACAACGTCGAGGAGATGACATACGCGCTGGAAACGTCCAAGGCAAAGATTCTCATGACTGCGGTATCGGCACTGCCAGTCGCCATTCCTGCCGCTGAAATGGCCGGCATCCCACGGGATCGCATCATTCTGCTTGAAGGGAAGGAAGCAGGGTTTCATACAATCCACGATCTGATTGCATTTGGGGAAAGTCTCGGACATGCCAACCAGGCCCCATCGCTCAAGATCAGGAGAGGGGAGTCGAATAAGCAGCTATGTGGCTTTCTGAGCTTCAGCAGTGGAACCACTGGGCTTCCGAAGGCTGTCAGTGAAAATGCCTCCTCAATGTGTCGCTTCTGCTAATGCAATCTCAGGTTATGATTTCTCATCACAATGTGATCGCACAATGTTTACAGATGACGAACCTCACTCCAACAGACCATAAGAAGGTCCTGGCGGTCTTGCCTCTTTTCCACAGTATGCGACCCCGGCCATCCATTCCCCCACCCAATGCTTGCTCATGATACTGAACCCTGGACACAGTTACCGGCCTCGTTCACCAAATGCATCTCCCCGTCCTCCGAAACGCAGAAGTGTACATGCTCCCTGCGTTCAACATGAAGACCATGCTCGATACAGTAGTGGAGTACAAGATTTCCGAGCTTCTTCTCGTGCCGCCTATAATCATCCGACTTCTTCGAGACCCTATCGTCAAAGAGTATGATCTCTCTCATATCCGCAGGTTTTCCTCCGGCGCAGCACCATTGGCGGCAGAGGTTTTGCAGGAGCTCCAGAATCGATTCCCGCAGACTGGATTCAAGCAGGGTTACGGGATGACCGAGTCTTGCAGCTGTATCACCGCCCACCCGTTAGAGAAGTCAAGTTATGAGTACGGCCATCGTGTTGGCACCATCGTGGCGAATACCGAGGTTAAGATTGTGGATCCCGATACAGGTGCTGAGCTTGGATATGATCAACCGGGGGAAATTCTGGCTCGCGGTCCGCAGGTCGTAATGGGGTATCTGAACAATGAAAAGGCCACGCGCGAAACGTTTGATGCTCAGGGCTGGCTTCACACCGGCGATGTTGGGAAGATCGATCGTGAAGGATTCATTACCATTACCGACCGAATCAAAGAGATGATCAAGGTCAAGGGAATTGCCGTTGCACCAGCCGAGATTGAGGATTTACTGCTCGGGTATCCCATTATCGAGGATGTCGCGGTTGGCCCTATCGCAGATGAGTACAATGGGCAACTACCCAAAGCCTATGTCGTTCTGAAACCGGATGCCGTAAAGGGAAAAGACAAGGATTCCACCCTTGGGCTACTAAGAGGGATAATGGAATATGTGCAAGAAAACAAAGTCCGCCACAAGTGGGTCGCTGAGGTCGAGCTGGTGAACGAGATCCCCAAGAGTGCCAGCGGTAAGATTCTTCGTCGCGTGCTACGGCAGTTAGAGCAAGAAAAGGGCCGCGGTAATCGATTGATGGTCCGACGGGAAGATCGTCGATCCAAACTGTAATTGCAGTCGATGCCTCTACACTGAACATCCGCTTCATAATGATAACACGACTTAGGATGTTGTAAAGACACAGTCAGCGCTACGTTACAAAAGGCAAATTCCCCTTCTTTGTATATAGCCTCAACTGGAAACCCCAACGATGGAATTTGAATGAAGCCCGTATCTGGAAAGGAGTCTGGCATTAGAGAGTTTCCTCGATTGTAAGTGATTGACGAGTCTGATGAATGTGACAACGTTCCTCCTGTGATCCAAATAAACCTGATGTCACTCTCAGGTACTTAACAGAGTTCCGTCTTCAGATCCCTATAGCTGCACCAAAGCATTCTTAAACCTGTTCTCCGGATCATATTGTGACTTGATAGCTCGCAAAGCCTCGTAGTTACTGCCATAAGTAATCTTCAAATCGATATCAATCGAGGAGGTGAGGGGGATATACGACGACGCGATAAAGTTATCAGGATCCGTGTCTCTCAACGCCTGATCGAATTTCTGGGCCCACTCAATCACATCGTTCACGGTTTCACTCGACGCGGTCATTGGAATGATTTGAATCACAACATGGGGAAAACGTGTGTTGAAGATAGACCCATCAGGCAACATGGGGGCACCGGAGCGGAGTTCATGAACCCCGAAGATGACTTCGGGATTGGTGGGTTGCAGGGGAATATGCTTGCAGATGACCTCCACGATTTTGGGCGTGAGACTGTGAAAGTGAGGAGTGAATACTGACCCATAGACTGTGTCCGGGACCATAGAGTTGGCCATTTCGTTGAATGCGGCCATGGTGGTTGGCTTAACGCTACAGGTCGCAACGGTGGCCCATGAGCAAATCTTCGATAGCCAACTCTGGCCTTGCTCCATATTTGGCGAGGCCCAAACGAAGAGAACTGAGAGGCTCTTGCCAGCGGGCGTGTTTCGAACGGACTGATAGACACCGAGCTCTCGTGGAATGCCATCCGCCTTTGCTCGTTGGAACTTTTCGTTGAAATCCTTGACTGAGGTGATGAGTTGATCTGGATCGTATATGATTGCGCCCGCAAGAACCTACATACGATGGCTTAGATGCAACTTCCAGACTATCAATTACTTCGTTCACTCACCTGGTTCGAGGGATAGATTCTGATTTCCATCTCCACGACGACGCCAACAGTACCGCCGCCGCCTCGGATCACCGTCAACATCTTCTCATCCGCCTTGCGAATATTTCCCTCTGCGTCAACAACTGTTGCACCCACAATTTGATCCACGCCAAGACCATGCTTGGTACTCAGCAAATTATAACCGCCGTGAATTGCCCAGCCGACCCACCCCACCGTCGGCGTGATGGGATGCGGAACGACCACCTTATGTTTCTCCAGCTCCTTCAGCAGATGCATCGATATGATGCCCCCGCCTATTTTCGCAGTGCCGGAGTCATGGTCGACGTGGACATGGCAAATCTCACGCAGGTCAACCGTCACTCCGCCGTCCACCTGGGACCGACCGAACATGTCGTGTCCGCCACCTCGAATAGTAAATTGGAGGTCATTTTCCGTGAGGACTGAGATCAGACGCGCTACATCATGTGCTGAGCGAGGACGTACAATTATGCGAGGCTTCTTTGTGACATTTATCACGAATGCTGCGCGTAGGTCGGCATATTCGGGAGTGTCTGGGATTGCAAACTGAATATGGTTATTTTCAGCCAAAAACTGCTCAAGAGATTCCATCCTGATTCAACTTCAAATGTTGAAGTTACTTCCAAGGTTCTGCACATGTGGACATCGGGAACAGGCACCACTGGCATGGTCGCGCTCAGAGGTTGGTGGGGTATATATATTAGTAGTGCCAGTTGGAAAAGGTACAAAATTCGTACCCGACACACCAACTTGAACTCCAACCTCAGTTAATGCGGATCCCACATGTGCACTGGCACCAGTGGCACTGGCAATGATTGAACTGCTCTGAGTTACTAGTAGATCCAAGCGCTTGAGTGATCGGACCAATTTCATTGGCTTGAAATCGTAATTCCTGGAGGCCTTATTTCTTTCAAAGTGGTTCAATGTTTGAATTGCAATCATGCCAATGGGCATATACGGGTGGAAGCTTTCCATGTGCATGGGGGGCCCTGCGCGAATGGCCGGACGCCACGACCTCAGAGTCTCCATTTTTGGCCTAACCATTATAGGGAGGCGAAATGATGATCTCAAATCGCACTTGAATACATGTCAGGGCATGGTGCAAGCAAGAATAGGAAGATTTTGCGAGTTTAAGCATAGAAATGCCAAGTCAAACCCCACGTCCAGCCTTGCATTACCAAGCAAGGCTGGAGGACCGGAGTTGAAACGGAGTTAGGAGAGTTGACACTGCATAAAGCCTGAGAAATGACAAGCTGTCACAAGCACGATAACTGCAAGTCTGCGACCGATAACTTCCCTCTCAACTTGAACTGAAATCCTCTAGCGCCTAGCGCAAAACTCAGACATGGCCGTAAAACGAAATATCCTCGTGATTGGTGCCGGTGAGCTGGGCCAACAAGTACTCCGCTCTTTAGTGGCGCATCCTCACCTTGGAGGGGCAGTAGCTGTGCTGCTGCGCCCGAGCAGCATCGCCTCCACAAATCCAGCGAAGCAGCGAGAAGTCAGCGAGCTGCGCGAACTGGGCATCCATATCGTTCCCGGTGATATCGCGGAAGATAGCGTGTCGGCGTTGGCGTCCAAGTTCGCTCAATATTACACCGTGATTGGGTGCGCGGGATTCCTGTCCGGAGGCAACGTGCAGATTAAATTGACTCGCGCGGCGCTCGAGGCGGGCGTGTCGCGATATATCCCTTGGCAATTCGGCGTGGATTATGACGCTATTGGTCGCGGATCTGTGCAGGATCTATTCGATGAGCAGCTGGATGTTCGTGACTTGCTTCGGTCGCAGAGCCACACCAGTTGGGCCATCATCTCGACGGGCATGTTTACCAGCTTCTTGTTCGAGCCGTTCTTTGGCGTTGTCGATTTGGAGAACGATACCGTTCGTGCCTTGGGAAGTTGGGAGAATCGCGTTACTCTCACAACGCCTGAAGATATCGGCCGGATGACTGCTGAGTTTGTACTCGGCGCCGATGTCGCGTCTGAGTTTCCGTGCAAACCCATCTTCATTGGCGGAGATACTGTCTCCTATGATCAAGTGGCACAGTTAGTTGAAAGGGTAACTGGGCGAACGATGAAGCGAGAGGTTATCCGCGTTGAAGACGCAGCGGCTACTTTGGCGCAGGATCCGGAGAATGGATTGGCCAAATACTATGGAGTATTTGGGCAGGGCCATGGTGTTGCGTGGGACCTGTCAACAACCTGGAATTATCAGCAAGGAATTCTGGGGAAGACTGCAGAAGAATGGGCGAGAGAGAATTTGATTTAACTCACATGTTCCAAGGTTCCTCTGCTATGTACGTAACTTAAGTCGCATTGGAAGTGAACAAGTGAGAGATACGAGTGTCGGGACGAGATCCGACGATGGCAACTATGCAATGTGGGGAGAATTCCTCAACCTTCATGAGTCATCTTTCAAATATTCCAAATATTCCATTCTCCGTCACTTTCACAAGTACTCTTGATCATTACCAACTGATTCAATGCACCCCTTCAGCATGTCCATCTCTATCGAGCCGGCACAATTTCCTCGTGACACCGGCATAATTCACACTTTGTTTTCCGGATACGCGGCTTCACTAGGGATCGACCTCACCTTTCAATCATTTCAAGATGAACTCGATACTCTCCCGGGCAAATATGACGCGTGCCAAGGCGGCGCCCTGTTAATTGCTCGAGCAAACACACTTGCCACAAACGAAGAGTTGCCCGATTCGACGTTATCAACTGGAAAGGCTCTGGGCTGTGTCGCACTACGACGCAGTTCAGATAATTGGGGCGAGATGAAGCGCCTATACGTTCTCCCCGAAGCCCGAGGCTTGAAGCTGGGCGATAAATTAGTGGTCGCTATCCTCGACAGGGCAAAAGAACTGGGTTATCGTGGAATTCGTCTTGATACCCTGCCCGATATGCAAGCAGCACAACGCCTCTACCGTCGATATGGCTTTGCCGAAATCAATTCATACTATGATACCCCCATTGAGAACACGCTTTTTATGGGCTGTGACTTTAAAGAGCTTCGAGAATAGACATTCTGCCATTCGCAACTGAATTTGGATTGCATCAACCCCCGCATTGTTTCCCTTCTTGCGTCATGTCACACCATCTACATTTGCATTAGATTGGCCAGAGCGTTTCGATGCATTAGCCTGGTCTGCATCATGCAGCTACCAACGGCAAGTTGAATTTCGATTGTCATATGAGCTATTAAGAGAGGGGTCGGGTACATAACACTTGTACATACTACTTTCACACACTACTCGGTGTCTGCAAAAGCCGTGGTTCCGACGGAACGCAAAAATTCGAGTTGTGGGCCGTTGCCTTATGCCTATACATCCGAGCGTATCACAACGGCGGAAATAGCGGATGGTCCCATACTCGGCTCATTTCTAGCTTGATCCCATCGGCGACCTACGAAGAAATAGTAAAGATCTACATCTGGAGAGAGGAGCAGTTCTTTTTCTGTCGGAGATAGTGCTCGGAATTACCAGTTTGGGAACAGGTGTCTGGTACAATTTAACAGAGCTATAGACAGAGTGACTATTTATTAGTTTCACAAGTGCACCGCAGCCAAAAAGTTGATTTATTTACCGCAGTTTCCGACATTGTGGGGATTCCAATATAAAGAAATATGGCGATCGACACGAAGCCTCTCGATGTTCTAGTTATTGGAGCCGGCATCGCTGGCCTTTCAGCCGCGATTGCTTTGGGAAAACAGGGTCATCGTGTTGTTGTATGTGCGCGACAAGACGGAGATATACGGCTCGGGAGGTCTCCAACTTAAGAGCTAATGCGATCGTGGCCAGATTCTCGAAAAGTCGGCGTTCCTCAGGGAGACCGGGGCAGCCATTCACTTGCCTCCCAACTGCACCGCGCTGCTGAATTGGATGGATATTGACCCACGAGACTTTGGAGGCACTTTACTGCACGAGGTAATCAGCGAGCGCTTGCAAACCTTGGAATTCACTTGGGCTGAAACTGATTCCCGAGGCAGATCCATCGGTACGATTCAGAAGGAGAGCTCAAGTACAAGAAAGAATTTGACGACGTTCGACACAAGTGGCAGGCTGTAATGACGCCCCCCGCAATGACACAAAATAACAACTGACGTATTTAGGAATGGTATCTCGTCCACCGAGTGGATTTGCATAACCACCTCAGATTGCGCGCTCTCGAGAAAGCTGAGCTCCACACCAAGTGCCGTATCACAGCCATCAATGTCGATTCTGCACGCCCCTCCGTCAAGCTGGACGACGGGCGCACATTCGAGGCGGACTTGCTATTAGGCGCAGACGGGTTGCACGTATGCTTCTCAGATCATCACCCTGGTATTGATGTCACGCTGATCATTTTCCCATTTTCAGTCTCAGGTTCGCGGCGTGGTCGCCCCAGAAGGGCCTGCGCCATACCAGGTGGGCAAATCGTGTTTCCGCTGGCTGCTGCCCGTGGATGAGTTGCAAAAAAACGACTCCACGCAGGACTTTGTGAAGAACCCCGGGATCTTCATTGAATGGGGAGCTGGCAGCCGACGACTGATCGCATACCCCTGCTCCGATAGCAAAGTCTACAACCTGTGTGCCTTTGTGCCTTCATATGAGGTCCAATCTGATACGCAGGCTGACGGTTAGTGCACCCATTGTAAGAACCCTGTTGGATGAATATCGCTGAATCAGGAAAAATCTTTTTTTTTCGTAGCTTGGCAGACAGTCGGAGAAAAAGAAACCGTGGTTGAGCTGTTCTCCAAGTTTTCCCCCGGCGTGCGAAACATCATCGACAAGGCGGACGCGAAACTCAAGGTGTGGGAACTTTTCGACATGGAGGAATTGCCAACATGGATAACCGGACACGTTGCACTAATCGGCGATTCCGCTCATCCCTTTCAACCCTGTAGGCTTCAGATCCATCATATTGTCCGTATCTTTCCGATTTCTGACTGGTCGTATACGCAGTCATGGGCCAGGGAGGGGCGATGGCGATTGAAGATGCAGTCGGAATTGCAACATTACTCCCACTGGGCACTGCACGACAGGATATCCCTGCACGGCTCAAAATGTACGAATCAATTCGTCGGCCTCGCGTCAAAACGGTCCTCGAATACACTCGGTTGAATGGACGGGACGACAATGACGCCTCTGGGGCGAGAATCACACGTAAGTGAGAATTCGGGATTCCACATGCTCCGGAATGTGCGAGACTGACTGGAATAGCCGCGGATATGGTGAGAATGATGGGAGTTTGCTTCTCTTATAATGAGATTGAGCAGTGTCACAAGCGCCTCGGCGGACAGGACACCCTTGAAGTTAAAGTTGAAGTGAAGGTCTGAAAATGACGACCTCCAGGACTGTCAATTTGCCCCATAATATTACCCCGGTACGATATGCATGTCATAGCAATTCCCATGGTTGTCGACGTAGATCACCCTGTATTTCGTTCTGTGAAATAATTGGAATACTCGGCCCCACGTACGAGCGATGGGGACACTAATGCAATTCATAATTAGCGAGGGTTAGGGTGTGTGGGTGGCGAGGGGCCATTCCAAACTGTCGGGTCGCTCATTTAACCTGCAGGCCCAGGTGGCTCGGAAAGATGTGCGACTAAGATCAATTGGAGCCTTGGAGTGAGAGCATTGAAGAGCATTAACACTTGAGTGACGTGGTGCATGGTACATACCGTTGCACATTGCGTCTCTCAGGATTGTTTCGATTTTATCTCTTTACCTTATGCAGACCTGCAGGCTTCAAATGTATGGCCAGTCGCTCTCGTTTATGTCGCTAATTGCGGCATTTAGTCATGGCTAGTGGGATGCATAATTTAAGTGTTTTAAGTGGTTAGTCTCGATCCACTTCAAGCGGGACAAGGAAACATTTGAAAAAAGAAGAAAACAAAAATAAAATAGAAATGGGTTACCGCGTACTCCGTATACGCAGAGTGTAGGCTACGAAGCCGAAGATAACCCATTTGCAGATGTTTGATCCTTACTTACGCAGCCGTGGAACCATGTAACCCTAGCTGCAGCCAGCACATACATCAACAGTTCACCCAGAGAATAATCACTGGCAGTACCCCAGTAGGTCCCTGAATCAAGGGCAATGGCCAAGTAATGATGCATCATGGGTCATATTCCAAATGCGAATTCCAAGGTTCTTCTTGGCAGGGTCTCTGTTTAGATACCTGATAATCCGGATGCCTGGAACGGAATCTGTGAAGCATCTCCAGTCCAACCTTCACAGCGCTATAACCATGAAGACCAGTTGGCCGTTCTTTAATCACCGTCGAGATCTCTCCGAAAGGGGAATGTAGTTTGATTTTCTCTCGCTTCTGCAGCGAATTTGCTCCGACTCCACTTTGCTCCTCGGGCCAGAATTGGTTACCGAGAGGCTGGGAAGGAGGGGAATTTGACCCAACGCTGATCTGACATGAAAATTCCCCACGCACAAAAGGACGAGAGGTAATGAAGCGTAGAAAACAGTTTATCACATTTGATACCGCTCTGGTGAACCGGATTGGAGAAACGTGAGGAACACACGGTCCTTGTAGATCATTCCAAAAGCCAGGGTTGGCAAGTGTGCGAAGTTGACAGATCGCATACGAATTCCACAAATTCTCCTCCCGTCGGATCTTCGGCCGAGACTTCCCATTCGTGCAGGCGTGCCACCTGTTTTTGCGACGTGCATCACACTGGTCACTGAGGTGTCCACCGGCGTGTCCACCAGCGTGTCCACCGAGCCAACCTGTCGGGTCCAGAGCGAGCTTGCGACTGTTGAAACTGGGCTAAATTGGAGAAACAGCCTTTTGTTCAAATGTTATTTTGCCCCAGCTGTGAAACCATCGACCTGGATCCATAATTCATGGTTCAAACTGTGTCCCCTTTTCCTCTTCAGGGGGTGAGGGATCCAATACACTGGGAAAACAAAATCTAAAAAGTCGATAGAGCAACAATGACAAATCATTTGTTCGAACCTTGGGACTGCTATTTAGCCTGTCGATCTTGGTGGTAGATCAAACTCGTGAGATATTGAATAAGCATGTTCAAGGTCTCCCTTGGGGCCATTTTGGAGAAAAGAAATTGAAATTTCTCCAAATACTTTCAAGTTAGGAACTCCGGGATTTGAAAGGATCAGCCTTTTCATTTCCGAAAACTCATCACTCCCTTTGCGTCCGATTGTGTCACGATTTGAACAATTCGGAATTTTTCCACTTGTTTGGCCTAGTACTTTTGTGAATTGTCTTCTCCCCCCCTGGTTCAGATGTCCCGACAGACTGGATTCTCTTAGTGGGGTTTGGCCGGGGTCCCGGTTTAAGTTGGGATCGAGTCAACTTTCACTTCCTGATGGACCCGACAGTCTGGATGAAAATCCCACTACATACAACTCCGTGTGTTGTCCACTGTGGGACATCGCCAGGCTCTGTTGGGCTCCGTTCCGCGCCTGGACTTTCTAGGTTTTTTTTTCCCCTTCTCTTTTCCCTTTCCTCCGCAACTACGCGATCCTAAGGGATCTCTATGCTGAATTCACTCCCCCCTTTTCACTATGGCCGGGCAATCGCCTCCAGAAGGCTGGGATATCGAAGTGGATACGGATGTCAGCGTAAGGCGCAAAAGTACACCGCTCGGAAGGAATGGCTGACTGACTGTACTTAGTCCTCGATCGACCGCGATAGTATTCGGAGTGAGTTGACATCTCTGTCCGAGTCTATTTATTCCTACGTCTACGAGAATGGTCGAACCTATCACGCTTATCGACCAGGCACTTATGTATGGCCCTTGAACTTGAAGTCCTGGGAGATGCGACTCAATCTGACCCAATCTAGGTTCTACCTAATGACGAGCTGGAGCAAGGTACGAGCCTGACATGATCATTAACGATTCCTGCGCAGAGCCGCAACTTGAAAGACTCACCAGACTGACTGATCGGCAGATCGATTGAATATCTTGCATCACGTATTCAGATTGTGCCTCAGTGGCGAACTGTGCAGCACAAAGCTAGAAAATCCACAGAGCATTCTCGATATCGGCACGGGGACAGGAATCTGGGCCATCGAAAGTTGGTGTCCTTTTTCTTTTTCTTTCTTTTTTTTTCTTCTGCACAACTCGCTCAGTAAAACTAACGTGTTGCAGTTGCCGACGAGTTCGCCTCTGCAGAGGTGGTTGGTGTAGACCTTTCTCCAATCCAACCAGGCTGGTACGAGTTGCAGCGCACAACTGGAGGGGTGTGAGCTAATCAGGTCGATAGGGTACCACCGAACGTACGATTCATCATCGACGATATCAACCAAGAATGGACCTTTCCCTCCCAATCCTTCGATTTCATCCATGTTCGCGGACTAGCAGGCTGTGTGGAACACTGGCCAACCTTCCTACGCCAGTGCTATGAGTATGAACCCTTCAATCTTTGTGTGGCCCGCTAGCTAACATTCAGACTAGCCATCTGAAGCCCGGCGGACGAATCGAGATTGCAGACCTCTCCTTGCATCTGCTGTGCGACGACGACTCCTTCCCAGAAGACTGCTACCTGCGAACTTGGGAGGTTAGTTTCTAGACTCCTTCGAACCCTCAGTTCCCTCTCACTTACAATATTGCAGACCGAATTTCACCGGATAGGACGAATCCAAGGGCGAGAATGGGATCTAAAGCCACAAGTCCCGGGATTCTTAGAAGAGGCATCATTTCAAAATATCCAAACAACACCGTACCCTCTGCCAATAGGGACATGGCCTAAGGATCCAAACTTGAAGGAGATCGGCAAATTCTTCCGGGTTCAACTCGTCGACGGCGCGATCGAAGGCTACTCGTTGGCGCTATTCACGCGTTTCGGCAAGTGGAAACCCTCCGAGGTGCAGGTTCTATTGGCGCAGATTCGGAAAGAGTTAAACTCTAACAAGATGCATCTGTATTCGGAATTGTATGTTGACTTCAAGTTATTCTCCAGCTCGGTGTGGAATCCTAGCTAACATTTTTCAGTGTTGTTTTCACGGCTGAGAAGCCGCGTTCCTAGCATGCCGTCAGCCCCCTCGCGTCCCTGTCCTCCTCTTCTCCTCTGCGACTCTAAATTTCTTTATACTGGAGGCTCGATCCAGCTCTCATTTCACGGCGTTCGTTACGGATGATATTCGACATCATACTCGGTGCATGGGTTTCAAAGAGCTTTAATGCGAATACATTTTGGGTGGTGTCTAGCAGGATAGCGGAGTCAAGGTGATCATTATATTCATCATGGAGCGCACGCTCTCAAATTGCATCAAATCCATACATCGCACTCAGTTTCAACAACCAGTCTGTCCAACCCAATAGAATCAAGCTCTTCTCAATAATTTGGATATCCCTCCATTGCTGCCAACTGGCCAAACATCATTGACACCTGAGGCCGCAATGATGACTGATCATATTGACCAATCGCGCATCCGAATCATCCGTCAATGACGATCTTGACGATCTTGACGCGTCTAGCCTGTACTCCTGATTGCAATGTAGACCATGGCCTCCGCGACTTTGCGGCCGGAGGCGCCATCAAATGCATTCATGATAAGGCGGAAACCCGTCTCTAATCCGAATTTACGACAAACAGCAAACGCTCAAGCTCCAGGGGCATTGTTGCATCCCGCTACCTCTCCAGCTTTAGTGCCGCCTGGCGGATCACTCCCTCCATCTTATAATGACATTTACGGTGGAGCATCGCAGGGATACCTCGCTCCAGCGAGCTCTATCCCGAGGCCGCGCAGTGCCGGAGAGACTTCTGCATCAGTATCTACAAAGTCATCGAATTCCGTGCAAAAGGTCTACGGTGAAGCTCGTCACTTTCTTGGTGGTTTAATCAGCCACCCCGCTGAATCAAACAAGCATTTTACCATCCTACGACATTCCCATGGCTTAGTATTCTATCGTGGGAACACCACATCCGTCGCGGTGTCGATATTCTCAGATGCACAGCTACCCCCGGATCGCACCCTGTGGCTGCAAAGCAGGGGCTGGTCTGGGAACACAGGCATGCGCGCAAAGGCCTTCCTTCATCTCCGCGACAGCTGGATTGATGTCACGCCGAAAATGCCACTCCACGCAGACCAGATCAATCCTGACGATGAACGGGCCTGGCAGCGTGATATCAAGAAATTTTACAAGAAAGCCCCAGCACGCTCGCGCGACACTCACATACTACGCGAGACCACCGTGGTTCGCATCCCTGCTGAAGCTGGAGACGGCTACTTCCAACTCGTGCTTTGCCAAGGCCAGAAGAAGAAGGTTCTTGGCAATAGTCCTGTTTTCCGGGTTCTCTCGACATCTGCCAGTCCCAGTTCTCTTCGCGGTGCTAGTCTCACTACTCTGCCTCTCGAGGTTGGGGCGATGATTGCCAGTCTTTATGCGCAAACAGCCGCGCAGGCTGTCATGTCACCGGTGGCTACGACAGTCAAATCAAAGGTCGACCCTTATCGACCATCGTGGGTAACCCAGACAGCGGCACAGACGGCTTATTCTGCCAGTGGCGCGCAAAACAAAGTTGGAAACATCACTAGCCAGCTGGGGAATTCACGTGGAGGGCCGGTTGTTTCTGAACAGCCGCAATCTACCTTTGCTGAGAATCTCCCACCAATCGACCATGGTCCGCAGCCTCCTTTCCCAATGGCATTCAAGGCTCGTGGAGAACCCATTCAGCCAAACCCTTCTGATAGTTCTGGCTTAAGCCAGACTTTGAGACTCAGTACAGTACCTGACTGGGTACCGCAGCGATTACGGGGTTATTTCTTCGGCTGGGCTCGGTCTGATCTCGATACGAAAGAATCTACCACCAGTCCATGGTGTCCAGTGATACTTTCGATCCGCAAAATCGACCCATTACAAGCCTCGCGTGTCAACATGTCTCAACTCGTCAAGCTTACAATTAAGCTACGACTGCTCGAAGATATCCAGTTTGAAACAAAAAGCCTCGAAGTCCGCGTGATGGGTTTTCTACGAGCGGAAATCCCGCCTCCCGTAGGCAACAACAGCGCCGAGCTAGCAGCGGCTCAAGCTACTGCAGCTGAAGCCGCGGTTTTAGCGGATGCCTACGACGAATCAATTGTACAAACTACACTGTCACATATTGCATGGGCACCGGATTTACAAGGTCCTGTTGAGGTTCAAAGGCAGAATACGGGTTGGGTTGACCGGACAAAAGAGGGATGTGCTAATATACAGACTCGCGGCCAGAAGTGGGTGGAAAAGGTGCCGCTTCATCGACTTGGTGTGCGTTCGGCGACGGATCAAATGAGAGAAAGCCACATTGCCGTTAATGGGTTTTACATTGTGCGATAACTGCATGCTGGTTTGACCATACGTTCATGTTTCATTCTTGTATTATATGAAAGCATTGTCTTCGTTGGCCAAGAGCAATAATTGAAAATGACCATTCAGCCTAAAAACTCCAATCCTTAATATCCGCGGAATGACAATGAAAACCCATCCTCGAATCCTAATGCAATCTAGACCTAATGAACAACTCACGCTCCAACCGGAGGCTCCGACGCAGCCAAATTGCACTGTCTGAAAATCCTCACCTCGTCCGGCTTGAACGCACCAACCACCGAGTGAATTACTCCCCGATTATTGAACAGCACCAGATCACCCTCTTCCCAATCATGCGGGTACACAAACTGGGGGCTGATAGCCGGTCTCTGCAGCTTGTAGACAATATCCCGTACCCGCTCTAGGTCATCGATAATTGACCCGTCTGCACAGTGGATTTTGCGTACCGCAGAGGGGTGAATCTGCAACGCCAGCTTCTCAGTCACCGGGTTCTTCCAAACCATGGGGAAGACCATGATTTTGTCCTGATCTATCGGAGGGAGTTCTGAGTCTGGGAGCTCGAGGTTTTCAGAGTGCAGGCCTAGGCCCGTTGATCTTGAATGGGCGGGGCTCATCCAAATGTATCTGCAGGGTTTGATTAGTTTCGAACTTCGGTGAAAATTTGAAAGTCGAGGGTATCTTACGGGTGTGGAGCATATTCCATCTGGCTCGTTCGCACAAACTCCTTGTCCTTATCAGACAGCATCTCATACATCCTCTCCCCGCTCACGAACGCAGTTGTGCCAAGCGGTACATCGAGCGTTTCGTCTGATCCATCATCGTATAAGAGTGTCTGACGGCGACCCTTTGGCACAGCAACAGCTAATAAAGTTGTAACCTGCGGCGGGTACAGATCATACAGTGCGGCATCAATATGCCAGCGGTAAAACCGGGTGAAGTCATAGTCCTTATCATCGGGGATGTGGTCCTTGTGAAATGTTCGATGATGAGGGTGTTTGAGTTGGATATTCTCAAGCCCTTCATACGAGGGTACGAATCCGTTCCCGATCACCTGCACCTGTGGTTGGTGAGGGACAGTCTTGAGGTCCGGGTGGAGGATACTTCGCTTTGCGTCGATTGCCTTGCCGTGTCCATAATTGTCTGAAGCGGGATCGAATCGCTTCGTCAGTTCGTATTGGGCTTTCGGTGATAATTTATGCTGGTTTTTGAATACGACGACGTGGTAGTTGTAGAGTGCATTCCGGATGGTGGCAAATTGTTCGTCTATGGAATTCAAGTTAACTGTGAGTCCATGTGCAGGTGTAGATGGGCGAGTCCTTACCAGTGAGATTCTCCAGATCCACTCCTTCGATCTGAGCTCCGAAGTCGATGTCGGAGCCCTTGGGCGGCTGCAGCGGACTGACTGTAGGGGGTAATGGGGCCATTGTGGTTCAGGCTTTAGTTCTCGGGTTTGAAGGCCTTAAGAGTCTAGCTTGGGTGGATATCGAGCTTTATAAGTTCGGGATCGGTAGCCGGCGGTTATGTTGAGCTAACAGATCGGTTCAACAACGGTTCGCGGCGCATACCGGGGGGAAGTGGGGTGAACTGGGGAGATAACATTTGCACAAATGAGAATGCTAAATAGAGGCCACAAGAGAATAGCAGGGATAATATCGTCATCGCCACTTGATATCAGATGCGGGTGAGTGATAAGAACTCGACCGAAATGCCGAGCCCGACCTCGGGAGATATGCCTGATAAGTCCGATGGTCAATCCCGAATGAAACAAAACTGGCAAATTAGAAAGAACTCGCAACAGAGGCTGGTAGCGAAGTGGTAAGGAATCAAACTTTTTGGGAATCTCTTCTCCATGTCCACCTGCACAAGGGCTATCGCCTGAGCCGAAAAGCGGAGGAGATCTCAGCTCCACCGATGAAATCGGGTACGGTACAGCAATCAGTCAACTGGTAAAATGGATCCTTGAATCATTCAAATGTCCAACGTGGAATATTTGAGGGAATCAGTTGCGCACTGAGTATGTATCAAAAACACACACATGCACAATATGGTCGTAGAATCTAGAGGGGAGTTCCAAGGTTTGAAGGAAATGGAAACTCGGCGATCAACATTTCAAGTCGGTAAGCCGATGCCGACATCCGCAGGGAACCTTGACCTTCTAGAGTACCATCAATTACCATCCACAGGAATTGTTTCCTGCCCAACCCCCTCGTTGTATGAACACATGATGTCAAACTTGTCCATGAAATCGTTCGCCGGTTCGGAAGTGCAGACCTCTCCTGCCAGTGGCTTCAAATGTTTCAAGTTGCTGTAAAACCTGAGTCCGAGAGCCGTTCTTGAAACTTGAAGGACTCCGAGTCGGACTGGGTATATTTTGGGAGAGGACCTCGAGTGGTATGCCAGTGTTCAACTTGAACTTCAGGTGATGGTTCTTAGTATGGCGTCTACCGTCAGTACTAGTAATCACTCACGAGTCACCCGCATGACAATTCACAGAGCCAATGTCCACAGTTCGTGAGACCTAAGGGTGTCTGGTGTTGGCCATTAGTACTTGTAGTACCCGATGCCCTGCACGTCCCACCTCGGTCGCATTTCAGGACCACACGCGTAAGGGCAGTATTGAGCTTGTTTGTCTGACTCCGCGGCTTTACCATGGCATATTCATGGTTTTTCAAGATCCGTTGACTGTTGACTGCCTTGAACGCAAGGAGAACAATCGCATAGGCGGCATCGGGGACTCGGAGGACTCAAGGTCACGGCTGGGGTAATATGGGGGCGGTCGGAGCAGGGTCGGTCGCAGGGAGAGTAGGAGCGTTGGTAGTAGCAAAGGTAGGGCCGATCGGGCAGCGGCGATCTCAATGGAGGATGGAAGGGTTAATTGTCTTCTTCTGAGTCGGAGGGATAGCTTTCGTAGAGTGTCACATTGGCAGTTCATTGGTCGCTGAGTGGCACCAAGAATGGTCAAGTGGATCACCAAGACTAGAATATGGATTGGAAAAGATTCAGAACGCATTTCGATTGGTGGAGAAAATTAAACTACGGGCTGAAATACAATAACCAGTCCATAAATACCGGGACCGTGTTTTGCACGAGCTACTTCAAGTTGGTAGATCTATCATCACCCTTCTCTTATCGAACTTTCTCACCCAGCTTAAGGAAGGCCATTAGGTATTGCTCCGAGAGCTCTATCCGGCCCACCGACCAGCCTTGGCTATGAGTATCTCACAAGAACCTATCTCAACACCATCTCGCTTTCTAGGTCTATTATTTCCAGCACTTATGGAGTCGCGTCCAATTGGTCGTGAGCAATGATTCAACCGTGGAATGTTCAAGCGCGAACAGCGAAAGCTTGTATGATATTACTTTTGCAGAGCTGGACGAGTGGAATACGACTATGAGTCAGATTGCGAGAGCTTGTGATTTGATTAGTGTATTCCGTCTGTGTGGATGTTTGATCATAATGATTTTTGTAACAAGATTCCTAGTCATTTGAGAAAGTAGTGACGTCAAATAGACCGACATCAGTCACCCACGTGGACTGGTATAAATGCAAGCTAACTTGAAGATTAATTATCTGTCGTATACAAAACCTGTAACGTCAATCTTGGCAATGAGAGCGTAACCCTGGAATGAAGTCGGCAAGCCGATACCGCCCATCTCCGAAACCTTACATCCTCCCGAGGTCGGTGGCTATGATCTACCAAAATTTCCACCAAGGCTAAGACGGGCCTGGGGGTACCTCGGCATCAATAATTTCCTGCAAGCCTGTTTGCATATCCACTTCCTCGGGTCTCCATGCCCAAGGGTCACTCCAGAACAATGCCCTGTGCCCAAAGTAAAGGATCAAAAACGCCGGGATACCAACATATGCAGTAAAAAAGTTACTGACTGACCATTCCGAGGGCCAGAAGACGGTAAATCCATTGATCAGAGCCATGAGACTTGCCCCCGCCATACCAAAGTAGGCACCGTATGGTTGGAGTCGTGACTTGTATGGCTGCTCAATACCCTGAGCCTGAACAGCCTTTCGGAATCGGAAGTACACGATGCAACAGCATATCCAGGAGATAAAGCCGGAGGTATTGGTGAAATTGACAAACCAGTTGAAGACGATTGAACTGGAGTTTCCGACCGACAAGTAGGCCAGGCATGAGAAGCAGGCTGACGCCGCAACTGCGTAGTAGGGAACACCCCATCTGTTGCAGGACTTGAAAATACTGGGTGCGTTTCCGGACATTGCTAGCGAGTAAAGAGATCGTGAGGACATGTACAGGAACGAGTTCCCAGCAGACCAGGCTGATGTCAACACAGCGGCGTTCACAATGTGGTCAAGAACTGTATGTTCATTCTTATGAGTATGTGCTCCGCAAAAAACTGTTTTCTCGGTTGGATAGACTTACCAGGAATGCCGGCATTTTGGATGCCAACAACAAATGGCGACGATTTCACAGTGCCGTTCCCTTGGGTAAGGCGTTGTGCGTTGGAAGGACAGATGACACCAATTGCCAGAACGCCGAAGATGTAAAAGAACACTAGCCGGTAGATGTATCGGCGGGCTGCTCGGGGCACATTCCGACGAGGGGATTCCATCTCACCACCACTGATGATGATCAACTCTGGCGCGAAAATAAAGGCGATGGCGCTGGAAACAGTGCATTTCAGCAAACCCACAAAGCGGCCAGTATCTCCATGAGCCAGGTATTCGTTGAAGGACCCGGGGTCTTTCCAGTAATGAAATCCAAGGCGTTGGCGATCTGGTCCACCACCCCAGAAGAGAATGAAAGATACCATGATAAGGCCAATGAGAGTAATGATCTGGTGTCAGCAGTCAAAATACCATCCGCCAAACGTGAAATCACGATTGCAACTCACCTTGATTCCCGAGAACCAAAACTCCGATTCACCATAAAAGCGAACGGGCAGGAAGTTCAACGCAATAATCACAACCATCATGATTGAAATCCAGACAGCGATGTTGATCGTTCCATTCGAATCCCAGTATCCAATGACAAGTCCGGCTGCGGTAATCTCGTATGGCACTAGAATTCCCAGTGAATACCAGTAGAGATAGCCCATGGCAAAGCCAAGACTGCGAGACACGTAGCGAAAGCCATGATAGCTCATAGTACCTCCATGTACTGGCAGATAAGCTCCGATCTCCGCGATCGCGGTGACTAGCGAGTAAACGACCGCCGAGATGAAGATGTAACCAAGGAGTAAGGAAGCTGGACCTCCCGTCGCAAGCGACTGACCAGATGACACAAATAGACCTAGAGGCGAAATTTCAGTCAGTCTTAGCTAAGAGAGCTGGAGCTTTTTCAGATGAAATCAAGCTGGATGCCTTACCAGTTCCAATAGTTCCTCCCAAGGCCATAAGCTGCACATGACGGTTCTTCAATCCTCGCTGGGTAGTCGCATATCGATCATCGAGAAGATCCGCCTCCACCAATCGTCGAACGGTTTGGCCTTTCTCTGTCATATCTGGTCGATCAGGCTCAAAGCCTGAGCTATGGGGCTCGATATTTGACATTTTCGTGAGGGTTCACGTTGTGTCTCGTAACATTTGAAGGAGGGATGAAGTGAAAGATCGACAGGGAACCCCAACCATTTAAATCCACCTCACATGCATATCGAGATTTTTTCTCTGTATTCTGATTCGTAGAATCATACGACGGTCGGCATGAAAATTCGACATCTTACTGGGCGCCACGAGGTCCGTGATATCTTAGCCGACGGCTTAGCCAAGCCCCGCTACTGCATTCTGGGGTAGACACGAGATTGTCAGCCGGACATTATCACCCTTTATTTCATGCAGTTGGGCTACTAATAATGTGCCCAGGTGTTTGAATATTTACTCACATTGAAAAATGAAAAGGAGTGTTACTTCCTGTTAAATTAGCCTCACTAACCACTGACTTGCTCATCATCAAAATGAACGGATGACAAAACTGTACAAGTCTCCTATCCCTCCCCTAACATCACTTGCAGTTCACTCAGAGATGCTAATCTCAAGCATCTGAGCCTGATCCTAATCTCAGGCTCTCGACGCCTCACAGGATCTTGGCCACCGGCTATTTGCCGGTACCTGTAAAGGCAAATCGCAGATATAAACGAATCTGAAGACGCATCTCAGGTGAAGCTCTTCAACTACCGGACCGGCAACCGGACCGGCAGAGGAATACTACAGAATAGCTTTGACCATTCAGGTCAAGCTTGCTGAGAATCCTAGCCCGTCTTATCAGGAGGCGGCACAATTGCAGGGATTGCAAGCGAGGGAACGAAGGCCGAGGCTGGTGATTTTGTATAGTTCCCGCTATTCCGGGATTGGAATAGTCTACAGCAGGTGGCCAATCAGACGACGGATTCTAATCAGTGTCTATTTCTCCGCAATTTAATAAATTTCCTTTTGTTTTTAATGATTTGCTTGAGGAGGTGAAGGTGATGACACATGCAGATTATGAATGTACCCTGGCGGCCTTCCTGCCGAAGGTGTGACCGTGGCCTTAGTCATGGCCCTACATGTATCTAAAGACTTTGGAATCGCCCTCGGCTTTAGGTATAGTTTCGAATATTCGAAGACTTACAGTGCTTAAACTTAACTTGAACATTCAAATTCTCCTGAAACAACACATCTGTTCAAGATCCAATATTATTTCCAGATAATGCCACGGGCCGCTAATCCCTCCAGATAGCATCGCAAGTGCACTAGATTCGGCCTTTCTTTATAACTTCCATCCCCCTAGACTCCAACTGGTATTTTCATCAACATTGAACATTGAATCGATCCACTTAGCATGTAGCCTTTTCGCCATTTGCCGTACGGGCCACGGCACATGCATGCCCAGATGCATTCAGACATTGGAATGTTCGCAGATTCGAATGGGAACATTGGTGTCGTAGACTGTGTCAACTGGTGCGCCCACGCGACGGCAATTGAGGACTGCAGTCGCTTCAACTGACACAATTCTCTCCTTTTAACCACCATCTAGCTCAATGCATCATACATCAATAGTCAGTTTCAAGCATTTGAGGTTGTTCAGTTCAAACCTTGGAATTCAAATGTTCTATTTCCCTTCAGATGTCTGTCCCACAAGCGCATCTACCAATCATTGACACGCTATTCCACCTCACTCAGGATGGATGTGACTACATTGAACATTCCACCCTCTCTCCACTGAAGTCTGAGTCTTCATACATGCATGTATGAATCATCTTATTCATCTCGATCAGACATCTGGAATACTTCAATGTTCATGCAGTACAAGGTCCCTCTTATGGGGCGGTGGGGTTCTCCCCCGCACGCCACGGCCCGCAAGGCTTGAGCGCTTCTGGGGTCGGCTCATCCCCGACTACAGACTGCATTGCTCCGATATCCTCGCTGTACTCGCCGAATGTACATATGTGATGAGCAAGGGACCCTCGACACGAGTCCCTCTTGGCGTGCTGATTTACTCGCAGCCGTTTAAAAGCACAGATGCTTGCTGCTTCGTGCCCCTGTGGATTCGATTTCCACATGAACCTCAACATTTGAGAGCATTCGAAGGGTTTGAATTTGAGAACGTGCCCAAACATCAGGTACCAGAGGGGTTTTCATTTTATTCTCCTTCTACAAGTAATACTTATGGCGACCATGAAGGCGCTTGTCTACACCGGACCAGGCAAAGTAGAGATCCTGGAACGCGCAAAGCCAACCATCCAAGCCCCGACCGACGCAGTAGTCCGTCTCCTACACGCCTCGATCTGCGGCACGGATCTACATATTCTCAAGGGAGACGTTCCGAGCGCGAAACCCGGATTGGTGTTGGGCCATGAAGGAGTTGGGATAGTGGAGGCGGTGGGTTCTGCCGTGCACAGTGTGCAGGTGGGAGACCGAGTGCTGATCTCCTGTATGACCTCATGCGGAGCCTGTTGCTACTGCCAGCGAGGCATTGCGGCGCACTGCGAGAGAGGAGGATGGACGCTGGGCAACCATATCGATGGCACGCAGGCTGAGTATGTCCGTGTGCCGCATGCCACGCTCTCCCTGCACGCGCTACCTGCCTCGATCCCGTCCCGCGATGCCGTCGCCGTCTCCGACGCGTTCCCCACGGGCCTGGAGTGCGGCGTGCTCAGCGCAAATGTGCAGCCGGGAAGCTCTGTTGTGATTATCGGGGCTGGGCCGGTGGGGATGGCGACGTTACTTACGGCGCGTCTGTATTCTCCGGCCCTGATTGTGATGGTGGATCTGGACGATGGCCGTCTTGCGACCGCTCGAAGGCTCGGTGCCCATGCGGCTGTGAACTCTTCCGCTCCCGACGCGCGACAACAATTGATGGAGTTGACGGGAGGACATGGGTTTGACGCGGTGATCGAGGTCGTCGGGATCCCGGCGACTTTTGCGCTGTGTCAGGAATTGGTGGGCGTTGGGGGCCGAATCGCCAATGTCGGTGTGCATGGGACTAAGGTCGATTTACATCTGGAGACACTGTGGGATCGCAATATCAGTAAGTTCACTCGGAGGGATTCCGAGAGATACCGTTCGTCCCCTCGTCCCTTCGTCACTGATAAACCGTCTTTCTCCTAGGTATCCACATGTCCCTGGTGAACGCGACGACGACTCCCCGACTCCTGCGTCTGGTGGAATCGGGCCAGTTGGATATCGGCTCCTTGGTCACTCATCGTACGGATTCCCTTCTATTGTCCCTCTGTTCGCCTGCTTCGGCTCTGATTAACCTCCGATCGCATTAGATTTCCCCTGTGATCAAGCCCCTCGAGCGTATGAGACATTCCAAGCCGCGGCACAGCACCAAGCGCTCAAGGTGGCCATTGACTTTTAGACTCAGCCCTAGAGAACCTACCTACCGTATGTTGATATCAATGATGTTGATCACACTGCTTGTTTTAGACTAGTGACTGGATAGACATGAGACGACCTTCCGTTTCTTTCCCCGTGTCTGGTTTATTACGTTTCATCTGACGGAAAAAAACCCGCATTGAGACCCACCATGTTTCATGCGGGATGGCCATAGGCTAGAGAGAAATGGAGTCACCTTTTCGCCCGGCTAGGGTTACTCCCTCCGTAGTCTTGGCCGTCGCTAAGCAGAGGATTGATTTGACCGGAGCCTAATTTTCTCCCTCTTCCGAAGAAGTTATCAGGTTTACGTATGGGTCAACCATGTCCCGCTTCGCCATTGACATCATTAAGTAGGGTTAACCGTTAGACGCCACCATCACCAAAATCTCGATCGCAGGGATTTAGAAACCTCTAACCTGATCAGCTGCAAGTCAAAAAAAAAATTCAAATTTGAAATTTTAAAAATAAACTATCGGGGCTGAACTAAGAATCTCACAAATAAGAGATAAGAGAATGTGCGTGATGGCCTATAGTCTCAACAATCTCCTGTTCATCCGATCTGCTCCGTAAAGAATCCACTCCACTTTAACTGGCACTTTGGGTTTTCCCCCCTTTTATGGGCGTTAGTGGCGGTCTTAGTGCTGCGAGGCGTTTCCACGAGGCTTTTTCTTCGAGTGGTCTGATTGGTGTCGTGAGACCCTCTTCGAAGGAAATTCTATCAGGTTTCCATTTGCGATTGACTTTGGTTCCCCCACTGCTTATTATTTTTCCTTTTTCTCTCTTCTCTTCTTCTACTTCTTAGTTCTTGGAAAGTTCGCTCGATACCGTTTTTCCTTTCTTCCCCTTTTTCCTATTCTCTTCTAGGTCCGCACGGTGCTGCATTTGATCTTCAATACCTGCCATATGCAACAAACCTCATAATCTCGACCATGTCTTCCCCAGAAATGCGCCGCCAGTCGCGCATCTCAGTCAACAATGCTGAGGCCGGTCTCACCACAGCAAAGGCCAACCAAAATCTCGAAGATCTTGGTTATACCGCCGAGTTGACTCGAAACCGTTCCGTCTGGCAAGTCACATTTATGTGCTTCATCCTCTCCTCCGTTCCCTACGGTCTCGCGACAACCTTGTACTATCCGCTCGCTGCCGGTGGTCCCGCCAATATCATCTGGGGTTGGGTGCTGGTCTCTTTCCTGATTATCTGTGTCGGTGTTTCCCTGGCGGAAATCACTTCGGTTTATCCTACAGCTGGTGGCGTCTATTACCAAACGTTCGTCTTATCTCCGCCATGGTGCCGTCGCGTGGCCTCGTGGATTTGCGGCTGGTCGTATGTCGCGGGAAATATTACCATCACACTTGCGGTTAACTTCGGTTTGACCCTGGTCTTTGTCGCCTGCCTTGATGTTTTCGACGAGACCTGGGTTTCCGAGGATTATCAGAAGTTTTTGATCTTCTTGGGTGTCACTTTCCTGACTCACGCTATCCCTTCCCTGGCAAACAAGTATCTGCCCCTTCTCGAGGTGAGTGAAATGGTCAGATAGAGGAAAAGAAGTGCAAATGAGAGCGATTGCGCATTTGCATATTTTCGCATCTTCGAATCGCATCAATTCCACGTGCGCACCTTCCTATTCGAGTTCAAGTACTAATGATCGACATCAGACTTTCGCTATTGGTTGCACCGTCGTCGGTTTGATCGCTGTTATTGTCTCACTCCTAACAGTCGCCAAGGAGGGCCGTCATGATGCTAAATGGGTCTTTGGAGCCTTTGTACCACAGGCTGGCTGGCCAGCAGGATGGTCATTCTTCATTGGTCTCCTGCAGGCAGCTTATGCCACCTCTGCTACCGGCATGATTGGCTCGTAAGTATTTTTCTGAGATCGCGAATCATCGGCCCTTTGCTAATAAACTTGAATAGCCTTTGCGAAGAAGTCCAGGAACCAGCTATCATGGTGCCCAAGGCCATGATCGGTACCGTTGTGATGAATCTGATTGCCGGTCTCCTGTTCTTGATCCCCGTCTGCTTTGTCCTTCCCGACCTGACCATGTTGGCCGATCTCGCCTCTGGCCAACCCGCCCCGGTTATCTTCCAGCATGCGCTTGGCAGCAATGTCGGCGCGTTCTGTCTCATGATCCCCCTCCTGTTCCTGGGTCTGATCTGTGGTGTCGGTTGTGTCACTGCCACCTCTCGTTGCACCTGGGCCTTTGCCCGTGATGGCGGTATTCCCGGCTCCGGTTGGTGGCGCGTCGTCAACAAGAAGCTGGATATCCCTCTCAATGCTATGATGCTGGGTATGGTCGTTGAGATTGCTCTTGGCGCCATCTACTTCGGTTCTAGCGCGGCCTACAACGCTTTCTCCGGCGTTGGTGTCATTTTCCTGACCACCAGCTATGCTTGCCCCATTGGAGTCTCTCTGATCCTACGCCGCCGTCAGGATCTTAAGAATGGCCACTTCAACTTTGGCATCTTCGGTGTCATTGCCAACGTTCTCGCCCTTGGTACGTACCCGCCATACTATTCTTTCTCAATTCTTTTCTCTAGGCCACTGAGTGGAAGATGGATTTGCCACTCGAAGTACTAATACCCCACCCCTCCCTTTTCTAGCCTGGAGTATTCTTGCCATCCCCTTATTCTGCATGCCCACCCTGGAACACGTTACCCTGGAGACCATGAACTACGCCTCCGTCGTATTCGCCGGCTTCCTAGCCATCGCAGCCGTCTGGTACGGTGTCTGGGGCTACAACAACTACCGCGGACCCCCCACCGACGCCCTAGAGGCAGACAGCGACTCCATGCCCGATTCCATGCCCGAAGCAACCGACTCGGTCCAAAACACAAAAAGCCAATAAACAATAACTCCCGATTGCAGCTTCGCTTCTAACTGCACCCATTTCTACTCACCTTTGCTTGCCCTGTCCTGCGCATCCACTCCACGCGCCCTTAACGATCGCAACGTCCATCGCAGCATCCATCCACACGCAATTCCTTCCCACGCATACCCGATGGTCCACAGCAGTCTCCGTTCGCCCTCGGTAATCTCCCGCTGTCCTTGCGCCATAGCAACTCTCCATATGCAACCCGCCGTGATCGAATCGACTCTCCACATGCGACATCGTAGGACTTCCGGGCTTCTTTTCTAAGCGCTTAGATGTACATACAAGTGGACCTGTTCCATCAAGATATCCTATTGTTGATCTTCGCAAAGACGAGAGATCTATTGCTCAATGAAACCTGCAATCTTCAGTTACCATTTATCCCACCTGTAGTGGTCTCTCAAAGCTGAAATATTGAGAATTCTACAGCTGAGTATCTGAATATGCTCAAAATGAGCGTATTTGTAGTCGGCACGCAAATTCGGTATATTCTTCTACCTCGAAACGTTCAAAAAGCCATGTCACTCATCGGCCCTGGCATATGGGGACCGTTTCCCGTGCTACTCCGCCTGATCAAGATCAAATCTCTGCCACATGGTCCGTCACAAGACATGTAAAGTCAGACGAGCCATAGTAGATTGTGTTACCATCATCCGACGTCTCTCCGGTACTCAAGGTGTCACCATACTGCCAGAACATGTCTGCCGCGACGCCCGTTGAGTCAAGAGCCGTCTTTTGCCAGGGTGCCTCGACGGCGCAGTGATTGGATGAGACTCCATACTCCTCCAGGAGACATGGTTTTCCGGCTGCTGCGCATGCCTCTCCGTGGGCAGTAATCCATCCGTTGCCCCAGTCGTATGTGGTACCCCCTAGGCAATGTTAGTCATGTCCACGTCCACAATAGCAAAGAAGAGTACGCACAGCTGTCCGGATATAGATGAAGAGTTCCGAAATCAATCGTATCAATGCCAAGGTTGAGTGTGAAGTTCAGGCCTTCTCCAGTTGTGTATGGGTAGCTGCCGTCCGAGCCGGTAGTAAGACCGAAACCCTCTGCAAAGGGTTAGTTTCAATCTCATAAGTAAATCAGACGAACACGTACCATCACCAATACAAACCATGTGCTTGGAATCAAGGGACTTGATATAGGCACTGGTGGTCTTAACCCAGTTATAGATAACCGAGGTATCACAACCATTGCAACGTGGCTCATTAGCCAGCTCCCAAGCAAAGACAGCATCCGAATCCGCATATCGCGAGACAACAGCCTTAATGTAAGCCTGGTACGCAGCCTGGATCGTAGTACTCGTATACCACCCGGTCGTGGTACCTCCGAACGCAGACACGTATGCTGCCATGCCGCCATAGTCAGACCAGTTGTTGACAAAGTTGATGATTAGCTTGATGCCGTGTGCTTCTGCAGAGGATACCACGTAATCCAGACGCTCCAGTCCGTCTGCGCCCGTGTTGATGGTTGCGACGCCATTGCTGAGGAGCTGGTAGTAGACTGTTCCGGATGATGGGACTGTGTTCACGTCGTTGAAGCCCCATACTCGAAGGATACGAAGATCGGATGAGTTCAGGTGGCTCATGACCAGGTCCACATCAGCGTTGTTGGTTAGGAATCCGATCCAGTAAGAGTTTGTGCCAGCGTAGTAGCTTGTCTTTCCATCGATGGTGAAATTTAGGCCTGATGCCTTGGGGAAACCACTAGCTGCAGCAACGCTAGTGGTGGTGGAAGTGCTCGTCTTGGTCGAGGTGCTGGTTGATTTCGTCGAAGTGGTGGTTGTCTTGGTGGTGGTACTGGTGGTCTTGGTTGAAGTGGTGCTTGTCTTTGTGGTCAATGTGGTGCTAGTAGTTGACCCTGAGCCTTGGAAAGGTGTATAATGGTCAGCGGTGGCCAAGTTTCAAGACTAGCTCTAGGGCCGGCCATCCCGAGGTCGTCGTATGTTGGGTTACTCACCTGCAACACACTGGCTGTACCAATCATTCTGATATTGGCACACGTATCCAGACGAGCAAACCGTCGATCCGGTATAACCATTTCCACCGCATTGCCCGTATGGTGATACGTCAGCGACGGCGAGGCCGGCTAGAAGTAATAGTGCAAGAGCCTGCATCATGCCGGTGGTGATTCAATGTTGGACTGCTGCTCTCCAGTACAGATACACTCAACCTGCCAACTTGAATGAGCAACTTGAACGCAATCAGCTCGGAGTGGACGAGGGTGTTCGCGGCTCTATATACTTCAGCAACTTGAAATAAGGAATCTGAAGATTAATTCCGCCCAACGAACTGGCGAATGAAAACACAGCATTTGAGAACAAAGGCATAGTGATAACCAAACGGACACGGAGATATCGTGCAATCATTCAGGGTTTCAGGGGTAACTGCTTTCTGTCAACATGAAACTTTGGAAGTTATGAGCACGCATTAAGGTACTCCGTGTTGTTTGGGGAAAGGGTGGAGGCGGGGAACTCGGTGGAGCTTGCTTCTCATGCAGCATCAGAGATATTTGGACGGAGAAATATGGATCCAGTATCGCGGAAAAATATGGATTTAGTATCGGGGCCGCGGCCTTGTCGTTTAGGATGACCATCGTTCGACACTTGCATATCAATGGAATCTTGGAATCAAATGTGGAGAGGATGTTCAAGTTTCAGTAGTTTGAATCTGGAGCTAACCTATAATAGTCAACGTAACTGACCGCCTTTCACTCGTGCCAATATCCCACCATTAAAGACACCGCCTGCCAGCCAAAATATAGTATTTTCATTTGGCAGAATTCTTAATCTAGACTTGACTTACTTCTGAATGCAAACTTTTGAAACTACGAATAACGAGAGCCCTCAATTCGATTCTGACTAGTTGAATGGCTTATTGGGTATACTACAAATTTACCTATTCATATATGAAAATTTCATGCGCGGCAAACACTTCATTTATCCCATTTGGAAAGCAGAGATCTGGGTATCAGAGGAAAGTCGCCTTGAAGTTCTAACATACTAGAACTCCATTGCGGCAGCGTCCAATTTTGCGAATCTGGACTGAGGAGCACGTGGGGAAAAAAAAACAAAACAAAATTAGAATAATCATACATATGCTAGTTTCAACATTGGCAAGAAGGGAAAATCCAGATATCTCACAGTGACCATTTTTTAAGTCAAAACATTGAACTACGGCCGATCGGCCGATCGGTCAGATCTGTCAGTCAACTGGCAGAGTGACACATTTTCGTTCAATGCTTATCATATTGAAATTCACTGAACAGTTAAGGTATGCCGAAACTCGAGTTTTCGATTTGAATGTAATTGAACAAAATGAGCAGTTCTCGGCGTTGTTACTTATTACCGAAACTGATGCTGGTGGTCCTGTCACGCCCTGCGACACTTGGCTAAGCAACGGGATTGGTGGAGCCCCGCAAAGACAAATCCATCTGCAATTGACTCTTTCACTTGCCAACTTTTGACTCTACTTGCACATCTCAGAGCTCCCATGGTCGGCTCTCATGACTGCTAATATTGCCAAGGCTCAGGCTGGTCCAACCTGTGAGCCATGCCGTGCGCGCAAAGTCCGCTGCAATAGAAAGTCGCCGTGCTCGCATTGCACCAGACTGCATCTTTCATGTGTCTATAAAACAAGAAAAAGACGTTCGCCCTTGACTGCTCCAGCTCAGAGCTCACCGGAATCCAGCCCATCGTCGACCATACATGGTGCTCATGAAGCTTCCGACCAGTCGAATAACATACCAAACAATCGGCATGTCTTGGACCGACTCACTAGAGTTGAGGCGCAACTCTCAGATCTGATCCAATTTCTGAAGCACGAGAAAGCCGCCAATACCTCGTCTGAACGAAGCCAAACTCAAGGCGGACCAGCTGTCCTAATTCCACCAGTCCGACCCTCTCGAGATGCCCCGATGGATAGGGGAAACTATGTGGACAACTCGGTTTTCTTCGAGGTATTGCTAAATGTAAGCATCTTCTGCTCTTCCTTCCGCGCCCTACTGTTATTAACTCTTTAATGTAAAGGGAAGCGCTCCACATGACGTTGTTGATTCGAAAGCACCACCCAATGTTCCGAGCCTTTCAATACAACGTCCATCAACACAACACGGGATCGTCGCCACTGATGTCTTCGGCGATCAGGTCGATGATCTCACGATCCCCAGCTCAACGTATAGAAAGTTGTGGTCTTTTTACGCAACAAACTTTGACCCTTTAATCAAGGTCCTACATCTGCCCTCGATGGACCCGCTAATCCTAGGTGCCTGCTCCAAGCCCGAAGAGGCAAGCGACTCAACAATGTCTTTAGTTTATGCGGCGTCTTTTGCAGCCGCGACGACTCTTTCAAGGAAAGAGTGCATAAGAGCCCTGGGGTTCGATCAAAGAGCCCTTCTACGAAGTCTCATGCAAAATATGGATGATGCGCTTGGGCGCGCCCGATTGTTACTTCGCCCGAATATACACACTCTGACGGCGTTAGTCATCTATTTGGTATGTTTATCGCACTGGCAGTACTTCAAGTTGAGGCTCTCTGTGTAACTACATTCCAACTTGAATCACAGGTGCATGGACCGTAGAACCGGAAGACTAACTGGCACAGGCGGCCCTAAGAACACACGATGCTAGCAGAACGGTTTGGACCATCACTGGTCTTGCTATCCGGATTGCAGAGTCACTTGGAGTTCATGAGGATGGCTCTCGCCTAGGACTAGGCCCCTTTGAGACTGAGATGAGGCGACGACTCTGGTCTCACTTGACATCACTCGATTACACGGCTCCCGAAAATCACGGATTCTACTCAACAGCCCTTGACCGCAACTATACCATTATGCTGCCAAGCAATACTGACGACGTCGACCTCTCTCCGCACATGGTAGAAGATCCCACAGAAAGGAGCGGTTGGGGTGACATGACGTTCTCTATTCTGAATATAGATGTGCTAGGCCAGTTGACCCAAGCTTTGGTTTCAAATAGGAGGGATGGATATGAGACAAAGAAAGCCTCTATTCGCTCAATCGAGCGAGAAATGAACCAAAGATGGCGAAGGTTTGTGGATCCATTGAAACCCATCTGTCATGCGGCGGATGCATGGGTCCATATCTCAATTTTGAAGGCCGAGTTTGTCTTAGCACTCCAGCAATGGCTCTCGGATATAAGGGGCACAAACTCCAAGTACTCCGACCTTCCACAACCGATATTTATTATGGCGATTGAGTTGCTCGAGTACGGTCACTTGCTCCAGTCGGGCGAGCTCTTTGAGCCGTTCGTATGGTTCTTCCAGCAATACCCACAGTTGTATGCGTTGTTTCTGGTATTACGCACGCTATGTGCTTCACCGAGGCGTGAGGAATCTGAAAGAGCCTGGAGTGCAGTTGAGGATTATTTCGCCTGCTTGACGGATTTCGAGCTGGCGAGCGAAATGAGAGGGAGGACGAGCTGTGTTTGGGCAGTCCTGGGCCCATTGCGGATCCGAGCTAGAGAATCGTATACACAAGCCCATCGTGACGAATTCTCTGCTGGGCCACTGAAGCCAACCCTCGCTGAATATCAAGATTTATCTCCGTTGGGAAGTGAATTTGATCTACAACCATCATCATATGCGCTGGATCAGCTTGGGGACTTGTCTGATTTTGATAATGCTTTAGCTTGGCAGGACTTTCCCGAATGGTTCAGCATGCAAATATAACTTGATAGCCCCCAGAAGAAGGAGAACTCTAAAAATGCATTCTTCAAGTTCCAACTCCAAGGGACAAATTGAATCTTTGTCGTCTGGATGATGTAGGTGGTTCGATCTACAAGTACTTCATCACAAAGTCATACAATCGATCATTCTGGTACACCTCGCCGTTATCCAGGAAATGATCTTCGCCATGAGGACGCTCATATTCCAACACCCCTCCACATCCCAAGAGAGCACCTGCAACTTCATCTCCCTGCTCAACACCCACAGCTGTATCCGCATCCCCATGCAACAGATAGGTGGGCGGCAAGCCGAATTCATGAATTCGACGCGAGATCCGGTACGGAGCGACCGCCTCTTCGGTATCAGCTACACCCCATAGCTCTGCAAGCGTAGCCGTACGTAGCATATAGACGTACATGTTTGTACGTGGATCTTCTGGGACCTGACCCCCATTCGCGACAGGCGGCGCATTTAGATCGAGACAAGTTGCGACCTCTTCCTGTGAAGCGGAGTATCGACCATTCGGCGCAGGCTGGGAATTGGTGAAGAATGTGCCCAGAGGATCCGTAATCGGGTAAATAGGGACGATGACCTGAGGCTTGGGCTCAATATAGAGACCAGCAAGAAGTGTGAGGAAACCACCAGCCGAGCTACCGGAGACGGCAAGGCGGGATCCATCTACCACGCCCTCGCCTAATAGTGTAGAAAGATCATTCCGAATGTATTTCACGCAGTCTTTGACATCCTCGAATACTTCACCTACGCTCACTTGGGGAGTGAGACGATAATCAGCGGAGATGCACACGAAGCCATATCTTTGGACTCCCTTTCGCATGTGAGGCGCAAGCAGGTCACGGCACCCGTTCCTGTAATTCATTAGTTTGAATGGGGTTGCTTGATGGGCAGATGTTCGGTTTTTAGCTCACAGTAAGCCACCACCATGGAACCACAGGAGAACTGGAGCATTCTTTGTATTTTTAGGCAGGTATATGTCCATGGGAATCTCGAGAGATCCCACTTTTTTGTAGGCGACGGTGAGATCTGGCTTGATGAATGCCATGATTCCGTAATGTGCTATTTTTTCGAAATAGCTGGAGACCAGATGCTTGATGATAGGATTAGTTGGAAACAGAATTGTGCCTGACTCAAGTTGTCCCCTCATTTGAGTCATCAAATCGCACCATTAGATGATGCGGGGGAATTCGGGTCCACCGCATTGTCCAATGATTGAGCTCACTTGGAGGGAGTCGGGCAATTCGCATTTTGGTCTTGGTTTCCCAGAATATTGTTCAACTTCAAGTACAGGCCGGGGTGGCTCTGTGTAAGAGATACTGGATGTTCAATAGTTCACGTCCAAATTGGGCCGCGTTCGTACCTTGGTTCGATTTCCAGGCACCAAGGCTGACCTCAAGTACCACCCGAGTCGATGCCCACATCTAAACATTTGAACGGATGTTGGGTTGGAATTTGCAGCGAGGAGAAGAGATAACTCTATCTGGCTTATTCTACCATTATCGTGGCATTATCAGCAGTGAGCGTTTGGTTCCCGGAGCCCCGTCGGACGTCATCATGGATGCCTAATCGTACAAACATTGAACATTTCAACTAGTTCTGATTCTGTCCACCGTAGCCCGGCAAATTAAACTTGATAGCGAATTAATTCGGATTTTTCAAATGTTGTCAAACATATGCTAGTCAGGTGATCCTTCGAACATTTGAAGGTAGCTTTGTTTCTCGCCCCTCTTTCTCTTCTGCACAACTCTGGAATCTGCCATAAAGTCATCCATATTTCAACACTCAATGGATCGCCCATATGATTCTCTTCATTCACACCTCGATGAAAAGCACCTAAATGAGGCCCTTGGTCTCCCCCACCCGCAACCTAAAAAGAAGCGATGGATTGGCCGCGTGCTCCGATCGGGAGCTCCGCTTTTGGCCTTATCGATCTGGGTTGTTTTGCAATTCTGGAGAGGATCCTTGAATCTGAGGGAGCATAAAAATCCACCCTCTTCATCGTTGGACGGGGTAGAGGATTTTAGTTGGGACAAGGTAAGGAGAGAAACCATCTCAAGTGGGGGCGAAATCTCACTGTCAATAGATTACACCCACCAAGAATCTTGTTTACCACCCCTGCTTTGGGGAGCATCAATGTTCTCGTCTTGAAGTCCCTATGAACTGGAATCGCACCGATGGAAATGGTGCCACGGTAGCGGTTGCAATCGTGCGACTCCCAGCAAAGGTACCTGTCACAGACCCAAGATATGGGGGCGTCGTTCTCTTGAACCCAGGAGGCCCCGGTGGATCCGGAGTAGACTTTGCTCTTAGTCGCGGGAAAGGGATCCAAGATATTGTGGACTTTGCAGAATCACCCGGGAATCCTGCTTCTCACTCTCCCGATGTGAAATATTTCGATATCATTGGGTTTGACCCGCGTGGTGTTAATAACACCACGCCGGAATTCTCTTGCTTCGGATCTCCCGAGGAACAACGTGTATGGAAGCTACATACTGAGGCTGAAGGCAACATTGCCAGCTCGGATATCGCTTTTGATACCCTCTGGGCACGGAACCAGGCACTCGGTCAAACATGCACGGGACCTCGGCTTAAAACCTCAGATGAATCGGAGTGGTTGGGTCACTTCATGAACACCCCTCCAGTTGTAGCGGATATGATAGAAATCGTCGAGAGACATGGCGAATGGCGCGAGAAGGAAACAGACAGACTTCTTCGTATACCGTGCGGCCATCGCTCTCGCAACGAGAGATTAAAGGAGATACAACTCAGGAATACCTGGATGCGCGGCCAAGAAAAGCTCTTATACTGGGGGTTCTCATATGGAAGTGCACTGGGCGCCACATTTGCAGCATTACAGCCCCAGAGAGTACACCGGTTGGTCGTTGATGGTATTGTTGATGCTGATGACTATTACGCTGGAACATGGCTTGCCAATCTACAGGATTCGGACCGGGCACTCGGCACATTCTTCGAATATTGCTATGAGGCGGGGCCAGAAACATGCCCATTTGCCTCTGGCTCGTTGGAAGATATTTCAGCTCGCTTTGAGGCCGTTCTTTCCGTGCTTAAAGAAAGCCCCGTTGCAGTCCCCGCCTCCAAAACTAGAGGCCCTGAGATAATCACATACAGTGATGTTCATAAAATTATCATGTCTGCACTTTACAGGCCGATGGATGTATTTCAACCTTTGGCGCAGATGCTCTCCGATCTTGCCAAAGGAAATGGTACCTCTACTGCGGACTTCAAAGCCAAATTCCGAAAGGAAACTCTTGACGAAAAGAATGGCATTGAGACTCAGGCCAGTATCCGATGTACAGATGGACGAGATATGCGTGCAATGACCAAAGCGGAGTACAGAAAGTACTGGGAAACTTTGGAGGGCCAGAGTTCATTCCTTGGGGATGAATGGCCCGCTATACGATTGCCATGCGCTAGCTGGAATGCACGACCAGCGTGGTCTTTTGATGGTGAGTGATCTACAAAAAAGAATTTGGGCAACCAATGCCCGCCCTATTCACTAATATCTTCTGCTTCCTGGGGACGGTCTTGCGCTAACGGAACTCTACCTCAGGATCATTTGTCCAGAACACGTCCCATCCACTCCTCTTCATTGGAAACACGTTCGACCCTGTGACCCCCCTTCGAAAGTAGGTGCCCGGAAGTCTTCAATAATTGTCTTCATACTAATGGAATTCAGTGCTTATAAAATGGCTCGGGGATTTTCCGGTGCAAAAGTTCTACATCAAAACTCTGTCGGTGTAAGTAGGCATTGCCAATGCCTTACTCCTCATATCACCTTCTAGCTTCAGTACTATGATTTTGAGTCTAACTTCAACAGCATTGTTCGATTTCGGCCCAGTCCAATTGCACGTTCGATGCGGTCAGAAACTACTTTCAGACAGGTCAACTTCCCGCCGCTGGCACAGTTTGCGAAGTCAACGAGCGCCCTTTTCACCTACCAGGAATCAAACAATAGACCCCAAGATTGTCAATCAAATTGAAATCCAACAATAGATAGAGATGATATTTCCAACTCTGTGCTCTGGCGTGGATGATTCTATAGCTTCATGGTATCGTACAAATTGTAGCCATAGTCATCACCTCCAAGGAACCTATATGTCAACTGCGTTCTGGCTTCCGAAAGACCTGAGATGACAACGTGTTGAACATCTCCTGGGACCATATCAAGTGCGTTGTCACTGTAGACAATGCCGTCGTATTCCTCAAAGACGAGACATTTCACCGGCTTATCAACGGTAAGCGTCAGAGTCTGCGTATTGTCACCGGCTGTTGGAGACAAGGTGGCCTTGAGCTGTGGATCTGGAAGATCAAGATACTTGAATGGCTGTGGCCAATCGACATCCCTTGCTACCAATTCATCGTTGATCCACAATCTCGCAGCTAGCACGTGTGGCTCAGGTTCCGCGACGTGGTCAAGGATGCCATCAGTGATATTGGTCGTGCCATTTGCAGTAATCGAGACATTCTCCTTCAAGATAGGCGCCCTGATGTCTTTTCCCCTTTCAATGGACACAAATCGGAGCTCGACAGTACCACGAAGAGTTTCGGCTTTGCTACTGGCGACCCAGACCTCATACTTACTCTTCAGTGGTGGCTGGGCATGCACAACACTCCAGTCATGATGCTCTCGTCGGACAGCCACGGCGATCGGGTTCAAGACTCGCTTGACGGCATAGTATGCAGGTTTGGGACGAAGGAAGTAATCGACAATTGCCCAAGATATCGTTGGCCAACAGTCATTTAGCTGCCACAACAGCGCTCCTCCGCAGTGTCGCTCATCTCCCCACTGTCGGCGCCAGCCGCGATAGCCAAACATCATAGTCTCGGCCTGCATGACTTGCGTCTGGTATACATATGCCTAGGGGAGTTTGTTAGAATATGATTTCGTGTAGGAGGTATCAGAAAGAGCGTCATACTCCTAGGCAGTTCTCTTTTGGAGATCGGAAATTCTCAACGAGGTATGTGGCAAGGCGACGCTCATGGCCATCAGCCTTGTTGTGGAAGTCCATTAGTTGGGATTGAGCATGGCGGTCTTTTTCGTTTTGAGCAAAGTATTCGAGGGTGCTTAGGTGCGGGAATGCCTCCATGCCAAACTCGCTGTTGAATCGCCCGCCCAGAGTATCAAAGATCTGATACTTCTCTTGAGTACCATGCCAGACTATCTCGAGATGTTAGCAGTGTTTCATGGTCACTAGGTTCGTTAATTCATACCATTCCACTGATGCATGTCACCCACGGTGGTATCTGATGAGATCTTTCCATCGCCCCACGGGCTACCAAAATGGTAAAATGTGTCAGGCGAATGCTCCGACACAACCTCAGGCAACAGCTTCTCGTAAATGTAACGAGCTGGGAAGTCCGTTTTGAGCCAGCTCTGTGGGTCCCGGTCTTCATAGTTGTAAATGAGCCCTACAGACTCCTGGACTTGATAATCCTCGTTGTTTCCAACATAGATCACGATTGACGGGTGGTGACGAAGACGCTGCACGTTATAAATGGCTTCCGTTCGGACCGAGTCGAGGATGGCAGGCCAAGTTGGATAATTGCCGCATCCAAACATGAAGTCCTGCCATACCATCACACCCAGCTCATCACAGGCTTCGTAAAAGACGTCGTCCTCGTAGATTCCACCACCCCAGACTCTGCATAATGATATTAGAATTGAACATGACTGGATATTGAGAGACAATCATACCTGATCATGACCTGCCGGCCTTCTACCATCAACTCAATCCACCTGCGGTATCGTTCAGGGGCGATGTTGGTCAAGAGGCTGTCTGCGGGGATCCAGCAGGAACCTCCACAAAAGATATCCATCCCGTTGATACGGAAAAAGAAGGACTTTCCGTGCTTGTCTACCTTTTGGATCACCTCGGCTGTGCGAATACCGCACTTCTTCGAATGGGCATCCACCACTTGCTCTCCTCTGGCCAAGGCGACGGAAACTTCATAGAGGGGCTGATCGCCATAGCCATGCGGCCACCAGAGCTCTGGCTTATTCATCCGGAATGATACTTGAGCCTCATTCTTATCTGAGACAGGGACATTTTGACTCGCAATGGTCTTCCCATGTAGACTCAGTGTGAATCTAGCTTCATAGTCAATCGGGCCATTTATCTCAACATTGACACGAGCAAGTATTTCAGCAGAAGAGTGATCGGTGGAGAGCTTTGTCTGGGGCCACAAGTCAACAATTCTCGTCTGGTATACTTCTAGCTTCACTGGACGCCAAATTCCTGCCGTCATTAGCACAGGGCCCCAGTCCCAGCCCCAATGGTATTGTGCTTTTCTAGCTGCTAGGCGAGCCATGTCACCATTGAATCCCACCCATCTGTGTTCAGGATGCTCGTTCTTCAGCTCTTGCGCTTTTCGCTGAGCACAATCAAACTCAACTTCCAGAGTGTTCTCTCCAGCCCTGATTTGCTTTGTGACATTCACTCTATGAGCCAAGAACATGTTGTCGGAATGCAAGATGGTCTCCCCATTTAGCTGCACCGTGGCAAAGGTATCGAGGCCTTCAAAGACGAGATCAACTGTTGATCCGTCGGGGACCTCGGGACCATCGAAGCTGGTACGGTATACCCATGATTTCTCATTGACCCATCGGGCCTTTAGCTCATTAAACTCGAGGAAGGGGTCTTCTAATCTGCAAAAAGTCAATAAGAAACCAAAGTTGCGGTCGGGGCGAATTGCACGGCCAGATAGGACACTTACTTGTTGTTGGCAATGAGATCCTGTTGCACAACCGAAGGCAGCGTTGGTACTGGCATCCAGTCCTCCGCATCGCGATCTCGAAAGGTCCATCCAGTGGACAGCGTCTGAGTGCTCAGCTTCATGGCTCCTGGTTGAATTGTTTGGAGCCTGCTTTTTGATTCTGGTAAGGACAATATGCTGCTGGTGGAGCTATTTAGATGATTGAAATTCTTATCGATAAGGATCACCCCACGCTCCTTCCAGTTTTAGCACGGAGTGCCCGAGACATGTGACCTTAACACCTTGGAAATCAGGCATCAATTATGGCCTCAGGCGCCAAGACAGGCATGACTTGGTTGGTGGGAGTCCGCTGCCAATCAGCATGAAACATTCCGTTGTACTGTACACATCACAGTGGTACATGTTGGACAGTACTACTACATGAGAGGCCAATCAGTACGCCTTGCCCCATTTGACACGGAGCCAACTCCGCCCAGCTGGAAGCCTCGTCTTCGTGTCTTCTTCACTTCGTTAAATGAGCGGACAGACCCCTTTTCTTTTAGCCTGTTTTCTTGCTAAGGCCAAACTACTCAACTCTATTCCACCTTCTCCTTCTAACCATGGTTAAATAGGACACTCGTATCGAGAAAATCAGGACCCTTGCCCTATTCGAGAACCACGAATATCACAGCGCTAACGTACCTACCCGGCGGGCTAGTCCGTCTAACCGAACCAATGACCGGTTCTCAGCCAAATGTTGAATGCAACGACCCTGGGTCATTTGCTTCTCTGGACACAGAAAGTATGCTGGGTCTTGGCACTCTGCAGTGTCTCCTAATTTCTCCTCATTTTCTCCTCAATTTCTTCCCCAGCTTCGCCAAGATGTGCCACCACGCGACACACGCGTCCATCAACCTTGCCCCATTCGCCTGAATACTATTGTTTAGCTCAACTCCCCCACTCGGCATTCACATATATTTCCCCTCATGATTTTCATGATTTTCATGATTGAAACGTTGGGGATGAGGTTATTACCGTCCACTCCTCTTTCATCTCGGGCCCTTAACTGAAAACGGATACTGCGTCCGTCTCAGGGCCTCGGCGTCGGGCTTTCTCACCTCAGCCGTCACCATGATTGGATACGTAAACTCTGGTAAGCCACCGCCCCCGCCTGATCAATGTCCACGGGGTCTGTGTGTTGATCCTCCACCGCTTAATTTCCCTCGTGTCATCCCCGTTTCACTCTTCTTAGTACACTCGCATATAGGAAAGGGTTAATCACGACTACCCCGCAGTACATGTTCTTTGTGAAGACAAGGATTGTACGAGCAGTTCTTGAAGCCGAGCTGCCGGCTAACAAAAGTCTTCTGCAAGGCCACCCCAGTTGAGGCATTGCCGGAAAAAAACGAACTCTAGATCAGACCCTCTGACTGGTCCTTCCCCAGAATCATTTGATATTCTGCAGGGTTTCTTTGCACTACTGCACGTCGAAGCATGTTTTGTCTCTAGTCGAATAGGAGATTCTGGGGGAAATTGCTTCATCTGGATAAATTGTGCAAGGGGCACCAGCGCGTGGAGACGCGCCAGTGGCACTTGAGAGCAGGTCGCCATTGTCTCCCACGGCATTGTCACCTCGGTGAACCTTGGTGAACCTTGCTTTCTTCCCTCGTACCGTGACTTGGGAATGGGAATGAGGGTGGTCAGCCGTCAACGGGCGTACTCCTTCCAGCTAAATATTTCCGGTTGAGCCTTTGTGATAGTCGTAGGTTTCTTATATAGTGCCTACTATATTCAACAGAATATCATGATGCGGATCAATATTGTATGTGTACCCAAAAAACGGAAGGTCTGCCTTTTTGAGGCTATCAAGGTACATCCTATAGACGCTTCGGCACTTCGACACCCCATGCCCAAATCGTTTTGACAAAAATGCCACACTCATTAAGCGAGGCTGCAGCCGGGAACCCCGGAGTAACAGGGTGGATATAAAGAACCCCGATTTTGGTGCCCTGAAATGCGGGGGAGAAAGGATTACGCACTGGGGATGACTCTGCGCCACCTGGGTACTTAGTCTTAACAGATGAGTTCACCATGATCTGACCTGCGAGTGGGCCCTCCGACTTTTCTCCTGATTCTACGCCCCCAAGTACTCTTCATTGTTATGAAAACCAATTTTTTGTGGAATACGGTGGATTTTCTAGGACACTTCATCTGAAACTTAAACTTTTTACTTTATTTCCTTCGACTCAAGTTTCTCCTTTGTTGATTCTGTGCTACCAACATCATACGACTGCACTTCCATCCCACCAATGCTGCCCATACAGTCCCTTGTGAACACCCAAACTATGTGATCCATGATCTTATCCCGATATTATTGTGTGCTACAATCATGTTCCATACTTTCGAAGGCTTTGAGAATCCCACGGCTGCAGCCCCGGCGAAAGCTCGTCCGGCCAACGAGCGTCGCGAGTCAGTCAGTCGCCGGGTGACTACTTTGCGCGCATGTACATCTTGCCGACACCGGAAAATCAAATGCGACGGTGAAAAGCCATGTGAAGCTTGCAGATGGTACAAGAAGGCCGATCAGTGTCATTACTCAGATCCCAGACCATCTAGGAGGTAGGAGTCAAGTTTCGTGTATGTGTGGGTCATCAGCTAACAGAGGATACCTCAAAAAGGCATGTCGAAAAACTTTCAACAACTCTAGACGAATACAGAAGCATATTAGGGAAACTCTTCCCAAATGTCCCACCCGAGTCTCTTGTCAACTTATCACGAGAGAAATTACTCGAACTCATATCAGCACCACCGTCCACTGTACAAGCGCAGGCGCAGGCCGCAGCACATGCAGCTTCACCATCTACCTCTGGCTCCATCGAAGCCCATGTGTCTCCACTATCCAATGAGGACGACAATCTCGAGTCGCTCCAAACGATGCCAGTGGAACTGGACAATATCCGTCAAGGTCACCACATAGATCTCGTGGAAGGCGTCTCTGATGATGTCAACGCTCTCTCTCTTTCATCCCGGCAACCCTCTTCCTATCTGGGCGTTTCTTCGAATCAAGCCGTTCTCAAGGTCATTCTATGGCTTGATCCGGGATGTGCTTCTTACTTTTCCCGAACTCCTCCGACGTCTTCAGGCAGCGAAATTCCCCTGGAATATGATACTCAGAATACTTGGCCCCCTCAGCCGCCCGTCACGCCTCCTCACGCATCGATTCCACCCACCGAAATGCAGATGCTGGACGCATACTTCCTCTACTTCCAAGCATTCGCGCCGATGATCGATGAGAAGCTCTTCCGAGAAGCCTATATGACTGGCCATCGCAAAGACGATCACTGGCTAGCCTTGCTGAATATTGTTCTTGCGCTAGGCAGTATTGCCGCCACGGGGCCTGACGACAACACACACCACACATACTTTCTCCGCTGCAAGAGCCATCTGAGTTTGAGCTCTCTCGGCGGGTCTCATCTTGAAACCATCCAAGCTTTGGGGCTTATTGGCGGATGGTACTGTCACTATATCAGCCAGCCGAACCTCGCCTACTCCCTTCTTGGTGCTGCACTGCGAATGTCAGCTACTTTGGGACTGCACAAAGAGTTCTCAGAGAGTCACCAGCCACCCAACCCTGCGCGACTGGCATCTATGGACTTGAAACGCCGTGTTTGGTGGTCTCTGTTTGTCATGGATACGTGGGCGGGCATGACACTCGGCCGGCCTAGTATGGGCCGCTTTGGCCCATGGATCACGGTCAAATCACCAAATTTCCGAGACAAGGTATGAAGATTTATTTTTTTCCTTGGGCGTTATGATCACTAATTTCTAATAATATCACAGGAAAATTTCCTGGATATTCTTCCACTAGTAGAAAACATCCGATTTGCCAAGATTGCAACTCAGGTACAAGAGTCACTAGCGGCGGCACCGCTCGTCAAGCACCAAGAAATGTCTCACGCCGACACGCAGCTTCTTGACTGGTGGGAAAATCTTCCTCCGATTTTGAAAGACCACGAACCATGTTCCGAGTCCATCAAGACTGTCCGGACGGTCATGAGATGGCGATACTACAACCAACGCATGCTAATATACCGCCCAACCTTGCTGAGCTATGCCATGCGTCGCGTCCCCTACATCGCACTCCGGGTTGAAGAGCGCACCGCGATTGAAAAATGCCGTGAGGTGGCTGAACTTTCCATCCATAATATCGCGGCTACAGCCGAGCTGAATCAACTCTGCGGCTGGAATGCTGTCTGGTGGACATTCCAGGCATCCCTAGTACCGCTCATCGGACTGTTCCTCAACGACCCTACAGCCGATGATCCACGAGCATCGATCGAATCCTGCCAAGCGCAGGTAGAGACTGCGATGACGACGCTGGCACGGATGTCGTCCTATGGACACACAGCGAAGCGATCGCTAGATGCCATATCGCGCATCTACGAAGCAAGCAAGCGCGGCGATGACTTCCCCGCATCGACCAGTGCTGCCAGCGGTTCCGTCTTATCGGGTATGTATCCCGCCGGTCGGGACGTGAACTCGATGTTCTCGGACACGAGCCGGATGAGCATGTCGATGGGAGAAGGCAGTCTTTCAGATTCTATGTCGGCTCCCTTGGTGGATGATTCTGGGCAGTATCTTTGGGAATATCTTAGCTGGAGCGACAATAATCTCAATTGGCCTGGGATGGATCTTGATCATCGTGGCGATGGAATGGCTGTCCTGACGCCGGACCATGAGAAAGGGCCCAAGTTTGGGACACAGACGTATTTTGAGTCCTTTCCGGATTCCTATTTCAACAATCAGCCTTTGTATTACTGAGACTTTTGCCAATGAGATATTGTCAATGCAACACATGGATGTATCTCTACATACAAGTTCAAGAAGCTCAAGTTCAAGTTCAAGTTTCACATGCAAGGGTTCAAATGTTCAACTTCCAAGGTTCAGGCATCTGGAAGTTCAAGTTCCGACTTGGAGCCGAACTTCACGTTATCATGATCATGATCATGATTTAAACTTGAACTTCCAAGGTTGCACTGGCATGCACGTGTTCACATGTGCATCCATGATTTCCGATTCATACTACATAACTACTTAGTAGGTAGACCCGCGGCCTCAGACTCCAGGGCTGCCAGTGGACTCGGAGTCGGATGCCAGTGATAGTAGTATATGTATGTATCCAGATGTCCACATCATCATGATCATGATGGATGCAGGGCCTTCAAGTTGTCAGTGTACGCTCACATTATCATGATCATCACCTGGCATGACTCGGATCACTGCATCCTTGAACATTTGAATTAAAGTAGTCCACCTGGGCACCTACTCCGTATACATACTACGTAGTCCGGATCTCCCGAGGTCGGGAGTTGAAAGGGGTCAACACTAAAGCGGCGGGTTGATCTAACCTAATTGGATGATTCGGCCCGATAGAATCTGCTGACTCAGCGCCTTCCACCCCAACACGGCGCCAGCTTTCACTTCAGTAAACAAGCACAAGAGGATAAAGGACACCAATTTGTCGTTTCGAAATGAGATAACGCGTCATTCGAATCATTTATTTTGTTGGATTGAGTTGGCCTGGAAAAGTGGTCAATTAACCGCGGTATCCTGTTGACACTTCGGTTCCAACACCGGCGGCCAGAAAAAGCCAGAAAGGGGAATTTGATGCTGCACTAGACACCCTCAAAGAGCCATCCACTCCCTCTGAAAATTGCAAAGATGGGCCTCTTCGATTCTGCTCCTCGAGTCTTAGGCGTGGCTACTGCCTTGCGCTTGGTCATGCTCGTTTATGGCGGCTGGCAGGATGCTCATTCCGCCGTGAAGTACACCGATATCGATTATATGGTCTTCACGGATGCTGCGCGCTATGTCTCCCAGGGTGAAACTCCATATGCCAGAGATACCTATCGGTATACTCCGCTTCTAGCCTGGATGCTTCTTCCGACTGCATGGGAAGGGCCGGCCCCCTTGTCAACCGTGACTTTTGCCTTCGGCAAAATTCTTTTCGCCCTGGCCGATGTCCTGGCAGGATGGCTGGTGGTGCAACTGCTGACGAAGTGTTATCGACTTCCGTCTGAGCGGGCTTTGCGATACGTTGCCGCTTCTTGGTTGTGGAACCCCATGGTGGCTAATATCAGTACCCGCGGTAGTTCCGAAGGATTGCTCGGTGTGCTTGTCGCAAGCTTACTTTGGGCTACATTGACCAGGCGGGCGGTCCTTGCAGGTGTTATCCTTGGGCTAGCAGTTCACTTCAAGATTTACCCCTTCATTTACGGCGCGTCAATCCTGTGGTGGTGGGACGCAGAGCGTGATGGTCTGGCTCCGGCCATCAATCCCAACTTGATTTCGAAGGTTGTTCGATTCATCACTCCTTCCCGTGTGAAACTGACACTTTCCGCCTTGACAACATTTGCTGTACTGAATCTGGTCATGTACTTGCAATACGGCATGCCCTTCCTCCACCACACTTTCTTCCATCACTTGACACGTATCGACCACCGACACAACTTCTCTCCATATGCTACCCTGCTCTACCTTACCTCTGTCGGCAAAACCGAGTCACACTTTGAAGCCATTGCTTTTATCCCTCAGCTGTTTTTAGCCGTTGTTGCCCTTCCATTGGTGCTGGCCAAGAAGAATCTGGCGACCGCCATGCTTGCGCAGACTTTTGCCTTTGTCACCTTCAATAAAGTGTGCACTAGTCAGGTTTGTCTTTTTTCCCCTGCCCCTTCACTGAATTAATTGAATGCTGACTACCTATAAGTACTTTATTTGGTATCTCATACTACTGCCGTTTTACCTTCCCTCGTCCGAGCTCATTCGCAGACCTACTCTGGGCATTTCTGCCGCCGCTCTCTGGGTCATTGCACAGGTACTCGAATTTCCCGCTGTCTTTCGTCACATGGGGCTTTTCACTGACAAAACTATAGGCTCTTTGGCTGCAACAAGGCTACAACCTGGAATTCCTCGGTCTTTCATCTTTCGTCCCTGGTCTTTTCCTGGCGTCATTGTTTTTCTTTGGGACAAATATATCGATACTGGGTATTATTGTACGCGACGCTGGTGAAAGCCAAGATCTCAGCAGCGCCGAGGAGAAGAGAGACTAGAGTCGGGCTGTGCTACGGGCGTGCTGCCCATGGAATGAATTTTGAACAGATTATTCACGCATCGAATACATACAATTTCAACATTTGAAAGTCCAAGTTTGCTAAACCATGCACGCTTCCACCGATGCCTTGAATGATTTCAAGAGCCTAGCTGCAGCATAATGACCTTCGCTTTCTGCAAGCCAAACAGCCTCGTGATAGTCATCTTCATGTTCACCCACCACCAGCGCCCCTTCATCCAGAAGCATCTGCAACATGTCGATGCGACCATACTCCGCCGCGCCCATCAAGGCCGTCCGTCCATTTTCCAGAGCGGGCTCTTGATTAACATCTGCGCCAAGGTCAATCAGCCTCCGCGCAATGCCAATGTACCCTTTAATGGCCGCAATCTGTAGAGCAGTAGCACCGCAATCCTCAGCAGGGGGTCCGTTCACGTCGGCCCCATTTTCTATAAGAAGGTTGAAGATCTCCATGTTTCCAAGCTCCACAGCGTGCTGCAATGGGGTTCGTCGCAATTCGCCTTCTCCCAAATGGTTTACATCGGCTCCTTTGGACACCAGCAGATCGCGGACTAGAGATACTAGCTGACATTTCACAGCAGCTTGAAGAGGGCTGTATGAAGAGTACTCTGTCAACTCCAGCTCGCGGCCAAATGGGGCTGACGAATCATTGGTGATATCGCAGTCCGGGTCTACTTCGAACTTCATCAACTCGGATACATGATCAAGTTTCCGGTTCAAGATTGCGATTGTTAGGGCGCGGGCCACACTTCTGGGACTCCAATTCATGTGCACTGATGAAGCCCATTCAAGGAGATACCTGAACATAACGATATCAGCCTTCCAAGCTGCTATCTCAAGAACAGACTGGAGACGGCAGCGGTCTATGTTGAACAGGCCCTTTACATCCCAGCAATGCCGCATCATTTGAGGCTCCCCTCCCATGTTGACATTACCTTCTCGAAGCCACTGCAGACTAGCCATTGAGTGCTTCAACAGCGCAGCTGCAACTGCGGTCGGGGCGGATCCCGCAAAGCCTATGAGCAACGTCGGCAGTAGTCCAACGTTGTTGTTTATAGCTTCTGTGAGCGCATCATCTGTCACATCCGCACCGCGAGCAAGAAGAGACAAGACCAATACTGACTTGTTCTCACGAAGAGCGGCCCAAAGTGGTGTTTTCCCACGATGAATGGCTTGCTTTCCTTCTTTATCAGCGTTGTTCACGAGCAAGAACCACGACAAATCATCATCTCCAGCGGAAATAGCTGCTGTAAGGAGCTGGGAACCAGCGCGATGCAAGAAGCTGGCAAGGTATCGATTTTCCTGTAAGAATATGGCAGTTTGCAAATTGCCGATTCTCCGGATTTCGGGTTCAATGAGTCTTGCGCCTGCGTTTACTAGCTTGTTGATTATCACCACATTTCCAGCTTCGATAGCCGCTGCGAGGATACTACGTGGGCCCAGTCCCACGTCAAAATGGTCATTCAATCGAGCGTTCGAACTGATGAGAAGATCGATGATGTCAAGGAGGCTTCGCTGAACAGCAAGCATAAGCGCCGAGGGGCGCCATTGAGGTTCATACTGTGGCTCACGGTCAACTTTGGCACCCTGAATAATCAATGTTTGACAAACGGAAAGGTTTTGCATGGGGACAGCACGCTCCAGTAATGTCTTTTCGCCCTCATCAGCATCTCTGATGTCAGCACCCCAGCTGAGTAGAAGTCGAATGGCATCAATGAAACCCCTTTCGGCTGCTATAGCTAGCGGGGAGATGTAGGGTGGCCAAATATGATTTCGAACCTCGCGAGTAGACAGATGAAGCAAAAGTCGTACGATATCAATACGGCCGCGTTCAACTGCAATGCCAAGCAAAGTTGTCTGATACATCCCATGACCTAGGCCCTCCCGGAGAGCCAGTCGTGAAAGGCCATGCAGGTTCGCCCCTTTGGCAAGGAAACGCTCAATCATAGGCTTATTCTCAGCGAGTACCGCCCACCGGAGCGTCTCTGTGTCGTCTCGCTGCATTGCCACATCTTGATTAAGATATATTTCGATGATATCTTCATATAGGACAGCGATAGTATTCAATGTTGTCGCACATGCAGTACACCTCCTGGGCAGTGTCGGCGTGAGAGCCGTGATGGCTTCACGAGCGCATTCCTTTGTTACCACTGCACCATGACTCAGCAGAACACGAATGGAAGTCTCATTTGCTTTTTCGATGGCACAATATAAGGCTGTTTCGCCATTATCACTCATAGAGAAGTTGATATCGGCACCGTGGAAAATAAGAAGGTTGATAAGGTCAGCGGATTTCCCATTTCCACTGACAAGCTGCAACGGAGTAAGAGCCGCTGCACCGAGCCTGAACTTGATCAATTGATTGGGATTTATGCCGGACAGGAGCATTTTTTGGACAATCTCAAAGTCGCTTTCATGTAGTGCGGCAGCAAACAATCTTTCTGTGATAGACTCCGCAGTCGGCTCGCGAGATGAAAGTAGGATCTTGAAATGGTTCAAGTCATCCCAGCCAGCTTCTTTGATTATTCGTAAGATCAGTTCGTCATTTAGTGTTGGCATCTCGAAGTACTGTTTTATCGGCTCGAAGAAGCTCGTATTGGGAAGTTGTGGAATCAAATTGTTCGAGATGAGGTAGAGGAATATACCGGAATGCCCCCAGGTCCCTGAACTCGAAGTACTCAGATCTGCTGACAAGATATCATGTTGATCCGGCTCGCTTTCCGGCATGAGGATTCTCAGAGCGGCCGATGTACGGGAAGCACTGTGCATCTTTCGCGGGTGTTTAAGTTTGTCCCATGATATGATCTCAATCAGCCCTTTCATCAGATTGATATTTATGCCACTTCTAGCTGTGTTGCCACCGCGTGACATGTTGAGCACGAGAGGGGGGACAGAGGAAAAGGGAGGGACACCTGGAATATACCGAGAAAACTGTTAGCCAAGGCCATGAGAATTTGGAAACTGGTCTCACCACCACTTTGAGCCGGTTGAAGTAAGTGCATGAATCGTATCCATGGGAGAGAAGCTGTCCACGAAATGTGTAGGCCAGGTGTTACAGGCGTTGCCACAACATAGCCTTCGGGAGTACTGGGAGGAGCACCTAGGTAGAAAATATTGACTTGCATGTTCTTTGGAGCTGGAGGTATGAAGCTTACCATGTCTGGAGTGCTCGGTAAGGAAGCCCTTTCTGTAGCTTGATTTGGCAATCTTGGAAGGATGGATCTGAACCCCATCGATAAAGACCTCGCTATCTTTCTTTTCTTCCCGCTTTCTTTTCTCGATCCTGTGGGCAATCCACTGATCATCTCGTGAGCAGGAATGTTTTCTTAGCCCCCACTCTTTGAACTTCTTGGAGTACTGCGCCCCACTATATCGTCGTGAGCGGTCGAACCTGAATCGAACGATCTCTTTTCCTCACCTCTTGTTCCAGGAATGGTGTGTTGTCATGAAGCTCATCACTTCCTCACGAGTCTTATTCTCCTGAATGTATAGCCTTTCGATTTCAGCTTTGTAAAGATTCCATCCTGGTTTGGCCATCATGACAGGATGTGAACCAAGGGTTCAATATGGTGGGCGGGGCTGAACAAAAAAATCGCACAGGTGACCACTTTAGGAGGGAAAACGTTGAAGAATCATTTTGTCATCCCTGAGGGACATGTAGTGAGCTAGTTATGTACGTGGGAAAACAGAGTCCGAGGCCATTTGTGCATCGAGGTTTTGGCGCTGAGCCATGCAGGGGTTGATTGTTGTCACAACTTGTGGGTCTTTAGACATGACTATCAGCTTCTTATTGGTCGAATGCCATGTTCTCAGCATCCACAGTTCGCTCTCCTATTGGTCAAATTCCAAGTTCTCATTCAGTTCCACGTGTCTCATTGGCTGATTCCCAAGTTCTCCTCGATATCAAGACCCACATCTGTACTTTGATCAAACAACGCGGGATTCCACAGCTCAAGTTGGACTTCAGCTTGAGTCAGTTAATTCAAGCACCTTGGTGGAGTCTTGAAATTAATTTTGATTTGTCCATTCCCAAATTTCTATTCATTCTCTGATGATTCCCTCGCAATGCTCTAACACCCCCTGGAGATCAAGGTGTCAATATTTGCTTCACCTTCAAGTTCAAGTTCAAGTTTGCCATCTTCAAAAATGGACCTCGATTATGTACTATTTAATACAGACTCATACCTCATCGCTGCTTGAAGTTAATTTCCACTTGAAGGTCGACACACAAGTGCGGTAGAGATACCACTGGCTCAAGGCCCTGAAGTGCGAAGTCTTTTGATCACATTCCCTTTCTCCCCTGCGAATTTGCCTTACAGCCACCGAGACTGTACCGATTGACTTGCTATCCCTTTTAACCATGAATTCTTCTACGAGCGATATAGATTTGGAGGACGAAGGAAGCAGTCACTGGTATGACCAATACCACCAGATGCCCGACTTTCCTCAAAGCCAGACTGAGGAATTTCACCCGACCTCCGAGTCACTGAATCACTACTGGTCATGGGAACTTGAAGGAGTTAAAAGCCCGCCATTGCCTCAAGCACTGGCATCGATCTGGGATGATATTATGTCTTCGGAGACGACGCTATATCCCAACAACCATCTCGAACTTGAAGGAACGATTCTTCCTTCCGCAGATGCTGTCAACTTGAACCCCATGTTGACTAGCAGCGATAACCCTACTCCAAACAACAGCTTGCACGATTCTCCTGAAACACCGACAACCTTCTCCTCCTACACTGATTCTGCCCGGCCAAGAGAAGAAGCTCCAAAATTCGTAGATGAGGGAGTCGATGGGGGAAATGATATCAATGATCCGCTTTGCGAACAGGATCTTGGAACCCGGCCACAGACTCGTATTCGTACTACGAGCAGCAAGACTAGGAAGTCCCAGCAGTGAGTCTTCTTAAGCCCTTTGAAATTGACGTCCTATGACTGACGACTCTGTCTCCAGATCGCAGAATAGCCCACTAGCTCAACCAATACGGTGCAAATGGGAGGGTTGTCGTTATGCCGGTTCATTCAAGCGGGAATCTGTATTGTTTCGTCACATCAGACACATTCACTTGTCGCCTGGCTCTTACCCATGTCCCGTCGAAGACTGCCATATGGTGTGCAACAGGGCAGACAACCTTAAGCAACACATGAGAAATATGCATGGGCAGAGTCATTAGTACTGTATCCAGCAATTTGAACATTGTGAGGAGTTGAGAGAGACTGTCATTGGGCGTTCATATCATGGATCAACCAGTTGACCTCGAGTGCTTGGAATTGTTCCATTTTTTATTCTACGTTTAATCAATCTCAAGTGCTACCTACCTACATAAGTGCATGTGCATACTAGTAGTACGATCGCACTGGCACTGGCTAGGTACTAGAGCGTCAATAAACATTCAAGTTCCTGCCAGCCCTGGAGGCGCAGGCTGGAGTGCTAAAATTACTAGTTGACTGCCCAGGTCACGGTAAAGGCCAGCCTGAGGGGCCCGAATGGATTTAATTCTTCACATATTGGGCGGGGCCGGTCTCTCACTAGCAAGTCCTTATGTTCAAGTCATAGAATTCATTGGCCATACGCAGGTCGCACTAACATTTGAAAGGTTTAAAAACATCGAACATGGGAAAGGCAAGCTGGAACGGGAATCGAATGCGCTGAAAGAAACGCTGAAAGGAGCAAATCAAAAGAGAAGATCAAGCTTTCATAGTTGCCCACGAATCAAAGGAGTTTCCAGTGGTCCATGGGCATCATTTTCGTTATGTATCTTCAGGCTGAACCATGTATCCTTTCCAAATTTTTATTCGTGCAATGCGCGCCTGCCCAGAAGAGTGTGGTGATGAATTTTCGGCTCGAGCACAGGAAAGCAACATTGATCCATCTGCAGAGAATGTGAGATTTGTGTTCTCTAAAGGACAACCATCTTCGATCCTGTATAGTTCTTTGCCGGTTTCCACATCCCAGAAATGTATGCCCCCAAGTTCACCTGTTACAAAAAGCTTCCCGTTTGGTGAGAAGACCATAGAGTAAACTCTGTTTGGGATCGTGTTGCGTATGCGAAGCAATTGATCTCCCGTGGTTGAATCCCAGAATATGATGTACTCATCATTGGTAGATGAGAAGGACGATACCGAGGCAAGGATATTACCGGCTGGAGAGAAGGCTAGCAGTTTTGGGTGCCAGTCACGAGATATTTGGGTTTGGTATATCCTTCCAGTGCTCAGTTCCCAAAGGAAAATGTCCTCCGCCGCGACCATGAGCAACCTGCTGTCAGGTGTGAACATCATTGTCTTGGACTGGATCGGGATCGTGATGTCAGTCTCTCCATCAAAGCGACGAATGCCGATAGTGTCTTCTTCCGTGGAAAATGCCAAGAACTTTCCATCTGGCGATATCACGATGTTTCGAACGTTTTGCGGCGCGGGCTTGATATCGCTCAACTTCAAACCAACGGGAGGACTCCATAGCTCAGTCCCAGAGGACGTCGCACAAACTAATAGCCCTGATTCGGGGTTGAAAAGTAGGTCGCGAACGGGGTCCACTGGTTCCCGGACAGCTCTTAGCTGTGCACCTCGAGAGATGTCCCAGATCGTGACAGTCTTATCGTCGGATGCGACAGCGACGTATCTCCGGTCTGGCGAGAAAGAAACCGAGATAACGGAGCGATGGCGATCTGCCAAAGTTTCATATAACTCAATTTTACTATCCGGTGAGCCGATCACAGCATCGTCTCTAGAGCACGAGGTAGAGGCCGCGCGTAACAAGTCACACGCTGCCAGCAGTGCAGATTGACCTTCATCGCTCAAAGTCTCGGGGATGGGTTGTGATGGAGCTGGGGCAGTATGAAAAGGCAGACTGTCATCCGCAAGGTACATGACCGAATCAATCGAGATGGTGTCCGATACATCGCTTGCAGGGGACTCCGGTACGTCGACGGAGTAGAATAAGTCTCTCATCCAATTGTGCGACATGGCTTCTTGACAGTTTAGTCGCGAGTCAGGAAGACCCTGCATGAGAGATGAAATGAAGTCGATGGCTGATTGTGTAGCACCCGCCTCGACGAGGGCGTTGCTTGGGAATGTGACGTGATTTGCAGCGTAGCCAAATAGTTGGGCAAGTGTCTTGAAAGTCGTACGTTTGGTGATGATGTTAAACGCGATTTCGCCCAGGCTCCAAATGTCCACTGAGTATGGGCTACCCTTCTCGACGAAGCCATATAGTTCAGGCGCAATGTAACCTGGAGTACCACGTAGTGTCGTCGAGTTGCCTCGTTCTTCGTCGATTCTTTTACTGATTCCAAAATCGGAGATCTTTACCCACCACTCGTCTGGAGGGTGGGATTTGATCAGGATATTCTGTGCGCACGTTAGTTGGTCTGCTCTGGATATTGCATACTTGTTTGATCGGACATACACTTGGTTTCAGATCGCGGTGAGCAAACCCATTCTCGTGCATCATGCACAACCCATCTAGGAGCTGATACGTGATTTCTCTCGCTTCGATCTCGGGTAGCGGTGCATGACTCCTCAAGTACTCGAATAGATCGCCGATTTCAAGATATTCCATGGAGATGTAGAGGCTGTCGGGACTCTCGTACCAACCATAGGACTTGACGAAGCATCGCTCATACTATCTAGGGTCAGTCCCACTGGCATGAGAGCCGGATCGAAACGATCGCGATAAACTAACCTTGGGATGTGAGAACTTCGCCATCGCCTCAAGCTCCCGATTATAGAAGCCAGCTTTGTGTCCACCACGACTGAGATCAATCTGTTTTACCGCTCGCACATCGACTCTCGATTGACCTCTGATCGACTTTTCCAACCAGACACTAGCATAGCTCCCCGCCCCGATCTTGCGCTGGCGCTTCCAATGTTCCGATCTAGACACTAGACGCCGTCGTGAAGCCGGATCAGACTCACGATAGGTATGGATCGTCACATCGCGGATCGGGACAAAGGTAGCCTCTAGTTTAGAGTCTTGCACCAGGTCTGGTAGTCGAGCCATGAAGGTTATGGTTTGATTCTGGGTCGGCTCGCTCCCACGACCGTGGAACTGGAATTCCGGGGAGATGGTGTTGGCCAGAAGTTTGGGGGCTGCAAGTTCCACTTGATAGATCAACTTCTCCTTGCATCATCACCTGATTTGATACGAGGCTCCGGAAATTTGAATGGAGCTTTTTTGGGGACTTTTGTCACTTTCATTTTTCTACTGCCGAACGCTAGTTCGTTTCCTGCATGAACTTTTTTTCGGCTGGGATATTGCACGTCGGTCCCAGGGAATTGCGGTGTACTTACTGGGATTCATCCTGGGATTTTAGTGGTTAAGTTGGGTACAGAGTACACCTGGGAAGTGTCCACGGGTGCTTGTTTACCGATGGGATGGAGACTTCTTTCAAAATGGCCCCGGGGGCCACTGTGCCGGGTTGCAAGAGGAGAATCACTTCCCCTCTTCTCGGGTCTATCCCGTCCCGCTGATCCTTTCTCCAGTGGAAGCATGCTGCATGACGTCTAGGGTTTGGAGCATTCTAGACAGATTAAGTCATCGTGCATGCGCGAATCGCTCGTCTTGAAATGGTGTTCCTTTCGGATCCTGGAGGCACTAGTAGAATTGCATGACAATGGAGTTGGATTCATTGGTCGAGATGCTGGGACTAACCTTGAATTGGGCAGATACGGAGCGTTCGGCTGAGAAGTGAAAGGAACGTGTCAACTTTTCTCTTGACCGGCATAAACTCTACACCGGACGTGCGGCTGAAAATACCGGATGGAGCGGCTGCCTACGTGGAATGAAGCGAAGAACATTGAACATGCCCTGCCGCGTCTTCAGGTTCGGGTCCGAGAAAATAGCGAATTTGAATTAGCTATTGCGAAGACAGACAAAAACAAGGCGTCCCGTAGCATATTTGGTCGGTAAGGGGTATCGACGAAGCAAAAGTACAGAATCTTGCCCGTTAAAAAAATATATGCAAAACCCGAAATTCCTCTTATTCCTAGAATCATCGCTTACGTCGGAACCGAAATCGGAGATCATCGTCACTGTCAGATTCGCGAACCTCTCGCGATCGCTTTTGGGTGCGGCTGCGTGATGGGACGGGTTGTGGCTCGGGGGTGGGCTCAGGTTCAGGGCTTGCAGAGAGTTCGATCACTTGTTGAGATCCCAATGTGGTAGATTCATTGGTAGCGGCCGTGAAGTCCGGTTCCTGATCCTCCACAGATTCGACTTCTCGAGTTGGTGATTTGCGGCTGGCAACCCAGTAGTTTTCCCCGATGCCAAAGTTTTTCCTAGTGACCTCTTCTAGAGGCACAATGACGCTTTGAATTCGGTGGCGTGCATTGCGTGGTTCTCCCTTCCGACGAAACTTTTTGAAGTTCTTGCGGCCATTCCATTGGTCATCCCATCGATCAGAACTTTGATCATCTCTTGTCGGTGTGTCCCGAACAGGCATTTCCATCTCTTCAATGATAGCCAGATTTCTCAACTCTTCGACGTTTACGTCCTGGGATGGACGGAATTCTTCCTCTTCTCGTTTTAGCTGTTCTTCCTCCTCGCGATGCTTTCGTGCGGCTTCTAAGACGTTCAGTTTGGCTCGTTTTGGTTTTGGAGCAGCCATCTCTGTAGGCCCTTCGCGACCAGCTTGGCAGCTTTGATCGATTTCCTCACGTCGTCGCTTCATGGCCCTTGCACCAGGGAAAAGATCTTCGGTAGAGGCATCCTCCGCCTCTTCCTCAACGCTCTGTAGGGGCTGGGACCCTCCGGACGGCTGAAGCTCAGAGTTTGCATGTTGCGTGTCATTCGGTCCTGTTGCATCTGGCTCGTCCGCATCATAAACTGGAATGGAATCCATATCAAAGCCGTCGTCGAACGTCTTCATTTTGCTGACAAACTTTCGCACTTTCGGGAGTTTCTTTTTTGGTGAAGGCATTGGTTCCTGTGAAGCAATCGGGGGTTGTGATGAATGACTATCTCCTGCACCATCAACGGCTGGACGCGTTCTCAGTGGCTCCGCTGCAGTTTCGGCAATCGGGGTCGGGCTCGAGCCTTCCTCATTAGAAGGAAGAAGTGGGCGACAAAGCGGAGACGCATCACAATCTAGGATCGCATTCAAAAACTCCTTCTGCTCAATGACACGTCGGTCGGTCATTCTGGCGACCTGATGGCTCAATTCGATGGACCAGGATTCGTGTTCACCCTTTGAGCGGAAGCGCACCAATACAACTCTGCCGAGTTCCTCCCCTTCGCGCCTGCGCCCTTTCAGACCCGCAGCTTCTCTCATAAACTGCACCAGCTCATCCGCAGTGGTGGCTCCATCCTGGATTTGATAGTGGAGGGCTTTGCCCTGACCATTGTTTATCACTCCTTGAAGATTTTCGAATTGACCAGGGTCTCCAAAAACAAAGGTGTACCCCTCAAAAACATTGGCACGGGCTGGTCGTGGCGCAAAGTCGGCTCCGGCTCGAGGAGCCGGCTCGTTGGCAGGTGGAGGGAGATATTCAGTTGGATCCGGCCAAGCATTCTCAAAATCTTCCTCCAGCGGGGAAAGGGCCTCCTCGCTTTCAAAATCCGTAGGGGTGGTAGCATAGATAAGGGCATCGATGTAGGAGGCTTGGACGATTGGCTTCCCATTTATGAGTGCCTGTAGTCCCTTTGCTGTATTCCGTTTGCTCTGAACCACATGAGTGGTCTGTCCCACCACGTAGGTAGCAACAGTTTTGATGTCGAGGTCCTCGAGCTTAGAGCACACCTTCGCGAGGGGGTCACCAGCTTTCGTCTCTCTGACGCTAAACGTGAAGGTCAAGACAACTGGCTCCCATTTCAGACGTAGAAGGGGACCGTTCCGACCACCCAGTATGATAGTGTGTTCATCTTCGCTCAATACTCGGTCTTGCCCTTTAATTGGCTCTCCATCCACTGTCGTACCCTTTTTGGAATTCAAATCGATCACAGTAACTTTTGTTCGAGTTCGTAGGTGGGTTCCGTCGCGCGGGGTGACACGAGACACCTCTATTGTCAAGTGCTGGCGAGAGACCGAGGTACCCCATTTCGAATTCTCCGTGATTTGAATAGCACTATGGACTTGTAGCTCGTTAGTCAGTGACATACTTTTTTGTATAATGATAGGCTCCGAGTGAACTTACGGCCTTCAGTCGGGGGACGCCCCAATAAATGCTTCTTCCCCGGCCGTAACCACAGACGCTTCCCTAGTTTAAGAATCAGTTGAACTCTTTGGGTGCTTTCAGAGACGTATGAGTATATCTCACCTTTGAGGAAGTCGCTCGTTGGAGAATCCAAGACCCACATGGAGAGCACTGCGGAAGTGATGATGAAGCCGATAAGGTGAAACTCAACTCCACGTGAAAGACAGACGCGTGAGCACGTGACTAGGCGTCAATCCGCCACCGCTGCCTAAGTATTATACCTCTTTTGTCTTTGATTTTCGCGTCATCAATACAGGACTCATGGCAGTGTGTTGATCATGGAGTCCCCCAGTGGACTGAGCGATGAGAAAAAGAAACCCCAGTCCGCGAAGGACGAGGAGAACAGCGATACCTTAAAATATCAACTGTTGGGACCCTCTTTAACCAAAGCGGGACAGGATGCCGTTGATCAGCAGAAAGTAAGTGATTATAGAAATTCGCGTGCGGTTGAAACTTTTGAAGGTCAATTGGCGAGCATGGATGGAAACTGGACCTACTGGACCTTAAATTAACGGCTTGAACAGGTCTCTGAAATCATCTATGAAGCTTCGAAAGGCTCAAAATTCTTCAACCATGAGCAAGACAGAGACCGGAACTTGACGGTGAAGATCGAGCGAATCCAGAAAGAAAAAGCTCGGCTGGAAACCTTAGATCTCAGTCACGATCTGCGACGAGCAGATGAATACCTCGCCGAGCTAGAGCTCACACGCGACCTCTCGCAATTTGTGATCCATGTGGATTGCGATGCTTTCTTCGCTGCTGTTGAAGAGCTGGATCGCCCAGAGCTGAAAACAGTGCCCATGGCCGTGGGAAAGGGTGTTCTGACGACATGCAACTACCTCGCACGCAAGTTCGGTGTACGAAGTGGAATGGCGTCGTTCGTGGCTAAGAAGCTCTGTCCACAGCTGGTTCTCCTTCCTCAAAACTATGAAAAGTATACGGCTAAGGCGAAAGAGATCCGGGCCATCATGGCCGAATACGATCCTCTCTTTGAAAGTGCGAGTATCGATGAAGCATATCTCAATATTACCGCCTACTGCACAGAAAATTCTTTGGGCCCAGAAGAGGTCGTGCAGCAGATGCGGGAGAGAATTCTGGAAACTACTCATGTTTCTGTATCGGCAGGGATCGCCGCGAACGCAAAAATCGCAAAGATCTCCTCCAACAAAAACAAACCCAATGGTCAGTTTCGAGTTGAAAATGATCGAGCTGCGATTATGGAGTTTATGCGCGACCTGCCAGTTCGTAAGGTGAATGGAGTGGGCCGTGTCTTTGAGCGGGAGCTCGGTTCCATCGGCATCGAGACATGCGGTGATATATACCCGCAGCGGGCACTCTTAACCAAACTCTTCGGCGAAAAGGCATTCCAATTTCTGGCACAGTGTTATCTTGGTCTTGGTCGTACGAAGATTGAGCCGGTGGAGACTTACGAAAGGAAGAGTGTCGGCACGGAGACCACGTTCCATGAAATCGGCAACAAGGAAGAGCTTCGCGCCAAGTTACAATGGGTGGCGCAGGAATTGGAACAGGATATGGCCCGAACACAATTCAAAGGCCGTACATTAGTACTCAAAGTGAAACTACACACATTTGAAGTGCTAACCCGGCAAACCGCCCCACCCCGAGCCGTCTGTCTGGCCAAGGATTTATATAACTTTGCCTTGCCGATGCTGGCCAAACTCGAAAAGGACATACCAGGCATGAAGCTGCGACTAATGGGCCTACGATGTACGAACTTGGTCAGTACAAAGAAAGCCGGTATCAACTTCTTCGGTGTGCCAGTGACCGCTGCGCCGACTCAGACCAGTTCAGCCGAAGCTGAGAAGTTGGACTTGCCGGCCGCCGATCACGAAATTGGAGCCGAGGAGGCATTTGAGACTGCCGCACGCCAGGAGATTCAAGATGAAATGAATGATCTTGAGCAGCTCAGCCAGGAGGCTGCCAATATACCTGATTCCCCAGCCGTGGATGAACCGCCTGAAACCCAACTGGAGCAGCCCCAGTGGGAATGTCCGATTTGTGGTCGATCCCAGCCGGCGGACGATCGCATCTTCAATGACCATGTCGATTTCTGTCTCTCACGACAAACTATTCGAGAGGTTGCTCAGGAGACTCCAGATGTTCCCGAACAAACATCTCTTCCTAGCAGGAAACGTAAACAAACGCCTCAGTCCTCAAGTTCATCTGCGGATCCAAAGCAAAAACGACTATTTTTCCAATAGCCTATGACAGTCAATGATCTGACGACCTAATAATTCAACTACCGATAACGATGTATACAAAATCTAGAAGCACACCTTCGATTATCTTGCACCTCCAATCCCCATGATCTCCCACTAAGAGACGGCCAACTAGACAGGAAGTGGAGCATCGGGTTATGGGTCCCTCAGGATCCTGCAAAGGGGGTCACATCACCCCGGTTAGACAAGCAGGCCCTAGTCTCCAAGTGTAAATTGAAGAAACTAAAAAGGAGATCTAAAGATTAATATAAGTAAAATAAATCAAAATATCTACTTCATACAGAGACCTTTTATCATGATATTGTGTAAAATTCTCGATGCGGTGAAGCCTGGGCGCCCTAAACCCCTTCGGGTTGCATTGTTGTGCTCTAGTAGTTTAAGCGTTTCAATCGTCCTCCCACCATCTCCACCACCTTGAAATAATCCCACAAACCCCCTTCCAACATCAGACCACTTCTTTTTACCATTAGGTCTGGTCAATCGGGAGGACTCGTACTGGGAAGGCCGGTGCCATCATGCTTCATTGCCCGCGGTCGCAATGCTATCTCTTGCACCCGCGCCGCAACTATGACCTCTGATAAACAAAACACCGGGTTTTCCGCCAAACCATTCACGCCGACCCTCAGTGCCGCTTTCCACCGTTCCAACAAGTCTCCTTTGACTCCCAAGCTAGCCAGCCCGAGCCCGGGAAACCCTGTGGCTCGTCGTCTTGCCCAAACCGATCATGCTCATCCCTATTCCACCCCCTCGAAGGAGGATGTCCCCGCCGCCCCTCCGAGCTTCCTCAGTGCCAATGTCACTCCCCGCTCAGGGTCCCGCAACACTCGCCGTGATGCTGGATTCCCTTCTCCTACGAATACCCCTCCTATCTCATCCCCGCAAGTCCCCTATGTTCAGCCACCGGTCGGCCTGGGCCTCAACGGCGTGCGGCGAACAGAACGGAGCCCAGCCCGTCCGATAAAGCCAGAGCAACCACGAAGCTTGAGAGCGAAGACAGTGACTGGTGATGGGCAGCAGGTGTCTCGTCCCAATTCCTTCAATGAAATCTCTACGGGCTCGCCCATGTTCTTCCACGCTTCAGACGCACGTTCCACGAATTCCTCCGACGTCGAACCGTCCCGACCGAAACAGGGGAGGACCTCCCCAGCGTCGAGCTTTCTATATGCGAACGGAGACCAGGAGAGGAATTCGTCGACAGACGAGTCACACATCTCAGCTCCACGTCGTGCAGGAACCCTCCCACGCCCCGCAACATCTTCTCGCCAAGGCCCCTCTCCATCTCCCCGTTTGAAATCGCCACGGGTATCAGACGTAACCGCTCCCCCTGTACTAGAATCGCATATGAGCAGACAAAGCCCTGGTCTGGACCAGGGTCTCGAAAGTGCGTTCCAGCGATATGGATCACCCCCAAGCGTCATATCTGAACGGCCTCCAGCCCTTTCTATAGGGAAGCATCGAAAATCTTCCAGCGTTGGTTCAAACAGCCAATCAATACACCCAAAGGATGTGCTTCGTGCCAGTCCCCTCATAGTGCCGAACAATATTCAATCTCAACCCGAAACACTTGGTCCAGTCCCCGTGCTCTCCGACCAGATCCCGACACTCCGCCCCCGGGTTTTCAGCAATGGATCTTCTGTTTCCAACGATACACACCAGCCGATGCCCATGAGTCCGGGAAAATCAGATAGCGGGGACGGAGCACTGAACGCTCGAACCGAGCGGAAGATTCTAGATCTGGAGATCAGTAACTCCTCCCTTCTTGCGATCAACCGAACACTGGAGCGAGAAATGCGCAAACAGAATGCGGAACTCCGTCGATTCCGACGATTAAGTCGTTCTGGTCGTCTTTCCATGGCCCCTTCAAATCGGTCATTCTCCGGTACGGCTTTGTCGACTACTAGTGAACTGGATGAAGGCTCCGAGATGTCTTCCATACAAGATGACATGTCCGACTTTAGCGACGAAGATTCCGTTGCTGGAGAGGGAGTCCCTAGTCCGGACTTGGCTGAGCATGATGCTAAGCATCAGGCTCACGATGAGAAACGCTTCATGATTGATCTTGCTCGTCACCAAGAACTTCTGGTTGACAGTCAAAAAATGAACCAAAGTCTCAAAAGATGCCTCGGGTTGACTGAAGAGCTTATCAAGGAGGGTCAAAAAGCTCTCGAGTACAACGTCCGTGTCCAAGACGTCGAGTTAGGTGGACGTGTTTTATCTCCAGACGAGCTTGATGATATTGGTGAAAGCGGACGGGCACTCCTCAGTCCTTCTGCAGACTTGACAGGCTCTTTCTTCCCCTCGCCCGACTCCGCCTTTGATGACAGTGTCTTCGCCGAAGCAACCTCTCTTCCTCTACCATCGTCTCCTGGTGGGACAGACTAATATTCTAATTCTCTCTTTACATCATTTTCCTTCCATTCCTTGCAAAATACCCCTTGTCATACATATTGTTGACTTTGATTACATCTTGTCCTGATATGGCGTGCCCCTGCTTTGCTTCAAATGTCCATTTGATTTCAGATTTCGGCCTGCCTTATTCAATCTTTGCCCTTGATCTTCTTCACCTTCTCAAATCATTCTTTTCTCCACTATTTGCCCAGAGAGTCTCGATACCACGAGACTGATAGATCTGGCTGCTCCCCGAACACTCGTGATTGATACCCTACACGCAAATCCTGTCTGATTATGTGATTCTACTGCTAAGTTACTTAGATGCCTTGTTATGCTCGTCAAAGACAATCCACGATAGCTAATCCATTCCACGATCGCTAATGGAATCATTTTAAAGTTGAATAACCATATCCTTAAAACCCCGAAATGAAAACAAATTACACCATTAATCTACGGAAACGGACACTGCCCCGTTCTCTGCACTTTAATTTCCTCCTTCATCGACTCCACCTCCTTGCGTCCCTTACCCTCAAAATACTTCGGCCCAAGATCAGGCGTATAATATCCCTGCGGATAATACTTGTCCCCATCATCTCCAGGCAAAGGTTGTCCGAGCGTCCATTTCAGCCAGGCAACGGGACCCCATCGATTCCAGATCGTCGGCTGCACGTAAAACGGCGCACCTTCATAGAACAACACAAAGTTCCTTCCATGCTTGTTCGGCTCCTCGGTGAATACATCCAACCGCAGGAAATTCGGGCGCGGCAAAGCCAAGAACCGCAAGTACTGCTTGCGAACATGAAGCATGGATCCGAAAAAGGCAGACCAGAATATGGGCGGTCGGTCAATCCTGTAAAGTATTAGCTCGTGTTCAAGTCTATTTCGTAGAAGGGATTCTTACATCATCGCATCTCGCAGTCTATCATCCATCAGGAACGAAGCAAAATACACACCGAGCGGCTTCATGAATCCCGGCAGATGATAAACCAGCACATCGATCGTCTTATCCGCGATCTCCTTATTCCGAGGATGGGGCTTCATATGCTCCTTCTCGTAGGCCTCACTCCAAACACTGATTTCTTCCAGCCAGTGGATTCCATCCTTGAACCCCGTTTTCCCAGACGGAAGGACCTCGTAGCTGATGCCCAGCGCATCACCAATACCTTTCCAGTAGGTCCCGCTGGCACAGCGCTCCATCTCGGTCATCTCGCGCCACTCGAATAACTTGATGAATCGGATGGGCTCCAGCGCGAAGAGGCTGAGGGTGTACAGCATGTCGTCTTCGAGGATCTTTCCGCTGGCGCGGTAGCCTTTGTGCAGGAATTTTGTGCGCGCGATGGCGGTTTGAGAGCGTTCTGAGTTGGGGTTGAAGGCCATGAATTCTCCGATTAGGGTGCCTGTGTCGGCGTAGCGCTTGAAGGAGGTTGCCGAGTCGGAGAATTGGGATGTTTTGAGGAGGAGAGTTGATATGGTTGGGATGCCGTATGTCTGACGATGTGTTAGTTTCTCATGGATATCTTTCAAGGTTGGAAAGATGGGTCTTACTCGGAACAGAGCGAACTGAAGTGACTTGAGGACAATGAAGGGGAATTCCATCTGTAGGATTGTCTTTTGGATTTCCCAGGCGTCATGGTTGGTCATGAACTTCATAGATTCACGGGAAGTATAGGGGTATTTCTTGTGAATGGCCCTTCTGCGCTGGAATCGCAGAGACGAAGCCAGGATCAGATATGCGGTGAATCCAACTAGGCTGGAGAGGATCTTCTGCTGTGGTGTTGCTTGAGCCAGGACCGTAACAAGGCGGCTTTGGATTAGCCTGAGGGTTTCCATAGAGCTAGCCATGTTCAAGTTGATGAAATACACAGTAGTGTTGTGATCGTACTACTTTTGCACTGGCACTGGCATAAGCATGCGCACTCAATTACTATGTGACCAAGTTGAGGCTCTCTTCGGGATCGCGTTTTGTATTGAATGTCCAGCTAGTATCTCGCAGGAAGAGATGATACTTTATACAAAGAATGTCCCAACGGAATCAACACATCCGCGACTCATTATGTCTGATTAATGCAATCCGTTGATCGCTCTTCTCATGTGCCCATCATTTGGGCAGCTTCATAGAGTCCAACCCCATGTAAAAAAAGATCGCGCGGACCGAGGAAAGTTAAGATCCCCGCGCTGACACGCGGGGGACTTCTGCAGGGCACCTGGGCAGCAGACCCATATGACAGCATATTGAAAATCAATAGGGCTAGAATGGAATTTCTGCTGATATCTGTGTCCATTCCAAACATCACTAGCAATTCGGATCATGCAGTATCAAGATCCCAGAGTGGCGTGAGGATCTGAAGCCCCAAAGCCGAGGTTTAGCGTATAGCCTAACCAACGAATGCCGCGTTATTCATTTGTTATGCAGGGATCGCCAATGGAGTTGTAGTTCTGGGTCGCATAACGGGCATAAAATTAAAATATGCTCGGTAACTCGGTCGGGGGGTAGGTCACCGAGATCGTACGACTGGAAATTGCCATTCAGGGCTGGGAGATTGTCAGCTTGAGGTGGGGGATCGCCGTGTTGGAATCACGCTGGTGCCGGAGATCGTCGCTGATAGAGTCGGCGCGCATGAGGATTATTTCTGGGATTGGTTATTGGTTGGTTTTATCAAGGAACGACTCCACTTCACATGAAAATGATGTGGCATTGTATATGGCATGTGGGATGATTGGTACTGGGAATGGATGGTCGGGAATATAGTCGCGCCATGAACTTGAAGAAATTTTGGTTGTGAGAAATTCATTCTGCAAGAGTTGTGATAAAAGCTAATCATCGAAGGCACGAGACAATTCATTATGAAAATTCAGCGCTCAAAAAGCCATTTCCGTATCGCATAATGCACTGTGGAAGTCAACCGTATCCATCCCCGTCAGACAATGAGAGATTTGATCACGTTCTCAATATGGTGAGGCTCTGCGCCAACCACTTCCGTCACTTTTTCTCCATTCTTGAACAGCATGAATGTCGGCATGGCGTTGACATTAAGTTCCTGGGCCACCTCTTCGACCTTGGTGACATCGACACGGTAGAACTTGACTTCAGTGTATGTGTCACTCCATTTCTCGAACAACGGAGCGATGGCCTTGCATGGACCACACCATTCGGCATAGCAATCGAGAATCGCTGGGTCTTCCGAGCCGAGAATCTTCTCGGTGAATTTGGCTTTGCTGATGGAGGCTATCAGTCACTGGGGCCAGGTGCGATGAGAGGTGGAGTAATTACCTGGTAATCTCGATCACTGGCATCGTGAAGCTTGTAGCTTGGGGTGTAGATGGTGCTTAGACGTCACAGTTGGAGGAAAGTGAAAAATCTGACTTTATAGTAGCTCTGATGGTAAGTTGAGATGGGGTGGGGTGATGCTAATGGATCGTGTGACGACCTTTTCGTGCAACTGGGAACACCACCTAGCAGGTAGTAGGTACTTGCCTACTTCTCCCATATAGTCTCCATCTTGAGGAAGTGGCGATTGAAATATCGTCTCATCCTGGGTTAAAGAACTTTGAAGTATTTCGCGTTCTATGTAGTCCAAGCTTTCTACAGATTCAAGACCTCGATGGCTTCTACTAAATGGGAATGAAAATTTCAAATTGGAGTTCAATTTCATCAACACCTTGGTCAAAAACACATCTTGCAACGACGCTTAACAACTCCATGACCACCAAACTCCATGACCAACAAACCCCATGATCAACAAACTCCATTATCAACAAACTCCATGAAAACCAACAGAGGGCCCGATAACAAAAACGCCCTGTAGTGTCGAAACATCCCATCACAGCCTAATGATTGGGGCACTCTTGCCCCTTTTCAAAGCATTTTCCTTTATCCCAACACCTCCAAATCCCAGCACAAAGAAACATCCTTAACAATCGTACTTCTGCATCAGCGCTTTGAAGTCACTGTCTTCAAGAAGCTGCGTTGCAGTAAGGCGTTTCTCTGGTAAAAAGACAAACACCTTGCGCATGATGCGCTCAACAAGATCCCTCTCGTCCTGGTCAACATTGCCGAGAATCGAATTTGGAGCTTCGTGCACAAGGTTTTGATCAAAGTCATCTATTTCTCGCTCCAGTTGAGCTGATCTTGCAGGTGACGGATGTGGCGCTCACCGAGTCGTCTGAACCTGCGGGGAAACCAAGATTTCTCCACTGAGATCCCGCAGCTCTTCCGTTCTCCCCTCCCGAGTGTTTTGCAATTGAGGAGCTCTCTGTTTCCAATATTGTTTAAGTCGGACTGTAAACCTGCTGGGAAATGCGAAATAAACACTTCAAATTTAAGTCATTGATCTCAGGTTCAAGTTTGATAATCATTTCTTCAAATGTGGGAAATAGCGGTGTACAGGTGTACAGCTTGAACCCGATCCAGAGCCCACCGAGATCCACCTACATGCATATGTGTGGGCATCTTAGATTAAACTAGGTAGTAGCTGCGAACTCCTTCAGCTGAATTGTATGCAGTACTAGGACCGATCCGATCATGCATGTGCATACATAGGCAGTATTCCTTCAGACCCACAGTGGTACTAGTAATGTCCAGATGTCGTCTTGCGTGTTCCCAACTAAAGTTCAATGTTAACAACTTGAATGGATTGCTAAAACCGTGACGGACACATGAGTGGTGGAAGGGTTTCATATACATAACACTTATGCGACATCCCACGTGTATATGAAATTTCTGAGACTATAAATCATCGGCTCAGTGAATAGTAGATACTTTCAAATGTTGGCATTCGGTTTGTATTGCGCTGGCGCGGGGAAGGTTTTCAGATCTGCAGCAGATACTCCGTACTGAAGGAAAGAACGACATTGTGCATTAATTTTGACATCAGAGCATTACAACCAGCTGAAAGTCGGGCAAAGTGAGGCAAAATAGACTGACTTCCCGTTGCCATTGGTTGGGGAAAGGGATCAAATGTGCTGGCAATGCATGTACTAACATGCACTGATCCGCGAAGAGTAAGGTGGATCTATAGCCCCAAATCTCAAGTGCTCCACCACAACCTATTTCAAGGTATGGAACCGACCTGGCTCTGTCCTGGGATCATTTCAAATTTTCATTTGACACACATTCGACAAAAAAGAAAGTAACATCAATTGGCAAACCGGTATCATGAGTGAAAACGGCGAGAACATTGACACTGCTGATGTCAAGGAGGGGCAGAAGAAGAGTATGGATTGATCATCAACAACCTTATGGTTTCTTTCCATCACACCGGCTTCGCTGACACTGAAGCTTTTCCAACAGTTCTTCTTACCCTCCATCAGTATGACAAGCTGTCGAGTACTGCGACCCCCAAATCAACTTTCACCCTTGAGGAGAAGTACAGAACTTTGACTTTGCAGCACTTACGCTGGCACTTGGTTCAAACGAGTCACCTTCCAAAGGAATAGTGGGTCATCAACAAAACGAATATTACAACTCAGCCAAACTTGACTGACATTGAAGCCTTTGTCAGTGTCAACAACCCTTTCTGCAAGCAAAACGGTGCTGTTGTTCCCGACGACACTCCATTCAGCACTTACACAAAGATGAACAATGAGCCGACCGAGGAGAAAGATGATGTCGTAGGTCTAAATGGAGCTCCCTTGGAGTGGTGTCGCTAACCCAGATGCCCTGCGCAGGAGGAGCTCAGTCTGTACTACAAGGCAAAGAAGGCCAATTCAGGCATGGACGAAGTAACAAAGGCCTTTTTGGCAGAGAAGTTGGACCTAAGCATGGTATTGATCCTCCCGCCCGCTACAAGAAGTATTGGAAGCTGACATCTAGACAGAGAGACCCCGAGGCATTCTTGAATCCGACTCTCAATAAACTAGGGTCTTCATACAAGGCAGATACCTGGAAGGCAGCAGCCGGCAAACCAGATGCGTAAGTTCGCATATTCCTGGTATTATGACCCTGGCGAGGCAAATGCTAAAATATTTGATCCACTTTAGCTACGCGGCAGATATGAATGAGGCACAATGGAGCATTGTGCTGCGGAATAACGACCTACTCTGTGGTAAATTCTTCGAAGGAGGAGGCTCGAATGACAGAATAGCCGTCCCCGCATCTATTCGTCGAGCTCGACATGCTGGTATGTGAAATCAGGATCAAGGAAATCCACTCAGTAGATTTATTTGAATCTTGCAGGCAAGCTAATTCAGACCCCCTCCTATCTTAGCGTTTACACTGAAGGAAAGGGAAATTCCCGAGTACAACATCACTTCAAAATCGGCGAAGCCTCTCCCAGCTGGAATCCAGGAGCCTGAGGTGAGAATATCGACGACAATCAGCCCCGTCAACTATAAATTATATCGAGCTAAATTTGGCTAGGTCAAATTTCGCATCCCACGCTATCAGATATGCGACAGTTCTAAGGTTGAGGTTTTTGAGACGAAAGATTCGATTTCCGCTTCACTCGCCGAGAATGCATTCAGCCAGACTACCGTGGAAGCATCCGCGTTAGTATCCCACCCCAGTGATTACCTGGCCATTTCCAAGGTTACCTATTATTAACTTTCATATAGAGGAGGCGGCGCTTTCGGTGTTAGTGTTGGGGTGAAGGCTGGTGCCACTACCAGTGATTCGAACAAGTTCGCCCAATCATCAGCCAAGGATGAAAGCCAAATGCATGTATCGTACATGGTCAGTTTCACTAGCAAAAAAGCCTTATGGCCGTTGACTATCGAAGCTAATTATGCACCTTAGTTCCCCCGAGTCGAGATTTTTTTGGATACCGAAGACCTTGAATTAACCAAAGATTGCAAGCAAGAGTTGGATAAGGTGAAGGCGGGAAGAAAGAAGGAAGACGCCGATAATTTCTTCTACAAGTTCGGTTGGTTTTGCTCCTTGGTCACTTATCTTGCTATAACCTGTGATCAGCAAATAACATTTGACTACAGGCCATGTCTTCGTTCCCCATGTCCAACTTGGCGGTCGACTTTACTCGGTAGAAAAGACCGACAGCATCTCTGGATCCAGTTCCTCAGAGAAGGCATCTGCGCTTAAAGCCGCCGCAAGTGCTTCTGTTTCAGGGTTTGGATTTCAAGCCCAGGTCAGTGCCAGTCATGAAACGACCCAAAATTCGAAGGTGGATAAGTCCACGAGCAGCTCAATGCACTCGATTACGTGGCATGCAGACGGTGGAGACACCCTTCTCTGCAACAAGTAAGCGTTTTTTCATATTGATACTTTCACAACCGATTGTGCCCAGATCGACTGACAAACCATCCACAGCCCTCCGGCCTGGTGTCCTACAGTTCACTCGTACTACAATTGGAGAGTGATGAATGTCAGTAAACCGTGCCTTCTTGCCATAGCCTCCCACCTGCAGAAGCTAACGCTCATCAGCAAATTGGGATGATCGACATCCTCCAGGTAATTGGCCAAATGAAGGGGTATGAGGATCTGCCTCTGATAATCAAGCGAATCTACTACTCGGACGTTCAGTTCAAGATCTGTCTATGGGATTCCAAAGGAGTCACCGCAAAGCCATACTTGGGACTGGTCGGAAATGGTAAGTAAATTGTCTTTGAAATTTTATAGTAGATGGCCTGAAGCTTACGACGTGCAGAGAATGTCATCGAAAGCTCTGAAGCTGGCGGTGGAAATCACTCACGACGTGCCAAGCGATACGCACTTTTAAAGTCCCAATCAGGCGAAGAGCACATAGAGGGGTCATTTGAAATCAGTGCCCTGAGAGACCAATTGATTTGGGAAGGCACTGAAACGAAACGCGGAAGGGTAAGAGCTAAGCATTATCCCAAACTTTCCTGCTGCTCCTGCTGAATCTTTTTACTAGTGCAAGTATGGTGAATACTACCCGTTGCGGTTTTTTCACCGGAACGCCAATGGCGAAGCTGCTTCGTATGGCATTCGGCGAACCACCAGGGAAGACCGCTACCAGAAAGCTAGTGTTCTTTATGGAGGCCTGGAAGAAGAGCCAAATATCTTGGTATGCTTTAGAAATGTCTCCGATGATGACGCAGCCCGTCGTGGAGATCAGATATCATCCCATGATCTGGTCAGAATGGACTTCTACGATCCCTGCACAAAGGAGAATTATGGATGGCTACAGAATGACGCAACTTTATGCAACCTGAATACTTATGGAAGGTACAGCGAGGACGAGCGGAAGTTCAAATTCATCTATGTCTGATTCGATGTCTACCGTCTATTTTGTAGGCGAGATCCTGATCGGCTGAATATGAAGACCGTCGTTTATGTTGATTCTTTGGATAATTGATTTCGGGTCTTTATTTTGTGAAGTGAGCTTGTTGCGGCAATGTCAATTTACACAGATATCTCCAGGGTGCTAGTCTGTTTAATTTGACAATTTTTGAGGTCAACCTGCTTGACCGAAATCGCAACAAAAATTTAAGAGTTGACTATATTGGTCCCAACATTTTCGCTATGCTATTTGCACCTCACTTCCAAGGGGCCCCTAAAGGATTATCTGTATGTACGCAGAGCGAGGCAGATACGTTGAATTAACAATACGAAACGTAAGCCACGAGTAGTACCTAGTAGTAAACAACAATCTTTTCCACGTACATATTCAAGTTCAATCAATAATCATCAACCAGACAATCTAGTTCACAAAGATGGGTGATTAGGCAGACTGCTTGATATAAGGAATACCAGTCAACTTGAATGCCCGCTCACTCAGAACGGGTTCTTCCACAGGAGCATCACGATTATGAGGATCCTCCTTGCCATCACGCTGAGCAACATTGGATCCAGTATGCTTTGCATTAGGCCAGTGTGTTGTTCCAACCCGGCGCTCAAAGGCCTCCTTCTTCCGCAAGAGATCCTCCTGCGTGGCATCGGCAACAGGCATGTAACAAGTGTAGACGGCGAAGCGGGGGCTACTGCCCTTGGGGCTGAGGTTATAGTGTGGGGTGCGAGAATCCCAGAGAAGAAGGTCGCCCGGTTCAGCACAAACCTTCTCCCACTTGCAGCCGTGGTCCTCGAGCCACTTCATTCCTCGCTCTGTGAAGCCGAACCATTCGTTTGTCCAGGCTGGGATGCGTTCTTCGTCGGCCATCTCGCGGTGGAATTGCTCGGAAAGCAGGTGGGCTCCTAGGAGTTTATCAGATGACTGTATAGTGTGGGGGTATAAAGGCAGTAAACTTACCGGGACAAACGATCAAACCGCCGTCGTTAGGTCCATTGGGAAGGAAGTTGACCAGGCCTTGCATACAGCGAAACCCGGGAGTAAGAGGATCTTGGTCCTGGTGAGGCCAGGGCTTATTGGGAGCTAGATCAGTGCGACTAAGCTGAGTTAGCTACCTTCATGTGGATTGATGACTGCGAAGGAAACTCACTTGGGGAATTGAAAGTTGACAGCATCGAAGGAAACGATCAGATCCTTATCGCCGTAGATTTTCTCGAATGCACCGACAACTCCGGGCTCACTACGGACTTGCCAGACAAAGTCCTCGTGGGTGAGGGCGTAGTTTAGACACATTCCCTTCTCGTTGATGAGAGGGAGGTTATCCTTGTGAACGGTTGATGGGTCGTTGCGGTCATATCCCAGCTTGCTATTAATTGTTAGCTTTGCTTGCAAGGTCTATTGCGTGGAATGCGATTAAGCACAAGGTTGAACTTACAAGTCTTCAAGCCACGAGTAAAGCTTGTCAGCATACTGCAGGGCTCTCTCTTTGGGGATAGCGCCCTTCACAACAGCAAACCCATCGCGGCTCAGCGCATCACGGAAATCGCCGAAGCTTTGCTCAGTTCCATCCATGCGCATCTTTCCCGTGCCTTGTAGCGTCTGCTGGGGCTGGGCCTCACTCATTGTCACTGTGGTAGACATGTTTTGAATGTGCTCTTGTTATTTTCCGATTGTCAAATGTTGTTTGGCTGTAGATCGGATGAGTAGACCACTTGGGTTTGATGGCGCACTTATATGGCTAGAAAATAACCAGGATTATTCCGAGTATGAATGTCCGACTTTGCCTCCTGACATTGGAACAGACTAAGAAAAATTGCAGTCATCCTGGTGACCCATTGGCATCGCTTGTTGTTCGGCATGTGGGGGAGTGGGGGAATCCAAAACACTTTTCCTTGCTTGGGTTCCGAACGGGGGTGGGCGGGAAATGCGGGGAGAAGCTATTGCAAAGGATTTGGCTCATTGAAATAATCTCAAATTGACGCAAAGGAAGAGAGTGAATATTTTGGACATAGTCGATACCATGCCTGCATTTCGCATTATCATTGTTGGTGGTGGTATTGCGGGTTTCGCCGCAGCCATTGCCTTGCGCGGTCCGAACAGAGAGATCACCGTGGTGGAGCAATCCCGGCTCAATAAGGAAATTGGCGCTTTGATCTCATTTCAGCCAAATGCATCCAGAATAATCCAAAAGACTTGGGGGTTGGATTTGCAGGACGCCCGGCCAATGGTAGATGAGGGATTCCGCATCTACAATACTGATGGTGTACTGGTGAATTCAGTGCCTTTATTGACGCGGACCAAATATGAGGCAGATCGCCTGTGCTTTCATCGGAGGGACCTTCACGAAGCTCTGAAGAAGCATGCCACTGGCGATCGGTCTCATAGTGGAGGCAGTCCAGTCAATGTGCGAGTTGCATCGAAGGTGGTGAGTTGCGATGTGCAAGAGGGAATTATTACCCTTGAAAACGGCGAGGAACTCACTGGGGATCTGATTATTGGAGCCGATGGGATGTAAGTTGAATTTGACTTTGCTTCGCTCCTCACTCAGGGATTCCGATTCTGAGACCGTGCAGTCACAGTGTACTTCGCAAACATGTCCTTCAGGATGAGCCCCAACCCATGCCCACTGGGCATTCAGGTGAGTCCGACATCGCATATTATCAACTGGGCTTTTTGCTCACAAGGATATATAGCATATCGTTTAATGGTACATCCTCCGCTCCCTCAGTCATTCCCTGGCTAACTTTGTAGATTCCCACGGATACACTGGAGAAGCATGAGCCAGACTTTTGCTCCAAAATCAACCCTCGCGAGCCCTTTACCTCTATGATGGTTGCTCATGACTGTCGACTCGTCATGGGTCCTGGTAGGCAGGGAGAGGTGTACGGAATTGTTGCGCTGGTCCCAGATAGTGAGTGACTCTTTCAACGAAGCCAGATGTTCAGATGCTAAGAAGTTCAGACCAAATGCACGAAGATGCCGGAACGAAGCAATCATGGGTATCAGAAGGTAATCTTAGCAAGATGCTTGATACTTTCTCCGACTATCCCGCCTGGGTCACCAACATCTTCAAGTATGATACCCCTGATTTTGTTGCTGTGCCATTCTAACCAGCTTAGACATTCTGCGGACCTCGGCTTGTGGCAATTGCGAGACTTGGTGAGTCGTCCAGGCTACACGCCTTTTCTTCGAATTCTAATATTCCCAGGATCCCCTTCAAAAATGGCATTCTGGTCGTGTGATTCTGATCGGCGATGCTGCCCACGCCATGTTGCCAACTCAGGGGCAAGGTGCAAGCCAGGCAATTGAGGATGCCGAGGCACTAGGTGCATTCTTCCAAGGTGTATCAGAGCCACCAAGTACTGAGTCATTGACTGGTATCCTGGAGGTAAGCCTTGAGTCTAAATGGCAAAATAGAAATACACACGCTGATCATGACAGGATATTTTCCAAACCCGATACTCTCGAGCGAGCTTGATTCAGGGCTATAGCAGACAGGCAGCTCGGCCTGCCACTGCCAAGGGGGATAAGACAGTTACAATGTATGACAATCCCCACTTCTTCGATCCCATGGTTGCTAAACTGACTGTCACTAGGAAACCCGATCAGTTCATGGACTATAACTGCATGTATCGTGGTGCGAAGGCATGGAAGGAGCAGCAGCACCTGGAGCCAATTCAAGCAGCCTAGAAGAAGTTTATTTAATAGAATTCAAATGTTCATCCAATGGTTAGAACTTCTCATTCAAGATATTGTAGGGTGGAGTGGAGTACAATATTTGGACTGCCTCTACTCAAGGTTTGCAGCCATCCTTGCAGCATGCCTTCAAAAAATCCAAATACTTGAACGAATTGAAAAAATGTCCTAGGCATATAAGATAGAAAATCATCAGAGTGTCATTTCAGAAATTAGCATTAAAAGTTTACCTGCCCAAGTCTATTGCCAGTTTAGCCTGTATAGATCTTAAGTAGAAGCAAGAAGTAGCGAACTGGTTCCAAGGTTCAAGGCCCAAGCGTGGCCCCACAATCGGTTGTCGTGACCAAAACATTGCCACTGAATGGTTGGGGAACTTTGGGAAAGAAGGTAGGTGGCCCGCAATTCGCATGACTCCCGATCTTTTATTGCTCCTCCTTCCCCGGATTTTTTCATGTCTCCCTCTTCTCCTTTCTTACCCTTGGGTGGTCGCCATGCAGAATAGCCCCGAGACCCCACGGCATCCCCGCAAAAACAGCACTACCAATCACCAATGTCCCCAGTGCGATAAGGTCTACGAGCGACCAGACCATCTCGCGCGACACATTGACTCTCGTGAGTTGATCCACTCTGTTGCTATTAAGCTCTCTGACCAAATCCCAATCGCAAGACCGGAACGAGCGGGTTTACCAGTGCCCCACATGCCAGCGCGGGTTCAATCGCAGGTGAATACTGAATTTCGCTGCCTGGGGAAATACATAGCTAACTAGTGTCCTGAAGAGATGTTTTACAAAGACACCAAGCCGTTCATGAAAAGCATGGAGATACCAATTCTTCCACCCGTCGCCATAGGGGACGTGCCGCGCAGGCTTGTGAGGCGTGCGCATCCGCCAAGCTAAGCTGTGACAACGAAAGGCCTTGCCAAGTATGAATTGACCGGCAAATATCTTTATTTGTGGCGAACTTGAAACATACTGACTTTGACTAGCGATGTCAATCAAAACAAATTGACTGTGTGCCAAAGGCGGCCAAGGTCTCTCGCCGAAAGCATAATCGAGCCCAAAGCGCGACGTCGACTTCACATATGACGGCTCATTCCCCACAAACCAATGGCAACGGAGAAATCTACCAAGCAGATGGCATGGTAATAGGTCAGACCCCGGCCTCCGCCTACTCAGATTTCAGCGCGCCTTCAGATACAATATTCTACAATGGCAACGGCCACTGTCAGGCTGTCGACGATCCAGCCATCAACCCCCAGCCACAAATGACGATTGATAGGATTCTTTCACATGAAGGTGAAGATCAAAGTTCTTACGCGTCCGTCAACCAGTTTCCAGCATTCTTTGAGCAAGTTATGCTGCCCAGTTTTCAGGCGCATGATTCCATAGCGGGGACACAGCAACCCCGTGTTTTTGACTGGATGCAGGACAGCGATATAACTTTGTCCGAAAATGATATCTTTGGTACAGAATTCATCCCTGATTTGGATCGAATTTTTGACTTTACCATCCCTCTCTTGGAAGAGGATCACCCGTCCCCACTTGACGATCAGGAATCCGCAAGTCGTCGCGCTGCTGCATTTCAAAGATCTCTCTGGTAAGATACTTCTACCACAGCGCTCAGTTATACACCAACTTGGATCTAATACATTTCTACGATAGGCGATGGATACCAGAGAAGAACCAACATGGCTTCAGCGAAGAAGGAAGAATACCCCTCCGGGATGGCGATAATATCCCATCAACACATCAGACCCGTTTGAACGCGCTCAAGATCCCCGGAAATCTATCATTTCAAGCGAGAGATGAAATTTTCAAATTGGTCTTGAGAACAGCCGGCTCGAAGCTTTCCGTTTCAGCCTTTCCGTCGGCCGACTATCTTGACACGCTGATCAAGATTGGAATGGGAAAGCGAGTCGAAACGGACGCATGGCTTCATCTGTACACTTTTTATGATCCTGGATATCAGCAGCTCCGGCCCGAACTTCTTACTGCCCTGGTGGCAGCAGGGTGCGTCTGCTGTGGTCTGCCGTCGATCAGCAAGACGGGCGTCATTCTCCAGGAAATTACCCGTGTTGGATTGGCACAGCTGGTTGGTACCCTACACTCTTGGGCTGCATCACATTCATCTCATCCCATCTTATTAGGTCGAAGAAGACAACAGTGTTTTACGGGACCTCCAATACCTGCAAGCTTCAATGCTTTGGTTAGATATCGGCATATCGTGTGGCTACGCGCGCAAAATGTTGATAGCCGAAAGCTATCTCCAACCACTCTGTACAGTATGTGATCTTTTTGGTGATTTATTCTCGACAGCTCAGATTGACCTTAATAGGCTCTTCGTCGTGCCTCTGCATTTGACCGTTCGACATACTCAATAATCACACCCTACTCGTACGGCGATGATGAAAAATCATTACAGCGTGCTTGGTATAGCTGGGTGCGGCAAGAGTCTCTCAAAAGGTAAGCAAAAGCGGCAGGAACATGTAAACCACTTCTGACCGGCTTTTAGACTCATTTATCATCTTTTCGGCCACGATGTGGAAGTCACACTCTCTATGAACCGACCAGCAATCATCTCTTACACCGAACTTACCCTTCCCCTTCCAGCAGCCCGGGATATGTGGTTGGCGCCTACGGCGGCGGCTTGGAAGGAGATCTGGACTACTCGATACCAGCTCAATCTCTCTGAATTGAGTTTACGCGACCTACTATGCGATCCATCCCTTCTTAGTCATGTACCACTGGATCTCGATGCAGCTATAGTCAAATCCAGTCTTCTCCATGGACTGGCGCTCCAAGTATGGGAATTCTCCCAACAGACTCATTTATCTGGATCCCGCGCTACGACACGACTATGGCTTCAGAGTCGACAAGAGGATCTGTGAGTGGCCCCTTGCTCTAGTCAAGTTATTACCACTAATGGTTTTCGCAGATACTCGACGTTGAAATTTGTTCGAGCAGACACTCCAGTGCCCATACCAGTCACCATCCTTATGAACGACTTTGTGATGATGTACCTTCACATTGACATTGATTCGATCCAGCGATTTGTTGGCAAGATGGGAGATCTAGAAGCTCGTCGTGCCTACCCGAGTCTGCGTGAATGGGGTCGCACCAAGGATGCACGCATCGCCATTTGGCACGCTGGCCAAGTATTCCGAGCTGCGCGGACAGTTGAACCGCACCAATTTCGAGGCTTCGAGTCTATGGCAATCTATCACTCGTCGCTGGTTCTATGGGTGTACGGACTACTACAATGTGCGGAACGGAAGCTGGAAGTGCACACTCCTATGAGCGATATCGATACCACACCGGCAGTCGTCCTTGATGGTGCGGATGACCAATCCGTCAAAGCTTTTCTCCATAGTGGACTAGGCCGGCCGGGTCTGACCACAGGGCAAAGTCGAGAATCGCATGGTTTTTGTGAATTGAATAAACCTCGGTCTGTTATGACAGTGGCTAGACAGGTTTTTGAGGGGAATTGTCCTCTGCCTTTGCCTGGTGATATTCTCCCGCCCATGATTCAGAACCTTTGTTCTTTGATTGAGGATTTGGGAAGTTTGCCTTGATTCAATGAACTTGAAAGTTATGCTCCCAAGCGCCATATCATGATGTACCAATACTAGTATATTTCACAATGACAAAACTTGGAAATCTCAGGCTTCTTCAATGTTGGCGTGAACTCCAATTTGAACTTGAACAGCTTCAAGTTGAAGATCATACATAGATTACTTGTCTCCCGGGCCGAGGTCGGGCTCAGCCTGAGGGTGTTACCGTCGTCAGAACTACACCCGCATAGGTAAGCGCAGCGTGCATTGACATACATAGCAAGGAGTCCTCCACCTGCACACATGCATGTGGGCAAGGATTGCTACCTAGTACGTATGCGGCTTGCATATCCCTGCATACTAGGTGACCCGGTGCCCAGGTGTCGTCCCGGCCACAATTTGAAATTGATTGGGGTCAGAACTCTAACTCAACCTCAGGCTCATGTAGCATCAAAATGATTGACAGGGAATCCCTGGTCTTCCATTAATAGTCAGCCAGACTTCTGCACCATCAGAATTGGAAATTGTCATGACAATTCAAATGTTGCGCAGAATGGTCTGGATACCGAATTTGGTGATAATCACGTGACTATAGAGTATACCCACCTCGGCCTATCTCCTCCACCTGTTCATGACTACAATTAGATTCAGATGTTTTCCGATCGGTTGCCCCGAAGGCACATGAGCAACTGCATACACGAGTATACGAGTCATGACCCAAAAACCCCACCCAAGCTCAACCAACTTCACCATATACTAGCCAATCGCCTGCAGTGTATTTCGTCGGGATGTGGGCGACCCACCCCCACGGGGAAAACACTCGGAGAAAAAAGCTGTCATTTTACAGAGTGGGGGAGGCAAGAGCAAATGACCCACCCCAACATCTCCTCTCATCCCAATGAACAACCATGTCCAGTATTCCCCAGCTCAGCTTCCCCGCTGAGAATGGCATGTGGAGGGGAAGAGTCTAGTACAGATAAGGCCCTTGTCCGCCTATCCCTTCTCCTTTTCCTTTCCTCTCCGGAGCTGTTGCCCGACAAAAGTATACCCTAGCGTTATGACCACTATCGAGAAGGCCAAGATCGAGTTTCTGGAGGACGTGACACCTCAAGACTTTGGCAAGGATGATGTCTTGGTGGATGATGCGGGGGATATTCAGCGGCTGCCCGTTCCTAGTGATGACCCCAATGATCCATTGAATTTCACCGTCTGGGAGAAGACTGGTGTGATTGTCAGCTGTTGCTGGTTTTGTGAGCTTTCATTTTCCTATACCGTCGGTGTACCTTTCTAACTCCATAACAGCTATCATGTCTCTCTCTGTGGTTGGTGGATTGGGTGCCATCCTGAGCGTCTTTTTCGAGCTGTATGGTAAAGAGGGCGTTCGTTCGACCAAAGTCGTCTGGCTGAGTACCTTTCCCTCTCTATTTGTGGGAGTTGGTAAGTCTTCGATCAGATCTTTGGAGAGATATTGTCTGACACTAGTAGGAAACTACCTGATCCTTCCTTTGGGTCTTATATTCGGTCGTAGATCTGCTACCATCGGCGCTATTCTTGTCAATTTTGCTGCCACGATCGGGTGCGCTGTTTCTCAAAACTTTCAACAACATTTTGGTCTTCGCATTCTTCAAGGCTTGGCAACTGGTGCGACTGAGTCTGTAAGTATTGCCAAGCTATCTGAAACAAAGTAGCACATACTGATGATTTTCACTAGCTTCTTCCGTTAATGCTGTCAGAGGTCACCTTCGTGCATCAACGTGGTTTGATCTTTGGTCTTTACTGGACGACTCAGAATGTGGTCACCAGTTGCCTCAACCTGGCCAGCTCATACGAGGCCGCCGCCCTGGGCTGGCGTTGGTTCTACTGGGTCTACGTGATTGCCATTGGCGTCGGTCTGATTCTTGTAGTATTTGGGTGCTTCGAGACGAAGTACCAGCGGCGCACACAGATGGTCAATGGACAGCTTATTGTCACGGATCAATTTGGTGTTACGCGGGTTCTTTCCGGAGCAGAGGCTCTGTACTATTTACAGAATATGAATGCCGATGATGTCGAGATCCCTGATTCTGCGCGGCCAAAGCGCTCGTACTTCGAGATGCTGAAACCGTGGCAGAAACCAGTCGGCAGCCCAATCAAGACTATCTTGATAACATGGTTTCAAATGTTTGAGGCTTTTACATCGCCGGGTATCCTATACGCGACGCTTTTGGCATCTGCCGTTCTGGGCTCTTCGATTGGTATGTCCCTCACATACGACACCGTTCTACAGAGCTACGGATGGCCTGCCAAGAACATCGGCTTGATCAACCTTGGTGGTGTATTCGGTGGCTTTGGAGGCATGTTATATGCAGGCCTTTTTGGTGACTGGTTTGTTATTCACATGGCGAAGAGAAACGGCGGTGTCCATCTCCCAGAGCATCGGCTGATCTTGTTGATCCTCCCGGGCTTCCTGATGGTAGCTTCTCTTCTACTGTATGGCTTCACTGCCGGAGGTGGATCTACTTGGGGTGGTCCGTTCATGGGATGGACGATTCTTCAAGTCGCCTTTGTTTCTGTTCTCATCCTCTCGACTTCTTTCGCTGCTGAAGCGTGGGAGAAGAACCCTGGTCCGGCTCTCGTAGCTGTCGTTGGCACTAAGAACATTATCGCGTTTGGAATCAGTTACGGATTGGTCCCCATGGTTGCTAAGTATAGCTATTCAGTCGCGATGGGTATTCTTACTGGTGTTGTCGCGGGTATCTTTTTGCTTGGTATCCCAGTTTACTTCTGGAACCCTGCTGTAAGTGACAACCGTATTCTATTGCCAAATGTTGAACCGATGGAGTCTAACATGAACATTATAGTGGCGACGTTACATGAAGAGGCGTGAGGCCGGGAAGACGAATCTGTGATTTGATTGAAACTCCAAGGTTCCTTGACTCGTTCAAATGTTAGTTCGGTCCTGATGTGCCAGTGGGTACCTTGTCATACTTGCATGTGTATAGTCAGAGTGAGGCATTTTATGGGCAAATATGTGCCTCAAGTGCTTTCGCAAGAATACATGTGAGCCTGCAGATCTTCTTGGATACAAACCGTGAATCCCATACGAGCATATAGGCAGTGGACTTATATTCATATTCTCTGGTCACCTTTCAAGGGTTCTTTCTGAGCTTCTTCCGTCTCCTCAATCCGCTTCCCGCCCACCTGGGCATCTATAAGTTCCATACCTGCATGGTGAATAACTCAGTAATTAAATATCTTAATGTTTGAATAATCTGGGAGAGGCTTACTGCCTTGAATAAACATCTTCAAGGCCACTTAACAGGGTTTTCCAGCTCTTATGCTGAATGGTTTGCCGGACAATGTGTTATGAGGCTATATGCAAAACGGTAAGCCCGGAAGTTCAAATTGTAAGCAAGTACTGGTCGCTGCTAAACACTGCTGAGCGTGGAGACCCTTGAGAACGCATCTGATATTACAGCCCCATAATATCGCCCCTTGAGCCCCTCTACTTGAAGTAAACCTTGAAAGTAAACCTTGGAAGCTTCAGAAAATATTTACAAGCTATTAGTTTCAAATATTTTCGTTATCCACACTGAAAATATCCGAAGACCCATTGTCACTGCTTCTTGCACCACCCATCTGGGCGCCTCAACAAGTGCCGCCAGTGAATGTTACTACGGATCTAATCTCCGACACAGCCCCTTATCAGCCCAATTACATGTATGGCATATGTATGCACTCACACATGTGCATAACTTTCCCCTGGCGCTGCTTACTTCGGACTTCAAGTTGAAACGTGTGCGGCGCTTCAGCTCTGACTCCAATCAGAAGCCCCGGAGCATGTACATAGTATGTTTTGGCCCCATCTCGGACTCGGAGGTGCCACGCGACGCGGGCTTGACGGAAACTTCACCCCAGAAACGTTAGCTCACCGGTAGCGTCATGTCGAACGAGTTCTTCAAATATTTGAATATTTGAATATTTCCATGGTTCAAAATGTTCTTGTTTGTTGGAATGCTCTCATCGGGAGCCATTGTGCTTCCAGTATCTCACCGACGATCCTCACCCTTTGAACGTTGGATTCAACGTCGATCTCGGGAACTAGGCCCTAAGGCTGAAGCTCGTATTTTGAAAGTTCTTTCATGTCATTCATCGAGTTCGGATATGTCGGGCTATTCCGATCGCGTAGATTAGATGCGAGGAGGTCCGTGATCGACATCAATACGGAATTTCATCCTAAATCCCCCTTGAATAACCCTGCATATGGGTGACTGATCACATTTCTCGCATCACACTGGACGCAACCTTTGAAAAGCACTTCCATCTCGTCCACAATTCAGGCACGCATGCGCAGCACGAACTCCAAAGTCAAAGAAATTACTCAGGGTTGAACAAGCCCTGCGGGGCCCTCAATGCCTCATCAACGCCTAAAAAAAGGGTTTTCATCAGCGAAGAAGCTTGAGCCCGCAGGGACAGCTCATAGGCGTTCGTCGAATCAAAAGCCACCAAGGCTCGTCCCGAATCACCACTTCGCTTACCTTGGACTAATTGAGGACAGGGTCGACGCCATCGCGAAGTGGATGCTCGTATTTAATGGCCATGATTGGTGCCAAGAGTTTCCGATTGTGTCCATCAGCCGGTTTACTTCGCGATTCAGAAATACTAAGGCTGATCGCTCAGGAGCCGCTGCATCTATATCCCGTTATACGGATTATCTCACACGTGTGACGGTCAATAAAGAGCAAGGGACTTTCCCTTAGCACACAGCGAGTCATCGTCATCTTCTCTATCCGATCCGGCCTGGTACTCAGATTGCTGGAATCCCCTTCTTTTTCTTTCATCTTTTTGAGCTTCAAGGTCTCATCACTATCTAGCTCACCATGTCGATCCTCCATATCGCGTTGTATTCTCTCCTCGCGACCTCGCTGGTCTTCTCTATCGTCGAGTTAGGTCTATCCGCATACGTCGTTTCGATCTCGAGCGGCACCTACACAGCAGGATATGGCTACTTCGATTACACATATCACGTCAAAGCACCAGCTATCGTGTCATTCCTAGTATTCTGTTCAGTCTGGTCGATGCTCATCACAGCTGCCGCACTGGGCCTATCATGGTTCTACACCCGCAAGGGCGCCTCTTCAAAGCTCAGCAACATCTTGGGTATCGTATTCGCAGTGGTGTACGGCGTCACCATGGTCTTCTGGCTTGCCAGCTTCGCCGATATCGCCTCTGACCTAGATAACGTCGGCTATGACGGCGTCAGCGATTACGTGAACGCGGTGCTGGCCTTTGCAGTCCTACTCTGGTACGTCCTATAGATCCTGGTATCCGCGCCAAAACTTGAAGTTATGTAAAGACTAACGTCTTCTCTCCAGGTTGCTCTTCGTCGCCCTCTTCGTCCTGTCGATCCTCGCGCTGTGCGGTGTCTTGAGTTCAGATTGGGTGGGCTACCAGTCCATGCGCGGCGCGCGCACAGAGAAGGCTGCTGCCCCTGCCCCTGCCCCTGAGGTGCCGATGAGTACGAACCCCGTTGCTTCTCCTTCAGAGTTGTCTACTCGGGATGCTGAGGTTTTGCATGACCAGCCGAACAACCTGCCGTCTAGTCACTCCCCTCCTTCCGCCATTGCCAGCGTTGAACTGAGCGGCGACAACGTCCATGACCAGCACGCGAGTCACGCGTAGGTGACAACGACCTTCGATGGGTGATGCGCGGCTTTAATGTGGCTTAGTGTCATTGTCGCGCTTAAAAGTTCTGTATGGGGTGGTGCCCAGGTGCGGTGATGATTGTCGGGCTAATGTCGATGAGTTAATGGAATGGAGAGATGATGGATACCCTTTTGTTTTGCTTCAAATGTTGGAATCGTTAATAATCGTCTGTTAATACTGGTACTTCAAGCACTTGAGTTAATATATCTTCGAATGGCCTATATTCACCCGAAGTTGTGCTTAAATGACTGCTACTACTCTAATGGCTGGGTATTTTCTTTTCAGATCATCGTCCACTTTCAACATGAATTGTAACGGGAGTGGAGTGCAGTCCACCGTGAAGAGGTATCTAAGACAGGCAGTCTATAACTCAAGATTATCGCGCAACGACTAAAAGGAAAAAGGCTCGAAAGGAAAACGGCATGTACTCCACCAAGAGACGACCAACGATTCAGTAGTACATGGATGTCCGGATCATAATGGTGGGAAGAAGCAAAGGGAGAATGCGAGAGACACAGCACAATTGAAGGGCACCTTAAGCAGTAGGCTTCTCCTCCGCATGCTCTTCATGAGAGTCGTGCCCGTGCTTCTTCTTGTCCTTCTTCTTCTTATCGTCCTTGCCCTTCTTGGTCATGGCTTCGGCCATCAGTTGTTCGAAGGCCATGTAGTCTCCCTCCTCCTCGGGATCACGCTCAGCCTAGAGTCAAATGGTTAGTACACTTTTGGAGCAGTCACTATAGGGAGGACTTCGTACCTTGGCATAGATGTTACCCGCCAAAACGAGCGCATGAGCCCGCTCCACGCGCTTCTCCAAACGGATACGCTTGTCTCCGAGAATCTGGTCACAGACCTCGCGCAAAACGCTTTGGATCTCGAACTTGCTGCCACGCCACGCGGCAGCCAGGATCTTGCCGGTAACCTTCTTCTCATACTCGGCCTTCTTCTCGTCAGTCCAGTCCTCGCCGCCACGCTCCTCCAGCTTGGCCATCTCTTCCATGGTCATCTGAGCATCGATAGCGGTAGAGATGGTGGTCCAGGTCTCCTTGGCCAGGGTACCCTTATCCTTGAGACGCGAGAAGAACCCGGAGATACCAAGGAACTTCTGAGACTTAAGGAAAGAAGTACCCTTCTGTACGTAAGTAGCACCGACGGCGTGCAAGATCTCCAAACCAAACGACTCCATCTTCAGGTTCTCAACCTCGAGCCGAATCTTTTCCTCAAAAGCGTGAGTAACGTCCTTGCCCTTGTCGGTCTCGGTCCAGACACTCAAACGATCAACCAGCTTATTGGCCAGGGTGTTGACTCGCTCCTCACGGGCCTTCCGGCGCTCCTCCTCAAATGCGGCAAGGCGCTCTTGCTGTTCCTTAGACAAACCCTTCTTCTTCTCCTTCTTGCGCAGTTCCTTCTCCTCTTGTGACAGACCAGCTGCATCCATGCGCGCCTCTTCCTCCGATCGATCCATAAGGGCCTGCTGGCCCATGTAGCGACGGGGTGTGCTGGTGCCAGAGCCAGCGCCGGAAGCTTCCGAGGGGGTGTGGGCAGCATCAGCGGATGCCGAGGGGGCGTGAGGGGGAGAGGCGGCTGCCGATGTGTGTCCAGCAGCAGATGAATCTTCCTTCTCGGCCTTGACCTCCTCATCGTGGATGTTGAGCTTCTGCTCCGCAGCCTCGGCCAACTCTTCCTCCTCCATCTGCTCCATCGTGATATCCATCGTCGCGGTCAGGTCTTTCATGAGAGAGATTTCTCCAATGAGGTCGACGAATGCCTCGCCACCGAAAATCATACTGAAGAACTCCGACGGGTCCTCTGTCACATATGTTAGCATTTCCCCTCATTGCTTCTGTTGCCTAGTCCGAGTTCGAGGTGACCAACCGAAGCCTCCGCCAGGGACGGATTCCTCCTTTCCAAATTTATCATATCGCTTTCGTAGGTCTTCGTTGCTGAGAACCTGGTAGGCTTCACCGATCTATTCATTCGAAGGGCTTATTAGTTCAGGCACTGTGATAGATCAAAGTGGGATCCGGACGTACCGCTTGGAATCGGGCGTGCGCAGTTTCATCACCAGGGTTCTTGTCTAAAACAAACAAATCAGCATAAGAGACTGGACGTCTTCAAGAAGTTTGGAGCCAAACAAACCAGGATGGGTAACGATAGCAAGCTTGCGATAGGCTTTCTTGATTTCAAGCTCGGTCGCCGTAGGTGGAACGCCCAAGGCGTCATAGTAGGCAGTATCAGCGACCATGATGGCAGCAGAGTCAAAGACTCTTTAAATGGTGACAGAAAGAAAGAAATGCGCGAGTGGAATGGGTGGTGCGAATTGAAGATGAAGGATAATGGTCTGGCAGCAATACTTTTTCCCCCGCCAAATAATCACGTCTCACCGCGTCAGGTGCTTTACGTATTGGCGGCCAGTTGACAATACATGGCAAAGTTAGAGCCGGCAGAAATTTAAAAACGGGTATTAAGGTTGTACAGAAAAATTACAAAGATTCCCCCTTGGGTCGGGATGTTAGCGGGTTAATAAATAAAGGCTAAAGTAAACTGCCAGAATTTTAAAACCACAATCTCTTAAAAATTTAGGTTTAGCTCGTATCCTAAATTCACCCCCGTTTTACTTCGACCTACATTGAGCTGATAAGCAGGCAGCAGGGTTATAACAAATCAAGTTAAAAAGCCCCCTTACAAGACTAGCTAGAAAGATGAGCACAGGTTCTATCTGAATTTGGTTGATATAAACATGTGAAGCTAATGCCAAATACCCAATAGTATATAGTATAGGGCGGTAGGAAAACCGGTGAATGTGAGATATGTATAGGTACAAAGTAGTACTTGCTGTAGCTTTTCTGCGCCCCGACAGTTTAAAGATCACGTGGTACCCCGTTGTTCCTCATTTCCTTTTCTTCCATGACCCTCTTCCCTTCCCCCTTTTCTTCCGTTCTCCGCAATTCTCGATCGCGTTTTCGATCCTTTTCCTCTAGTTCAATTCTTTGTGCAGGATTTATCTTCCACCCCTTACCACCTTGCACATTCCTTGGGGCTTGAACTCGGGAATCCGTTTGCACTCTTTGCCGTTTATTGGCCATCCGGACACTTACGTGTCTCATCTCTTCTCCACCCAAAATGGGTTTCATTGGAAATGCGATTTACTACAGCTTCCACCCGATCCAATTGAGGTCGATCATTCAATGGTTCGTTTGACTTGAGCTTATCGGAGCTGATCTCCGAGTTTCGCTAACATGAATGATTGCATATAGGAAGGTCTGGCACAACCCGCCTCACGAACGCAACACCAAGGATGAGACCGAAACCCAAAAGGCTTGCTTCAAGTTCCTCGACTTGACTAGTCGCAGCTTCAGCGCCGTCATTAAGGAGCTGCACCCCGAGCTATTGCTTCCGGTGTGCGTGTTCTACCTCGCTCTGCGCGGTCTCGACACAATTGAGGATGATACCTCGATCGATCTGAAGACAAAGGAGCCCCTCCTCCGCGGATTCAAGGATTTCTTGGAGCAGGATGGCTGGAACTTCACCGGAAACCGTCCCGAGGAGAAGGACCGTGAACTGCTGGTTCAGTTCCACAACATTATTGCCGAGTTCAAGAACATGAAGCCGGCCTACCAGGCGATCGTCAAGGATATCACCGATAAGATGGGCAACGGTATGGCAGACTACTGCGTTAAGGCCGCGAGTGAGGATGCTAGCGTGAAGACCATCGAGGAGTACGATCTGTACTGCCACTATGTTGCTGGTCTTGTTGGCGAGGGTCTGACCCGTCTCTTCGTCGAGGCTGATCTGGCCAACCCCGCCCTGCTCAAGCGCCCCCGCCTCCACAAGTCCATGGGTCTTTTCTTGCAGAAGACCAACATCATCCGTGACATTCGTGAAGACTTTGACGACGATCGCCGTTTCTGGCCCAAGGAGATCTGGTCCAAGCATGTTGATAACTTTGAGGACCTCTTCAAGCCTGAGTTCAAGGATGCGGCCCTTAACTGCAATTCTGACATGATTCTGAATGCTTTGGAGCATGTGGAGGACTGCCTCTTCTACCTGGCTGGTCTGCGCGAGCAAAGTATTTTCAACTTCTGCGCTATTCCCCAGGCCATGGCTATTGCTACCATGGAGCTTTGCTTCCGCAACTACGCTGTCTTCGAGCGAAACGTCAAGATCACCAAGGGCGATGCATGTGAATTGATGGTGCAGTCCACCCAAAATCTGCAGGTCCTTTGCAACACTTTCCGCCGCTTTGCTCGCCTCATTCACAAGAAGAACACCCCCAAGGATCCTAACTTCCTCAAGATCAGCATGGAGTGTGGCCGAGTATGTTGAATGCCTCCCTTTGAACCAAAAAGCAAATTCAAGAATGAGAAGAAAGATGCTAACGTTACTCCCTTCTAGATTGAAAAGTTCATTGAAACCATCTTCCCCACTCAAAAGGCTGAGGACGCCCAGCTCCGAGTCAAGGGCGAGGTTACTGCCGCGCAGGCCAAGGCCAGGGAGCAGGATGCCGAAAACAAGGCCGACATTTACTTTATGATGTGCCTTATGGGTGTGATTATTCTCTTCGTTGCTGGTACCATGGTCAGTTAACGCCCGCTGTCTCCCGTGTCCAACTCATACACTAACTTTTGATCAGATGGGTGTTGCTTGGTACTTCGGAGCTCGTTTTGACCTCGCTTGGCAAGAGATCAGGTCGGGTAACTTCCGTCCCTCGTCTGGTCCTGCCGACGCCATCAAAGAGCTTTGATTTCTCAGTCCCCAGTACACGGCGTTACGACTTGTATTCATTTAATATCCGATTCCCCCGTGCCGGTGGCCTCTTGTTTCATTATATTCCCACATGCCACTCCGTGCCACCGGTGTCACGATGTGTATTGATAATAATTTAACATATTTTCCACATCTAGTTTCCTCCCACTAATCCAGCCTATGTGCATAAGCAGCGTTTTTTCCCGATAGCACGGATGTCAAATTGCGATCCAGCCCTTTCATGGCTGCGGTTGTGCCGAAGAAGTGCTTACATTAACTGGAGAACATCTCCTTGACCAGTGAAGTACTAGATTTGTGTCCAACGGTATCTGGCTCTGCCAGAAAACGAGGTGGCACACGTCCATTGAAGATCTGAAACAAACATACCATGAAAACATTGACCTTGAACGATTTAGCTGCCCATATTGCTGGCTACTCATTTTAAGGTATTTTTGAACGTATCGCATGATCTTTTGACATAGTCGCAATTGAATATTTTCATCTTGAAACTCTTCCATGTGCCGCTCTGAACTTCAATGTTGAAGGTCCACGGTCCGACAGCTTGAATTATCAGTCAAAAACGTAGTCATCGGAGAATTTGAATTCTGGCATGCGATTTCTCATTATAACCTTGGAAATTCGATGTATGGATGCCCACTGACGTGCACATGTGGTTGAACTTGGACTTGGAGCACTCGAGTGTTCCGGCGACCAGTGCGCAGATTCAAGGACCGGCGAGGTCGATATCATACAAAAAAAAAATGATAATTGAAATGTTCAATTTTTCTCAATTGTAATTGTATTAATCAGAGCCATTGATATTTAGATTGAATTTGTCATCAATTTCAAAATTGATAACCAACAAAATTCCTTTTCCTTACTCGGCACTTAGTACAAGCAATTGTGCCCATCGCCACAGGGCCCACTGCAAAGGCCCCGCGACTCCCGCCGAATCAGAAATCTCTGCTTCCTCATCATCTCCAGATCCCTTGTATATCCCTCCAGGGCTTGCTATAAAGTGGCTTGAATACCCCTGCCCCAATCAAAGGACTACATCGGCAATATCCTACTCTCAACTGCCGTTCCATGCGTGGCTTGCGAAGAATAGTGCCCCCACCATCAATCCGGGCTACCAACTTGAACATCAGTCGTTTATACTCTACTTCTTCATCTCCCTCATTCGCAACACAATTCATCAACATGGGACGAGACAAGAATACTGCGAGCTCATCAGGCTCCGAGGGGACTCTCCCCAAGCTCTCTCCCAGTGAATTCCGTACATACAATCGGATGGCAGAACAGATGGACGCATTTGTAAGCCCTGAATAAGCAGCCCCGCGGGAAGAACGTACTAACATCACCAGCACAATCATTTCCGCATGTCATGGAATCAACTCTGGGACGCTTGCAACGCGACCGGGAAGCGACCGGGCGGCATCAGTGCCCGCCAGATGATCATGATGGGTCTTCAATTTTGTTCTCAGTTGGATTTCCATCACTCGATTGAGGAGCAGCATATCTTCCCTATACTGGCGAAGAAAATGCCTGAGTTCAAGAAAGAATTGGAGCTGTTGAGTCAGCATAAGCAGATTCACGCTGGTCTGGAGAAGCTGGAGGCTTATCTGGAGAAATGTCGATCTGGGGAGGAAGATATGCGTCGCGAGGAGGTGAAGACCTTGATGGAGGGATTCGGAGAGGTCCTTTGGAAGCATTTGGATGAGGAAGTTAAGACGCTTGGTGCTGACAATATGCGCAAATACTGGTCGGCTGAAGAGATGCGTCGTCTTCCGATGTAATTGAGACGCGAGTCGGTTTCTCTTCATTGATTGCTGTCGACCACTCACTCGACTTACCTTTTTTGTTCAACTAATGATATCCTTGCTTGGTTCGATCTATCGAATGTTCAATCTATAGACATCTTGTCTTACTTCCCATTTACACAATCAAATCTACATTCACCAGAAACATTCAGCTTTCATTCCGGTGCTTTGGGCTCAGGTTTGTGTTTGCATGTGCTTCAGAAATCTTGGAAACTCATCCAAATCACCCCATTTCTTACTCTCGGAAGTATGGCAATCTCCAACGATCACAACACCAAGTCACTTGCATTGATCGACGCAATCCAAACGCTATTTGAGAATTTCCGCAGATCTAACCTGCATAACACAATCAGATCACATTGAGCGCCATTCGCATGTGGTGTCCGTCGATCCTCATGCAAGATTAACTTGCGGAACGAGCGAAAAACATGCTCACTCTCAACATGCAATTCTTTCAAGCTGCCAAATTGCGCCACAACGTGAGTCCCGCGGCTGGCAAGTGATCGACAACAAATAGCTGTTTTCGGTGCCGAGGATGAGGCGCCCGCCAACCATCGTGGATAGCAAGTCACCCAGGAATGCTGGCATTCCTCGACTGGTATGCGTCTCCCATATGATTCCGGTCACGTCTCTACTGTCAAGGTTTTTGTATTTTGCCATTCGAATAACCTGATTCAGGATCTTGATTCTAGATGCTTTATCCACGGTTGCATCTCTTGGCATATTGAATTCGATCCAGCTTCGGTTCTGTTCCTGTGCGATCATGAACAAGTTAGGTACACAGGATGATATCGAACTGGTCCCAGAGCTTACCGACAGTAAACAAACCGTGTTCTGTTTGCTTACATTGAGCTACAGCTGATATCTATCATGCGGGCCATGATTATCTGGTTCCAACGAAGTATGATTGCAGACCTCGTGGCCTAGATCGAGGCTTAATGTCGATCTTTAGCCAATCCGTCTTGGCCCCACTGTCAAATACGACTATGGCTAAGGAATGCTTCCGATGCGCAAGCTGATACTCTAGTATTCACAGACATTGGTCACTTTCGATCACGCATGACGACGGAAGCACATGTCCACGTCCACGACACAGCCCTCTAAGTAGGAAATAAACACGGATTGGAAGTGATCAGCACCATTTCCAACATAAACGGCGAGCTCGAGTCACTCACAACTGGAGTTTTTCAATATGTGGTTCCTCGTCAGCCGGTTCCCTCGAATCTCCACCTGCGGGTCCTGGAACAATGCCTCGCTGGTCCCCATGGGTCAGGTACATGATGTCCACACGAGTCTCTCTTCCTCATGCGGCAGACCACCGCATGCAACATAACGGAGAGCTATATAACTCTGAACAGAGTCCATATCCCGAGATATCCCTATTCCTTCCATTTCGTCTCTTCTCCCTAGTTTCCCGCCAATACGCCCACCATGAAGTTCACTACCGCAGCTCTTGCCTCCGCCATGCTGGCAACCGGTGCCTTCGCCGCACCACGCGGCGGACTCGTCGAGCGCCTACAATCACGAGGCGTGCTATCCCGCAACTCCCTCCCAGTGGACAAGCACGACGCGGTCCTCCTAAAAGACGGCTCGGACGGCGCAAGCGTCCAATACAGCAAGAACTGGGCCGGCATTGTGCGCGAGAACCCGCCGGCCAGCGGCACATACACAGCGGTCTCGGTAACCTTCACAGTGCCAGAGCCCACAGCAACAGACAACTCGGGCGACATGCAAGCAGCGTCAGCCTGGGTGGGTATCGACGGGGATTCCTACACAAAGGCAATCCTGCAAACGGGTATAGACGCGTACGTTCAGGACGGCGAGACGTCGTTCGACGCATGGTACGAGTGGTACCCGAACCCAGCGACGAATTTCGCAGACTTCGAGCTCTCGGCCGGCGACGTGATCGTCGCAACAGTGAAGTCCGACTCGCCTAGCTCTGGCTACGCTATTCTCGAGAACCAGTCTACTGGTCAGACCGTTAGTCAGACGCTGTCTGCGCCTTCTACGTCTGCGACGCTTGGGGGCCAGAATGCGGAGTGGATTGTTGAGGATTTCAACTCTGGGTCCTCGATGGTGCCGCTGGCCAATTTCGGTCAGATTACTTTTACTGGCGCGCAGGCTGAGGCTGGTGGTGCTGCTTATGGTGTTAGTGATGGGGGTGAAATCTTTGATATTCAGCAGAGTGGCAAGCTGCTTGCTAAGGTTGATGTTGAGAGTGATACTCAGTTCACTGTTACTTATGAGTCTTGATTGGGTGTATAATTTGAAACGGGTGTATGGGTCTGGCGTTGAATGGCGTTATTGGGGTTTCTTGGAGGCAAATTTGTGCATGTGCGCTTTTAATGAGGTTGTGGGATCTTAGACTAGGAGTTTCCAATATCGGAAATAGAGTTATATTCGTGTTAAAATATAGTAATCAACTCTTCCGTTCTACTATATTCATTTGAGAAGGTGCTCACTGGCAGCACATGAACCTTGGAAAATTTCCGATATTTGCATGTTGAATAGCACAGCTTCTGCATACATAGGTGATGAATCCACTGATTGGATTGATATGAGCCGCAGCATACTCTATTCAACCCTCAGCAGGATTCGATCACTTCGGTAGCAGGCTTCTTCTTCCGAAAGGTGAAGAGGTCAACGATTTCCCTCCAGAATCCAGTCGGGCTCTCAATAGCGCTGAATGCTTCCTCATAAGCCGTAATCTCAAGAGCATCCCAGCTCAGATCCGCTTCCATCGGCGGCACAATCTTCGTCCTGTGAATAACCTTCCACCCAAAATACAACACCGGCATGAGGAAGACTAGGATATAGTCAACGATAAAATCAGTCAGGTTCCACGGCTCGAAGACGGTATATCCATAAAAGATAACCACCATCAACATCCACGCAGCGGAGATATAGCCGCACCACGGCTGGAACCAGCCTTTGTAGGGAAGACTGGACCGATCAAAGTTCTGTGCCTGACAGGCTCGGTAGAAAAAAATGTATGTCACTGCGATGACGATGTAGTTTATGACGATGGATGCCGTGGATAGGTCGACGAGCCAGTTCAATACAATTGCTGAGTTATTGGATAGTTGCAGGAAAGAGAGGAATGGAAAAGCAATGACCACAGCGAAACAATAGATCGGGACTCCTTTCTTAGTGGTCTTTGTGAGGATCCTCGGGGCACGGCCTTCCAAGGCAAGACCGTATAGAATTCGCGTCGCATAGTATGTGCATCCATTGCCCGCGGAAAAGATCGATGTCACCAGGAGAGCATTGACAATATGGGGCAAAACTCCAATTCCAAGATTCCCCATGGCAATCACATATGGCGACGAGGCACCTGTTGAGCCCGACGACGTAGCAATGAGTATTGGGTCATCGTATGCCACGACGATACCACAGGCCAGCGCACTTCCGACGTAGAAGATACAAAAGCGCATATAGACGGTTTTGTACGCGTTCTTCACATAGATACGCGGGTGCTTGGACTCAGCAGAGATCATCGAGATGTACTCGGGTCCAACGCACGTAAAAGCCGCGGACCAGAGCGCAGCCAGAAAGCCCTGGAATCGGCCTGAGTCGCCACTGGTAAGGTATTCCGCGAAGGGACCGGGAGAATCCCAGTAGCGGAAGCCATAAGCATCGCCCTGGGGATTCCCACCCACCATCGAGATAAAAGTAAATGAGAACACAATAAGAACAAGAATGACCTTGCCGCCTGAGAGCCAGAACTCCGTCTCTCCATAGACGCCGACAGCCATGATGTTCAGAAAACTGGTGCCAGTTAGCGGGTGCCAGAAGGGGATCTTTCAGAGGTCTCACGCGTAGCAAGCGATGCATCCTGCGCAGATCGCTGCTGTGGGGATATTGTCACTCCAATAGGAGAGCACGATGTCCAGGGCCGTGATCTCAAATGGAATCGTGACGACTTGGTATATGAAAAAGTTCCAACCAGCCATAAAGCCGAATGCATCGTCTACCCATTTCCCGGCCATTCGGATGAATCCACCGGACACGGGCATGTAGGTGCCCATCTCCGCTATGCAGTTGTTTACCATTGATAGCATGGTACACTGTAGAATGAATGCGATGAGGAGGCTTCCTGGACCGGCCTTTTCGAGTGCATGGCCGGTGCTAATGAAGAGGGCTGTGCCGATCGACGCTCCGATGGCGACAAGTTGGATTTGTCGATTGCCCAGCTTACGTTGGAGGCCATCACGATTGCCGGTTGAGTGAATATTGTCTGAGTTCGCATGAATTGCCTTGGTGTCCTCAAGCCCTGGTTCTGTGAAGGACTTCTTTTCTTCAAGTTGTGACACGGACATGATTGCGAATGTCGTACTTGCGTAATGCGTGTGGCATGAGATTGGGATTTGGAAAAAGAGGGGGTTTTGGGGTCCTTTGTTTAGTGCTTAGTTAGCGGGACTCTGGCAGGCTTTATAGGACACATTTTAGTTGATCAAAGATTCTGGGATTCTTCGACCAGTAAAGAGCCCTAAAGTCAGCAATCAAACCTCGAGACCTCGGGATAGAATCATGGTTTCGTCCAATAGTAGGATGGGTTATGTAGCAAATGGACCCGCACAACATTCAAGTTTTGAACCCATGTCACTGGTCGAGCAATGAGCCATTCAAGATCATTAAGGTTCCCCAAGTGGATTGGCTTTCACCAATTTCCCCGCAAACCCTGAATTGATAAATGTAATCTCGGCTGATCGGGCCATGAAGCTTATCTCCTGTTTTTGCGGGGTAATGTTGATCACGGTTGGTGGCTTCGGGCGAATCGGAACATGATAAAAAAATGATCGGCTAAACCGGGACAGAGATTAGATGCCTCCCGTGACTTCGGACCGAAACTGATTGGAATTTGAAGTGGATAAGCTGGAGGAATGTTTGGCGTCTCTCTAGACAGTGCGGGTAGGAAGAAGTGAGGACGTTGAAGTCGGTCAGGTCGGGACCGGCTCAGTATACACGATTCACAATGCTTCTCACTTGGGCTTCAATGATTCGGATGTTCAAATGTTCAAGTTGGGAGCATGGGATCAATCAATATTCAAAGCAGTTTCTTCATGAGAAGACTGTTTATCACACAGAAGACTGGAAAAGAGATCAGATCTTCCCTCATCAAGCTCAGCTTCACGATGGCTTCCAGAGTCGAAACAAGCAACATTCCTCTCGCACCAGTCAAGGCTCACCCACTTCCTCCTCATTGCGCCAAAGTTTAAATTAGGTATGAAAAACTAGCTTCTCAGAGGGTTGAACCCCACGCTATGATTTCATGCATTCAAATGTTTCAGCCGGGAACCCCCACCAATCTTGGAAACTACCTAGGTAGTGTCTGCACACGTGGTTATACTTCGCTACGCCCATTCAAATACTTACTCGGATATAATCTCCTTTTAACATTGCCTCTGAAGAGTGACGACGAGGATGTCTGAGCCATCATTCGGGTCCGGTGTGAGCACTCGAACATCTTCTTACCCTTTGATATCACACAAGGTTCCGAGTGACAATGATCCAACAGACGATAGACTGGCGTCACCTTGGATTGGTATGATTAGTTGGCGGTTGGTTGGGTTCTCAATCTTGGCAGCTCGTTCGAAATGAAAAACAGTACACATGGAGACCTGTGGTAGATAGAAATGGTTAGAGGTAGGAGGAAAGAAATCTCAAGTGTGAAACTTACTTGATAATTACGTGCGGTCATCCATCTCAACCTTCATCTTCTCACACTGATCGGGGAGAGGGTAATGAGTTCCGGCTTCAGTTGACTTCCCACGTGGGGTTTCTGGGTCTCGCATGGCATCTTTTATCTCTTGCACAATAGCCTTCGCGTCGTCCCACAAAGGCGTAGTCATCGTCGGGGATTTAGGTTAGGAGACACAGGATCGTAAGTTTCATAGATTTCCAAGGCTTATATTGTTCCAAGTTTTGAATGTCAACTGCCCAGGTGGTGGTGAGAGGTTGCTTTTCATGGCAGATACAGAGGGGCGGGGCAATAAAATACCCGATGATCCAGATGTCACATGCAAGGCGGCCCAATCTTCGAGTACCCAGAACTTCAATTAATAGAGGTGAGCTACATGTATATGCAAAGGTGCTGCCTTTTTATGAAGTATCTGCGTAGGCTCCTTGACATTGAGCCAGCATGATAATATTACTAAACTATTCGATGATGTTGTTGTGTCAGCACTTGAGTGGAGGAGAGGTTCGAGATATGTTGAAGAAAGAACGAACTAGACCTGTGGACAGGCCAGCAAGCGGAACCTTCAAGTTGAATTCAACATTTCAATGTTCGGAAAAGCAGAGGTTTCTAGCTCATTAGAAAGAATTTTTGGAGGTTACATTGGCCGAGTTAGTTGAGGTTGAGGATATGGATTGACTCAAGTGCTTGTTCTTAGGGTTACACTTCGTTCTAAGCTTGGGCAAAGGCTCCCTTATAATTGCAAAGAAATGAACACCACTTCAATAACATTGGCCGGATGGTGTAGTTGGTTATCACGTATCGTTAACACGCAGTATTGCCTGTTTATCCGATAAGGTCCTCGGATCGAGCCCGGGTCTGGTCACATTCTTTTTGCCTGCTTGAGGAAATGAAAATTTCTTGTCGTTGCGGGATGAGGATTTCGGTTCCATATATTAATGTGGAGCAGCAGCTCTACCGCCTACGGTACTTTTGCTCTGCTAGCATAATGCTGATCGCCTGCTGTTTCATATTTTGTGACCCACTATAGGAATTCCTATAGGAGTTATAGGAGAGGATTTGGCGGCAAAGTTAGCCGGGTCTGGTCACTTTTTTTTTCCTTTCTTCTTTTTTCATAAGATGGGGTGAAGGCCCATGTCTAGGTCGACTCTATCCTTTTCATATCAGTTGACCACCTTGGTAATGGTTCGAGAGTAGCTTCCTTCGTCCCCCTGAAGGCGCATTGGACCAACTGATAAGTTAACAACAGGTACCCGTTAGATACTGCACGGTTGTTGAAGTCAGGAAGAGTCAGGCTGACTCAAATGTACCCGATGCGACAAGATTCATCGCCGCCATGGCTGCAGGGACTGTTTCTGAACATAGTGATGGAGGAGCTTCACATTTGGAATGGGGAATGGCATGTGCCCTGTGTTTTAGTGTGCTATGCCAAGGGAGAAGTTGATATCTAACGGAGGTTCAGATGGCCTACCTGCCTAGTCTTAATTGATAGTAATAGACTTATTCATCTTTTCATTAGCTACTTCATATAAGGCTTGAGACAAGCTGAACCAGAGTGAAAAACATACTAAGCTCAGCCATCCATTTTATACTTCTCATCTAGCTCTGTGTATAAAGCGGATCGGTGGTACACAAACCCACCTTGCAGTTTCTTTTGCATAACAAATCCAACCGCTCCTTCTTCATCCTGTCTTGCCTTGCACTTCTCCCATTCAATTTCATTTGGATATTCTTTACGGAAGTCGCATAACGCGAAATCGATCATGAAAACCTGGAATTGATCTTCTGGGCAGTTCTGCACAATGAAGCTCCTTGTCTTAACATCCTCGTTGAGTATTCCTCTATCGCCAACAAGATTGACAATTCGAATAGCATCTTCACAGATACTTTGCCAGCTATCTCTTGGGGCGCATGTAGCGATATCAGTCAAGGGAAACCCTTCAACGTATTGTAAGAGGATTCCAGGGATATCAATGTATTCGCTGAGCGTATTGTTTTGCACTGGGGTAGAGAGAGGCATTGTCACACACGAAAAGAGTCGGGGTATGTGGCTCCCTTGTAAATCTGCTAGGGTATTGTATACTTGGGTTTCTGTTTCGTAGAGACCTTGCATAAAGTCATGCAAATAGGTCTCTTCTTGGGAAGAATTCCAGACATGAAAATCTCGAGCTGGTAAATCTCTATCGGCGGTCAGCTCAGTAACAAGCTTCGCTGCATCACCATTCAGAATGAACTGATGATAATTCTGTTCGATATCCAGGGACCAAGGACTGATCTCTTCGCTCTTTCTAAATCCCATTGCAAAACGTCGGTCGAAGAGTTTCAGTACCATATCACCTCCCCAAGCGGTAATAGGGCAGACTGGTCGAACAATCATCACACAGGACCAGGTAAACGTTTCAAAGATCTTGATGATTCTGGCGTCTATTATTTGTCCATCAGATGATGTCTTCAGCCGCAGCTCTATGACATTTCCGACCACGTAGGGACATCTAAGATGTTCAGTGCCATCAAACAGAATAGATAGTAGGTTGATTTGTTCACGGTCCGTCATGATTGGCTAGTTGAATTTCAATACTGGTGGCTTGCGAGAAGGTGCTAGAAAAGGTGCTATCCGAAACCGGTTGAGTAATCGTGGATCGAGGGAAATCCCGCGAGGTGCCTGGCCTCTCCTTGACGACAAATTATCGGTAAGTGTTGCAAGGTTAAAGAGTTGCGAAGTAAAATAGGTGGTATGTTGTGGCGAGAAGCTCACCGCCTGGCCGGTATTGTAAAAGCCCGGCACCGAGGGTTATGTAATCCTTGGGCACATAGTTAACTTAAAAGTTACTGAATTTTTGAAATGGGCAGAACAGATTGAATTGAAGTCACATGCTTGCTTATTGGTCTAAACTATTAACCCCAATATAAATAAATAAATAAGTGGGGTGGATTAGGTAACGTAATTCAGCTCATTGAAAATTACGGGTAAAGTAAACAAATTTTGGAAACTCCAAGGTTTGAAAGTCCACGGCGGAGTATTAAATTCAGTGTAATTTAACAGCCTCCCAATTTGGCCTAGTAGGTTCCTCCCAGGGCCTAATTTAGCTAGGCGATGTTGATTCATCATACTGTACATCGACAACATCATTGGAACCTTCCACGAATTGAACAGTTCCCTCCTGTCAAGTGTCAACATTGACACGTGACCCGTTGGTCCCTTCTTTAGTCAGTTCTAGTCTTACTCAATGCAACCTTTGTGCTGATTTGACCTCTTTCTCTGACAGTGGTAGTATACCCTGACCCGACTTAGGTTCTACCTGTGGTTAAACCCGGTAATACGGTTCAGATTTTTTTTCCGTTTTTTGTGCTCTGACACGTGGCTCTCACGTCGTTAAGCTATCTTCTTATGCTCCGTTCTGTTACCCGCGTACTTTGTCTATTACCCGCGTACTTTGTTGTATTAGTCGTAGTCGACCCACACGGCGCTACGCTATTAGGCCAATCTATTAGTTACAGTCCCATCATCTTAATATCTAATATTAAACAGTAGTTAGTTACATTTATCTTCCATCACCCCTAAACCAGATTGGATGACTTAGTTCGCCAGTTTTTTATCAAAAAGTTTAAGGTTCCGTCTAAGTTACCTAATAAACCCCATACCTAACATCTTTATAAAAAAGGTATATCTAAGAAAGGTACATTTCCTAGGGAGTAGGTAGTAGACCCTCCCACTTTTTAGAAAGCTCTAAAGAACTTCCTCTTATTATAACCCCTCTACCAAGACTAGTTACTTTCTATCAAAACAACCACAGTTTCTATCAAAGTAACCACAGTTTCTATTAAAGTAGCTACTATTCCTAAAGTTACAATAACTTCCGGGACCAGTACATTAGGTAAGTCATCAACGTCCATATCACATCACTCCCCAAAGGTACCCCAGCCTATTTCAATTTCCCCTATTTCTCCTATTCCCCCTATCACTATTCCTACTTTACCAATAAATTAACCTACTTCACCAATAGCTTAATATACACTACTAACAGCTTTATTTAATACACCTCATTGACCATAGAACTCTGTTCTAGTAATAACCTTCTATAATGAGATTAGGCCCATAGCAAAACCTGTCTCATCAAAGTTATATATATCGTTAGAGTAGATTCGATGTATTCTTAGTGCTGGAATTATGAAATTAATAACGTAGAATTTTAAGAACACTAGAAGGTCAAGTCGGCCTCCCATCCTCCGCCGTAAATCCAACCCGACAAACACACTGCTTACTTTAGCCAAGGGCTCCTTGGTGGACTGGTCAGAAGCCCACTGGGGAGGATAATTTAATAGGGTCCCAAATCTCAACCTATTGCACATGAAAGTTCGTGCGATGCCTTGCCATCACTCTTTCGTATCGAAACTGGGTTTGGAAATGTACGAGGTACGTAGTGCCAACAGGAGTGTTAAAGGATTGGGTAATTAATAGAGCTAACTAAGCGAGGGAGTCCAAAGTAGATATGTTCTGCCCACGACCATACAACATCTACGGACAAGAAGAAACCATGAAATACACACCACCAGCAAGAAAAGAAAGAAACTAGAAATACATATCTGGAGCATGAACAGGAAGAAGCCGCAATCAATAATAATGGTGAAGTTGAGCAATTTTTTCTTCACGGACGATGCTCTTGACAAGAAGGGCTATTACGCTGGAAGGAGATTCATGCGCTGCAGTTCTTGTAAGGCTACCTGCCGCAATTGGTTTATCTCTAGATATACCATCGCATTAGGAGGTCCATTGCGTGTCGGGTCTGGCGAGAGATGACGGCCGAACACTTCTCGGCGGGACAGTTCAAGTCGTTGAGGAGTTGGGGTATTAGGGGGAATCGGGAAAACATCCTAAACACTGTTAGTGCGTCAATTGAATAAACTAGAGGTCTTGAACATACTTCTCGTTGGCGACGCACTGGCATACCATTTCGATCACGAACATATAGTTCGACAAAGCCGCTGACGAGTCTTGTGGTGTGATTCATTTTCCAGTTGAGGATCACAACAGCACTAATAGCCCCATCACCACCGACAAGCAGGAGGTTCATGTCATCCATAAGGTGATTCCATGATTCGCTCCATCCAGACTCGAACACAAGAGATGGGAGAAGATCGGCATTCGTCCGAATGAAGAAGTCAGGCTCTTTCCGGGAATAACGATAGGGGCCTGATTGGAACTCAAGGGCTACAAGAATTTAGTAAGGAGTCAATCAAGAGAAGGGTAGGGTAACATACTTGTGCCCACTAGAGTTCGAATTTGGATTTGTTCATAAGCCGTCAAATCCCCAGCTTCTCGCAAGGCAATCTCGGAAACACGCCACCAAGATTGAACACAATCATGTATATCCGTCGGCATAATTGTGATTCGTAAAACTTTGGTCCAAGAATTGTAATTTTTCCTGAGAGAATCAGTATTAAACAGTGTCGACCAAAAAGCTTACATTCATTAACTTACCGTGTTGAGTACCCGTCCCTTGTTTGGTTGATCGAGTCCACTGTCTGTTCCCCCCACGATGAGCTCACTTTTGTGAAAACCAACACTTGAGGATTTGATGCGCGTTGGATTGCGTTGCGGACGTGAGACTCAAAGTCCAACTGATCAACAAATTTGTTCACACAAGTCGTAATCATTGTTGGAAAAGATTCTGGGCTGAAGTTAGGGACAAGATTGGGGTTGAGAGGGCGCGACATGGTGGGCTGTTAGATGTGGTTCAGATGTTGCGGAAAGAGTGACGGCGAGTATGTGTAGTGGAGGAAAGATCGACGCAGGCTTATCAAAGTAAGCGGGCAGATAATGTCGGGATTTTGACTTCTTGTAAGATTGTATCGTCCGATTACACGGACGCTTAGTTTATCCGTTTCTCCGTATTATGTAAGGCACTTACTGCCATAAAACTCCGCTCATTAGGAAAATCAGACACCAGATTGAACACCACACGCAGAGCGACCGATTGGTTGATTTTTTACCATTTTTCCTTGCTTTGACTGATAACCTTGATAGGTCACCTGACCCCGATCGGTCGCGGCCGCAATAATCGAGCCAATCGATTCCGATCTCTCTTCTCGGTGCGGTCACCTGGCGGTTTCCTGTTATCTGCTTGGTTCCGGGACCGTGTTATGTTCTGGTGACTTCGGGAAATGGGTCTGTTAAGCTTATTGGCTTAGAGGTGGTTAAAGGATTAGAGTGAGGATCGCAAGGGGGATTGCATGCGTACGAGGTATGCTACTGGTAAGTGTCGCGGCTGGATCCTTCCATATCAGGCTCACATTTGAAATAATGATTAATATATTGATTGAAATGTGGGTTTCAACGCTTGCCATTCAGCCACTTGTTCCATTCTTGCTGAACTTCTACCGGAAGATCAACTTGAAGTTTACCATTCGCAATAATGACCACTCTCCGGCCATCTACAGTCCCTGGGTCCACCATTCTGATATGCATTGGTGCTTCACTAACTAGAAACCGACGCTCATCGACTCGAATGACGTTCTGTAGGTACCCCTCATAAACCGGGTCGGTCTTACTCCAGATGCAGTTCTGTTCAGCTGAAGCACTGAAAATAACCTCCGCTGCTCCGTCCCACTCGGCAATTTCAAGCTGAGGATCCTATCCTAGGGGACTCTGGCTAACAGGGGCTGTTTACTAGAAAAAGTAGGGCCCCTCCCATAGTTAAGGAAAAGTGGGGGGGGCTGTTTGCTAGCTTTTTAGGGGGGCTGTTTGTTTTAGGTTCTAGTTAGACCTGTGCAAAAGGGGGCCCATGGGCTCGATCCTAAACCCATGACCCATGGTACCTAAACCCATGGGCCAATTAGCCTTTAAAGGCAAAAATCTTCTTTGGTTACCCTCGGAGTATCAACCAGTCGAAGATTACTTGCTCACTACATATGCAACCGAATCAACAACCACGGTAGCAATTGGCTGTTCCATAGGGAGTGTCTTGATCCTAGGTCTGGCACAAAATAATCTAATTTCATAAACACTCCAGTCTTCTGCAATTTTTTACGTTACTTGGTTCTTTCGTTCATCATATATTGTTAAAAGTGTGAGCTAACAGCCCGCTTGTAAGTTAACTTAACTCATACAATTGAACCACTCCAAAACCATCACATTTGATGGAGCCTTTAATTTTTCAGAGTTGGGTAATAAATTTGGATGAACTTCACTACATATTGGGATTTATTTTTATGAGTGCCCGAGCAGGGTATGAGTAGTTATAAAGTTACTAGACATGAGTTGTGTGATAAATTCTCTGGTGTGTTGTTGTATGCGTATAAACAATAAAAGAAGCGTACTAACCCGTCATAATATCTAATATGACCTTTAGGTTTTGGATTAGGTTCCAGAAAGTATATATGATCAGAGAACGGTCAACTCCAGGGCTCTGGCATGTTGCATTTATTCCTTGAAATGAGTTCCATTAGTACAGTAATCACTACGAAGAGATTGAGGTGCCAACACCTCATGCATGACTGCTGTCGTTTCATACACATATTAATTGCCCGAGCTAGCTTTTGCGGACCGTAAGGCTAGCTTATAAACTCAAAAAATGTTGTTTTATATTAGTTCTTAGAAGCAACAAACATACGATAAGTCTCTTTCGGCGACTTGCAGATGACCATGACTGGAGAATTGTGGCTGTCTCCAAAGTTAAAATAGCGGGCAATACTGAATTTGTCTCTTCCTTTAACGCCCTCACAGTCCAATTCTATCTGCACAGCTAAGTAAAAGTTAAAATCGAGGTTTTTGCACTCCGATGGTGAGATATTGGCCATTATAAGACCAAACTACTAGATAGAATCAGATATAAATAGAACATCATCATCATAGCTTGATCCGAGGGCTTCGTTTTATCGAAGGCCAGAATCTTTTACTCAGAGTACAACATGGAACAGTTGCGGTGTAAAACTTCAAGACTAACTCAAGGTAGCGGGTAACACCGCTCAAAGAAGACAAGATTGATTGTCGTTCCAGATGCGGATGGGGTGCTGACATGGTGGGAATTATAATTGATTTTTCATTTTGTAGATATCAGTTAGTTCCGACTCAAAAATTATTACGAAAGTTGAATTATTCAAATTGACGGCTCTCTCTGAATCTAAAGCACGTTAAATTCAATGGTGAGCTCCGTGTTCAAGGAGCTGCATGGCAATGGCGTTCGAGTTGCCCCCGTGAGTTGCTAGCATTAAGGGTGTAACACCATTGTTGTTTCGAATATTCACATCCGCACCATGGCAAAGCAAAGATTCAACAACCATAGTGTGACCCTCCAAGACTGCCCTCATCAATGCTGTTGAACCATCAATGCTGTCCTTCTCGTTTACACTGGCCTGGTTATAGAGGAGCTGCTCCACTATACTAGTCTGCTCTCTAGTGACTTCCGTTCCACACATAAGTGCTGTAAGCCCCTGTTCATCTTTTAAATTCACATTGGCGCCACTAGCAAGCAGTTCATGCACCACAGCCCCATGCCCTTCCCTTACCGCCAGCATCAGAGCGGTGTGCTCAGCGGAATCCCTTGTATTAGGATCCGCACCATTCTCGAGTAACACTTTGACTACTCTCTCTTGACCGCTTGATGCGGCTCTGATTAATGCCTTTCCTCCAGTCTTATCCTCTGATGCGTCTGCCCCGTGCCTTAGCAGCAACAGCACCGTTCCCTCATGCCCTCCTTCCGCCGCAAGTGATAATGGTCCATCCTCATCCGTCGGACCAATCAGAGCCTGAGTTTCCAACAATCGATGGACTATTTTTTCTCGTCCCCTTCGAGCTGCCATGAATATTGCCGTACGCCTAAATCGTCTCTTGCATTTACATCTATTCCACGTTCGAGCAATAACTCAACAACTGGCTCATGTCCCTGCTCAGCTGCCCACATAAAAATCTTTCTACCTCGATCATCTTTCGCTTCTGCATTAGCACGTCGGCTAAGGAGTAGCTTCACTGTTGAGAGATGCCCTCCGCTGGCTGCACATAACAGTGGAGTCCGACCCAAGCCATCACGCTCGGCGAGTTTTGATCTCTAAAATCTCCAAGTCCAGAGCCCACTGGCAAGAGCCCGATCAACCCATAGGTCAAGTCCGATATAGGAAAAAATATGAAGCAAAGTCCAATTCGTTACCGAGGAGCTCCAGTATGCTTTTAAAAGACCATTTTTCTCTCAATAAGCCTCCCACCATTTTTAAGAAAGGGAGATTTACCGTTCAAATCACTTTCGAATCGGCGAAGAATATGATTTGCATGTTGGCCTACGTGTCGTGCATGATCTGGCCAATGCTTCACAGCGTAACTCATAACCGGGAATTTTGTATTGAGAGACTCATGGTTGGTATTAAAGCATTAACAATACGACTCAATCTAAGTCAGATATCGTAAATAGTTTGTGGCAAGCTGAAAATGAACACACTCCTGATTCAAACGGAATTCTTCTAAGACGAGCTCCTCATCGAGTAGGTAGTCCCGGGCTGACTGATGATAAGACTGATTGTTTCGTCATGAACTCTAAGGAATGTCCCACAGTGAACAATCAAGTCGTAACAAGCTTGATCACGACTTATTATGTCTTTTGCAGGCCTGGTGTCTGGTTCGGTAAGATTCTGCAATTCTTGTAGTTCTTGGAATTTTTGTAATGGTCAAATGGCCATTGCAACCCAATGCAAGAAACGAGCGCATGAGTTTAACCGTGTGGAATCAATCCTAACTAGCATCCGAGTATAAATAGGATCTAGTCGACTTGAAAGCCTCTCAATCGTTTGCAAGATATCTGTACATGTCTTCTGTCGAGACATGTCTTCCAATATGGAAACCCAGCCATAGGAAAGTTCCATCTGATTTTTCGAGAAGCTTTTTCTCTATATACGGCCGGATATGATCAAAGCCATGAATCGGTTGTTTCCTCATTCGCTGTCATTCCTAGCCCGATTCGGCCTCGGATAAAGGGGGGGTCGAAGAGGTTTATATTTAGTTGACTTTTGGGGGGAACCCCTATTCCCTTCTTCAAGTTTCAGTCTTGGAATAATACTATCCTTGTCTTGAGTCTTTTATCTTTAGATCTTCCTACCTAGCTATCCTTGTGAAAGGAATATTAACCACCCCTAACAGTTTGATTCCTGATATTTTAAGGTTTTGATATCACTGCTTAAGTGGTTATGGCTTGTTGCTGCTTGTCCCGTCTTGGATCACCTTGGAATATCATATGCCCCAAAAGACGACAATTGGCCGTATATTGGAGAAAGTGGAGGTCAATTTTACTAGCATCATCATGTTTTATGGAGCATTCCTATTGTCCTGATTCTGAAGGCATCAACTACTGAATCAGTTAGCACACTCAACCCCCTTATTTTACACATCCATCTTGTATTTAGAATGACAAAGTTCAAGTCCTGTCCGATGATCCCATTGATCTATCTCCGTACTAGTGCGTACAGCTTTCCTCGAAATCGACACTTTCCTTGGTACTCGAGTCCACGGGGGTAAAAAACCCATGTGACTTGGCACGTGCGATATTCTCCTCAGGGGGCTCTCTGGGTATCTTTTCTCAATGGCATTTGAACAACCTGCTCAAGTATTTTCAAACAGATGGGAAATTTACCAAAGAGCCTTCCTCTTTATATATTTAGACTTGATAAGGATATGTGGGTGATGGGTGACATACATCTCACCCCGTTCTCACCTCTATCACCCAGTCTACAAAACTCTCACCCATATCACCCACACTCACCTAGAGGGACTTGAATTGCCACTTTAAGGCGATACAAGCCAATGAACTATTAGCCATCTGGATATATGTGGCTCGAGTACGGCTGAGCGGACGGGAAGCCCTGTTCTCCGCACCCCGTGGTCTTATGTGGTTAACTTGATATGGAAGGGGTCTATTCTCGGCGGTTGTGGGTTTTGAAGCACTTGAGTGATGGTAGAGCGGACCTCGGGATGTTTGTTAGCGATCCGTGTGAGGGGTGTACACGTGATGTACTGACTGGACGGTAAAAATTGACTAATTGGAGGCGTGGGTGGTGCAACGGTGGCTATCATGGCAGTGGTGTTAATAATCGAAATGAAGATCACGCCACATGTGCAGATTTTGCAACATCTGAAGATTTTTCATGTTTCCATTAAGAATTATACTTCGCTTAATTAAATAAGGGTCAGCCGGCCCGCATGTAATCCGAATTGTTACTGGTAGGCAAAAATTTGAATTTTGCAACATAATAAGTCTGGAAGGCATCACATCTCGCGTACGCCTCTTACTTTCGCTTGGATAAATTAGGCCGATTCTGCAATTTTGACAGCCCATTGCGCAGTATATAGTGGGTAAGATCCTGGAAACGACCGACACATGTATAAATCTGCAGATTCCCATCAGTGAATATATTGGAGTATATAACCATGAGACTCTGCACCACTCAAGGGCTAGCACAAGCTATGCCATTCATTGCTGGGCTGGCTTTCATCTTACCTGTCCTAGCAGATGGAAACCCATTGGCAACTGAAGACCAACGAGACCTAGATGAACTGGTCATCCAAATCAACCAGAACTATAGCTTTCCTGTTCTTTGGGCGGAAGCGAAAGCCGCCTACGAGACTGCGCATGGTTTTCCGATTAGCGATGAAGCAGAGTCCACTTTGGATGCAGCAATTGATGAATTGACCGTGAGCGCTATTCAAAAAGCTGTGAATAGCGATCCATATCACCCAAAGGTGTACTGGGTTGATTCTGGGCCACGCACGTGGTTTGGTCTCAATGTCCCCGGTGGTCGATACTCATATGACAATCCAGACTGTATTTATCGTACCATTCCTATTGATGGTAGCTTGGATTATGTCGTAAAGGGCTACCGCCACACACCCGGGCCGACGGATGTTACTTTTTCCTTGATTAGCGACCCGAACTCGCAAAATACGATAGCCTCTTTGAGTGGCGGTGACTTGGTCGTTGATGCCGATGGTACTTATACAATTACCATCAACAGTACGTCCAGTGACGGGCAAAATCATATCCAGTCAACAACACTCGCAAATCAACTCCTTATTCGGAACGATTTGGGGAATTGGACAACCCAAAAGCCGGACAATCTTACCGTCGAGCTATTCAATGACTCTTCAAATCACTCTACGCTCACCGTTGACGATATCGTCAGCACTGCAAAATGGAACCTCCAAGAATCAATCGTGGATTACGGCATAGGCGCCCTCGGCATCAAAACAACGGTCTATAGCGTGAACACGCTGTCCACACCGAGCCAGTCTAGCTCTCTAGGTACGTTGACATCTCAGGCCTCGTCGTTTGGCCATTTCAATATTACAGCCGACGAAGCTCTAGTGGCCACATTAAGTCAAGGCGTTGCGGATTATTTCGTATTTCCGGTGACGAATCCGTGGATGATAACCACTGAGCCGGGGACCCATCAGGACAGTCTTAACAATTTGCAAGCTGTTGCCAATTCCAACGGCTCCTATACCTTTGTGGTATCTGTTGAAGATCCTGGGGTATATAATTGGATCGACACTGTGGGTCTCTATGAAGGTACTATCATGGTGCGTTGGCAAGGCCTTCCTACCTCTTCGTTATCTTCATCGAATGTTACCATTGATGTTACTGTCATTCCTTTGGCGGATCTTGATACTTTCCTCCCAAGTGACACACGATATGTTACAACGAATGAGCGTGCGATACAACTTGCTGAGCGTGTCAAGGGATATTCTCAGAGAGTGCAAGTCTAGGCGGTAAAGAAAATATGTCTCCAACATTCTCAGCTACCTGACGCCCAAAACCGTGGAGGCTTGATCGCTGCCCAGTTTAGTTCTGTCCGAAGTTGGGCGTTTCGGGCTGAAATATCGAGGCCAAGACGGAGGAAATATGAATAGAACACAGAACTTCCATATTAAAGCTTCGAGAGCGAGATCTGAATAAAGTACACTTTCAAAAGCTCCAGCAAGCGGAAAGATCATCACAAATCCTGCTACCTAATAGACCTAGTCTCCAATATTCTCACCCGCATCACCCAAACTTTCCCCGGGGGTGCTTTCCTTGCCTTTTTAACGTGAAGGGCTCAGAGAGAATTGGCCGTGCGATGTTTGTGGCTTTTGTGCATCCAGTAGTTGGGTGGGTGTCGCCCGGGTGAGAAAGGGGTGAACGCCGCTTCAGCGTCGCACGACCGAGGGTGATAAGGTGGAGTGTTCAATGGATGGGGTGAGATTCGCCTCTGGGTGTGCAGCTACTACACAGATCCTCTTAGCTGAGCCCCCCGATATAGCTTCATTGGTCTCCCCCAACCTGGCTGAAATAGTAGTCTCTTGGCACGCAGTTCTTGATCAAAATCAATAGCAAGGCAGACCTCAAAGTCGCACTAGGCGAAGATGCAGAGCGATTGTACGGAGTAAATGCCTAAGCCTTGTAGGATTTGCCAAGGCCAAGGCAAGAGTAAGCCTTATACCGGTTTTGTTAAAGCGTCATACTCTAGCGTATTTTGTTCATACACCCTCAATAACCTTACTAATACTGTGTGGAAGGGCCATGGTTTTCCCAGCAAACGCCACGATCAATTGATGATTTACAAGAATGCCACACCAGAATCGTGGTCTTCCCGCTAACACCCTATGGTTATCACGTATCGTTAACACGCAACATTGCCTGTTTATCCGATAAGGTCCTCGGATCGAGCCCGGGTCTGGTCACTTCTCTTTTTCGATTTTTGGAATCTCTGATTGTTTCTCTGTCAATTCCACTCAATTCTCTATACCTCACCCCCGATGTGGTTGGTTTTTCGCATGGTATCAAAATCTGTTGGTGTAGTTAGTTATGGTGTATCGTTAATACGCAATATTGCCTGTTTATCCGATAAGGTCCTTTGATCGAGCCCGGGTCTGGTCATATTATTTTTTAGGTCTTCACTCTGTATGGATGATTTGTATGCCCCCTTTTTTCTTTTTTTGGCCCTCTAGATATATTTTTTTCAGTTATTTATAAAGCTAGTAGGCTATATCTATGACAGTAAGTAAAAATGATAAAAGATAGCGATGGCTTAATAAAAGAGAGGAGAAAAAAAAGACGACAGCTGCAGGGTTCGAACCTACGCTCACGAATGAACTAGATTTCACTAGTAAGAGTTAGTATTATTACTCGCATAACGGAAAGGTTTGTACCCACAGTCTAGCGCCTTAACCACTCGGCCAAACTGTCCTATTTTGGGGGAACCAGGAGCTTTTATATACATATTGAAAAGGGCAACAGTGATGTATCAAGAACGACGCCAACCAACATAAAACTCAAGTGCTAGTTAGTAGTGGGTACTTATTATCACCCTTGGAAAATAACCTTGGAATGCTATCTCTCAACCCACTGGTAGACATATAGGTAACCGCTTGCTTAATCAGGACTAGCTCTGAGTAAAGCCACCAGCCCTCATCCGATTGCCAATCCTTCAATCCTTACTTCCACAGAACCACCCCTCTCGAGTATCATAACCGTCATGCGACCCAGAACTATTGAACAATCTCCGTTGTCAATCTCCTTCACTCAATGTCTCTTTGAATTTCCCAGTATTCAACTTCTGTTTGAATTTGGACGCGGATGCCAAAATTTCTCCACTATCATCTCGATATGCACCACCGATGAATGGTTCTAACTCAGCGCTGACATTTCTGATTCTTTTGTGAATAAAAAGATATCTTCTCTTTCGCTGACTGATCACCTCCAAGGGGTCGCCGGAGAACGTATCCACAAAATTATTTGAAATGGCAACCCCTTTCCATGTGCAACTAGTCGAAAATTGAACGAAAATTTCTTCTCCATTTTCATTACGTATGGCGATCCGAAGAGCAAACCGAGTACCTGGATCAGCCTCATTGGCCATTTTGCATATGCGTTAGGGTGACGCTCGCCGGTGGGTGCTAGCTCAGCTTTGACGAAAAACAACATTTGACATCGGAACTTGCAATCAGGTGGCGCTTCAGGGATGTAGAATAATATATAGTACCTAGGTAAATGCAAAAGCTATAGAAGCTAACGCAGCCTTTCTTGATTTCGCTCCCTTGAAATTGGTAACCTGTCAATAACTCAACCTTGGAAGGCTCCTCTTCCAAGAGAGCTTATTAACCTCTGTCTGTGGACGAAGGATTGCTGCTGGCTTCTCAGGAATATGTGGCTCAAGCATTATACTACCTTTCGAAATCGCATCATCCAAAATATCTTCAGTCACCAACATTTGAAGTCCTTATTAGGCTCGTCTAAATCCGTAAAATTGGCTGAAGGTGGCGAGCCTGCACTCTCCAGTGCTTGTTGCGTTTTTGTTTCAGAAAGTATGATATGACCGATACTTTCTCCTGATGTAAAGGTAGGCTGGGTTTCTTTAAGCTCTTTGAGAAGCGAGTGGACCTGCCGCATAGTATCACTTGGAATGGCACCACGATTCTGTTGACGGGATTGTGAAATCCTCCTGCCAGGACCACCAGGACGTCCAAATTGTACTCGCACAGCATGGGCAAGGGCCAGTAGACCAAGTCTTACTGAACCTCCACTGCATTGTGCAAGACGGAGAATATCTCTATCCTTTGTGAAGCCTTGCCTAGAGAGCCATATCCTAAGTGTTGGATCAAGCTTCTCTATTTCACGAGAAAGGGGTAGATCATACCCAGAACGCTCGTCGTCCCATCCACGGATAATCAATAGAAGTGTGAGGGCACTTTGGTAGAAGGCCGGAAAAAGCTTCACGTTTGTCATTGAACTTACAAACCTAAACAAAACTCCCAGTTTCTGTGCTACTAGCCCCCTTATTTGCCCACATCCTGACAAGCGGCGCAGGGGATCGTATAAAGATTCGTTCAATAGTGCTGCCCCTGACTTTTAACCAAATTTTGAAGTCAATACCTTGGAGATGCAAAGTAAGACTATGTTGTTGGTTATTGTGCTCTTCGTTTTGTCTGGTAAAAGCCATATTTTCTGCGAGTGGACCACAAAGAAGGATAACTCGTAGCTTACTGATTTCGATCAGGTTTTGAGTCCATGCTGAAAGCATTCCAGTGCAGGGAGTGGAAGGCCCACCTGCTTGGTATCCAGAATCACTCTGTATCTTTGAAAGTTCGATGCCCATATCAGAGAATTTCTTTCAGTAAATCCGGTTTTCTTTAGCCCAAATGCAATAGGGTTCTCATCGCCATCCACATGAGAATGGATACTATCAAACATGATACCAATGAATGCTGCTGTAGTTCAAAATGGCATTGCCAGATCTTCTGGGCTACAAATAGCATCTTCCAATAGTGAAATAGACACTTGTCTCCACCAATCTTGAATTAGTATTAATAGCAATAGCGTCTGACTATAGGGGTGTGAGTAGATATGTGCAGAACTGTGTATTGCAATATAGTGATGACGGTCGCCATACCCTATGTGTTATAATAACAACCCTGGAGTACATACTTTGATACTACGTCACATACAGGAGCGCATAGCATGGGTAGTCCCCCACGAAAATAGATACAGGTGGAACTTGAAGCAAGACGACACCAGGCTCAAGTGCTAATCTTGTGGATTCAACAATACCTTCCTTCCACTCACTTTACCCTCATGCAGTAAATCCAATGCTTCTTGAGTGGAATCCAGCCCTCCTTGAAGCCAGAGCGCAGGGTTGGGCCATACCGACCGGTTCTTCAGGGCTTCTGGCAAATAACTCTCCAAGAACCACTCACGCAATGCTCGGTTTTCTTGTTGGGAAACAAGGGTTTCGGAATATCCCGCCCACTTTTTCCGTACATTGGTAGGTATCAGATCATCTCCAGGGGAAGGACTGGTTGAGAAGAATTGGCCGCCGGTTTCTCGAAGCAACTCAACGATGATTTGCGTGGTTGTCTGGGAGCCAATAGCCTCGAAGATTCCTTCGTAAGGCCCATGGGCTCGTATTTCTTGGATAATGGCTTCTTTAGGCTGGCAATGGTCGATGATGTAGCTTGCGTTGCGCTCCTCGACCAGCTTTTTATTCGCGGGCGATGATGTAGTTACGACCTCGTAACCAGCATCGGTAGCATATTTGACGGCCAATCCTCCAACTGCTGATGACCCACCGTACACGAGTACTCGCTTTCCGTTAGCCTGTGCTTTTCCGGTAAGCGGAGGCAAAGACAAGCCCATGTAAATGTTTAGGGCAGAGATGACGGTCGCCAGGTTGGCGATCACCCCAGAGGCATCCTCAAAGGTGACATCTTCTTCCAGTCTCAATGTATTTTCCTCTAGGGCCAATGCGTATTTCTGAAGTGCTCCAAACTTATTATCACCCCCAGCCTTGCCCCAGCGGGCCACTACCACTCGATCACCGGGTTTGACCGAATGAACATCAGGCCCGGTAGAGATGACTATCCCAGCAAATGTGAATCCAACAATAAGTGGGAATTGGGGTTGGAACATATTAGACCTTGACGCGATCCAAGATTAGTGGCACGCTCTTATAGACGTTAGTCCAAACACGTACCTTTGAAGTTTTGCGTCAATTGGGTTGAAGTTGACAGCTTCAACCTGGACTAAAAGTTCACCGCATTCTGGAATCCATTTCTCAATGGTATCAACTTCGATCAAGCCCCCGGGTTTCTTGATCCAAGCAGCTTTGTTCAAAATGTTCGATGTCATCGTACACATCACATGCAAAAAAAAAGATCAAATACGAATAAAAAAGATGGAATTTCAGTAGGGAAGGTGAGGTTCCTCAATCAAGCTAGCTAGTGAACTAATTAGAGACATTTTTGGATTTATCATCAAAGGGCTTTCGGATTTGTCATCGAAAAGCATGAAATTTTGCCGGCTAATTACTGTATGAAGATGGAAAAATTTCGATGTGTTGTAAGAAATTGTTAGGCAGCTAGTCACATGATTGGGTCACCTGATATTCTATAAGCGCTCGTGCGCGCGTCCGTTGAGAGTTCTGCCGGGCGGTAAACAACATGGCCGCGTCAAGACAACCAATGACAGTACGCGCCAAGGCGTGACCCACTTTCATAGATCGCTCTCCTAAATAGGCAGGCGTGTTGTGTACTTCATTCACTTGTCTACCTTGTTCGTTTACTTTTGTCCAGGTCTTTCAGACTTTCTTTCCATCCACAACTCTCCTACGCTTCGCATCTTTTTCCGAAAACTCACAAAGTGCCCATCCCCGATCCCCCTTTTCATCTTAAGAGTAAGTTGAATTGGACTACCACTTGGTGATGAACAGGATGGGGAACCGTCAGAACGTTCGACCTGGGACCGGCCAACAAGCCCGAAACCAAGCCCGTGCCGCCCAGCGTGGCCCTCGCCGTCCCCGCCGAAACCGACCTGGACAGAGCCAACGAATCCAGCTCCTCCGTCAGCGCAATGCCGCCGTAAGTGTCAAGTCCCCATGAAAACGTGACTGCAATATGTCTAACAGCCACCATAGAACCACGGGAGCCGCCACAATTCCGACATCGATGCCCGATTGGATGCTGTGAATCGCTTGGCTCGCGAACTGGACCAGCTCGAGCAGCGATTCAGGCTCGCCGATGTAAGTAACATCAAGCCTGCGGATTAGGATTAACTCGAGAGTGCTAATATTCTATTCACGGCTTAGCGTTCAACGACCATCCAACCGCGGCCTGCTAACCAGAGCAAATTTCGCCGTGATCTCGGCAGAGATCGCCCTAACAGCGCCGAGGACGCTCAGGGCCTTCTGGAGGTGACAGGGGAGACCCTTGATCCCAGGGAAGCCCAGCGAAACCTCGCGCTGGAGTCGCGTAGCCTCAATCCCAAGGAGGAGACTGATGTCAAGGCCGCTGTTGAGGGACCTGCTCGGAATGCCGGTGCTGGAGAGGGGGACGTTGCTATTGATAAGAATGGTTAGAAAGACAATTAGAAAGACGGTCTGAAAACTACCTAGCCAATCCAGAATATTCGCCTAGCTCTGTGGGATGAATATGTACTACTTATCATCATGATAATGATCCTCTATAAGTGTATCGGTGAGATGTGATGTAAAGGAAATGAACTGCAAGCTAAATTCAATTCGAAGGTCTAAGCACGAACAAAACAAGCGTGAAGAAGGAAGAAAGAAAGAAAGAAAGAGAGATCAACAAAAGAAAGAAGTGGTGGATGGAGAGGTACCAACCATGTTGTCCCCTTCTGCCTTTCCTTCCGCCAAGCCGATGCCACCATGTATAACAAACGCCAAACTCAATGATCGCAGAAACCTACCCAATGACTCAATGAGCAAAATATTGGAAAAGATACATGCATTTACCGCTGATAGGAAACACCACCCGAATGCTCGCCGCATCTGTATTATCGACGATTTGAGGCGCTCCGCCCCGAGCGGGTCAGTCGATTCGTTGTACGATCGAGCACATTGATGAGAGGAACAACGTCGCGACAGGTCCGAGTCGCGGGAACGCGATTGGCCGCTCTGAAGTTTGTGACCCAATTCCGGTACCAAATTGTTTCATACATCCTCACCATCGTCATGGTGCCATCCGGCCCCGCTGTGATCGTGCGAAAAGTCTCCTCCTGAATCGTATAGACAAATGCAAGAGCCACGTCTAGCACCATCTGCCGACGACGCGTCCTGCTTCTCCTATGCGCAGTAATAAGAACCCCCGCTGGAAGGGGCTCGGCGTTGATCGCTACGCGCTTGTCCGAACACGATTTAATCGTTGCATACAAGATATCCAGGATTCGGTTGAACTGGCCTGCTGCCTCCATTTGGGGGCCGGCATGGATTAGCCATTCCTTGAATGCAGTTAATGCATTCCATGTGAGCGCATAGGATGCAGCTACTCCCACAGTCACCGCGGCACCTGCACCAGGGACTGGAGTCAGTAAGTTGAAATTGCATGCGGGTATCGTTGCCAGAGCGCGAACTGACACAACATCACCCATGTACATGGCAGCTCCAACTGGCGGCCAGGCCCAGCCTGCACTGCCGTCAGGATTCAGTGAAGTGTTGCTGACAGTATTGCAATTCACATCACCAGCAACTGTGTTTTGCTGCATCCAAGGGAGCAGCGTGTATCGGTGTGGGTTTCGTAGTACAATCACTCGATTAAACGCAGACCCCCTAGACATACTGGCTGTAGCGACGAAGTTGATAGACCAAGTCCGTAGCCTGGACGCTGATTCGACATCAATCCAGGAGGCCATACTATAGATCTGCTGCCGGCTGATTTGCCCACTATAGTCAATCACTGGCATCGCAAGATAATTAGGAACGGTACTGGTAAGATGCAGGGTATGAATTCGTTGAATGTACGCCTTCATTGGCCGCGCACGGGAAGCTGCAATACCGAAAATGTAGACATAATTCGGATATGGCGTGATACCGTATACAAGCCGCTGGGGCCACTTAAGGCGACCAAAGGGAAGACGCTGAATGACGCCCACAGCGACGTCTACCCCAGGCGCGTTATCGCCTGCGATCTCCAATGCCTCCAGCAGGTAACTCCTCCGGAGCTCAGTGAATCCACTTTCCGTGATGATCCCACCTTTGAACTTGCAAAGGAAAGCGAAGCACTGAGTGCATCGACATATGAGCGGAAACTGATCGAGACGTTTTGGAGCATTGAATAACGGGATTCGTGCTGGTAGTGGTGGTGCGAATTGCGCTCCCACGAACAGTGTCGCTGCCGCTGCGATTGCCACTGCCCTTTGATGGGGGTAATGACCTTGGGTATAGACTCTCCGCATCCTGGCTAGTCTGACTGGAGTAAAAGCTGCCCTCATAGTTGCTCGATTTACAGCTCCCAGGACACCATTCACACAAATGTCGACAATAGTGTGAAGTGATGCATGGGTTCCCTCCTCAATCAAATGTTGCAACATGCTATCCACGACGGGATAAGGTAGCCCTGCAGCTGCCATGGTTTTGTAGACTAACCAGTCAGAATTCTTCGAGTATGGGAATCTTTTTAAAACACTACTCGACACATTCAAGATGTTCCGCTCCTTCACGATCTGATATTTCGAGCTACTTTATATACGAGAGCCGATGAGGATCAAATATGCGGCTGTCTAAGGGATCAATAGCTAATATGTGCGAGAGTGGCTCTAGAAAGAAATGCAAAGATAAACTGCACAAAAATAAACCGCAACTTGAATGGAAATAAAGACTCGAGTCAAAGAAGACACAAAGGAGGACTTTACATAGGTCCAAGATTCCAAAGTTGGCACGAGCGGGATAACCCCTGTCCCATTGACAGTGCGCCACAGGAGACCAACATTCTTTATAACAACCTTGGAAGGAACACCTACCTATTGTTAAAAGTGTGCATGATTTAAAACAAGACCAAAACTTCGGGGGGTGTTCAATTTAGAAAACATACAAAGACTACATATGTAGCCTTCCCAAAGCGTTTCATCTAGTCCTTTCAAATGATCCACCCATACTCTCGAATCCACTAGTAACAAGGAGCTCGGGAACATTGAACATTGAACAATGAATAGGGACTCAGATTGGGAAACTTTACTTTACATAGATCAACAATCCACTTGAAGAACATTTCCAAGGTTCCCAAAGAACGATTCCCGAATTACAATCCAGCTGTTTTGCTCTAACCTACTGAAGGAGCTGATCTAGCACAGCCGGACTGAGAGGCTTGTGAAAGAATGCATGCAGATTCTATGAAGGACGTTGCGTCCTTCCCCATCACATCGATGAGCATTGACTCCGTTCTCAATGAGCGTCACAATGAAGATTGTGACTTGTTCAAGGGTGCCGCCACACACTTCAAATGTCCTGGTCACTTCACCAAGGGCTGTATGAGAAAGAATGCCTGAGGAGATTTCCCTACTCAGATAGTCAGAATCTAGTGGTAATATTCAACAAGGATTTATACTTAGATTGATATAGACTTACACATAGACAGAGCGAAGCTTCTCACGAATCAAGTCCCTTTCGGCTTTGTCCAATCCCCAGAAAGATTATTCTGATAAAGGTGACCCTGGAACGCTTTCCCAAACAACGGTTGTATTAAATCCACCAGGAACAAGCGCATCGTCTGGCTATAGTCAGAGCTCAGGCACACCAGGTAAATGTCGCGCTTTAAAGGTCTTCAAAGCGCGCACCTCAACAAATGAGTTGTGGGATTTTGCCTGAGCAGCTCGAGTTTCGAGTGAGGCCCATTGGGTACCACTAACGGGGATTTGGCGGTAGATTCGCATGAAGGCTAGTTTTCTGTCAGGGTCGGATTTATCATAGCATCAGAACTTTGCTGCAGCATTAACAGGTCCAAATTTCCGTTCTCGGCCGATTTTGCTCAAAGAATGGTCGTGCTGATGGACCTTTGCCTGGATAACCCAAGTTTTCGGTTGTGGACCGACGGAAGTGTTGTTAGTAGTGACCTCAGTACCTTCCATTTCGACCATAAACTCACTTTCGATGGTAATCATTTTAGATCCGTCAAGATTTTTCTGTAAGTACATTTCGATGGGCTTCGTGGAATTACTGAAGGAAGTGACGTGTATTGATGAAGGTTGAAGGGTGCCCAGGTGAGGTTGGAAGCCCTGGAGGGAATGTTGATTAAGTGTCAGAATTGCGTCATCTTCGATTGCTGCATGCTCTTTCCACGTCGAGTTGGAAATTAACCCAGGAGCGTAGTGGTATTATGAAGGAACGGTGGATGGCACTCGAAATAGTATGGTGTTCTGATGTTCGAAGTTGAGGGAGGGCTTCTTCAATGACTTTCTTGGCGTACAGCTTGTAACCTTTCGGGGCCATTTTGATAAGACCTGTTACCTGCCTAGGTGTGACTATCATCCCAAGTCAGGACTGTCATCATTTCATCTGCACTAAATCAACAAAATTTCACTCACAATTCCAACCTCAAGTCAGAAAGCGTCTTACCTGTACCAGATGAATGGTAGGAGCGTAGGTTGAGAGAGGGATGGGGGAAAAAGAAAAATATCATCCTAATAAAACTGTAACCAGGGGATACGATAGAATTGAGCATATGTTCCAAGGTTGGCTTCATTCAAAAGCTACTACCTAGTAGTCAACATCACGGAGAGGTCCATGCTCCTCGCTGTTGGATCTCCAAAGGAGACCCCGGCCAACATACCGTGACCAGCCGGGTATGTGATCTGCCTCACAAAGAGGCGCATATCTAGTCCAAAAGCCGGGACTTTTCATCCTTGGTGGGCAGCATCTCGGGCACTATCCCGCGGTTTTTGACCAGCTGCACCATTGTTTCCAGGCTGATCTCGGCGATGGCCTTGGCCACCACCTCGATCAGCCTGGCCACCACGATCGCGTCGACCAACCCAAGTCAGTAACATCTAGACGTGGTATTAGCACTGAAGGCTTGCGGGAGACGCTTGGTATTAACTTACCGCTCCTGTGGACACTTGCTCCAGATACTCAGCCACAGCCCGATCCGATATCCAACGGGCGATCATTATCATGCCAGCAACCTGAATGCCGCGGCCACGCGACATCTAGACGTATATTAGCACTGGGCGCTTGCAGGCGACGCTTGATATTAACTTACAAATTCTCCGAACAAAACTTGCCGCAGATACTCAGCCACAGCCCGATATATCCAACGATGGGTCATACTAGTCATGGCATCGAAGGAGGAAATGCCGGGAAAACGCAACATCTAGACGTATATTAGTACCGAAGACATTTGCAGGCTAAGCAGATATTAAATTACCAACTCTTGCCACACCCGCAGCTCCTTGTAATATGCAGCCCGACCTATCAGCCTGGCTACAAAGTTTCGGGAGTCTGCATTGGGGCGCCGCAGGTCCTGAAGGGCCTATAGTGCTGTTAGTAGGAACTTTCCACATGTGAATCGAGACTTATGTACCCATGCGAAGTATTCGAGAAGAAGTCGCATGTGCTCGACTTGTTGACGACGACGCTGGTAGTATTGGGGCTCGTCGGCGGCGTTGGCCTCCTGGCCTCGTTCAGCTTGATCTTGCTGGTTGGTCTCCATTCTGTGGACTGATGGAAGTATTGAGGGTGTTGGGGACGCGAGAGAGGATGGAGAGAGGAATATGAGATTTGAGACATGTAACTTAGGCTACCGCGAGAAGTGAAGCAAAGAGCGATATCTATGAAAGTGGGTCGCGTCTTGGCACGTGGTGTCATTGGCTGTCTTGACGCGGCCTTGTTGCTTACCGCCCGGCAGAACTCGATAGCGCACCTGCAGCTCACAGTTATGGCGGTAAATAGCGCCCACCGCCCACTATCCCCAAATTAAAAGCCGGCAGAAAATTAAAAACTGTATTAATCCCGTTCCAGGTAAAATAAGTTGGGGAATAATCAGAACCATGACCTAGTATTCTTACCTTTCAAATTCAATCAAAATTTGAAGCGTTTACTATCAGTTTTACTACCAATCTGAATTCATATTAGGCATGTCAAATATTTGAATTCTTTTAACCACCTAGGCACTATTGATTATAGATCTTTGTTACTACCTCTATTGCCTAAATTGAAGTTGAACTGATCTTACAGCTTCTTTAAATGTTTATGTTGGTCTGGCTTACTTTATTGCCCTACTACCTAGGTAGTGAGTCACATGTGCATGGTCACCTTATTGCTGTGCATATGTGATTTCTTTTTTATCTCCAAATTTTATGAGGGCTGCAGAGCTTCGGCTAATTACCAAAGACGCACTTCCAATATTTAAATCGTCATGTTTTTGTTGATCTCCCCCGTCTCTATAATAGAAAATTGGGAGGGTCCAAGAAGTAAAGGTACCAAAGAGTACAGGCTAAGAAATTAGCATTAAAAACTCAGCAAAGTTTTGCGGGAATGAATAATACCTCTGTTTGCGGGAGTCAAAGTCCATACAAACGGAGTGCATACTACAGTCGACTTTACAATCTCAACTCCCGTCTGAGGCTTAAGTCAGTATGGATTCAAGTACATACCTATCTTGTAATGACGGTAGTCTGTGCCTTTAAAATCTCATCCAAAAAGAGTAAGTGAGCGATGGCCGCTATGGGCTACCACACCCCGACCAAATTGAAGGTACTGCCTGGCGTACTTTCCACCTAGCTACCAGTTCTAGGATGGACATATGAATTACTTTGAAATTTCTGAAGCTCAATAGTCTTGAATGAAATGAATTCGGGATCAATGATCATGCATCATGCAACGTAATCCATAAACAAAAAGGTATATCTCTATAAACAAGCGACTTTTGAACAAGAAATAAAGTCTAAAAAAGTCTATATGCAAAGAAAAAGAAAATGCTGTATGCGCTTATGCATATGCTTATGCGTCCTCAGCGTGGTAGGTACCCTGCTCCTTCTTGCGACCTCCAGCACCCTCATCCTCCCAGTCATGGCGACGGGGGATCTCAAAGCTGCTGCTCTTCCAGGGCTTGACCTTCTGCACGTACATGTAGTCGAGCTCCTCGAGGGTACGACCCTTACCCTCGATAACGAAGAAGTAGACGACGAAGATAGCGACGAAGAGGCAGCCAGCGAAGACGTAGCCGTAGGCAAAGTCGATAGCGCTGGTGATGAAGGAGGTGAAGAAACTGATGAGGAAGTTCCAGGCCCAGTTGGAGGCGGTGGCGAGGGCCATACCCTTGGCACGGTACTTTGAGGGGAAGAGCTCGGCGACGATGGCCCAGATCATGGGGCCCCAGGTCATGGCGTAGGCGGCGATGAAGAAGCAGGTGACGACGATCATGCCCTTTCCGGCGCCGGGGGTGTTCTCGGGGTGATCGACGTCCAGCACGAAGTGGCCGATGGAGGCGAAGATCATGAACATGACGAACATGAAGGCACCGCCGGCGATGAGGGACTTGCGACGGCCGAAGTTCTCGACGACGTAGAGGCCGCCGAAGGTGGTTCCGAAGTTGACGGCGCCCAGGATGCACTGGGTGATGAAGGAGTTGGAGATACCGGCGCCCTTGAAGATGGTGGTGCCGAAGTAGAAGAAGTAGTTGGAGCCGGTCAGCTGCTGCAAGCTCTGGAGGGCCATGCCCAGCAGAATACGGTAGAGCATGCGGGGGGCGGTGATGAACTCGTGCCAGACCTGGGCCTCGGACTCGGCCTCGAACTGCTCGCGGATCTCGTCCATTTCCTCGAGGATGCGGACGTGGTTCTCGGGGACACCGTACAGCTTGGCCAGGGTGCGCTGGCAGCTCTCGACCTTGCCGTGACGGAACTCGAAACGGGGGCTCTCGGGGAAGAAAGCCATGCCGCCACCGAGGATCAGGGCGAAGAGGAAGGTAAGGCCAAGGGTGATACGCCACTGGGCGGTACCGGACAGAGTGTTGGTACCCAGGTTGATACAGTAGGCCAGGAAGATACCCAGAGTGACGAACAGCTGGTAGCAACTAATCATGGCACCACGGACGTGACGGGGGGCACTCTCACCCTGGTACATGGGAACCAAGAGGGAGCAAGCACCAACGCCCAGACCGGTGATAGTACGACCGACGACCATCTGGTACCAGTGACCAGCGGGGGCGGAGATTTGAACGATGAGACCGATGATCAAGACGAGGTTCCAGAAAGAGATGGACCACTTGCGGCCAATCTTGTCGGCAATGGGGGCACCAACCAGGGCGCCGACCAGAGTACCAATGGAAAGCATACCAACAATGAGACCAGAGCGGACATCGGTGAACTGCCAGCTACCGTCGATGTACTGACCGTAGCGTTTCAGGTAGTTATCCATATCTTGGAAACCGGAAATCTGACCAGTATCGTATCCGAAAAGCAGACCACCCATGGAGACGAAGAGGGCCATGACCAAAGACCGCAGAGTGATCTTGGGAATAGGGGTGTCCACAACGGGGTTCATGGGCTTCTGCACCGGGGTGCTGGGGGAGGAAGTCTCATCACTAGGCTGATAAGCCGGGGTGATGGACTCCCTGTGAGGCTGGGAATCGTAACTCATGATGAGTTCCTGTGAATGGTCACTGTGGAGAATGGAAAGGCTCAAAGGGGGTGAATAGAATCAATATAAGAATAGGGTATAAGATGAGCCACCAGTGGACCAAGACAGGTATAGAATTAGAATGAAAGGAGGAAGGGTTTAATGCCCATGGGGAAAAGAAAAGGAAAAAGAAACGTCAACGTGCAGGGGAAACAGGGCCTTTTTGAATTGCTCAGGGACAAGAAAAAAAAAACACATCCGTCTCCATTCGCCGGGGGGACGAGTGGGGAGAGATTGTGGAGAAGCGACACGCGCGACGACGAGTAATGGGCTCCAAGGCACCAGAAGCCGAGTTGGTCATCGGGTCTCCAGTGAAATGACCAGGAAAGGAGCCGGCCGAGGTCGAGTCGCACGGCCCCGACGAATCCACTCGGAGACGAAAGAGCCATCCAGGAGATGAGACCCAAGAGCGGATCGGCTGTGGTTCGCCAGTCAGATGGCGGATAGCCGAGTCGGCCAGGGCAGGGGAGTCGGAACAGCGTCAGTGGTTAGTGGCAAACCCGATTATTTTCGAAGCCGAGTGACGTTCTTGGCTCGGGATCTGGGGCATTTTTCCATCATTCTGGGCCGAGAAGCATCTCGCTTCCAGAAGCTTTTTTTTCAAAATCCAGCTTCTTTCGGGTTCGCTACCATTGCGGATAAAAGATTTCTCATAGCTTCCCCTGAGTATTTTGTTGCTTTGATTTCAAAGAAGATTCTGGAGAAGATTCTCTCGGTGGGCCGTTTGTCATAGTAAAGCCGGTAGTTCCGCGACCCCAGGCCCTTCTCCGGACTATCCCCTCGAGTCATACCCGATGTGTGTCTCGGTGAAGTCTCTTACTCCCGGGGCACTCCATGGCCAACATCAATTCTGAGGGGTAATTGCGGAGTCTGGAGAGCCAACAACAAGGCTGCATGAGTGCCATTACGTCCCTGAATTCTGTTGATGCTGACATCAGGGTCTCAACCCAGGCCTTGCTGGTCATAATTTCCCATCTCCACCTCGCTGCCCAAGTCCATCTGAGAATGAAAGAAAGGAGAAAAAAAGTTTGTTTAGCTTGACTAAACAGTGCTCAAAATGGAAAGTGCTTAACAAAAAAAATCCACCCAAAAAGAGATTGAAATAAAATGCAAATAAAATCAAAATAAAATCAAAGTCAAATTGGATGATCTCGGCGATTGGCCGTCGCTGTGGCGCCGCCACACCCGAGACTTGGTTCAAAATACGTCACTGCAGAGTTTGCAGTGGAAAGCTGCGGATGTCATGGCTGTGCTTGGAATTTGCTCTGCTGATTTGATCTGCTCACCGGATGAATCAGTCAGCGTCTCTCGAGTTATTCCACTGGTCGTTTAGTCTTTTGACAGACGTTGAGCCCATCTCCTCATCTCCTCATTTTCTCTCCATCTTTTCTCCATGAACCACGCGAAACCCACCTTTAGATCCCACATGGCCAATCCCGCTGAGTAATCACGGAGTAGCTCTTATCCAAAACATTTTCGCGTTCACATCGCACTCTTTCTTCGGGAATCCGATCGGAGTTTCACGGTCGCAGTCGCGGCCTAATCGCGGCCCATGACCAACTGGTCCTTCGGTTGGAAGAACCCGGCCCCATCATTGGCGTCTTCACCCGCTGGTGCCACTATTTGAGAAATATAGGAAATTGCTCACATTCTGAAGAGATTTCTTACTTCAATGTTCAGATTTACTGTTAGGATTAACAGAAAACGTTGACACAGACCTACTATGTGGTGTTATAACAGGGTTGTTACAAAGCAGCCCCGAAGGCATTGATGAAGTCGTTTTTAACCTTTCTCGACTAATGACGATGTCCTCTACGAGCTCCAGTCGAAACACCCCATGTCTCCGCAACATTCTCGGAATCCCCAGGTGCCCACAACCTTCCATGAGCATAAAAACTTCAAGGGTCAAACATTTATCCCGGACGCGTCAGACGCCGCACTTTCAATGTTCGTGAACTTCGAAAGCCTTGTTTCTTTTACATCATTGATTCAACTTTCAAGGTTAGCTCAAATTGTGCCTCGTTCAAGTTATTCAAAGTTCAAGTTCAAGTTAGTTCGTGTAGTAGAATTCTCATCACACACTTTCAACATTTGAATATTGTATATCCAGTTTCACCACGACGTTCCAAGTTCAAGCTGAAGTTCCGAGTCGGGCTCAGACTGTAGACACGGCGGTTCTCCGCAGCTTGAAATGGCCCATCTTTGGGAGTTGCAGCCTAAGATTCTGCATTGATACCTCGGGGTCTTAGAGCTCAACATAGAGGTGGAACATTTTGAAGGTTCTGAGGTACCTGGTGAACCCTATAGTGCACTGTGTCTCGTCATGAGAGATGAGCCGCAATGATTAGCATACCTTCCTATTATGGGTTAGCTTTGTCTTCGTAATTCAATAAAATATTACCCCCTCAAGCCTATATTCCGGTGACTCTGAAGGGACGGTAACATTGGCGCGAAATTCAAAAACCACGCTAACCCTTAACAGGAAGGCGCGTAGTATACGAGCTGTTCTCGTCTAATAAAACTGAACAACACAGAGAGATGCCCATTCTATCAAATTTCATTCCAAATGAAGCATCAAAATTGACGTACTTCTATTATTCACTGAATATTACTATGTCCCATGAAACAATGCAACTCAAGATGTCGGACAACTGGCAGATCTGACCGATCGGCCGATCGGTCGTACTTTGGGATGTGTGATTGCTATAAGACATGCCTCTTCTCACCTACTCTCCTAAATCAACTTGAACTCCGTCTTTTCCATCACCTCTTCTAGTCACCAAGCTGCTACCGGTTGACAAAATGTCGCCTTTTTGGAAATGCCTCAAGTCATCTCCAAAAGTTGAGATCCATCTACATAGCCAAGGTACCGGGAGCTACGGGGCCTATACCACCGGCGATCTCATTGAGGGGTCAATCCAGATAGTTAGTGAGACCTATTTGACTCTCGACACTCTCCAAGTCACACTTCAAGGTACGCCACTTTCAGTCGCGGGAAAACTTCTATACCTACACAGCTGACCTTTTCAGGGAAATCCCAGGTCGAGATCGAACAGGTGACGCACTATTCACGATCTAAATCAAAACACGTCTTCCTTACGATTTCCAAGTCAATAATCGGGTCCAGTGGTCACCACTCAAACTGCCTGATAGCTGGCAAGACATACACTTTTCCATTCTTCTTCGAAGTCCCGAAACGAATCGCATCATCTTTCTGCCAGCACGCTAAAGCTAGCCCGGATGTCTTTGATTCCCACATGCAGCTCCCACCAACATTGGAAAGAGAAGGGCCTACCGAACTGGATGTCTTTGCGTCGAATGTAGCAAAGATTTCATACTCCATCCAAGTCTCTCTTTTCGCTTCAACGGAGGATTCAGAGCTACGGAAGCCCCTTGTTTGCGCTATTCAACCCATTCGAATACTTCCAATATCAATGCAAGATCCACTCCGTGAAGGGCTTGGAAGCCGATTTTATTGCACCCATTCTGAAAGGAAACTTAGAGCCGGACACCTAGGACCATCATTAGGAAAACTCATTGCCTTCGCATCTTCGCCCAAGCCGATAGAGATTGGATGCGGTGGGCTCAAGCAAGACAAATTCAATACAACCGTCACTCTGGGAATCCACTTCTATCCAGAAGGCAACGCAAGCCCCCCTCAACTATGTTCCGTCACAGCAAGCCTGGGCTCGATAACTTTCTATAGCGCGGAGCCCTGGGAAAATTACCCAGATGCCCTGATAGGGTCAGAATCATTCGCTCATGGACGTGGCATTTATTGCAAAAGCATTCATTTGTCAAAGCGATGCATCAAGTCGACTCCGTGGCTTTATCAGAAACCATTTATTTGCGAGGATAGTCCAGATCTGACCGAGGCCCAAACATCCCATTCATCCCACAAGGCTCGATATGAGGCTGAAATACTCGTTCCCGTCACAGTACCAACTGACAAGCACTTTATCCCGACTTTTCATTCCTGCTTAATTTCTCGTGTTTACTTCCTTGATATCACTCTTTCTTATCGTCATTCTCAAGCGCAACTTCTAAGCTCCAAGGCTTCTTTACGGCTTCCAATTCATATTTGTGGAAAACTTTGATTTGATGAGAGACGGGAGTTCAAAAATACAAAAATGCAAGAACAGCGGCAATAAGAGCGAAGACAGCGGCATAAGTATTTATTGACCTCTTGGTTAGTAGAAGCAATTGATCTGTCCGTCCCGGCGCAGCTGAAGTTGAGGACATAAGGTCTCTCGATGGTTCCATCTCGCTGTCATGGCTTGTCCGTTCGGGATATTCACGTATGATATCAACCAAGCGTGACCTCAGCTGTTCGGACAGTGATTTATCGACTCGGACCTTGCCATCTGGATCAGGCCCATCGCGAACCTCAAATACCTCGTGTTTTTGGTCGTATGGGGGCTTTCCGTGGGAAACATCCCTGTGCACGCAATGCGCGCAAAAGTCGCTCTGATCACAGTTCTTGCATACCCATGGATTCTTGATCAATTTGTGACACAGATGACATTCAGAAAAACAGCCAGCAACTTCGTCCCGAGATGGAACCTTTCCACGAAAGAAATAGGTCTGAAGTATGTAGCGCGCATTATGTGAGTCGTCGATGAAAAGCAGGAGTTGGCCTATTCGTCGAACGAGAGGCCACGGATCTCTAAACTCCCAATCAAGAAGTACGCTGGAAATCTCAAATATGGATTGACGAGCAGATATCTTTTGAGTCTCTTTGGGGGTATTCGCGCTTTCCGGCCAATATTTGGAAATTTCAAGCAAGAGAGTTTGATTTCCTGATACCCAATCCACGACAGTTCTGCCAGACGCGTCTGGAATAAAGGGGCTGGCACCAAGTTGAAGAAGTATTCTGGTGGTTTTTTCATACCCTAGACACGCGGCTGTATGAAGAGGTGTTTGTAGAGCTTTGTCCCGGGTATTTATCGCCGAGGCAAATTGCATGTGTGGAAATTGAGGAAGAACGAAAAGCTTGTCTTTGGAGGCCAGAATGTGAAGAAAAGCTTGGCCGAGCTCATTCATATGCAGTATGTCTGCGCCAAAGTCAAGAAGGGTCCCAATCGTGTCTTCATCGCATTTTCCGGAGACCGCTGCCAGAAGGGCGTTGCCGTATCCTCCACCCTGAGCATTGACATCCGCATGGGCATCAAGCAGCATCTGGACAATTTTTGGGATTCCATCATATGCCGCAGCTTGAAGGGCACTGCCATATTCTCCACCCTGAGCATTAACATCTGCATGGGCATCAAGCAGCATCTGGACAATCTTCCGGTCTCCACTCCATGCACCTGCTTGAAGGGCATTGCCGTATTCTCCACCCTGAGCATTGACATCCGCATGGGCATCAAGCAGCATCTGGACAACTTTTGGGTTTCCATCATATGCCGCAGCTTGAAGGGCACTGCCATATTCTCCACCCTGAGCATTAACATCTGCATGGGCATCAAGCAGCATCTGGACAATCTTCCGGTCTCCACTCCATGCACCTGCTTGAAGGGCATTGCCGTATTCTCCACCCTGAGCATTGACATCCGCATGGGCATCAAGCAGCATCTGGACAACTTTTGGGTTTCCATCATATGCCGCAGCTTGAAGGGCACTGCCATATTTTCCACCCTGAGCATTAACATCTGCATGGGCATCAAGCAGCATCTGGACAACCTTTGAGTTTCCATCATATGCCGCAGCTTGAAGGGCACTGCCATATTTTCCACCCTGAGCATTAACATCTGCATGGGCATCAAGCAGCATCTGGACAACCTTTGAGTCTCCATAATATGCCGCGGCTTGAAGAGCACTGCCATATTGTCCACCCTGAGCATTGACATCTGCATGAGCATCAAGCAGCATCTGGACAATCCTTTGTTGTCCATGAAGTGCAGCGGCTTGAAGTGCATTGCCATATTCTCCACTCTGAGCATTGGGGTCTGTCCCAATGCTAAGAAGTATGCCAACAATATTCTGATGGCCATTCTCGGCTGCCGCACACAAGGCACTTATGTTTCCCTTTTCTGCATCTCCAAGCTCCCCCCGTGCATCATCCAGCAGCCATTCCACAAATTCAACATGTCCATAGAGTGCTGCCTCAGCTAATGGAGTTCTTCCAAATCGGTTTTGTACGTTTGGATTCGCCCCCTTTTTATATAGTGCTCTCCCTGCTGCATTCTGACCGAATCGCGCTGCTATGTGCAAGGCGGTGTTTCCATCTTCATCCATGTCCATAACCCCCATTGCATCTAGGCCCAGATTTTCTATCAAGTCAGTCATATTGGCAGCTGCAGACACGTGTATGAGCCGCGTGCCTTTTGCTGGGTAATCATGGGATGGAATGTCCATCAGGAAATGTAAAAGCCGATTGTTGTAGTTGCTTAACATTCTGGAAATCAGGAACCATCGAGTAATCACTTCCTGAAGAATATGGACTTCGTCCTGCAATGCCCCTGCTCGAGAGTTGGCAGCTTTTTCGGCATGAAGAAAGACGTTTTTGATAGAGTAGGGGAGCAGTGGGAAATCTTCAATTAACTTTTTCACGATTTCCTCGGAGGGCGATTCGGGTATAGACGTGACAAGACACCCTAGGCAGGATTGGTACAGAAGTGCCTGGCTTCGAGTATTGCCTGCATCAACTGGGGGTTCAGAGGTTCCGATGAGATGACGCATGATGTTTAGTCCCTTTGATTTCAGAAACTCATTCACTGACTCATGAACCACTTGTAGGACCGGCTTGATTTTCGGTGAGCCAAATTCAGTCATCTGCTCTGGCGAATATTTGTCTAAGATCACTTCAACTAGCCCACCAGAAACAGTCAGTATTCTTTGCCGCATTCGTTGGTCACTTTCAATAACGCCTTTGACATCGCTCCACCGCTTCATATTTCGAATAGGTAGTGTCACTCTAATGCCGCTAGCTGCAAATGCATGGCGCATTTCCGTGACACTGAGAGGTCGCTCGGCGAGGCATACCCACTGGAACAACAACAAGGAATGCTCTCTATTCCCAACTTCTATGACATGTTTCAAAATGAACACATATACATCCTGAAGACCAGCCGGGACAGTGCGTAACCAGCCGTGGATGTCTTTTATTGACTCTCCTTCGTCGATTTTCCGCCTAACTAGGGGCACAACAAGATGCGCCCATTGAAAAACCCCGTTGGCATATTTCTTTATGTGCTCCACCAACCTGTCGCCTCCCCTTTGATCTGAATCATCTTCAGTTGTGATGTGAAGGGCGTCTTTAACGTAACTGGCGATATCCCCACGATTGTGGTCTTCGACACGTATCTCCACAGCACCAGCAGCTTTCACCACAGGGTAGTGTCGGCATGAGATGCAGATTCGAACGGCCAGTTTTCCTTTTGTGGCATGATCAATAAGCTGGTGGAAGTATGTCGCCAGGTGCTGAGCGGAGTCTGCCCCAGCCTCGTCGAGGGCATCCACAAAGACAGTAACACGTTGTCGGGTAGCCGATGAGAGGATCGCATTTTCTAGTAGTTCTTCTAGAATGACCCGTGTCCATTCCCACTGGCGTTCTCCATGTCCAAACTGCCTGCATCGTTGCTCGTATCGCTCAAGAATCTGAGGGTGTACGGTGACGTCGGCGACAAAAATTTGGTTAAGCAAAGACCGCAGCATTCCCAAGGGCGTACGCTGAAGCTCTACACCACGGGCTGTGAAGAAGAAGTCTAGCCGAATGCCCTCTTGATCACTCGAGTTCTCAAGTCTGTCATGTAGGAACGCCATCAAGGTCGATTTGCCGGCACCTGGTTTCCCCTTGATCCACAGTAGACCACAGTCTTGACTTGCCCAGTCCTGGTACTCTTTCATGTCCAATATCCATTGGCAGGTATTCGGATGACATTTTTCGATGTTGTCCCTTCGATTAAGCATCTCCGGGAATGCCAGAGACTGAGAAATATCTGCGGCCCTTGGTTAATGGCAACCACTATGGCTCAAATGGGGCGATACGGACCTTTTTTTGTCTTCTCCAGTGGGTCTTCCGCTGGGCCTTTGTCAAAGCATCGACTTTGGTCAGCTTTGTTTCACTTGGACACCGATCGTAGGAAGATGCATACCGGAGGAGTTGTAATAAATCGGCGCATTGCTGACTCCGACCTGAAGAGCCCTATTCAAGTTTCCATCACTAAATGAGACCGCAGTCATCATAAGCGGATGTTAACCCGGATACGGGTCTGACTTTCGATAGAACAAAATGTCGAAAACGCGGTTCCAAGGTTCAATCAAATGTTAGGTTCATGATCAGGAACCAGAGTTGGGCAACGGTGGGGGCCGAACGGCAAGAGCCCCGCTCTAACAACTCCACCTGCTCAGGTGGCTGCACTCAGATTTCAAGAGTCATGATCCGGGCCACGAGTCATTTATGAATTCAAACATCAGCTAATTCCTGATCACTCAACGTATTTTCCTGGTGGTCTAACGGATTTTTCCACCTGGGCCTTGGCGCCTTTCTGGGATCAATGTTTATCGCTGCCTCGATATGTATGGATGATTAATCAACGTCACGTGATAAACTAACCAGTTGGCAGCTATAAGTCTGCGCATATGCAACTTTTTACTTCTTACACTGAGTTAAGGCCCAAAACTACGAGCAGTCCCCAGAACCAATGACCAATGCGTTCAAAATATTGACATGCATGGTAGGAGATTCTTCTGCTGATTCTGATGAGTCATAGCAGCTGTGGACTTGGTTCAAGATGACGGCACAGCTCCGATAAAGACCTCCCTGCATCCGCTGGCAATCCCGTCCACAAACACTAACACACTTGCCTGTTCACGACAATTCTCATGCCCAGTAAAATTTATCTTGGAATCATCGGTGAGTTCTATTTTATCAATACTGTCCACTGGTGTTACCTCGGCGCTAAGAAAGACAGGGGTTGGAGGGGTGGGGACAGCATTGCTCAGCCAGCTGAAGCAGATTCCCAATGCACCGGATTTAATCCTGCTCTCTCGGTCAACAAAATCATTGTTAGCAGCAACTTCATCTTACTCGCCAGCTATTCCACTTGCGAACTGGGAAACCGCCGTCGCTGCACCATCAACCAGTCTTGTTGACGCGTTAAAGCCTGAGGCCATCGCTTCATATTTGGCTTCGGCTCCTGGCCGTGCTATCCTAGTTGATAACACTTCTGATATCACACTCGCAAGATCATATCCCCTATTTTTGGAAAAAGGGATATCGGTCGTCACGCCTAATAAGAAGGGCTTTGCGGATGACATATCGCTATGGAACGATATCTTCGCCGCAGCAGCGCGAGGAAATTCCTTCGTGTATCACCAAGCAACCGTAGGAGGAAGCCTTCCAGTATTGTCAACCATCCGCGATCTGATCGCCACCGGTGACGAGATAGTGAAGATTGAAGGCGTGCTTTCCGGTACCCTCTCACTGCTATTCGACACATTCATGCCAGCAGCAGGGAAATCAGATGCGACATGGAGCTCGCTCGTCGACCATGCGTTAAAAATCGGGTTCATGGAGCCAGATCCGCGAGATGATCTTAACGGAATGGACTTTGCCCGGAAGCTAACTATTCTGGCGCGGGTCGTGGGCCTTCAAACGACTGGTCCAGAGTCGTTCCCCGTCGCGTCACTGATTCCTGCTGAGCTTCTATCTCTCCCATCATCTGCGGACGGAATTGCTCAGTTCATGCGCGAGCTGCCGAAGTATGATGAGCAGATGAATACAGCGAAGCTCAAGGCCGACAGAGAGGGGAAAGTCCTGCGATATATCGGTAGCATCGATGTTTCGACTGGGGCGATTCGAGTCGGATTGGAGCACCTTGATAGAGAGAGTCCAATAGCTAATCTGAAAGGAAGTCAAATTGTCAGCATATATACAAAACGGTATGGATCGAACCCGCTGGTTCTGAAAGGTGGCGGTGGAGGAGGTGAGGTTACAGCTATGTGTGTGATGAGCGATCTGCTGAAAGTTATTGAGAGGCTATCCTGAATATTCGCGGGCAAATCTCGCATCTTCTAACACACAATGCTATCAAATATCTCAGCTTCAAGTTGCCATCTACTACACATCAATGCATATTTGAACCGTGACTCAATAATGAAGCCATTCTATATTCCTTCTATGTTTTCTAACCTAGATACGTTTTCCACCGTACCAACATCTGAACATTGAACACCTGGAGCCTCAATTCCACGGATCCTCCAGGAGGTAATACCAAATTCCTGATAGACTATAATAAAAATGACGAGGGTACCTGGGGACCTCTCTCCATTCAAAGGCTTCCAAGAGGAAGTTTTACACGTCAACATGCTCGTGTCTCTCCTCAATAGGCTTTTCAATCCGCTCGGTGTTGATAGTGCGGTGGTATCCAGGGGCCACGGGGTGACCTCGGGAAGCGAAGACGCCTCCAGTGAGACCACCACCTTCGAACAGATGATCGACATCCTCCAGTTCAAGACCCTTTGTCTCGGGAAAGAAGAAATATACCATGGGAATCTACTCATATTAGCTTGGACGAACTTGTGATTCATTTTGAAGGGGGGACGTACCCATGCAAAGCAGAAGCAGGCGAAGATGATAAATGTTCGCCATGAGATATTGTCGATGGCTGTTGGTGTCACTTGTACGACGATGACTTGAAGATAGTCAGCAATGACTCAACGCCATTTAGATGGAAGATGATACTTACAAACACATATCCAGTTGACGAAACCCGCGAAGGCCTGTCCACGGGCTCGGATACGGGTGGTGGTGATTTCACTAGGGTAGAACCTGAACTGATATTAGCAGGCTGATATGGCCACGGAATAGTTGAACGAGTAACTTACCAAGGAACAGGTAGGTATCCAATACCCAAGAAGATCTGGAAGATGAAAACAAAGACTGTTGCGGCATAGGCACATGCTTCAGTCCCCGTGGACAGCAAGGCGGCTACCAAAACGAAACAGGTGCAGAGTCCAGCAGCTGAGATCATGAGCGATGACCGTCGACCCAACACATCCATACTCCATAGCGGAATAATGGATCCGACCAAATAGGCCAGGGAGGTACAGCCGCCTAAGATGAGAGACAGGTTGCGGGAAAGACCCATTGCGTTCTGATACACAGTGGGTGCATAGTAGTTAATCATATTGGATCCTGGAAGGAATTAGCTAAAGTCATGTCTCATGGTTGTGGGTGAAGTACCTGTAAACTGCTGCTGCACGTTGACAAGACCAGCCAGAATCATACGACGCAGATTCTGAACCTTGCCGCCCGCCAAAAGCTCTCTGTATTTGAATGGTCCGCCAGCAGACTCAATCTCGATAGCCGACTCGATCTGTCGACGCAATTGGACAACCTCGGGCGTAGACTCATCAGCAGGCTGCTCGATCTGAAGACGGGCCAGGATCGATGCAGCCTCGTCACTTCGGTCTTGCTCGCAGAGCCAGCGGGGTGTATCGGGGAGGGAAATCATTTGGAGTACCAGGCACACGGCGAAGAATGCTTGGAAGCTGATGGGGAAGCGCCACTGCACTGATGAGTCGACGAAGCTTAGGCCGTAGTCGAGCCAGTATGCGATGCAGAGTCCGAGAATTGTCACGGTTCCCTGTGCAGAAAGGAGTCGGCCACGACGCTCGGGTCGAGCCATTTCTGGGATTATGTTAGTGAACCCTGTTCAAGTCTAAGCTAATAGTTGTGTCCTTTGTTTGTGCTTACCACTCTGATACGTTGGGACGGTACTACTGTTGATACCGTTGCCGAATCCAGTCACAACACGACCCACGAGAAACTGAGCTCGGGTGTAGGAAGATCCCAGAATGATTGTGCCAATGACCATGATCGCACCTCCAGCCATAATCATCTTCTTTCGGCCCATTTTGTGGCCCACGACGAAACTGAGCAGACAGCCGACCGCACACCCAATATCATAGATGGATGTTACTAAGAGATAAGCTTATTAGCAAGAGCACTTTGATATCAACAGATCCCGAATCCAACTGCTCGAAATAGTCGCCACTCACATATACCCTGCATATTCGCGTCCGGATGGCCAAATTGCTGACCAAACTGGTTGTTGGCCCCGATGAGGCCGCTCATAACTCCTTGATCATAGCCAAGCAAGAGGAAGGCTTGACAGCTAGCAGCTACATGGAATTAGCATCTCAATGCGACAGGATGTTCTGTCAAACCTCATGTGAATAGGGGAACTCACCTGTCACAGCCCAATGCAAATACTTTCCACGCAGTTGACCCATATTGTTTATGATACCCTTTGATTAAAGTAAAACAACAAAATAACGCCCGGTGGAGTCCGGGGTCCCTAGGGGTTTTCTTCCTCCTCTCCACCATTCGAATCAGGATGACCATGTCGTCTCGCGGTGTTATTAGACCGAGAGCTCAGTTCTCGGTTGACATTATCCCGGGGTCGCATCTTTCATTGGTTCGCTAAATGACAAAATCCGGGGATTTGTGGAGTCGGCGTGGAGTCAACCCCGCACATTGGGAGCATGTTGACCACTTCCCGGTGAGAGTTGTTTTGAGGGAAGCTTCTTGGAAGGCTTAAAGGTTTGGTGGCGTATTAAATTTCTTCACCGAAAACGCCACCGAACTCTGCATTATCAAACTGCTGTGACTGTGATGCACGTCAGGCCGGGCTTTCCGAGGGCGTTAATGGGGTGATATCTTATTCCAATCGACAGTACCGGAAGGGATCTGCATAAAACAATTCAGGTCCTTTTTCGTGCATAATTTCAAAAGTAAGAAGGTAGGATAGGGCATATGAAACATTAAAGCTCGAGCACCGTCGATCTCAGGCTTGAGCACCGTTTTTCGACTCAAAGTATGAATTGCAATTGAAGTTGATGCAACGTTCTTCTCGTGTTCGGCTGTGCGCTCAGCGACCGTGGCATGAGGAAATCACATATAAGATGGTACGAATAGGTGCTTTACAGTATGGACATTGTGCATACAAAATCAATTGATCAATCATGCTAGTCCACTTCCTACGCATAGCTGCGTTCGTAGCCCCATGTTTAGCGTTGTCTCGTCGGAACGCGTCCTCTTCCGTGACCGTCAGCATCAACTGGGATGATGTGTTGATTGAGTCAAAGACCACTGCCACTCTCCAGTCGGTCGCCAATCCGCCGATGCTATCTAATAGCAGCACCCGTGCCAATATTTTTGACTCGCTCCAGCTTGTCGCTGCTGACTATGTGCGCTACGTACCATGGTACCCATACCCGCGCCTCGCAGTTCCTGAGATCAATGCGCCCATCATCAATGAGACGCACTGCATCACCAGCTGGGACTTCACCTATGCCGACCAACTACTGTTGGATTTTATGGCGAGCACGCCCAACGTCTCGCATATCATCAACTTCAGTACCACTCCTGACTGGATGTGGGTCTTGGATGCGCCATATACCTATCCCGAAGATGTGACTGCGATCGACTGGAATTACAACAACGGAACCCAGCTTCGAGACCCAACTGTCAAGAAGCTCGCAGACTACTACCGCCGCCTACTATCATGGTACGTCGCTGGTGGCTTTACAGACGAGTGCGGCGTCTACCACGAGTCTGGTCACCACCTCGACATCGAATACTGGGAGGTTCTCAACGAATCCGAAGCCGAGCACGACATCGACATCGGTCTTTATAACCAGATATACGATGCTGTCACCACTGCCATTCATGAGGTCTCACCGAAGACTCAGTTCGTGGGACTTGCCATGTCCACCCGCAACGTGACTCGCGTCCAAGACTTCCTGAATCCTGCGAATCATCAACCAAACACACCACTCGACTGGATTAGCTATCACTTTTACGCAACCCCCAGCAACGCGACAGTCGAAAGTGAAGCGGCTCAATCTTTCAAGATGGCAGATACATTCCTTGGCGAGGTCCAACAAATTGAAGCTGCACGGAAGCAAATCGCACCTTCAGCCCGCACAACGGTTGACGAGCTGGGCACCATGGACCCTCTCGGCTCAACAACTATCTACCCAGACTATACCATTCCGGCTGAATACTGGGTATGGAGCGGAGGAATCTACGCTTACATCTTCTCCAAGCTGGCTCTTCTGGGCATTGACGCTGTCGGCGAGAGTCAGTTGAGTGGGTACCCGGGCCAGTATCCCTCCGTGTCAATGGTTGACTATCACACTGGTCTTCCGACTGCACGTCTGCGCGTGCTACAGTTGATCCAAAATAGTCTTCGTCCCGGTGACAAGCTTGTTCAAACCAGCAGTGATGAAACGCAAATTCATGCGCAGGCTTTTGAAACGACTGGCCAGGAAAAGAAGGTGCTATTGGTGAACAAGCTGGATCAGACTGTGTCAGTTCAGGCTCAAGATTTTCAGGGCGGAAGTCTTGAGACTGTTGATGTCAGTACTGGGGGCAATCCTTGGAGAACCTCCACTATTAGTGGCGATAATCTCACCCTTGCGCCATACGCAGTCGCAGTGCTTACTGAGGCATGATTGGAGGGCCCAGACTAGTCATTACCTAGTGAGGCCTCTGTTTCTCACTAGAAGTATTCAAAGGCAGAGCGTTTCATTTTCTATGAGCATATCGAGCTACTACAATCTACTTCAGGGTCTACAGACCTCAACTGCCTGAAGCAATCTACCTTGTCAAGCATTTTGAGTGATTTCAATGCTCTGTCAGGCCGGTTGATCTCGACATCCAGTGGACTATACACGCACATCTACATATAAGAAGCAAACTTACTGATTGGGTGCAAATTATTGAACTACGCACGTGTAGAGTACCCAAGTACACTAGAACTTGCTTAATTCGAATTCAAGTTCTTGTGTTATCTATATGTAGTTCATCTCGCGCACCATTCAAATGGTGTAGATTGCTCTGAGGCGGGATTCGGCTATAGATCGTCGTAACCGCGCAACGGCAAAGCTTATCGGTATTTCCACCTGCAGTTAGTCATCCCATCCTTCAACCACGACCCAATAAAAGAATCAATTTCTCCATGTGAGATTAATTCTTGCAAATTATCCATTTCAATATGCAGTACATTCCAAGTGAACAACAGGGTGCAGTGGTGCGAGATCCTGGTGAGGATTTTACGATCCAACTCCAGCATGACATCCCCGTGGGGAAGCCTGGACCAGACGAGATCCTCGTCAAATTAACATGCACGGGTCTCTGGTAAGACACCAGCTCCATCGTAATGGAAATTTCTCGCTGACCGGCAACAGCCACTCTGAAGTGCGCGCTGTTCTAGCATGGAGTCAATACAAATCAATTATCGGCCACGAAGGTGTTGGAACCGTCGTTCAAGCGGGCACCAACGTTTCGCCATCCCTCCTTGGTGAGCGCGTGGGCGTAAAATGGCTGTACAGCGCATGTTCAGAATGCTCAGTTTGCAAGCGGGGCTACCCACACAATTGTCCCAAGCAACTGAATACCAGCCGCCATGTTCCCGGCACGCTACAGCAATACGTGGTAGCCGATTCCCGCTTCATTACGAGGATCCCAAAGGGGCTTAGCGATGAGATCGCGGCGCCCCTTCTATGCGCCGGTTTAACTATGGCGGGCGCACTTGCCTATCTCGATCAGGAACTGCAGCCCGGTGACTGGGTTGCTATCTCGGGATCAGGCGGGGGGCTGGGGCATATCGGTGTGCAGATTGCTGCGCGGGTAAAGAAGCTTCGCGTTATTGCCATTGATAGCGGCGATGCGAAGCGGAAGCTTAGTCTGGAATCTGGAGCAGAGGTCTTTCTGGACTTCAAGACTGAGGATGTTGCGGCTCGTGTATTGGAACTCACGAGTGAGGGCGCTCATGCGACGATCGTCGTGCCTGGGACGAAGGAAGCGTTCCAGACAGCACCGTCGCTTGTCCGGAATATGGCTACGATTGTATGTGTGGGACTGCCGCCAAACCAGATGGATCTCCCAGTCTCTGCGACTTTGTGCGCTGCTCGAGGTGAGATGCATTCGTACTTTTTCTGTTGGTGTTCGAATACTGATTTCTGTAGGACTCACAATCAAGGGTTCCTCGGTTGGAACGGAGGCGCAGCTGGAAGAGCTACTTCAACTCGCAGTTGACGGGGTAATCACCCCATCGATTGAAATATTTGACTTTAAAGAAACTCCGAGGTTGATTAAACAGCTCACTAAGGATGAGATTATTGGCCGCGCGGTGGTGAAGATTCCCGGCGAGAAACAGTGAACCATGCGTACAAAATCAATTAGTACAACATCATTTGCCCCTCAAAATACAATCAAATAAACGACACTTTTCAAGTATAATACTTCCTGGCCTCTGAAATTAGTATGGCTGAAATGAATGCGTAGTTAGTGTCTCCTCCGCCAAGTGCTATACATCCCGATAAGCGATATCGATAAACCTCTTATCGTCAAACTTGCACTCCGCCACTTCTTTCAACCACCAACCTCTCAATGGGCACTAAACGATCCTGGCAAGGCCAGCCACTGGTACCAGCAACCGAAACCATGACCTCCGAATCGGCCGGTCCGATCATCTCGATCTTTGAGACCTTCCGCAACGAATTAGACGAGCACCACGACCGTCGCGAAAGAGTGATCAAGACAAGCCGCGACATCACCGCGCTGAGCAAGAAGATGTAATTCTTAAATAAAACACATGTCAAACCACCAGGATCTAATTTCAATATCACAGCATCTTTGCCCTCCAACGTGTCCGCGCAATCAATAAACCCCTCCCTCCGAAAATCGCGCAAGAGAACCAAACCCGTCTCGATCAGATCAACGAGCTCTTCACCTCCATTGTACCCTTGGTCACAGGTATAAATGCCTGGCGGTACCAGCGCCAAATCAGTGGTGGAATTCAGGAGTTCATTGAAGCAATTTCATTCGACCATTACCTGCGCACACAGACATTGATCTCTCTATCCGAGTCACAAGCCCGATTACCCGCTGGAATCATGCTCACAGAGGAAGATTACCTGATGGGTCTTTTCGATCTGACGGGAGAAATGATGCGTTTCGCCGTCATGGCTCTGAGCTCGGGCAATGCTGCCCAGGATGGGGAGAAAGATCCAAATCTGCCTAATCTTTCGCAAACGCAGGCCGGCATTGTGGTTGATTTGCGGGTTATGCGTGCGGAGTTTGAGGCGCTTAGTGTGCCTAGGAGGTCCAATATGCTGAAGGATTTGTTTAAGAAGGTGGAGGTTATGCAGAGCAGTGTTGAGAAGGTGGAGCGTGCCGCGTATGGGATTTTGGTTCGTGGGAGTGAGAGGCCGAGTGGGTGGACGCCCGATTTATCGGCTCCTGTGGAGATGGAGATTCATTGATTGGATCTGGATGGTTTCATACGTAGTCGAGTCTTTCCATGTTCAGGAGTTCGCTTTGGAGCTAAAATTGCAATATACTCCAACTTGATATTATTGTCTCCTGCCAGTGTCTGAATTGTCTTGGTTTTGGAAAGGGGATAAGGAGCTCCCAACACTCCCGAGGTCGGAAGTTCAATTTGGCTCGATGGATAGATCAATTGATGCCTCCAGAGTATGTGAATTTGCAATTTCATTCCTGGATATCTGCAGCCCGGAGTGGCTTTTTCTCATCCAAGCTCAATCATGATGTTCATTCGGCAGCAATGGAATCTAGCCCAACATGCGTCTTCAGCCACACAATCCTCCGGATCAGACTATTTTCTGCTGTTGGTATTTGGAGATTATTTTATTGCAAATTGCTAGCTACACGAGGGTCTCGCAAAAAAACATTTGAAGCTTTGAAGGGGGGTAGCGTCTCCGTCTGGTGGTGAGTGGCTATAGTCCCTCTAGATGAATAAACACCGAATGTTCTCCGACTACCAAGTTGAAGTCATTGGTTTCAGGTCCTCATCACCCTTCAAAACTCAAATATAATCGAAAAGACTCATTCAGCCTGCAGGTACCTAAGAGTGATCTATTGATAGACATGGATTAGGTTCAATATTGACCCGCTGTGGGTGGGTATCACGACTCCACAGCACAAGATCTATAGCTACGGAGGCGTTGACTACTCACGCGACAACCTTGGAATGCTTCCAAATTTCAAATATCTAAGTGTTACATATGTTACTTCTAAAAATATTGTAGTGAAAGAATTGGACCCTCAGTGTCAATTTTACCCCTGTAATGTCCATCCATACTTTTGCACGTGTGGTTGAGCTCCTCGGTGTCTTTCTGACCTTCCTGACTCCCTTCCTGTCTACTTATGACTTGATATGTATATCAGAAATGAGAAAATACTCTGCAAAATCTAAATAGCTTCTCAAGTGACTAATCCTTCTCTTGGGTATGAAAGATATTACATGTTCATTGTAGTAAAATTTTGAGATCAGTATCAGTTGACGACAGTGCCAGGGGTATGGACATCAGGACTTAAGGGACTGAATTCAAGGACTAAACTTACCCAGGTGGAATTACGAGGTGAATCGTAAACACAGAACTCATGTATTTCAGGATACGGTAGTGTTGTTGAAATTGTTGGATGTGAGGGATGAGATTCAAGTTCTCGTAGTCAACTGGTAGATCCAAATAAGTCATGACATTTCCCGGTGGGAAATACGCTAACTTCTGAAATTCTGGGGGGTAATAGTAAAGAAACAATGAAAAAATGACCTTGAATGATTCGACTTTCTATAACTTCCATTCATTACTACCAATATCCACGGATGACTCACTTTTGCTACTATACTGTCTTTGTCAGTTTCATCCCATAGTTGCACCGCCGGGGCCCCACTTAGTCAGCAGGCGCAATGTTCAGTGAATGCCGATTCCTCGTTTCGAGTATTCACAAATCGCACCTCTTGACTTTTCCCTTGCTTGCACCGTCTTTAAAGATGCTGCAGATGATTCCTTGTCTGGTTTTACACAGTAAGTCGCTTCAAACGACCACCCGCCACCCGTCCCCACATTCCCACCTCCACTCCGGCCAAACCTCCTTCGTGGGATCTCTGTGCTGACCCGATATTTCCCCTCCTCCGATAGTCGCGCCTTTTCACCTCCCCAGTTCCCCTGTATAGGGCAGAACTTATTCTTATCTCCTTCCCTTGACTGTCCCCTTGCGCCCTTCCGCCATGTCGACGGGGCGCAAAGTCTTCCATTGCGCCGTGGACGAGACGGCTCTCACTACTAACATTAGCGAAATCAAGAAATGGACCGCCAACGGGGCCATCGACCTCATTGTCCCTCTTTACAGTAAGTACCAGTTTTGAAGATGTTGTTCGAGCTCAAAGAAATTTGAAATTTGACTCTAGCGTGACTATGGTTTACTGATTACATCTGTCTTCACTCTAGCCCTTGAGCGCCTCCATAACCTAAAGCGGGCGGGATCGCAAGTCGCCATTAATGCCCGCGAGGCTGTTCGTTTTCTCGATCGGGTCACCTCCGGCAAAGACCAAATCATCGCCGACCGTGTTACCCTCCAAGGACCGATGGAACAGTATGAGCACTGGGCGGATGCGGAGAAATTCTTCCTACCGGAATTCGAGGAAGAACCCGAAGCTGTGAACGGCGCGGTCACTGCCACTGGTACTGATGTCCCCGAAGTAGAGATTGAGACGCAGGAGGCGACTGTTACTCCGCGATCGGAGGATCTGTCGCAAATGCTGCTGAGCAAATTGAACTTCAAGAAAGAACCCGAAGCTACCTCGACCACCTCCGCCGGTTCCCCAAGTGGCCCAGCCTCGCACACATCGTCTCGCAGTTCTCGTACCAGCCCCGAATGTGCCCAGCATGAGAACGACAATTCGACCAAATCCGACAAGCCGAAGTCCGGCCATGAGCGTACTGCCTCTGGTTCCATCATCCCTATGGCTCCAGCTGAGTTGCGCCCGTTGCTGAGTGCTCTCCTCTGGCGGTTGCACAGTGGCCCGGATGCCGAAAATTCCGCCAAAAGCTGCATTCTCGTATCCAACGACCCCGAAACCCAGGTGTGGGCTCCGAAATTCGGAATCGGTGTCAAGAATATTCTTCAGCTGCGCACTGCGATTCAATATGAAGAGCGCGAGTACAAGAACAGATGCAAATACGTCGAGAAGACCCAAACCCAGACCCAAACTCAGGGCCAGGCCCAGACCGTGGAGCCGAAAACTCTCCTTTCCTACGAGGAGGACAGCGATGAGGACGAATTGGTCTTTGTTCCTCGCGGTCGCGGTAACGGTAACGGCAAGAGTACTTCTCGTGGTGCACGAGGCGGGGCCTCTCGCAAACCCGCCCCAAAGGCTAGCCCGCCCGCTCCCCCAGTCAAGACCACCATGGAGGTTCCCACTCAACCCATTGATCCTAACTCATTCAGCCGGTCTTTGGGCGGATCTAGCAAGCCCCAGCAGACCGCAGATCTCAGCCCTCAGCAGGGAGGCGGTCGTGGCAATGGCAATGGCTCCTCCCGTCGCGCAGCTAGTGGCCGTCGCGGCGGACCTGGACGTGGTGCACCACGAGGAAGTGCACGGGGCCGCGGTAAACTGTGGGTTCCTTGATCATACGAACGGGTCTACCGAGATCAGAGAAATCAGACTATCTAGTCGATCTTGGTAGACCGAGTGAACATGCTGGAATCAATGCATCTAGAACCGCACGGGTTTGTCTCATTCCCTTTTACAGGACAGACATCTCGCATAGAAGAGAAGGGATCTCGTCACTGTCTTTGTTTGCAGGACATCTTTCTTTCGCCCTATGCCTCCCCTTTCCATACACACATTCCCTCCACACGGTATGACTCCCTGGGATGATCGACATGGTCGAAATCTCGGACGCGATCTATCCGATGAAGTGTTCGATTCGATCCGACTCGACTCAATGGAGGATGTGGTGAAAGGCTTTTTTTCTTTTCTTCCCATGAGGATCCCTACGTGCGCTTTTTGATCACCCTGGAAATCCCCTTTTGAAAGAAATTATGTATGGGCCACCGTGGGTCTCCGTTTTCTCTATCCATTTCCCACACAGAAGTTAGTTTTGGCTTCTATCTTTTTTTTGATTATTCGTCGCGTCCCCATTCAGTCTCGTTGGATATTTCTCAAGGCCATATCTTTTTTGTTATGGACAAAATTTACCGAGATTTACAATGAGACTTTATTTTTGCCTACTACCAGGTGTCTATGAATGGTAATTAAGGCCAAGGTAGAAATGATCGTAAATTTACCCAGGTATTGTATGCAGTTTCAAGTTAAGTAGGAAATCCCGTTGTGTCATAGGTTAAGGTTGGTTCCCCCGCGTGACAGTCCCGTGGGACAAACATCACTTGACTTGTCACTTCTTAAGTACTTTTTCCATCCTACAACCCTCCTAACATTTGAAACCACTTCTCTTTTCTACCTTCTCTAGCTTCAATCAACTATCAACATGTCAATCGACGAGACTCCCCTCGGTTTCGCGCCCACTGAGCGTCGCAACTCCCTCGAGAAGCACCTCCAGACCCGCCCGGAGATGCAGGATCTCAAGGACCGCCATATCCTCCTAGACACCAACGTTGCGCCGTACGAGCTTCTCCTTCTCCCATCACAACAGCTTTTGAAGCTACATTCACTAACCTCACATTTGAATAGAGCTCTTCAAGCAGCTCACCAGGATCTTGCGCGCCAACGTGCCACAGACGACCTCAAGCGAAATCTGGAAAAGAGACCTGAAAGAGACGAGCTGGTGGAGCGTATATCTCCCTCCCTCCCCGTTTGATGACCTGATACCTACATATGAAATACACCATTAACCCGCGCTTCCCTGCACAAGCTGTTTTGCGACAGTATACTAACTAGCCAAGGAAACATCCTCCCGGCCACAACCGCCGCCCCAGCACTACAAGCCAATGCCCGTGAGCTCGAGCGCCACATGCTAGCCGATAACCTGGAGCACAAGATCCAGAACCGTCCTGATCCTGAGGACCTGATTTCTCAGGGTATTCTCGAAGAAGATGAAGACCCGCGCTCTCCCAGTACCTGATGTACCCCTTATCCTTCCTGTGCGACGAAGTGTCTACGGACCTGATTTCCGATACCAGGCTATCTGCTCTACACGCTGGATACGGATCAGTGAATGGAACTATGGAGTTTATTCTTTTTATGCCCTTTCTTTCTTTGAACGTGATGTCATTCGTTCTCGATTGTCTTTTGTCCGACTTATCGCTCGTTTTGCGGGTGGTGATGTCACCTCTACGCTTTGTCTATACGATCCACAGTTATTTCCCCGCAAAGTCTATTTTATTGATTTTGGGCCCCTGTAGATTTGTGTTCGCACAGGTGCCAGTGGGTATCGTTTTGTGCTGTGCCTTAGATCGATATTACAAGTCCCTTGGAGCGCCACCCAGGCTTATGTAGTAGACTTCTCCAAAGTTCTTATTCAAGGTTCCGGTACGGATATCAAGCTCATGAGCACCAGCGGGCAGGCGATCGGAAAGACCCAATTTTCTTGGATTCCACTTCATCATGCCAAGACGAACAGTGAAGGGAAGATTCGATCAAAGAGGTCTGTTGACAGCTCCTACCGGTACACGTAGACTGTTGCTATGCCATATTATACCAATACGGCACCTGGGTCAGCCAACGGGAGCAGCGAACGCAGCAAAACGAGGTGTGGAACGGTTTTTTGACGGTGCGGTCATTCCTCTGGGAAGCCAGAGTTGACTGAGGGCCCCGGGGGGCTTCCTTGTAAAGGCCTGGACAAAAATTCAGCCCGGTGCTAAAAGCAAGACCGCCCACTTGATGTTTCAAATGGATGACGACCTCGCGAGGTCGTGCTTTCACCATCAGACGGCAAGGCAAAGACCGCTCATTTCATCTCTAAACCAGACTTGGTTTCAAGATTCAGAATGTTATCCTCCTGGCCCATATAACAAGTTGTTTGATACTGACAATTTAGGCCTTGACACATTCGAGGTACTTTTCGCTCTGCTTGCAATTCAATCTGAAAACAAACAAGGCAGGATCTTGAGTGAAGTGAAGCCGACACTCGGCCTTCAGGTTGATACTTTCAAACACTTCACGAAGAAACCTTTTCTTACCTCCTGAATCAATCATTCAATGCTCTTTGGAGCATATTCACAGAAGTCGCCACTGACTCGAGATGTATCTCCAGCTCAAAATCCAAAGTTGGTAAGTTCTCATTTCAGCTTAAGAGTATTTGATCTTGGACTCACTTTCCACTAGGTACAAGGCTATTGATATCTACCGCTCGCTCAAGTGCTGAAGGACGACTCTGACCTGGTCATTGACTTGGTACGCTGTAACGGGATTACGGTGCATGATGGTTTCGACGCCTTGCCTAACCGGATTGCTTTCCGACAAGATATGGATGGGTGACTCTATCCACCGGGATCGCTTCGACTTTCCAACAATTTCACGATTCTGAAGTTAAGGGACGTGCCGGGCTTGACACCGATCATGGCACCGTTGCCAAACCGTTCTTGTTGACTGCCTTCCCTAGGATTTTTTCAATGATGAAGTTTGTTACGACCTCCTCACAAAGCTGTTCAAATCCCTAACAGACGGAAAGCCCTGGATATCTGACTGGTTATGAACAAACCCAAATTGAAACACTAGTGGAACAACTAAGCCCGGCGGATGAGAGCCCTGACGGTACCCTGGTCTGATTTCCTCTTTTACCTTTGATTATCTTTGCCTTTGAAGTTTACTTTCGCCTTTAATTTGTCCTACGCTGGGACAGCGTTATCTTTCCAGCGCGGGTACTGTTACACTGCTTACACCTCCTTTCCCGATCGGGAGTGTGGGTACAAGTAAGTTAACATACGCTTCTTCAAATTGACTCCTTACTGACTCTCCTAGCCCTTGCAAGGTTGATTTCTGATCAGGCATATATCGTTACGCCCGGAAAGAACCTGATCTCGTCATTCGGACAAATAACGATCTTCTCCATCCAGGTATCTCTTGTGATGGAAGTCGGATGGAGCGAATCGAATCATGGAATCACCTCGTGGATGATATGAACCTTCTGCTACGTGACTTATCCACCGATAAGGACTCTTTTCAAGGTTAGAGAGCTATGCTTTGCTAAATTAGTAAAGAGATGAGATCTGGAGTGAGTACACTCCTCCAGATCACCCCAGAGGTCGATGTGACTCTGCACTGGAAATTTCTGCTCAACCTCAATCCTGAAAATGCCGAAATCTTCAATTGGTTCCAAGACAGGTCTATCCGGGTGTCAAGGCACATAGTAGTGTCTGGAACATGGCATGGGGCAATTCGATGATATGATGATGCTTCGAACCCGGCTTGGGTTCTCTCATCGTTATGCTGCGTCTCACTTCGGCACGGCCTTTGCTACTTCAGGCAGGGTTCGTGCGACGCACATTCCCCATGGCCCAACGATTGTGGCTCGGGCGTTCGGCGTGCTGTGGTTTGTTCGATCCGGACAGTACGTTTTTACAGGAGATCGCTTTAGAAACCGGATTCCCGCCTTCCTACAAGACGATACTGAGCCGAGTCGCACGTCTATTGGCTGGTTCACGGTCCCTCTTGATACGTCCCCCTCGGATTTCGATGTGGTAATTGATATTGCCCGAATGGACGGTACAACCGGCACTACGCTGGATGATCTACCAAACAAGATTACGTTCCGCATGGATTTTGACGGATGGGTTATCGTACCAGGCACTCATCCTGCACCCGACAATTTCCAGGCCCTGAAGCTAGCGGATCTACCAGCTTTACGGCCAAAAATGAGCGCATCTATCTCCTTCAGCTGGGTGGAAAAAAAAATCTATAGGGACTGTGGCAACTGGAAACAGGACCCTGGAAAACGCAAAGGTGAGTCAGTCAGGAATCAGGCTGGTATAGTTGTGAATTAGCTTATGTTAATCGTATCAGGAATTCGTCAAGTACTCGCTAGCGCTCTCGTGTGACAGCCAAGCCGATGAATTCTTCCTTCTTTCCTTCCGATCCCTGCCATTCAGAGCTTAAAGGAATTGTCTCCCTTACCTTTGAGCTTCTTACCAAGCGACCTGACCAAAAACGGACTGGAGAGTTTTGGAAGAGCTTTTCGGGCATTTCCTACCTTCCCAGGGTGGACAAGGTTACAGTCACCTATCCATTACCTGGACAGTTTCAAGATACAGGAGTATGCACGAGCCTCAATCCTGATTCCCCTTCTTTTATGGTCATATCTCAAGGCAGACTGGATCTCACAGCCCTTTCTGGATGCCTTTACTGAGAATCGAAGTGCCGATTCTAAAGAGGAGACCAACAAACGAATCAAGCCAGCACAGGAGCCCCGAGAGACAGCAAACACAGCAGCAACACATTAACAAGGGCCACAAGCTACTCGCCAAGTCGAACTTGTCGGCAGCAGTGGCAGGGGCCGCGGATGCCCTCCCCGCAAAAACCCATCAGGCCAGAACAACCTACGAAACAATGAAGTTGACGAGATCGAGTTAACCGACTCGGAGGTGTTCTGTGCAAAACCAATAGCCAAGGAACCCTAAATGCTAGAATGGAAATGTACGTTGAGAAGAAGAAGCAAAAGGCGATAGAAAGACAAACGACGACAAGGAGAACAAGAGGATGTACTCAAGGGTTCTCGACTTGAAGAAAGTTGGAGCCAACCATCAGTGACTCAGGGGATGAAAGGGCAAAAGGTAAAAGGAAATGATGGACCTGACCGACGAACAATTTCTTGAGCTGTGCATCTTTGGTCCAAGGGTTCGGGGGCTACGACCTCGGCCACAAGGCAAGGTGGATACGCGAAGAACGAACGAATTCCTATGCTCAAAGATACAAACATGGGGCCTTTGAGTATCACCTGGTACTAATGGTCCCATCACCGCCGGTTTCGAGGACCTGGTGCATCGCATAGCTGTCGGAAGCATCCTATTGAAGGAGGGCCTATTGAGCGAGCCAATATGGACTCTGACATAGCTATGACTCGACTTAGTCAATTGGAAGAATCGACATAGTCAACAATGGTCGATACCATTATGAGCTCCTTCGCCAACGCGAGCAAATTAAGAAGATCAAGGGGAGAGTTGCACAAGAAAAGCAACTTTGTGAAATAGGACTATTACCAACAGAGTCCCCACAGCGACATCTGGAATCTGATGAGCCAATACATAATTCATAACATGGTTTTTGTTAGACCAGCTTCAGCGTTCATTTCTTCGGAAGTTTGGGTAATGCAGGATGAACAAGTCGAGGTCTCTCCACTCGTTCAACATGCATCTCGCGCTTTGGCAGTTGTATCATTTGGATTCACGGTAAGTCATTAACTGCGCAATACAAAGTCAGAAGCTAATACAGATGTGCTACAGGCGCGTCCATGGTCAACTTCTAGGAAAGGGGACCTTGTCACACTAAAAGACGATGACACAGGCGCATCCGAGGCAGACATTACACTTCACGGGTCGCTGCCCTCCACGACAGTCTGCACAATGATAAGGCGCCTTATGGAGCGTCCGACATCCAACAATCAACCTGGCCAGCTTAAAGGCGAGCGTCGAGCCGAACTTAGTCCTCTTCGATTGCGACTCCAACGTTCTGGGCGCCAGCCATGCTATAACTAGCCGTGCCCGAAGAGGAAGGAAGACGACGAGGCCGATTGAGCCTACGGAGTCTACCGTTGATCGGAGCGATCCGCATTTGACCGTGCTGCCATTGAGCGCGTTACCGCGCTGCCTTATGGCTGCCCATTTGCTTTTTATCTGTTTCAGTCTTATTCGGTGACGGTTTTTGCTGCGTGCGGGAACTATTACATTCCACCGTTCCCTGAATTAGAGGCCATTAGAGTCTACTAGGTCAAATCACACAGCAATTTTTGTCCAGGTAAAAATTGTACCAATAAATTGAACCAAGTGGGGGGAATTAAAAAAAAATTAAGGGAAAAAAAGAAATGACAAGAGAGGGATTCGAACCCTCGCCCCGGAGGACTGCGGAATTATAGGAAGTACCTAAACACAGCGCCTTAGACCACTCGGCCATCTTGCCTGCTGATGCTTAGATTCCCCACTTTCCGCATTGAAGTTCTCCACATCTATATGACATATCGGGCGATAATAACAACCTTGAGCCCATGTCAAATTTTTGAAATATCGACACAAATCCACTCTAGGAACATTTGAATTTTCTATTTTCAAGGTTAATTCTCATCCATGTTCACCATAGGTACTGCAGGTGGCATGCCAATGCACCCAAACCTTGGAACTTGAAGTTAAAGTATGTGTCTAGTATATATATATATAGGTGCACCCTCAAGCTCCAAGATCCTTCCAAGGTTGAAACCTTGGAAGTTGATTGCACATTCCAAGGTTGACCTCGGGACTCCCGATGCATTACTATATATGTACGTACCTAGTACCTAGTACTTATGTAAGGCTGCCAGGCGCCCAGGTGGGCAGCAGACATTCATGGATTCCAAGGTTAACTTCGACATCCATTTCCAAGGTTGAAATTTAAACATTCAAAATATTCAATGTTTGAAGACATCCAGATGTCGGGAGACCGCAGGGAGCACTTGAGGTCGGGATTCATACCTACGTAGGTAGGTGAATACCGAGGATATGGAGAGAATGAGTAAAGTGATTCAAGTTCTATATGTGACACGAAGGGGAGTATCATCTAAGGCTGAATAGTGAGAAAAGCAACATTTGAACAAAGTCAAAGCCAACAGGAAGCCGTCCCTTGTCCCCCATTTCATCCAATACAACAGACTCTCAGCGCTGAACCTACGGTTTCACCTTCTTAATCAAACCATCTGACTCCTTGACTCGCTGAGCCCATTCACTAGAATTCATATTAGCACGTAGCTCAGAGGACAAAAAACAGAAGCCTTGGAAGGGATAGCTCACGTCCAGCTGCCATCATAAACTCGGCGCAGATTAGGATCTCCGTATTCCGCCTCACCCAAAGCAGTCTCGATAATAGTCGCAGTAACTCCCGTTCCACAGGTGCTAATGATCGAGCGCGAAGGATCCACCTGACGCTCCTCGAATACCTTACGCAGTTCCTCCGGTGAACGATAAGTCTTAGTCTCCGGGTCCAAAAGTTCCTGGAAAGCCATGCTCTTGGAGCCCGGTACATGGCCGGATGACAGGCCCGGGCGCGGCTCCGGGTCGGTACCAGCCCAGCGACCGTAAGACCGAGCGTCCAAGATCTCTACCTCCTCAGCGCCCTCCTTGCCATAGTCATATGCGAGCTCCTTCATCTCGCGGAATGAGATGACCAGCTTGGAGTCATACGTGGGGACGGGGTACTTGCTCTTTTCCACTGGCTCGGGCTCCCCGCTCTCGGTGGGAAGACCTTCGCGAGTCCATAAGCGATAGTTGTTGAGGATGTGCACGTTGGGGTGTCCGAAGACGCGCAGGGTCCAGCCCACGCGCGGGGCGCTGAAAATACCCAACTCGGCGGTATCGTAGACCACGACTTCGTCATCGCGACGGATACCTAGCTCGCTCATAGCCTCGGCGAATGTCTCGCAGGTCGGCAGCATATGAGGGTAGGGGGAGTCATTGTCTTTAATAGCGTCGATATCGAAAAAGCGGGCTTGGGGGATGCGAGACTGGCGGAAGGAGTCAATGCCCTTGCGGCCCTCGGGATCATTTGGCATAAACCATGCCGCACAGAGAGGGATGACTCGTGGGGAGGTAGAAATCCTGGTCGGTGGGTTCTTCTTCAGAGCTTCGTTAAGCTCCTTGGGGGTGACCAGGTACGAAGAGAAGGAGATTTGGCGGGTACCAGGAATCTGACCAGCCATGGTTGGGCGAAAGAGGCGAGACGATCGGATGGCCGCGAAAGCCATGATAAATAAGGAGGGGAGACTTAAGTGGGCTTCGCTCCTTCACATCTGTGAGACGGGGTGTGTGGAGTTGGATTGGAGTGCGGAGAAACTCATGTGATAAACGATAAACAAACCCGGCTTATCGGCAACTTTCCCTTTTCCAATCCTTCGGTGGCATCAACATCATAACATTGAAGCGCTCGCGAATTTCGCGCCCGTTCTGTTTCAACCATGAAGGTCAAGCTCAAGGAGTGGAATGCCATTGCAACTTGGCATTGGGACATGCCCCAGGATGAGGTTTGCGGAATTTGTCGCGTCCAATTCGACGGAACCTGTCCGACCTGCAAATTCCCCGGCGACGATTGTTCGCTCTGTAAGTCGTCATCAATCCATTTGCCCGCATCTGACTAATGTATTTCCAGTGCTGGGAAAATGTGGGCACTCATTTCATATGGTAAGACCGAAATGTCGAGAGAAAAAATATCGCGGGGCATATTAGCAACAGGACTGACAAAGACCCGGTTGTTTTTACAGCATTGCCTCTTAACCTGGATTCAGCAAGAGACATCCAAGGGATTATGTCCTATGTGTCGACAAAGTACGTGTGCTGTTTTTGATTCATACTGGCCTGGAAAGCTAACTGTCTATAGAATTTGAATGGAAACAAACAGAAGAGTAATGCGGTTGTTTCGTTATTTGCATCGGTTCAATGATGGCGTTTATGGATGGGTAGTTATAACGATACCCCTTATGTTTCGAAGGTCATGAAAGTCCTACATCTTGTTTGGTGGCTATGGTGGGAGTTCGGAACTGTTCTTGTGCTAAAACTACAGTACACTGATTGTGTACAAATGCCCCGCTAAGATGAAGCAATTCCAACTCATTATTTTTCTATCGGCTTTCCATTTCTAAAGCTTACTGTCATAATACCAAGAGACACCCGGGCAAGCGAGCTAAATACTAGCATGCAACAGCTAGTTACTAGCGGCATATGAACCGGTCTACGAATAGTCAAGTTGAAATGAAGCAATCTGGGCCTACAATCACGTCAGGCGGGCATAGCGGATAAGAACATCTGAAGCCAACATCTATGGAGTCTGCTCCTTACACGAATCCACGACCAAATTGCAAATATCGGAAGCATACCACCATGTGTGGAATGAATGAGCCGGGAGCATGACCAAAACGCTATAGAAATAGCCTAGTAATAGGTAGTTCCGCACCACATGTCTTCCCTTCATTCAGATCTACTAGAACCACCTGCGGGGCATTTCAATGTTTGTCAAGCTAGCACACGTGGCCGATGATGAGTATATTCCATTTTCGGTCAATTAATACCGCAAACTAGCTTAGTATCCAGAAGCACATTCTCCCACCTCGTGGTTCTACCAAGTGATCTCATTACAGATAAAGTGCGGCTGATACGAGGAACGTCACGTGCTCCTATCGATAAGAACCGGGTCTAGAGCTCCCCATAGTCGATCATCGATCATCCAACTGAGATGCAGCGACAGCAATGTCTCTGAACGATCCAGTCCAGTCCGCCTCGCAGAAACCCGAGCTCTCAAATCCAAACCCCATACCTCATGTAGAACGACACGCCCAAAACGAGGAACGTCCAAGCTCCATCAAATCTCCGCATGGCGACGATCCCACCTCACCCGAACACGATGCCTCACATCCAGCTTTCCAGCCTTTCTTCACCTTAATAGAGGACACGCAAACAGGCGAATACCACCACCCGACAGTGCACTACATCTTCTCCGACGACGACACCGACATCGTCACAGCAGCAGCTCTACGCAGTCTCGAGGCTCAGCAGGATGCACTATCAAGCAACAAGAAAGAGCACGAAGAGCGCGAGGCTCCGGAGCAGGAGCGCTCTTCTCTCCTCCCACCTCCCATCCCCGGTGTCCGCGAAAACTACATCGTCCTAGACATGGAGCCGATCCCCGAAGAGAACGCAACGCATCCGGTGCCGGGCCCTACAAATCCCATATCCACGTCGCCGCAGCAGACGTCTCTAGCTGTGCCCCCGGCCCAACCGCAGTTCCGTGTTACGGCCGCGAAGAGCTTCTCGCCTGCGTGGCAGGTTCTTCGGAGCGAGACCGTTCCTGCACCGACGTTTGAGAATAATGAGGCTGCGGATTCGGCGGGACATGGTCTTATGCTTAAGATTGAGGGGACTGGTGGGTTGATACCTGCGGCTGAGTCTGGGAAGGGAAATGGGGCTCAGAGGTTGGAGGAGATGATGGATCAGTTTGCGAAGCGGATGTCGGAGTTACAGACTATTATCGATGCGGTGGGGGAAGAAGAACAGGGTCTCGAGGCTGAACCAGCTGAAGAGGCGGCTGCGGAGCCAGGAGTCGGCGAGCAGGCGGAGAAAGAGGAAGAGAGGGGTTGTGAGACTGCTGAGAATACGCAGGAGGGAATTAACGAGGGACATACTGTGGAATGAAAGCAGTCGTGGTTCACATGCACGTTTCAACGGATTCGGCGCAATTACGAGTTATGCATGGCGTTAGCGATTTACTTTTTGATCTCTACTTGAGTTTTATTACGATACCACCGAGCTTTCTACTTTTTGACTTGCTGAAATGAACAAATTTTGATCACAGATAATTGGGCCTCGAATAGGACCCTCGGCCTTAATGAGGCCTGATGAAATAGCTAATGTTAAACAAACCGGTGATAAAAAATTCATGCTCTATGAATTTAACACCATCAAATCCCCAAAGAAAGAAAGTAGACAATGATTGACAAAATTCCGCACGGTTTCCACAGCCAGGAACTCCGGTAGACCAAGAACCAACAACACATTGGGTATCAAGATGCAGGCGATACTCGAAACGATGACACCTGAAGAATTGAAATGAAACAAAATGAAAAAAAAAAGATTATGCGTCCGACTAATTGGAGGGACGGTTACGGTTGAACCGTCGACCTCCAGGAATACCAGAGAGGGGCACGTTTTCGCGACCCTCCATCATGCCTGCCATCTTCTTCGAAAGCATCTGCTTGGGAAGCTTGGTTTCGGCGGCTATATTGGCGCTTGACCCAGAACGACGACGTTTGGCGGGTGGTTGCTCAGGTTCGTCCTTCTCGGGGGTCTTGTCCAGATCCATAGCAGTATCCTGTGCTAGCGGCTCGGGTTTGATAGCGAGAGGAGTATCTTCGACGAGATCGGAGAGGGGCTTAGCGACATTGAGATCGACCTCCCTAAGGCCAGTGTTATTATAACTCGCAGGTGCTGCCGAGGATGGGACCTCGACGGGTTCTGCAGGGTCACTGTACACGAAGTTTTTGGAGGGCGAGGGAGCAGGAGAGCTAGACAGCGGGGCAGGCTGTGAGTCCTCTTCCTCGTTGAAAGGTAGCGCAGTGAACTGCTTTGATGTGCGGTGACGAGAGCGAAGACGCTCGTGGGACTCGGTGCGTGGTAAGGATGTCGGGTATTCATATTTGCGCTTTCTGGGAGTAACACCAGTGGCGATGTACTCCTTCATGGGGTGACTTTGGATGTTATCCCGAAGATCGGTGAGAGGCTGGCGGACCTCTCCTTGTAAGGGCGCAGTAGACTGTTGGAGGTCTGTGGTGTGCATATTGGCATCCTCGCGGAGTTGGGCAGCATGTTCGTTGAAGCTGTCCAAATGAGTTTCAATGGCAGCACGAGAGTCTCGCACATTTGTGGCGATGGTCTCCAAGCTGCCAAGCTGTGCTTCATGGAAGCGACCATTGTGCGAGCGAGCCTTTGCGACAAAGTCATCAAGGGCTCCCATTTGCTTGCTCATATCGCTCATCTGCGCATCCACAATACGGACAGTCTCTTGGTGAACGGACTCGGTGGCTCGCTGAATTGAGACATTGCGCTGGTCAAAATTCTCCCAGTCAGTCTGCATCTTGGTCTTGATATCATCTCTAGATGCGGAGACGTCCTTGGCGAATTGTTCCTCCTTGAACACCCACTCATCGACTTGGCGATCATATTGAGCTGTGGCCTGCTCGAGGGAGTCGCCAGAGGTTGATAGATCTGTGCGAAGTCGCTCCACCTTGGTCTTGAGTCGACCGGATTGTCGTTGACTTGAGTCTTCAAGCAGATTACGAATCTGGGACATCAGGTTGTCGCGTTCAGACTGAGCACTGGCATGCTCTTCCTCCAACACCTGGGCCAAGTTAGAAGAGGCTTTACGGTTGGCCTCAACTGCCTGGCGATTTGATTCTTGCAGCTCATGACGAAGTCGATTGATCTCAGCCTTCTGCTGCTCCAGATGAGTAGTCATGGTTTCAAACATGGTCTTGAAATCCTTTCCGAGGGTGCTGTACGAAGTGTGAAGCTGGGAGTGGAACTCTGAGAATTCACCGATGACTTCCTTTGAGATGCGGGCTGCAGCTGCTGAGAGCCCGTTCAGACCTTCTCCAACCTTGGTCTTTACATCTTCGCGGAGGACCTTGATCTCTTCCAGGACTTCGTTCATTTCATCGTGTGCACCAGCAGTCTGCGCCTTGGCTGCGGCTTCCACTTGATCAAAGTTGGAGCTGTACTGTTGAAGCTCAGTGCGAGCTGAATGGATGGCATTCATTTCATTGCCAACAAAGTTGTTGATACGGCTTGACATGGCCTCGAGAAGCTCGGCGTGTTGCGTTTGAAAGGTTGCCATCCGGGCATCGATTTGCTGAGTAGTATCACGGACTTCGTTGGTAGATGTCTGCCATATCTGACGGTTATCGGTTTCAAGATAATTTTTGCGGTCGATCTTAGCATGCAGCCCATGGACATCCTTAACGGTCCCATCTAACATGATTAAAATCTCAGCGCCCATTTCCCGCAGCTTTCGTTCGGTAGATTGATGAGCCTTGCGAACTGTCGTTTCCTCGTCGAGCTTTTCGGATGTGTTTTTCAGGTTTCGTTCAGTCTGTTCCAGAACGCCTCGGGTTGATTTCAACCTCTTCTGAGTGCTTTCGTTATCCTCTTTCAGGGTATTGAAGCTGCCGGTAAGAGCAAACAGCTCCTGGACTTTGTGTCGCAAGCTGGATTCCATCGACTCGATCTTTCCTCGCTGCTCTTCGTTCACAATTCTTCGAGATTCGCTTTCCATCTTCATTTCCTCGTAGGCGTCTGGTGGCATGTAGACTCCGTTGCGGTGACGTGTAGCGATGAGCTCACTCTTAAGCTTCTCAATTTCGATTCCAATGTCGCGGAGGAGCTTGTTCTTGGACACCAGCGAGTTAATCTGAGGCTTGTTGCGAATGTTCTTTGCCCGGAAGGCGTAATCCAGAGTTGAGATTGTCTCTTCCAGGTTGCTTCGCACAGGCGAGACGGTGGCGATGATACATGTCTTCGTACGTCCTCCGAGGGAATCTTGCAGTAGTCGTGTAAGTTTTGACTCTCGGTAGGGGATATGTGAGCTCTTGTCAACCAGCGCATTGATCACTCGCCCCAGAGTCAGCAAGCTTTTGTTGATCAGACCAGCTTCGGCTGCTCTCTTGTTCTCCGCACCACTTCGTCCGATGTTCTCGCTGCCAGCCAAATCCACAAGGTTGAGCTTTCCAGAGCTCACGTAGTCCTCCCCGGATTCCGTGGTCCGGTTCGTCGAAACAGTGATCGTGAAGACAGTGTGACTGCGGGAACTGAGGTCATTGCATTTTGTCGCAGCGACTTGACGCTTCAGGCTGCCCATTTGCAGTAGTTTGATACCGGTGGACGCGGAATCAATGTATGTTTCTTCCATTCCTTGGACCATGGTACCCGCATGACCCTTTTTCTCGTTTTCGAAAATTTTCAATTTTGTGTTGTCGTCGGCGGACAGTAGATCGCGCAGCTCTTCGTTGTACAGTTCGATGAAGGAGCACTTGACTGTGCTATCGGTATCGGCGAGCTTGTGGAACAAGGAATAGAGTGTGCGTGGGATAATACCGGCATCATCCGAAAGAATTCCGAGGGTATCAGTCATATCTCCTGACATGGTGTATGTCTTTCCGGTGCCTGTTTGGCCGTAGGCAAAAATGGTACAGTTGAATCCCGCAAGCATCTAATCATAGTTAGCAACAGGTTGGGCATAATGAAGCAAAGTCGGTATGCTTACCTCGTTCACAATGGGCAAGACCGTTTCTTCATATACTACAGTCTGGTCTGCAGCAGGAGAGAAAACCTTGTCGAAATCATAGACCTTGTTGGAGAGCGAATTGGGCCCCATGGACAAATCGACAGATTTCCCGCTCACTCCTTCGGTGGACAAAACGACGCCGCTGTTCTCCTTGATCTCGCGCTCGTTGCGCCCACGACAGCGTACAACCACATGGAGGCTAGTATCTTCGTTGATCTCACGTTCAAAATCTCTCTCCTTTCGCTTGGCGGCAGTGGTGGGCTGTTCCTGACTCAATTTCGAGGTTCGCGCGGCAATTGCAGCGCCGGATGTTGTGCTGGGCCGCGCAGTGACTGCAGGCGATACTCCTCGTTCGGGCGCAGCGGAACCAGCCCGTCGAGTCGGTTGGCGCAGACCTGTTCGCCTCGCAGGGAGGGATGAGGTAGGCCGGGCTGGGCCGGGCATGGTGGATGGTTGATCTTTGCAAATAAGATTCAAATTCAGGGATGAGATGCGATCAGATCAAAAATTCGGGTGGTCACTTCAAGAGAAGCAAGGATAAAATAGAGTAGTGAAACTTGGGATAAGAGGATCGTCAAGGTTGTGGAAGATGCACGAGTGGATCCATTCGGGCAAAACATAAACAAAGGTCATGTGACCTTACATTGCCCACTTTGTGGGGCTGGGCTGTATGCCAGCTCAGACCGCCTTCCATTATAGATCTAGTACGCCGGGGTCATCCCCCCTCTCACATGACAGAGCGGAGCGTCATCGCGCTTTCCCCCCGCGTATGATCGTTCCTTCAAGGTGCTCTATCTATCTCCAACTACTTGCACTTTTACTTCTTCCCGCTCATACCTTGATGTTTTCAGATATTGGCCACTCGCGATGACTGCCAAAAACTCGGCCCAAGCTCAAATCTACCCGGGCAAGGGCCTGGGATTTATCAGTATGTTTCTCTATATTATGACCAACCCTGCGGGGATCTGCGCGCAGAGATAAGGCTAATACTGGGACAGCCCTGGGTGCTTCGCTGCACAACATCTTGACCCGAGTCAAATCTTACCCCCAAACATATCCTGCGATCGACTTAGCGTATTCATCAACAGACCCTCTTCGCAATGCGGTCGTATTACAACTGCCGTCCAACGGACTAAGGCTGCGTTTCGATGGTCCCGACCAGAGGCTTCGTCTGGTAGAGGTTCTGGATTTCTCTCGCGTGAACTTGGTCTACAAGGCCCAAGATGTCCTCAAAGGCGCGAAAGCCGACGAACCAGCCTCTTCCCCCCAAGGCCCCAGCTTTCGACATGTCTATAATCGCCTTTTCGGCCCGTCGTACCCCGGCGAATATGTTCCGCCTGCTGATAACTCTCCTTACGGGACCTACGTGCTCTCGTACCCCGGAGTGGCATTCTCATTTCCCCTTCAACACTCGGCATGGTCCGACCAGTGTGACTTTGTAGCTTTGCTCTCGTCCTCAGCTGCTCTGCCAGCTACGTCCATGGCGATTTTCCAAGGTTCATCTTGGCCCGAGGTTCGAGCAAAGATATTCACACAGCAACCTCAATACCCTCGATCATCTGCGGTTGTCGGAAAATCACGCGAGTCATTCGCTGATGAGGTCGAGGAGTTCCATATTTTTGGTGCTGGAAAACTAGAAGTAGTTCGGCGAACGAGCCCTCCGTTACTTATCAGTCTGGGAGAGACCACACCTCAGGATCTTATCGCCGAGTTCGGACCTCCCGACGCTATCTACCGTAAACATGATCGACGGATCTCCATTCACCGTGCAGCAGGGGCTGGCGGAGATGCCATGCATCTGAGTCCTTCGCCAGGCCGTGGGATGGATATACCTGACACTGACCATTCCTCCAGTAACAGTGTCACAGATGACTCCGATGATGATATCTCTCCAAACAGTATTAGCGATCCTGCATCGATTCCAGCTGAATGTTTTTTCAACTACTTCCACCATGGCTTTGATGCTTTCATTTCTTACCCATCCACACCAGGGCCAGCATTTCCGGCCTCTGGAATCTCAGACCCATCTCCTCCATCATCTACTTCCCAACTGACAGTCACCAAAATCATACTGCACGGAAACGTTCCGGGGTCTTACCCTTTCAACCGCCACCGCCGAAGTCGCTGGATGATTCACCTCGATCAGTCTGACGATGGACTAACTTCCGAATCCCCCTATGATGAGATTTCTACGCGGCTTCGTAGCGTTTGGAAAGGCTCTTATGGTGATCAGAAGGACGAGCATGCGATGCAGCGACCAATGGTATTGAACCGTGGTTGGGGTGACAGTCCAGAAAGCAGCGTCGAATTTCTCGGTGGATGGGAAGAAACCACCGCCAAAGGGCCAAGGACCGATGACCACGACGGTGGCTTGGGCAACACGGAACTTTTCGGATTTCCCGGTCTATTGTTTGAAGTTTTGAAGAATGGCGCGGTAAGCTGCTTGACAGTATATTGAGAACTTGGTGTTGAATCATTCCTGGCGTTTTGAGAGAGGTATTTCCATTTTGGTACATTTATGAGCGATGCGTTCACAATTTACTTCAAACTTTTTCAAGTTGATGTTCACATTCAACATCTATTATTATATCATTCTATATGATGCTAGACTAATCCCAAACTTCGCACCTGGGCACTTTCTAAAGACATTGAATATGCACGCTGAAACATTTGAAAGACACCGCACAACAACCCATTATTGTTCTATCCACCAACATTCCAAACTCTCCCCACGAAACATATGTCCTCGATTTAGACAGACATCAACAGCGTACCATTATAATGGCACCTAATCTCAACATACTCCTCAGGATTATCCACACAAATCCACTGCGTGCCAGGCGCACCACCATTAGCATTCGAGCTCAACAAGACTTGTCCATCCTCAGGAATGGAACCGTTGACTCTCTCCAACTCCAGAGTGAACAGGTTGAAGTCCACAGGACCCTGAGGAAACTTGATATAGTATTCCTCATTGTTGCAGCGAGCGCTTTGTTTCGGTGAAGAGCCATAGTCCCTGTGCAATGGTTAGAACGGGCCTTTCCAAGTTCAATGTCGGGGGCTAGCTTACCAGATCAGATTACAGTCTGTTGGGGTATCGTTGGGATAATTGGGGTCTGTGACGACGAAGGACATGGACGCGCCGGGATCGATGGATGCGCCACTTGCAGTGAAGTCCGTGATGGAGATGTAGCTGCTGCGTTTGATTGCACCGTGGGGAACAGCGAGAGCCGAAGTGGCGGCGAGAATGGTAGAGGCGAAGAGGAACTTCATTGTTGATAAAGTGGGTGAGCTTGGGAATGCGAGGTAGTCAAATCGAGATGTCTAGTGATGGAGATGGTGTTGGTGATGATGATGAGAAGAATAACTTCTTGTTGGAAACAACTTGAAGTCTTTATACTACATTTGCGATGATGTGGCTATGTAAAGCACCAGGCCTAACTCCTGTCCTCGGGCTCGCTATGTTCAGGACTCCGAGTGAGTATACAGAGACACGTATGCAAGCGTACGCCTTGATTGAGTAAGGATGAGACATCTTGAAGGCGAAGTCCGACTAGATGAAGCAAGTTCATTCGATCCAAACTGAAATCCTACATGAGGATGGACGGTCGGTGATCAGCGAATGCCACCTCGGATGATCCCTTGGCATTTTGACCAGTCTTAATGCATAGTCTGGGGTACTATCGTTGGAGAAAGTAGGTCAAGTGCTTCCATTTTTCTATTTTAGGCTCTGTTTACGCGGCAGGGCTGCAAAACCACTCAGGCGCCCCGCCGCGCAGCCCCGACTATTGAAATGCTGACAGTTTTGGATCAAAGTTTGCTGTAGTAGGCTAAGCATTTCGGATATGTTATTGAGATCTTGATCGGTTTGAAGCCCCGGACTTACGAAATAAGCATTCCTAAGCTTGAGCTAACACTGTCGCCCTAGTACTACCCAGTATGTAGTCTAGGATGTGGCTTGAAGTACCCTCACCCAGTTCACGGGAATCGATCTTTCAATGATTTTACTACGCTCATTCGATGCACATATCTACAAGAGGTAACGTCCACTATTTGAAATTTAGATATCACCTCGCGATCTTGTATGAGTGCCCGATCACTGCTCATTTCTGTCGTTGTTAGTGTGTTTAGTACTTCCACCTAGGCAGATCATGTTGTACTAACCGAATCAGGTTACCTCTTAATTCATTGACCGCCTATGTCACATGTGCACATCACCGGCAGAAAGATTCCGCTTGCTGAAAATGGCAAAGATAGATAGCTGCAATTAAGTGCTCTAGTTCAAATTTTGGGTATAAATTTGATGGGTAAAACAGCTTATTTTACACAATCTCATAATTCTGAGCAAATATCGAAAGCACACAATTCATTAGTGTTATCCTAGGACCTACATGGCTGGTTCCAAGGATTGTAGCTCCAATCGCAATTAAACGCGGGTGATTCCGCAGCGAGATAACCAACATCGTGCGACTCCACAAATTTCCCAGCGTCAAGGCCTGAAAGCAAATCCGCAACCTCCAAACCTCCTCGCGGGATATGCAGGAGAATGTCGAAACCGCGGTCCTGGACATCAACGCTTAAACTTCCCAAATCCTCCTTCCCTCCACGCGTGTCCCCAGCCGACCAGAAAAAATACCTCAAACGATGCACCGATGAGCTCTACGCCTGGCAGCGCCGCGAACGACCTGCCGACAAACCCTTCGTTCTCCACGATGGCCCGCCCTATGCGAACGGAGAACTGCACATCGGCCACGCGCTGAATAAAATCCTGAAGGATATCATCAATCGTTTCCAATTGGGTCAAGGCAAGCGAGTCCGCTATGTTCCCGGCTGGGATTGTCATGGTCTGCCCATTGAGCTCAAGGCGCTCCAAGGGCTGCGCGATTTGGATCTCGAGAGTGGATCGGTCAGTGCCGCAGTCATCCGTAAGTCGGCGCGCCAACTCGCGAGGCAGACGGTCAAGGATCAGATGAAAGAGTTTCGCGGGTTTGGCGTCATGGCCGATTGGGAGAATCACTGGAAAACCATGGATAGATCGTTCGAAATGCGCCAATTGGGTATCTTCCGCGAGATGGTCGACCGAGGATTGATCTACCGCCGATTCAAGCCGGTGTACTGGTCCCCGTCAACGGGTACGGCTCTGGCGGAGGCGGAACTGGAATATAAGGATGATCACGTTTCGACTGCTGCTTTGGTTAAGTTTCCCCTGGTACAAATCCCCGAACATCTTCTTAAAGACCCGTTGCTGCAATCGCGCGAAGTGAGTGCTGTGATCTGGACAACGACTCCATGGACATTGCCGGCCAATGCCGCGATCGCGGTCAACGAGGAATTGGACTACACCATCGTTCAGTCGGAGGCCCACGGGTGTCTGCTTGTCGCCCAGTCGCGTGTTGAGTATCTGGAACATATGCTGAACGAGGAATTGGATATTCTTGTGCCTTCGATTCTTGGCTCTGAGCTGGCTGATAAAACTACGTACCGAGCTCTGTTCAAGGGTGCCGATGCTGAAGCCCAGCCCATAATCGCAGCACCATTCGTTACAGCGGATTCTGGCTCTGGATTGGTTCACTGTGCGCCTGGTCATGGTATGGATGATTACGAAGCTTGTCTTGCGCGTGGCATTGAAGTGTTCGCGCCCGTCAACGACGCTGGCGAGTTTACAGAAAAAGCTATGCCTCATGACCCTACCCGCTTGACTGGAAAGGCGGTCCTTGGAGAAGGAAACACCGCAGTCTTGGGCTACGTTCAATCGCGAGGCCAACTTCTTGCTCAGCACAGCTACGATCACAAGTATCCCTACGACTGGCGTTCCAAACAGCCCATCATTATCCGGGCCACTGAACAATGGTTTGCTGATGTTGCGGACATCCGTGACAGTGCCCTTCGAGCCCTTGAAAATGTCAAATTTGTCCCAGAGACCGGAAAATCCAGACTGGAGAACTTCGTCAAGAACCGTAGCGAATGGTGTATCTCTCGACAGCGTGCCTGGGGTGTCCCAATCCCTGCTCTTTACCACCGAACCACCGGCGACGCTCTTCTTACCCGAGACAGTGTGTCACATATCATGAACACGATCGAGGAGCGCGGAATCGATGCCTGGTGGACTGACAGTGCTGACGACCTCGCTTGGATTCCAACTGCCCTCCGCGATGACCCCGTGGGCTACCGACGCGGCACAGACACCATGGATGTTTGGTTTGACAGTGGCACCAGTTGGTCGGAGATCGATGTCCCCTTGGAAGGTCGCAGTCATCCAGCAGATGTCTACCTGGAAGGCACAGATCAACACCGTGGCTGGTTCCAGTCCGGTCTCTTGACTTATATCGCCCATCAAATCGCATCCGGAAAGACTGGTACCTCCCAAGCCCCATTCCGCAATCTGATTACCCATGGATTCACCCTCGATGAATTCGGTCGCAAAATGAGCAAGTCCATTGGAAATACTATCCCTCCCCAGACAATCATGGACGGAACCCTTCTACCTCCCCTCAAGCCACGCAAGGGCAAAGGCAAGCAGGCCGAGAACCAAGCCCCAAGCTACGATGCCTTGGGTCCTGATGCACTGCGCCTCTGGGCTGCAAGCAGCGACTACACGCGCGACGTGGTAATCGGCAAGCAAGTTCTGCAGACCGTCCACACGAGCCTCCACAAGTTCCGCGTAACATTCAAGCTCCTGCTAGGCGCGCTGTCTGATTTCCAGCCCGAGTTCTCAGTTTCCTACGATCAGCTACAGCAAGTGGATCGGATCGCCCTGAAACAGCTATCGGATATGGTCCTTGCGTCCCGCAAATCATGCGAGTCATTCGAGTTCTACAAGGCCGTCAGCCAGATGAACCGCTGGGCAAACAACGACTTCTCCTCATTCTACATGGAAGCCATCAAAGACCGACTCTACACACTCGCCACAAACAGCACCAGCCGTCGCGCAGCCCAAACAACCCTCTTCCACATCTTCAATCACCTCCAGGAAGTCCTAGCCCCCATAACCCCACTCCTAGTCGAGGAGACATGGGCACACACACCCGAAGCCATCCGCTCACCCGGCCACCCCTTACAGCGTCTCGCCTCCGTACCCGCCGCAGAATGGAACGACCCAGCACTAGACACCAGCTACGAGGAACTAAACGCCGTGCACACGGCCATCAAAAGCCTCCAGGAACAAGCCCGAGGCAAGAAACAACTAGGCTCATCCCTCCAGTCCTTCGTGCACGTCGTGATCCCAACGGATTCCGTCTTCCACAAGTACCTCTCCGAACTACCCGACCTCTTCGTTGTCTCGTCCGTGACTCTCGGCCGGCCCGGCGAGTCCGTCCCTGAAATTGAGCAGGCGGAGTGGAAGTATGAGGTGGCTGTTGATCTTCCCAATAACCAACAAGGTACCGTGCATGTATATGCCCCCCAGGCGGCCAAGTGTAACCGGTGCTGGCGTTATGCGGTTCCGGATCCCGTGGAGCCGGATGCTATCTGTGCTCGGTGTGATGCTGTATTGGTGGAGGAGAGTCAGTGAAGCATTGTGTTTGCACATGCTGTGTATCAATATTCCATGCTAAATTTGTACTAAATCTGTATCATATTCTATTTCAAATGTTATTCCCAAGTTCCTCTCTGATGATTATGGTCTCTCCCGAATACATTGGTTCGAGCAGTAAGCGTCTACTTTACTTCAGGCAATGTTGTCAAGTACCCAGTTTGAATGCTATTCGATAACATTATGATACAAGGGCCACAGTGCCCGTAACTAGAAACTGAACCGAAAGAAACAAAGAACGAAATTCCAAGCACGAAGCCTGTAAAAACATGCTCGTAGTCGGGTATCCCAGAGAATTCTCCCAACGTCCAATCTCAAATAAATCCAAATTCGTGTTCACTGAACTTTCCACCGACCACAACTTAATACCCCAGTGCAGTAATAACTCATCGAGCCATATTAACAACCTCAAAGAGCTCATAATCTCATCGACCTTTCAAGGAATTTCCAACTTGTTCGTCCTGTCATCACCCACAGCTGCAAGACAGACAAGATATCAAAGCGTGCCGAAACATTCCTGTCTTTTCCTGACCCTCCATCCAGATCATTTCCCAACATATCCCAGTCTGAGTCAACAGCGTTGCACCATGAAAGCGGAGCCTGTGTCATGCAGACCGGGCCGGGCCGAGAGTCAAGTGCTGTTTACGCACCCTCCTCATCCTCAATACGAATAGCACCTTCGTTATCGATTCCATGGGACCAGAATCCACCTAGGTGAAGCGTACTATGCCGACGTAAGTAAAGATCTTCAAGCTTCCAAGATAATCTTACCTTCCCTGGGCATTATCATGCGACAACACCAACCAGTAACCCAACAGTCCCTGCGTAAAGATATCATGGATAGCGAAGAGAACCGTCTCAGCATCCACACTAATCTTCAGTGCAAGAGAGCCAGCGGCAAGGGTACTAAAGATATTAGCGGCGATCAACATATCGCAGATAAAACTTGAACTTACATAGGGAACAAGGCAAAAACCACAAACGCAGAGCCCGAGAACGCCCCAAAGAACCGTCTCAGCAACGCATCCTTACCCTGCGCCGCACGCTGGGCATGGAATCCAGCATGGTGCAGGGTAGTCAGATACGCAGCACAAGAAAGCGTCAACCAGCCCCAACGAGCAGGTGTATGACCGGCGAACGAAGCAAAGAGACCAGCCGCAAGCATAACCCAGTTCGCGGCGATAGCGGAGAGGAGATGGGCGCCCGGGAGGCCGGAGATCAGGGCGAAGTTAGTTAGGAGGAGGGGGGTTGTTAGGGCCCAGTTTACGTAGCGGAGCCAGAGGACTTGGCGGAAGACATCGTCGGATGTGTTTGGGACGTGTTTGTGTTTTGAGATGACTTCGCTTAGTTGCCAGGAGATGCCTTGGCCTGTTGAGAGGGCTAGGTAGGTTATGAAGGAGATTGTTGTGATTAGCGCGGTGAGGGTGTGGTAGACCCGCTTTGACTAGTGGATGTTAGCTAGTAGTTTATTTTGCGGGGAGGTGGTTAGGTTCGCTTACGAGGGGGTTGCGAGATCCGAGTGAGTAGAATGCCAGGGAGGATATTCCCATCAACACTGTCACGACCCTATCATTTTGTTAGAGGTTTATGTTTTGTTTTTGCTAGTGTGGGGGAGATCTACCAGAGCGTGCGCTTGCCGGTGGCGTGGAGCTCCTGGATCAGCGGGACTCCCGGGATCACTGTGGGGATGGGGAGCACCGAGGAAGTAGGAGTAGCTTTAGCCACAGTTGGGAACTCGTTGAAATCAGCAGGGACCATCATGATGGGCAACTAGCTGAGGGAAAATTGATATTCAGAGATGGTTATGGAGAGAAGAAGGAAACGTTTGAATATTTAAGAATGTTGGGGAAGAATCATGATTTACATCACAACTAAGCGGGTGTCGTCATTGCCACCGTGAAACAATCCAGAACCGGGACAAACCTGAACCTTACTTTATAGAGCTATCCTTACATGACTAACATTATAGAAACCTGAATGCAACACTGCATTTACAAGATTTACATGATGCAGATGCAGCTAAATTAGGATCGGGCCAATGAGAGCCCACGGATCCAGAATAGAAACAACAATACGTGGCAGAGCAATGAACAGTACACCTCTGAGACATGGAATCTTGGAATAATTTATTGGTATTCAGCTTAAGTGAGTTGAGCTTTGGAAGTAGTAGATATTGCACTGGTAGAACCTCGAAATGACGGCTACAGACTACACATGTGCAGTGATAGTATCGTGGCCAGTATGTGGATATTAGTGGGTCATCATAGACAAATAATTCCAATTTCCGAAGGCTTTGACTTGAAAACATTTGAAAGCTCCGAGTCCGAGTCCAAGTCAAACATTTGAAGCTGCACACATCGTATGACTGAATACAACTTGAAGTACTACCACTGCTGCTCACTGCAGTAGGCGGCAGACTATGTCTGATACCCATACTAGTAGCTAAAATGGGATGTTTCTTGGCTCGGGGCGTACTACATGTATGAGACCTTCCAAGGTTCTAGAACTACCCCCTCCTAGAAACACCTGACAAATTTTGGTATTAATTCAATCTTGAAGTAACCTCTGGCAAAGACTACCTATTAGTAGGTACAATGGAGTGCGATCCACATCCATAACGCCGTTCCGGTAGAATGTCAACACGACATCAAACAATTTCGCAAAACACCCGTGGACAACTTGAATTCAACAAAACAAAATTCCTCGCAGGGAACAGATCAACACGGGGAAAAAATCAAAAATCCAAAAAATCACGGGGAACAGATCAACCCGGGACAGAATCACCACAGGGAACAAATCAACCCGGAGAAAAAATCAAAAAATCATCACAGGGAACGAATCAACATTAAAGAAAAGACATCACAGGGAAGGAATCGAAAAAAAGATTGGGGAAAAAAACATCACAGGGGACAGATCAACACGGGGAACAAAAAAACAACAGTTTCAACCGGGTAATCACACATCAGGCTTGTCATCCTTGCAATCCTCGCCATTTTCGCCATCTTCGACATTCTGGACACTCTGGACATTCTGGACACTCTGGACATTCTGGAAGTCCTTGAAGTCCTTGACGTCCTTGACGTCCTTGTCGTCGTTCTGGCCCACCTTGCTATCCTTGCCATTCTTGTCGTCCTCACCATCCTTGTTGTCCTTGCTGTCCAAGTACTCCTGATACGACATCACATTGACATCCTTTCCTTTCTTCACCTCCACAACCTTCAAGTCCTTCTTCATGTTAATCTTAACAACACCAATAGGCAGACCTCGAATATCAATCGCCCGGGGGAAGCGAACAGTAGCCTTCTTCAGACCCAAAGGCAGATAGAACCCAGCATCAATGCAATGGTCCTTGAAATGGATGCAACGCAGCTTATCATGGTCAAACCACTGGATGAAGGGATCCGCGTCCACAACAAATCCGGACAGAGTCAGCTTTCGAATAGCAAGTCGGCGGTTAACCGCTCCCTTTGAAGAGGCAGACACCTTGGCCTTTTCGATGGCTTTCTTGTCGAGGTACTCGCCGTATCCGATGTGGGGGTGTAGTCCGCCGTCACCTGAATCGCCACTATAACGAATAATGAGTAGTTAGTCGATGTCCTCTAATATGGCATTTGCATCAATCAATAGGTTCAAACTTACAAGTAAGAAGGCACTCCCGCCATCTTCTTGTCCATCACCCAGGTCTCCTTGATTTTCTTCCACCGGCCATCGTAAATCTTGTTGACAATCTCTGGCTCCAACGCCATGCCAAGCTCCAGCTCATCAAGCTCAAGATTCAACCACGCAACCTGCCAGATGTGAGTCTGGTACGACTGCATCATTCCAACAAGCTTCAGCACGCGCAAGCGTCTGAATCCAAAAAGCGGCTCCAGTTCCACAATTGGAAGGCAGTCCACATCTCCCTTCTTGTCATCGGACTGCTTGTCATCGGACTGCTTGTCATCGGACTGCTTGTCATCGGACTGCTTGTCATCGGACTGTTTGTCATCGGACTGAGGCCGGAAGAGATCCAGGCCTAGGATCCACTTCTGGGTCGTAATCTCATTCCAGGCGTCGCCGCCACGGAAATCCAGGATTGGGTTTGTGGGAGTCGCATGGTTGAGGTCGAAAGCAGAGGAGTGGCGCAGTTCGGATCTCTGTTGTTCGTGCAACAAGGTGCGCTCACCTGTCTTGATGGTAGTTTTGGTATTGGTAGGAGAGCCCAAGTTGAGAGACTTAAGACCGACTCCAAGGAGTTTTGTAGGTGTGGCGGCCTCAATTGGGGACGAAGCTGCGGTTGGCTTAGAAGGTGGGATGCCGAACTTGGGAGGGGACGACGTAGGGGTAGAGGGTATCTCCTTCTCCTCGATCGTCATCTGTCGCGAGAGTGACATCTTGGTTGGAGAGATGAACATGCTTGGCGGGGTGATATCCAACTTGCGTCGGCCTGTAGTTGGAGTCCATGGAACTTGCGATCTAGTCGGAGACGGCGAACGCGGGGGCAGACTCACGCCTCGACTCAACTCGAGGAGGCGCGCCTTTGCAGTCGAGACTGACATTCTGCGACTGAGGCTTTCGAGGTCTTTGATGTCAGACATGCTGAATTTGCGATGGTGCTTTTGTTTAGAAGACAGAGTTGAGGTTGGTCGAACTGGCTGTTGGGAAAGTCTTCTCTCACGGAGCGATTGCTTCTTGGGCTCTTCCTTGACGACAGGGCCTGCTTCTGGCTCCAAGTTGAAAGGGAATCGCGTGTGGAGGTTTGTATCCAGGTTCGAGGAAGTGTTTTCCTTATTGCTCGCCTTCTTCGTGGGGCTCAGGATGAAAGGGTTGGAGAAAAAGGAGCGAAGAGAAGAGGAATGAGGAGATTGAGGATTAGGTGAGGGTGCAACTCCCAAGTCATTGGGAGGTGGAGATGAGCCTGAGGTTGGGCCTCCCCATCCCTCACTCTTCTCATGCTCCCTCTCAAACTCATCAATATCTTTCCAAAATTCCCTTCCCATTAGGGTAGCTTCCCAGTGTTCAGGAAAGTCATCCATGTTGAAAGTAATGGGGGCGGGTGGGATGAGAGTGAAATAGAGGAGATTGAGATGGAACGGAGGGACAACAACGATATGGAGGTGTGTAAGAGTTAAGTTGACATGGCGAGGTCGACGCGTTGAAATAGTGAGAGCAAGTGAGGCAGGAGCCTCAGGATCACCACTCCCAGGCTCCCAACCATCCCCCAATATAGTCTATATGCCTAGAGAACTATGATAGAACTATGATATAGATCACTACTAGCTCTAGTTAGTCAACTTTATTATTATTTCCAGATACAAAGAGAATATTTTATTCTGGTCATGATCAGCTGAGTTATGTCGAGGTCCTAGCGCGGGCATCGGGTTGTAAGGCAAACCATGCATGATTGGTGTTCCATCAGGTACGGCATTATTTGCACCCTTAAAGGTCTATGATTCAATGTTAGCTTCCAAAGATACTGCATTAAACCTTGGAACGGATGCTATTGTACTGACCTTATGGTTAAGGATATTTGTGACCGTCCTCATAACCACCACGACATCCAAGTGTTCTCACATGCATGTTCCCATGTGCTTATGAGCTTAATGTCCATGGTATAGAAGATAACAGAGTGTGTGGTATTTTATAGCCACTGGCACTGGCACTGCAGCACTGCCTTTGATAATGAACAAACTTCAAATGTTATATCTAAGTATATGTATGGTCCTACATGTAATAGAACTTGCTGTCAATTGATTGAACCACAATACACTGGCATGTGCACAGCTTGAACATGTGAACTTCAAGTTGAAGTTCAGCCTGAGGCTCATCATGATGGTTTAATTGGTAGTCTTGGAACCGCATTATATAGTTCCTCCAAAAATTAGTGCATCCGAGCCCCACCTTGAAGTTTGGAAGAATTTCTATAACAGACCTCGGAACTCTTGGAGCATTTCAAAGTTCACGTTGAGAGGCAACCTCCCCATAATGTAACATTTAAGAGTAGACATAAAAAAACATCCACATAATGTGCATGCGCATTAAATGCACACCAGTAGTTACCCAGTACGCATCATACCTGGCTAGGTGCACATCCATGGTGGAGCCTCCAGGGCTGTAACAGGATTTCCGAAAGTTGGATTTGATTGTATATGGTTGATGGGTAGCTAGCCTATGTACATAGGCATTGGTCTTGTAGATCTATTCTAATGGATGTTATTACTGATGCATGTGCACATGTGTCAACCTGGGAAACCTTGGAAGGCATATGGATTTGCATTGACTCCAGGGCTGGACACATGCAGCTGCACAGAACTTGACCTCGGAAGTAGATGTGCACACGGTCCACGGGCTGACTCTACAGATCCAGACAGGCCTTGGAATCAATACAGACTACAACCTTGGAAGCTCCCATGGCTCTGAACCTGGATCTTGTCTCGATCAGACAATTCTTTCCACCAAACTACACCCATCATATTGAACGTCCAGAAGATAAACCCGCAGGGTATTCTTTTGTTTAACCAGCGTAATAAAAAGACCTTTTAATTGGTAGAGGGGGTGTTAAAGAGACTCGGAACTAAATCATGCGGCATCATTTCCAACAGCTTAGTACTTCTTGCCCTGGCGCAGGACATCACCGAACTCCTCCAGAGGGCTGCGGATGAGCTTAGTCTCCTTCCAGAGGTTGGGGGTGAGGAAGCCGTAGGTGTTGACAACGGCAACGAAGGTAGCCTTGAGGGTGTTCTCGAGGGTCTTGGTGGAACCGGAAGAGGAGGTGTAGGCGTCCTCGACACCGGCGAGCTGGAGCAGACGCTTGACAGCGGGGGAGGCAACAAGGCCAGTACCACGGGGAGCGGGGATAAGCTAAACAAATTATTAGAAAAAGAGGTCCTCCATATATCATAGCCACAGGTTTCTGTGGTAAATCGGGGAGTTTCGAGTAACATACACGGACGGAGACGGAACCACACTTTCCGCTCTGCTTGACGGGCAGAGAGTGAGGCTCACCGAGGTTGGAACCCCAGTAACCGCGACGGACGGGGAGGACAGCCAGCTTGGCAATGGTGATAGCGGCACGGATGGCAGTGGCGACTTCCTTGGAGGTCTTGATACCGAGACCAATGTGACCCTCGCCATCACCGATGAGGACGATAGCCTTGAAGCGGGTACGCTGACCGGCACGGGTCTGCTTCTGGACGGGCTTGATCTATAAGTTGGAAGAAATTGAATTAGTCTTGCGGTTCCACTTGGGGAAGTTTTTTTTTGAAGGTGGAAAAGGAAAGGTCTGGGCGCAATTGGTTGCTCGCAATGTCGCAATTTGAAGGTAGTCGTAAAGTGTTGAATTGAAGGCTGGACTTTGAATTTCCAATTCCCTCCCGAATTCCTCCAAATTGTGCGCGCATCCGTATTCCACCCAGTGTCCCTTTTGTATCCGTTTTGTGTCGTACCTTCATGACCTCATCCTTCAGCTTGGGCAGGAAGAAGTCCACAATCTGGTACTCCTTGATGGGCAGAGAGTGGAGGTAGATCTGCTCCATGCTGGTGATCTTGCCGGCCTTGACGAGACGACCGAGCTTGGTGACGGGCTGCCACTCCTTCTCCTCCTGCTTGCCGCCACGACGGCCACGACCACGGCGGCCACGGCCACGGTCACCACCACGGTCGCCGCGCGAACCGAAACCACCACGTCCACGGGGAGCAGCGTCAGCCATTTTGTATGTATTGGGGGCGACGGAGGAGTTGTTTTGTCGAATTGGGTCGGGTCGTCGGAGACTTCGCTACAGGTGTTTGGCACCAAAATTTGCGGGTGGAAGCTAAGCGAGGCGGGCTGCCCTATGCGGTACCCTAGCCCTAATGCCTATTTGGGAGAGGGGGACAACAGCGAACTGCTGACTAAGGGGATCCACCATTATGTAATTTTCAAGGTGGCACGTGCGTTGTCCCTGGAAATCTGGTCCAAAAGTTTTCGGGAAAGTCACATGATCTGTTATGTATGGTGCCCGGCGTCAAAGAAAGGAGGCTCAATAATCTCGAGAATGAGAGCCAAGTGAAAATGAAACGGACATTTTGAGTAAAGAATAATCTTGCATTTTTTTTTCTTGTTGTCTAGAAATTCCCATTAGCTAATTAATACCTCCTTCCCCTAATGTTTTCATGTATCTCGAGAGATATGTTGATCAATGATGTACGGGCGGATAGCCTTCCTAATTCGGCATCGGGAAGTTGGACTGTGCACCAGGCACTTGCCTTGTTTAAGAATGAACAGGCAAGTTTGACTCCGCAATTTAAAGATGTCATTGCCCCAGTCTTGATCTTCCCGACTTCCTATGATTTCACATTCTTGCGGTTTTTGCTTCTCCTTGTATACCCTGTAAATTATCTTTTCTTCCGCATTCACGATGTTGCGTTGGTTCGTTTATCCCCGGCCCCTTCCCACGTTCAGGCAGGGCTCCAATTTCTCGACTCGGAATTTCGCTAATTACGCTATTGATATAAAGGTATCAGGCTAAGCTGGCTAAGAGCCCTATTTTGACTGCCAGCCTCACTAGTGGAGTATGAATCATTCAGTGTCACCGAAAACCCTTCCATAAAAACCAGTCCCTCTAACTCATTGCACAGATTCTCTTTGGCAGCGGAGATGTTCTTGCACAGCAGGCTGTTGATCGCAGGGGTCTAGAGAAGCATGATTTCGCCCGAACTGGTCGCATGGCTCTCTACGGTGGAGGTGAGTTTTCCGAAAATTTCAAAGTCAGATTTATCACATGTGCAAGATCTAATCCATCTTTGTAATAGCCGTCTTTGGTCCTGTTGCTACTCACTGGTACCGCATCCTTCAAAAGCATGTTGTCTTGAAGAGCACCGCTGGTACCGCCGCTGCCCGAGTGGCAGCTGATCAGGTTGTGTTTGCTCCTATTCAATTGACTGTTTTCTTGTCTTCAATGGCGATCATGGAAGGATCAGACCCAGTCGAGAAGTGGCGTAACTCCTTTGTGCCTAGCTACAAGGCCAACTTGATTGTCTGGCCATTCGTCCAGGGCATCAACTTTACATTTGTGCCACTGGAGTTGCGTGTTTTGGTGGTCAATGTGGTCAGCTTGGGTAAGTCATTCTATTTGTTCTTTATGGATCGTGATTTAGTCACTTGATGATCCGATTATGAGACTGGGACTGACTCTTTTTAGGCTGGAACTGCTTCCTCAGTTTGCTGAACAGTGGAGAAAAGTAAGGGTGATGATTTGTGAACCTGTACAAATTTGCATTTTCACGCATAGTCAACTCTTACATAGCGATCGGCTGGTATTATTCTACATAGATTTTGTGATTTGGCTCTTAGTCCCTAGAATCACGCTGGTTCGGTCTATTGGGCTCCAGGGCATTGCATGTGGGTATTTGGAATGTTTAGGTGATATTTTTGGGGTTTTTCCTTTAATGAATTTCTCACTCTCAATAACTACAGGAATTGCCAGTAAGATGTAAAAAGTAATGATTTCTCACCTTGATAGTCACAAACATTGTTGCGACCATCGTTATCAGTCGCGACCATAGTACTTTTTTTATTAGGGCTGTGCGGCCCGACCCAAAGAGGCAAGAGTTTTTCGCCGCTTTTTTACTGATAATATCTCGAACTTCAAAACTTCGGTGCGGGTCCTTTCAACGTGTCGCGCAACAATCTTCTCTTCCCCACGCTTTTTGCTTGGACCTGCCTGGAGCAGATCTGTTGTTGGATACACTCTTAACCTTACTTTTCAGGCGTCCTCCTTGTGCCTTCCCGATCCTTGATCTCTCCCCGACCAAAAATTTTACTCCTCACCTCAACTCCTCCGACAAACCCCTCCCCCAAACATGGCTGCTGTCGCCGAGAACGGCCACGCTGTGGCTTCTGAGAACGCTGCTCCTACTTCTTCCCCCGATGAAGGAAAGCTCGTGACTGTCTTTGATGATCCTGACAACTTCAATGTCAAGCACCCGCTTATGCATGAGTGGACACTCTGGTTCACCAAGCCTCCCAGCGGCAAGGTGTGTTTTCGATCGCTGAGCTTGACTCTGATCACAGTTCAAATCTTACTCAAATTCTACCTAGGGTGACAATTGGAACGATCTGCTGAAGGAAGTCGTCACATTCAGCTCTGTCGAGGAATTCTGGGGTATCTACGTACGTTTTCGATCCGCGAACTCCGCACAACTGAGATCAAACTTCTCTCACTTCACATCTACTCTCTGCTCTCTATCATTCCGTACCGGATGAAACCAAGCACATGAGTCAGACTCGATCTCTGTACATGAACTGGCAAGCTAACTTTACTCTTCCCCCTTTAGAACAACATCACCCCCACCTCCGAGCTGGGCCTCAAGGCCGATTACCACCTTTTCAAGAAGGGCGTACGACCTGAGTGGGAAGACCCCCAGAACAAGCACGGTGGAAAGTGGTCATACCAGTTCAAGGACAAGCGCTCCGTTCCCATCGACGAGCTATGGCTCCACGCCCAACTGTCCGCCATCGGCGAGACCCTCGAATCCGACGGTGACAACGAAGTGATGGGAGTGGTCGTCAACGTGCGCAAGGGCTTCTACCGTGTCGGTCTGTGGACTCGCACTGTTGGCAAGAGCATCCAGGGTGATAAGGCCGCCCGGACTCCTGCCCAGGGCAAGGATGTGCTGGAGGCGATCGGTCGTCGATTCAAGGATGTGCTTCGCCTTAAGGAGGCGGATGTCGTCGAATTCTCTGGCCACACCGACAGCGCGCACAGCGGCAGCACCCGTGCCAAGGCCAAGTACACCGTTTAAAGCGTCCCCATTCAACAAATCGCATCGAAGGAGAAATTTGGAGGAACTTGAACGCGTGCCCTTATGATATCCATGCATGGTTATCTTATCACCTTGGCGAGAAGGAAGTTAGACTGGAAGGGGGAGTTTCTCTATCATGATATGGGAGCCCCCTCACAATACTGGACTTGAGGGAGCGGCGTTTGCAGAATGGAGGAAAAGTCGATGATTCCCAGTCTCTTTAGCACCCGCTGCATTTCTATCCCCACTTACTTTGCAGGTTTTATTTTTTACCCTTTTTTTATTTTGCCTTCCCCTCCGCAATTATGACCCTGATTGCTCGCGACATGTATCTTACTCTATCAAACGCATTTTACGAGGCATATGTCGTTGGTAGTGGTGTCTGGTCTGTGTTTGTATCGTATTTCATATTAGTATATTCAAATTTCTCTTCAATGAATGAACGAACATTGAAAACCAGCGGTGTGCTCTATTCGTCGGATAAACTTCGGCCAATTACTATATTCATCTTGTCTCCGAGTCTTTTGGTCTCGCCTTCAGCAGGCGTGGATTCCATGCACCAAGGTTACATCACCAACTTGAACATCTGATAAGTACTCAGATGCCTGATGTCTATGAAGAACACCCTCACAGTCAATCACTCCGGTACCGGTCATTTAGTCGGCGAGGTTCCGCGACCAATAGGTGGGTTGTGATCAACAATGCTGCAGGACAAGCTTGATTCAGGGTCCTGCACGCGTGACCGATCCGAGACATGACACTTGAATCGGGTCCGTTATTCCCTTGGTTATTCCAATAACTAAACTTGTTTTAGACATCAATTGATTCCTGAAATTGAGGGACTTGATAATGATGTGCACATCCCAGATCAATGTCTTCAAGTTCAAGTTGAAGGTCCTCCAGGGCTCCAGTCCTGCATCCGAACATTTGAAGTTCATTCCATGAATATTATAGAGGTAGAATACCCATCTTTTTCTAGAACGAATTATCGAAACCGACCGAGTGTGGGTATTTTTTTTCAGCTTACTTTTATTGGTTCCTCTTGATCTCAAATATTGTCCGCTCAACTATTGATTTCGGGGTTGCAGATCATCCAACGGTGGGTAAAAAGTTGGAGCTGAATGATCAACGACTTGCTCCGCCTCCAGGGTCGGGCTGTACCTTAAAATTTTTATCTCAAGCGCCTATTTATGAAGGAAATACTTTGTTGTTATTAGAAACGTTGAAATATTAGTTGGAATGCGTATGCATCGAGACTATCTCGTCTTTCAATGCGTACAGACCTCAGGAGTCAAGACATTTCTGCTGGTCTCTAAAAAAATCCCCGTTGAACCTCAGATCAAGGAATCCATTTCAATGACCCACCAGCCCGTAGCTCTGTGAAACTATTCAGCCTGTTCCATTCACAAGCCTTCTTCAAAAGACAGTGTCTCAGACGATCTCCCAACAAGCCCAAATCCCCGTAGACCGCCGGACCATCTTCTCGAAAGATAGTGTTTCAGACGATCTCCCCACACAACTAGCAGCGCCAGCAAACCCAACTGACCGCCGAAATACTGACTAAGAGGGTAGTAAGTTAAGACATTTGGATGATGTGTAAAAGTGGGCAAGACTATAGGCTGTTTGATGAAAAAAACCAACTATAAGAAGGACCCTGCAACCCGCCCATTAACAACCATCACAATCATCTTTCTCAAACAAACCACACACTCCAACCATCAAAATGAAGTTCAACTTCCTCATCGCCCTGGCCGCCCTCACTGCCGGCGCTATCGCTACCACCAACGCCGACTGCCAGAACTCCTTTGACACCTGCCGCTCCTCCGGCGACCCCAACGAGGCTTACTGTGCCTCCCAGCACGCTAGCTGCTGTGCTGATGCTTTCGATACCTGCCGCTCTTCTGGTGACCCCAACGAGGCTGAGTGTGCTGCCGAGAACGCCGCTTGCAAGGGCCAGAAATAAATGGGTTTTTGATTGATGCCGTGCTTCCTCTTCTCTGGACCTGGATATTCGGATCCGTCGTTGATGGATTACATTCAAGATGATTGCTGTGCCCAACTTGGGCTTTTCTCTTTTGGGTCTTGGTCATTTGAATGTTTTCGATGACTCTTGGATGTGAAGGGAATTGGATTTGTGCACATGTAACTATCAAACGAAGGTCATTGATAAATTTCATCAAATCAATGTTCATATTGAAACTGCCTGTATTCCAAGGTTCATTCAAACAACTCTAGGCTATTCTATGATCTTAATGTATAGAACTCAGATGCCCAGGCGTCGGGCTTTATGTAGATTGTATGGGGTAAGTTCAATGTTGCCGATCCCTATGCCCTGGTGACCTCCCAAGATCGATAGCAAAACCAAATTTCCGAATTTCCCCCTCAAGCTCTTACTCAATAGATCACTCTAATCAATGATGAAATCCTTTTGTCCAAACCCAAGGTTGTGGTCAGCTGAAAGAACACGTGTAGCAAACGTCTTTGCATAGTAATACCCGACTAACCTTGACATGATCAGGTGATAATCTGGCATCTAGCATAGACTAGTATGGTTTTGCGCACAGCTGTATACATACCTAGGTATCGGTGAGCAAATCTGGAAGCATCTATGACGAGGATAATGAGGACCATCGGAGGTATACCGGCATCTCGGCTGATATGTTAAGCGGTAGGATAAGCCATTCGCGTGATAGTCCGAATCGAGACACCTAGACATTCTAACATCCTTGAAACCCCTAAAAAGCCAACCTAAACTTGAATATACCGTGTGTCTTGTTAATTTAACTCTTGGCACAGAGTATATTGCGAATGTTTGGACGATTCATGCGATGAATAGTAAGATTCAAGTCACGGACTTGGATCTACCGCTATAAATCAGAACACTGCAGATTCCCCCTTCACCCTGTACGCAAGTGGCAAGAGTCAGAATGAACACCTTTATAAAGACGCTCGGTAAATATGGGTAGCAACGGAGGTAGCACAGAACAAGCATGGCAACGGCGTTGACAAGCTGATATCTTGAGGTTTGCTGTGCCTGGTCGGAATGGATCAATGGGTTATAAGAGTATTAAGTTAGAACTCTCTAACCTAGGCACCCTCAGACTTTAAGCCCCAGCCTTTCACATTTTCCCCGTGCAATCCGATTTTCATCGATGTTCGCTCGCCATGTCGGAGATCCCGAAGACAAGCTATAATGTCGCTGTGCTGGTCTATGAAGGGGCCGACGCACTTGGCTTTACAGGTCCAATGCAAGTTCTGTCTCAGGTCTCTGAACACAGCGAACGAAGAGCCAACCCTGTATTTGAATTCAAGATCATTTCACAATCTCCATTGACGTACCTGGCGAGCTCGATAAATATCGAGTCCGATATCTCGCTTCAAAATGCAAGGAGCAGCATCACCGATTTCGACATCTTGATCGTACCCGGTGCCCATTTGACAGTCATCCAAAGTCTAATCGAGAAAGACTCCCCAGAATTGGACATCATCCGCCACTATGCCACTGCCACAAAGCCCACAAGACCACGGCTCCTGCTCTCAGTTGGCACTGGAGCATTCTTGTTAGCTGCGTCCGGTATCCTCTCTGGGCTGACAGTGACGACTCATCATCGAGCGATAGATGCCTTGAGGGATCTCTGTGCCGGGATAAAGAATGCGGGGGATACACCGACAACCGTGGTGCGCCGACGGTTCGTCGACGGGGGACTCTTGTCTGGAACAAAAGTGAAGGTCATAACCTCGGGGGGTATCACGGCGGGCATTGATGTCGCGTTTTATGTTCTTTGTAAGCTGCTCAATGCTGAGGCTGCGTCGTCAGTATCACGTGCTTTGGAGTATGGATGGACGGAGCCTGAAGATGGGGACTGGCCTGTCAAGTTTGACAACCGTTTCGAGCTTTAAGACTGCATATTTGCATGTGCACATGGAACCAATGGCAGGTGCCCCGGATATGGAGAGCATACACTTGAAGTGCTGGATATCATGATCCAGGTAGCGCGATAAACTCCACATGCAGATGTCGGTCTCGGGGGATGGGTGGAAGTCAGACTCCAGGGCTCGGATGCATGTCTGTTTGATCCAGTTTTTTTGAAAGCATTCAAGTTCAAATGGATGTTTTATTCAAAGCCATCAATCGTTCCAATTCCTCATTGTAGTTTCAGCGCTTGAGAGTATTCAAGTATTTGAGTAGCGTAAAAAGCGTCAATATTTCCAAGGTTATATATGAAGATTAAAATACTTGAATGTTCAAGGCTTCTTGAACTTGGATATTGAATGGTCCACACATGATGCCTGAATGGGGCCAGCTGGGTCCGGGCACCTGGCCGTAGTAGCGAACACAATGTTCAGTTGCTCACATGCATGGATCTTATAGGCTGGTTGCATGTAGCCTTATGTATGGACCGTAACTACTAAAATGTGGGAACACATGTCTTCTATTCAAATGTTGTTCCAAACCTTGGAATGTTTGATTTCCATCTCCCTTGCACATGTAGCCTTCGACTCGGAGTCGTTCAAATGTCCAAGTTCATGTTCAAAGCTCCAAAAGCTTGAACAAATCCACATCTTGATTGTAGAGAATCATGGTAGACATGCAGACTCACAGTTGAGAGATAGTAGATGGGCGGAAACTAGCATGTGACTTTCACTGTGATATGATATGATTCTAGTTGACCATAGCATGACCAAGTGTTAGTATTCAAACATGACTGGAGCGACCTCGGACCGAATTTCCCAATGGAAATCAACTAGACGAACTCCGTGATACCTCCGACATCTGGAATTATTCTTGTCCGGAGTTAAACCCGTTTGGTATGCCCGTTTGGTGTCACTGTCTCAGTTTCATATAATCCTGGAGGTCAAAACCCCCGTGAAGACGAAAGTCTTTCTTGGCTGACATGAATATGCATTTCAAATGCAACTGTCTGAATAATTCAGCACTTGAGCTGATCCCTGCCAGTAATCTCGAGGCTCTGTTTCGCCAAGCTTCCATCTGCAACTTTAAGTAAATGCTTATCCGGGGAGCTCCGGCGTGGATCAGGACACGCGGACGATTCCACCAGGAACCAACCACAGCGGACTGGTTCCCAATCCGCCACTCTTGCTGAGCGCCCTTGTCGAGCATCAAGTCAATTGAATTGAGCGCTTGAGAATGCCAGTTTGGTGGCCGGTGTCGGCTCGCCAATCTCTTGATGACTCGTAGTTAACCTTTCACGAAGGGCGTATGGACCAGCCAAGGGCTTGGACGTGCGCCCTTTGAGGGGTGATAATCACCCTAAGTAGTCCCCGATCTGCCGCTCGGTTGGTGGGAAATAGATATCGGTGGATCATTTTCGGGCATAGGGTTTCCTTATTTGCTGTTCTGGCGATGACGAGCGAGGAGCGAAGTCGGAGCGATAAGCCGTGAGCGTCTGGAGGCTTTTTTTATTTATGCAGGTGGTTTCCCCATCTGACGATAGTCGCTTTTTTCCTCTTTCTTTGGATCTCTTCTTCTCCAACCACTGCTATAATGTTTCGACTTTTTTTCAACAATCAATGACTCTTTTCTTTTTAGGGATTTGATCTTATTTTCAATGCATCCTATCTCCACTACGATGACCAATATTCTCGACAGGACAAAATGCCCTTATCTGTGAACGGCTGTGTCTTGGCAGCGCCAGACTCCACCTTCACCATCGTCTGCGCATTCTCCCGCCACGCTTTTACGAGAGAAAAATTACCCCAGAATCGATGCCCTCGACGGAAATCACAAGATCAATGGAATCCATGAAGGTGGCTACCCTCAAAACGGCAGGTCCTTTGCGCACAGCATTGGATATCCCCGGCTGGCCCAGGAACCAACCAATTCGCCCCCCGACCGCATAATGGCTAGGCCCCTCCGCGAACACGAGAATCAAGACTCTGGGGTAACATTGACAATCTACCGGACTACACGACTCAGGGGGGCGACAATTTGAGACTTCCGAAACTCAAAATTACGTGAATTGAATGTGTTCCCCCTCAATTGAGATGAAGCTTCGCGGGGAAATGGGCCCCAATGTTACAGCCAAGACAGCAGGGGACACCCCAGAGATATTACTGATATGACTGCGTGGAATCTATCACAGTATCTGCACGATTTCTGAGACCCTGCATAATATCGCAGGGAAAAACCCGGTGGAATGAGCAATCTAACACCAGCTGAGTAATCAGTGGCATGATTTAGCATTCATCCGAACGCGGGTGGCTTTTGGTGGTTGTGGTTGGCTGCTGTTGGCTGCGACTGGCCGTTTTCTCGGCCTCTCATATCCCTCCATATCCCTTTGGCAAGGTCCAAGCGGACTACGGCGGAACACCACCGGGATACCCCCAGGAAAAGAACCGTGTGTCTTGGCTTATTGGAATATCTAAGTCAAGCTCGACAAGTTCACATTATGTACATGGATCTCGCAACAGGCTGTCCCGCAATCCGCAATCCTTTTCCTGCCGGAGGCTCCCGAATTTTCACCGGTGAAAATATCTAGTTCAAAACCCGTCAACGGCTTTCGAACGGCTTTGGAATGGGCTCACGTTCCGGAGGGCGGGTCGCACTCCGACTGCCAAGACGTTTAGGGCCGTCGAGTTGAGATTCGCCTCGTGGCGAACGGAGCCACAAAGGAGGTTGGAATCCCGGAACCATTGCCGTCTGCAGTGTACTGTCCAGACCGGGGGGCAAAGAGGCTTCTTTGTCTTCCATATTATTTGTTTTTTTATTATTTATTTTTTTTTCTTGCTCGCGTGGGCCTCACAGACCTCACCTGTTCCACCGGCAATCCCCGATCGCCCTATTAACTGAGATTGGTGCAGATAAGGGTGGAGAGGATATCGAAGAAAATTACTGGCATGTCTCGAAAGTTTACTCCTTGTCTCCGGATATGAGTTGATGATTTCGTGCTTCTGATTGATCCGAGCGAGAGTTCCTCTCTCTTGGCGCGCTTGTGCTGACCACTCGCGCTGTCAACAATGTCAAGTTTCGCATGCGTGCTGTGTTGCCCGGTCTGGGGTTACATCGGTGGAGACTGCATGGGCAGTTGGTGATTTGCTCCGGCGAGACAAAACACTTGCCGATCGCATCCACGGAACGGCAGAGCCCTCAACTAGGGGAACAATGGCGCCCTTTTTCGCCCTTTTTTCTCTTTTTCGCTTTATCGCCTTCGCTTGCTAAAGTGGGACTCGAGAGCTCTTGAACTAAGAATCCGTTCCATTAAAATTGTGGTCTTGGCTCTATTTTTTTTTCGGTCCCCACGATAAGACGTGAAAATCCCCACCAGGTGCCTCGGGTGTTGGGTAATAAAAATTGGCTATATAGTAAACGGTCGCGGTCGTCGATTTCACTCGCTTTTTTCTCTCTCTCTCTCGCTTTACTTCTTTCCATCTCCCTGCGCCCTACTTGTCGGAACCGACAAGATCGCGTTGTTTGTCACAGCCATGTCTCCAGCCAACGAGGTTGAGGTTACTACTCCTCCGTATGTACATCCCTAAATCTATATTGCCGCCACGCGAAGATTCAATTCTGACTCATCTCTTCAGTCCCTACGACAATGACGCGTCCGTCGAGCAGGTCACCGTGACGGATGAGAAGAAGGACCTCGATGCGATGGACAAGGAAGGTGGCATGCCTACTCCAGATGGCCAGGAGCCCACCGAGGATGAGAAGCGTTCCCTCCGTCACATCGCCGAGAACCTGCCCGTCTCCGCCTGGTTGGTTGCCATTGTCGAGTTGTGCGAGCGTTTCACCTATTACGGCATGTCTGGTCTGTTCCAGAACTACGTCCAGCGTCCTTTGGATGGCAGCGAGGGTCGTGGTGCTCTCGGTATGGCCCACCAGGGTGCTACTGGATTGACCACTTTCTTCCAGTTTTGGTGTTATGGTACGTTTTTTCATGGTGTTCCTCAAAGCCCTAAGTCTACGGTCGAACTGACATTGTTTTCTTCCCTCTAGTTACCCCTATCATTGGTGCTATCGTTGCTGATCAGTACCTCGGAAAGTACAAGACTATTGTTGTGTTCTGTATTGTTTACCTGGTTGGTCTCTTGATTCTGGTCTGCACTTCCATCCCCTCCGCCCTGGAACACGGTGCCGGTCTGGGTGGTTTCATCGTGGCTATCTTGATCATCGGTCTTGGAACCGGTGGTATCAAGAGTAACGTCGCTCCCCTGATTGCTGATCAGTACAAGCGCAAGAAGATGGCTCTCTCCACCACCAAGAAGGGCGAGCGCGTCATCATCGACCCTGCCTTGACTATCCAGCGTATCTACATGATCTTCTACGGCTGTATCAACGTTGGTTCTCTTTCCCTCCTGGCCACTCCCTACATGGAGAAGTACATTGGCTTCTGGTCTGGCTACCTGCTGTGTCTGTGCATGTTCGCTGTCGGAACTTTGGTTCTCTGCCTCGGCCGCAAATTCTACGTTGTCCGCCCCCCTCAGGGTTCCATTATCACCGACGCCTTCAAGGCTCTCGGTATGATGATTACCCACCGCAACATGGATGCTCCCAAGCCCAGCTGGCAGCGCGAGCACCGCAACTCGGAGGCTGCTCTGCCCTGGGACGACCACTTCATTGATGAGCTCAAGCGTGCGCTCGTCGCCTGCCGTGTCTTCGCTTTCTACCCCATCTACTGGGTCGTCTACGGCCAGTTCTCCAGCAACTTCGTCACCCAGGCTGGTCAGATGAAGGGTCACGGAATCCCCAACGATCTCATGCAGAACTTTGACCCCATCTCCATTATCGTGTTCATTCCCCTGCTGGAGACCGTTGTCTACCCTCTCATGCGCCGTTTGAAGATTCCCTTCCGTCCCATCACCCGTATTGCTCTGGGTTTCGTCGTCGCCTCCCTGGCCATGATGTACGCCGCCATTGTGCAACACCTGATCTACTCTGCCGGACCTTGCTACGGCAGCCCTCTCTGCGATGCCTCCAAGGTCGACGGTACCGCCCAGGGTAACAACGTGCACATTGCCATTCAAACCCCCGCCTACGTCTTCATCGGTATTTCCGAGATTTTCGCCTCCGTATCCGGTCTGGAGTACGCCTACACCAAGGCTCCTCCTTCCATGAAGTCCTTCGTGCAGTCCATGTACCTCCTCACCAACGCCTTCGGATCCGCTTTGGCCGAGGCTCTTACCCCCGCTGCCTTCGACCCCGCCATCATGTGGATGTTCGTTGGTCTGGCCTGTGCTTCTTTCGTTTGCGGTATCGTCTTCTGGTTCGTCTTCCACCACCTCAACGCCCAGGAGGACGACATGAACGCTCTCGATGCCGACGATGGAATGCCTGAGGCTCCCATTGAGGAGGAGCGTCGCCAGTCCAGGGCCGCTTAAGCAGTAGAGCTGCGATTATTCCCTTGCCCATTTTTTAAGTTTTATTTGCATTTATCGGGCTTGCATTTGCACTGCATGCGTGGAAGCAGGGTCTTTCCGTGCTTAGACTGCTGAGCAGATATGTGGGACGAGATATGAAGATAACCTAGTACATAGTCAATAATAAATTAAATTAAAAATATTCCAAAGTCCGATTCCACCATGAACTTGAATAATGAAATTGAAAGTACTGCCCAAGTAGATACCCGAATCATAAATCTATTGTTTAGACATCCGAGTTAAAATATTACCAGGTTTGGTTATCGTAAATTTCCTGGGGATTGTGGATGGGTTGGATGTTTAAGTATCTAGCTGAGCCAGTTGGTGCAATGTGCTATTTATGGAATCAAACTTGCCCACTAATGCCTTTAGCGTCATTTTACCCTTGAGCTTGTCGGTGCATTTGCATACATCGCCCCAGTCGACTCAAGTGTTCCTTTAGGTCGGCCCCTTCTGTGGCTCGTGTGCTAAACCGATGGAGGCAAACATTTAGTTAAATCGACTTTTACTAACTGTGATAGGCACGAGGGATCGGATTCACGTGGAATTCCATGGGTCCTTCGCCCCGATTAACGTTGACTTTGAGCTACCGAAGATCTAGATTAGGCAGCTAGGCGCCTTCATTTCCAGTATACTATCGGCATTTTCTGCCTTTGGCGCTTCATATTTCCCCTCCATTCGCTGTTGGAAAAAGAAGGCCCGTTCCAGCTGGTCAATCATGACGTGCAGACTTCAGTTGCCACCTAGGAGGCTGGTGACGTGTACTGGGTACTTGATCTTACATACATCACTCCACTACTAAGCAAGTACCTAATACTTCAGTGGAAACGTCTTCCTTGACGTGCTCCAGGGTCGCTCCACAGTATCGCCGATCCGAGCCTCATAAATAGCAACAGCGTGCAGCGCATCAGCCACACTGATTCCCCAAAGGGGGTTCCACTGTAAGGAGGCCATTGCCCACGCAGGAACCCTTTTCTTCTCTCAATCTCCCTTGTAAAATTTTTAAATTTGAATTCTAATTCAACTTCAAGAAAATTTAACGTTCAATTTTTTTTCATTTTCCTTTTAATACTGGGATTCCTACCTAATCACCCCTGACTATCACTTTAATTGCTCCTTAATCAAGTGAAACATTCTGCCTTTTGACTTCCCACCGCCAGCGTTTCCGTCACTCCACTTCTCCCGTCTCACCCTTCCCTTTTACCAGACCTGAAACCCCTTGCTCGTTTTCGTTTTTTCATCAAAATATTTCATCATGAGTGTGAGTTGACCTTCATCGCATCCGATCCGAGTCTCAAGTCTCATTTTTCTAACAATGTCAGTACCAGGCCTTGGGGGATAACAATCAGGGCGGCTACGGCCAGTACAACCCCTATGGGAGTCAACAGAACCCATACGCCAACCAGCAACAGAGCTACGGCTACGGCAGCGCCATGGAGCAAGGCAATGGCGGATATGGTGAGTGTTTTCTATGTTCTCTTACAATGCGCTTCAATTCAAAATAATGCCCCCCCTCACAAATCAAAAAAAAAAAAATATTGGAATCGCGACGCGGCTAACCACCCGCTCATCACAGAAATGTCCAACATGCAAGGCGGCGGTGGCCCAACTGCCATTCTGAACAAGTGCAAGGAGATGAACGACGCCATTAACGAGCTGCGCACCAAGCGTGAGGGCCAGCTTGTTTCCGCTCAGAACGCCCTGCTCGATTCCAGCACCGGCAAGGAGGACCAAGAGGCCCGCCAGGCTGTCGATTACGTCGAGGATGAGATCAACACCGCCCTGCGCTACCTGCGCGACCAGTTCAAGCGCATCAAGGAGACTCCTGGATCCGGTGACTCGCGCGTTGCCGGTCAGGTCGAGAACGTTAACCGTAACTTGCGCCGTGAGATCGAGCAGTACCAGCGCACTCAGTCTGATTTCCAGAAGCGTCTGGAGGAGCAAGTGCGTCGTCGTTATGAGATCGCCAACCCCGAGGCTACCCCCGAGGAGTTGGAGCAGGGAGTGCAGCTTGTTCTGGCTGGACAGGAGCAGAGCTTCGCTGTAAGTGATTTCGCCGAAGCAAAACTGAGTTTTTGTTTTACTTTTTATCAATTTTATTCCATGACCAGTCCGCTAATCTACATTCTAGGTCCCCGGTACCCGTTCTCGTCAGGCCAACGATGCCCGTCAGGCTACTTTGCAGCGATCCGCCGCCATCCGCAAGATCGAGCAGGATATGATTCAGCTCGGTCAGCTTTACCAGGAAGTCGCCGAGTTGATTCACCAACAAGAGCCCGCTGTCACTCAGATCAACCAGGGTGCCGAGGAGACACACCACAACGTTCAGGAAGCCAACACCAAGCTGGACAGTGCGATTACAAGCGCTCGGAACGCCCGACGATGGAAGTGGTACGCCTTGGGCATTGTTAGTATGTGTTTCCCTCCCCCTCACCCCCGCTTACGGGGTACCGATTACTACCCTCCGGCGAAACCCGAACTAATAAAAATACAGTCCTCATCATTATCATCATCGTCGCCATTGCAGTCGGTGTCACCGAGGCCAACAAGCACTAATCCCTTGAACCCGTGTACGACTTTTTCATTTTTTTTTAAACCCCCCTTCCATCCCTAATCGATGCCGAACTCAATATCTCGACTCGATCTCATTTCCCAACATATTCCCCCTGTACCACGCCACCCCTCGTTCCGAATACCATCTCGCATGTTTTTCCTGTTTTCCCCGTCCTTTGCTTTCTTTATGTTTGTAAAAGCAACGCTCCATCGACTTCGTTTCTTCTGTCTCCTATCTCCTTTATTACCATATGGCTGCTAAGCCGCGCGTTGACGGTCACCCGCAATCCGCGTTGATGATTGTTGCTCCCATGGAAACCCGGAATATTCGTCGCCGCGCGCGACAGGGTTTTCTGGGATGTATATACTAGAATGGTTGCTTTCTGTCGATGCCGCTTGTTTGGCGCTAGAATCTATTTAATACTACGAGAACGGACAACCATAATTGTAATTGTAACTTGTATATTTGTAAATGCAAAAATGCACTATAGTCCTCTGGTTCTGAACAGGGTATCTCTTTCAAGTCCATTTACATCCTATGCCTCCCGCTCCTTCTCCCGCTGCTCCTCCGCCGGTGTCTTCGTCTTCAATTGCAAAGCATGAATTCCACCCTCCCGACTCATCTCCTCCTTCAAAAGCGCATAGACCATGCGATGCCGCGCAGGCTGCATCTTCGACTCAAAGGACTCGGACGTAATAGTGACACTGTACTGTCAGCGCTGCAGGAAACGACTCGTGCGGAATGTTGCATACTGGAAATGTGTTTCTTTCGAGGTGGATCCCTCCATTGCGGCATGGTGGGCATGCTTGTGCGAGTCGTTGCGGATTATCAGGGTTGAGGGGGTGAAGGCGTGCGCGATCTGCATCAATTAGCGTTGCGCTTTCTTTGGGTGGGATGTCGTACCTTGTCGCGCATGAGGTCTTCCATCGGTGTCATGGATGCCATTTTTGCGGAGACGGAGAACAAACGGCGGGGGAGGAAGGGGAGAGTGCGGAGCATTGGATGGGGATGGAGAGCGTAGGAGAGAAGAGAGGGTAGAGGTCGAAGAATCTGGTAGTTGTTGTTGAGTCTTGTAGATGGAGAGTTGCGTGAGGCGGAACTTTCGATATGCGGAGTTGGTGATTGGTGTGGATTCTTCCCGTCTCCGCGGAAGTCAAGCTTTGAATGACATCAACTACTCTCTCAATTGACCCGCGAATACAAGTCTCTCTGGAAACCATGATACAGCACTGAACACCTGAGCTCTACTATCGACAATGTCTCTCCGTATCCCTGCCCGACTCCGACCGGTCCTGCGCGCTCAATTCCGAAGATCCCTGCCGAGCCACGCAAAGCTCCTCTCAACACTCCCCAATCTCCCCATTTTCCGGTCCCTCCAAAGCCATGACCCCTCCAGTGTTGCGGTGGTACATAGTGCGTCGAGTCGCACGTTCACATACGGGAACTTGATTGCAGATGTCGTGCGCGCAAAGGAGGATCTGCAGTCTAAGACTAAGTCCGGGAAGCTGGCTGGTGAACGGGTTGCGTTTCTCGCGGAGAATAGCTATGATTACGTGGGTACTGAAGCCCGGACCTGGATGAATTGATGGAAATATCACTGATACGTTTTAGTAACACTTCTGGCTATCTTCGCTAGTAACGCTATTGCGCTACCCTTGTCGCCCTCGTTTCCCGTCGGCGAGCTACAGTACATCTTGGATAATGCACAAGCGAAGGTGCTGCTCTCTACGGAGAAATATGCCGACAAGGCAGGGCAGGTCCTAGAGGCGGGTCTACATCGCGAGCCCTTCTTTGATATCCTACGGAAGATCGAGAAAGGTGCAAGCCCCGAGTCCGTTCAGCTGGATAGTACCACGCAGCCCTCCGGCGGAATGATGCTCTACACATCAGGGACAACAAACAGACCGGTACGTATATCCGATATGTCCAGCGTACAGACTCTAACAGCACACAGAAAGGCGTTCTAATCCCCGAATCCGCCCTCGCCGCACAAGCCTCGTCCCTCCTCCAAGCATGGGAGTACTCACCAGCAGACCGTCTCCTCCACCTCCTCCCACTACACCACATCCACGGCGTCGTAAACGCAATCATAACCCCAATATTCTCCGGCTCCTCAATCGAATTCCTCTACCCCTTCAACCCAGAACAAGTCTGGCGCCGCCTCGCATCCCCATTCCTCAATAACTCTGACAAAATAACCTTCCTAACCGCCGTCCCAACAATCTACAACCGCCTAATGACCTCCTTCCCATCCCTGGACGCTGAAACCCAAACCGCAGCCAAAAAAGCCATCTCCCCTCAACACCTCCGCCTTAACATCTCCGGCTCCGCTGCCCTCCCAACACCAACAAAAGCACAGTGGGCCGCACTAAGTGGCGGAAATATCCTGCTGGAGCGCTTCGGCATGACGGAAGTCGGGATGGCGATTAGCTGTGGTCTTGATCCGAAGGATCGCGTAGACGGGAGCGTTGGATGGGCGTTACCGGGCGTTGAAGCACGACTCGTGGATACAGAGACCGAGGCCGTGATCGAAGATCAAGGTGGACGAACCCGTGAGGGGGAAATACAGTTACGGGGCGAGACGATATTCCAAGAATACTGGGGTAATGAAGCGGCGACGCATGAGAGTTTCGTTGCAGCGACCGATGGCGGGAAACCGTGGTTCCGGACTGGAGACGTTGCAGTCCGGGAACCTGTTGACGGGGCAGGGAAGGGTGCTAGTGGGGAGTGGGCAAAGGGCCCTATGTATTTTATTCAGGGGCGGAAGAGCGTGGATATCATTAAGACGGGCGGGGAGAAAGTGAGCGCTTTGGAGGTGGAAAGGGAATTGCTTTCTTTGTAAGTCTTATCATGATCACCAACCGGTGCCCTGCTAACAGCTTCCAGACCTCAGATTGCTGAAGCAGCTGTTGTTGGGCTCCCTTCTGAACAATGGGGCCAAAAGGTTGCTGTGGTTCTTGTTTTGCATCCTGATGCGGCTTCTAGTGGACGGAATAGAAAGGCTTGGGGGCCTATGGATATGCGGAGGGCGTTGAAGGATCGTCTGGCGGGGTATAAGATTCCGCAGGAGATGAAGATTTTGGAAAGTATTCCGAGGAATGCTATGGGGAAGGTGAATAAGAAGGCTCTTGTGAAGGAGGTGTTTGGTGTTTGAGTAGATACTAGATGGTTGGTGCATGCCCAGGTGCTTGGTGTTATTAGATCTCTTTGAATATTGATGTACGATACGGAGCTTTGAAATGTTAGAATACTTAAAGTAAAAAGGAACAGACGTCAATTTTGTATCTAGTGGAACCTTGGAAATGCTCTATTGCTTAAACCAGCGTCTAACATTGGAAGGGTGGACATCTAGAGATGTGCTATAGTTCAGCATCTGCGCGGGCACGTGCACACTACAGCCCTAGTATCCCGATCTGTCAACTGGTAAAGCGAATAATGTAGCCACTTCTTCACCCTTGCACACGGGCATATAGTACGTTTGTGAACATTGAACCAGACCAATTAACCGTATTAATCCTTTTTCATCAGTAAATGTTTTTGGGGGAGCATAGACTTCTAATATCCTGTAAGCTAGTATTAGGCCTCAAAAGTACGTGACCCTCCCTTCCAGTTCTAAGCAGTATACAACTACCTAGGCGCTGATTTTTTTAAGAAACTTGAAATTGTTACCCATAGTTAAGTCATGGGCCCAGGTGCCTGAATTATCACTTATCACTTAGGTAAGGTAGGCTGCCATTTACCGTATTGTCGCGTAGCCGGAAGATGAAATGTTTTACCCCCGTGTCTTTCACTTCACTTCACTTCACTTTCATCCTTTCCCTCTTCCCTTTATCCCCTTCAATCCCATACATTGTGTCTCTCTGCATCTTTCACAGATCTAAACATAGATCACATTCGTCGGCTGTGCTGGCCTCGTTCAGAACTAGCATCGCTAGGCTGCCCATCACCCTTCGTCGAAATATCCGTCCGAACAGTGGAAGCAAATGGTCATGAGATGCCAAGTTATTCTTTTGACTTGTTCAAAATTACCAGGGCATATAATTATACGGAGAGCGCCTTGATCCGTCAAGTCTTCCAGCACCTGGACTATTACAACCTGATAATTGTCCAGCATGCAACTGGAAGGATTATCTCGGCTCCGACCAACCCGTGTCGGGAATGGATTGCTCTAGGAGGAATTTACTATCTCTTCCAGACCAGTGAGATCCCCAGCCTTCTTCAAATTTTTGGCCAACCAGCTAATATTCTCAATGTCTTTAGTAGAGCAATACGAGGCGTGCTATGGGCCTCGAGGCGAACGATGACGCCGCGGCCGAAGCTGCAATCTATGCCCTGCGGTCGAAAGAGAGGTGCGTTGTATGAGGTACAAACCTTGGAGAATATCACCAGGCTGACGAATCACTTCAGTTTTCTTTTACTTTGTGCTTGAATACCACTTCTGAATAACGTCTCTCCCAACTGATCAATCAGAATTTCTTCGGTTGACCTTCAAGTTCAAGTTACAAGCCGCGCGGCATTTGGGCATACCACGGTAACATACTCCATACCCCATACTCCAGTTAAAGGCCCCGCCTTTCAATCTGATGTGGCAGATGGTGACCCCCCGAACAATGTCCTTCCCGAAGCGCCTCTTGATAGTCCGGTCCAAGTCGAGTCTTCAAAATAGAAGAATGCGATACAAATGCTATGGGTATCATACAAGAATCACGAAGACTGTCCATATGGGCAATGTGACGAGTCATGTATTCAAGAGAGGCTTACCATACTTTTTCCTCTCTCTCACTTCCATCTCTAGCATAGTTCTTCCAGTGAGGAGAGACAAGACAAATGCTGAGAGAAGTTATAAGAGGTGTTGGAGGAAAATAGTTTGCTGATAAGATGCTCAGGCAAGATACGGTGGACATAGAGCAAGAGGCTAGTTGCTAGGCCAGATGCCGGTGTGAGAGAACCGATCTTTATACTAGAAAAGCTTAGCTAGAGCTAATAAATAAATCAATTAAAAGAAATTTAGAATTGAAAGTCCCATACTCTAATATGTATTCTGTATTCCAAGGTTGTTGCTTAAGAGAGGTCCACGGGTGGTATTAAAGTTAAGGTGGTTAAGGTCACGCCCCAATGCCGAAGCCCTAAGTTAATACGCGTGCACGCACCCGCACCTACCTTTACAACCACGCACTATACACATTTCTTTGATAAGGACTCATTGACTGTGTATTGGTATAATTAATAAAAGGGAATCATGAAATCTTGAGAATAAGAGTGAGATATCTCATACTAAAGCTACTTATAAACATGAGATAGTGAAAGATACAATGGCGATGGTATTCAATTTGACAGTTAAGAATATCAATCTGAATGTAGCCTTTCAGAACTATAAGCCTAGCAATTCAATTGCCTATTAACTTGATTAGAGTGGTCAGTATCTGCAGAGTCAGAGATAGATAAGCTACAACCAAAGTCTAGATGATGATACAGTGTCTCAGCTACAGATTACACTACTCAAAGAAGCATGCGCGAAAAACATAAGAATACAAAATTGCCCAGGCGGTGCTACGGGGACCATCCCCGGTAAGACTCAGAGGTTCTTCGCTCATAACAAACAAAAGAAAAACAAAAGGGAGACGAAAGAAAAAGAAAATGAAGAGAAGATTCTCTTCAACACTCCGGGGGGCCTCAACGCCAATTGCTTAAACGTAAGGCTCGCGCCCCGCGAGGAAGAAAGCCATCTCCTCTTCAGCACGGTGAGCCTCCTGAAGGCACTGCTCTTTGTCCGCGGCCACCTTCTCCTGAACCTTAGCCAGGTCCCAGCCGGCGTAGACCCAGCGGCCACTGAGGATGAGAGACTCAACGGCATGGAGGCCAGGCGTCTGGCGGAATGCAGTGAGCATCTCCACCACACTTTCATTAGGGGAGAAGTGATCGAAGCGGTAAGGCACAATGTCGGACGTCTTGGTGAGGTCGGGAAATCCCTTGGTAAGGAAGTGTCGGTCGAGAATGTACTGGGGTATGCCATAGAGCTCGACCCATCGGCCGGACATGTCGGCCTCGAGGGCGAGCACCTCGTCGGAGACGCGGTTCATCTTGTCTGTGAGTAGGGCGAATTGGAGAGCGACGGTGCCACGGGCGGCGTTCTTGCCGATGGGTGCGTAGTCCACGCCGTAGTGCGCGAACTGGGCGGCGACGAAGGCGTCGCCCTGGTAGCGCTTCATCAGGGTTGCGGCGGCGATGGTGCGCTTGGGGACGTACAGCTGCTTCAGCTCATCCTCCTCCAGGCGGGCGATGTTGTAGGTGCCGTAGGTGAAGACTCCGGGGGAGAATTGGAAGTCACCTTCGGTGACGACGCGGGGAGCGTGGGGAGGTTGCTCACGGCGACGACCGAGACGGGTGCGGGGGCGAACGGTGGCCATTTTGATCTACATGATAGTACATGAATTAGTCTGATGATGGTTCAATGGCTTCGATCATCGTTTGATCGGATGAACAGGGCTTCGTCGGCGGGCGTCGAGAAGTTGTATGGAAACTGACCTTAATATCACAATGTTAATACAACGGTAGTACACTGGTGATACAGTTGACACGAACAGATTGGCAGTGATTCACAATTGCGAGATCCGATGGAAAGCAGGATAAGTACAATGGTGGGATGAAGATGAGAAAGTGAGAGATCAGGATATGTCTTGACATCTAAGGAATCGAGGCACCCACCTTCAAGACAACCACAACAAAACCACATTTGCTGCCTAAAAATTGACTACATTTGGATTCCCTACACTTCAAGCGCTTTAGCGAATGATTTAGGCATCCTGTGACTCCTGGGCTGCAAAATTACTGCAGTATACTTTGCTGTCCAGATATTCAAGGATATGAAGCTAGAGTTGAATTGGAAGGAATTGGCCATCTACATTATTGAATAGGACTAGCAAGACCTGGACGTGCATCATACACTAGCATCATGATTGAGTCAAATGGCCAGAGGCAGAATTTAAAATATGAGCATTTGATAAGGGTCCAATTAAAAGTACAGGAGAATTTTCATTAGATATTGTACACCCATCTGGGAAGAGTGGGACGATATAATACATTGATACCTGGCACAGGCGACAGCGAGCATACTAATACATGACCTTGGGAATCTTCTCAAGCCCACTCGCCAACTCGCTCATACTCTCTCACAAATTGAGTAGCCTCCATTTTCACCTCCAATGTCGCCATATCAACAGCCGTGATCCTCGCATCCACGACACTGAAAACATCGATCCGATCTTTGTCCACACAATCCTCCGGGATGGAAACAACACAGTTAACGCCAAGATTGGTGATGATTCCAGAATAGAGGATTCCTTCTCGGAAGGGAACGAGGCGCGGTGTGCGGACGAGAACAGGGAATGAAGATGGGAGGGCACATTCTGCGAAATAGAAGGCACGGAAGAGGAGCATACAGGCCCAGTGTTGGGTTGAGAATTGGGAGACTTCGCGGAGGCGGGTGCGCAGGGGTTGAGAATATGTGATGTGATCATCTAGGGCTGACTTTGAGTATGGGAGAGGGGAGGATAGGGTTGATGATAGGGAAGGAGGGGCGGAGTGAGAGATTGGCTCAGTCTCAGTAGTAGGGTTCTCGTCCAGAGCTTGCTCTTGGGGCTGAAGATCCTCTTCAGAAGCTAACTCTGGCACATCAGTGACCGCGTTGAACTTTCGGCCGTGCTCAGCTTCAAAGCGCAGCGCAGCCTCAATCTGGTAATGCGCAATCACATCGGTGAATCGACGCAGAGGACTGGTACTCTTGACATACGCATCAAGACCAAGCATGTGGTGGTGAGCAGGCTCAGACGCAGAAAAGGCCTTTGGCATGGAAAGATGGTAAAAAGCGTCGCCTCCAAACTGGGACATATTATCGGGCGTGACGCGCCCATATTCTGGGTCATACCATGTGCCGTCGTAGACAGCTGGGATGTTGCGGGTAGCGCAGAACTGACCGGCAATGTGACCAGCCAAATTCATGAGCATTGACACGAGGTAGTTCTTTGATTCGTCGCGTACCTCATGCGGGTTGAAATCGTCCTGTAAGCGCAATTGGATAATCGGGTCGCCAATGTAGTACCGACCCTCAAGTACCTGCACATCGTACGGCTTTACAGGAGCTGTGCCCATTTGAACCGAGAGTGCGGCATTCGGACGGAGAGACTGCATGTCCATAGCACCATTCTTCTTGCGTTGGTCACGGAAGCCAAGCATTAGCTTGCGCAAAATGGTGAAGTTTTCTTTGTCCTCTAGAGTGAGTTTCTGGCGGAGTTCTTTACCGTCGGGTAAATTACGCTCGATGACTTTCCCACCAACAGTGAGCGATTTTGACGAGGATTTGGCGTCAGGGTTCAAAAAATTGCGCAGAGTACTATGCGTAAGACTGATGACGTTTTGAACGGTGCCGTTGATGACTGCGGTGTCAAGAATCTCTCCCTTGAGGTTCATCTTGGCACTGAAGGTAATGGCTGGACGGCCTGGCGCCAGACTAAAGTGGCCCTGTGTGAGAGCTTCTGGGAATATCGGATATGTGCGCTCCGGGGCATAGGTCGTCATCAACCTGGTGCTTGCATATTCAACAATAGGATCGTCATGATTCAAAAAGGCTGTCGGGTTCGCAACGTGAATGTGTACCCAAAAGGTATCGTCTGAGTCTGGAATACGTTCAAGCGAAACTGCATCGTCAATTTCTTGGGCGGTAACATCGTCGATACAGTAGACCGGCAAATCTCCCCAGTCCTTTCTAAGATGCTTCATAGAGTCTACCATGGTTTCAGATAGTTTTCCGCACGACTCTTCGATCTCTTCCCATCGCATGTCTTCCATCAGAGAGAGGCCGTGACCCGGTAGTAATAGATTCTGATCCAGCAAGCTCAAATTCTCCCATGGAGCAACCACTCCGAGTTCCTGGAGAAACAGCCGAGTAGATGATTCACTTAGACCAAGAGTGTTATACATTCCAGTGGCACGCATGATATGTGATGCTGTTGATTTTAGAGTACCAGATGGCATGATGACTCCCGGGGTGGCATACATCTGAAGATACTCGATGATCTTCTGATCGTTTTCATCGAACTTCTCGGTAAGAACCTCACGGAAGACCAGAGGCTTACCATCTTTGTCGGGATGAAAGGTTTGCGACGATGGACCCACACTCGCCATGATTGTAGGAGATCGGACCTTTCGACTGAGACGAATTAAGCGTTGCGCCTTTGCGATGAACTTCTGCATGGGATGCTCGGGGAAGCTTTTCGACGTACGGCCCGTGGTTTCCGAGGCCACATTGTCCAGGTGCTCCTGATGCCCTTTTCTCATAGCGAAGCGCGTGAGATATTCTTGGTGCTCATGGAACCAAGTTGTGACTTGGTCCACGGTTGCCGCAATTCTTTTAGGCTGGACCAAATACATGGAGCTGAAAAGATCCAAAGAATCCTTCTCGAGGATGAAAGGGTGACGACGGATAGCTTGGTGGGTGGCGAAGAGGTTCACACTGTGGAGTTCAGATTCTTCAATATTCAGAACCTGCATAGCCATTTCTTCAATGGTCAGCCTTCGGAACTCGGTTTCATCAGCGACCAGCGCATGTAGATTATCCAATTCCTTGGAGTGTATCCTGTAAAACTCCAGAATGTGTTCTTCAAAGTTGGCCATCATTTCAAGGAGAGGCGCCCCAATTGGCCGAGGAAGTCCGCCCTCGGGTATAGCCTGGATGTTTGGGTTCGTTCTGGGCACTCCTTTAGGGAAGAATGGTTTTATGGGCTCCAGTAGCTCAGGCGGAGCGAAACCTTTGATCACATAGTCCAATTCGGCATTTCGACAGAGACGCCAGTTTCCACGGGATGTGTAAAACTGCTTCCGTCTGTGAACAGACTGCACATAAATTGCGAATGAAAATGTCCCGTCTGCCGTCAAGCAAGCAACCATATCACCCGGCTCCAGATGGTCTCCCATGAAGTCCTCTGATACGTCGAAATCATCTTCCGTCGATAGTTTGGTGGTGTTCCACAACACCTCTGATTCCCGACTGTTGGCCATGGAGCCCGTGACATCATCCTTTAAATGCAAATTGAGCTCCTGGACAGGGTCCAATGGCTTTGGATTGACATCCTGCCATTCTTGGAGGTATTCCCGGATATTCTTGAATGTCTCGACTTCGGTGGGACCGCGTTGCTGCTCTGTGCTGGATTGCTGTTCGATATTTGACGGGTCCTGCCCTAGTAATTCGCGGATGTGGCTGAGTGGTTCCTGAAGAGGAGACAGAGTTAGATATATTGAGGAGTAAGTCGCAGACTCCCTATCGCCAACGTACCTGATCCTTAGCTTCATTGAGCGCCGATTCCAAAACTTTCGTGGTGGAGAGGTAGCGGCGCCCCAATGATAGGGGTTTCGCCGCCCGTGGCAGCAGCCATGCTGCCTCGTTTTGCCTGAAGGAGCAGCGAACACAAAGGCCCTTCCTCCTTACTAGTCCCTGCAACGCTGCATTCCTGGGTAACACCATGATCGTTGTGAGGTCATCAATACACGCCGCTTCATCAAAACTTGTCTATTCTGCAGTTTAAATCCTCACCGCCTTTCAAGGCGGTCAGTCTCATGCGCGCAGCGCGATATCATACGACACCTTAGGTGTCTATTATTTCTCACCATGCAACTTGAGAGGCCTCTGCAGCTTGACCTTAATTTCCATCTGTTAACTATGATATGCATCTCGCTTAATACTTTTCCCGGCAGCATTGAGTGCATATATGCTTAATTGAAAGTCCGGCATTGATTTTTCGTACTAGCATTGGGCAGAGCTATTTTTCACAAGGCGGTCGCCTTCAGGAGTCCAGTCCTCGAGATTATTGCTCATGCCAAGCACAATTCTGATCCGTCCAGCTCAAGCTACTCGTCGCGTTTAAAATCAGGAAGATTTTGGAGTGAAGGACTGATTTCCAAGTTCCATGATGTGCAGGGACCTAGTGGACTTGGCAGGTCCACCAAGTCGACATCCCTGATGAAAGTGAGACATACAGATCCTTGATCGGTATTTCTCCGATGATGGCTAATGTATCCAAATCACATTTATCATGTTGATGTTGTGCCCGCTGGCACATTCTGGCGTTGATTTAATCAATTGGGTAATGGCATAAGAGATAATAGATTAAATTTGGGAGGAGTCTCCAACTACCGTAAAGTAAACCTTGGAAACCCCACGAACTTCCCCGCGCAATATCCCAAGGTTTCCACCAAGAATTCAAGACCCTCTTGAAGATCATGATCAAATCAGTTTCGCATTCGTATTGAGTTCATCCCGTGAAGAATCAAAGCTTCCCGCTCCTCGGCTGTTGGCCTTCATGTGACGATTTGACATCCCCGCGTCTATACCGACATCTCAATGACCTCGTCGATCAATCGGTACCAAGTCTCGGGCCTCCATGCATGTCAGCCAACACAAGACCAAATACCCAAAAGCAAGGCTGGCAGCGATAATCATTTCTTGTCTGGTCTAAGCGAGCTGGAGTGGGCGTTCGACGCGGCGCTAGGCGGCTTACTTGCCATTTCTAGGCACCGTTCAGGGGATAATCCCCCGCGGACTCCACTTTATGGGCTTGACACTGAGTGGAGTGTCCACCGCGTCGATCCCGACAGGGGCAGGCCGAACTGTAGCGAGACCATGGGCTTTTCAGACCTGTCGCCGAGAGGCCTTCAACTGATGAGAGAAGAAGGAATCCGTCGACTGTGGGAATGGGCTGAAGCATTACGTATCCAAGTATCCACAGAAGCTCCTATGAGCCTTACGGCTGGGCTCGAATCCTTCGTTGGCGAGACTCTTTGTCCCTGAGAACGCCAAAAACGCCATTCGGCCCCAGATCCTCGGTTCTCAGGAGTCATTCGTCGATTCCATATTGGCTTCCGGCCATCCACCACTCACGGAGCAGCGGCAGTCACTGCCACAAACTAGTGCAAGAAATTCCCGGAGGCTTTTATGAATTTTGAGTTAGAACTTGCAATAGTTCGCCCAGCCAAAACCCAGATATCAAGGCCGTTCTTGCGATCGACACTGATTGATCTCGCTTACTGATTGAACCCTGCCACAACGCCTCGATGTGAGGAGTCTTATTCTCCGACCCGATTTCCGAGGCGTTGGTTTCTATCGTCTGCCATGTGCGTTCTTCCGCTTAATTTATCCATACCCACTGCGGGACTCCAAATCAATCCTTCGGCTCACGGGGATGAAGCCCAGCTGCGTTGCTCTCTACCCGAATAGGACAATGTGCCGGATACTGCGGGATTTTAGCATGGACACCAACCCACTTCGCTTGTGTTTGTTATAGCTTCCGTTGAATGGATCCGTTCAGGAGGGGCCATGATAGTGGATACCCTCCGACTCCGAGGGGCCATGGAACGGACTGGGCGTGTTTTTGCAGGACCTTGATCTTTATAGAAAGGGATCTGCTGCCCCAATGATCTTATTTCACCTGTTAGGACAAAAACCGTTCCAGTTTCAGTCTGAAGTTGCTGGTTCCTTCTGTCCCAAGTGCTCAGCTTTTCCCTCTGCCAGTGTGCATATTAATTATTAATACTTAATACACTCTACGCCTCCGGACCAAATAATGGCCCCAAGCCATAGCCGGCGCGCGCTGGCGCTATTCCTCGCATCAATTGCACCCTTCGCACACGCCGATATCTGTTCCACCCTCGCCCAGAACGGAATCACCATCGAGTACCCAGTCTCAATTGATTATACGACCGATCTCACAAAATACTGGTCCGCAGCATGTGGAGACCTCAAGCCAACATGTATCGCGGCGCCATCCAGCTCCGCTGAAATGGCACAGATTGTTACAGAGCTGCACAATTTCGATACCCTGTTCGCTGTCAAGTCTGGTGGTCATATGCCGAACAATGGGTTCGCGAGTATTGAGGATGGATTGTTGATTTCGACCAAGAATCTCGATCAGGTGTACTATAAGGAGGAGGACAAGACAGCTGTTATTGGACCTGGTCTTTCGTGGGAGGAGGCGCAGAAGGGTCTTGATGGGACGGGACAGGCCGTTGTCGGTGGACGACTTGGTGGTGTGGGAATCGGAGGATATATGCTCGGAGGTATGTTTGTTTCATGTGAACTCGAGTGCAATTGATTCTAACGACTGCAGGTGGAATGAGCTTCCTTAGCACCCAGTATGGATGGGCTGCTAATAACGTGGTGAACTATGAGGTCGTTCTTGCCAACGGAACGATTGTCAATGCTAATGCTAATGAGAACACCGGTACGCGCATCATCCTGCGATGCTATTGATATATGAAATAGAACGGACAGCTAATCTTGATAGACCTCTTTGCATCCCTCAAGGGAGGAGGTAACAACCTCGGAATTGTCACTGCATACACCATGAACACCCACCCCATCGGCCAAGTCTGGGGAGGTAACTGGATCTTCGGTGCGGATCAGACACCACAGGTCCTCGCCGCGCTGCGCAACTTTGTGGACGACTACCCCGATGAGAAGGCAGCTATCATCTTGACTTCCGAGCACGGCGCAGCTGGTGTCATCGACTTCTGGATCATGTTCCTGTTCTACGATGGACCCGAGCCACCAGCCGGCGTCTTTGATGAATTTGAGGCCATCAGCCACACATCCACCACCAAGACATGGGACACATACTATGATCTGCTCAAGAACAACGACTTTTTCATCCTCCAGTGAGTACATTCTTCCATGATATTCACTTGAGTAATACTAACTCATACAGCGGCCAACGCTACACCATCGCAACGGAGACAACACCCGTACCAAACGCGACTGTCGGGTCGGGTATCCTACAGGAATACTACGACCACTGGTACAACGTAACCGAGACCGTGATCGGGGTTACCGATGTCATCGGATCAATCGCCTTCCAACCAGTCCCGAAGGCATTCACCGAAAAGGCGAAGGCGCGCGGCGGAGTAAGTGCCCTGAACCAACAAAACAAGAGAAAAGCTAACAAACGAACAGGATCTCCTCGACGTCCCCACCGACACAAACTATATCTTCATTGAGCTAGACTTCTCATACGCCTTCGCCATCGACGACGAGAAGATCGACCAGGCAAACCAGAACCTGTACCAGGGCATGAACAACCTCGTCCAGAAGAACATCGACGCAGGTCTCCTGCCAGACGTGTACCGCCCTCTCTTCATGAACGACGCGTATTTCCGCCAGGACTACTGGGGTCGCATCAAGCCTGAGTCCAAGGCTCTGGCGCTGAAGACCCGACTGGATGTCGATCCTAAGGGATTCTTCCAGACAAGGACTAGCGGAGGGTGGCGATTGCAGGAGTAACTTGTATAAATGCGGAACGAATGACGCTTATTTATCCATAATCAATTCATACATGTCCAATCAATGAATCTATACATTCCATCCTGAAAAAAACGAACTTTGACCAAGTAAATTGAACGCGACGCTACCCCGAACTAACAGGCGGAATCACAGCAACTTCATCCCCAGCCTGGATAACCTTGCTCGCATCCTCCTCAAGATCCACATAGGATCCCTCAAGACTGATTCCAGAGCTGACAAGGACCTTGTCCCCGATTCCGGGGTATCGGGCCTCGAGGAGAGGGAAGAGCTCTGATAATTGGAGCGGTGCGGGGAGTTGCTCCGTGTTTTTCGCTGTGTATTGGGATGCTGTGGCGAAGTAGTGGATTGTGAATGTCCCGCTTTGGGACTGAGAAGTTGTGTTTGAGGCCATTATGAGATGGGTTGAGTCAATGGAGTGCACGGAGTGGTGGGAGCTTCAAGTTGAACTTGATGTTCAGGTGTTGAACGGGCGTGCTCTTAGATCTGTACGCAAGTCCGGATGCCAAGAAGGCTCTAACTGGAATTGGTTAGCCATATTTATACGGTTACCGCGGTATCTTACATGGTATTGTAAGAAACCGTAAGAATGCGTGATGGCGGAATACCCTGTATTTCTTCTTACGGGAGCCGATATAATAACTAATATAAAAGATTTATTCGAATGTGAGTGTAATTTGTTTTGGCAATAGTGGCTCGGCTAAATCCTGACGTTGGAGCAGAAAGTAAAGGACCTGTTAAAAGAATCACGGGGGATGTGTTTTAAATCAGTGCTCTAGCACCCTGTTTTTCAAGACCTCAATTTCAAGCAACCCCTTCGCATGTTCAAGTGCCCCCTGGGACGCCAGTAGATCGGGATGTCCCTCGTTAAGTGTCCTCTCGCACACTGCGACCATATGCTCACATAGCTCCACAGCCTTATTTATCTGCCCATTGGAGTGGTATGCTTGTGCGAGCTTCCTCTGAGAGGCCAGTAGATCATGATGTTCTTCAATAAGCGTCCTTTTGCGTACTGCGACCACATACTCAAATAGATCCACAGCCTGCTTGATTTGCCCATCAGATTTATATGCTCGTGCGAGTTCAATCTGAGAGGTTAATAGATGAGGATGTTCTTCGCCAAGCGTTCTGTTGCGTACTGCAACCACATGCTCAAGTAACTCCACAGCCTGCTTGGTCTGCTTGATGGATTTATATGCTCGTGCGAGTTCATTCTGAGAGGTTAATAGATGAGGATGTTCTTCGGCAAGCGCCCTTTTGTACCCTGCGACCACATGCTCAAATAGCTCGACAGCCTGATTTATCTGCCCGTTGGATCGGTATGCTTGTGCGAGATGACATTGAGACGCCAGTAGATCAGGATGTTCTTCGCTAAGCGTCCTCTTGTATACCGCGACCACATGCTCAAGTAGCTCCACAGCCTGCTTGATTTGTCCATTGGATTTATATGCTCGTGCGAGTTCAATCTGAGACACCAGTTGCTTATGATGTTTTTCGCCTAGCGTTCTTTTGCGTACTGCAACCACATACTCAAGTAACTCCACAGCCTGCTTGAGTTGCCCCGTGGATTTATATGCTCGTGCGAGTCGATACTGAGACTTCAGCTGATCGGGATGTTCTTCGGCAAGCGTCCTCTTACGTACTGCAACCACATGCTCAAGTAACTCCACAGCCTGCTTGAGCTGCCCCATGAATTTATATGCTTTTGCAAGTCGATACTGAAGCTTCAGACGATCGGGATGTTCTTCGGTAAGGGTCCTCTTTTGCACTGTGAGCATATGATCAAGTAACTCCACAGCCTGCTTGATTTGCCCATTGGATTTATATGCTCGTGCGAGTTCAAGATGAGACGTCAGTCGATCGGGATGTTCTTCCTTAAGCGTTCTATCGCGCACTGCGACCACACGCTCAAGTAAATCCACTGCCTCCTTGAGCTTACCCTGATTAGAGTAGAGAATACCCAAATTGCTCACAGCATCGAGAGTGGACGGATGATCCGGACCAAGAGCCTTCTCCCTCTCGGCCAGTACTCGCAGGCACATCAATTCCTTGCCTGATTTGCCTTGACCAGAATCAGAAGGACCAGGTTCGCTGACAGTGGCAAGCTGGGATGGCTCCTGGGAAAACTTCTGGGTTTCAATGTCGTTTAGGAAAGAATCCAGCATATCCCTTTCAACATTCGGACTCGTCACCATATTCCGTAGTTTATCTTCTGTCAGCTGATTGCTCTCTGTTGTCTCCTCAACAGGGCTCGCCGCTGGTAACTCATCCCTCTGCTGAGATGAAATCGTAGATCTCGATCTTTCACTTCCAGTATTCACCGATCCTCCTGTATCAAAATAAGGATTCTCTTCAAAATAGCTGTCATACTGTCCACCACTGGACTCGTTCTCATCCTTTGCCCAAGGTAATGACCTGAGGGAGAATGAATGAAGATGCTCGGCAGTGTGGTTCAAGACGGCGTCTGAGTTTGGATCTTCGAAGCCACAAAGAGGGCAAGAATGGATTGACACCGACACTTTCCGTTGCCATGCATGGATTAACATATCGATTTGCTGGGGTTTGATACCTCTAGAGTGTTTTTCCTCAAGATGGTCGACAAATGTTGATTCCTCGAAGAATTCCGGACGATTGCCAGTGCCCGAATCATTACAGGCAAGACACACCCACTTGGAACGGCCTCCATGATCGGTGAACATATGTGACATCCAGAGATCTTTCGTGTGGTAAAGCCTCTCAGGGTGAGAGCACTCCTCTAGAATGCATACATAGGGACGAACATCTCTGGACAGATGTTTCCTAAATTGCCATATGTACATATATGATTAGTCACCTGGGCAAGTTTGAAAGCTTAGGGTGTCATCAATACATACTTCCACTGACTCTCTCTACTCATAGACTTTGGCAAGGTTTGACAACAACAAGGGCACTGAAATACATTCTGGTCGCTTCTGAGTGGTGGAGGCCTTGGGTATGTCACGCGAGAACTGACTGCAGAGATGACGGTCGTTGCAGGCTGGGCACTCTCTTGCATTGGTAACTTAATGGTTTCCTGTACTTCGGTCGTAGTAGCTGTGCTTAGCAGCTTTGGAACTTCATCCCCTGCTGTAGTTTGTTCGAAGCCGCTGAGAGCGGGCGGCAGGGGTAACTGTGGGGGTGCCGTCACCGATGATGACAGAACATGGTCTCTCTCTGAAAACTTCACTGCATGACGCTGGAAATACAGGAATCGATTCCTTCTTTTCAAATTTGCTTCAACGAGTCGTTGCTGAATAGGAGTCAAAGAGCGCGAATCAATCACGGTCGCACCGCCTTCACACGAGTATAATAGCATACTCTGCGAATACTCGGATACCCTTGCCTTCGGAGTACCATTTCTGCTCGGCTTTACTAGCAATAAAAGCTGGAGGTGTTGAGACAAAGCTTCAATTTGTGGGTGATCAGGGTCATAGGAAGCATCCACCTTTTGGGTGCGGGCATTGGTACCGGCTCTGCGGATCGCAATCGTGATTCTGCTGAGTTGTTTCAAGATATCTTTGACATCTTGGACTGCCTGGGATAGCTTAGAAGTCTCCACTGTATTGCTTTGCACCTCGCTTTCTGGTGAGTAGGTCAGTGATTGCTTCTCCTTCGCTGGAAATATCTCAATAATACCTATCTCAGAGCATTTCCCCACAAACCCTTGCAGCATTATCAACAGGTTAACCACGAATGTCTTTGCTTCCGGATTTGAGGATAGCCGAGAATCGAAGGATGCATTTCCCAGCTTCAAAGCACCGGCCCCCTTAGCCCACAAGTTGAAGTCAGCTAAACAATTCTCCGCCCATTCATTCTGAATACCTTCAGCGCCTAATCTTGAACAAGTCTGCAAAGCCCGATGGCAAGCCAGTGTGGCATCATATATGGGAAGCTGATCTGCCATAATTTAAAGAGAACATTTGAACATAGAGCGCGAAATAAATCAGTTACTTGCTTGGTCTTCTGAGTTCTCTCAATGGACGAGAATTAGCCCAACACGTGATTTAGCTTGCCAGATCACCCCGCACGAGCTGACACCTCTCTTACTGACAGTTTTGTGGTAAACTCTTGAATTTCAATTATATCTCGCTCAAACCAATCTTTACCCTCATGGACGAAGGAGATCTCCTAGAGTTGGGGTGTCAAGTTCTACCATGGATTAGCAACCAGGTCATTCAAATTGGGCAACGGACTCGTGAAAAAGTCTATGGCACGCTAGGATGCGAGTTGTTCGTTCTATCCCAACAGTTGGCATCTATCTGTGAAGCCAAAATTCTGCGACAAAGGCTGTTGAAGATATTTGAGATTGTCAACAAAGCGTGTTCAGTAGGTGCCGTTTCATACATTCAGTCAGCAGCCGTTAAACCTAAATCATTAGCTTCACTGACACATTGCAGAAGTCGCGAGAGGAGGCGGAGCGATATCGATCTCTGAAAAGGATTCGTACTTATAAGGATTCTACAAGCAAAGTCAGAGAGACCGTCATCAAAGATACACAGGAAAACCTGGTACTTTTTGTCCTCCAAAATCCAGAATACCAGACCCTCCTCCGCCTAATTCGGGATTGCTTGACAGCGGATGAGACGGAGCCGTTGTATATGGAGGAGGAATATCAGGATGACAGTGATATTGGATATCCTGGACATTTGAATGAGACGCTCTATACACAACTGCAGACCTATGTCAAGTGTCACTGCAGAACGGGTCACATGGAATGGACTCGGCTGCGACTAAGTACGGACAACCAGCAAGGGAACGAAGACGTTTCATTTGAATTGGTTTTTAAAGCCAACTCTCACTCTTCGATGAATCTTCGAGGATTTTTGCAGTGGAGGGAGTCGATGGTGAAACTTTCAAGGTGAGGCAGACTCATCCCAGATGAAGCCAACGAATCCAGCTAAAGCTACTGTCGATTTGAAAGGCGTACTGGTATTGAAAAACAAAAGAGAGTAGGGTTCGTATCCCCAACTCGAGAGCATTTATCGCCGGACCGAAAACCGTCTCGTGTGACCCAAAGAATGAGGCGACTAGAGCTGGGAGAACTATGCAAATTGATCAATGATCGGACTGGGAATCCTGTTCAGTTGCGTATACAAGCAAACGTGCTGAAGATTGTTGAACCCCCCAATCTCAACTGTCGCCGTGGTATTTTCCCCTCCGAGGCACTTTCACTGGGGCAATGGCTCGAAAATATCCCTCATGTCTCCACTAAGGGTAAAGCCCATCTAGCTTATACTATTGCCAAGTCTGCCTGGCAATATTACAATTCACCCTGGATGATGACACCCTGGACCCACGAAAGCATTCATTTTTTGAATGAAGGAACAAGTCTCGCAGGCCGGAGCAAACCACATCCATATCTGACAACAAAGTTGGTTCGTGCAATTGTGAAGACTGAGGACTATTATCATGCCAGTGATCTCATGCACCAGTATCCGCATATTCTTGCGCTAGGGATCCTTCTTATCGAGATCGCCGTGAAACAACCGTTAAAGTTTGAGGACTGTCCCCAACCCTTGAGTCAATCCGTTATCAATGATTACTATACGTGGGCAGTGACAACAGTCCGCAGAAGTGATTTGAAAGGTACCGTACATCCTTTGTACGAAGAGGCTGTTAACAACTGTCTCAATCCCGAGCTGTTCGGTGGCGACTCAACATACCAGTCTAGAGACCTAGACGAAATCAGAGCGCGACAAAATGTTCTGTATGAGAAAATTGTCAATCCTTTGAAAATGTTATCCGAGGCTTATCGAGATGACTGGGATATACAAACTCCTCCCACGCCGACCAAAGCTGAGACACATTCTCCCCAAGCTATCCGAGTCTTAGAATCGGAGAGATCTCCCCTTCAGACACGCTTTACGGTTGCAATATTCTGTGCATTGCCACTAGAAGTCGATGCCGTCAGCGCCCTTTTTGACGATTTTTTCGAAGACTCCTTCCGGTATCAGAACGCGCCAGGAGACTCGAACACATACACTCTTGGTCGAATAGGTCGTCACCACGCCGTTCTAGTACATCTTCCGGGAATGGGGAAGAGCGTTGCATCTCAAGCCGCCTCATCTGCACGAGCAACCTATCCGAATATCAAACTTGCTCTGGTGGTTGGAATTTGCGGCGGCGTTCCTTATAAAAGTGGACACGCAGAGATCATACTCGGGGATATTGTGGTCAGTGACGGCATCATTCAGCATGACTTTGGCAGAAGAGTGCCAGGTGCATTTCTTCGGAAAACGGCTATCGCGGATGAAATCGGCCCCCCGAACGTGACGATACGAGGTTTCCTTTCCAAAGTCAAAACGAGGATGGCACGGGAGCGAATTGAGACTAATGTGGGAAAATACCTCAAGGCCATCAATCAGGCCCTAGGCAATGACACCGCTCGATATCCCGGAGTAGAGCAAGATGAGCTATTCCAGTCTTCCTGTGGACATAAACACCAAGACCCCGATTCTTGCATCAGCTGTGCCCAGGCCACCGACGAAACATTTTGTGATGAAGTGTTCGATCTATCGTGTCATGAATTGAAGTGCCCCAAGACTAAGCTTCTTCAACGCAAGCGGCTTCAGACTGCACTTGCTCAAGGACATGAGCCTTCTCCTACTGTGCATCTTGGTATCATCGCATCTGGGTATACAGTCATGAAATCTGGACATGATAGAGATCTCATCGCTATGCAAGATAACGTGATAGCTTTTGAAATGGAGGGTGTAGGAGTCTGGAGCAGCCTGCCCTGCCTGGTGGTCAAGGGGGTGTGCGATTATGCGGACAGTCATAAGAATAAAGTATGGCAACCGTATGCTGCAGCAACGGGTGCTGCGTGTATGAAAGCTCTTCTAGATGAGTGGACGTTCTGAGGTACACAAACACCTTGGCTCATAATAATGTCAATAAACATCCATTTTGTGGAAATCATCTTGGTAGGGTTAAAATCTCGATCATATCCGAGTCATACATAGATCGATGTTTTAGAGGGCAGATATTCAACAACACCTGGGCAGTGAAACTGTATTGTAATCGTCCTGTTCCTGACCATACCGTACAAAAAGCCCTCGGCCAATTCCGATGCGGGGTCGGTGGATACGGTCTTCCGGGTATAACCTGGAACTTGAACATCTACTAGCAACCACAACATTTGAAGTATTACCATGATTGATTCAATGTTAGAATTGCTTATACGCATAATTGCGAATATTTGTGTAACTAGATCATGTTAGTAGTAGTCTTTAACATTCAATGTTCGAGGAAGATTGCCAGAAACTGAACATTTGAAGCATACTATTGTCCTGAGCTCTGTCACATGTATACACATGTATACACATGTGCAAGTAGTCGTCTTCATTTCACTTCAAATATTTCAATTTTCATGACTTCAAGTTAAGATAAACATACTAGTATATGCTCGTATATGTACATATGCATGTGTATGTACCATATGGATATCTCCAGGCTCAGGTTCAACCTTGGAACGTCCAACAACATTGAACTTGAATCTAAGGCACCATATCAATAGGAACATACCCAAAAACCATCCTCCACTCATCCCCAACAAACTCATTCCACGAAAACTCCATATAGTACTGCTCATCAGACCTCCCCCAATGGGCAAAATCTTCCCGACAGGTCCCATTCGGGAACCCATCCGCAGGCCGAAACACGCCATGCGGTCTGATGCGCGCTTCCTGCGGGATAACGAACTGTCTCTCTAAATCCGTCGAGAGCGGGGGCGAGGGACTTGAGAGGACCAGTGCTGCTTTAAATGGGCTGCTTGGACTAGCCATGTCGTTGTATAGGATGAGGGGCTGTTCTGGGCAGGTGTTCAGTGTTGAGTGTGCTTCTTCAAGCGTGATTACTTTTTCGATGATTGGGAGGCCGTGCTCGCGCTTGCCGAGGCCTTGGACGCGGTGTGTGTTTGAGAGGAGGGCTAGTGCTGTGCGGCGGATTGTTGGGTCGCGGCAGCGGAGACATGTGAACCAGAGAGGGAGACCGACGCTTATTTCGAAGGTGTAGGGTGGTAGGGTGCCGTTTTGGAGAGAATTGTTCATGGCGATGGAGGCTTGCTCGACTATTGTACGGAAGCTTTCTGTGTGTGCGTCTGTGGAGACTCGGACTGGGGAGACGCAGACTGATAGGATCACAGTGAGCATTTCGTAATATGTCAGGAGGGCAGCCCCGATGCCGGAATGTGTTGGTTCGATGCCGTCTTTCGTGTCGCGTAAAGAGTTCATTAGGTTCGTAAAGGCGCTATGCCAGGCTGATAGTCTTCTAGATAGACTTCTTTGTCGGCTCATCAGGTCATCGGATATGCACCAGGCCCGAGAGCCCTGCAGATACTGCTCACAGGCATTCTCCAACATTGCGATCTCCGCCGAGAGAACAACAATCCCCTCTCTCGCGGACTTCAGCGACGAAAACTCCAGTTTCGATATAGCCAGCTGGCCATACTCTGCACAAGGAATCTCCGCCAGCAGCGAGCTCGCAACAGGCCACAAAGGCTGCGGCGAAAAGATGCCCATCCGCACAAAAAGAGGAATAATCGTCTCGCGGAGCAAAGCCAACTTATCGTACGCTTTTTGTTCGCGCAGCGTAGCAATAAGCTGCACCCCCTGCACATAAAGCCTCATCACCTCTTCAATACTCCCCAGCAAAGACTCAATACAGATAAACAGCACACAAGTAATGAGTCCCACGAACGCATCGACGCTCCCGCGCCCAATACCCGCCCGGACACCAGACACCGACCGCGCATACCAGTCCAGCGCATCCCGCTGCCCAACACTAAGAGCCGGAAGGCGCCTGCGTCCCACATCCAGATCCGACGTCTGCGGACTCTCAAATAACGCACTGATACAGATCATCGCATCCCAAACAGCCGGCTCACTCCGACAAACCCGCGGCACAACACTGCGCCAGAACTCCGCATCCAGGGAGCCACCCAAAGACGCAGCCGCAGTCTCAAAGTAGTACGCAAATGCGCGCCGTTCCCGCCACGCGGTATTCGGCGTCGAGGAAAGAGCACCGTCGGTGACGGTAAGCCGGCTCAGTCCCCGTTCTGTCAACGCGGCACGGTACTCGCAGGTCCGGCCTGTTTTCGTGCAGCGCAGACAGCTGGGCTTTTCCTCGCCGCATTTTACGCGGCGCACTTTGCAGGTTTGGCATCCTGATCTTGATTTCAGGGGTTTGTCGATTAGTGCGATGGGTGACATTGGGATGACATTGGGCTGTGCAGCTCCACTTCACTTTACTCGCGGAAGTGGAAGTGGACGTGATTCAGTGGAGTCAAGGTCAAGTTCATCTGCATGTGTGAGAAAGCCACAGAGGACTGGGATCAGTCCACATATCAAAATCTCATTCTGTTTCAAACAGTCGGTGGCGATGACCAGATACGTGTAAGCGCAGATCAGCTTATCGGGCTATCTTGATGTAGTTAGTCGATCTTGGCAGCCGCATGTACATCACTCCAAGAATATCAACTTCAAATTCAACTTCAACCTCAAGTTTGCCAGTGCACATGTGGAATCCTCCAGCAAAGAATCCAGTTCCATAGTCGGACCCGTATCATAACCTTGGAAACTCGAAAATGCTCTCATTCCTAGCAAAACGCATCCCCCGCACAAACACGGCCCCCCTCTCAACAATACTCTTCGACAACGGCCGTTCCTCAATAACATTCAAAGCCCCAGAAGACAAATACCTCGTAACAAACACCTGGCCCCCAGCGTCATGCCCAGAAAACACGCACATCGCCGTACGACCACCACTCCACTGGCACAGAAACCAAACAGAGACGTTCCACGTTATCTCCGGTACGGCAAAGTTCACGCTGGAAGGGAATGAGGTATTTCGGTCTGCGGGGCAGATGATGACTATTCCCATGAAGAGTGTGCATACGTTTTGTAATGCGAGTGAGGAGGCTGAGCTGGTTATTGAGTTTGTGCTTGAGCCGAGGTGGAGGGAACGGGATGAGTGTTTTTTTCGTAGGTGTCCCTTGATTACCGGGTCGGGTTTTACTTACGTTAGTAGGGAATGTACAGTCCTATCGAGATGATTGTCGGAAGGCTGGGATAAGTCGTAGTTTGCCGCAGGTCTTGCTTTTTAATTGGGTTGGTGGTGTTGTGCTTGCTTTGCCTGGTCCGCCAGTTCTTGCTAGGGCGTTGGGTGTTATGATGAACTTTTTTGGGGGTGTGGTTTTGGGGAAGTATGTTTTGGGGTATAAGGAGTCGTATCCGGAATACTATAAGGCTAAGATTTAGCTTGATATCTGGGCTAGCAAGGGTTGAGATTGAGTGAGACGCTGGATCAATAAAGTCTCAGATCGGGACAGTCTTAAGCATTGGAGTACTTGAGGGTGCAATGTATAGGTAACAATCTGTAAAATTGTCCGCATATGTACTAAAATCAACTCTTATCATAATCTATTCTAAACGCTAGCCAACGCCCGAAAAGCCTGCAACAAATCCCCCTTCAAATCCTCCCAATTCTCCAACCCAACACTAACCCTCAAAAGCCTCCGATCAACCGACGCATCAGACATAGTCCTCCACTCAATAAGCGTCTCAACACCCCCAAGACTAGTAGCATGCTGAAAGAAATGCAGCTTCGAAGGCAGGTACCTCGCCATGCGCTCCTCCTTCATGGTAATCGAGAACACAGGACCAAAACCATTAGGCATCTGCTTCGCCAACCAATCCCCGGTAGTCTCCTGCACAGAAGCATGGAAAACGTCATCCAAAACAGCCTGCACAGCAACCTCTTCGGGGCTAGGTGCCGGGGCATGCAGAGCAGCGTGCAACCAGTTAACAAGCGAAGTCGCGTTTGCGCTTTGGCGCTGGACCCGGACTTCCAGGGAGCGGAGGGAGCGGACGCAGAGCCAGGATTCCATGTTTCCCATGACGGCGCCCAGGAAGACGCGGTCAGCGAAGAGCTGTGCGTACCATTCTTTCTTTTGCGTTGCGAGCACGCCGCAGAGGGCGTCGCTGTGTCCGCCGAAGTATTTTGTGCCCGAGTGCATTACGATGTCAGCGCCCCAGAGGAAGGGGTCCTGTAGGCCTGGTGGGGCGAATGTGCTGTCGACGATTAGGTATGCGCCGCGGTCGTGGGCTTTCTTTGCGTAGGCGGCGATGTCGAAGGCTGTGCCTTTTGGGTTTACGGGTGTTTCGAGGAGGATCACGTCGCCGGCTTGGAGGTCTTCTGCTGCACAGTCTAGTGGGAGCTTCTGGAGGCCTGTTATGCGGCTGAAGAGTGCGATGACGCCGTGGCAGCCGTGGTAGCCTTCGCCGACGGAGATGCGGCGTGGGTTGTATAGAGTGAGAGCTGCGTGGAGGGCGGAGAGGCCGGAGGAGTAGCTGATTGCGGAGCCATTTAGGAGGGAAGAAAGAATTGTCTCGAAACGGGTGGGATTCGGGGCAGAAGCGCGAGAGTAGATGTGTACTGTTGGATCATGCGAGGGCTACAGTTTGTTTTGTTGCCATGTTACTAACTTGATACTTGTAGCTGGTCGGTCTTCTAGGTTGATGGCCAAGGGGAGAGGGCAACATACATCGCCAAGGTCGGCGCATGGGACTAATGCTTCAGGATCATCGGGATAGCGAAAAGTAGTAGATAGATGCATTGGAGGAGCTACATCGGTCACTACGTTCAGCACGTCATCAGCGTGCAAGGAACGTGTGGAATTGCCGATGTTTTCTGACATGGCTAGGCTATGTGCTTGGAAGGACAAAAAGGGGGAATCGTATGCACAAGAAAGAGTCGAATAGAAGCAAGGGTATAATACAACCAAAGCAAACAATCGACGGTGGGCAAGTTCGAAATCGATCGGTGGGGGGAAAAGAGGGGGGGATCACGTAACCCGTCACGTGGTGTGGGGAAGTTATTGTGGGAGGATAAGGTGAAAAAGGTATCAAAAGAATCCCATGAACAAGAGATGGATGATTATCTTCGTAGAGATCCCATACGAGATGGCTCACGAACGGAACCAGGTAATGCCACCTTAAAGTTGGTGCGGTCTAGAAACAAAATGTTAGTCAACTACTGGTCATATGTGTAGGGGGCGCCTCAAACATGGCCATGGATTAAACTGACCAAGCTCCGAATCGAACGTAATAGTAATATCGTCATGTTCGATAGGGTACTCTGGCATGTCCAGACAGACAAAGTTGGAGGTCGGGTCCTCATCCTTCTTGGGGAGTGCAAATTTGGCATCGACAATGCGAATTCCAAACTTGCCCGAACGACCAAAAGACTCGATGTGATCAGTTCCCTTAAGGATGAAGTTCATGCAGGTGCCATGCTGGAAGTCAGCAAAGAAGGCAACCAATTGCACAATCCTCTCCTGCTTGACGATCTGCACTCGAGCGAGATTGGCCTCCCATTTCTTGTAGATAGGGACGACGCTGCGACGACGAGAGATGGCAAAGCATGAAGCCGTTCTAATCATAGTTAGCAATTATTCAGTCAATAATCGATTTCATTCAATGCAACTCACCCATCATAGATGACCTTGAAACCAGTGACCGCTTCCTCAAATGCGTGAAGATCTATGGGATGAATAATTAGTCTCAAGAATACGACCAAAGATTGGACGTATCAGGCACATACCTTGGATAGTGGCAAAGTCAATACGACGAATCATTGGCTTCGCGCTCATCGTTTCAAGAAATCCAGCTACTTGCTCGGGCATCTCTGGCTTGATGAGATTGTCCGCCAGCGAAACTGTCAGATCCTGCTGTGCTGGACGGAACAAGCTCATTCCGGTTTTACGATTGACATCCAGGCCAATCTTTAGTTCTCCGGGTCCTGTAAATAATTGTTAGAGTTCAGAATCCGTAGAAAAGAATAGCTAACATGTTTGATGTGTAACTTACCCAGGTTAATACGATCCGTCACCGATCCCCACTCGGTCGCAATGAAAGCCCGGAGATTCTCTGACAGGATTGTGGGGCCATACCCATGTTCCGCATGGGAATTATGCTCTTCATCAATTACAAAGACATTTCCAGCCGGGAACTGCAGGTGGGTGACTGCTGAACGACCGCTCGTCGCATCACCCGGCTGCTCAATTGCGTAGGAGCGGGTTGGGATTTCGCGTGTCTTCGCCTCTCCCTCTCTAGGAACCATACCAAGTAGAATAGCGTGCATCTTGGTACGCTCCTCCACTTCATGAAACGTGATGAGCATAGATCGAGTTCGGCCGTCTTCGGTCACTTTCAGAAGAAGAGCAGGAGCTCCATCCTCGCCTCTCAGGAGACCGAACACCACAGGGGCACCCTGTGCGAGTACATGCTTCACATTGCTCAGCGTCTTCACTTTCGGGCTGGTCAAGACAGTCAATCGGAATCCACGATGCACATTTCGCGACCCAGTTCCCTCTCTGATTGTGACTGAACGCTCGAACAATCGGATGCGACAGCGCTCCAGCGGCTCAGGAGGGAATGCCTTGGGGGTACCGGGATCCATGTATTGGAAGACCTTCACGGTACTCTCGTACACAACGGCCTCACCGGCCTCTGGGGCAAGACTAGCCTCCGACTTCTGGGTGTACTTGACGATGTTCCAGAGCGTCTTAAAGTCTTCCTCTTTGAACATGACATCCAGCTCGAACCCGCGAGGTAGTTTGACCCGCATCGAGTGAGTCCGAACTTGCCACTCCACGTCTTCCCAGGTCGGTCCTTGCTTGCGATCGGACTGAATCATGACGTTGACCAGCTGACTTTGGCTGGTGATGGCAGCAAAGACATACCAATCCGCGCGCTCTCGAATGATAGTCAAGCAACATGGCATGGCATATTGTTCACCGTCATCGTCGCGAGAGCTTACGCTGGCTTGCACGAACATGCTACCGTAGCTAAAGTATCGCGCGGTGTCTCCCAAGGGCATCATGTAAACCATACTCGGAGTCCTGTTGGGCTTGTCGGCCAACATAGATCTCGTCGCCGATCCAGAAAGCACTGCTGAGACGTCGGGGGCGAAGAAAGGGTAGCGCAGCCAGACGCTGGTGTCGAGGTGGCTCGGGGAGGTTTGGTCGTCTTCAATCAAGGGAATGATATTATTGCGCTTGATTGACATGGATAGTGATCGCAAGTGATTGAGGGTAGTCTGGTGCAGACTCAACAGATCCACCAGCTCCTTATCGCCTGTTGTGTTGGCGACGGCCAAAAGCGCGTCAATTCCCATCTGCTGTCCGTATCGGGAGAGCTCGTGATGACTGGGCACAATATTTTCGTTGATCCACAACGCCTTTCCGAGATCAATAATTGCCTGCTTAGCATATGCGACCGAACAGTTGGGTCGCGTGCGAGCGTATGTTTCCAACCGTGTCTTTCCTCGCAAAAACCACCAGACCGCTGCCCGGATCCATTCCGCCAGGGATGTTTCCATAAGGGGCTTGACACTCTCAGCTGCCAGTCGAAGCAGGCTGTCATATCGGGCAATGTACTCCTTGAATTCGGTGAATGCGGTGTCGCCCACTTGCGTCGCAAGACTGCGCAACGAGAACTTGGGTGGCTGTCCGCTTCGTGGGGCCGATTCCTGACTCGCAGGACTGGAAGAAGCAGCGTGCTGGCTCCTTGCAGACGCCTCCTGCGGGGGAGCGCTTTCAGGTGGAGGGGCCTGGGAGTAAGCGGGTGGCGGCGGAGCGACCTTCGCTGGGCTGCCTGGAGTCAATCCCGGGGGAATACGAGGATCGACGGGGCTGAGATTGGCAGGGTTGCGGTGGACGGCCGGGGTTTTCGGGTGTCGGATGGATTGCACGATTGATTTGAGCGAGGGCGCATTCGAGGTGTAAGAGGCTGGCGTCTCATAGTACGATGCAGATTCGGGGGGACTGTGAGGACTGAGAGAGGGCTGGACAGGGCTTGATACCTCGTCGTCCTCGTATTCATCGTCATCCTCGTCATCATCAGCCGAGGCCGGTGAAGCGCCCTCCTCGTAACGGTTGTGCAGCGCCCGGGCTTCCTCCACCTGCATTTGGTTTCGTACGCGCTCCGCGAATGAGTGCGAATCTGGCGAACCACGGAAAGACAGTCGGGATCCCGGTTGGGAGATATGAAGGGTGTTCAGGAGATCCGCATTGTTGGGATCATCAACCAGTGGCGGCTTCCAGCTGGGCGTGATCCCACTGCGCAGTTCCTTCGGTGTTGTGCGATCCCGCGCATCCTCACCAGGCAAAGAGGTATTGAGTCGAAGAGAGGGCAGATCTCTGGACGGGTTGGGCGACCGTGATGGAGTCCGCTTGGGTTGTGTCGCCTGTCGGTCTCGCGATCGTTGCACTGACAAGGAGATCTCCACCGTGGGGGTTTCCGTCTCATCGCCTCCCTCTCCAATGATCTCTGGCGCCCGGTTGGAGAATCCCACTGTCAACCCCTTGTTCTTGCGAGGCTTGCGCGGGGGGCTCGATGGTGGCGGGGCTTGTTGGTGTGGCTGGGAGGGTTGAGAGAGTTGAGGGGGTTGAGGTGGGGGTTGTTGGTGGTCTTCTGTGAAGTTGAAGGCGGCATAGTTCTCGGTCGCAACAGGTGTGTGGGAGGGCGGCGCAGTTGTGACATCTTGTGAGGAAGGGATTCGGTAGGTGGAGATGGTCGGCGGGGGTTGCGTCGGATCAGCTTTGGGCTGGACAGGTTGTTGCGGAATGGGGCGATTTGACGCGAGAAAGTCCTCGATCTGTTTATCCGGCGTGGCACCCTTGTTCTTATCCTTGGAGAACAGCTTCTCTCTCCAATGGGAGGTTTTCTTTACAGGCTTGGGCTGCTCCGCGGGCAGAAAGGCAAATGGATCATCAGGAGGCATATCGAGCAGGTGAGTTGATTTGGGTGCACACTGTGAACACTGGGCGCACCGCGCACTTTCTTTGAATGAAAAAGAAGTTCCTCATGCGAGGTTTGATCCACCCTGTAGATATTTCACCTGTTGGAATTTCCCCCTCCAAGAGTACAGAGAGCACGCAACAAGGGGAAAGGGGGTGGGGCGAAGTGATACTTAACGCCGCTCCAAGGCAGATATGGAGGAAGTAAAGAAGGTCCAAAGGACGAGGAAGGTGGGATATGAATTTAGGCGGGAAAGAAAAAAAAAAAGAAAAAGGCAAGGAGCGAAGGAGGGGCGTCAATTGTAGCGCCCGTGCATGCCCAGGACTAAGATAGCTTCGATGGAGTCTTCCCAGGGAGTGAGAGAGAGATCAGTTAGGGTGGAGTTTCCTTAGGATCGTCGAGGTTTTGACTCTTTTGGGGTCAATTGGTTCTGGGAAAGGGAACAAAACATCAAAAGGAAAAACAAGAAGATCAACTTCTAATTGAGAAGAAGAATGTCTCAGACAAATTCCCTCTCTGAGAAAAGAAAAATGGATTAGATGGATTGACAATGAAGCCGGACCGGGAGAGAGAAGAGTAGAAGGCGAAATAGGTAGAGGGAACAGATGTAGCGCGTAAGAGGGTCTGGGGTTGGAGTGGATCAAATTTGACAGATGAACGAGAACAGCACTGGAGCGTATGAATTCTGAGATTCTGGAATTATGAAATTATGAAATTTCAGATCTAAAAAAAAATCCTAGTTGTCTAAAGAGATTTAATTGAACGTTCTACTCCGTGCAATGAGTACCGTAGTATACAATATCGTGGATCCCATAGTGGCGTAAATGACTTGGCCTCATTTCCGGGGAATCCTGTAATCTCAGAACCACATGTGCATACCCAAATGTTGAATCTATTGTAGGATCGCTAATAAACGACTCTTTTGGCTTCTCTTTGTCGATATTTATATCCCAAGCGCCCACTGCGTACGCATCTGCCTCGTCTGCCATGAGTAACTCTTAAATCCCCGCTGGATATCAACCTCGTTATCCAATCATTGTTAATTACCAGCGTCTCATGGTGAAACTCCGCCTAACCCCAGTTGGGCCATGATAGAGGGGCAGCGGGTCCCGCTGACGACTGTGCTTCCAAAAAATAGCCAAAAAAATAAAAAGAAAAAAGAAAAAAAAAATACCTCCAAGTTGAATCGTGATCGGACACGTAGATCTACGTGGTCAAACACATCACCCCAGAGAAAGGGGACTTGACGTGATGATCTCCACAGATGAACACTGCACTGCTAACATTTGAACATAACATTTGAGCGGAATATTCGAATATTGAACATTTGAATTGAACCTTGGATCAGTTGAAACATTTGAAACATTGATACTCTGTATACTAAAATAGCCATGCATATCTGCCAATCTGGCAGTTGGTCGGATGCCCCTTTTCCCCTCCGGCTTCCCCCTTTGGACCTGCCGATGCAGGGGATCAAAGGAATGGGCATGCGATCCCTGCCGACCATCCGAGCTCCTATTCGCCGTCCTTAATATACCTAAATGTAGTCGACTTAGTCTCAAGCACTTGAGGTTCATGGTATTTCCAAGGTTCAATATTGGCTTCAACTATTCGGTTTTACTCGGATAAGCGTCAAAGGTAGTCAACTGGTATCTGTACCAGTATTAACATTGTGAATGTTTTTCTATCTAAACATTTGAATGTTCCTTAAGAGTCTCCCGAGGTCATTCAAGCTTGAGGTCTCCATGATCCGAGGTAACTTATTAAATTACTCTAGATGTCAACCTTGAAAATTTGTTCAACATGCACATGTTCATCTTCATCGGCTTGTCACATGATCCTGCTTGCATGGTCAACTCAATGCCACTCAGGCACAGACAACCTGGGAACATCAAATTGAATCTTGGAAACTTGAACACTTGCTGCATGTGTAGCAACATTGAATTGATATTTGGAATGATTCTCCTGGAATCCAATGCCAACATTCCCGTCAGATCCATGTCCCCGGGTGTTGATTTCCAGCCATCGAGATCCCGCATAACGAGATATGCAGGGTTTCCCGGTGGAGCACCGGCCAAGTGATCTGCACAGGGCTTAATCCCCAGCCAATGTCAACCTGGCATCGTTCGAACTATTCCCTGCATAGCCTCAGAGGATCCATCTTCGATCAACGCCCGCAACTCTGCGAGCCTTTGTCTGTAGCTCAAGTGCTGTTCGGCACCTAGGGCCAAGTAGTTGGTGCAGAGCCATTACTCCATAGTGAGGTTGCTGGTGCCTGCCAATGGGAGAACTTGAATGTCAAATCAGAGGTCTGACCGGTCGGATATCTGCACATGTGTTCAGTCTGTCCTGCAATAGGTCGATCCTAATCTTACCCTGACAATCTTGCTCGTCCACATGGAATAGCATCAATGCTTGTTTGGTTGATTGGGTCTTATTATGACAGCTGTCGAGCAACCGTGACATAGAAACTTCCTGCTTGAAAGTTTCGCATTGGCAGATGTATGCATACAACTAGACCGTGCCCGCGGGAGTGCTAGCACAATACTACTAGTAGTAGAACCGTGACGCCGCATGGTCGCGGTACTGCCACTAGCAGTGGCAGGACCTCGACTCGGACTCGGACAACACATGTGCATTTGGACTTGAGCCCATACTATGTATATGTATACATATATATGTCTCCTAAGAGTCATCTGAGTTCGAAGTTCATGTTCAAGTTTAACCGCCCTAGTGTTGCAAGTTCTAACACCACATGCAGTACCAGTATAGTATACTATAGTACATACTATATTGATGTACTAGACTTGAACCGGGACAGCATATGTAACTCCGAGTCCGAGTCACCACAAGCCCTGGAGCACACCGTGGACCTGCGCCATGACTAGATCCAAGGCCGATGCGTCAGTTCACCCTGTGCCTGATGATAGCCTGAACTAACGATAGGACGTTACAACTGACTCTTTCTCGATGCCCGCGGTAACCGTGGCGCTGGTTCAGAACGAACAATCGAGATTATTGAGCTTGAAAGTAACATGGATGCTTTACACAGAGTATTTAAAACAATATCTGCATCGGGTCGTAGCTCTTAGGGACTCGGATAAGAGGAAAGGATGGGACCGTACGGCGTGTAGTGGGAGGGACGTTGAGGTGTGTCGGCTTCGAGCGGTTCCTGCAGCAGAAGAACGATTAGCGAATTTTGATAAATGTATGGCCGACGTCCATTATTAGGAATTCAAATTGTGAGTTCTCAATTGCTTGGTTATGCAAGTCGACCGAAGGTCCAAGGCATAGTACTGTGTGACAGACCAGCTCCGATTAGGGACTGATCAAGAACTCCCAGAGATATTGAAGTCCCCAAGAATCTTTGAACGTATGTCATTTCTATCGAGGCGAGACAGCATCAAAATAGACATGACATAGTCCACATCTGCTGGCGCCTAATTTCGAGGGTATCAAGTGGAAACAAGAAAAGCCTTGTGCACCTGGACAGATGGAGCAAGTGAGACATTGGACAATCACTGTCCTTTTACCTCGTACTATCATGGATCACACAAATAAATTCATCTCTACTATGCATTTTCATCCTCTTTTTTTTTCATTTCATTTGCCAAGGCAATCTCTGATTGATCGCAAAATAGTTCCCATCCAAGGTTCCGATATAGGCTGCATGGCTTGCACTAGCTCGTATTCTTGGTACTCCGTACAGCAGGGTCTGATCAGCCACACCGTGCAGATTCTCCAGAGTTTCCACCGAGGCACTGAAACATTGCCAGTCAACATGCGCAGATAACCACCGCCAGTTTCGCGTGGTCAAGGAAAGCTACAGCTGGGTGTCCAACCTTGGAAGACATTGACGTCCGATCATTAAGGACAGCTGGATTCGTTCCTTTGTATTTCCATGGTTATTTGCCCTCCTAATTTTCCAAGTTCAAATTCACATTCGTGTATAGTATACGCCTTAGCGGATGTTTCCCGCTTCCTCTGTTTCCCTCAGTTTTCCACTAGCACAAGGCAACGGAAGGCAGATCGCGAGGAAAATGAATATAGTGGAAACTGATCAGCAAAGTGAGACACCGATACCGCACAGCTAAATGGATCAACTGAAACCAGATCAAGTTTTCAGAGCTTTCGGCCGCTCAAGTTCTGTCATACCGATATCTTTCTGCATAGGTTCGCACTTCAAGTTGTCAATTGAAGGCCTGAAAAGAGATGCGAGGGGGATATAAGGCTGAGCAAGGGCAGTGCGTAAGAAACGGTGTGCCTTAAATAGACTTAGGTCTAGGATCAGCTGCGCAATGTTCTAAGTCTACTTTTGAGTTTTTGTCTATTTGATTTCCCGATAATTATGCTTCAAATGCCCCCCGTTTTATCTAAAATCAAAAGTACCTGTCAGTTTCTATAGTCGTGTAGTCAGCGAGATCTCCACTACGACCCAACAAGGCGCAGCAATAAACAAATGAACCTCTTTGTTTTTTTCCATTTTTAATTTTTAATCATAATCACTAGCTTATTTTCAATTACGTGAACTGTTCACGTTCATATTGGTCTTTTTTTTTACTTCCTTTTTTTTGCCTGATCAAATTTGATCCTTTCTCTCATCCCCCCTTCAGTGGCCAGACTCCCCCGGCTCGTGCCGTTCTCACTAGGGGCTGCAGACTTACGTACACTCTCTCTTCCGCCTATTCCCCTCTTTCTCCAATAATCCTGGATCCTAGGCTCCATCCACTCATCCATTTTTTTTTCTTCGTTCCCGGAGTCACCTCAGATTCATTCTCCACCGTAATCCCTACATCGAAGGGACGACGCGCCACGAACTGATGAACCACGGCAGGTGAAAATCCACCGGACCCTTATCCGACTTTCCCTCCCGAATTGTCAACACAACGTGGATTCGATCACTCACGGGGGCTGACCTCCCCTAGGAGGTCATCCCGGACGCCCGAGACACTCGAAATGTGTCACGACTCGACGCGATTCCGGTGGGATATGGTGAATGTGGCTGGTCCATCGAGAGATGCGACCAAGTGTGAGCGACGTGGTGGCCTATCGGTCTCTCAAGGCCGACAATGGCGAGACACCTCGAAACGCCAACGGCCAGAGACATCGGCATTTGTTTGGTGGTCAGCACTGCTGTGCTTAATATTATCATTCTCGTCGCCCGCGACCGCCGCATTGCTCACGTTCGAGAACTGTTTAAGCAAAACCATCTTGGACTCCAACCCGTTAACCCTACAATACGTACCCCTCGACGTCGGAGTCTGGTTCAACCCCAGTGACGCCCTCAACCCGTTGAACGTGACCGTCTATGGCAATGTGTCCGGAGCCGCCGACACGTCAATCGCATATCCCCCGGAGAATAGTGCCAACTGGACCAACCCCAACGTGACGGAAGGCAAGATTGTGGACCTGGATACCTCGACTAATACCTGGTCTACTCTTATTACAACCTTCAATGTCTTAAGTTTTACTCCCTATTACCACGCCTCAAGATTCTGCAATTCCGTGGTGCAGGGCGAGTGTCCACTGGCCCCGGTTTTTCATTACAACCTGTAAGCCTGACCCCTTCTGATGCCAGCTGAGCTCGAGCAATGGAAAAAGAAAAAGAAATGGAGCAAGAAAAACACCTACCCTTTCAAACTCGAACTAACATGGTCTCTCTCTTAATCAGGAGCGATGTGAGCACCCTCCGTGCGTTTTCCGTTCAGCATGATATGCTCTCAACCTATCGATTCTCGACAATCACCCCAACCTTGATCATCAGATCTGGAGATAGTCCACCAAATACGCTGGGTTGCATCACCTTACCCATCACGCCGGACTTTGGAACACCCTTGAAAAATGCGCTGGCATATGTGCCATTGATGATTTTGATCTTGGTGGGAATTGGCACCATCACGGCGGCCATGTATACGCCGTGGGGCACAACGGACATCTTTCGGTGGACCAGCAATTACGGCCGCGATGAGGACGTTTTGCGTCTTGTCACACCTGGATTTGCTGACTGTCTGCAGTACCTTCAGTTCATTGTGCTGACCGGATCCCTGTCATTGGATTACCCCGGGTTCTTCCAGCCTGCGGTAAGCCACGGCGCTTGGTCAGCCTTGATGTTCAACCAGAGCTTCGTCCACTCTGGAGGCTACAATCCCATTCAGGATGGAGTCTACGCGATCAATGGCACATATGGCTTGAGTCGGATGAGGCAACTGGTGGGCATGACTTCCAATCAAGATATCTGGCCAGGTATGATGATCTGGCTACTGGTCATCTTGGGTGCCATAATTCTGCTGATCCAGCTTGGCTTTTCCTTGCGATGGGTGCACCGTGAATTGGCACATAGCTCTGAACAGGACTTGCGGGCCAAGAATATGCCATTTACCGTCGGCAACATCATCCGCGTTGTGTTCAACTATCTTCTCCTCCCAATCATCTCTTTGTCGTTTTTCCAACTTGTCACGGCAAGTGGATCTCCTGCTTACAGCGTCGCCCTCGCGGCAGTGGTAATCGTCGTGTTGTTGTGTTTCTCGATTTGGTTTGTGAGAATGATCATTTCTACCCGTCCCAAGTCTCACCTCTTCGACGATCTTCCCACTGTCTTGTTGTACGGCCCGCTGTATAACACATACTCTGACGACGCGGCCGCCTTTGCCCTGGTACCGATATTCCTGAACTTTCTCCGTGGCGTGGCCATCGGGGCTTTGCAGCCCTCTGGAATTGCTCAGGTCGTCTTACTGGCTATCTGTGAAGTGGTCTCGATTCTCACCGTTATTGCGTTCCGTCCGTTCCCTGGTCCCACGCACATGAATCTTTACCACTGTGTCTTCTCCTTCATCAGATTTCTCACGATAATTCTCAGTGTGGTCTTCGTTCCGTCACTAACAGTTTCTACCGCTGCACGGGGCTGGATCGGCTACTTGATTCTTGTTCTGCATGCTCTGGTCTTGATGTTCGGATTCTTCCTGAGTGCGCTGCAAACCTTGATTGAAGTCATGGCACGACTGGCTGGTGCTGGTGGTGCGACCCGTGGTGGTCTTGCTAAGGTGTTCGGAAAGCGGCAGTTGTCGAGACGTGTCCCACGAAGGGATATTACTCGACAGAGCCTGGGTTCAGAGGCAGCCATGCTGGCGCATGGCGACGAGCGCTTGTCATCCCAATTTGATGGATCTCGACCTCGCAGTCTATCTGGAAGCTCGGCTCTCCTGTTGAACCGCGCGACTGCTAGTGATGGTCGCGCGAGTGCAAACATGGATTACGCCAGTTCACACGGTGGTCACAGCCGCGCTGCAAGTGCCAACCTGATCGCATCCCCGACAGCCTACACCGGAGCTGGCTTTGCAGCTGCTGGCTCCCCGAGCAGTAGCACATTCATGGCTGGCTCGCCTCGGGATCCATACTACCGGCCTCCTCGACCTGGGCGACGAACACCGCAGTTTGGCACGGGTGAATGGAGCAAGAGAAGCTCTAGGACTTTTATGAAACCCAGTAGGGTTGATACGGATGATTTTATCGATGCCTCTGGTCGCAATACGCCTGTTCCTGCGTACATACCCGCGCCTAGAGATGACATGGAGCTGGAAGATCCTCGCCAACGAAAGGACTATGCCGTCCGCGAAGTTGACTTCTATTACAGAGTTCGTGGTCCGCCCTTGTCACATAGTGGCACTCGCAAACTCAAGACTGGGCCTGCCGACCCTACTGGACCTGTTTCATCTGCTACCGGCTTCTTCCGCAATCTATTCCAGGGTAAGACGAAGGATAAGGGCAAAGGATTTGAGGTGGTTCGAAGTGCTCGAGCACCTCCTCCTGGTCTCTTCCCAGAGGCTGCGTACAATGAAGAAGATTCCTACCAAGATGATCCCGAGGATGGCGCTGCTGCTATAGCCGCCGGTGGTGGCCACCCGCGCAACGTATCTGCCGGCAAAGAAGCCTACCATGATACCGACGGTGACCATGATGGTGAACCCAAGCACTCTGTTGATGCAAGCCCCCCAGTTCTGCCGCAGGTGAATTCTGTCGGCAGCATTGAACTACCTAATCGGAATGGATCGCGTCGCAGCCAGTCCGCAATGGAGAACTTCGGAGGAGATGGAGCACATTCTCTACGCGCAGTCACCGAGGCGTCTTCTGTCTCAAGGTCTCATTCAAAAGCCAGTACTCAGCCCACCCCATCCGACCACCTGAGACCAGACTCCCCTACTACAGCACGCCTACCGTTCAGCGGAGACAGCTCACCGTCCCGAGAGCGTGGCCAGTCCGTCGCATCAACCTCCGTCTCACTGACATCCAGCCACCGAACAGGCCGTGAAGGATCTCGGAGCGAACGGCCCTCCAGCATGGGATACGTTCCTCAACACCGTACACAAGACAACATCCACGAGGCGCACATCGACGAACCATCCTTCGCAGGCAGCCAAGCCGAACTCGTCGACGAACACCTGCACGACGACCCATAACTCCGTACCGATTTGTACATTCCAATTTCTCCAACGACCCCAACATCCTCATACCATACTCTTCATTCCTATCTACCCCTCACCTATCCAATGTATTGATTTGAAATTCTGGCGGCTTGAATCACGTAATGCCAGTGACGAATTTCCTTCTTTTTCTTTTCTGATTTCTTATCACCTTGCTCCTGTACCTGCCCTATCTCAAAATTGCTGCGCGGCGTTCGAATTCAATTTGGGTGCTGAACTTCCACACTTAATAGCTAAGCGCTTTAATCTACTCTACCTGCGATACCTTTCCACACTATACAAAGTGGTGGGTATTACGTGGTATCTTCGCTGATTACCTAGGTATCTCTGTTCGTAACGTATTGAGTTCTCCCCCGGGTGCTCCCCTAACATGTCGCATAGACATAACAGGGTCCATTAAACCAGAAGACTGTTGAATTTCCATTGTAAAGTGACGCCGGAAGGGAAATACCGAGATTTCGTGCCGACAGCCGTATGTTCGATTTCCACCTCGACGGAGAAACTTCGGGGCTGGCACTTTTACCCAACTCGGCAAGTCAGTCCACCCCATATAATGCTAGGTAAGCCACAGTTAAGTCACGGGCTGAAAAGAAACAAATAAATAAAGAGTGATTTTTCGATTCCGATCGTATCTCTCTACCTTACTGCTCCCTCACCTGTAAAACAAGTGACTTCGAACAGCATCGAGAAACAATGGCAGCCACCGCAAAACGACCCGAGATCATCGAACTATCTCGTGATCTACGAGGAATTCCCCAATGCGAGGAATACGAGCGTATGATCTCAGGAATGATGTGAGCACTTGATGATGGAGGTTGAGATACAGTATTGACAAAGTCAGGTATAACCCCAACATACCCAAGCTTATCGAGGCACGTCACGAATGCCGTGGCTTAACGCGCGACTACAACGACCTCGACACGAAAACCATCTCATACGAAGAAATATCCACCAAGAGACTCGAGATGCTTCGAAAAATCTGCGGCAAAGTCGGCAAAGGGACTTTCGTTGAACCCCCCTTCAGACCAGATTACGGCTGTAATGTGATTATCGGCAGTGACTGCTTTATCAACTGGAAGTATGTGTGATTCAACCTTGGAAGTCATCAGTAATGAAGCTATGGCTAAGCATTCAATGCTAACACTTCATAGCTTGACGGTCCTAGATACCAGCCTGGTCGTCATCGGTGACCGAGTACAGATTGGTACTGGAGTGAGTCTCCTCACGGCCGGACATGATACTAGTATCCTATCTCGACGGAAATATGTTGAATTTGGACACCCGGTTTTTATTGAAGATGATTGCTGGATTGGTGCCAATGTGATTATTCTCCCTGGCGTGAGGATTGGACAGGGGAGTACTATTGGTGCTGGGTCTATTGTTACAAAGGATATTCCTCCATTCTCGGTTGCGATTGGGGCTCCTTGTCGGGTGAGGAAGACTATTCAGTCTGCTGAAGAGGAGGAGATGGATCCTAGCAACCCTTATAGACAGATTGTTCGTGAACACTAGAGCTGAATAGAGAAATAGAATGCATCAGGTGTAAACTCGCAATTGAGCTGAATTGAATGGGCTGAGTCAAGATTGAGAGGCGTTTGAGCTGATGTAAATGTGAGTTCCAAACAATTGAAGGAAATCTATGAAAGGCTCATTTCCTAGGACCCTGCAGCATCTTTACTGCAGAAAGATAATGTTGATCTTCCCATTCGTTTGGTCTACTCCACATAGTCAACGGGTGACAGTGACGTAGTGGAGATAAGGCCGTGTGATTCTGCCAACGTGACCGCCTGGCCCCACCGATAAGGCGCCTCCGCTATTAGGCGTTGACTCTCCTCCTTAACGTCTCCTTGTTTGCTCGACGCAAGAAGTGACTCTTCCAAGAGAAGGTCTTCTAGCCAGGTGCCATTGACTGTATTGCATCATATAGGCTTTTTGAATAGTCAGCCTAGCGCCAGGCTTGATCCGATTCCGGTGTCACGAGACCAGTGTTTGTCATCAACCTCGTACTGAGGCTCTCCGTGTTTTGGCCCGATCGCCATGGTGCGGCTCTTGTTGTGAACGGAGTTCACTGCAACTTGACAGCTTGGTTTGTGCAGCGATCCCCCGACCTTATTTTTATTTGTTCCTGCTGACCTTTTAGTACTTGCATAAAACCTCATACGATTCACAGCGACGACAGGATCATCGCGGGATTCGACTTGATACCCTTTTCTTGAACCCCGGCTCTTATATCGGCTCTTATATCGCCACAAGTGACATCTGATTGAAATATCCAAAATGTCTGCTCCCAGTACTGCCTCATCAAGCCCAGCTGCCAGCAGTTTTGTCGTATCGGCTGAACACGCTCCGGCAGGCTTAGATGAAGGGTCTGGTGAGACTCCACGAGACCAGCCAAGCCCTATGCATATATCAAGCAGTCCTGTTGGAAGCGAAAGCCAGGAAGATACCGCTCCGTCCGAGTACAGAGTTCAGGATGAAATGGATGATCCAAGAATGCGACAAGGAGGTCCCTCTGGAAGACATGATCCTGACAGTGGCAGTGATCAGACAGATGATCGGATGATGCGGGCGGCTAGTGACTTATATAGCAGTAGCCCTTCGGTTGGTCAAGAGCAAACAAGTTTGACCCAGAGACAAAGAGCTCTCCCAAATCACCCAGCCAGAGACCGCAAAAGGCGCTTGACCAGCACAGCCGAACAGGGCCGATTGCAGCGGACACGCTCTGGCGAAATCGAAAGATCTAGCATGCGGACATTGCCGCATAGATCTGTCTCCCTCATAAACCCATCATCAAGGGCAAAGGGCCCGTCGAATGACTCAGGGTCTTCATGGGCAACGGCCATCGATATCACATCCTCCCCTCCAGATGCTGGTCCATCTACCAGTCTAGGGTACCAACGGCAAAGGCTCCGGGGTAGACCGGTCGACCTTCCGTCAAGAGTCGAATCCGCAGACAGTACAGGCCGTTCACAGGTATATACCGATACAGGGCTGCCAGCAGCAAGCCCAAGTTCTTACAGAACAGGAGAGAACCCTCTGCCAAGTCTTCCAGGTGAAGAAATGACAAGGCGCAGGTATCGTGCCGAGGAAAGCTCTCGAAATACAAGTACTAGTACGCCGTGGGAAGTAGCAGCATCAGCTTCTATGCCTCGTCCAGGACGAAGGCAGCACTTCAATGGTGTACATGACCCGACATTCGAACAGCATATGCTCTCTGGCAGGCCAAGAGGGCAGTCCGAGGCAATTCGACACCCTAGGCGTGAGCGGCTGCCTAGGGCAGAATGGGAATTGTCGGGAACGGATGAGAGGACATTGCGAGCGTTTTTGTCTGGCGGATCAGAGACACAAACGTTAGCAGAAGCATTAAACAGTCCACACGAAGGCGACATGGATACACATTTACCAAGGTGGCAGCCTGATGCAGAAGTAACAAGTTGCCCTATTTGTGGGACCGTGTTTAATTTCTGGTATCGGAAGCACCATTGTCGGAAGTGTGGTCGCGTCGTGTGTGCGTCTTGTTCCCCTCATCGCATCACCATTCCTCGACAATACATCGTTCGCCCACCCACCTCCTCTCTCACCCACGAACTTTCCCCCACCCCTTCACGCCCCGTTGTCGATCTTACCGAAGACGACGATCCCGTTCCTCTATCGCCAACTGTCAATCCTGCGCTCGGTGGTGGAGAAGAAGTCCGCCTGTGCAATCCCTGTGTGCCAGATCCAAACCCCAACCCACTCGGCTACAGTGTACGCGCACGAGGCCACCGATCAACACACTCATTACCATCAACAATGGGCCGCCAAGCTCCGTCCCGTCCGGTAAGCTATTCATCAATTGATTTGACTATCACATGTCAATTGAATTCTTTTCATCCTTGTCTTGAATTTACTAACACTATCTATCGCAACAACAGGTTCCCTGGACTCGCCAGCAACGCGAGGAAATCAACGCTCTGAACGCAGAGTATGAAAGAGCCCTAAGCCCTGAACACCGTCGCCGCCTCTACCCCTCGGGCCCAGAGACCATTCACACTCTGGCTCGTAATCCTCCTCCTGAGGCTCCGGCCTGGAGGGAGTCTCCCCCCTCCGAGTTCCAACGAACTCGCTCGGCGGTCCCAGAGGAGGACCAATGTCCTGTCTGCGGCCACCAATTCCCTGAAATTAGTCAGGGAGAGCCTCTCGAGGCCCGAGAGGCTCACATCAGAAAGTGCATCGACAGCTTCGGTGCCTCGAGCCGCCCGCGTGCGGTTTCCTCCCCGGCGCGGATGGTGGAATTCGCCGCCACCGAAAAGGATTGCGGCATGGAATGCACCATCTGCTTCGGTGAGTACGTGGTGGGAGATGTGCTTGCCCGTTTGGAGTGCCTATGTAAATTCCACAGGCACTGCATTCGGGACTGGTTCAAGCACAAGCCGGAGTGTCCGACCCACAGGCGCCCGTGAGCTAGACCAGGGCTCACATTAACAGGGGTGCCTGGTGTGTATGTGTGGTGTCTTGGTGTGTGTCCGTCCTCCTGAGGGAGGTTTTAGTTTTTGTTCACTTTTTTTATTCCTGTATGCTTAATGATGAGATGACACCACCTTCAGTATTGCTCCGATAAGTCTAGTAGATGTAAGATGTGACTGAGTAGTAGAGCCCTTACATATTAACTTGACTTCCAACGTTGCTCTCATAGTTTGCAGCAGTAGTTCGTACCTAGTACATAGTAGTTTAACCTTATATTGCTAGTAGATCACGTGACATACCATCGGTGTTCGATCATCTAAAACTCCGATGCCAAACAGCGCAACTCTTGGAAAACAACCAGCTTCACCTCACTATTGCCTTACTTTGCCACACAAGTACCAGGCTCTGATTCATATTTATTTGTTACACCTCCTTTACTTGGCAGGTACCTCTCATCTGACCATTCAGATCCCCCCTGAGATGAACAGGTCGGCGGTCGGTGCTTGTGTCCACCGCTCTCCGTCTTATCCATAAAAAACAAATCAGCAAACACCTCCGTGGGGGCCATCAACCCCAGAAAGAACCAGCCAGAGTCCAATCAGTGAGAAGATACATCCACTCTAAGTTGCAGCCCAAGTCCCGTTTGAGTCAAAAATAAGGTCAAGAAAGGGCCACAAGCCGATCATCCCGGCCCCGCACAGGAACTGGGGAGGTCCGTACACAACGGCCCTAGTTGACCCCGTCCACCGACCATGGCATCCGACTACCCTGAGCCCCCAGCCCTACTATCTGATCAGGCTCGGCCCGGCACATATTCCACAGATCGGGCCGCGTTCGGTCTGGCGCTGGCATCCCACAGCCAGGAGGGAACGTCCACTACGCCAGAGGACCACGATCATGTGGACCCGGAGATCGAGATCAAGCGGCCGCGCGCCTGCGAACCATGTCGCCAGCTGAAAGTCCGCTGTGACCCGGACCCAACCCATCCCGATGGTGCATGTAAGCGCTGCGCCAAGGCCAGACGACAATGTATTGTGACGGCGCCGTCGCGCAAGCGCCAGAAGAAAACCGATAGCCGGGTTACGGAGCTGGAGCGCAAGATCGATGCGTTGACGGCTACACTGCAGGCGTCGCATCATCCGCAGCTTGCGGCTGAGAGTGGCGCGCAAGCGGCGTCAGAGCAGTCTTCGCGGAAGTGGCTGCGCGAAGATACGCACTTGGCTGGTAATAAGCGGCACCATGATGGGTTCTTGGTGTCACAGTATTCTCGGCCGGACAGTCCTTCTGCGGAGCAGATTCATAAGCCCCAGACAGCGTCGAAACACTGGCGAGGTCCCTTTGCGGGGGAAACCACGCCAGGGTCGAAAACTGATGCTCGGAATGACTTTACGGATGTCATTGATCGTGGCTTGATAGATGTTAACACGGCCCAATTATGCTTTAACCGATACGTCAATTTGATGGCGGGTGAAATGCCGTTTGTGGTTTTTCCGCCGGACATTACGATGGGTAAAGTCCGCCGTGATAAACCCGCGCTTTTCCTCGCTATTCTTGGTGTTTCGGTGGGCGCTTTTAAGAAAGAGCTTCAAATGACGCTGATCAATGACTGCTATCGACTTATTGCGGAGAATGTGGTTGTTAAGGGGAATAAGTCTCTTGATCTTGTTCAGGCGTTGTTGGTTGTTTCAATTTGGTACATCCCACCAGATAACTTGGAAGAGCTCAAGTTCTACCAGATGATCCATATGGCTGTTGCTCTAGCTATGGACCTCGGGTTGAATCGACGCTCAAATGGAGATTTGAAACCCCTGGCTCGGTTGCGAGAAATAATTTCAAAAACTGCAATGGGACCTAACATAGATCTGAACGGTCCTGAAGCAAGGAGAACCTGGATCGGTTGCTATTTTCTAGGAATTCAGTAAGAAGTCCATCCCGGAATATCCTGATCAAAAGCTAACTCTCATAGGGTGGCCACGGCCTTGAGACGAATGCAACTTGTGAGGTGGCAGCCTTATATGGATGAGTCGATCAGGATATTGGAAACTCATGCCGATGCATTGCCTTCTGATCGAAAGGTGATCTGGTGGGCAAAATTGGGCTGGCTCATGGAGCAGGCTGGCATGCAGCTCACCGCAGATGATTCCCAGTCGGTTGTCTCGTTCACAGATAGCAAAGTGCGATACACGATCAAGGCATTTGCAAATCAACTAGCTCAATTTCGAAGAGAGATACCCGAAGAAATGTGGACAAGTAAGTCCTATTCATCACTTGATCATGGCGATCCAATCCTCTGACCTTTTTCTAGCGCCGCTGGCCCACACATATTATGCTGTTGACCTCTTTATCCACGAAAGTGCCATGGGCGTTGACTGTCGAAACGGCATTCAGCCCAGTGCCCCAGAGAACGAGAAGTTCTCCGCTACAACAATGGCTCCTCTCATCGATGCACTCACATCGTGTATCAACTCGATCCACCAAACACTGGAGATCATTACTAGCGTTAGCCCGGAGCGATTTATCAACCTGCCAACACTAGCCGTAGCAAGAACAGCATACCCGGTTGTCAGCCTCATCAAAATCTACTCCCTGCTCACGGCACCGGAATCTCGCATCGGCCAGGTGATCGACATGCAAACACTCAAGGTCGAATACTACCTGGACAAAGTGATCACCCATTACCGCGGGGCCGCAGCCCTCGACGGAGGAAGGGTCGCCACTAAGTTCGGCAACATAATCATGATGCTGCGGAACTGGTTTGTCAAGAAGAAGGAGAATGGACCTGAATTACGAGAGATCTTCGGTGCCGAAATGTGTACCGACACCCCAAGTGACAAGGCCTCAGTACGTGTCCCCCAATCAATCCTTCGCATCAAGTTACTTACAATCCGCAGATCAAAGAAGGCACCACTCCACTACATGTACTCAGCGAGTTAGCCATGGGAGACCCATCAAACCGACCTCCCAGCGGAACCCTTCCCCGACCACCGACAGGACACGAGATGTACTCACAAGAATTCTCCCGCAACCCAACAACACAAAGCCAACCCGGAGCGGCGACCTTCGGACCAGAAACACACAACATGGGCAGAATGACATCAACAAGAAGCGAGCCATCAACAGCAGCAAACTGGCCACCAACAACAACATTCTCTCCCCAGATGCCTGTTTCGGGTATCAATGATATGGGGAACAGAGCATACTACCAAACGTATTCACCGCAGGCTCAGTACAGCATGCCGAATGCTGCTCCGGCTCAGTATGATATGTCAGGTATGCCTATGCCTCTGGATCAGATGGGGATGGGGATGATCGGGGAGCCATTTGATTCGGATAATCTGAGTGCGTTGGGGACTATCATGGATGAAGGGCTATTTGCGTTTCCGTTTGCTTTTGATGGGAATTTTCAGGTGTAGAGTGCTCTGCACTTTTGGTCGTTTGTTTTAAGTTGTTTCGCAAGATACCCTGACGAAATGAAGTCCTTATGTGCATGTGCATGTTTGCTATCCGGAATGAGTGCTGTAGTAGGCTCGGGATGTATCTTTTATAGATTCGCCGCATGGGCCGCAAAGGGGCTGGTCTGCAGCTTCCTAAGAAAAATCAGAAATGATTGTGCTGGAGTTGCTACGGCCTCAGGTGAATATCAAAAGGATGCTACTCGAACCGCCGTCCGTCTAGAACCACCCCTGCCCTACTAAAAAAGAACTTGAAAACTTATTGTCGGCCCAGCATTCTTCCAATATTTATTTTACACATAGGTTACTGCTTCCAACATTGAAGGTTCAGCTTCCAATACTTATAATGTCTTTTCATCTTGGCCTTCTATCCTGATCTACTGAAATGGTTGTCTAGGTGGTTTGTAAATCGTTTTTCTAACTGTCTTTCTAAGTATTTTTCTACTTCTATATAGGTAAGGTTAACTTCAAATGTTGATTACCTTTATCTAAAAAGGCCACGAAATCAGGTTAGAAGGGGGTGGTTCTAGACGGACGGTGGGTGGTTCGAGTGCATCCTTCAAAGCGACATCCGACACAACACGAAGTCGATTGGTACCAGTAGAGTTGCCCAACTTCTTTAGTATCAACACAAAATGGAAGAACTCAATGTTCTGATGAAATCGTATTCTCAAGGGTATCGACAGTATTGGATATTACATTGTTCGGAGCTTAACGCGGCCTTTCATGCTGCACAGATGGGTATATGGCTAGAGTTCGCCCGTCATGTCATCGGGATCCTCCTTGCCATGTATGAAGAATTCGGTGCTCGACATAGGCCCATGGCCATCCATTCTCTCTTTCCGTTCGGCGCAGCAGATCGAATAATAAGTTCTGGGCGACAGGGTCGGTGATCCATGCGCTGCCTGTACTGAGATTAGTATGGGAGTGAAAACAATGTGGACGGAGAACGTACAAGCGCAAAGAGCGTGACAAGCCATGATTCGCAGGGAAGGCTCATCATCGGCGGAAAGTGCGATACCAAAGAGGTAGTTTAGGTTCTCGGAGATTTGTTCCTATGTGAATTAGTCAACCGTGCAACATGCGGCGCAAGTAGACATACTTTGATCTGTACGCGCTGTTCCCTCGACGCTAAGCCGGTATCATACACCTCCGCTTCCCGGATCAATATCAACGCCTTTGCCAGACAAACATGCTGCATAGCAGTAGCTAAAAGAAATTAGCAAAAACCACCGTATAAGTAAAAGCGATAAAACCCACAATGAACCAGACTAGTATACCAAACAACAGGAAACGGCTTCCCATGCCCAGGATCCGGCGGCGAAACATGCAAAGGCGTAAACGAATCCGACCTATTAAGCTCCCACTCTCTAATACGCTGCTTAAGCGTATTACCCCCCTCAACATCAAACTGACCCCCGTAATTCCGACCCGAGGCATTGTAACAGAAATCGATTGTCTCGGCAAGTATCCAGATCGCCCGGTTGACCCAGTCTCCATCGCTGAGGACTGGCTTGGCGACCCACCAGCGACGGAGACGGTCGTCGAATGGGGCGAATGTTAGCCGGAGACATTTCTGGTACGTAAGCGCGAATTGGATGTCTTGGATTACGAAGACCCAGAAGGAGGCGGATGCTAGGCCGCCGGATATGGCGCAGTCGACGTGGGAGCTGATATAGACTGAGCCTGCGAGGAGGTGGCGTTGGGGATCGTTGGAAGGGGTGTGTGCTATTTGGTTAAGTTATTAGAGATTTCATGGCGTCGTTAGGTTCATTGGGGCCCTACATGAGATTTGTTCGAAGAATCGGAGGATCACCGTCGAACTAAGCAGGATATCGATACCGATGTCCGACTCGGGTTTATCGAGAACCGGGAGCATAATCGAGACGCAGCGCTCATGGTAGCTATCAGCGACTTCGGGCGAGACCGTGTGCGCTGTTCGCGAGAGGTGACAAGCCGCCACAGCTACGCAGGCATATAGTAGAAGTGGAGACTGACTAGCGCGCCTCGCCACGTCCGCCGAGAAATGCCGTTCGGGATCACCGGCATCGAGCTGGGGGTGCATTAGCCTGGAAATGGAAAAAGGTCGAGTGTTTCACGTCGGGAAGATTCGGGTATACGGCAGAGGCAAACATACCCAGTCCGCCAGATGTCTCTGGAAATGGCGTAACAGATAGGCCTCGTTCACGTTTGCCAGGCGTGGTTGCCCGGTCGGCGTGGTTTGCGAATGTTCCGATGCAGACCGCGAGAGCTGCGATTCAGCGATGTACGCCGGGACAGAAGTGTTTAGTGCTGGGATGTCCATATTAGAGGATGGCGTTGAGCGCGCCTCGGACGATGATCGGGAAACAGACTGATGCCCCGTTACTGGCACGACGAAATACTCGGCGGCCGTTTGATCAGTCTCATCTTTGAACGAGTCTGAAGAAAGGGATCAGTATGGACTGAAGAATAGCGGAGGTAGAAAGGAGAATCCAGGGAGATTTTCCTTACACTCTGATGAAGTCTCAACCCACACCTGGTCATTCGGGAAAGACAGGTCGCTCTCCCCGTACCTCGGGGGCCCCTTTCCTCGCAGAGATGGATTTTGGCCATGACGAAATGACACCTCTTCAGACTTTCCTGGTGCTGGCACGCACTCACGGCCAGATCGTTGACAGCGCAGACATTTTCCTCCAGTTTTATCACCTGCGGGGAAACGTTAGACCTCCCCCTGACCACAAGTTTCACGGTGAAACGTACATTTCAGATGGCGCAGACGACAAGTGAGGCTTTGAATCTGTTAGATTGAGCGCCAATTCACAGAAATAGGAGAGACTTACCATCCCCTCATTACGCAGCAGGGGTCAGAAGTCGTACGAACAAGGAAGGATTCCAGAAGGAAAACAGAATCGGCATCCCGGGCCCGAGAACATGAAGTATTTGAATCCTGCGGTCTTTTGAAATTCTAGAGCACCATCGATTGATTTAAATCCGGAGTTTCAATAGAATTTCTGGCAGATCGTTCCTGGAGTTGGGGTAGAGAAAATGGGGGTCTTTTTTTATTTTTTTTTATTTTTATTTTATTTTCAAGTTGGAGATTAGCTTCAAAATGTTGAGGCAAAATGGTGTACGGGGACCATAATGGATGTGGATCTAAAGTGGATTCAAACATCAGATCAAAATTATCAAACATGAGGAATAATATTATATTATCATATTATTATCAACATAATACTGGAATATTAATAAACATGCACAAAAAGCTAACGTGGCACACTGTAACGCCCCCCACTATGCCCAGCGTTTTGACAGTCATTAGTTGAACTTGGTTGGATGGAAGGCTTCGACTGCTCCACGTAACTAAGTAACTCAAGGTCTTTTCGTACACTAAGGTACTTCCAGGCGCAAACAAAGTTTGGTTACCCCCTCCGATCACCGATCCCTACTGCAAGAAGAAAAAATTTCAAAGTCATTCTGGCCGAGACGGTTGGCCTCGGGAACCCGTGAGCCCGGCAATAACAAGCGATTGAATTGTTGAATGGTTAGTATATCGCCGTATGAAGTAAATGCAGAGTTTTTCATGTTTGATGTGATCATGTTTTTTTGATAAATTTTGCATCTCGTATTCCTGTGCAGGTGTTATTCCTGAGGCGGAAATTATGTGGGAGCGCACATCATCCCTTTGGATTGCGTGGTGATGTAGGCGCATAGGCCAATCAAACCCCGAGAACCCGGAAGAGTCTCCATGCTGACATGCAATGTCGGAGATTTTACACGATTGTCACCTTAAACCCGAGTATTCCAACCTTTCATCCTGATATTGTCCTGTGAATATTCGATATTCGGTACCTGTTCTCTTGTTCCTCGTACTGATAGACGCCCTGGAAAAAGTCAAGCTTCGACGGGCGAACACGCTAATACGGTCAGGGGAAAGCGGCTTGCTCATCCACTCTAAATTTTCACCTTGCAGGGCACTTCTCACCGACTTGCCTCGTTCAGTTCCATTCTGCGGAGTGGCTGTGACCAAAGTTGGAACCTAGGCTCAGGAACGAATCTCGTAATCAGACGTCAAACCCATGTGGCGGTCGCAGCTTGGGACAGATGTAGCCACAGTATCAAACTCAAACCCCATCGCTCCCAATCAGAACCATCGATGATAATCTCAATAACCAAGGTCAAATCTCCTCCGATGTCCACTGTAAGACGAGCAATTGGATTAATTGGATCGGCGACGCCGGGATCGACTCTGGACCTTGAGAAATCCCGCAGCGTGGTGGGGGTGTGGCAGTGGCAGTGGGCATCGCGGGCCAGGATGGGAGCAGGAATATTGGAAATTGGAAATTCGGCACTGTCCGCGATTTGTTCGTGGGTGGGTGTAATTTCACTGGACCCGTGGATGGCGTAACTCAGGACCCGTCGAACCCTGTCGATCGCGAAGAGGGGATTCGAGAAAGGGGGGCAACCGCACTTAAAAAGAAAGCGATGAAGCCCGAGCACTCACCGGCATCGAGATGCCGATGATATGATTCGTGATCGTGTCTGCTAGAAATTCCCGGGATGCGATTCTGCAGACGCGGTCAAAGTTAATTTGTGAAGTTAGATATGCCCCCATCTCCATGTCCCCGGAGCTTTAACCAGAGATAGATGAGTTCGCCCGCATGATGTGGGGGCTGCATAGATGCCGAGTCATCCAGCTGCCTTTTCGAGAGATATGTGCCGGGCGGGGCGTTATGATGGCCACGTACGAGATGAAGGGGAGATGAGCATGTCCAGGGGGGAGGGGAGGGGAGGTTCAAGTTGGGTCTTTAGAATATCCGAGATCCAGTAATAGCCGGTAGTTAGGAATAGTAATCTTGGCATAGACCAGATGCCGCAAACTGATCATCAAGGGGTCCTCGTAATCGATAATAGATCGAAAAAGGGACAGAATCATTATCAATGATAAGTTATCAAAGGAACACCTCCAGGGTTCCAAGTTGGGCATGAAGCATTTGTTATCTTGAATTTGTTATCGCGTGTCAGGTGACAATCCCGCTTGACATCATGCTAATAATCTTGGAACTTGTTTATTATTGCCTACTGTACTTACTGTACTTACTCCAACTTCTCCCCAAGATGATTTAGAATTAACCTCGGCCATGTCGCTCAACCGCATTTCCTTCTTAGAAGGTTGGGAACGTGGACCCTTCCGGGGCCGGGAAGACCAGTCTGATACCGAATCCGAGTTCCAGGACCTACCAGAAACCTCCTCACTCTCATCCTCGTTCCCCTCCACGTATAGCAGAGTTAATTTCAATCCATATGCGGGACCTGGTTGGAACGAAACCGTTGATGATCGCGATGATCGGCCCTCGCGACTCGGATCCTTGGCTCTGGGACTGTCCCCCACGACAACGCGGGAGAGTCAGGCTCGCGTGGACCCGCTTCGTCCGGCAAGTCCTGCTGTGTCTGGTCGGGGACCACTCAAAGACCCGGGGTGGTCAGAGACAACGGGGGCTTTTGAGGTTAGCCCCGCAAAACGCGTTGGTATGTGAGCATATTTTTGAAACTTGGGGTCGTGGAGAAGTCCTCGTAGCTGGGGGGCTTTTTGCCCACTCGCTCGTTCTCGCTCTCGCTCTGTACGAGTCTCTTACTAACTGAGTAATAATAGTCCAAGTATGCTTGTCAGTAATATATTGTTTCCTTGCGGCGGGAATTGTATTTGGCTTTGCAGCCTTGAAGCCCGTTCTTATTCGCGAGGGAGTATACCGCGATTTATGCTCTGAGCGAGAATTAAAGAATGATGATGTCTGTGACGGGCAGGAGATTCGGTAAGACGACCACACCAAGTTTGGAAATAGATCTGTTTCTATAGAAGCGCACTTGCTAACAGTAAATAGTCTCAATCTGATGTTTACCATCGCTGCAGTCGTTACAAACGTCTCGGCTTTACCCATAGGAACCATTCTGGATACATATGGCCCTCGAGTATGTGGCATTCTAGGCAGTATCTGTCTAGCAGTGGGAGCAACGCTATTTGCCTGTGCCGCTGAGCTCCCCTTCGATGGTTATATTGCTGGATATTTGCTACTATCCCTCGGAGGTCCATTCATATTCATTTCATCCTTTCAACTGTCGAATACATTCCCCCGACGCTCCGGTCTAATTCTATCCATGTTGACCGGGGCCTTTGATGCCTCGAGCGCAGTCTTCCTCATCTTCCGCTTGCTGAGCGAGCGCACCGAGTTCATTCGGATTCGGTCATTCTTCATCATATACCTATTCGTCCCGATATTCATCATCTTGCTGCAGGTGACAGTCATGCCAGTCACCTCGTACAAGACCACGGGAGAGCTAGTCCTCCAGGCCGAGGAACAGGTCATCGACGAGTTAAATGACAGGGTAGACGAGTCGGCCGCAGATCGAGATGAAAGCGAGCGCCAGCGTAACCACCGACGCGCCCGTCGACAGAGCATAGTCCATCACATCCAAGACCTCCTCGATGACGACACGGCTTCCATCATGTCAGGCACCATCGATGAAGCCGTCTTCAGCTCCCCTCACAATGAGCCCCAGACATACCAACCGAAAACTCAGCCCCAGCCGCTCTCCCCACCACATGCAGATACCAGCGGCGTCTGGGGCGTCCTCCACGGCCAAACAGCGTTATCGCAGCTACGGACGCCCTGGTTCGGTCTAATAACAATTTTCACTGTGCTCATGATGCTTCGCATAAATTATTTCGTCGCGACTCTAAACACCCAGTACACATCCCTCCTCTCAGCCCCACAAGCACAAGAAATAAACAACGTCTTCGACATCCTTCTTCCCGTGGGAGGTCTCCTATCCATCCCATTCATAGGAACATTCCTCGATAACCTCCGCACGCGGACCGTCCTCGCCATCCTTGTTCTTTCAGCAACAGTCATCGGCATACTAGGCTGTATCCGGGATAGCACCGTCGCCGCATATGGAAACATCGCTCTCTTCGTCCTGTACAGACCATTCTACTATACCGCTGTCTCAGATTATGCGGCCAAGGTCTTCGGGTTCCAGACTTTCGGGAAGATATACGGGCTTATTATCTGTCTAGCCGGGCTGGGCAATTTCTCGCAGGCGGGATTGGATGCGCTTACGCTGGGTTTGTTTGACGGGGATCCTGTGCCCGTTAATGTTGCTTTGACGGTGGCGGTTGCTGTTGTTGGGGGCGTCTTGGTTGGTTTTGTGGGGTGGAAGACTGAGGTCTTGTCTAGAGATAGAGTTGGGAATGAGCAGCCTGAGCGGAATCTTTGTGTGACTCACGGGTCTGATGCTGGGGCTCATGCGGATTTTGCAGTGAGGGATTTCGAGAGAGAGCCTTTGTTGCGGGAGGGAGGTCGAGGTTATGGATCGTAGTTGAACATATGCCAATGCCGGTTTACATAGTATACGAAAGAACGGAATTCAAAGCCCTGGAGGCTATCTCACTTTTGCATGCTTCTTTCAATGTTGTTCTTACCCATAGGTGCTCATCCCTCTATTGGGCTGCTGGCTTATGGACAAGTACTCTCCTGGGCCTTTTAAAGAGTATCACTGACTCCTCCGCCTAGCCATGCAGGACATAGAAACATCGAAAGGAGTTGGTACCTACCCACGATCTCTACTAAGATGAAGATGACATGTAGTAAAAACCTTGAACTTTGCAGTTATCATGAGGATCTATCTAAACTCGAAAAATCGAAAATTTCATACTCAAGTGCTCTCGTAAAGGTACCACCATACCAATTTCTGCATTTTAACAATGCAAGTACTTTTCCCCTCATAACACCATGCTCGAACCCACGAATTCCCAATTCCAATCCAACCTTGGAACTTGAATCAATAATTAAACCCACAAAGCGCCATAACCAACGCATTCGACTCAACCTCCCCATTCACATCCCCACAATAAACCAACGTCCCACCCCCGATCCTCGCAGCCGCAACAGCAGCCTGCGACTGATCCAGATTCCTGGGCACAAAAACATGGCTCTGGGTCTTCGCACCGGGAATCGGCACGAACATCTTCTCCGAATCTCTGGCGCCTTGCACATGCAGCGCCTTCATACTGTAGACCTCAGGCAGTGAGCCGGGGCGCAGACTCAACGGGAAGATACAAGACGTAATGATCTGGCACGTAGTGCGATGATAATCGCCTCTTTTCCAGGGTAGACCGAAAGACTTGAAGAAGGAGTTGAATTGGTCCATGTTGACGAAATTCGGGAAGTGCATGCCGACGATGACGAGGCCGCCTTTTTCCGTGTAGGATTTTATCAGCGAGAAGACTTCTGTGTTCTCCGCTGAGGGGTTGCTGAGGCCTTCGTCTGTGATTATTATTGCTGTGAGGGGTGTGCTGTGTAGGACTTTTAGGGCGGAGGAGGGTGTTTTTGCGCGCTTCACGTTTGATACCTCGAGGAGGTCGTTTATCAGAGTCCCATATTGGTTGTCGAAGAAGGGTTGGTAGGAGAGGGAGAGGAGGAGGATGTTTGGCTTGGGAGCTGGAGCCATTGTTCAATGTTTGGTGTAAGAGTGAACAACTTGAATGGGAACCTTGGAAGGAGCGTATAAATGTATTCAAATGTTGTTGAGCTGATTGAGTTCAGCGGTGTACATACTAGCGGTGAGCCAAACTATGATACGTTGAGATTGGGTCCGGATCTCCGCCTTTTCAGATCTCTTTGTTGGATGTTTATTGGGTGATTTCTTTTTACTTATTTATTTTCTTTCTAGTGCTCAGTAAGATCGAGATAAAAATAAAAAATGGATGCTCGGCGGCATCAGCGACCTGACAATGTCGAATTCAAAGTTCACCGAAAATGATACATCCATGCGGCGTCGATCCTCGGCTGCACTAGTTTGTGATTAGTCCCATGGGGCTCCAATGGCTTATTGGCTTACCAATTGAACATCTTCCACTGTCGTATTCAGAAAATCAAAATTCTATTCAATGGACGGGGAAATGGTCATAGTCAGATCTAACCTTGGAAGTGGAGTCGGGCGCCTTACGGCGTCCTAATGGAGGCTCTTAAGTAACGTGGACCAGTTGACTAGATCCACAATGTCTCGCACGTGTCCAATTTCTCCAACTTTTATCCCATTGCTGCGGTTTAGTTCAGCTCTTTACGTGAGTGGTTTGTCGTAGAACCTTGGAACTTTTGAATATGAGCAAATTCTTCACCGAACTTTGCCTAATTGGGGTACTTACAGTGTGAGCGAGTAGGAGCCCTGAGTTTACTACTAGGCATACGTAGCCGAGACCTGGAGACACGTCAGATCGCCTTTGACACATTCCAGCTCCACATGTACAAAATACGATTTCGATATGTCTACGCAGCAGTGTTCGATTTAACGGGAAATGGAAGCGAGCAGGATATTACTGCCAGGTGAAACAACGGATTTCTCTATTCGACAAAAGCCTCGCCTATGTTGGCCACGTACTCATATCCCATGATTTCCATCAGACAATCTAGAAGCTAAGCAACCAGTTGACCACTAAGATCCCCTGGAAACAATACTTGAGCTTCGAGGAACCCACTCAAGGCCCAGCACAACGTCCGGTGTACAGACAGGCACCACTAGCACAGTCACTGTTTGTAGAACAAGCGGGACCACCTAGAAACCGATCAGTATCTTTACAATAGAGATTATCCCATTGTCACATGCAACATTGGAACATACCCCAAAGAAGTCTCTTATCGAGGGCTTCGGACTCAGACTCAGGATTGGCGATTGCAGCGGCGCTAGCGAAGGCTGCGAAAGTGACGGCGAAGAGGGTAGTGAGTTTCATGATGGCGATTGGTGGTTTCGTTGAATGGCCTCAGGCTTGAGGAACTTCCAAGGTTTGAATCTTGAATCTGGTGTTTTTTAGTTCAAATGTTTCTAGAGAAGGCAGCTTTTTATGTCTGAATCTGCGCAGCTCAGCAATAGCACGTAACTTCAATTCCATGACCGGATCGTGTCTTCCGCTATCATACCACAGCACATGTGCATGAGTTGCCAAGAGCTTAATATCCATGTCTTAGACTTGAAGCATATGTTGCGGAGGTGAATTCCTTATCTGATGGGAAGTGGGGTGTGCTATTCTCGATATGGCATTCAGGGTCTGCGGGACCGACACGATGTCATTGAATGCGTTAACTTGCAGGTCTGATCTTCAGTATTTGAAACGTTTTTTTTTTGTGGGCTTTAATCTTGGCAGCGGAGCCCCATCGGAGTATCCGACTTGTATTCCAACATTGAAGGTTCAAGGGCATCTCAAGTTTGGTCCACGGGTGTTGCTTTTCGTCAACTCGGATTCGGAGATTCAAGTTGATGGCCACCAACAGATTCAAGTTCTTGATTCCGATTCAATAAGTAGGTCAAATTTACACTGGCATAACTGATCTCGCATATTCAAACTGTCTCTGTAGATAGTGAAAATATATACCAGTGAAAGGCGAAGAACAAGTAGGCCGTGTTGAATAAACATTGCTTCCGAGTCCGTAACAGAATTCGAGCCATGTTCATGACTTCATATAGGCACCTGGGGTATGGAGGGTATGATTGCAATATGTGAAAGGGTGAAAGATCGGACAACATTGAATAAAAACATCAAAAACCAGAAATACAGGGAAAGTGGAAGATAATAGAAAATGATGCAAGATTGGGAAGGTGGGAGTAAGATGAAAAGATGGGATAAGAACGAAAGGTATCACGGCGTCAAACTCGACAAACTCGCCGCATCACCCCTAACAGTCCCCGCCGAAGAAGCAGGCGACAACAAAACCCCCTTGGAAGAAACAATCTGATCCCAGATATGCGCACCAGCAGCCTGTTTAACCATAACCTCATCCCAAAGAACGCGGCCCGCAAATTCCGCCGCGGATTCATGCCAGATCATTTCCCTCAGCACACACCTAACACCGACCCAGTTATTGAATCCCATAATGCGCGCAACAGAAGCCAGCGCCAAGACGAAGAATTCGCGCTCGGGCAACCCGGTCGCGGCTATCCCACCGAGGACGAGGATCCACGTCAGCGGGACTTTTGTGGCGGGGACGTGCCAGAGCGAGAAGGCGCTGTTGCGGCGGAGGATGTCCTTGATGTTTCGCGCTAGACGGTGGAGGGGACTGTTTTGTGCTGGGATGGGGAAGATGATGCCGACGCCGAAGACTAGTGCTGCGAGGCGGCATGCTTCGTAGGTTGTTGCTTGGTTTTGGTGGGAGAAGTAGGAGAAAATTGTTGATGCGGCGGGGAGTTTGAGGAGGGAGTATTCTGTGATGTTTCGTTGGTCGGTTAGGGTTGTTGCGTTTAAGTTTGGGTTCCGTGGGATCTCCGTGTTATCGTGCGTTTTGCTGATGGGTTGGATGATGGTTATATAGGCGCGGGCGGCTTGGAATGCCTCTGCCATTTGGGGAGTAAAGCCGATGACTTGGAGCTGGCCGAAGCCTTGTTGGATATCGCAGGGACCGAAGCCCAGTAGTTCTTGGACTGTTAGGCCTGTGCTTCTTTCGTCTAAGGGCCAGAATTCGAAGATGGGTTGGATGCACCAGACGGCGGCGGCGAAGATCTCTGAGCTGTGGGCTGTTAGTCTTGGAATGGCATTGACTAGATTGAAACTTACAAGCTGATCGTGGCTGCAAGACCGGGTAATCTGATATTTCTTAGCCCGCCACGCATTCGAATCAGCTCCACCAATCCTCTTATATGGACTTCATTAGGTTTCAAACACCCATATGCATCCAGCCACTGCAGTCGTTGAAGTGGAGGATTGAAAGGGGTGCTTTGGAGCTGGGAGATCGTGCTATTATCCGGAGCCCGATGATGCGCCATACAGATCACGCTCAGCAGCACCGCATCGCTATTCATGCGCGCGGGATCCTGAACAGCTTCATTGATCAAGCGGATGGAATCTCGCTCGCACATCCGTAACAGCTTATCCTCAGTCGGGCCAAATTGAACGCTGTTCCAGGAGTTCAACCACATGACTCGCTGGTGACACAGCGAGGCAAACATGAAAGCAGCGAAAAGCGTCGGGTCCGACCGTGAGAGTGAAAACCATTGCTGTGGTTTGGTGTGGAGGGCGAGGGCATTGAATTTGTCTCTCCCTCTTCCTCCTGGCACGATTCCCGGCCACAGAACGTTCAAACCTGAAGAACCTTGAATTAGCACCAGACACGACAGCTTCAAATTTTCACAATAATGAAATACTAACAATATTGCTGACACGAGTCCACGGATGTTGGTGAGATTCGAAAAGGAATCGGGTACTGGTTGAAAGGATCCAATAAACCCGTAAACTGCGGGGAGATCGAACTATCGGGAGTCCAAGTCATTGTCGGGCTATGATCGCGAGCAATAGAAATAGTATCATCGCCACTACTATCACTGCTATCACTATCAGGGGAAAGAAACGGCGACCGGGAGCGTGAGCGCGCATCCTCCCACTGCAGGGTAACTTGCTGCTCCGGCGAGCGGAAGCCCAGCTCGATGGCCAGCTCAGGTTTCGGACTGGCAGAGCGCGGCCGCGACGCATCGTAGGGCGAATGAAAAGGCAAAGCGCGCGGCAGACCAAAATCATCAGGTTCTGGCTTCGGGTGAAGAGGAGAATGCGGGTCTATAGGAAGTGGATCAGGGCGATCTCGATCTCTTGTTTGGTCGGAGATCCAGCGGCCGACGTGAGCGCGGACCAGGCGTTGAGCGTCTAGACGTTCCATTTCGGAAGTTGGTCTGGCGTTCACGAAATGGATGCCATCTTTGCGTTGTTTACGTCTTGACGCCATGTTTCGACATGACCCCTATGTTTGCTTTTTTTTGCTTTTTTAACACCTTTCAGTTCAAGTTTGTTGTTCCCTGTCTGGTCCTGAGATGACCGCAATAAGCGATGAGATGTGCCCAGGGCCAATGGAGCATCGTGCCCAGGGGAAGGGGTAAGTCGTAAGGAGGGGAAAGGGGAAGCACAGCAGGGATTAACGGTGGTTTTTCAAGGGTTCGAGTCTTCGAGATCGATGACAGTTCGCCAATTGAACCGAAAGTCAAATAGAAGTGGGGGAAAGTAGTAATGGGAGAGATAGTTTATATACGATAATTTAATCTACTATCACCTTCAAGTTCAACTATCGTGAGAATATTACCTAGGTAATTTCATGCAGATGTCTCGTAATCTGCCTTTGTCCGTTCCATCTTCATTCGTGAGGCTTAATTAGCGTCGCTCGGCTGCATTAGCACACGGCCGATTTCCCTGTCGAATTTTCAGGGGAGATCGTATGGCCCCCAATGGGTATACCGGAAATGGATAATCGGGTCTAACCGAAGCCCTGGAGTTTTAATACGAAGCTATTCCAAGGGCGAAGTCTTAATTTTCAAGTTCGTAAATCCCTCCCAACATCCTACGATAACCCTCGCACTGGCCAATACCCAACATTTGAACCAATACCCGGCTCAAGCTCAAGCCAGGCTGATCTCCGTCGATCTCGGTCAAAGTGGACCTTGTCGATCACAAACCAGTCATATCATAACCCCGCTATTGTTCTGCACATCAACCCCTCACCAAAAGGACTAACGGTTAGCTTATGCAACGAGTGAGCGCTTAACTTTCTGGCTCTAGGCTGCAACATGGGTCGAGGCCTCACTTCCAGTACTCCGCTGGTACATTAGACTGCAGACGAGGTTGCACGGCATTCACGCGTGACGCGGGAGGGTTTGAAGGTGATAGAGGGTTGAACGGGAATGAGATTGGATGTTGGCAGTGTTGGTGGCTGTTATTGGGGTGGGTGTGTACATTAGGTACTATGCAGTGCTACGCGCCCGGAAAAAGAAATCATTTACATAGGGGGATTGGGATAATTGGAAGGAATTAAGATAATATCATAGACGAGAAAAAAAAATAAAATAAAAAAAAAGTCATTTAATTCATTGAACCCAAGACTAGTTCCCTCAGTCAATTTCCAACAGGCTATACTTGGCACTCTCCCCAGTCTCAGGGTCCCGGTACTGTTCCAGTGCTTGTTCAACAACAGCCATGTACCCCAAAACCTGTTCTTCCTGCCACCGCCGACCCACAACCTGCACAGCCGTAGGAAGACCAGCCATCTTGGCAGCGTCATAGTGCTTCCAAGCCCCGCGCGCAACACTGTGATCACTGCCCAGTCCCTTGAGGACTGTTCTGTACGGCGCAACCAGGGCGTCGCGCACAGCATCGACATGACCCACCGGCAACACGCCCGCCGAGTAATCTAACAGGTTCCAGAGAAAAGTATAACCGCAGGATGACATGGCATCCCGCATGGCCTTGTGCGGCAGCGCCGGCGTGGCGTTGACGGGACAAAGAATAAAATCAAATTGTTGTGGTTCGGCGTTCCACCACTTGTGCCAGGTGGCGCGGAAGGCCTCGCGCTGCGCAACCAGCGGCCACTGCTGCGCCGCTGTTTTGGGGCCGAAGTCTCGGATCAGCGTCGCAAGGATCTTGTCTCGCTTGATGTACCGCACGTAGAGGTAGTAGAGGTAGCGGAGGGGTCGGGGGAGATGCGCGAGGCGGCTCAACTGGTCTGCGCCGGGATCGGAGGGCTCGAAGCTGTGAATGGGCACGTTGAAGTGGTGGCATCCGTCAGAGTTGAGGAGCTGGGAGGCGAGGTTGAGGCCCGTGAAAGGGTCGGCGCCGTCGGGGGTGGTGATCTCTGTGACAGTGTGGCCGGCTTCGGTTAATGCTGCGACAGTGGTGGACACGGCGCGTTGGATGGCCGGTGTTGGAGGCACGACGCCTAGAATTTTCTCAGCAGTGAACTATTTAGGCACTTAGAGGGGACATACCATCATCGCTCATCAGCCCAATACGAAGCGGCTTGCTCTTGGCCTCCTCCTCCAGCTCACTCCGCCATGCGATCGGGTGCACAGTGGTATCGTATTTCCACGGTTGCATCCCGATAATGGCCCTCGAAAAGTAAGTCAAATCGTTCAAAGTACGAGCCATCGGGCTAAAGACACTCGGAACGCCTTCCTGGCCCGCCATACTAGTACTAGCACCAGTCTTCGGCCAGCGGCCCGTACTACAGCGGAGAGAATAAATTCCACTCCAAGCAGCAGGGACACGAACAGATCCCGCAACATCAGTTCCTAGACCGATGCGACCGCCCTGAGCCAGCAGGGCAGCTTCGCCACCAGTCGAGCCACCAGGCGAGTACCCGAGGCCATGGGGATTCAAACAGTGACCCCAAAGTCCATTTGCGGATTCAAAGGAGAGCAAGGTGATAGGCAGTGCGGTCTTGGCGTACGGGACGGCACCTGAGAAGTTTGATGTCAGAACATTCCAAATATATCAATTCCAAGCGTGAGGTGAACGTACCAGCTTCCTTGAGCATCTTTACCATCGCGCCATCCTCTGCGAACGGCTTACCCGCCAACGAAGAGTACCCGAGTGTAGTATCAAAGCCCTTAACCTGGACGGAGTCCTTCAGCGAGATGGGAATACCCGCTAGCGGTCCCTTGAGATTAACCTCGGATTCGAGCCATGATTCGGCTTCAGGGAGGAGGAGCTCGGTGATACAGTTCGTGCGTTTCTGTGCGCGCACAGCGACCTTGCCGTAGATCTGGAGGACGGAGAGCGCTGATGTCTTGGAGGTTTGGATATCCTCAACTAACTGTTCGATGGGTTGATTGAGGATCTCTTTATCGGACTTGGTAATGCGGAGGTGGTATTGGGAGGGCAGGGACGCAAAGCGGAGATCTCTCTCTGCTTGTTTTTGATTGCTGGAACATGGTTAGACTAAGATGTCAGCCAAAGGGCTGGTGAGACTTACCGTATGCGGCGGTAAGTGAAATAGTCGAACGGTGGAAGCATATTGACTTGCGGTGTAGCAAGGACCAGGCGAGACAGCGGCCTTTTATCCGGGAATCTTGGAGCTCAATCTGCGGGGAAAAACAGTGTGGAGAAGGCTTATCATAGATAAGGACCTCGGTTGGAGTCGGCGGTGTTAAGTCCGCTAGGGATACGGACCTGTAGAGCGGCAATGGCGATTTGGACTTGGAAAAGCAGAGGATCTCTGATAATTGGTGAGGTTTTGCTAGACTAGAATTGATTTCAAGTCGCACTCGTAATGTCAACGTTTGAAATTTCACATGTTTGACGTATTGAGTCTACCTAGTACTGTCAGTAGTGGGCCCATGATAAGCAACAAGCACTAAACCAGTTCCAGCAAGTACACCAGTAGAGAGATAAACAACATTGAAAGATTCTAAGCTGCCAATTGGAGCACCGTATACGTAAATCAGTCTTATTTTCATTGAACTATTAACCTATCTACTAACAAGCCCGAAAGCCGCCCTGGAGGCGCGGCGGGTATATCTCCAGTGTCCACCAAACGCCGAGGCATCCCTAGCCCCAAATGCAATAGAATAACATGAACTTTTAGCAATCACGGCTCGATGCTTTGCAACCAGTTATGTTTGCTGAGCCACCAGACGATCACTCCACCGGTGACGAGAAGGATAACGAAGAAGAAAATTATAAACCCCCAGATCAGCGACTTTTTGCTCTTTTGGCGCTCGCGTTCGAGCCATGAGAGTTGTGGTTTGAGGGCTTTGGGTTTGCTATTTGGGTCTTGTTAGCTGGAGCGATAGATATGGGTTTCAGAGGAACATACGTCTCTGATACTGGTGTGGAGGCTTCGCTGGGTATGGCTTTGGCTTCTTCGTCGAGGTGGACGGCCGTAGAGAAGCGCTTCCAAAAGTATGGGTCGCGCACGAGGGCCATCGTGACGAGGGAGGGGCTCAATCAACGCAGGAGCTCTTTTCCAGATTGATAATTGTTGATAAGATATTGTAGACGTTTGATGCAACGATGTTGGTGAGTTGGGGTAGAGTAGGAGCAGGCGGCCGTGGAAGCTGTCGGCGAAGTTCAGGACGTGTGGGTGTGGGAGGTGGCTTCCATTTACAAAGAACGAGAGGGGGCAGGGTCAGATGCCACTTGAAAGTGGAATTTGATGGCCTCGATCCAGCCAGTTGAATGGGGGCTGGGAGCAGGCTGCCTTGTTCAACCGGCTCGGCTATGTGAGAGATCCATGGGAATCAACTTTGTATTGGCAATGGAGCGGATGGATGAAGATACAGCTGCCATGGCGACCGTTGGCAAATCGAATCGCTCAAAGGCGAGGATAAGATACCGTAATGCGAACGGAATGTTGATCTGGAATGAAGGGGTTGATGTGCGCTGGGTGTGGCGGCCAAAGTCTGGTCAAATCTTGTTTGTGGAAGCACTCTGGAATGTAGATTCCCGTTCATCGCTCTCATTGGACTTGAAATCCAACCGATATTGCAGTTTGTCCACCGTGGATCGAGATAGTGGATCTTGTCACCTGTGCGTCGATAGTATTGGCTGCATTTACAGATCTGAACAGCGGGATCAACGGTGGAGCCACGCGAGAGAAATTGAAGAACGTGAAACCCTCATTGGCACTGGCACGCAGTGAGAGACAATCGCAGATAGCTGAAGTTGATGGAAGGTCGGGACGAGTACCCTCTTGTCTAAAAACTGTAGGCAAGCAAGGGAGTCCCTTGTTCAGGCCTCAGGCATGGAATCAGGTGCCTGAGAGTCTTTCCGTTAGAAGGACCTATGAAAGAGTGATGTTTTGTTGACGAAGAGGAGGGATCCAAGGGCAACAGGAGAAGAATCATTCACACATGAAGGGTCCGAATGCATCATGCAATAATCTGTACAGGTGCTGCCACACTAAGCTTGGAGTTTCGTTGGGCCTTATCATGAGTTCGAAACTCCAGCATAGCTGACAAGGCATACACTCGCGAAACAAAGCAGGAATGGAACGTGGGAGGATAAACATGATTGTTCAACAAGTAGCCAATCAACTCAACGAATGCCGTGTAAATTGTTCGGCCATCTTTCACAGTACCCCGCGGCTGTTGGGTCCAGTTAAGTGTCATCTTGTTTGATGACAGAAGCACGTTGTTATCCCAATAAGCCACTCGCGAATCCCACTCAACGGGGTGCGTCTGATCTGGGAACTCTTCCCAGGGTTCCACTCCGTAGAATGTCATGGCTTTGAGCTTGAGACGCGTGGATATACACTTGGGAGGTACATCGTCCGCATGCGCAGGTTCGAAGGCGAGGTTGATTTGAAGCTTGGTCGAGTTGAGGGCATGTTGGAAGTCGGGGGCTGTCGACAATTCAATAGCTGGAGGTTGAGAAGTTGATACTACCAATGATCCGACGGTAGACCGGAGAATTCCCTTGTTCAAGCTCTTCCGTACGATTGGTTGATAGTATCTGCTCTTTGGTGGAATGAGGATCGGTGCCAGCTCTGGGCTCTTTGGGAGGACAAAAACAGGGCAGCTATACACTCCGGCTTTCTTGGGGTGGCCTTTTGTTCCGTCGTCTTTCCAAATTGCGAATTTCACCGTATAAGAGACATGTGTCTCTTTGGGAGTCATATCGTCCGATCTCTCAAATAGTTGAGTCTGTCCAAAACTCGGGGGCAGACGCAGGTGTTCTTGTTGGAGCTGCGGGCTGGAACATCTGTGATGGCAGACTTGAGCTGGGAGCTGATTTGGAACCACAAAGTCGAATGGAATGGTGTATTCGGTGCCTCGTTGGAGTTCGCATTGGGGTATACACTCGTGCACTGGCAAATTCATGCGAAGAAATCTTCTCTTGATGGTGTTGACTGGGACGGCGACGTGGGACACCATGTTTTCGACAGCTACCTCCATGTTTCCTACTCGGATGGGTTCAAATGTTAGTAATGTCGAAGTCATTCGCATCGGAGTCAACTTTCTCGCACCTTCAAAGTCGAGGCTCAAATTGTCAACTCTGGTGGTCTCGTCTGGTGTAAACAAAATGTGACCAGTGATCGCATCGCCTGTGCTGTAAATCGTCTTGGGGCCTAATGGCTCTGTGACCTTGATCTGCACACAAGGACGCTTCATTCTTGTGACTTAAAAATCATGAATCGATCGAAGAGTGTCATGGCTACTTCGATGATTAAGTATACAATCTGAAGTGAAAATTCGGCGAAACGGCGCCTTCCCGCAACACTTCAAATGTTCGCCTTCCCATAACATCTGCTTCCGCCGAACAACTGTGGGCTGCAAAGGACATCATGGAAAAAGGAATTCCCGCTTGTCAAAAATGAAAAATAGCAAAAAATAATTACAAGTGAGAGCAGATCAGACTTAGAATCTTTGAAGACGAGCCTTGAGCCTCAAGTGCTAGAGGCAAATCCTTCTACATGCAGAGAGGCCTCCTGTGGAGACATGCAAAGGCCCAAATTAAAGAAGATCTACCCGTGCATAATGAATTCAGCGATATTGTGATCTCATATCAGCTAGATCTGTAGGCTAAGCTTTTCAAATTCACTCTCACATGCAAACTAAATTTAAGCTCAAATTGATCGAATTTGGTTGATCCATAGATTTCATATAGCCGACTCGCCACTCGGCAAGATAAGTCTTCGCCGAGACTTCCCACGTAACTTGAACCACTTCGCCGACATCACGCAGGATCTCCACGTCAATTCTCATAGCGCATCGGAATGAAAGCCTCCACAAGGAAAGGGGCCAGCGAGGCGGCCATCAAGCGCCAGAAAAAGAAGTCTGTTGCGTAAGTGGGCTCTTCCACTGTCCTTCCGAGCAACCCGCTCACTTCAGTTCTACAGTTGTCGGCGGTGTCACACCCACAAGATCAAGTGCTCTGGTGGTCAGCCATGCACAAAATGCCGGCAAGCGGAATGTCCTTCCGAATGTACTTACATTAGCCGTGATCGTCAGATCAAGATCCATGAAAGGTAGGTATGAGCACTGGCACACCGTGACGAACGTCTCCACACCGAACGCTAACTACATTTCAGCTACCTCGAGGAGCTAGCTGCGGAGAACGAGCGCCTTCGTGAGCAATTATCGCAATCTCCGGGGTTCCTGACACCCGAAACACATACTAGTCAAGGTATACCCCAAGAAAGCCCGAGTACCTGCTGAATCCAAGACAACGGCTGATTCTCGATAGTCCTTCCACGACATGATCCTGATATCCATGTTCAGAATCCCATGCTCGGTGAAAGAGCCTGGTTCCAACCATATGACCCATCAGCACCACCTATTCACATTGGAGAGGCAGCATGTACAGCATTCGCTACTCGACTTCGTCAAGTCTTAACAAAAGATGCAAAGACGTCTCACATGCCTCGCACACAATATACCCCCGAGGCGACTTTGATGAAGTTGCGCAGTCCACCCCCACAATGGCCAAGTCTAGCCCAGGCTCGACTACTCATCCAAGTTGTCTTTAACCAAGTGAGCAGGGTCTATCATTTGGTTCTCCGCAAATCCACCATGGAAGAACTGGAGGATGCATATCGACAAGGCAACTTTGACGATCCAATCATGACGTGCAAGTTCTTTGCGCTGTTCGCACTGGGGGAGGTGTACTCGGTGCGAACCAATTCGGATCTTGAGTGTGGTGTTCCTGGTGCGGCATACTATGTCAATGCCATGATGCTGATCCCCATTTTACCGGAGCGACCCAGCCTTACCCATATCGAATCCCTTTTATTACTGGTGAGTACCTAGCTTGAAGCTATTACAATCATACTTTAATGCCCCGGCTATGTAATGCCCCGGCTATGTAATGCCCAGGCGGAGACTCCAGCTTACATGTGCAGTCTCTATACTCATATTTTTTGAATCGTCGCCACTCTGCCTTCCTACTGGTTGGCGATGCGATGCGCCTTGGCCTGACCCTCGGACTTAACCACGACATCCCCGAATGCCAGTGTCCGGACCCGGTCGATCGGCAGCACAGAATCCGATTATGGTGGGCCATATATGTCTATGATCGGATGTATGGGTCCAAAGTCGGGTGGCCGATACAAATCGCCGACGACGATATACACGTGGAGATGCCGTCTACAGTTCCCGGTCCAATTCACAATGAACAATTTTCTGACACCGAGTTCTTGGTCGCCAGCATTCGGCTCGCACGCATCATTGGACAGGTGACTGAAAAGGTGTATAGTCGGAAGAAGCAACCCGACTCTTTCCTCCAGCGAGAGCAGAAGCTACTGATCGCCCTCAAGGAGTGGGCTCAAGGGTTACCGCCGCATATTCGCCTCAACCGTGATGGACCCTTGCCCAAAAATGTGATATCATTACATCTCCAATTTAATCAGGTGAGCTATGCAGATGCAGATCCATGAGATGTCATCACTAACAAACCAAAGTGTATCACTTTGGCGACAAGGCCAATCTTGTTGTATAGCCTCATGCAATCACGGGAATTCGGTCCTGCCGATGGGAAAGTTCCTGCGCCCACTAATCCTCAGACTCTCAAGACCCTGAGCGATGCATGCATCCATGCTGCAAGACACAGTCATTCGCTGATCGTGGAAGAGTGGACCAACGGAACGCTGCCGATCTTCGGATATTTTTATGCGCACTATCTATTCTCCTGCGCGCTTATAATGGTGATCTCGAGCCAAATCTACCAGGAAAACCAAGGCGACTTTGCACTCTTTGAGACGGCGGTTGAGATCCTCCGCGCAATGAGCGAACACGGAAATCTGGCAGCGACCGAATTCTATGACAACCTGACCTGCGTTCGAAACTGTCTCGACAGGAAACATACCTCCATGAGTCGCCACACAAGTCTCCCGGATAATATTATTATCAGCCCCTCCGATCATCCTCTTACTCACGCCAGTGATGCACGGCCAGTCCGAGTCCCGGACGCAACGGTAGCCGCACGGGGTCACAGTCTCGGGGATATATCAGGCTACCACCCGGCGCTGCCCGAACCCACCGCACCAGGCAACTTAGTAGATGAGATGGACTTTCTAGGTGCTGGTATGGAGGAATTTCTTGCGCAGCCAGATTTTGACTTTGAGCCTCTTGACTCGGGGGAGCCGATCAACGTGGCTGATGCAATGTACTGGCCGAATTTCTCGCTGTGGACTGCATGAGTCATGTATGAAAGAGGAAGCAAAGAAGAAAAAAGAAAGTTCTCCAAGTCACATTTACATTTAGATCATGCATTAGCAGTGGTGTTATTGGGTTAACAGACCAGGTACCTAGTTCGTTCGTCGATCATTGGTTAGTATGGACTTTGGGCGGCGAGCGCCTCGTATGATGACGGCAGCTGAGTGCATCATAGGGAATGTTTATTATAGGGATGGGAATATTATGACTTGGCCTTGTTTTTATTTTTTTGTCATTCTTACATATTCATCACGTTCAATCGCTATTTAATTTTCAATCTTCTTTCATGACTAGTATTCACATTTGTTAAATCGGTCGTTCTTTATCTGTAGCCCATAGTGGGGTCCCCCGCATATGTGCCTGACCGCCCCCTCGCTGCCTATTCCTGACTCTGTTGACTCTGAACATTCTGGCAATGTGGTCGTCGCGATCTCCAGATCCGACACTCACAGCACGCATGAGATGGATTGGGGCACGTTAATCAACCCGGACAAGAGTCCAGCTCCCTTGTTGGAGCAGCTATGTCTGGGAATTGTCGCTTTGATGGTGAGTTTGCAGTGTCAACATTTGACAAGATCACTGACTGACGCGCATGCAGCTCACGTTCGATTCAAGTCGCACAACAGACCTCACCCCCGATCGCCTCGCAGCATTCTATCGTAAAGTCGGCGGCGACTATGACCCTTTGTTCCTCAATACGAAGCCACAGGCCCTGTCGTTCATTTATCAATCGATCGGTTGTGCCCACAACCTGGTGCAGTCAACAAATCCATACGAGACTCCCTCAATTCCAGCCTTGCTTCCAAATGGTTTTGTGCGCTGGCAAACGATTCAGCTGTTGCTGGACCCGGATGAACACTGGGCATACCTCTCGAGGGCAGTTGAACAGTGGGATATTTACGACGCGCATGGACGACTCTTACCTAAAGTCTTGCCCCGAGATGCGTTCCCTTCTGAACCGGACGCCGAAATGACCAAGTGGCATTTGGATATGAGCGCGAAACTGGAGTACGACTACAACCAGCGAAAGGCATATGCTAATCCATCGTCGCCGCCCAACGCGGGCTGTCATTACCGCTTCAGTGGAAAGGACCCTCTGTCTGACGAGGAAGTGCACCCTTCAATGCCTTCAGCAGATCCACGCCGGCCTGGATACCAACCCCAGGGCCAGGGCCGCAATGATGGAACTGGAACTCCTAGACATCGCTATCAACCTCGTCGACCCAGCGGCGAACATCCTGAATTTAGTCGTCACCGGTCTGAATCGACTTACCACCGCGAAGATGGAGGTCGATCGGGCTATGCCTCTCCACGTTGCCCCTCTCCAAGTGCACGCCCAGACCACCAGCATCGTCGAACTAGAGGCCGTGAGCATTCCTCCTGGCACTCACACCCACGGAGCCCCGAGCGAGGTGAGCCGGACCCGGAGCCAACCTCAGGCTACACCACTCACGAGGATGAGCGCGACTTCCGACGTCGTCGATCACACCGCACACACCGTCAAAATCTCTCTCCCCCCGAGGAAGCTCGCGCCCGTCGCCACTCGCATGATGCGTACACCCGCAAACCAGTCCGCGACCTATCTCCACATGCTCCCCGTCACAGCCACGAAGCAGTTCCGACTCCCCGACCACGCAAGTTCAATTCCGACGGAACACCTCTGTACCGACCCCGTGACGAACGTTCCCGCTCGCGTCCACCCTCTGGAATCAACTGGAAGGATTTCATCTTCGGCACTCCGCATGATCCCCCAGCCCCAACTCCAGAGCCCCCAGGGTACAGCCGTGTGCCTCGGCCTCGTCCTGTCCATCATCGACACCACTTAGATCCATATGCCAGTGACGACCCACGACGCGGTAGCTACGGCGGCACCCCAGCTGGTAGTCGCCCTGGCAGTGGAAGTGGTTCGGACCACCGACCCCGTGCATTCAGTAGTGTTGGATACACGGCGGGAAAATCTCGTTGGACGAGCCCTCCTCGTGGATGTGCCCCGAAGCGTTTCCCGGTTGGACAGGATATGCCATACATGCCTCGCCGACCACACCACTAAGAAGTCACATTCAGCACACTAATGATTCATGCTCGTTGCCTGATGCATTTTCGGATTTTTGACCTTGGGAGCATCTACTTTGAAACCCATACTCTCCTTTCTCTACGTGACCCACTCCATTCTACTTTTCGACAGCAACACGCTACATCCATTGTCAACCCTGATTCTTTAACCGCGACTTGGCTTTCCCCTCATCACTGCCTTGCTTTCCACTCACACCACCGCACTATGAATGCATTTTCGGATTTCATGACGGGAATCATTGATTACGGCGCATTTCTACCCAGATCGCGACAACACCATGACTGATGACCTTCGGAGTTATTTCATGGAAACTTCAGCATAGCTTCTCCTTTCACGGCGGCCACTTTACAATCCAGAGGCTTACCATAGCCTCGATCTCTCACCGTACCGTTACCCCATACGTTCGCCTGCTTTCAGAACTGCCAGTTTCCCAGAAGGGCACTTTGTCAGCGACGCTTTGAATGCTAAGAGGGTCTTCACCTCCAACATTGCGAGCCCTACGAGAGTACCTGGTAGCTTTTTTTCTTCACGACGATACACGACAATCTCCTTTCTCACTACGCCGGCATGACAGATGAATCTAATGACTTATGAATGAGGCGTTCGGGGGAATTTTGCTAGTTTGCTTTTTTTTCTTTTGAATTGTCCTAGTCTACCAAGAAGGTCAATTAATTCCGTTGAACAACATTATCCATCGTATGAACCAATTTCCACATTTAACGTAATTCATTGCGATAGCTAACATCGTACTCATGTGGTTTCGGCCACATCTCATATGTAACATCTAAACAGTCATGGATACAGACTAAGCATTCTCTTTCTGCTCAACACCCCCCTTCTCCGACATCCAAACATCCACCTCAGCAGCCTCACCCTGCGGCAAATGCCTCGCCATAGAAACAATATCCCACGTAGTAGGCGCATCCCTGAAAACATGATTCAGCGCCTCGAGATTCCGATTCATGGTCTCAGGATAGAAAAGGTAAACAGAAATAGGAATCAACGCCGAAATGACCGTATACAGAATATAATACCGGTACCCGATGGTCTCCAGCGCAACGGGCGTAATCATCACGACAACAAAGTTCCATAACCAGTGATTCGCCGTCGAGATAGCTGACATGGCGACGCGAAGTCGTACCGGCGCGACTTCCGTACAGTAGAGGAAATTCCCGCCGAGAAAACCGACCGGGTAGAAACTGTTGAATAGGAAGATGAAGACGGCGGATACGACGGACGCGGTATGGTTTTGGCCGAAACTGTTGGTTATCGCCAGTACCATCATGCATACTGACATACCCGCGCCGCTGATCATGAAGATCTTGCGACGGCCTAGTCGGTCGATTGCGAAGAAGGCGATGAAACTGCAGAGGAATTTCCAGGTCATTGCGCAGGAGGAGAGGATGCGTGCAAGGTCGGAGTCCATGTGTAGGTTTTCTTCGAAGATGGTTGAGACATAGGTGGATATAAGGTTTCCGCCGCACATCTGCTGGAAGAATTGGAGGGCGACACAGAGACAGAATCTGTATAGAAGGCGTTCCGGATCGGGTTTATTGGGATTGAAGAGGTCTGAGAGTTTTGCCGAGTCGACTGTTATCTCGAGGGAGGTTTCGATGCCCGCGATTTCGAGGCGGACTGATTCTTCGGTTGGGTCGACGCCTTTATACGCGGCCAAACTCTGCGTTGCGTCTTCGATGCGGCCCACGCGGACGAGCCAGCGGGGTGATTCGGGGAGAAGGAAGACGGAGAAGAGGACTATTAGCGAGAAGAAGAATGAGACGACTAGTGGGAGGCGCCACTGTAGTGAGCCGTCTATCTTGCTGAGGCCGAAATCGATCCAGTTGCAGAGGGCGTATCCGAGACAGATGCAGATTCCGTCGACGACGACGTGCTGGCCGCGGTGTTTCGCTGAGGTGCATTCTGATTGCCAGACTGGTACGGCGACGCTCCATTGTCCGACGCCCAGGCCGAGAATCACGCGGCCGACGACGAATTGTGGGAGACCGTAGGCTGCTGTTTGGAGGGCTTGCCCGATGAGGGTTAGGATTGCGCCGAGGAAGATTGTCTTGCGACGGCCGAAGCGTTCACCGATTGCGGTACATGATAGGGCGCCGACAAGGGCACCGAGCTGGAACGAAGCGATGACAGCACCCTTGGAAGTGGAATTCCGGGCTAGAAGAGAGCCTTCTGTGTTGATGGTATCGATCTGTGGGAATACAGAGACCCAGCTCTGCAGGGTAGCCAAGGGTCCGAGTCCAGACTGGTTATAGCCAAAGACGATGAATGCTGGCGCGACGATGAGCAGCGCCTGCGCCAGGCGAAGCGTTTTCCCTTCGAACATTGTGCCTGGATGAACGAGTGCAGGGTACGGAGAAAAGAAAAATCAAGGAATCCAGGCTGTCTCGGATTTATGTCTACAAAGCAGGCTGTGGAGACCCCACAAAAGGGCAAGCCCTGGAAAGAAAGAATTACGCAAAATATACTCCAGCGAGCATAGATCTACACGTCTGCCATCGTGAATTGGCCGGTTTCGCCGCGGCTCTATCAGACCAGCTGGCTCGTACTTCGAAACGGGATGGGGATCCCCACGGCTCGGCGAGAAGGATGTATGCGGGATAATTTCCAAGGTCGGGGTGCATAGACGTGGGAAGGCTAGTATCGGGTGCATAGATTGCGTGACGGGGAAAATTTGGAAGCACTGGCCAGATAGGGTGTCGTGGGTCTGGTTTACATTGGAGTTTCCCCTTGGAGGAACGGGTCGAACTCAATTGGTGGACCAGGTACGGGGTGCCCCCAGGCTCGGAGATCGGTTTCCAGGATTGATCTTCGTACGGGCCGAATGTCGGTCCTCTGGCTGTCCGGTGAGTCCGGTGAGCCGGGATTGAGTAATAGGTACGGAGTGGACGTGGTTAGATTCCATGTGTGTTGGACTTGTATGAGTTCGCGAGAGAATGCCGATGTTCAGGGCTGATCGATGCCATGAATGCCATGAATGCTTGAGTTTGACGTGCCCAGATTACCCCGGCGTACATGGCCTATGAGAGTGTTCAGGGTTGGGATGAGGCGAAAATGCAAGGCTTATTTGGGCTTGTCGTGCATCTCCAACGCCAAGAGTCTGGCCAAGATACCCGCCAAGAGCACAAAGGCCTCAATCTGGGGGGTGTCCGGGGCATAAGTGGACCGCCAAGCCCTGGTGGAGGGACGTGGGATGAAACCGCTCCACCCCATCGGCCATCTTCCGAGCACCGTCATGGTAAAATTGATGTTGGGAAGGTCCAATGCACTTATTAGCTGGCTCATTAGTCATTGTGCGTGTGCGGTACCAGAGTCAGTTGGTTCAGCATATGGTATCTGCCAGGTACTAGTATAATTTTGCGGTTCAAGTTCTTGATATCGTCAACTTTTCTTTATGAAGGTGTTGCTAACTTAGCCGGTCGCAGTCAAATATTAGATAGCCGTTTGGCTTTTGAGTTCAGAATCAAACTTTGGATCGTTCACATAATGCCACGTGCATGATAGAGTTCAACGCAGAATACTAGCATTTGAGTTTCGTGTCGGGGATTTTAGGATACTTGCTGATGTGGCGGGATTCATCGGCTGGTCTCCGGCTGGGCCGCGATGATGCAAACGTTTCTATGATCAATGATGACTTGTAAAAACAGTCGCTATCGCAAGATCGAACCGTTGAGTCGGTACGTTGGTCTCGGCCCCAGACAGCTCGAAGGCTCGCGTACAATGTCCACTTAGAACTCCCCATCAACAACTATATGGGTCATTCGTTTGGAGAGATAGTTATCTGGAAATTCAAGAAGAGACTTGCAACGTGCAGTAAATTGTCGCCTGCGATGCAAGATGAACATAGGAATTGATATTTTGGGCACAATCTCGGATATGGCAGGGGTTTGCAGAAATGATGATATTGAAGGTTTGGAAAAGCCCTTGTGGTGGCCCAATAGCATTGTGTGAAGTCCCCATCAAAGGTGAAAAGCATTAATAGACTTCCTTCTTCAAATCACGGTACGGGTTATTCGGGTCCTCCATTTCCTCCTCAACAGAAGGAATACTCTTAATAACCCGACACGGACTCCCCACTGCAACAGAGTAAGGCGGGATATCCTTAGTAACGATCGACCCAGCGCCAATAGTGCAACCCTTGCCAATACGAACACCAGGAAGAATAACCACATTGCCACTGATCCAGCAATCATCTTCAATGAAGATGGGATGACCAAATTCAACAAATTTCTGTCGCGACAACACGCTGGTATCGTGACCCGCACTGAAGATGCCCACCCCTGTTCCGATCTGGACTCGGTCGCCGATAACCACTAGACTGGTGTCTAGAATTGTCACACTGGGAGATATTAGTTCTGCTCAATTGGTGTCTGGTCTGCTTGGAATCTCAAACTCACTTCCAGTTAATGAAGCAATCCTTTCCAATGATAATATTGCATCCATAGTCAGGCAGGAATGGCGTCTCCACAAATGTCCCGTCGCCGACTCGGCCAACTAGCTTGCGCAGGAGCTCCAGTCGCTTCTCACCTAGTTGATCATATGGGATAGTTTTCGTGTCGAGGTTGTTGAGGTCTGCGGTCAGACCGCGACACCTGTGACGAGCTTCCAATAGCTTTGGGATAGTAGGATTGTACCTTTAGTGTGTCAGATGAAGAAGATGATCCGTTTCGGGAACCAAAAAACTTACATCATGCCCGAGATCATGCGCTCGTAGTCTTCACATTGTGGAACGCCGTGGAGGCTTCGTGAAAGTTCAATGATTTCGGGACGTTTCTCTGTGGCGGCCATCGTGTTCTGGAATCAAGTAATGGAGGGAGGGAAGAGGTCAACTTAGTTGATATGTCGATAAACAATTGCTGGTTCACAATGCCTTGGACATCTGGAGATGTTTGTTGTGATGAGATACCCCGCCAGACGGAGTTGCCGGGTCCGCGATTAGTACATCCCGAGATTTCTCCGCGATTGGCTATACATTTGGACTACCTTTCAAACTACATTTCTTCGTTTCTCAACTTCAAATTCTGGCTATGCTATCATAAAATTCGTTCTAGTTTCTTTTCGGCCCCTGGCGGATGATTTTTAAGATCAACGAACACCCAGAAGTGGGTTAAACCCATTATCATCATGTACTAGTGTCCTAACAATGATATACTAATCCTGTTCCGAGTCCCGCCCTTCAAGTTCAACCTTGTGAGTTCAATGCTGGATGGAGATTATTCAAGTTGATGATAACTAAGTACGTATATAAGTGACAATTAGAATAAAGCTTTGAACCTTCCAACCTTGGAAGGTTCGCCCATTATTATGTAGTCAATTTGGTTGAGATCAAAATGCATGGGTACTATGTACCCTATAGTGGTATGAGTATGAGACGTGATGGATGATTCAAGTACTCTACACAGACCATCAGCTTAAATTCATCAGCCTAAAGCACCGAATACTTGATACTAGTACTGGTCAAGGGATGAAACCTTCAATGTTGGAACCTCGCGACGTTCAATTCAAATGTTGAAAACCCTCCGGGGCTTCAATGTTGGAAAATAGCCAAGCTCAGGTAGAAAGACCTAGCATTCCAACTTTACGAGCGCAAAAGGAAAACTTTGATTCTTCAGGTTTGAATTCAAAGGGCGTGGGGATTTTGGTGGTTCAAGAATTGAATTGGGGCCAGGGTAGTAAAAGTGAATGAAAAATGGTGTGGAAGAATTGAAGAAAATTCACTTCCATCAAAACAGCCTCATAGGCTATTATCTTCCCATCCACAGGAACTTTCATTCACTCCCTTTGAAAATCGGACCTTTAAATCCATCCAAGTGCCCAGTTCGGATCTTCGTTCTCTTCTTCCAGGAAACCACAGAACACGCTCCGAACTCCACAAATCTGCCGCTGAGGTGAACACCACCAACTCCCCTTTGAAGTCTGCAGGATATCTTCCACTCGAATCTGTCTTTTGTCTGCAAGCCATACTCCATCATGGCACCTGATTACCGCCTTGAAGCCTTTTGTACCCCCGTCAGAGCTGGGAAGGTCGCCATGCGCTTCGAAACCAAGGACGGCAAGGCGAATCCTGATCCTCGGAAGATCTCGCCCTTCATCAACCCAGCCGCCGTGTCTGCGAGGCTTCTTAGCATGTCCCGCAAGAACGGTATTCGACTGAACTCTCGTGCGATGTGGACGATTAGTCTCACCGGAAGTGGTCCCACGATCATTGAATATTGGAATCACGATCATCCCTTTTGGGCTGATGTCCAATGTGTCTTTTACAATGATCCAAAGATGGGTCATCTCATCCCGAAGGACATTGGAGCCAGGCTGATTCAAATCACCAAACAGCTCCATCTCGAGTGCATCCGTCCTAACATCAATCCCATCACTCGCGCAAGTGGTCTCCACGCACTGATCCAACTTGTCGCCTGGATTTGTGAGATCCTCCCCTGGCCGTTGGAATTTCATCGTCTCGATCTGCATTCGAAGTTCTGGTACCGCGATGACCAGCTCCCAGTCTTTCCCCACATTCAAAATGCTATGCGGGCAATTGTCCTGAGTATGTCAAGTGGCGAGCGCGAACTCATTTATCAACGTGTCGGCGATTTGCCCATCATCTCCGGAATGGAGGATGTGATCTGGGCTGTGGCTCGTGCAAACCTCACTTACAACAGAATCCACCTTTTCGATGATATCCACGTTCCCCTTTATCTTCTCGAGGTGGAATTTGTGGTGCCAAAGGGAAATGCTTGAGATAATATCCACAGCCCGAAACCTGAATCCAGCGGCCTGGATTCTCTTAATTGTTCAAAGGTTTTCTGACCAGGCACAGGATGAGTTTGGAGGTGACATCAATTAGAGGGAATTTGAGAGAAGAATCTGTGTTTCATTGGCATCTCGAGACAGTGCAGCAAAATCTGAAGGCGAATATCACTCTTGCTCTCAACGCAGCAACCTCCAAGTCGTAATTGGCTTCACATAATGACCTACAGGGGCTCCATAGTCTCGATGGCAAAAGTCTCTTCTCGATGACTTTGATTAGATCCCGTGTGTAGAACGCGTGAGTGTAGTCAACGGATCTGACTACAGCTCCTATTCAGAAGTACCTTCTTTTCCTACGCCTCTGAAATTCGGGTGCGCGTATTCTGTATGTAAGTGCCGATACCTTCTGGAAGGTTTCGAGTCGAGCCTTGGAAGATACTCAATGCTTTCAGAATTCATAGAAACATCTGGAAGACCGATTTCGGGAAGTCTCGTTCACCTCGAGGTCGCGACCTGAAGGCTGGATCCACCAACATTCACAACACAGATAGATTGAATCAACATATGATCTAGGCAACAGGACAGCAAATATCAGTCGCGAGTTCCTGCCAAGTTCTTTTTCAAATTGCCCTCTCGAGGTCGCGGTCTTCAAACATTGAATGTTACTTACATACGACCAACTATCCGGTCTACAAATACCTGCAGACTCCCCGGTTACTTTCTCGAACCAACTTCACCTTTCCTTCCACATTTCAAGTCTTGACCAGAACCTTGAAAACCCCTACAAGCTGATTCTCCAAACCATACCACTGCAAAGCTTCAGAATCGCCCATCCCATCATCATGATTGACCCGGAATTTTCCGAAGCCTATCGCGAGTATCTCCAGGCCGCTTGGGATACCAAAAAGCTTGAGGGCGCTATGATACTTGCGGCCCGTGGGATCATTCGGGGCCCCCCGATTGATGATTACACGGACAGAGACCATCCAATCTGGACCAATCTCCAATGGCTCTATGACAAAATCAATTCATCTGACAAAGATCCCCCACACTATCGTGCAACCTTTGAGATTATGCAGGTGGTGGAAAAGATTAGGGTGACGTGCATATTCGACGACTGGCATGATACGAATTACGCCACACGTGCCCTCGGCCTCTCTATCTTGATAAGGATTTTCATGTGGGTTACTTGTGTTCATAACCACATGCCGGGCTGTTCAAATGCACCTGAAGCACGCTGGATTGTACCCGCCATAGAAGAGGTTATGGACGAAATGGAGCTTGGCGAGCGTCAGCTGATTGCGAAGGGTTACTGCCTTATCGATCTCATGGGTCTTTTCAAAGATCTGCGCTGGTATCTGGATGGCCACCCTGAATACTCTGGGCTGAGGATTAGAAGGTTGGGTTTTTACTCGTTGAGGGGCGACTAGTGGAATTCGGCATTTATTCGGCACTGGAGGTTCTGGAGTGATTGGAATATCTGCCGTGGCAGCCTCGGGAGCTGGCGAGTTTCGTTTGATTTTTGCTTGAGATGCACTCAAGAAATTTAGCTAGTCTCTTCATGGATTGATTTCAATGTTTTCCCAATATGGACAGTTCCCCCTTCAATGGAAATGGAGTATCAGTAACGTTTGAAGTAATCCGGATCCCGTGCTAGTGAGAAAGAATAGATTTGGCTCGACTAGCAATAGTAATAGACTCATGTGCTATTTAGTCTCGCATATCGATGATCTTCGTGGGAAACATACATGTATTGCAGTGAGATGAATACCGTTATGCACTCGGATAATAGTCTATGTGTAATTCGAAGTCGACATTGAATTGCTGGTGTATGGATGCAAGCTCTCATCGACTGCACCGGTGCTACGCATTCATATCCAATGTTCATCAAGCCTCTAATCCCCTGGAAAGCATTCAATGCCCACATGGATACACTATAGCATGCCTTCTATGCGCGTGAATTTGAAATGCGGATAGGTGCCTGTCTCAAGGGAACCACTTGGAAGGCATGAGCCACCAATTGAGGGTGTGCAAGGAAATAATCAGAAGTTCGCAAGATTCAATTCAGATGTCGTGACTTCGCAACATTTGAATTCAAGCGCGTCCCTTGAGCCTATATAAGACCCTCCCATCCACCATTATAACAGACTGCAGCAGACGTTCGTTCAATCCACCGAGCCTTATTCGAAAGTACCGACGATAACACCTCCAACCATACTTTTCAGCCCGAAAACAATTCTTGAGAACCTGCTCACCACGATGGACAACCAAGGCACCTATGCCTCCATCCTTGAGAGGAGGGTTGGTGAGAGACTTAACGGAAACATCAGCGAGGAAATACTAGACGTCTTCGAAAGAATTCAAAACGGCCCCAGTATTCATGATTACTGGAAAGACGGGGCTGAAGAATATCAAACATGGGAGCATGTCGATTTCCTACGCCAGCCTCCGGCTGTATCGGCGGGAGAACCTGGTCAGAATACCGGACTCTGGGTGCTCAGAACTATCATCAGGATCCGCACAGGATGCCTCGAGGTGGCCGTCAACCCTGTCACACGCGTGACGGCTATTTACTCATTGGCTCGCATTGCGTACTGGCTTCATCAATATGCCCATTGGCCAGGACCCCGGAGTTCGCATGCCATGGAATCGACCTGGAATCTCTCCAACGGCGTTCGGACTTGCTTCGAGCTTGCCATGGGGGGCATTAATTGGAATCTGCTCGCTGCCTTCCCTGCCGAGCGACAGCTGATTAACATGGGGGTTTACGAGCACGAGCTGGCCGTCAAGGGAGGACTACAAAACTTGGTCCTGCATTTCACCAATGAGCATAGCGGAATGTCGTCGAGTCGCAAGATTCGAGAGTTTCAAAGGATCATTCAGAATATGAGAAGAGAAACTGATGATCTTAATTACAGAGACGTGTGCCAACCTAGTTGAGCCTTGGAAATGACAAACATTTGAACGTTTTTATGAATAGCAACCTTGGAAGCTCCAAATATTGCTAATCATTTTCCCACGGCAGGTTCTTATTCTTACACACATTGAATTGGATATTCCAGAGGATCTTTGACGGAATTAAAACAACATTTGATGATCATGATCATGTGTATCTGTTTTCTGTGCTCTCTAGCTCGTATCGCCTAGCAGTGCCGACGTTCATCTAGCGGAAGGGGCAACATCATGATGCCATTTAAAACATACATACGATAACCAAGCATCCAACGACAGTAAATGTCTAAACTTTGAAGAATGCCTAGAGAGCCCTACATAGAAGGCATACACAACTAAGAATGAGAGCTGTTATGCACCCTGTAGCTAACCTCGAAATAGTAGTGATGTAGACGATTTAGATGATATTCGCTCCATTATCTTAGCTTTTTCTGTGCTTGGCTGCTTGCGTGATCGAATTGCAAACTGCTAGGAAGAGAGGAGAGAGGAACAACAACGACCTCGGGAAGTGTATTGTTGCTATGATGGTAAAACCAAGTGGGAGAAAGTAGGCTCCGCGGTCACCTGACAAACACATACCTTATTACCACCAGAGGTAATCATTTCGTTGCCCCTTTCAACGTTTGAAATGCTGGTTGTCTGGGATAATTTGCTTACTTCAAATGTTTTTTTGCCTACAGCTGATTTTACAGGTGTGAATTTCATTGCTTTGATTTTGTTTCTGCCTACCGAGAATCGTGATGTTCTACCTACTCGGAGACGGCATGAAGGTCGACGTGCTGAATTCAATTCATTGCACCAGACTGTCATGTTAATGCTCAACATTGATTATTTGACATCAGTGGCACTTCCATTGAGGTTGAACCATCATTTCATCACATACGCAGAAGATATGTGAATCAAGAGTGAGAGAAACGCCCGAGTCACAAAACTCCATCCACTACCTATTATTGGCATCTGCATGCTCATCATCACTCTCAGTGTTCATTTGATGAAAACATCTGTCTTCTCAGTTCTCTGTGATCATAATTTTGAAATCATGCTTTGGTGCTAAAGAAAATCACCGCGCTAAGGAAGACGCATACAGGAGCCATGAAGCTGGAGCATGAGAGTTCTCTCAGGCTACAGCACGCCATCTAAGTGATATTGACCGTCGAGGGCGCGGAAATGAAGCAACAGGGCTACAGTATGCTGTCCAGACGATGTTGGTAAAAAAAGTGAAGCAACAGCACTACAGTAAGTTGTCTGGATCAATGAAGTGATTTCTGTCGGCGCGAAAGTGAAGCAACGGCGCTAAGGTGAGCTGTCCGGGTGAAGTGAAACTTCAAGTGACGCGTGAAAGTGGAATAACGTCACTACATGTGCAGACTAATCGTTGATTTAAAGGGATTCTTCTCTCCACGATCTCCCTACTTCAGAATATCACACTACACTACAACCACTTAAAACTCTCCATACTATACACAAGAGTTCATCTGGACTATTTGTGAGTACAAATGAGACTGCTTCAACTTTGGAATAAAACTTGCTAACACCAATTGAATAGCTACTTGGTACAATGCCCCTTGACCAACGGGACCTGGCTGAGAGCCTCGAGCGCAGGCTCAGAGCGAGGGCAAACGGACAGATCAGCGCAGCGGCAGACCAAGCGATCTCCTAGATTCGAAGCGGGCGACTGATTTACGAGAGCCTTAAAGTTACAATATGAATGTTCCCTCAGGCTACAGTACACTGTGCAGGTGATAGTGAATATGGAGGGCGAGAAAGTGAAGTAACAGCGCTAAAGTAAGCTGTCCAGGTGAAGTGAACGCTGTGAGTGACGCGTGAAAGTGAGTTAACATCGCTACATGTGCAGCCTGATAATGGATTTAAAAGGATTCTTCTATTCGCAATTCTATCTTCCCTCCCCCATCCTCTCCCCCCTCCACCATCTCGCCCCTACTTGACAACAAGAGTTCAGCTGGACGAGCATTTGTGAGGACAAATTGCAACAGAGATCCATATACCAAAAGATGTGAGTACAATGAGACCGTTTCAACTCGAGAATAAAACCCGCTGACGCTGATGAAGTAGCCATTTCGAAATGCCTACCCAACAGGAAGTAGGTGACAATGTTGAGCGCAAGCTCCGGGAGGCAACGGACGACTATGTCAGTGCAGCGGCGGCCTTCACCCTTGCCCAAATCCGAACGGGCCCCCAAATCAAGGACTATTGGGACCCAAACGGACATACGTGGGCATACATGGGCTTCCTCCGGAGGGAGCTCCATACTCAAGATCTCCCCAACCAAGCAGGAACTCGGCTGGTCAGAATGATCACCGTGATCCGGATGGGGTGCTACCGCCATGGTCGCTCACTGGATATAAATCCCGTCACACGGGTAACAGCCTTATACTCTTTATGCTGGATGGCTTTGAAGCTCGAGAATTACATTCGCTTCGAAGTCGGATCCGACCAGGCCCTGCAAGGTCTTCCCCTGGCAATTTGGGATGTGCCATCCGGCCCGATGTTTTGCCTGGAGCTCGCAGTGGAGGGAATTATGGAAATCCTTTCACATGCTCCCTGGGGTGAAATGGAGCTTATCGGGCGGGAAACACACCACCTTCCAGTCATGCGCATGCTGGAGATCGTGTGTGAAGTCCTAACTGAGCCCGAGAGCGTCCTTCCAAACACGAGTCAGTTTCTGGGGGTTGAAAGCCTCATTGACTCGATGCTTCGGAGCTTTGGTCCTCCACGAGAGAACGGCATCGGGTAGAGGGGACTGGCACTCACCAATGCCTCCAGGGGTGAGCAGGAACTGATCGGGCGAGAAGTCTATGGCCTCCCGTCATGCGGATGTTGGAGCTAGTCAGTGTTATTCTCGCCCAACCTAGAAGGGTGCTCCTCATCCTGAGTTCATTCCAGAGGTTTGAAATCCTCGTAGACTCGATGGCTAGTGAGTTCCTCGTAGACTCGATGGCTAGTGAGTTCACACTCACGCAAGGGCACGACATAGGATAGACGAGAATGAGAAATTGAATTGTCTTTCCGGTGGATTCATATATGAAGATATTATGTAACTAGATTATTGCGCGACATTCAGGGAGAGGCTTGATCGAGCTGGAAGAAATCTCAGTTTACGAGCTCCAGTTGATCAGTACGAGCGTGCCTAGGTGATGGCTAATTACCCATACACATGCTGGGAACAGTGAGCCTGGATATTCATTATGCTAGCTTGCATTGAAGCTAGAAAACTACATTCGCTTCGAAGTTGGATCCGACCAGGCCCTGCAGTCTTCTCCTGGCAATTTGGCATGACCCATCAAAGGCGACATTTATGGAGAGGCTTGCTCCAGCCGGAAATAATCCCAATTTGCAAGCTCCAACTTCAATTGATCAGTAAAAACCTCCAGGGCTGTCTAGGTGATGACTAAGTAGGTCCCCAAGGTGCCGTACGCATGGATACATAACAGTATATCAGATGTAAAGGTCATAGAATAAAGCACATTTCAAATATTCTGAGTCCACACATGCCAGTGTGCATGCACACGTGTGCTTGTAAAAGATCAAGGAAATATAGCGAAGCTCATTCAAATTGGAGGGCTTTTATACTCAGTTCCAATTTGTGATGCTCAAAATGCTCAAGTGCATGTGCTTCATCAGAGCTCCCTAGAGAGACCTCATTCTCTGATTTCTGGGCGCGGCCGGTGCCACAGCGCAGTCCACCGGTAACTGGTGTTCTTCATTTGTAAGTCCCCCAGTGAATAACACTTCTGGAAGTCAGTAAATAGAGATTCAGTCATTCACAGGCTCACAATGGCAATTGGTGCGTTATAAATTTCTTTTAGAGCGGGAGACGTTCCTAACATGTACATGGGTGGGTCCCAAATGATCCAATAGTAGGCTGAGCCGCAGACGGCAGCCAATCAGACACGATATACATACTCTAATTCCCTAGCCCTAGCAAAGCGCGCGGATATCTTCAATTATCTCATGATCTTCCTCAACCAACTTCTCGAAGACGCGAAAATCAAGGCCATCCTCATATCAGGCAGTAAAATGTTCGATTACAAAGCTATTCTAAAAGGCATGGCCTCAATTATCCTCCTCATCACCCCACTTCTCTTCCTCATCACCCCTCCTATCCTCCTCATCACCGTCGCTCAACACCTCCTTGAAATGTAAGTCTTCATTTGGATCCCCGTTGGTTTTATTGATGTTTATAATCATCTTTCGGGACTTTGGACTAATGGGCATCTAGACTGAACCTCGACTGCCTGCCCAAGAATTGAAACAACGCACAAACATTTGAAAGCACCGCCACGTTTGGCGGCAACACCTACCCACAATGTTCGTGAGGAACCCGAACCGAATCGTCGACGATTTTGCTTTCCGATCTGGATTCTTCAGAGATAGCTCCTTGCCTGTCAGTGACGAGGCGAAAAACGTACTGGAACGTATTCGCAAAGGTCCTCCAATTGTACGATTCTCGCACCCGACTCACGCAATGTGGGAGGACCTTGAATTGTTCCGACTTTGGGGAACTCCTGATTGGAACCGTCAGAACGACCCACTCCTCAGAGGTCCAAAGGAGATTCCCTTTGAAAGATTGGGCGAAAACATCGACTACATCCGACAGATCTGTATCATCGACCCGGCCAATCCTGCCACGCGCGCCTTCGGTCTGTTCACCCTGCATCATATCGGAAAGGGCATCCATAAACTTATCAAAACACGCACTGCTTCCATCTGGCGAGATCCCGAAGACCTCGAAGACCACTTCCGGGTGATTCGTGAGACTAGTGGCTCTGTTTGCAACGAGTTTATGCAGTTTATGCTTGATCTCGTGGAAATTTTGCCGCCTGGGGAGGTTGAACTTCTTCGTAAGGGTCTTCGTAAGGGTCTTTACGAAGATCCTCTTAAGGTTACTATGCGAGCGATTTGGAAATACCTGCACTCAATGGAAGACGAAGACGACTTGAGTACCAGTCATCCTCACAATGAGGAGCTGCTTCATCGCCTCCAGGAAGCGATTTGGGGTTTAGTTGATGAGAGTGATGATGAGACTGAGAGTGATGATGAGGACGAGAGCGATGATGACATGGACGAAAGTGACGACGAGGACGAGAGTGGTAATGGGGATGAGAGTGATGACGAGGACGAGAGTGGTGATGGGGACGATAGTGATGATGAGGACTCGGGTTATGACTCGGATGACTCGGCTGATTTTTTGAATAACTAGTCAAGTGATGACCCTACTATGGGCAGAACTTGACCGATAATGGTAGCGGCGAGGACGGGTGAGGAGAAGCAGGAACGAGCGTTACAGGCATGTACACTAGGTAGCGGGCATTTTTATCTCCTCAGTGCAAGAACATCTCCTCTCCGATTTTCTACTTGCTTTTTCGAGAACATTCAATATTTGAAGGTTTAAAAACACACACCCGCGATTTCCTTAGGCTGAGCATGTATTGGGAATTCGTCCCTATCTCCAAGACCAATCCGTTCAGTCATTGAGAGGTATCTGATATTTCTAGTATTTTATTACTTCCTGTATAAATACTGGGCTAGTAACAAGCAGATAATAAAGCGATGATAAAGATGGTTGCAAACCTTGGAAGACGGTTATAAAGATGATTGAAAAGACAGTCGAAAACCTTGGAAGATACATAGTCCCACAAGAACTTGAACCTTCAAGTTTAGAGATGGGATTGACCATGTAGAAATTAGGTATGGATCACTAAAGCGGCCGAGGTTCTATAGTATTACCTACCATAGTAGTAGCTTCTACCCAACTTTAAATTACACCTATTCGAAGGTTTTATCTTAAGGTACACAACCTTGGAAGTGTATAGACATTTACCTCATATGACCAGGTCGGATGGATGGATAAATTCCAAGTCCACTCAGGCTTAGGCCCTTAGCCTTTGCCCCGGTGCCCAGGTGGAGACATGTGTGAATTACCACCTGGCAGTACGCACTGAACCTTGGAACCCAAGGGGATCACGGGGGTGTGTTTTTGAAGCTTCTCGCTTTTCCCCGTCAAACATGCACAAACATAGCAACCTATTCGGATGGTTCGACGAGATCAAGAGACAAGGCTGGGCTACATTACCCTCTAAGGCAGCCCCATAGCCAAATCTCTCAAGGTTCTACCATCTGCAGAAAAAAAGCTTCAAACAACTGTGCCCATTATTGTAGCAAGATTCAGTGTGATGAGCATGCATATACATAGACAGGCCTCTAAAGGAAGAGTGCTGATTCTGCGCTGATCAGTGACGAAATGGCTACGAAGCGGTGAGGAAAGGGAGGAAAATGGCCTGAGGCGGGTAATAACATCACGGGATGCAGGGGGCCAGTCGATACATCGCATGCATTTGCAGGGAAACACACGATGCAAGGCGTAAAATTTAACCCACAGGACCCGTGGACCATCAGACGAGAAAGCTTGTCCATCAAGTCGAATTTCCAAGGTCAAAGTCATTTTGGTGCAGTGTGTTGAGGGGTCTTTCTTAGTGGAGCCGAGAGCCGACAACGTGTAGCGACCATAGTACTGTGGATATTATCCAGCACATGGCGATCACAGATATCTTTTTTATCTGAACTCCCACACGTCACAATTCCCTGTCCGCCGGATTGGGCTCATGATCGTGCATCTGGAATTGTACTGCGACCGGCTATTGGCTTGGCCCAGGACGATTTTCCACTAGATTCGATAGAACCTTCGGACCTCATCCACACGGGATCCTCCGAAGTCTGGACCTTCCCCTGAAAAATGGCCCTCACCGGGAGACCCCGTATCCTCGGGCAGGATGCAGAATTTACGTAGGCTGTAAACAATTTCATAAATAGCAGATCAACATTTGAACCAGAACCAGTAAAAGGCCAATGCGAATTTCGCACATGAAAAAAAAACCTGGAAAGCCTCACTGACTAAGCGTACATCCGAGGAGTGTTGAAGCGTCGTTGCTGATTGGCTTCAACAGAATCTGTGGGGAAAGCGGGGAAAACACTGAGATGGGCATTGCTGGCCTATCCCGCTTCTAACGCTTCTAACTCACGCGTTTCAACCTCACCTCAAGGCCCGGTTCTTCTCTAAATACCCGTCAAGGATCTGAGCCCAATTCTGGAGTTGACGGCGACTCCGCCGAGATCATGGTAGTGAAGGCTTGCAATCGCTGCCATGCGGCAAAAGAAAAATGCAGCTTCATCGGCAATGATCAGCAATGCACAAGATGCCGCCGCTTGAAGATTCCGTGTTCAATATCCCGTCGCAGTGGCCGAATAGGCCGGCGACCATCGGCCAAAGCATTCCCCCATGGCCAGATGCAAGTCTGGAGTGTGGACGTGGAACCGCGCGATGAGCCCAGCGGCAGTGATGCCAGCAAGACCAATGACACACGATCATCTCGGGCCCCGAGCCGAGGCTCAGACTCGAGTTCATCGTCGGATGGCACGGAAGATGAAACATCCCCCAATAATAATAATATGCTGGTCATATCGCCGGAAAAGTTACTCGCCAGCCCCAAACGACTCCAAAACAGCAACGATGTCTTACAGACCGTGTTGGACGTGGAACAATTTGCCTCCATCCATGCGCACTTTGCGCTGGGAACTAGTTTTATACCCGAATCACAGCGAACCATTTATGCCATTTTGTCGTGCTCAGGAACCACGTTGACCGAAGGTTACCTGGCTTTCCTGGGCTTGATGACCACCCATCAAAAATCTCTCGTCATGCGCCCCCAACAACCCGATATGCGAAAAGCCGCCAAGGGCCTGCAGCGCCTGCGAGACGTCACCATCAAACACGATTATGACGCGGCGTGCGCACTCTTCCTCGGCCAAACCATGTACGTGTTCAACGTGCTCAGCGCGCCGTATTCGAACACGGCGCGCTCGATCGTGCGCAGCGCGCTCCTCTCCGCCAAACCGTGGTTTCCGCGCCTGGTGCAGGCCCCGATGATGGACTCGGTGTACATGTCGCCGATATTAATCGATACGGTGGAGTGTCTAGCGCATCGCGAGGTTCCGATCATTCGACTGCCGTCCGACCTGGGACGCATTGTTATCGACCGATACGCGGGGCTTTGTGCGACGCTCTTACCTCATCTATACGACATTTGCGAATGTAGTCATCTGTTCAAGAAGAGTCTGCAGGACCCGCAACTGGAGCCGTATGTTGGGTTCTATGAGCAGCTGGCTGTGTTAGAGCAACGCATACGCGACTGGGCTCCTCCCACGCCACCCAACCTGTATAACGATTTCGGACAACATGAGATTGTGGCGATGATGACTCAAGCCAACGTGTATCGACTGGCCGGGTTGCTCATTATTCATCGCCATCGGTATCCGCTGGGGGTAGAGGATGAGACGGGACGCGCTTTGGCTGAGAGTATTTTTTCAGCGATGGAGCAGTTTGCGCAGTCGGCGGCTGAGAAATCCACGGCGTTACCCATGGTGTTCCCCATCACGATGGCGATGTTGGAGATAGAAGGACCGGGTGAAATATTGTTGGATAAATTTGCATCGTTTACCGTTCAAGCGGCGAGTGCATCCAGATTGAAAGAGTTTATCAGACAAACCAGGGTGGCCAGGGAGGCTAGATATGAGGGGGTCTGGTTCGAACTAGTGGAGACACATTTACAGGTGGCCATGCCGCCCTAGCTTCTGGAACGGAGTCTTATACTATCAATGGACCATTAGCCGGCCAAGTGAGGTCATTTCTTTTTTTATTTCATTTTTATTTATTTTTTCCTGCGTCATTTTTATCTTTCTCATTGATTCCCACGTTCCCTAACCTCCAGAAGGAATAGCTGCCGATCTAATGGACCAAACAGATATCTTCATTTCAAACTTACTTCCGTAGCCGGTTCTCCGGATCATCACCCGCCCCCAGTCTGGAGGAAATCGTTGAACCAGATTTAGCTAGATTGCGCTAGATAATATGTTTCTTTGACGTGGTTGACGTGCGGCGTTGATGATCAACGGTGGGATAGACCCTTTTGGGAAAGAAAAGACCGGGGATTGACTCCACTTGATCCACGCGATTCGCTTCGTGCCAGATTTGGCGTCTGTGCGACCCACTTAACCATCCTATCTTCTTTGAGAAATAACTGTCCGGATGATGCAACTGATTAAAATCAGGTCTGGACTAGAAGTTTAGGAGTTTATTATCCTCCGTTTCTCCTTTTTCTTTTTAAAACACTTCTTCAGAATAAAATCATGGCTATGATCCAAGTTGCCTGACAATCGTTGACTCCGGACTGTTGACCGTCGACTCTGGCTCACTGTATTACATGAAAATCAGCCTGTGCTGCCGAACGCCATTTTAGGCAGCTTCATATTGCATTCTTAGTAAAAGCATCGTACGACGTGGGATTTCGCGCTGTCACTCTGACTCAAATCCACACCCACAAATCCTTTAAGCAACATCCGCTAGACACGACAACGGACCTCACTCAACCTGATCGCCTTGATCTCTACATTGCATCCAACTTTCAAGATTCGACAGAGAAAATCAAAATGTCAAAACCACTCAGCACACTAAAGCCTCTTGCTCGGAGGAATCAAAGAGCCTGCCAGCTGTGTCACATCACCAAGGTCCGATGCAATGCTACGACCCCAGGATCGCCATGCCAGAATTGTTACCAGCGAGGCGTGGATTGCGTGCCAAATAGAACCAGTCGACAGAAGTGAGTCTCTACACTCGCTGAACTATAATGAAACACTCTAACGTGACGACAGGCAACGGGTACAGATTAAGACAGCTGGTCTGCCTGTAACGGGACCCGTAGCTGCTTGGTCACCAGGGAGTGTGCCATCAAGTGCTTTCTCGGACACTCAGCCCCAAATGCAGGGCTGGAATGACGGCTTTCAGTTCAATGTATCCCCCAGTGATGAATGGCGGGATCCATCTCTAAGCCCAACTCGTGAGGCTCTCCTACATTGTGCCAAAGATAGAAAGGTCACTAACAAGTATACAGCTCCCCAACCGGGCTTCTTTGACCCTCTACAACTTCTTCAGCCCGAAGCAGAGGTCTGGAACGCATTTACCAACCTGGGATCTCCCGAATCATCCCCCGAGGAGACCTCCAACCAGGGCGCACTTCTACCAACCTTTATCCAGCCCCTTCCAATGATGATGAACCCATCAAGTATTGAATTTCTCTATGTGAATGGTGCCTTTGCGCTTCCGAGTACCCATCTTCAAAACGCCCTCTTGCAAACATTTGTCGAATGTGTGCTCCCCACTATGCCAATAATCGAGTGGCCAGCTTTCATCAACGCCATCTGCAACCGGGAAAGTGACCAGGGTTCTGTCAGTCTCCTCCTCTTCTATGCCATGTTGACCGCTGCCACTACCTTTGTGGATATCGGCCACTTGCAAGAAGCAGGATATTCCCAACGCCAGGAGGCCCAGGAGGCCTTCTACTATAAAGCCAAGGTGGGCACACCCGACCTATGTCTCATTGATCTCACTAACAACTTGACAGCTCTTATACCAAGCCGAATATGAGCCCAACACCATGACGATAGTGCAAGCCCTACTCTTCATGACATACAGAATCGAGACCGCAGACGGCGAAGACAGTCGATACTGGTGCTCGATCGCCATCTCGACAGCCCAATCCATCGGGCTCTTCCGCGACATCGCAGGCGTAAAAAACATCCGCCTCAACGCAAAATTCTGGAAACGACTAGCCTGGACCTGCTACACAACAGACGCACAAATCGCCCTCCGACTCCGCTGCACCCCAATAATCCAAAGCTCAACCTTCTGCCACCAAATGCTCACAGAAGACGACTTCGAGATCTACACTCTCTCCCCAGAAACCCTAATCACCTCATTCGGATACCCACTCTCCCACCCGATCAACATCCAACGCGACCTAGCAACAATGTCCGTCTCAAACGCCCAACTAAGCCTCTCAATAAACGAGGTCCTCTCCCTCCAACCCCGCCGCCAATCAATCCCATCCCCACCAGATCAACCCCGCGTCTCAGCCTGCGAAGCAAAACTAGCCAACTGGGCCTCGACGTTTCCCTCTTCGGCACAAACATACTCCTTCGAATCAAACACAGACGAACACGCGGCCATATCACTACAGCGCAATCTCCTCCACCTCCAATTCTACACTACACTTGCAGTCTTCTACCAATCGCAACCATTACCCTCCTCAAATTTCTGCGTGCAGTACGCAGCCCAACAAATAACCCGCATCGCATCAGAACTCTACACCCAATCCCTTCATCGCCGACTACCAATAGTAGGCGTAACGGCTATCCTCGTCGCGTTAATCATTCATATCTCGGAAATGAAAAAAGATCCCAACGAGCGCGCACAGGCCATGCAGAATTTCAGGGCGGGTTTGAGCGTTATGCTTGATCTTAGGGATGTGTATCGGGAGGCGGATGGGATATCCCTCTGGGCGGGGAAAATCATGGAGTCTTTTGATGGTCGCGTGTATCAGGATATTGGATCCGTTCCGATTGATTCGGTTTCTTCTGATGTTCCGGTTATGAGTTTGCCGCAGGTGATGTAGCGGGTAAAATGTCTTCTTCGATGTATGAATATTTAATTTGCTTGGCAGATGCCAGTTTAGCGATTCAGTTCAAGTTCTTCATGTATGAATATCAATTCATTTTTCTATCAGCTATGCAGCTATACCGCCAGTGTGGATTGATTCTAGTTCCCAGTCCACCACGTATAATTCCCCGTCTCACCCGGCGTATCCCAAACCAACAACGAACTACTATTCCGCGGCCGATGAGGCCAAACATCCAGTAGACCATCCCAAATCTCGAAACTTGAGTATGTACTCTCGCCGAAGAGGGCAATACCCGTACTATCTTCACGGCTGGGATAGATCCGGCTCGTCATCGCAAAGCGCTCGTTCACATAGACCTCGACCAGGGACCCGTCGACGAAGACGCTCATCTGGATGGACTCGAACCCATTCTGGAGTTGATAGGGCTCGAAGAATCCGATGTGCGAGGTACTCGTAAAGTTCTTGATAAGTGAGGAGTGGGTTCGATCGATTATGACGCTGTTATTCGATGGGTTGAAGTAGATGTTTGTGTATTCTTCGCGATTGGGCGATGCAGCCACGGTGATACCGGCTGCGGTTGTGGTGTTTTCGAGTGTGAAGGTTACTTCGTAGGAGGATGTGAGGTTTTTCGGGAGGTTGAAGTTCTTTGTGTTGCATTTGTTCGTGCATGCGTTGATGTGGTGCGCGTGGCGACGGAGACCGTGGATTACGTCCGGGGCTGGACGGACGCCCAGCGTGCTTGCTGTCCAGGTGCCGTCGGTGTTTTGGAAGTAGCTGGAGCTTGTCGGTGTGTCTGAGGGATTGTGGAGGACGCCTGACGTGTTCTTGATGAAGATCTCGCGGGGGTGCGAGAAGGCGCCTTGGTAGCCTAGTTGGGTTGCGCCGAAGTCGTTGATATCTTCCTGTGCCCATCCCCATTGGATACGGCGATTATTCTTTACGTCGTCGAACGAGTTGATCTAGTTGTGTTAGTACGAGAGTATAATAGTGTGTGAATGGACTTACTGCATAGAGAAGACCGTAGTCACTGGCTCCTCCGGAAATAGGATCAAAGGCGATACTCCCGTTAGCTCGGACGGATACCGTTCCCTCGTTCCATAATGACCACTTATTCTGATGGTAACTAGCATTCCCGCCCTCGGCTCCCATACTAACGAAGTATCTATCACCAATGGAAAAGAAGTTCGATAGCTCAAAGTTGAATCCATAAGAACCGGTCTCGTCAAAGCTACCCAGCGATGTATTCTTCTCGGGTTCCCACAGCGCACCGAGGAAGGTCCAGTTCGTTAGATCGGAAGCCGGTGCTTGGTAAAGAGGCATTCGAGGACCGATTCCCCGGATTCCAGATCCCCAGACAGCGTACCAGTGAGGCTCAGTCGCATTAAGAAGTTCGTCGAGCTGTGGCCACGGCACGAAGAACGGGTCTCGCCAGCCAGTGATGTTCCAATCGCCTGGCGGGGCGCTGAGAATCGGGTTGTTCTCGTAGTGCTCCCATGTTATTCCGCCGTCATTGGAGATTGCGAGTCCTTGGCTCTCTGTTCCGGGGAGGTATGGCTCGTTCCACGCAGTGGGGAGCTGGGCGGCGCCTGTGTAGAAGGCTAGGATTGTACCGTCGACGCCCCCGGTGAGATTGACGGCTTGGGCACTGCCTGAGAAGATTGATAGGTGGTTGTAGAGAGCCGGGGTATGGTGGTTGCTGGTCAAGTTCGTCGTTCCAATCGATTGGGCTTGGTAGTCTTTCCAGGCGGGCAGATCGTCGTTGGGGTAGTGGTCGACGTCGGTCCATGTGATTAGATCGGGGGAGGTGGCATGGCCCCAGGAGACATTTCCTAGTTTGATTAGTGTCGGAGATAGTAGTATCAAGGTGGTATACCAAGTAGCTTACCCCAGGCAATATGATTAGGGTGAAACTGATAATGCAAGTGGTATAGCTTTCGGACAGGGTCATACATGGGCGCACAGGGGTCCTAAAGATGGTTAGATTAAGACATGCATGAGTCTCGTGAAAGCTTACATTCATCCAGCCTGCTGGTGCAAGGAAATGGGAAGACGGCCTCCATCGAGACAGGGTGAACAAGCTATTGTTCCCCATTTTCTCAATGCCATCGGCAGTGAGTGTCTGACCCCATGCCGACGAGGCGACAGCACCAAGCAGCGCTACTGAGATTGCATTAGTCCCCTTCATGGCTCCGAAGCACGAAAAGCACAAGCTGCAGAGAGTAGTGGCAAAGTAATGATACAGCGGCATTGGTCATTAATATAGTCACGGTCAACTTGCGATTCCCGGGCTTGAGTCGCCATATCTTCGGGCGCTTGAGCTTGGAGTGGAGTCAACAGAGGGGCGTTGCAGAATATCTCCCCGTAGCTGAGCTAGAAGGTAAACTCGTTCTCAGTTGTAGTATGAGAGGTGCGATTCTGTCGAATGGGAGTGTTCAGATTGACCCGAAATTCCTCCCTGGAAACGCCGAGGATTCCGCCGAGTTGACGATCATCACCAGAAACGGCCGTGCATGATGTCGGTACGATCCCCAGATCTTGAATCGGCACTTCCAGGAACAGAGATATTTCTTTTCGGCGAGGGGAATTGTCAATCAGGAAGGTGGCTTGGTGGAGTGTATGGTCAATTCAAGACTGCTGAGGTGTGGTTCGCGCAGTGCATCTAGTATTCCGCGATAGCTCCAGGGCAGCCAATGCCGCCGAAGAATCTGGCGCCTGTAGCGAAATGAATTAGCGAATGACCAGTAGTAGGGAAGTGTTATGTGGAGCTCACTGTTTTGCCAAGGCATGTTCGCGCCATGGAGAAGGTTGATGTTTTGGGGAGAGACTAAGGTGTCAACAAGAAAATATCAAGTATAGACCGGGGTGGTATTCAAGGTACTCAAGAAAGTATACCAATACGAAATACATGTAGACTTGAAGTAATGCTTGACTAAGGGGAATTACAGAAAGTTCTACTTGAGAAATGTGTAGATTATAATACTAATACTAAGGGTCTAACAATATATCAAATGTTTTTCTACTACTTTTTTTTGTGCCTTTTTACTATTTAAGTTGAGATCACATACATGTTGAGTGATGTTGAGTGGGATGGTTAACTACCTAAGTACCCTTCTAAGCTGAGTTCGTCTATGATTTCAAATTTGGATCAAATTGACAACAAAATGGCAGTGTGGTGCAACGGGATAGCACAGCATGTTGCTCACCGTCTAGTCTGTAAGTGGCACTCTTGGCCGCCCGGGAGGCTAAGACCAAGTACGGGCCCCGGGGCCGGTGAGTTGCTAGAAGATGGTGGTTCGAATCCGCCTGCTGCCAAATTCTTTTTTTCTCTCCGCGACGAAGTACCTGTCTGCCTCCATACACAAAGCCCCCCCAGCCATTTTGTATAGATCGGGTTGTGGAGCTACGGCTACCTGGTACGTCCGAGCTGTCCAGGCCCCGACCCACTTTCCGCCCTCCTGGAGACAGTCGAATCATCTATTTCCCCAAGAGAAAAAGAAGAGAGTACATATGTAATTTTTTGATAAAACACCTGGTCGACATCAATTGACTAACCACAGTGGTACTGATGCTCTACAGTTGGCAGCGACTTATCGGTGCACTGTATCTACAATATACGCTAACCCGATTGGGTAAGTTCCTCGGCTCAGAATCGGCACGTTGGAGAGCTCTCAAATGCCAACAAACTTGTCCATTCTACTTGCTCCTTCACATTACCTTGTCACGGTCTATTGAACCCAAGAGACATAGCAATAATCCATTCCCGGAAGCACCAACACCCGACTCCTCGACCTTGCCGTGAAGCCAATCTCCCACGAACCTGCATCGCGTCCATCTCGCCGCGATACCGCGGTTCTCCGCACGACCCCACAAAAGTCAATAACCCGTGAAGACTCAATTGCGCTATAAGACGCCCTGCCCCGAAAAGAAGAATCCAATTCCTCACACCATCAAAATGTCCTCCCCAGCAAAAACCTTCTCCGGCTGGGTTGCCCACGACGCAACAAACCCCCTCACCTACACAACCTTCGAACCCAAACCCTTCACAGAAACCGATATCGAGATCCGCGTCACCCACTGCGGAATCTGCGGCACGGATATCCATACCCTGCGCTCAGGATGGGCACCAGCTGATTATCCATGCGTGGTCGGCCACGAGATCATCGGGACGGTGTCACGAATCGGAGCAGGCGTCCCAACGCTCGCCTCATCGCCCGCCTCCCGGGAAATCAAAGTCGGGGACCGCGTCGGTGTAGGCGCACAAAGCATGTCGTGTCTCCGGTCAGACTGTGAGGCCTGCGCAGATGGGGAGGAATCATATTGTCCGCGCATTGTGGGTACTTATAACTCGCGCTACGCCGATAAGAGTAAATCCTATGGCGGATTCGCAGAGTACTGGCGCGGCCCGGCACACTTCGTCGTCAAGATTCCCGATGCGCTTCCCTCCGCCGAGGCGGCGCCTCTGCTATGTGCCGGCGTGACTGTGTACGCGCCGCTGCGCAAACACGGTGCTGGGCCGGGAAAGACGGTGGGGGTTGTGGGTGTTGGGGGACTGGGACATCTTGGAATAATGTTTGCGAAAGCGCTGGGCGCGGACCGCGTGGTGGCTATCTCGCGGTCATCGAGTAAGCGGGCGGATGCAATGGGTGGACTTGGAGCGGATGGGTTTATCGCAACGGGAGAAGAGAAAAAATGGGCCAGGAAGTATTCGCGGTCTTTGGATATTATTCTTTGTACCGTTTCCGGAGGTGATATGCCTTTCTCCGACTATCTGCGCCTTTTGAAGCGGGATGGTACGTTTATTCAGGTTGGTGCACCGGAGGATCCGTTGCCGCAGTTGGCGGCGTTTTCATTGATTCAGAAAGGGGTGAAGGTCACTGGGTCTAATATTGGATCTCCGGAGGATATTCGCTGTATGTTGCAATTGGCTGCAGAGAAGAGGGTCCTGCCTTGGATTCAAACGAGACCCATGGCGGATGTCAATGCTGCTCTGAAGGATATGCATGATGGGAAGGCGAGGTATAGATATGTCTTGCAGAATGGGGAGCTACAGGCAAAGCTGTGAGAAATATCTATCCGTCTCACTGGCAAGATTCGCAAAAATATATCCGAGTCTTAGCTTCAAGTTCCACTTCTGCCACTTATGTATCTTGCTCATTCAAGTTCAGTGTTCAATCCCGGGCCATTCATTCTTATGAAATGAGATATCCAAGTACATTCTGGTACATACAAATGAGTCCACAGTTTCAAGTTTAATATAGAGCCAATCCTGAAAGAAATTGGCTATCACTTGGGCATTCAAGATACCTACGCTGTCGGGGGACTGGGCCAACATTGATCATCCAGTGAGTGCCCAGGTGGATGACCGCTACACATTTCGACATAGGAAAGCCCCGTACCTATGTATACTCCGTACATACATATGTATGTAGTTTCTGCCCAGGTGGTGTTCTGTAAAGGTAGAAGGATTGTGCGAAGAAAACCGGTCATGCAAAATTGTGTATGTAGGCAGACGCTGACATCCGTGGATTATATCGAGAATCTGAGACGGTTATACCTCAATCCTCGAACGTTTGAATCATGTGCAGTATTGAGCTGCCCAGGTGAGATAGGATATTCAATGTTTCGACATTCAGTGGACTAAGTATGAGCACTTGCCCAGGTGACTATCAAGTCTGATCTGTTAATCTTATGTACATAATACGCTACAACCATCTTCCGTTTACGTTCAATGAGATCAGTTGAATAGAAAAATCGGAATGTTCATTATCGCCCCAGAACCTTCACTGAGGACTCACACAATGCAAAAGGCATGTTGGGTAATAACCCGAACTAACATTCATCGAACCTTGGAACGCATTTCATCAAAAATCTCCCCATAAGTTATGGCACAAGTGCCAGTCTTCTAACGAAGACGTGATTCCATTAATGAAATCACAGGACGAAAGCCAAGGCGCCACCGACGACACCCAAAGCAGCGATAGGGTGAGCCATGACAGCTGCACCGGCACCGGTGGAAGGAGCGCTGGTAGTCGCGGCGGTGCCGGAGGCAGAGGCCGAGGTAGTCATGCTGTGTCCGGAGGTCTTTGTGACCTCGCTGGTGATCACGGCGGTAGTGCTGACTCCAGTGCTTGTGGTGACGATCTGGCTGGTAGTCACAGAAGCGGTGGAGTTGGTAGAGCTCGAGCTGGTGTGACTAGTCAGAGTGGTTGCAGAGGCACTAGGGGAGTGGCTAGTGGAATTGGTGGAAGTGTATGGGGCGGTAGAGGTAGAAGAAGCAGAAGAAGTAGAGGTAACCGACGAGGTAGTAGAGGCAGTAGAGCTCTCGGCGGAACCAGTCACGTTGAACTGGCCGGTCTGAGCGAGGATGCCAGTGTTCTTGGGGTCGTCGGAGACGAGGTTGATTTGGTAGCCGGGTCTAGATAGTGTCAGTTTAAGTGAGAGGTAAAAGTGGGATGAAAGTCTTACCCAGCGGGGATATTTCCAACGTTCACGTTCTGGGAGTCCTTCGAGGTCTCAACGTTTGCGACCAGCTTCTTGTTGACAGAAGGGTAAACGGCGTTGTTAACCAGGTAGATATCGAAGGAGGAGGCGTCGGTGCTAGGTTGGTCAGCTAAGTCAGATTGACGCGTCAAGTCTGGGCGTACTTACTTGACGGAAGTCCACTTCACGTCGACGGAGGCGCCAGGGGCAATCACGTCGCCCTTCTTGGGCTCAGTGACGGACAAAGCTGGGAGTTGTAAGTGAGATGCTCTCAGATGGTGATGTATGATGTGAAGTATACTTACCTCCAACGGAGATTGCCAGAGGCAGGATGGAGAGAGCAAGCGAGAAACGCATGATGACGATTGAGGTTGGTAAGTTGGAGGTAAACGAGTGTGAGGAAGTTAAGAATGGAAAGTGGTGATGGAAGAAGGTGAAGAAGGAGAAATCGCGAAGACTGGGAAGTGAGGTGAGTGTTGTTGTTAAGTAGTGCGTGGGAGTTGTAGATCACCAAACAATGGCCAATTACGGAACAGGTCTCAGAATCCTTTTCACACCATTACTTGGATCAATTATTTGAGCTTGAGAGTCTAATAATATCTGAATCAGAATATGATATTTTTGTATACAAGAAAATCAGGGTCTCTTAGTGTGTAGTGTCTCTCCTAGAGAAAGCAACCATGGACCTCGGAGGCAGTGCGGGACTATAGACTGATGTCACTGCGGTAAGGGGTGCCATTTTCATCGCCAAGATCTATTTACACACTGAATGGATACGAGTGAAAAATCTGTCAAATGCACCTTCGAGTGCTGAGTTGAAACAGTGCAGCCTCAACCTGTCTAACCTTGGAACTTGACAATGTATTGGTCAAGCATATCGGGCGGAATATGCCGAATTTAGGCATCCGAACCTTTCCTGTCGTGATTTAGCGCCACGGTGAGGCGGAAGGCATTCGACTAGTCCAAGTTGAAGTTAGTGATAAGCCCACTATAAAGTGGGACAACGCTCAGGGTCTAGGATCCACCTGGCTGATCACCGAGTATTGTAATGGTATTGTAACAGTATCGTAAACGGTATTCCGGAACGTAAATCCATGATCGTCCCTAAGTGAGAATCTTATCTATCCTGAAAATTACTAGCTCAGCCATCGCGCACTGTGGCGCATGTCGTTAGACCCTGAGAGATAAAGATAGACCTTTGTCCAGATACGAAGGTGACATTCAACTGGGAGATAACGCTTCTAGAAAAACCCCCTGTGATGACAGCACTTGAAATTGAAAAATTCGATAGAATTAAATACCAATAAATTTTCAATATTCAGAAGATGGTTCCTGTCCCACTTGTAGAAAAAATATTCAGGGACTTCACACAGTATCCACTTCCAAGGTACACCGACCACTGCCATGTCCAAAACTCAACAACAGGTCCATACTAGGAGACATCTACCCTCCCTCCTCCTATCTATTCGCCATATCCTAGCCGCATGGCAGATACGAGGCTTACATGGTGCACATCTACCAATAAACGGCATCAAACTCAGACAACTGATAGATCGAGATTTGGTGGAAATTAGACCTTCTTGGCAAAAATGCAAAAATCAGCCTGAACAAGGATGATATTTTGAGCCTGGAAGAATTCTCCTGCATTATTAATATGGGATCCAGTGATTGGCAGCTGGCTCCACTCGGATTAGGTATGACTCTAAGACATCCATGTGGTTCCCATGCCGTGATTCAGGGCGCCCGCCACAATGTTTCACCGAGCGGCCGCCATCCGGGATATTCCTCCGAGAGACAAAACGTGCGCTATCAAACGAAACGAGTCGGCTTATATCTGTATCACATAGGGAAATGAGATTGATACTACTTCGGTAAATCAAAGTTAAACGTGATATGTGATATGTGGTTCAAGTGCTTATCCAGTTGACTCCCGGTGATTGGATCGAGGGAAATTAAAATCAATAGTCGTAAATGTTCGTGTTACTGCGAAAGATTAGTAGATGTCACAAATTGGACAAGAGTGGACCATACAAATTCTTTGCCAAACCATCAAGCTTGACAGCCCCAATTTCTACCCAAACACTAACACTCCCGGCACGAACGGGAAAAACACCATAGCCCCATCGGTTAATAACCACGACAGCATCGTGATGCGCGAGGATATCGATCCACTTCTGGCCCCTGCACGACCGGCCAATGAACATCCGCTTCTTGCTGGATCCTGCATTGCTAACGATGCACGCGAGACCGGAGGAACGCTCAGTTCCACTGCGCACAAATCCTGGGACTTATCAGCGTAGCCCTAGATCAAGGAGCCGGGACACGAACCGATGCAGTTTGGTTGGTCGAAATAGTCTTTTTGTTTTCCGTGGGCGTACAGCTTGCGTGCTTGTGCGAGGATGGGGAGATTGCCGCTACATGATGGTGTCATTGGATCCGGCACATTGGCTCGTATTCCGTAGAGGTCACCGTAGAATAGACAGGGCGTCCCTCCCTGCCGGAGTAGAATTAGTGCGTAGGCGGATTCTTTGAAATTGGAGGCGACTGGGGTCTGCGGAGATTAGTATATTGCCAATAATAGCCATTATTGATCGGTTACTTGCCTCTAGCATCTGTCCTGGTTGCTGTTGGGATGACGCGATTAGTGCTGGCTATAATCAATCGAGGAAGTAACTTCTTACCGTATCATGGTTGGCAACGATTGTCTTTACAGCTTGAATCAGCATTGTATTCGAACCCCTCAATAAGGGCACTTACCACGGCATGGTCCGGCCTAGCCTGTACCAATGTATTCTCGAAGATACCCCGGAGGTCTGCACCCCGAGTATGTGAGACCTTGGAAAACTTTTCCAATAGTGGCACATCATAAGCCGCGATAGTGTTTCCTGTATCATCCAGGTATTTCAGCAGTGCACGAAGATCCCCCGTCCAATATTCCCCAATCACAAAGAAGTCCCGATTCGAGTTCTTCTGAACATGAGCCAGAAAGTCTCTTTGAAAGCCCGTTGAGATATGCTTCGCGGCATCTAGTCTCATACCGCAGAGGCCCAGCTCCCCAGTTATCCATGTGCCCCAGTGAAACAGGTCATCCCGGACCTCCGGATGCGAGTGATCTAGATCAGCGAACATGAGATAGTCATAGTTCCCATTCTCTGTTGAGACATCCGCTGCCCAGTCCTTTCCCTCGGAGTGGATCTTGAAGATAGCCTGTTCCTTTTTCTTGTCATCCCAGTCGACGCCAGTGAAATGCTGCCAGCGGTATTTCAGGGCGCTGTGAATATTTCCACGACCGGCAAAGTCAAATCCCACCCAGCCATCAATTTCCACTGGCTTTGAAATATTGATGGTTCGTTCTATTACCATCAGTCTAGCCCACTGTGATCAGAAAGGGAAAACTTACGCTTAGAATCCACTTTGATGGCCTGGAAGCTCTCAGGAAAATCCGCCCCGGCCTTATGATTCAGGACAGCATCCCAGATAATCCCCATACCCAAAGCCCTCGCCTCGGAAATAAGATCCTCGAGTTCTTTCCGGGTACCCCATTTTGTAGACACAGCGCCCTTCTGATCGAATTCGCCGAGGTCATAAAGGTCATATATGTCATATCCATTCCCTGATGGGTCCATCCCCTTGCAGCCAGGTGGAAGCCATATCTCATCAACGCCGATCGCTTTAAATTCGGGCAAGGCTAGCCTCAGACGTTTCCAGTGCTGTCGATCAGCAGGAACGTGCCATTCAAATGCCTGGAGGATCAATTGATTTGAATTTCGTGGGCCTAATGCATAAGGCACCACATTCCTTGCTCCCTTCTCTGTAGGCTGTTAGACAAGTCGGCAGTACCGATGGGGCGACTTACCGGTTTTAGTCGAGCATGGGGCCGTCTTCCGGGGGAAGCCGCAGCATAACAGATCCATTTGAAATCAGTAATAGTAAATGATGGTAATTGGGGGCTCAGTTGTTGGTGAAATAGCCTTGGATTAGGAAGGGTGCCCGGGTGAGAGGTTGCAGTGATTGGCGGGAGCATTCAAATTCCGTTATTCGGGTTCCTGTTCACTTCCAAAAATGAGATCAAATTACAAGGCCCCTTTTCAAGATCTTTGTCTCATTGTTGTCTCGTTATTCTATGTCCAGTTCGTGGTAGAGACAGTTGAGTGGAGCTTGAAAATTTCAATTGCGGGTCGGGCATTTCACGTAAAATACTCTCGTACCAACAGTTTCGGAAGATGTCTGCCAGTTGAAGAGCCCAGAAGGGTCAGAAATATGTACATTGACCTAGCTAAACAAAACCGATAAAAATTATGCAGTAACCTTGGAAGACATAGGTGGGATATGGAAACAAGTTGTACACCCGAGAACACAAGGCAACAAAAAAAGAAAAACGGCTTGGCTTCGCCTCATACAAAAACAAGCATACTCATTACCAGACACACAGCAGGCCACAAAGCCCAGCTCAGAAGGCTCCCACCAGCACCAGAAGACTGAGTGGAGGTGTGACCAGTCTTAACATCTTGATACGTAAAGTTCGCCGCAGAGTATCCGCACAGCCCACTCCCCTCCATCAGCGACGTAGGGAAGAATACTCTCGGCAGACCCGCATCCATCTCAGCAGTGAGCTGACCAGCACCGTCAACCATGTAGGTCTTGCACTCCAGCATCTCGGTCACATTGACTCCGGCGTTATAGCTGACCTTGAGGTCGACTGTGTATGAATTCGCATTGCTGCTACCCTGGTTGGAGAGGAGCATGAGAACTTGTCGCCCTTCGGTGCCCTTTCTGAAAGCGAGTGCGCTTCCACTCTGGTAGATGTTGGCGGTCGACTGGTCCACGTAGCTGCTGTCGATCGCGATGGCGTGTTTGCGGACCTTGTTCAGCGTCGCGATGAGGCTGTACAACTCTGTTGTGTTGTCGTAGCCTGATAGCCACAGTGCCTGTCGATTCGCCGGTTGTCCATCGCCCTTGAGGTGCTGTTCTTGGCCCTGGTAAATGAAGGGAACGCCGTCGAAAAGCATGGTGAAGGTAATCACGTTCTTTGCAAGCTATTCGGACGTATATTGGTTAGTATTTGTTGAAGGGGTAGGTCTGTGGTTTACTTACAGCCATGTCGTCGACGAAGCTAGGGAAGCGCTCGACATCGTGATTCTCGGAGAACGAAACCATCTGCGTGACGTCTGAGCAAGTCGCTTTCATATTGTCAACCGCTAATGGAAGTGTGTGTAGGATGCCCTTGGTGAAGGTCTCCAGCATGGCATAGTAGATTGGGTAGTTGGGAAGACTGCCAATGTAATTATTCTTGTAGTCGCAGACAATGTCGATACTGCTCTCCATAACCTCGCCAGTCATGAAGACGCCGAGGTCATCTTGGTAGTTCTTCAGGAAAGAGGGTGTGACACTCTTGGCGGCGTCAATGCGCAGTCCATCGATAGAATACTTGCTCATGGTGCTTGTAGTCCAGTTGATTAGCAGCGATTGAACGTCATCATGCTCAGTGAACAGGTCAGGCAATGCGACAGTGTCATCACCTGTATTGCAAAGCTGTGCCATAGTGTAATTGCCCCAATTGGTGAGATTGCAGTAAGGGTGGAAGTAGTCGGCGTTATTGAATGGCGTGAAAATAGAGTAGTCGATGCTCGTTGCTGGATTGCTTCCATTTGTGATATAGGCCATGTTGTTGATGACCGTATCCATCATCAGGTACATTCCGCGATCGTGCACCGCCTTACTTAGATCCAGCAAGTCTTGTTCCGTGCCGAAGTGGTCGTTGAGGTTGTACAGGTTCAGAGGCCAGTATCCGTGGTAAGCCTCGCCGTAGGATACGTGCCCAGCGAGGTTCTCGATAATGGGAGATATCATGATTGCGTCAAATCCCATGCCTTGGATATAGTCGAGACTTTTGATTGTGCCTTGCCATGTGCCTCCACAGTAGAGACCCGCGCTCGTATTGCAGGGCGCTATCGTTGACATGTCTGTGCGAGCAAAGCGATCCGTCATTGTTTGATAGACTGTCCTTGACTTCCATTCCTCTATGCTCGCGGCAGAAGCTATGTTGAGTATGGTTGACGCACCCAGGAGCGCCTGGGCTAGGTTGTTGATGAATGTTGATGGTCGCATGTTGACTCGCGTGCGCCTCGACGCGCCGAAGTTGAATCAGGTTCACGAAGGAACGTCGACAGAAAAGTGTAAGCGATTGGAAAACGAGTGGACAGGCAGTGATGGCCCAATTGGAATGTATTAAACGAGTGACACAAAGACAAGCATTGTCATTAAATTGGTGATTAAGTGAAGGTATTGATCAGACAAGGAAAGGAGAGGAAAAGAAAGAGTTCCTTGGAACCAAAGTGTGAAGCGAGGGGTTCGGCGACTCCAGGCTCCAGGGCTGGGGCGAACGGGGAAACATCCGCTCTAGTCTAGTTATGTGCTAGGTTAAGGTATTGTGACGATCCCTGGCCCACGGGCAATTCCTGCAGAATAAGAGTTATTCAAATCCCAGGTTCCCTCACACACTTTTTCAATGTTACCCTATCAAAGCCACAGCGCAACTCGGGCTAGCCCATCGTTTTTACTTCTGCTCGTTGGGGTGATTCATTACAAGCTTCTGCCAATGTCAAGGCGGTGATTTGCCTCGGTAGAAGCGTTCCGGGGCTCAGTCTTCTCAAAATAAACCGTGCCATGATTCAAAGCCGAGGATTCTCCAGCACTTGAGTGGAGAGATATAAACAGTTGGGGTGAAGAAACTCGGTGGAGTGTGAAAACCGACCGGCGGTGCAAATGAATACTAGTGGAATTGATGGAATGAAATAGTTTGTGGGGAATATTCGTTCTCATTGAGCTTGATTCGAGAGCACTTGAGCAGAATTCCTGGCTGTCCTCAGGTGGTGACGAGAGCAGCATTTGCTTCGAGAAATCAGTGGCTGAGACATAATTCCGCGAATTTCCGGCCCAACTGGTGACACTTTGCACAGTCATATGGAGTGAACTCTCCCAAAGCCCAAAAGGGTCAAATCCCGAGACAAGCCGCCAAGGACGTCGAAGACTGGATCATGCCTAAATATTGATCTGAATCAGGGCACAAGCCCTGATTCAGTGAACGGATGAAGTCCGGTTGAATAGATCTGCGGACTACGGTGAACTGTCAGTGCAGCGGCAGTGATTTTTCACGAACGAAAGATAAAAAAAAACTTAAAAGGCCATGTACATTGAGGTGCCTGAGCACCAGTCATAATCTGTGACTGATATGAAAAGCAAGCTACCGTAGATAATCGGATAATTGACTTGTCTGATTTGACCTGACTTCCCATAATAAGGCAGCCCCCAGGCTGAAATGTAAAATATCTGTTCGCTTCACTCTTGCCCAACTTATAGGCTACAATGCCGCTCCTCGCAAGCAAAACTGGAACCTGTGCCTGGAGGAAGTGAGCGGAACAGACCGTTATCTTGGCAGTTGAGTGCCTTGGTACGGCCGTAGGTGCCTGGCGCAGGGTTTTACCCGAGAAACATCTCTCCACCCGTCTAACTATGTATGGATGTGTAATCCATAATCCATTAAATGCCTGACCCACGTTTCACCAGTTTCCACATACGAAACATTTCGAGAAGGTTTCGTCGAGGTTTCGTATTTACATGTATTGAAATTACATGGTGGGTCTGATCTGCTCTTGGCGAGTGGGGAGGTTTCACCCGTTGTACGAGCAATCGGCCCAATCGGATCCCGGCATTTAAAATGGACACGATGCCGAAGCTTTGCTACGGTGCCATCCCGAACCCGTAATTTCAGGGCCCGAACGACCGGGACTATCGTGGAGACATCACAATGTTCTCGAAAAAGGAGGGATTTGCTGTATCACAAGGATAAGCTTCATCTTCCAGTTTTATAGAGTTGATCATTTCCTTCGTCTAGTCTTGGTCAATACTGGGTTCTTGTCCTCCAGTTCTTAATTGTGTATACCCAGGTGCCGAATTATGGGAGACTATGGTGAAACGTCAAACTGCCCAACCTGAGATGGAGTTTTGATTCCAAGGTCTCACTCTGAGAAATGACTAAAAATGACTAAAAGTTTCCCGGTTATCCTTGTGTATTCTGCCCGTATTGTGGTATATCCATTTGCTGTAAACATCCTGGGTACTAAAAGTGGGTCAGTGAAATGTCTACCAGCAAATCTCAATGCATCGGTCGCTATCTTCGAATGAGAATTAAAAATTAGCACGCACTACCGAATATTCGAATAAATAGTTCAAAATAGAAAAAAAAAAATAGGTTGAACCGAGAAACGTGGTTGATACCAGACTCCAATACAGAAGATGGGTCCCTTTACTTACGGCCTGGGAGAATGTTTCTTGGATGAGCAAAGACAACCCACCCTGCTGCTTCGCATATCGTACCCAAATGTAGAATCTAATGCATTCCATAAACGAGGTGTAAGATCTTGGCTGTCAGCCATGAAAATAACCGGATCACTGTGATCCATGGAAAGTTCATCCAGATTCACCTCGTATAGGGCTGAGGCTGAGGCCGGAGTACACCGGGCATGTAGTGCTCCACCGACCTCAAGATTCTTACAGATACCGAGTGCAATCTATGTCTGTGCAAATGCCAAGGCAGAATATCCAAATTAGTTTTGCTGGTGTCTCAATTGTATGTCGAGAATAGAAACACCGACCAGTCTAGCTTCGTGAAGGCACCAGTACCGCACGCCACTAAATGCACTGTTTCTCTCACAGGATGTGATCCTATCGTTTCTTTTTGACCATTCCCTTCTTTCACTTCTCCTCCGCAACCATCCTCCAACCTTTCCATTTCCCATTCTTCTCCTTTGGCTTATCGGCGCTCACAGTTGCTGATCGCCGTCCATTCGTTTTCGAAACCTATCCTCACTTTCTCGCCTCTCCCCCATCCTCCTACGATACCCCGTGTTTATTTGCGCCCATATCTTATCCATGAATTCATAATTCATCCACATTGCGTTATTTGAAGCGATCCTTTGGATTTTCAGAGGTTCTGGAGCTATCACCACCGCCACCATGCGGCGCTGGCTCTCACTCGGACTCATCGCACTTTTTGCGAAAAGCGCAACGTGCTGGCCTTACGATGAGGCCTTGGTGGATTACAATTTGAATGAAAACAAAACGGCCACAGACCCTGCTCACTACTGGGGATCATGGCCCGACCATGATGGCGACTACTTCCCTTCGCCGACTAACTGGCGTTTCCCGTTCTACACCATCTTCTTGGATCGCTTCGTCAACGGCGACCCCACAAATGACAACATCAACGGCACATTGTTTGAGCATGACTTGAGCTCTAACCAGATGCGCCACGGTGGTGATGTGGCAGGTTTGGTCGACACATTGGACTACTTGCAGGGAATGGGTATCAAGGTATGTCTCTAGCTTCCGCCCCACAATGCGCATGCTAACCACGTGTAGGGTATTTACCTTGCAGGAACTTCTCTGATGAATCAACCTTGGGGCTTCGATGGATACTCGGCCCTCGATACAACTCTGCTAGATCAACATTATGGCACTATTCAGGTTTGGCGCAATGCCATCACTGAAATCCACAAGCGGGGGATGTATGTTGTGTTCGACAATACAATTGCGACGTAAGTTCTGCTCACTGCTCCTTTCTCCTGTTTTGTGACTCGTCACAATGCGATCCATTTAATGGAAATAGCTAACATCGTCTTATCCAGCCTCGGTGACCTGATCGGCTTCGACGGATATCTCAACGACACGGCCCCCTTCACAGAGAAGGAACATAAAACAAGCTGGAAAAGCGCTCGCCGCTATGTCGATTTTGACATCGGTCAGAACTACAATGCGACCTGCGACTATCCTCGGTTCTGGTACGAAGACGGATTCCCTGTCAACGAATCTCAGACCGCCGAACTAGTCGGATGCTATGACAGCGACTTTGACCAGTACGGTGATATCGAGGCCTTCGGTGTGTTCCCGGATTGGAAGCGTGAATTAGCCAAGTTCGCCTCCGTGCAAGATCGTCTGCGAGAATGGTATACCCCCGTTCGCGAAAGACTGATCCGTCACTCCTGCATGATCATCGCTTCCTTGGATATTGATGGTTTCCGATACGATAAAGCCACCCAGTCCACCGTGGATGCGCTTGCTGATATGTCTTCTGCCTATCGCCAGTGCGCGCGCGATGTGGGAAAGGAAAACTTCTTCATCTCCGGTGAAATTACTGGTGGCAATACGTTTGGCTCTGTCTATCTAGGCCGCGGCAAACAGCAGAATCAGTGGTTTGACAACCCTGTGGAAGCGATGGATGCGACAAATGCTACCGATTCGCAAATGTACCTCCGTGAGGTTGGCAAGGAAGCCATCGATGGTGCGGCCTTCCACTACTCAACATATCGTGCGTTGACTCGATTCCTGGGTATGGATGGAAATCTGAAAGCCGGCTATGATGTGCCAGTGGATTTTGCTGACGCTTGGAATGAGATGCTCGTTTCCAATGATTTTGTCAACGCCAACACTGGCAAGTTCGACCCCCGACATATGTACGGGGCCACTAACCAGGACGTCTTCCGTTGGCCCGCTGTTAAGTGGGGTGTGGAGAGACAGCTTCTCGCCAACTACGTGACTACTTTGCTTCTCCCGGGAATCCCTCTCCTTCTTTGGGGTGAAGAGCAGGCTTTCTACATTCTGGATGCAACTGCAGAGAATTACATCTATGGAAGACAGTCTGTTTCGCCTTCGAATGCATGGCAAGCACACGGCTGCTTTGCTCTTAATTCATCGCAGTACTACCGCTGGCCAATTGAGGCTGGCCGTGAAGGATGTAATGACGAGACAGCTTCCTACGACCATCGCGATCCCAGTCACCCAGTCCGGAACATTGTCAAGCACATGTATCAACTGCGTCAGGAGTTCCCCGTTTTGAATGATGGATACACCCTCCAACCCTTGTCCAATCAAACCTGGAATGAGACATACCCTGGTTCCGCCGGTGTCAACACAACGACTGGTATGTGGTCGGTTCTTCGCGACATAAACTCTGACGCACAAGACCTAAGACCCCACGGCAACAACCAATCCCTCGCCAATCAACCCGTCTGGCTGGTTTATCAAAATGTCAACTCTTCATGGCCCTACGATTTCAACTGCTCGTCCAACGATACAGGTCTTATCGCCCCATTTGACACTGGAACCACGGTGAAGAACCTTTTCTACCCTCATGATGAGATCACATTAATCGATGGTCCTAAAGCTCTTGGCTTGGCCGGGTCAACCAAACTTAGCGGCTGTGTTCCCCATCTGCACTTGGAACGTTATGAATTCCGTGCATATGTTCCTATCGAAAATTGGGTTGGTCCAGCTCCCATGATCACCAAGTTCACACCTGGCCACGATTATCCGCTTCGGTCGACCGTCAAACCCAATCTCCCCGAGAACGTGACCATCGAACTGTACTTCTCCGAGGCCATGCAATGTGACTCTGTCTCCAAGAGTCTGACCTTCAATTCTTCGACTGAAATTGGCCAGTCCCCAATTTTGGACGGCGATTCTGTGAAATGTTCTGCAGTCCCTGTTTCCAATGTCTCATGGAGTGGTCAAATTCCTAGTACCTGGAAGTGGTCAGCAAATCTCACCAACGTTTACAACGGAGTCCACCGATTGAACTTCAATAATATCACCAACTACCATAAGAACGCGTCCACAAATTCGAACGACCACTTCCTGTTCCGAATTGGTCAGATCGATAACCCCATGATCTTCAGTGCTGCCAACTACTCCATCAGTTTGCTCCATGAAAACGAAGGCAACAACACCCTCTTCATTCAGCACCACGCTGCTGGCGCTGACAAGTACCGGTACTCGACAAACTGGGGAACCACCTTCTCCAACTGGATGACCTACAAGGGTGGTAACGATACCATCGAGCGATTGCCCTGGTCCGGAACCAAGAAGCAAGAGTGGAAGGGCGATCATATCCGTGTTGAGTACTGGAGCCGATTGACCGGCAGTAGTGACTACAAGCAAGAGGGCGACGTCGGCTGGGACACGAACACCCAGCGCCGCTTCCCACACGTCTTCTTCAACGGTCCATACAACGAGTACGGATACGATGGTGGTCTGGAAAATGCCATGAAGCTGGACGAGCAAGATGGAAACTGGAAATACCACTTCACCTCCGAGTGGCCAGCCGTCGGACAGCTTAACATTTGGGGAATCAACCCTGATGGACAGCCCGACCAGTCTTGGGTTCTTGGTGATATCGATTATGACCATGTGTTGGACCGCATGCCGCCATCTTCCCTTTCTGCTACGCTGATCAACATCACCAAATTGCCTGATTATGGACATCTCTCATGGGAGATCAACGTCAACGACGCCACTCAGCGTTACCACCTTGTCGCTGTCGGAAGTCAGAAAATCCAGATCGCCATGTACGTTCTCTTTTGGCTCGTACCGATCATAAGTGGTTCTGCCTGCGTCTACATCTTCATGAAGTCATTCTACAAGGTGAAGTTCAATGAAGTCGGTATCAGCGAAAAGCGCAGTTTGGCTCCGATGGTCCTACTGAGGAAATTCAAAATGTCCCACAACTCCGACGAGGAGAGTAACCACGGGTTCCTGCGACGTGTAGCCAAGTCAGACTTCATGCAAAGCACTACCGCCCTGGCAGGTGCAGAGAAGCGCCGGACAGTCCTCATCGCGACCATGGAATACGACATTTCCGATTGGGCAATCAAGATCAAGATCGGTGGTCTTGGTGTCATGGCACAGCTGATGGGCAAGACTCTAGGTCACCAAGATCTTATCTGGGTTGTGCCTTGCGTTGGTGGTGTTGACTACCCGGTGGACCAGGTCGCTGAACCGATGACCGTGAAGATCCTGGGCAAGGAGTACAAGGTCGAAGTCCAATACCACAAGCTGAACAATATCACCTATGTGCTCCTTGACGCACCTGTCTTCCGCCAGCAGTCCAAGTCTGAGCCTTATCCCGCTCGCATGGACGATCTGGACAGTGCTATCTACTATTCCGCTTGGAACCAGTGTATCGCTGAGGCGATCAAGCGTTTCCCTATTGATCTCTACCATATCAACGATTACCACGGCTCCCTCGCCCCTCTTTACCTTCTTCCCGATACCATTCCCGCTTGTCTGTCGCTTCACAATGCCGAGTTCCAAGGTCTCTGGCCCATGCGTACAATGAAGGAGCGCCGTGAAGTCTGCTCAGTTTTTAACCTCGATGAGGAGACTGCTCGCCGATACATCCAATTCGGTGAGGTCTTCAACCTTCTCCACGCTGGTGCTAGTTATCTTCGTGTTCACCAGCAGGGGTTCGGTGCCGTGGGTGTGTCCAAGAAATACGGCAAGCGATCCTATGCTCGTTACCCGATTTTCTGGGGTCTTCGTAGGGTCGGCAATTTGCCTAACCCCGATCCCGATGATGTTGGTGAATGGACCAAGCAGCCTACCAAGGACACTGATATCACTGTCGATGCCGAGTACGAGGCCGGTCGTGCCGACCTCAAGAGACAAGCACAGGAGTGGGCAGGCCTTGAGCAAAACCCCGATGCCGATCTCCTGGTCTTTGTCGGTCGTTGGTCCATGCAGAAGGGTGTGGATTTGATCGCCGACGCCATGCCCGCTGTCCTGGAGGCTCGTCCTAATGTGCAACTGATCTGTATTGGACCTGTCATTGATCTTTACGGAAAGTTCGCTGCCCTTAAGCTCGGTCGCATGATGGAGGTTTACCCTGGTCGCGTATGCTCCAAGCCTGTATTCACTGCTCTCCCGCCATTCATCTTCTCTGGTGCTGAATTCGCACTTATCCCCTCCCGTGACGAGCCCTTCGGACTTGTCGCTGTTGAGTTTGGTCGTAAGGGTGCACTGGGTATTGGAGCGCGTGTCGGTGGTCTCGGTCAGATGCCTGGCTGGTGGTACAATGTCGAGTCGACATCCACATCCCATCTTCTGGTCCAGTTCAAATTGGCTATCGATGCAGCTCTCAACTCCAAGACAGAGACTCGTGCTATCATGCGCGCTCGCTCTGCCAAGCAGCGTTTCCCTGTGGCGCAATGGGTAGAGGACCTTGAGATCCTGCAATCTGCATCCATCGATGCCCACAACCGTGGTCTCACTAAGGCTCATGGTACAAACCGTCAGCCGTCCTCTGGAACAAGCACTCCCGGTGGTACCATCCGAGGCTCTAATATGATGTTGGGCGCATTGCCTTCTCCCGGAATGCACTCTTCGTTCCCGCATTCCAGAGATAGCAGCTACTCCAGCTTTAACCAGGTTAGTGACCTGGGCTCACCTAAGCGACCCGTGTTCCCCCAGAATGACGGTGCCGGCGACACCGAAAAGCCTAAGTCTGGCCTGAGTCGCTCCCTGTCACTCGGTATGCGTGTTGGTCCCGGCCACGGCAGTCGTCGTGGTCGTCGCGACCCTAGCGGTGCTGATTCTCAGGAATCTAGCAGCAACAGCGATGCCGAGGCCATCGCAGAAGAAAGCAGCGACGAGGAGGAGTACACTCTTACTTCTGCTCAAGCAGCCGCCCAGGCAGAGGAGCAAAGACAGGCGCAGTATGCCCACCGTCATGAGCGACCCATGTCGCATTCCTCCCACGTCCGTCCCGTGAGCCAGGATTCCACACATCCCAGAATTGCTAGTGGATACATGACTCCTCTGGCAAGCCCTGGTATTCCCCCCGCTGCGGAGCAGCTTCTTCTTCCACCCCAACCCATCAACACCAACAGATTCAGCAATGGCTCTGTTCTGTCCCTGGACTCTGTTGTTGGTAACAAGAAGGACTTCCGGCTGCAGAAAGTCGACCCGTTCTTTACAGATGGCAACGGCGAATACTACCACAACTTCGAGCAGAAGCTGCGTGACCTCAACGGGTCTAACTCCGAGGGTCCTCTCTGTATTGAGGAGTACTTGATCCGAAGTGAGCAGGAGTGGTTCGACAAGTTCCGCAATGCCCGTCTGGGTCGTCACAAGTCACCCACTCCCTCTATTAACCGCTCCAGACACAACGGCTCCCCTACCTACTCGTACAATGACGAGGCAGGTGATCATATCGCGGATAGCGAAGACGACGAGACTGATGACGAGTTCCTGCTTGGAAAGGACTACGTCCCTCCTTCGGGTCTGCGTAAGTGGATGCAGATCAAGGTTGGAGACTGGCCTATCTACTCTCTCTTCCTTGCGCTGGGTCAAATCATCGCCGCGAACTCGTACCAGATTACACTGCTTACTGGTGAGGTTGGTGAGACTGCTGAGAAGCTCTACGGAATTGCTACTACCTACGCCATTACCTCTATCTGCTGGTGGTTCGTGTACCGCTACTTCAAGTCTGTCGTCTGTCTTTCAACTCCTTGGTTCTTCTACGGCATCGCCTTCCTGCTGATTGGATCAGCTCACTGGGTCGACAACTCGTTTAGCCGCGGCTGGGTCCAAAACATCGGCAGTGGATGCTATGCAGCCGCCTCATCCAGCGGTTCCATCTTCTTCGCCTCAAACTTCGGTGACGAGGGAGGTGCGCCTGTCAAAACATGGATCTTCCGCGCTTGTGTTATCCAGGGTATTCAGCAGGCATACGTGATTGCTCTCTGGTACTGGGGCTCTACTCTGAGTAAGGCTAATAGCCAAGGTCTCCTAACACCTACCAACTCGATCTCCAACACCTGGAAGATGACAGCAATCTGCTACCCGATCGCAGTCTTCCTTTTCGCTATCGGTCTCCTCCTCATCTTCGGTCTACCTGACTACTACCGCCAGAAACCCGGCAAAGTACCATCCTTCTACAAGTCTCTCTTCCGCCGGAAGATCGTGCTCTGGAACTTCGTCGCCGTCATTCTGCAAAACTTCTTCCTCAGTGCGCCATACGGCCGAAACTGGAGTTTCCTTTGGAGCTCCATCCACACACACGCGTGGGAAATCGTCATCCTCTGCGTCGTCTTCTTCGGTCTCGTATGGTGCGTCTTCCTATTCATTGTTAGTCGCTTCTCAAAGAAGCACAGCTGGTTCCTGCCCGTCTTCGCATGTGGTCTTGGTGCGCCCCGCTTCATCCAGATCTGGTGGGGTGTCTCTGGCATTGGATACTATCTTCCGTGGGTTGCAGGCGGAGCCACTAGTGGAGCGCTGGCCTCCCGTGGTATCTGGTTGTGGCTCGGTGTCCTTGATTCCATTCAGGGTCTGGGCTTCGGTATTATTCTTCTTCAGACCTTGACTCGCGTACATATGTGTTTCGCTCTTATTGCATCACAAGTACTTGGTTCGATTGCTACCATTTGTGCTCGTGCATTTGGACCGAATGCCCTTGGTCCGGGTCCTATTTCTCCTGATGTGACTAAGGGTGTGCATGCCATTGCTAATGCTTGGTTTTGGGTGGCGTTGTTCTGTCAGCTTCTCATTTGGTAAGTTCAAGTTTTGGTTAAACCGTGCATGTGGATTCCTGCTAACGATATCTTAGTGCTGGCTTCTTGCTTTTCTTCCGGAAAGAACAGCTTTCCAAACCCTAATACCTGATCTACTCGATCTTTTTCCTTTTCGTTTTTCATGTTCATGTTCAATGCTCACTCGATACGGTGTCATTCATTCTCATTCTACGGCGTTTTCATAGATGACGACTTAGAATGTCGGTCACTGTCAGAGCTTCGGCTCATAGATTCCTTTCAATGTGTCAAGTAACTACACAGCCAATATGGCTTAATTCCATGCCTAAACAGGCCCTCTTCCAATGTACTTTTCCACGAAGTCAAATCCCTCCCGCTGTAAATTCCACGTCTGGGACCCGACCCGCATCTTCATGGCGAATGTGTGCTCTTCACCCGGGACCTCTGTCATGCCACACGGTACACCCTCCTCCTGGAGTCTCTTATACAGCAATCGACTAAACTCAATAGATACCATGGTATCCGCAGCCCCGTGCACAATATACGTAGGCGGGAAATCGGCGGTGATGTTCTTCACAGGATCAACGAGCTTATATTCCGGGTCCGAGCTGCCGGCATCTCCATCTGGATAGATCTTGTTAATAACCTTTCCGGTTGAGATCTGTGTGAAGGCGAATGCGTCGCGGGGCTGCGAGAAATTCGGTCCCTTTGAGGCTCCTGTCTCTGTTTGGCCTTCGAGGGAAACAGAGCTGTCTGTTGGTATCGGGTATTCATCGTAGATCTTGTTGATGAATGATTCGGTTAGATCGGGGAGAATGGCGGCGATGTGAGGGATGGGATTTGACCAGGCGGGTTCTGAGAATGCGACGGCGCCGTAGAAATCAAGGATAGCCTTGGGTTTTCTAGGTGCATTGAAACCCTGCAAAGTATTAGTATAGGACCTCGTGTTTCCTTCCAGTGGATGCTCTTCATACCAGACTCAGAGCCAAGTGGCCACCTGACGATGTACCAAAGGCGGCGACGTTGTCCAGGTCTGCTCGGTGGTTGCCCTGTCCGGCTAGGAAAGTGTCGAGACTTCCGTCGTAGATCCAGCCCAAAAGGTCACGGATATCTTCCATTGGGCCATTGAGCAGGTTTACGCCAGGACATAGCCGGGGATTCGGGACGACGACGATCCAGCCGCGTTGGAGACAGTCTTCTATCTGGGCGAATGAGACCATGCGCGAGTGACCGAGCATGAAAGCACCGCCATGGATGTTGATCACTGGAGACCGTTAGCTCTCTGTCTTCAACTTCGCACCAATTGGTAGTCGCATGGTATCGATATGCAACGATCAATTTCATAATTCGGAGTGGTTCAAATCCATGCGGCAGAATCTCGGGAATACCCACAGACAGGAAATTTCTGGGGAGAGGACAGATCAACCTGCGGGAGGTAGATGTCCGTGGTGACTTTACTCCCATTGATCTCTTTGTAGAGCACACTGAGGGGGCTTCCGATCGACATGGTGGAATTGTTGGTGGTTCAAGTTGACATGAGCAGTTGAATATATGCGCGTCTGGTGTGGGGAACTCGGGAATTCCGAGTTCGGGATGCGGGGTGCATCGGCTGGGAGCGGATGGGAGATCCGGACTAATATTGAACCACTGGATTTGAACATGACAGCCCCCGATTTGATTCATAAATGCCATTGAACAACTTGGAGATTTTCAGGGGATAAGAGCGGTACATGACCTCAGGCTTGAGACGTCAAAGAATTCCAAAATTTTGATGTGATATGTAAACAGTAAGTTCACATCTCAATATAACAACCAAATCTATTTGGAGAATTACTGCATGATGTGGCTACCTGCGGTCTAAGTTCTAGTAGATAACGCCCTGTCATTCCAAACAGTAGGATCTATTTATTTTGTAATGCACCGCCGGCGTGGGAGAAAAACAAAAGATCAACACATGCGCAAGTCACATTTGAGTTTATACGCTCAGTTGTAAAGACCGCCGTTGGCATTGAGGCAAGCACCGGTGGTCCATCTGGCATCCTCGCTGCATAGAAAAGCAACCAGGGGAGCGATATCCTCGATCTCACCAACTCGAGGGGCAGCCGGGGTCTCCTGAATCATAGGCTCCATATCCTTGATAAATTGAGGGTCACTCTGGTACCATTGATCTACGATGATAGCCCGGGTTAGTGAAGGCCAACATTAAGCGAAAATGATGGATAATCTTACCAGTTGCGACGGGGCCGGGGTTGACACAGTTGACTGTGATTCCATGAGAGTGGCCTAATTCTTTAGCCCAAACACGCACCAGCGCCTCATTGGCGGCCTTGGTTGGTCCATATACAGTGTGGCCGGCAACGCCGAGACGAGCGGCAGCAGAGGAGATGAAGACGATACGGCCGCCACGGGGCAGATGAGGTAGAGCTTCCTTGGTCAAGAAGATGGGGCCACGGACATTGCAGTCGAAGTGAGTAGTATAGAGATCGAGAGAGGTGTCAACCAAGTTAGCCTCCAAGCCAAGAGCGGCACTTTGTCGTGTTAGCAGATATCCTCTGACTGATGCTGGTAGGATGCTCACTTGTGGACGATAATCTCAATTTTCCCAGTCTCGCTGATCTTCAATGCCGCCTCAATCAACTTTGGGATCTCGGCGAGTTCCATTACGCTCGCCTTGCAGAGAATGACTTTTGTGCCAATCTTGGTGATCTGGTCGACCACCTCTTGGGCTCTGGCCTTGCTACTCTCGGAAACATAGTTGACGACAACATTAGCATCTCGCTTGGCCAGCTGAATAGCAATGCCAGCACCGATACCCCTAGGAACACATCAGTCGCAAGAATTGTACATTCGAATTGTCCATTTGCATCTTACCGAGAGGAGCCAGTGACGATTGCAGTCTTTCTCTTGAGGGAGATTCCGGTAAAGTCAGACATGTTTAATATTTGAGTCAACTGGTGTGAGAAGAGTTCAACTTCATTGAAATCTTGAAATTCGCAAATAAGTGAGATGTTTCTGCACCACGCGAGTTGGATCTCTTATTTATAAATCTATGTCGATAGCGATAACGTAGTGTTTTCTACCCCTCCAACCCCTCCATGGGGCCCCTCCTCCAGGTTTGGACCTGTGCGTGTTCCAAGGAACGGCAATTGTGTAACTCCTAGAGAATAACTATCTAACTGGGATTGTATCCGAGCTAGGAAACCGATTCCAAGGTTATCTCACGCGACTATCTGCGTATCGCTGCACATGTGGATTATCACCGTTCTCGCCTTCCTATTTAGGTAACATAGGCAACCTTGTGAAAGTCCCCGCGATTTCCCCATTCCAAGTGGAGTTAGGTAGTGGAACTATCGGAACCACTTCTGATTACATTTCAACGCCTCCTGACTTTTTATTACGTTATGAACAGGCAAAGTTTATTTACGATCATTGATCCGTTAGTTGATTTTAGGGGGGAGCCAGCCATTCAAATGTTTGGCAGTCAACTGGTTTTGTCTGCTGTGAGAAATTTCCACTCGACGATAACAAAGTAAAACAATAGCATTGACTCGCCGTAAAGGAAACCCGGGTAGTCTGCATGAGACTAGGCGCGCGGAGCTTAATCGCTTGAAGGTTCAATTGTATACGACATCTGGAACGAGAAGATACGGATGTGATTGTATATAAATTCCACAACAGAACCTAATTTCGCTCTCTTTCCAAGGTTCTATCCTGTATATTGAATGTAAGCATGGTTCTTTTTCAAACAGCACCCAACTCCAGGGCTGGTCTGCAATGGGCCTAAGGGTAGGAAATGACACATGTGCATGCGAAAAACGCTTATTCATACTCAATAATTACACAAAATTTCTAAAAACTTGCAATGGCATCATAGATAATCTTCTCGACCTTATCAGAGCACTCAAGGATCTTGGCGTCTGGTTTCGTATTAGCTTTGGCCAGGCTGCATGGCAGACGTTTGGAACATGCTTACCTCCATAAGGCAGTATTTGAGAGGCAATAATTGCTCCTATGCCATTCGCTGGATCGGCAAACCAAAACAGATTTGCCGCTCCCTCCCATGAACCCGAGCCAGGTGCTCTGCCAGTCGCACTCTTTGTGTGAGATAACGAGAACGACAAACCCCATCCTTCCGTTAAGTCATCCGCACATGGCACTAAAGGACAGGGATTTGCAAGCTCGGGTTTACCCGAAGTTGTTTTCTCGTTGCAGTAGCGAGGAATGGTGGGTATTTGGTCGGTGAACATTTCTAAGCACGTCAGACCATTGTAAGGGCCGTAGGGGGGAAACATCATTTACCTTTAACAGTCTCAGGTTTGAGAATTCGAGCCCCAGTATTGGGACTAAGACCACCATTCAGCATTGTAGCGATAATACCTATCATCTTTGTGAGCACAGGTTAATTGGTTTCCATCAAAGGTCACTTACGGCAATACTCAATTGGTTTACCAAAGCAACCAGCGCCTCCCATACAGAAAGTGCCTTCTTGGGGCCCATCTTGTAGAAGGGGGTACCTATAGAGATGATCCCTAACACTCAAAGTACCATCAGGGGCACGGGCATGCATAGAAGCCAATGCGGCTTTCATGTCATCCCCTGGGAAGAAGGTGATATTGTGAATATCCAGCGGGTCGAAAATGAACTTTCGGAAGTAGTCATGAAGTGATAGATGTGAGGCTCTCTCCACTATCGTCCCTACCCAGTCCATACTAGTGCCGTACTGGAACTTTGTCCCAGGCTGGTTCACAAGCGGACTATGAAGAACGTCCTTTGGATTCCCAGAGAAATCGTCGATGCCGATAGGTCGTGACCAATCTAGAAGTTTGAGGTCTTCAAAAGAATAGCCGAATCCCGCTGCAAGCAAGATTAGTCAAGCGCCGAAGATAACAATGCCAAACGATTGGAATTTACCGGTATGGTTGAGGAGCATTCGAAGGGTAATTTTTCTTTTTTTCTCATCCAGGCGGAAACCACCAGCTTCCTGACGTTCAAGAACTTTCACAGCCTTCAAATCCGGTGCAAAAGACTCAAGTTGCTCACTGTCGTCCAACGCGAGAATACCCTGCTCGACCAGCTGCATACATGCGATACTCGTGATCAGCTTTGTGCAGGATGCCAGCCACAACACCGTGTCCGTGGTCATTGGGGAAGGTTCATCCAGCCGTCTCCGTCCCGAGGCATGATGAAAAATAATTTCGCCTTTTCTGTCAACTGCACAGTACACAAACCCAGGGATCTGCGGGGTTGGTCCTTCAGTATAGCTATCCATTACATCACGAGCAGCAGAGTAAGCCGCCGCGGAGATCTTTGAAGTCATAAGAATGGAATTGACAAGTGTTCTGGGAAAAATCTTCCTCGATTTCTGACTGAGGGATTTTTTAGAATATCTCGAAGTTTCATAAATGTATCCAGGTTGTATATAGTCTGACCGAGATAACCACGTATATTACCAAATCCAATTCATTTTCCCCGTGGGGGTGATTCCGGTCCACGGGTGGTTTTGACTTCGGGGCAAAGATCGGAAATGGTCAATCCCACTTAGGAAGGTGAATTATCACTCATCGGTGGAGGATAATTTTAAAGTGCCAAATGAGGCTATTATTTGGAAATCTGGAAGACTCAGAGATGTGACGATAATGAGAGATTTTCGTGTTTTAGAGGACATTTTGAAGGTCGTTGCAGAGGCGCGGACATAACGTCAAGTGCTTAGACCGCTAGAATAATATCAAATTATTTATCGGCGACTCGAATCATACATGTACAATCATAGGTACATATCAAATGGGAACTACAATGTATGAAGATGGCATTTCTTATACTAATGAAAAGTGCGCTCAACCTCACTCTGTACCATGGAAAATCACAGCCGTAGCAGATACTTCAGCACGCATATTAGGTACAACAATTTCCTTCACCACAACAGTCGTCCATGTAGGTGTATGCCCCGGAAACTTCTTTCGGAACACCTGCATCATCGTCGCTTCATCAGCAGTATCAACCAGGTAGGCGATCAAGTTGTAAGCTTGGCCGAGGCCCAGTGTCGCGCCCGCGTGCTTCAGTGCAGCATCGAGACAATTGAATATGGCTTCGAATTCACTCTCTACTGAGCCATTGATCAACTTTCCGGTCTCAATGTCGAGACCGATGTGACCGGTGGTTTGGACTAGAGAGGTTGTAGGAGACAAGGAGATGGTTGCGGTGGTTGCGAGAGAAGATGGTTTAAGACAATCGCCCACTGGCCCGGGCAAATTTTTATAGGTGACAGATGGCATACTCTTCAAGATGCGTAGATGAGTACTCATTTAGAATTCCTTGTATAGATTAGGAAGAGATACGTACGTTTGAACACTTGAGTTGTTGTTGTATAATTCCAAACTTTGTTATGCGGTAGATGGGCTTTTACGAGAGACTGGAAAATGTGGACTTAAATGTGACTCAAACGGTTAAATATGCGTATTGAAGTAGTCGAATCTTGGAAATTCTCGAATTGTCGAGTATGATCCTTTAATGACATGCAATATCTCTCCCTCCATGGACTATCTCACCTACCGCTTGTAGTAATTTTCTCCAATCGTAGTCCCACTTTAATTCGTATCAGTTCCGGCCTCATAATCCCGACCTCGGGAATGAGTATAAAGCTCCCCAGACACAGAACCGAACTGTACAATTTCAAATTTCAGCATTATCCGCCATTCAAATATCACAAAATTATCATTATGTCAACAAAGAAGACAACCCAGGATGGATATTCTTGGACCGATGCTACAGGAGTTCGACCAGGCGGTCTTCGATGTAGGGGCGTTGTGGAGCCCAGTGAAAGGAGAACAGCACCTGCTGGTTACATTTATGACGCGATTGTCATCGGAGCAGGTTACGCTGGACTAATAGCGGCTCGTGAGATGACTGACCGAGGTGGGTGGAGATATCCCGGCCCTTCAAAATACTAGTATTTCATGGCTAATTTGTGTCAGGTCTGTCTGTTCTCATGCTGGAAGCCCGCGACCGGGTCGGTGGTCGTACATACACCACTGAAGAGGATGGTAAGTTCACCATTGAGAAGTGCAGTGCATGGCTAATACCTAGTTTAAGGTATTCTATACGAAATGGGAGGCACCTGGGTTACCCACCACATGGCCTTCCTCTTCAAAGAAATGATCCGGTATGGAATGGATCAAGAACTGATTCTTACCCATCACAGCGGCTATGAAAATGATTACTATACAATGGATGTTCCAGGTATGATGATACTTTTGGTGTCAGGCGACCAGACTGCTTATTACTTTAACTAGGCGCAACCCCTCGGAAGCTCTCTCACGAGGAAGCCGGAAAGATCGCCGGACGTGGATGGGGCATTTTTGTCAATGTCGATGGCGAGAACTGCCGGAAAATCTGCCCACTTCCTCATGCCCAGTTGGAGAATATCCTGACCGACAGAAAGGAGGTCGAGCGTTTTGACAAGATTTCCTGCCGGCAACGCTTTGAGGAGATCAAACATCTACTTACAACAGAAGAGGCTGGAGTTCTAGTTGCTTTGCTGCTGCATATCTCGGGTGGAACGTTGGAGAACTCCAGCTTGTGGGACATGATACGCTCCCATGCGCTCATGTCGTATAATTCCGATAATTTTGGACCCATCTGGACGACATTCAAGCTTCGTGAGGGACAGTCTGAGCTTGCACGTCGCATGTTTCAAGATTCTGTGGACCACGGTCTACAGTATGCATTCAAGACGCCTATCCGCGGTATCAATCAGCGATCGAATGGACAGGGTCAAGTGTCCGAGGTTATAACTGTTTCTGGTACGACTCATTCTGCACGACATGTTGTGAGCACCATTCCTCTCAACGTTCTACAGACTATCAAGTTCAACCCTCCCCTTTCCCCCAAACGTCAAGAAGCTCTTCGAATCGGACATGTGAACTTCATGACAAAGATTCACGCCGAGGTCGAGGGCCCCGACTTAGCATCCTGGAATGGAATGAAGTTTCCAAACCTACTCATGTTCGGCTACGGTGATGGAATTACTGAGAACGGGAACGCACACATCGTTGGATTCGGCAAAGACGAAAGATCAACTTATGTGCCAGAGCGCCACCCAGAGAAAACAATCGATGCGTTCCAGAAGCTACATCCCATGACAGTGAAAAAGATGGTAAGTCTTCTATTCAATTCTGCGAACTGTACTTGACTAACACTACCTTCAGGTATTTCATAACTGGGTGACTGATCCCTGGTCCCGGGGCGGACCCGCCTGGTGGACACCGGAGTATATGTCAAAATACCAAGAGGAGCTACAAAGCCGACACGGTAGTATTCACTTTGCGTCGGCAGATTGGGCCAATGGATGGCGCGCAGCAATTGATGGGGCATTGGAGCAAGGTTCACTCGCAGCACAAGAAATTGTTGCGGAAGTTAGACAGAGGACCCAGCCCGGGATTAATCCCAGAATCTAGTTACACTCCAATTTCCTCGGAACGAGTCCCGAAATCCCCTGTTTGCCTGTGCCTTATCTTTTCATGTGCATAATGTTCAAATTCCAGAGTTTCAGCGTCTTCCGGGGTTCTTCAATATTTCCTTAGATAGCAATATTTCCTTAGATAGCAATACTTCCAACAGATAAGGTGATGCTGGATGTAGATAATACAGCAAAGGATTATCTTCACATTTCCGACCTGAAAGAAGACTCGGACCTTACGGGCATTTGAAAAGATCCACTATTATTCCTGATCAAGCAAGAGAGATGGATCCACCATGTAGGAAATATTGAAGCTAAAAGTTATCTCGCGGGAAATCCTCGGAAGGGAGGTTGGCATATTATCCCAATTAGGCAGCTGAGACCACCGTCAAGCCCCACATGCCCAGGTGTACACAACGATCGGCAAATGACTGTTAAAGACCCTGGACAGTAGAAACCGAAAGATCAATTGATACTTCAGGGTACTTATACTCGTCTTAAATTCACACATTCATGTATTAAATTTCAATTTACGAGATCGTTCAAATTAACATCTGGACATAATACTATTATTCTTTTACACAGAATGGCAGCCACCGAGAAGCGACCTGAGATTATCGAACTCTCTCGTGATCTGAGAGGAATCCCACAATGTGAAGACTATGAGCGAATGATCTCAGGAATGATGTTTGTTGACCTGATAACCTTGAAGTAAGCACTGCAAGTATCTCCGGTATTAACCGCAAGTGATACTAGGTATAACCCAAACACACCCAAGCTGCTCGAGGCCCGCCACAATTGTCGCGGATTAACTCGTGACTATAATGACTTGGATACCAAGACCGTTTCATACGATAAGGTATTCGAAACTCGCCTTGATTTGCTGCGCAAGGTGTGTGGCAAAGTAGGCGACGGTACCTTCGTCGAGCCTCCCTTTATGCCCGATTATGGATGTAATATCATTATTGGCAGCAATTGCTTTATCAACTGGAAGTATGTGATCAATGAGGTTCTCAATACTGTTGAGATCTAAAGTTCTAACTCGTATCTAGTTTGACTGTCTTGGATACAAGCCTTGTGGTGATTGGCGACCGCGTTCAGATCGGCACTGGCGTGAGCCTCTTATCTGCAGGCCACGACACTAGTATTCTTTCCCGACAGAAATTTGTTGAATTCGGTCACCCGATTTTCATCGAAGATGACTGCTGGATCGGTGCCAATGCTGTTATTCTGCCTGGAGTCCGCATTGGTAAGGGTAGCACTATTGGTGCTGGGTCCATTGTCACTAAAGATATTCCGCCTTTTTCTGTCGCGGTTGGTACCCCTTGCCGGGTTAAGAAAACTATTCAATCTGCGGAGGAGGAGGAACAAGACCCGAATAACCCTTACCGTCATCTCTCTCGCGAACACTGAGATAGTTACAGGAATCGTGGAGTGCCTGAGGCATACCATGCACTTCAATCTGGCAAGATTGTTAGAATTTTATGTATTTAGATCAATAAATCGCAGTATTATTTGCAGTTGCCTCGTCTAATCAAGGATATTTGTTTTCTAAACAGGTGAATTCCTTTGCGAAGGCTTAAAATTCCAAAATTTGATTCCACATTTGATGCTCATGCTTCCGGCTATCGCCGAGGCTAACTATGTCATAAATTGTAACCAGGCTTGAGAATGAAACCAATCAAGGTTTTCCGATAACCTATTCATTCAGACCCTCTTCGATTTGCCCCCGCCTCGTATGAATGGGGTAGTGTAAGATGACAGAAGAACAAACCAAGGAGAAGAAATTGTGGGGCAATTCTATTTCCCCGGTGCTCGGACCTTTTCTTGCGGTATTTTGTACCGGGGAAACAAAAAAGTACCTTATATGGACCAGATGAACCTCAATCTAGCAAGAGAAAAGTGAACTTGCATCCACTTATACCCCGACCCCATTTGCATAGACCTCAAATCGCGCAATGGAGACATTGACAATGTATGGCACTAAGACAAAACGAACCAACTCACTTGCATTCGCGCAGGTTGACTGCCACACATGTGCATTATCTGGGGACCAATGTGATCGACGAAGACCGAAGTGCTCAACATGTCTCTCTCAAGGTCGCAAATGCGGGGGATTCGCGACACCGTTATCGTGGAACCCGAAACGGATGCTTTCCTTTCATCCCTTCCCCGGGGATACCCAGCTGTCCGGGGACGTGTCTAGTCGCGAAGATAGGGGAGTATCGGATTCATCGGTAGGATGTTCCTCACCTGTCAGAAGATCCTCTACAATCGATGCTCCTCTGCGCTTTCGATTCGTCGATAATCCTTCAAGAGCCAAAAAGCGCCGCAGGACGCACTCGACCGGAGTGGGAAATACGGACCCATCTCCGCTGAGGGTATCACAGGAGATTTTTGAAGAAACCGAAGACATACCACCCGTTTCGGAAGGTGAGATTGAGAGTATCAATCATGTTGTGGGCGATCCGAATGAGACGAACAATTTGGGTATGTTTACAGCCTTCCTTGTGGATCAATATACCCCTGCAATCATATTTCATGTTCTTACCTTTAATCTAGACCTCAGTGATCGATCCATTCTGGAAGAGTTCGATCTATGCAATACTACAAACCCATCCATTTTCGGCCTTCCGCCCTGGTTTGACTTGGGCGTCCAGGAGCATCTATTTTCGGATCCTCCGGGTATTTTCTCATTTCCCAGGTCGCCAATCTCTACCATGAACGAAGTGAATGAACTATCGGAACAACAATTCTCTTTCAACTTGGCAACTCAAGAAATCAGCTCCATAGTTCCTAGTGTCATGCAGCAGAGGCATAGGAATGATGGTGTAGAGACACTACCCGAGCCCACTGATGTCCCCACAACGACAATCTTTGGACTGTCCTCCAAGGACTACGATTGGCTTTTTGAAATGTGTATGTCGTACTTCTCCGATGATATCTCCATTTGACTAAACAAATCAGATGATTCGAAACTGTGTGTGCTACCGATCACCTCCGACACGACAATCAATCCCTTCCGGTGCAAGCCCCAAACATGGCATGGCTCACGCCTTCTCTTCCATGCTGTTTTGGCTCTATGCTATCGACATCTTAATCTCATGACCTCTAATTGGTCCGATGAGGTGGTTGAACATCGTGGTAGAGCTGTTCAGTTGCTGGCAACTGAACTGGGAAATATCGAATCCCAAGCCCAGAATTGTCTTCACCTACTGGGGCCGATTTTAATACTTTTTACTTTGGATGTGAGTCTATCTGTGTCTTTTTCGTGCTAGTCTCTGATTTAGTTCAGTGCACACTCTCCGCTACAGGACATTGGTCGGGTCATTTGGAGCGAGCGCATATGATTCTTCAGGCTTGTGGAGGGCCAGAGTGTTTAATTTCTCCTCAACAGAGATCCCAGGTTGGAATGCTGCTATGGTATGTAACTTCAAACGCAATATCCCAATATCTGACAGAATGTCTGACCATTTCCGCAGGTGGGATGCAACGATTGCTCTTGTCTCCCGTAGATGTCCAACGATAGACAGATCATATCTCGACTACATACTCAAATGGGAGGCTCAAGATGAATGGTCATTCTTCGATCTTACCGGCTGTCCACGAGATCTATTCGTGCATTTATACCAACTCACCGATCTAGCCAGGCAAAGTAGAATTGCCTGTTCGCTGGAATGGGTATCCTTCAACCTGACACCAGTCATCGAAGTGGAAAATAAATTGAAGGGATGGAAAAACGAATTAGATCCATCATTGATCCCGCTGGAACCTTTGGCAAATGGTCCATCAGAGAGAGATCTCCATGAACAATACGATCGATATCACTGTGCCGAGGCATGGCGATGTGCACTCCTGTTATACATCGAGGATGTCTTCAAGAGTGATCGGAGGCACTCCCCAACACAGACACAGCTTGTGCGCAGGACACTAGATCATATCCGTTGTTGTCGGAGGTCATCGCAAACGCAGAAACAGCTTCTTCTTCCTATATTCCTCGCTGGGAGTGGGACATCGGATGAAGATATGCGTGGCTTTGTGAAGGATTACTGTGCTTATTGGGCTGAGAAGAGTCGGTACAGTATGTTCAATTCTGTTCCGGCTCTCTTTGATGAAATATGGACGTCTGGGGAGTGGTGGGGGGCTGTTATTAATGGTAAATCTTCTGGGTCAACGACTGGTCCCAGGGGTAAGCTTACTACTCAGCTACTACTTGGCTAGTTGAATGATAATTTTGATCATTCAACTTTCTTTTTCTTTATCAACATTATTCTCTATTCTCATTCTTAGGCTGAGTGTACGGTCATGGGTACATACGAGTGTCGACGTTTTAGTTACACATTTCAGTATCTACGTCAGCATGTCAATGATACTCGCCGCTTCAGTTGCACCTCGGCATAAATCATAGACCAGTTACACTCGATTTACTCATCTCATGGTAAGAAGCAGATACATACATCTTCAAATGTTCATGTCGAACCATAGAGCCGCGCATTAGGCTAGCCGATAACTGCCTGAGCCGCATTCAGAATATCCCAGTCAATCGCCGGGCCACAGAATTTCTTCCGTCGCTCCAACCAACAAAGTAGAACAATACCAAATATACCCACAATGACGATGGAGTTGCTAAAATGTTTTCAGAATACTGAAGAATTCAAGGATCAATGACAACTTACTAGTTCATGTTACCCAGAGTGGGCGGATTACTTGTAGGAAAACAGAAAAGCACCGCACTTAGTAAGAGCCAAAGCACAGAGAATACATGCACGGGGTATCCCATGCTCCCGAGATTATAGTGATGCGAAGGAAGCATACTTCTCCCCCGGACGGCAAGGATTGCCTGGGGAACGGTATAGGTGATGTTTAGCATCAGCACAGCGGTGTTGATAATCGAATTGAAGGCTTGTGTACTCGCTATGTATAGGAGGCCGTAGATTGCACAGAATGCTGCGGACAGGAGGGTGGCTCGGATGGGAATATTTCGCTTCGGATCGATTTCGGCCCAGTAGTTGGAGAAGGGGAGGCCGTTCTGCACAAGTTCTTCGGGTTAGATATGACATTGGACGGGTGCATCTGTGGACTTGAAGAACTCACATCGCGGGAGAATGCCCAGGTCATTCGACTACTGGTAATCCATTGACTTGGAACGCAAGCTGCAGCAACATTAATTAACCATTCATGGCACGTAAGACGATGGGGACTTACTGTAGTATAGTATTGTCAAGTAGACCTGAAGCGCAGCCGCAGCAGCCTTACTTCCGGTCGCTTGGTGAAAAAGCTCCAGACTAGGGAGAAAGCTGCTTTGAACCGCCTCCACATCTTGAATGACACAGGTCATGGCGATGATCCAAGGGACAAGGGTAAGAACACCAAGGGCGATAGTGAGATTGCTTTTCTGGTAAGAATGTGCCGAAGTAGTGGGATGCAACAAGATAACTCACATTACCAATGGGATTTTCCGGCTCGGGTTGGGGATTTCCTCGGCAATATGGACACAAGCACCAGCTGCTGCAAATGCATATTCTCCGTTGCCAATTCCGAGAAGAAATCCAACACCATGCCCCCAGCCACTTGTAGACTTGTATTCCACAAGCGTGCTCGGGTGGTAGGTTCCGCGACCCATAACGAGACACACAATTACCACCAAGAGGAATCCCAAGATTGAAAGAAACATGGCAGTCTTCGTCATATTTTCGATACGCTGTTGAGGGATGATGAAAATAGGAACCACTAGGTTTGTTAGCAAGGACATTGTATTTCCCTGGATGGGGCTCTTACAAGTGAAGAAGATGACTAGCAGGTAGCAAAGATACACCTGCCATTGGGTGCCTTCGAATCCTGGAATAAGGAACTGACAGATCCCAAAAGCCGATATAGCAGTGTATATGGTACCAGATGCGGTGTTAACCCACCAAGCGATCACGTTAATTGCCCCGACAATAAAAGCAGAGAAAGCCTTGTACGCATCTGGCGCGACGATATAGGTGAAGTGATATTGTCCCTGGCAAAGTATTAGTGGAAGGCTTCGCATTATTATCTGGCTCTGCTGAGATGTCTTACGCCAGAAGAAGGGAAGGCCGAGGAAAGCTCAGCAACCCCCATCAGCATAATCCATTGCACAAGTGCTGAGACAATTGGACTGAAAATCGCCACCGGTCCTCCACCGTAACTGAATGCCACTCCGAAACAAGAGGCATATGTTAACCAAGAATTGACAATGCTGTACGTAAAATGACCAGTCAGAAAGAAATTCACTTCATATCGAGTCAAGACAAACCTGAATGCTAGTCCAAGAGCACCCATCCAGGAGAACGATCGCTCGAGTTGAACTTCATGACCCTGGGCTCTTAAAACAGCCTCATCCAAATCAAATGCTTCCCCGTGGCCCTTAGCCTCGATATTTGTTTCAGCATTCATATATTCTTTAGCCTCAGTCATACCTTCAAGAGTTTTTGCTGTAATGATAATTGTGGAGGAAAAGTAAAAATAGGAGAGGGAGAAAAGAGAAAGAAGTAAGGGTGGTGTCTTATGCTCATATGCTCAATATGATTAATTAGGCTAGTGTTAAAGATACACCTATCTGAGACCAACAGGACACGCACTCCAGGCTTATCACGTTAAGATCCAGTGGCGTTGGTCCTGACCACGCCTCCGGGGCTTTCTCTACAGCGTTCTTGATAGCCATCCAGTCTAATCGCAACCCTCTTCTCCACAGATTAGAGTCCATGATCCAAGACTAACTCACTATAGTTCCCTTACCCCGAAATGCGGGGTCGATAGGCTTCCGGGGTAATTGTCGTGGCTATGATTTCAAGTCATTGATAGCATCGCTATCGCTTTCTCACTTACTGGTTTGAGCCATTCGCCCTACCTTCCCGATTGGGTAATAATCCCCAGGGAAGTTAATCTTTGAGTCTAAAATGCTGCAAGGTACACATGTGAGCTCTGACGATCTGGAATCTTTCTTTAGCGAGATATTACAGCTTCGGTTGAAAAAACTGTTATTGAATACGTTATACCCCCCACCCCGGGGTTTTATGCGTTATCTAACAGCCATGATATGCCGTCTCTGCTTTCGAAGATACATATGAGGTGCATTTTATATGTACAGAACCATAGGTCAAAGCTTATTATCAAGCTTTAGCCAAGAATCTGTAATCATGGCCAACCCATCCCTGAGCCACAGAGTATTCAAACTCGCATCCACGTCAAACCCATGATCGCCATCTTGAATATGCAGTTTAATCTTCACATCAGGGGCTCTTTCGCGTAATAACGAACAAAATCGAATAGATGACTCTGATGGGACTGCGGAGTCTTGCTTGCCGTGGAAAATAAAGAACGGGGGCAGTTGGGACAACGCGGATTGTGATAAGCGTCTCAGTCTTTCCATTGGGAATAATTCAGTGTTCTCAGACCCAAAGAATTCCAGAAAGCGACTATTTTGGACAATTGAAAAGGCCAATTCCAGGCGGTTTGGAGGATCGGCTTCTGTCACCAGCTTAGATGCGGTACCATCTCTAATCGCGGCCAAGTGGTCATCTATTAGACTATTCGGCAGGTTTGGGACTCCAACAATTGGCTTCGAATATGATTCCGTGTAAAATGGACAGTGAAAGTCGATCATTGGGTAGGCTGCAATAACACCTTTCACTTGAGAGGCATAGCTCAGCGCAAGCTGAATAGCCAGGTATCCACCTGTTCAAGTTGCAATTTAGCTCAATGTTAGTTATCTGCATCACGAGTGTCCTTTCGGAGATGGATGGCGCTGACCTGCACTTTCTCCCAGTAATACAATCTCAGAGAGGTTGATTGTGAGACGAGACTGGCCCGCTTTTTTCAGGCAGCTTGATAGACCACCAGCATGGAGCCAATGCCAGAAATCAGTTATATCCTCCACAATATCTGCTCCTGTGGCTTCCGGTAGAAGGCGGTAGTTTGGGGATACGATAATCGCTCCATTTGTGGTAGCATAATCCAGAATCCATGTCGAAAACCAAGGGGCATAGCGACTTGAGCCAGTGACCTAGCCGTTGGTTAGAACTTGTGCGACATCAAATGGGATTTAGCCTGCTGGGGATGTCTTACTAGGAATCCACCATGGATGCGAATGAGAATGGGACAATTTGAGGATTCCGGATTCTTTAGGAGTGTTTTTGGAATGAGTACGTCCGTTGAAATGGCGCCATCTCCCGTTTTGAAGGATTTATATTGCGTTGTGATCACCTCGAAGGACTTGAATTTGTCAATATCAAGCGATGATAGTGCATTAAGAAGATCGAAGAAGGGTTGTGGTGTCATCTTCAAATGCTGGGTCATTTGATAGGTATTGAGAAAAACTAAGCACGGTTTAATGATAATTAAAGACCACCATGGCGCGGACAAAGTCGGGCGAGCGAATCACTAGACTGCAGACCCACATGCCAAAAAGGAACGTCCAAGGTCACCTGCACATGTGCGCAGCTGTTACATTCAAATGTTTATCAGTCCGCAAATAGCACCAGGTAAATTATCAACTGAGAAACCTTTAAACAACCATATCTGAGTAATTTACTTCTTGTTTTCAATTCCATGCATCAATCGCATTATCCCTATCAGCTTGGTCTTCTCCGCAACTGCCTATTTAGGAAGGCAAGAATGAATCGCCTCGCTCCTTCCAAATCGAGATAATCGCAGTTCCCTTTTAGGATATTTGTCATTTGTAACATCAACATTCTCATCTAATTGTTTTCGATATCGATCAACCTCTACAGCTCTGGAGGACTTTAAATCTGTTGCTACCAGCATCGGCATAATACTCATTAAAACATCCATTGAATCAACACTCTAATCACCAACCCCAACTTCACTCAACTAAAATCAAATTGCAACCACCTGGGCATTCCTCAAACCATGGCTACTATGCACAAAGTATTCGAAGGCTACAACGCCCGCCAAGCCGTGCTCGCCGCCAGCACGAACCCGTTCGCCAAGGGTATCGCCTGGGTTGACGGTTCGCTCGTCCCTCTGCATGAGGCTCGCATTCCTCTCCTCGACCAGGGTTTCATGCACAGCGATCTGACCTACGACGTGCCCTCCGTCTGGGACGGTCGATTCTTCCGTCTTGACGACCACCTTGAACGTCTGGAGAATAGCTGCGCGAAGCTAAGGCTTAGATTCCCTATTTCCCGCGCGGAGGTCAGACGGACCCTCATCGATATGGTCGCTAAGAGTGGTATTCGCGACGCCTTTGTTGAGATTATCGTGACGCGTGGATTGAAGGGTGTCCGAGGAACTGATCCCAAGGATATTCTTAACCGGATTTATATGTTTGTCCAGCCATATGTCTGGGTTATGGAACCGGAGGTACAGCCTGTTGGTGGTACCGCGATTATCGCTCGCACTGTTCGGCGTGTTCCTCCGGGATCAATGGATCCTACAGTTAAGAATCTTCAGTGGGGTGATCTGACTCGTGGTTTGCAAGAGGCTGCTGATCGTGGAGCCACCTACCCGTTCTTAACTGATGGAGATACTAACCTTACCGAGGGCTCGGGATTTAATATTGTTATTGTGAAGAACGGTATTCTTTATACCCCTCAACGCGGTGTACTGGAAGGTATCACCCGGAAAAGCGTCATTGATGTCGCGCGGATGAACGGGTTGGATATCCGCATCGAGCTTGTGCCGGTGCAGAAGGTCTACGATGCCGATGAGATCTTCATGTGCACTACTGCTGGAGGTATTATGCCCATTACAAGTCTTGATGGCAAGCCCGTTAATGGTGGTCAGCTTGGTCCCATTACTAAGAAGATTTGGGATGGATACTGGGATATTCATTACGATGATGCTTTCAGCTTTGCGATTGACTATAAGGATGGGAACAGAACCTCATGGGTTTCTCGCCTTTAATTTTTCAGATGTTCCCATGTCGATTTACGTTTACTGTTGTTCATGACTTCGCCTCATATTGAACTTGAAGATTGCGATTCGGATGTAAATATAAAAAGAAAGTCTCAGACTTCAAATGTTGGTTCAACCGTTATCCCTCAATTGCGCTGTCATCTGAGTCATACGGGCTGAGCCTGCACATGTCAACTGGTGTAAGAGTCCTCAAGTCCCTCACCGCAGTAATTACGTATTGATCTAAATTGCGAAGATTGCGCTAAACATCAGCACGAAGGGTGGTTGTTCACAGCTTTAGAGTGTCTCCCCTTTCCACGACATTACTAAAACCCGGAAAATGAGTATTATAAGCGAGTGTATTTAAGATATAGTCACAGTACCCCATCGCTACCAATGCAATACAAGGAACCAGTCCGAAAAGACAAAAGCAAAAAAAGAGAAAGACGGCTCTACCAGAGTGCAGTCTGTTATACATTGCCATCGGTATCCATGATGCATCGCATGGTCATCACTCATAATCTTGCATCCAAGCGCATCTCAGTGCCGGCGATATCTCGACTGGCGAGATAAACTGAGATCCACGACCAGCGTGGGGCGCATTCATAATACTCCCATCGGAATCATTAAACCAGTTCAATGATCCGTCGCGATCTGCCTCATTCATCATCCGAGAGAGAAGTTCCAGGTTGGTAAGAATTCTGCGCTGCAGCATTACCGGTATGAACCCTTGGAACTGGAGTACCCGGAGTCCGGCCAGCGGCCCGTTGTCGGGGATGAAGAGGCGCCGCGGGTGGAGTGTCGTGTGCAGGCGTAGCCTACCAGGACGGTTTTCTCCTGGACGGAGTGGCCGCGTTGGCCGTATGCGGAGCAGGGGTCGATTGAGTGTTGGAAGTAAACGCATTTGCAGACGGAGAATCGTTCAACGACTTTGTAGCACATGGTTGCGGTTGTAGATGTTTTTGGTTTTTTATGTTTGGAGGGTATGTGTTGCGAATAATGATTGTGTGCGAGGTGCAAGTTGTAGTTCAAAATCAGTTTGAATGATTGAGTTGGAAATTGAAGGGCGAATGATCGATCATATATCGTGGAACGAGCGCAACGAAGGTGGTTGAGACCAGCCCGGTATTATGGATCCAAATTAGACGTCGGGGAGAGGTATAAAAGAAATGCAATGCAATGCAGACGCAGATGCAGATGCGATGCAGAATGAAAGGCGTGAAAGAATAATGAACACGCAAATGCAAATGCAAAAAAAACGAAGGTGTGAAGGGAAGGGAAGCGCTGTCGAGGGAAGATCCATATCCCGGATGATCACGGCGTTATATACATTGACATCAGTGGGGGAGAGCTCGAGAGTACGGTGCAGAGTGCATCCACTAATCCGCTGATCCCAGTACTGCAAGGCATCCCGCAACGGCCAGCCCTATGGTGGGAGCCCCAGGCAGAGACCGGAAAAGACCGATGGGGCTCGTCAATGCGTTCGACGAATGAGCGAACACGAAGGGCTGAACGGGGAGAAAGAGCTTAGCTTTCCGAGATACTCATTTGTTCCTGGTTGGTGGAGCCTTTTTTAGTTTTTTGGTAAATTCTTTTTTTGGGTTCCTTGCCTGATTTTTACTCAGGCCGAGGAACCAGGCATAGCTGGAGGGGGAGATTAGGATAATCTGGTGGTCCCGGGGCGTGTTCCAGTTTCCAGGGATCTGGAATTCAACTGGAATAGGTAATTTGGAAGCTCCATCATCAATTGGAATAGCTTTGGTTAGTCTTTTTTAGTTTTGAGATCATCCATCTGTGGCTAGAAATGAAGAGCCAAGCCGCAAAGACGGTGAACACAGCATAAAGAAAGGGTCATGGGGAGTTGAATTTGGCTGGGCGAGTCGGTGTGAGTGATCATAGAGGCTGATTGGGAGTCATCGGAAGAGCTAAACACAGACTAAGTGGGAGTCAAAAGAGCACGATCCACTTTTCGTTTTTTCTTTTGGATTTTTCGATGACGGAGACTGGTTGGAAAGTGATTGACATAGAACTAAGACTCTCGATGAATCATCGGGCGTTGAAGTTTCGACTCCGCCTCATTGTGGCTAAGGCATTCCTGATTTCCCTTTTGGGTCAACCTCGGATACTAAACAAAGCAAAAACAGGGAATAATCAACAAATCACCGAGAACTTCACTAACATCTATGATGCTATTCTCTAAGTTCAATTCCCCTTCACCGTCTCGTAGAGCTTTGCATCCCATAATCCACCATAACCCTCGCATTGCATCCATGGTAAAACACGCGGTGTCCATCAATTGTGGGGAACGCCCTAGGCTCCCGCGTTCAGCTGCTGACGTTCACTGGATGAAAGACCCGGTTTTCTTCTACTGAATTTCTTTTTTCTGAACGAACCTTGGACCCGGCATAGGGCTGAGAGGGACCACCGACCTCCTACTTTGGGCATGGTGCGACACTGATGCCTGGGTCCTCAGCTGGGGTCGACACCATGATGCCAGAAACGTCAGTCATTATTTGTCAGATAGCCGGTTGAACCTGCAAGAACCTGATTTTCGAGGTCTCTACCGGTCGCGTGGGTTTGAGGATTTGACTTAGTTCATGCAGGGGTGCGGGGAGGACTGGGAACAGCTCCTTTGCCTAGAATTGTCATGTTGAGATGCAGGCTCGGACCCGAGAGACATGCAATACTACCCAAGTTACTATGCAATGAAAGCTAACAGCAAATAAGAATCAAGAAGTGAAGAAAGCTCTCCCCGAGTAATACGAACAGCCAATAAGATTCCAATATTTCAATGAATTATGATTCAAAAAAACTGAAACTGGAGAAATAATGAAAAGGCTTGAAAAATATGAGCCTTGCCTAGTCCACACATAGTAATCATACATGATATTGACTCCATTTTCAGCTCCCGTCTAAACGGACCCCAAGGCACTCTTACTCAATCCGCGTGCCAATCCCATTCGCAACATCAGAAGGACATCCTGTCCGTTAGTAGTGTCGGGAAGTCCCACGCGCCAGTCCCATCCGCGGGCCCGGCCCGCATCCTTGTCTCCAGGACGAGGCACCAAGACACCTGAGCTACCCACTGACGTCGGACCAGATCCATTACGAGCTGACTCAAGCATATCATTACCGATCAGGGAGAAAGTCGAAGCCGAAAGAGCCGACACGGACTTCTTGAGAAGTTCACGTGGGGCAGAGTGCAAGTGTCCGTCGTTGGCACCATGACTGGGGGAATGATAGTCCAGAAGGGTCGATCGGAAACATTCTTCACATTGCGCGAAGACTCGGGGAGTCACGGTTTCAATGTCTTCAATCGCTGACAGAATCGTAAATTGTTGGCTGACGGTCAGGATGGGTGTAGGTTCTGCTCGATAGATGAGTACATGAGATCAAAGAGAGGGCCTTATTAGAAGTCCAAAATTTTACTTACGGTTCACAAAGGCCAAGGCCTCCCCAAGCAGGGCGAGCAATCCATCTATCTGCACCGCCGAGTCACGGTTAGGGTCGTACAGGCCGCCGTAGATATTGTCCGCCGCGCTGCTGATGACGGCCGTAAGGGCCTTGGCCGCCATGCGTCGCCGAGCGAGTGGCTTGTAACGGGCGCGTTGGCCATCTTTCAAGGTCACAGCCTCGTCTCGGATCTCGTAGAAACGGCGCAAGGTGGCATATCCACTGAGGTAGTACTGTAGAATCCGGGCTGCCTCTTCGTCCACAGATGCGATGGAAGTCAGGCAAGCCTTCGGGTCCTTGATCAGCGATCCAAGCTGGCCATCCAGCTCAGATGTGGCTGGAAAAGCCTGCGATTTAACCAAGCTGTAAGAGATCAACAGGTCGGCAATGGACTTAACCTTGCGTCTGTTGTGAGCGCGAGCATAGCAGATGAGGGCGATACCAAAGTCCTCAGACTTGGAGACGGTTAAATCACCGAAACGCTATTTATATCAAAGTTAGTCTTCGGCAAACGGAACGCAATATGGAGCTAACAATGGGCAAACAAACCTCAGAGATCCGTCGACCTTCGTCTTCCAAGCCCAGATCAGAGCACAGCATAATAAGCTTGTCCATCTGAGCAATGTCATCCACTGGCAATCGATCCACAACCTCTGTGACAGCTTTTTTCGACATCTCCTGGTCATCAAGTCGACTCAGCACCTCCAATGCCATCTCCCATCCCTCGCGAGCACCAGTCTCGTTTTCAATGGAGCCACGATCATTCAATCCAAAAGCAAAACTGCGCATGATGTTGTCTTTGCTAAGACTCTGAGCTGGCGGGTGACTGTCTTGACCGTAGGAAAGAACCATCAAATCATGCTCGCTCAGTCCCGGCATCTTCTTAGCACCTGCTGCTTCAAACCAGCCACCAAGGCTTGCGACCTCGGTAACAGCGGCAGCAACACAGAGGGACCAGGACTGCAAGAGCTCCAATACACCTTGCACATTACCCTCAAACACGGACGCCAATCCGACTTCCAGGCTGTTCATGGTATTCACCCGGAACCCGGTGTCTGAAGAAGGCTCGCTAGTTGCGCTGCCAAATGCCAGATCCAATCGTCGCAGATACGCATCACGCATATTTCGGTCCACGGCTCGAAGCTGGCTTCTGTCGCGGGAACGTCGGAAATCATGGCTAGATGTGCTGGTGCGGAAATCCAGACCTGGCCCGTCGTCATCCTCTCCGTCCCACCATACTGTCAGGCCAATCGTCGCCTCTACCCAATCTTGGGAGTGTGCTTTGATGGCGCCGGCATCGCCAAGAATGATGCGGTACAGAGATCGCAGGTTCTGGTAAATGGTCCAAGGCACACGGCTCTCAGCCATGCGCGCGGACTGTGTGAAGCTGATAGGGTTCTTTTGGGCTTGGTTCGGGAATCCAAAGTTCACGGCCTGGAACATGTTCTGCTGGATGGGAACATCCGCTTGGCTCTTATCCTCGCCCTCGGCGAAGTCCTCAAGGTCGGTAACTGCCGTAAGAACTCGTCGGCGATAATCCGTCCAGTCCGGACCAGTAATGTCCCAATCGTCATCGCGGAAGCCGGGACAGGCGTCCAGGATTTGCCATGCTTTGTTTACGCAGCGCTGAATATTCTGGAGCTGGATTCCGCGGTAGCCAGGTTGAGGTAATCCGTCTTCCAAGGCGGATCGCGCATAGTTGAAATCAGCAGAGCGGAGGATGTCTGCAGCCTCCGCAAAGCGGCCTCGAAGCACGGTTGCATTGATGATATCCCAGAAATTAGGTGAGGCACTTGGATTGGGCTCAACGTAACGTAGTGCTTGAAGGTCTCGGTCGTTTGATTCAGATGCATGGTTGTAGTTCATCCAGTCGAGGAGAATCTGAGGCAGTGGAGTAGCAAGGTTAGCTCGCTGCACAGCCTTGACCATACTGTTCGAGGTGGCCCGGGCGTTGGAGACCGTCGCGACGGGGGCAGAGGCGCGGGAAGGATGGTGGATTTGAAGAAGTAGTGATGCAAGGAAACTAGCTTTGACCAGATTGGGGGCTCGTTCTCCCGGGCCAATCTTGGATCCCACGCTGGCGGGTTGGTCAACTCTGCTGCGGTCTGCACATGTATCCCATGTTGCCGCCAGCTTGTTGGCAGTGTAAGCTAAAATACCGTCAAGATCCAGATGTCTGTATTCAGCCTCTCTGATTTCCTCCCACATGCGACCGAGTGTATCTTCCGTGTTGATGATCATATCGGCGGGTTCGTTGACGGGTGGTGGGACGCGGGTTCTAGATGCGAGGTTGTGAAGAATAGAGGGCATGGCTGAGGCTTTCTTTGGCGACAGTCTCGTTTTGCGCAGGGGCGACTGGCTTGCCCACTTTTCGTCCAACCTCGGGCGCTTAGCGTCAGTGGGATTAGAGTAGATGGACTTGCGCTGCTGGCCATGCGGTTGTTGCTGGCCAAACATGGGCGCTGGCTGTTGTGCTGAGAGCGGGTTTGCGAATGTCGACTCCAAGAAGCTAAGGCGTTTTGACTGATCCTGGATACTCATATCCATATCTCCTTCGGCATCCTCATCTTCCTCTAGCTCCTCTTCATCCTGCTCTTGCTCCATATCCTGGTTGTCCTCATCTTCGTACTCTTGGTATTCGCTCATCTTAGAAGACGCGAAGCCATTAAATCGAGTGGACTGCTCGAAAGTTACCGATCGTCTGAATGAGTTTCCATTTGACGCGTTTCCGAAGCGAGCTTGCGATGTGAAGGACTTGGGAGCTGGCTCGGCCTTCTTGGGCATCGCAAAGTCGGTCGAGCCAAACGAGGAGCCAAAGATGCTATCATTCGTGTTGAAACCACCTGACTTGGTGAACAGGGAGTTGGAGTGTTCATTTCGCGATTGGCCGAGCTGAGAGGAATTGTAGATGGTCGAGGGAGGGTGGCCTTGCGGCGTAAACGAGTTTGCGGATGAGGGTGGTGGACCGGCGGGGGTCGTCGAAATGTTACTCCAGACACTCTGACCCTTGCTTTTGTTGGGAGTAGATGGAGGACTGTCCTCGTATGGCACCTGGAAACTCATGGTGGGCGTGGGACAGGGAGGATGTTAAAACCGGTACAAGTCGCACTCGGGAAGGTATTTGGGCCGAAAGACCTGCAGCTTTCGGGTAAAGTGACAAACACTCAATGAAAGTTGGTGGGGGCAAGTCGCACAAATAGACCCAAGTGATAGCGGTAGGTGTAATTGAGGTTGTCAAGCGGTGTCCATTGCTTGAGGGATGTTTTGGTTCTCCCTTTCAATGTGATGATTTGACGCGCTGAAGTCGCCGCGGATGGGTCATGTGACCTTCAAATTTATCTGCGCCTAATCTTATCAGTTAGAGGACTTGACCTCGAAGAGATGTATTCATTTGGGTATTTATTATACCTTTATCTCTGCTGTTTTATTACTTTGTTGAGCCTAACATCTTTCACATTGCAGCTCTATTACCCTCCCGGGAATTTATGACTAGTACTTGAACCTTGGAAGTACTACATATCCGTGTATCAACATGAGAATAGCGCTGGGGTTCAGTATCACGGTTCCGACTCGGACAACTTGAAGACTATACTTCCGCTTCAATGCCACTGCCACTGGCAGTGCCAGTTCTTGAAACTCCAACATTCGAACGTTCAAGTTTCAACATTGAAGTTGAAGTTTTTGAAAGGTTCGACCTCGGAAGTTGAGAAAATTGAACACCAACTTCAATTTTGAACCTTGGAACATTACATATGCCAGTGGCAGTTGACTCAACATTTGAACATCGAGTTAACATCCATTCAATGTTGACATCTGAGAAGCCACATATGCAGACTTTTCAATTCTCTCAAACCTTGGAAGTGGCATCAATCTTCTATCATCCAACCTTGGAACATTTGAATTTCAACTGGCACAATAACCTTGGAATCACGATCATGGAAATCCCCTCTTATCCCAACCTTGGAACAACCAACCCAACTGCTTCAAACATTCACCTGGTGGCAACATGACCGGCTCCACCCAGAAAGCTGGATGAAAGATCTCCACGAGAAATTAGACCAGTTAGTGGGTCAAGGTTGTTTGTATCTTCGCAGCGTTGATAGCCATCAACACTTTCAAATGTTGGTGACTATGTTGAAGGAGATGCACCTTGAGAGGCCAAAGGCATTACCTGTGTAAGCACAGGTTTGATGGGGTCGATTGTGGCTCATTCGAGCTGGTTACTAGGTACAAGCGCAAGCGACCGAGGGATTTCAGTTCAAGATGACTTCCCCACCGCTGCCAACCTTTTCCGGGATTCCGGGAGAAAACGTGGGCATGTACCTACGAGAGTGTGAGGAAGTCAAGCTGGGACACCTCACCGCGACTCAACGACAATTTATCGAAGGAGAAACTAAACCGGAGCCAAATTTGCCAACATCACGCCGTGCTAATTTAAAGGTTCTTCCATTGCCAATGCTGAGCCGGATAGATTCTAGCGCCAGATGACGCGACGGACGAGGATTTTGACCTCCCTCAACATTTCAACTTTCTTCTTCTTCCTTTCCCATCGCTGGTCGAAGGACTAGAGATGCAAGCTGAAGAGTAAGTACAGCCTGGGTTAGCTAGGATCATGAAGCTGGCTTACTACAAATCGTTACTACATTGCACATCGTGGTGAATGGTTTGTCAGATGTCCTACGGGACTCTGCAGGCATATTTTTTGGCCCTCTGATCATTAGGTAGATCTGGCTCGTTTCAACGGTTCTACAGGTCATGTCATGTTTGATCAATTGCAGAATCGGATCGCATTCCTCCAAGATCTCGATGGCTGGGTGGTGTCGCCGGGGTTACATGCGTGGCAAATAACTTCACTGTCATGAGATTTCGTGACGTGCCTCGTCTACAGCCTCTTATGGCACCACTACCTAAACCCTTCTTGGTCGACTGTCTCCCGTGGGGAGTTTTCTCAGACAAGATTCACTACGACATGTTCATGTGGCCAGACAGGTGTTGTCCTTGAAACTGTGGCCCAGTTTGCTAACATACGAGGGGCTGTCTTCCTTCCTATCTGGATAGTCTTCGAACTGGAGACCGGAGATGGTACTTGTGAAAGGAAAAGCCAAATTAACAGTGGAATTCGAAGGCCAGTTCAACAATCCATGGTGTTGGCACTGGTAATAGCGTCCGAGGCCATTCAACATGAAGTTGAAGCATTCAATGTTTACCTACTCATGGATTTCCTACGAGTACAAGGCATCGACTGTGTTGCTCAGGATGGAAAGTGAAGTACATGCTGTGGCCTGCAATGCCATTACCAAGGCCATAAACTCCTGGACTGGGAGTGACCATGCAAGAACTACTTTACTACCAAAGACATTCTCTTGTAAGTGATTGAGTGGGGGTGGCTATTGCGAGCCTCAGATCATGGGGTAGTATGCTAATCGTCATATAGACAAAATGGCCACAACCTTACTCACCAAGATGGCTCACATGGGGAATATCTGCCTGCCCGCAATGCCCTGATTTGGGCCTAGAGGAGATGGAAGAATCCCTGCTGAATGCACTGAAGGAATTTGGATGGATTGGCGCCAGGTGTGCCAAGCTTCAAGCCTCAGGATTCAACTATGGGAAGACAGTTAAGAAGCCGGCAAAAGAGTTAACATACAACAAGGAGCCAATCTTTCCCGAATACGATGAGCTGCAGCCTTACGACTAACTGCCTCCCGCCTGAGTACCCAACATGCAGTGCTGAACTATCAGTGCTCATTCTAGACTCTACCGGTGACGCGCTCAGTATCATCCCCGATTGAAGCCACAACCCTTCGGTCGCTTCTATCCAAACTTCAACTTTCCCTTGGAAGAACATTCAATGTTGGGTCAACCTTCGAACCGCCCAGGTGGTACGTATATCGTGAAATACTGGGTGTACTACACTGACTGATTTGAAGCTCAAGTGCTGCCCGGGATCATACATTTGCTTCGTTAAATCAAGTCTCCAGGGACTCATGCACAGTCATATCAAACCAATCTCCATTGAAAGAGACAGATACCCCGCCACACCTGCTCGATGACCTTGTGCAATGGGCACCGATTGGGATAACTCGCAGACACCAACCTGGAAATACTAGAGAAGTTGGGAAGTTCAACTTTAGCAATTATATGTACAATGATATAATCTACATGCAAGATTTGTTCATGACTGACGCGACCAGGAAGAAGCGAACATTGCGCTCGTAAATTTGTCTGTAGATGGAAGATTGGGGCGATCAGTGATTGGAGTGGGGATAACTTGAACGTGCATAATCGCATCGCCACCACTGGATTTATTTCACTGGTCCGTTGTCAAAAATGCGGACTCGTAGACGTTAGCTCCCAGTACCAGTTGATCGCCGAGATCCACAGGAGTGTTCCTTTGGATAAGGATCAAACAAACAGTAGTTTCCGAGCCTGTTGCCCAAAAGGGGAAAGTAGATTTATTAAGCTGAGGCAGTGGAGACAACAAAGGACGACCTTGGAAGTGCTGACCTCGGGACACGTCAAGACTTGAGTTGTGCGAGCTTGAGTCATGCATCCCAATTCAGTTGACAATGCGAGCGAGGCACTGGCCCCTTGCTGGCCCCAATACCGGGGTCTACATCAATCCATGTAGTGACCTTGGAACAGCTGAGTACTTAATCCAAGTCTTCAGCTGAAACTCGAGCTTCAATGCTGAGTCTTATTCTCGGAAAGTCGGTAATTAAAGATCTCATCGGGGCTAATTCTCTGAACAGGTAAATATAGGTCATTTAGGTCAACGGCCGCACATGCCGGAGTTGATTCTTGGGGCCAAACACCCTGATTGGTGTATCTGGGGGTCCGTTCAATACCGTCAGCTTGGACAGCGCAGCAAACTTCCAATCGCAGTTAATTGTGTGGGGGTTTTAGGGGGCTGAACCGAGAGGCTCCGCAAGGCCAGCCCTGCGCGGCCAAGCCCGTATTTTAGGAACTCTACAGTAGATATAAGGCGAGCTCCAGGGTAGATTTTTGTCAATCAAATTAAAGACACTTAAAAGTCAGCACGAAGTTATTTGAAAGACTTCAGCTTGAAATCCACCTTTTAATTAAAGCGAATATCGGAAAACCGTCAACCTTGGAAGTGCCGCTGATCACTTACCCGATCATCGATCACACTACGGAGTACTATACCCACGGAGCACATCAAACTTGTATCATGTCTCGATCAAGGCTCACCAGCCAATACTCCATCACCCACAGCCTCTTCCACCACGACTACGACATCACCGCCAATGGCAAACAACTCTACCACGTCGACAACTGCCAGCTAATCCCGGGCAAACCAGACCTCACCTTCCACACGGGCGACGCCAAAGGCCCCATCGCGGGCGTTGTTAAATACCGACACTTTTCTTCCGATGTCATCATCGGCCTCGGCGATCCTGCACACCCCCACCGCACAAGCTGGGAACACTTCACACGCGACAGCCCGCTCGCTCCCCAATACTCCTTCCGCGTGAAGATAGCCGGCCGGCGGCCCCGGGTTTTCACTTGGCGGTACAGGAATCCCGGGGAACAGTTGCGTTCTGCGTCACCGTCGAGATCGTCGCGTCCCAGTTCTCGATCTAGTTCGGAATCCGGTTCTTCGGCGTCCTCCTCCCCGCTGGAACTGGAACTCGTCGAGGAGTCCACGCAGGAGCTGGTGGCGGAGTTTTCGTCTGGCGTGGCGTTTTCCAAGAAGGCTGGCCGTTTCAATCTCTATAAAGGATATGGTCGCCAATTCGATCTCTTGGCTTTGCTGACGGGTCTCGCGTTGAGGGAAAAACTCAGAAGACGATCGAATGCCTAGCCGATGTTACAATTGAGCGGGGGCGTGGGGATTCTTTCTGTAGGCGGTTTTTTCTGCCCAATTTCTCTCCCTCCCCGCCATACTTGAAAAAGGGCCGTCGGGGCCACGTAAAAAGTTGTATACCTGCATGATCTATACGAAGTCACGAATATTTATGAACTTGGGAGCCTATTTGAAGAAATAATCTGAGGAGAGCATGAACCTTAATAAGGGGGTTTTGCGTGATACCAGGCAATTAGTCTATTCTTTTAGTTCTCTTTTAGTCTTGAATCCGAACCAATCATTGGTCTTCATCATTTCCACTTGGGAACACAATTAATATTCGTCAATACAAATCCCCTAGAGGAGGCAGTGCTGTGAAGCGAGGCAAGACATTGTTTCAGATGCAATACCAAGCCTTTTTTCTTGCTGGTTTGATCGACAGGGTTCAGAGGCCCTGAATCCTAAAATCTTAAGCATTAGATGGGTCATTTATGTAATCCCCCTTCGTCCATTAATCCCATCTACTCTAATCCTGTTGCCTGACAGGAACTATACTCGCCCAAAAAATCCCTTTTTTTTTTCTCTCTTTTTTTTTCAATTCTTAAATTTACCTTAATTTTGGTTGCAGGATCACTTTTCTCCTTTTTTTCAGTCTTTGATCGCCCCCCTTTGAATGGTTTTGGATATACACTATACGTTCACATTGAATCCCTTCAACCAGTTGACCTCTCTCCCTTCAATTGAAACCATCCGAGTTTCCGAGTTTCCATACTTTGCTCGCCACGGGCCATGATGTTCTGTTCATGACATGACGATGGCACTCCGAAGGCCACACCGAAAATCAAGACATGGGTGTATGGAATGTAAACGACGAAGAGTAAAGGTACCCCTCCCCTCCCCCCTCCTTGCAATAAATCAATTGATCTATATCCCGTTTCATGTTTAAAAAATTGCCTTTCCCCACACCCCCTGCTTGACACTAATGCATGGACTTAGTGCGACGAAGCCCGACCTACATGCTCCAATTGTGCCAAACGGCATGCCGAGTGTGAATACGGGTCCTCCAGCTCCCTCCTCTGGGCAAATGAAGAAACAACCCCAGGCCCTCGGAACACCTTCCGAGCATCAGGCTCAGACAGCGGCCGCACAGAATCAGTCCTGGGCTCACCAACCTCCGACTCACTGGGCCTCCTGGGTCGTCTAAGCAGCGGTTCCGCGCCGCCACCCCCATCACTAAACATCCAGGACCTGGAACTGATGATGCAGTGGTGCAACTCGACATACCAGACGCTATCGCGGAACGAGTCCACAGATGCGATCTGGCGCCACGCTGTCCCCGAGGAAGGCCTCTCGCACCCATTCCTCATGCACGGCATCCTGGCTCTCTCCGCCCTGCACCTCGCCCGCATGGGTCCAGATCCCTCCCAGCGCGCAGTGCATCTCAACCGCGCCGTCGCGCACCAGAACCAGGCGCTCGCTCTGTTCCGTGAACTCCTAGGTGATATCCAGGAGACCAACGCGAAAGCAATGTTCGCCTTCGCCAGCATCGTCGTCGTCTACACCTTCGGCTTCCCGCACTCCCCAGACGTCCAGGATCCATGGACCTGCATCGACGATTTCTACCAGGTGCTTGTTCTCACGCGCGGGATCCAACAGGTAATTAAATCGCCGACAGCGATGCTAGGCGCAAGCTCGTTCGCGCCGATCTTCACGGTGGATGAAGCGCGCGCGCCTCTTCCACTGGAGACCCGCGCGGTGCTACAACAGTTATCCGATGCGAATGAGACGGTCGCGACGCGGGATCCGAGCCACGAGACGGACGTGTACGCGTCGACCATCGAGAAGATTGCCGATATGCTGAGTTGGATTTATGCGGGGATGACGGCTAGCTCGGTCGCGGGGCGCTGGGCGTTTGGTCTGCCGCCGCGGTATTTGGAGCTGTTAAGGGAACGGGAGCCGTTCGCGCTTGTCATGTTGGCTCATTATGGCGTGCTCTTGCAGTATCTGAAGCATCGGTGGTGCTTTGACGAGTGGTGTGTCAGGGTTGCGAAGGCCGTGTGGGCGATCTTGGACGATCAGTGGAGACCGTTGGTTCATTGGGCGATGCAAGAGATCCTCGGTCAGAATTACTTGGAGCGGATTGATACTTTCTGAGCCAAGACTGGGGTCTTTTTGGCCGAGATGAAATGCCTCGAGATTCAGGAATGGTCGAATTTGCGAGTCATTTTGACCAGAACTATTTTTTGTGCGTCGCTTGAGCCGAGATTCAGTGCGGCGGATCAACTTGGGCGCTGTGACCGTGGCGGGCTTCATAAGCTTCAGGACAATCGGCGCAGTGGTCCTGGGGATGAGCAATTCATGGGGCGCGCCGATGCGCATCGGAACGAAAATAACAAAGAAAAAAAAAGCCGAACGAGGGAGATGCACGAACTGGAAGCACCACGACGCAACACAAAACACCACTTTTACACTCCTAGTCCCGTGACTATCTTGGAGATTGTACCCGAAGGAAAAACACTACAGGACTCTTCCAAGGTTTTATTTCCTTGGAAATAAAGCACAAACCAGTGAGGCAAAAATGTCATCAGCCGCACCTACACACACATCCTACATGACCTACCAATCAACAATATCGACTCAAGAGACCCAATGCGGCTCTTACTGGCTCGACTATCAAGTCGAATCAAACATTGGACACCTCGGAGAGTGTACCCTAAGAAGTACCGTGGAACGCGCGATAAGAGGGAATGGGAAAACTACTGTACCATATTTGAAAATCTGTTAAATACCCCAATTGATGAAAACTTTGAACTGCAAGCATTTCCAATATTCAGATGTCGGAATAGACGGGACACTACAGGGGTTACTAGTAATCCTTCTAAGTGCAGTAGGTATCCACGGGTACAATCTACAGATACAATCTACACAGCATGAAATTTGCACCAGGAGATCCAATAGTCATATCTCATTATCGCTAAGACTAACCAGGCAGTGACACCGATGAGTCTCCTGGATCCACGAGGCAGGGACACGTAAATTGACAAGCGGCCCCCGAGCGGACTTGATCCTTATGGCTTGCATACGCAAGATAAGCTTGTCGTTAGGTGTTCACAGGCCTGATCCTACTGATCAGTGTGAACGTCTTGGTGCATCGAGGATATCGATGGTCCTTGCGCTTCCTCACTCCTCTTCTTCTCTTCTCTTCCTCCCCAGTCTCGTCCCCGCCCGAAGGGCTGTTTTTGGTTTTTGGTTTTTGGTTTCTAAAGCAAGGCAATCAAACAGGAACAAAACGATTCCCTGCTACCAAGTCCCAGACGTATGTCGGATTAAACCCCAGTGTCAAACATAGATGATCTATGCTTAACGCAGTGCATAAATTAACGGCGGACAACGATACCCTGGCGACGGGCAGCGCTGCGGGCACGGCAGTACTCCTCATCATCCTCACTGTCGGAGCAGCTGTCGTCAGTGGATTCCTCAACGTAGCCGCATCGGCCACCACCGCAGTCCAGCTTGACACGGTCGCCCTTGCGGGTGATACCGTAGCGCTCACAGGAGCAGTGGGACTGAGTGTCGCTGAGCGAGGACAGGGAAGAGGGGGAGCTGTTGCCCGAGCGTGAGGAGCGCGACGACAGAGACGAGCCGGAGGAGCTTGGCGGGCTGCTGGAGTAAGAGTAGTCGTCCGAGAGACGGGAGCCAGCGAAGCGGCGGGTGATGTCGTCGACAGTTGGGGCGCCGTATTCGGCTTCGCGCAGGGAGCGCGAGGCGTAGGGCTTGGAAGGCTTGGGGTGCTGGATGCGTGAGGGCGAGAGACCGCGGCCTTGGGCGGGCTGGGCTGAGCGGCGGGAGCTTGGGGCGCTGCGGGAGGCCTTGCCACCGGGGACATCGAGGATGTTCAGCTTGCGGCCGGTGGTCGGCTCAACGGTGTACTCCACGGCTGGGTCGTGCGAGACGTGGTACCCATCCATGATGTAGTAGTACCAGTAGCGGCCACCCAGCTGCAGCATGGAGGTCTGGAAGCGGAACTTTCCGACCCAGGAACCGGGCTTGTCGTCAGCAGAGAGAGGCAGCTGGCGGGCGTAGTTGTCCCAAGAGCCCACGAGGTGGACGGTCTTGACATTGGACGAGGTGCGCAGGGAAAACTTCAATTGAACGGCGGCCATTATGAAGATTTTCGAAACGAAACAGAAAAAGTTGTTATATCGTAGTCGTAGATTATTGACGTAGTCAAAGAAGAATTGAGATTACAATCAGAAAACTACCGGAGTTTTTGATTGTAGAGTTGAGTTCTTTGATCGTAAGATGTCTTGACGGGGAACCAGTCCACGACGAGAATATAACGCAAATCGAGCGAGATTAAATTAACGTGTTTGTTGTAAGAGCTTTGAAAGACAGCAAGGCACAATGTTGACCGGCAACAAAGAGGCTGTGAATACTTGAAAGAATTTCGAGAAGAATTAAAGCAAGGCAGAATTGGTGTAAAGTCGACACTATCAGAGCACAGCTCTTCGGTGGAGAATAATTAAAGAGTAGAATAATAAGAAGAGAAAATAAAAAAAAAGAATTCAGCAACCAGTGCTTGAATTCGACTCGAACAGCTCAAACAACAAAAACTCGCTGAAGAAAGAAAGAAAAGGAAGTCCGCCTGGGCGGTTGTAGGGGGAGTTAAAAAGGAATCGACTGGATCAGCGATTCACGTTACTTGGCGGACTTTGCACAGTGAGTGGATGTATGGTGGGCTGTGATGGGCGGGTATTACTGACCGCTGGTTGGTTCATCCACTTCATCACCTCTCGGTGCAGTGACGGGATGTTCCCAACCACAACAACCATCCACAGCCAATCATTTGGGGATCCTTGACGCTGAGATGTGATGAGGGGGTGATCATCGAATCAGCCTCGCCAACGGGGATACGCTCAGGGTCTGGATTTTTGTTTTGGGTGCGACTTGCAGATGCCACTCGCTCCGAAAAAGCCTATCCTGCATGTCAACATGGTGGGACATGGGACCATGAGATGATGCAGAGATCAGAGCAACTGCAGAGGCACTTAACATTGAAATATCGAAATGCACCGATCGTGGTCACTATGGAAGACCCGAATGCCAGAGCTTAACCCTGAGTTAGAGCTAGATTTACTGGGCCCTTGCCAGGATGAAGTCGAAGACCTACTCATGGGTTCGTGGGCTAATGGGCTTCATGAGCTGACCAGAATAGAAATCACCAAACTAACTTCAGAAACGCACAGTCCAAGAAAATCAAGACAATTCAACTCCGGAACAATTCACCGAGCAGAAAGTGGGTAATCAAGATCCTGCTGATTCCCCGCATGGTGATGTGATTGTCCAGTCCGAGGCGGGGTGGTGCATCGAACAATGGACCCCTTGCCCATTGTTCAGAACAGAGGGTAAATGATCGAAATCGCCGCAGAGGTGTCATAATTCTGATATACTCCTTGATCTATGTTCATGGACTTCCTATGACCATCCAGGTGAGAAATCGCTCTATTGAACGCTACATGCTGAGGGAATTCTGCATGGACACGAGCCCCGCAGCGGCCAAATCCCGGTCCATTCAATCTATTGGTGCTGCACCTTATCTGCATGAGTGTACATCATTCCTAGAAGGGCGCACCTTGACGTGGGCCAATGAAAGGTCTGAGCTTCCGGTCTCAAGTCGGATCCGATCAATGCGGCTGCCGTGCAGCTTTGAAGAATCTGAATGCGTACCGTGCGAGACGGGATAAATGGCAGAGCCGTAGCTTTGGTAGCACCTGGGCTATATGTGGCTGGCTAGGTGACTTGCATTGCAAGGTTCTGTGTGGAAGGCAGGGATGTGCAGCTCTTTAGAGATTAGTTCTATCCCGGGGAATTAAGGGACTAGTATGGTCTGCCACTAGCAGTTGTCATAACATTTTAAACATTAACAATAGTACTCGTAGCTAATAGACGGCTGATTCGAATAGTGTTAACGAATTTAGGTTGAAGGAGTTTAATAAGTAACTTCAAGTTGGACTCAGATATTTGAATTGGTTCAAGCCGCTGCTACCGAGCACTGGCAACACTGCCTCCAGGGCTGTTTTCAATGTCATGTTATAGTAGGCACCTGCCCGGGTCTATGAAAGGGTGGGAACCGTCAATGTTTTATTGGAATCCAAATCCATTTGAAAAGTGGGAAGTGCCTAGCCCTTTGGATGTTCACCAATTATGCTACAACCTTGGAACTACATCTACAAGCACAAAATATATTCAGAATTTGATTCCGACTAGGATGACTGTAAAGTAAAAGATGCAATGACCAGAAATCCCCTTCCGGACGCCACAACTTAGCCCCTGAGGACCCGCGATTTTGGTTGAATCATTAAAGTACAATGTGAAATAGAAAAGAGAAAAGCTTGGAAAACTGTTATGCTAAAAGGACTTACCGCACCGACACTCCGGACCGGTTGGTAAACATTCGGGCGGCAATGTTCATCGAGGCCAGCTCTTGGAACAGAAGCTTGGCGGCATAAGGGATGTGGACTTGCGAGATGCGGTGCTTGTTGTTGCACAGGCGACACTCGAAGAGACCCTTCTTGAGTTTGCTGTTGACAGATGTTAGTAATGAGATTATAGCAAAAAGAGGCGGAGACAAGGAAACTTACGCAATGGGGGTCATCAAACCGCAATCATCGCAAATGTGGACACGGAATGGATCAGAGACATCAAACAGACGTTCTTTCAAGAAAGCACTGGCACCGTGAGCAATCATGCAATCACGCTCCATCTCTCCGAAACGGAGACCACCATCACGGGCACGACCCTCCACGGGTTGACGGGTCAAGATCTGAGTTGGACCACGAGCACGAGCGTGGATCTTGTCGTCTACCATGTGACGAAGACGCTGGTAGTATGTGGGACCCAGGAACACTTGAGCCACCATCTTACGACCAGTGTAGCCGTTGTACATGACTTCGAATCCGCGAGACTGGTAGCCATGCTCACGAAGCAGACGGGAGATCGAATCGACAGTCACATCAGTGAAAGGAGTAGCATCACCCTCAAATCCACGTAGAGAGGCAACCTTACTAAGCTGACACTCAATCAAGTGAGCAATGGTCATTCGAGAGGGAATGGCGTGCGGGTTGATGATAATATCAGGAACAACACCCTCACGGGTGAAAGGCATGTCATCCTGTCTAAAAGTGATACCAATAGTACCCTTCTGACCGTGACGCGAGGCAAACTTGTCACCAATCTGAGGAACCTTGGTGGTACGCATGCGAACCTTGACAAAGTTGAGCCCATCGTTGCCTGTGGAGATCAGAACCTGATCGACAATGCCGTTCTCGGTACTACGGAGAGGGGTTGAAACATCGATCTTGGTGTGAGCCTTGGTACGCTGGCCGAGCTCCTCAGCATCGGGGGCCAATGGTGCGGTTTTACCAATGATGATATCTTCTCCAGAGACACGAACACCAGGAGCAATGATTCCATCATCGTCGAGCTTGTCATAGGTACCCTTGCGCATACCGATTGTGTCGACTCGCATTGGCTTCTCAAATCGCTCCACAGTGGACATGGCGACCGTCTTCTCTGAGTCGGTGTATGTACGGTAGAACAAACTTCGGAAAAGACCGCGATCGATACTGCTCTGGTTCATGACGACGGAATCTTCCTGGTTGTATCCAGAGTAACAAGCGATAGCCACGATAGCATTCTGACCGGCAGGCAGCTCACGGAAACGCAAAAATTCCATCGATCGGGTGGTAGCAAGCGGCTTCTGAGGATAGTAAAGAATATTCGCCATCGTCTCCATGCGCTGGGCAAAGTTTGTCAAGAACACACCCATAGCCTGTTTACCCATAGCGGATTGGTAGGTGTTACGGGGCGACTGGTTGTGATCAGGGAAGGGAATGATACTGGCACAAACACCCAGAATCATACTAGGATGGATCTCACAGTGAGTCCAAGTATGAGCGCGCTGACTCAGGATGGAGCGGACACGCTTGTTGGGATCATCTGTCTCAACTGGCAAGCTGTATCCAGCATTCAGTTGATTGGAGATCTCAAGATCTTCAGGCGTCATCACGATCATGATGGTTTCCTCTTCTTCTGCATCCACGATTTCGACAGCACCTGATCTCACCAGACCTTCCCATCCGAAATAGCGCTCCCGGCGTTCTTCCAGATCCATATCGCTGGGCAAGTCCTTGTCCTGCTCCAGCTTGCGAATGTGCTCCTTGTTAAGAACCAGAGATCCAGCGTTTTCACTCTTAGGGTCATTGTCAACAACGAAGAGAGGGCGACAGACACGACCAGCATCAGTAAAGATCTTGAACTCCCGTTCACGAATATCACGAATCAAACTGACTTCGTTCGAAATCATGTTACGGCGACGAAGATTCTGCATAGTGTTGACCAGGTGCGAGGGATCGCGGTGGATACCAACCCACACACCGTTAACGAATACCTTGGTGGCATTTGGTGTAACTTGCGGTTCAAACTCTTCCAGAACTTCCATGTTGCGCTGAATCATGAAATCAATGATGGGCTCACTAGGCGTTCCAACAGTGATATAGCACATAAGCGCCAAGTTCTTGACCAGACCACAAGCCTGTCCCTCAGGCGTTTCGGCAGGACACACAAGACCCCAGTGAGTGTTATGGAGCTGACGAGGTTTGGCGATCTTGCCATCACGTCCGATAGGAGTATTGGTACGCCGAAGATGGGACAAAGTGGAGGCATAGGTGTAACGACTCAACACTTGAGACACACCAGCCTTTGCGCTAGCAGCCTTCTTTTGCTCTCCCCAGTTACCAGTAGCCAAGGCGTACTTGAGACCACCAGTGAGGGTAGCGGCCTTGAGACCGACGTTAAGGTAGATCTCGCGGCCCGTTTCAACACAGCGCTGCACGTAACGTTGAAGGTCACGAGTGACACGGGTGAAAAGGACACGGAAAAGATTGGCCAGCAGGGGACCAGCCAAATCCAAACGCTTCTTACCAAAGTGATCACGATCATCGACATCTCGTCGACCAAGCGCACACTGCAGCAGGCGGTGCACCATGTAGCCCAAGAAGAACGCTTTGCGGGTCTCGCTACCTTCGCTTTGAGAAATGTGAGGCAAGAGTTCCTTCTGCATAATCTCTCGGGCGTAACGAACACGGCGCTCGTGGTTAAGGTTGGACTGGGATGAACCACGCTTGGCGATGAAATCAAGAGCGACTTCACGGTCCTGAATAACGAAACCTTCCTCAATACAAGGCTTCAGCATCTCCAACATGGGGGTATCATTGCGGTCGTAGCAGATGTGATTCAGGATATCTTCATCGGACACAACGCCCAAGGCTCGGAAGACAACGACGATGGGAATATCTGATTTGACGTAAGGAAGAGTCGAACGGATCGTAGGACCGAATCCACCCTTGCCGCTGTCTCCCTTGGCGAAAAGCTTCAGCGCAAGCTGTGAGAGAAGTCGCGAACCCTTTTCAACGGCACTGCGAATCTCCGCAACGTAAGGTGTGGGACTTGGGGGCGCCTTCTTGAAAACTTGAACGATGTTTCCGGCACTACGCTCTTGAGCGATAAGAACCTTTTCACTTCCGTTGATGACAAAGTAACCACCAGAGTCGTAAGGGCACTCGTTCCAGGCGTAGAGGGATTGTTCGTTAAGGTCCTTCAGAATACAGTATTTTGACTTGAGCATAATCGGCATCTTGCCAATGAACACTGTTTCCTCCTTGTTGAAGCTGTCGCCCAGCATAACTTGATTCCAATCGAGGTATGTGCCACGGGCCTTGCGTTCCTCCTCGGATGCACCAACGTCCTCGTCGTCGCGATCGGCGACCAGGCGCTCTCGTCCTTCCATGACTTTCTTTGTGACACCGAGGTACAGCGGACTGGCGTAAGTCAAATTTCGCAAACGCGCTTCTTGTGGCAACATGATAGTTGTGGCGCCATCGCCTTCGGTGACGGATGGTCGAGAGAGCATGACGGTGCCGAATTTGAGCTCGTAACGGCGGACAACGACCGGATCTTCTTCATCTTCTGCGGGGGGGAGGGTTTGATCGAGTACGACTTGTCCTTGTTCCTCTACCAACTCTTGCATCGTAGACGAAATAAATTCATCGAAAGAATCCAGCTGCTGGGACACAAGACCCTTGGTGTCGAAGAACGAAGAAATCACGGTCCAGCAATCTTCGGAGGTGATACCCTCATCCGCCTCATCGTAGTACTCCTCATCGTAGGCTTCATTTGCATCGTAGTCGGCCATTTTGTCGAGCGAGCCTCGGAGGTGGCTTCTAGGACGAATATGGTGAGGGGGAAGGTAAAAGGAAATCCGCGGCAGTCGCAGGGAGGCGCGTCCGAGACGGAGAAAGCTGTGATGAGTGAGAATCACCCGACGTGCTGCAACACTCGCCTGTCAGTGACTGAAGAAAGGCGATCTGCAGTCAATCCAGACAAGTGATGAAGCAGAGAGGGAGGATCGGTGGGATGGAAGAAGAAATCCCAGCGGTGACAGGATGAAGGGACGATCTCTCAAATGTCTTGATGCTTCGGCGCCAGTGAATTACCACGCTAGTCCCGATGTGGGTCCCTCGTGTCACGTGGCTATGGTGAAGTATAGCTTGCGCTGCTTTACCAGGTGAAATCAAAAACCTCGAAAGTGAATAATGCGATTCTCTATTGGACGATCCTTTTGGGTAATCTCCGTGTGATATTTTCAATTCCGTTTTCCCGCTAGCCTTAAATTGTTGTCAATGTAGCGGTGACGCGCTTGATGGCAACTAGCCCTGCGATGTACCATGCCTGATCCGCCGGGGAGTGTACCCCAAATATTGTCTTTTTCGATAATTATGTCTACGGTCGAACAAGCAGTAAATGGCTGTTGGACCTTGGGACTGACTCTTACATTCTAAACAGCCAAGATTTAAATTTGAAGCTGAAGCTTTAGTACTGTGAAAGGATCTGAATCAGTTGGCACCCGATGGTGTGTACCAACCGACCATAATAAGACTGGAAATACCCGACTGTTGGAATCATAGATGTGGATATCATACATTCAGTGCATAGTCAATGCTAGCTATCTGAGCTACACAAACTGGAGTAAGGTGTTCAGCATATCCTTGACGTCCTTCTGCTCAAGATCCTCATCCGAAAGTCCATCAAGTTGTTCTGAGCACATGTTAGTATCGATCTCAACATTAATCCAATAGGGGTGTTGCAATTTACCTTGAAGAGTTCCTCGGACCAGAGATAGGTCTTCGTCGCGGTCTGCCAACAGGGAGACAACTTTCTTCTTTGCGCCATCGTCCTCGGCAATGAGCCATGCCAGAATGACATCAATGGTCTATGTAATGTCAGTTATCTGTAGTAGCATTGATCTGACGGAGCGAAATTTACCTGTAACGAGAAGAGTCCTGCATCGAATCGGCGAGACAACCATTCGCTGGCCATAAACTCTTGATCTTCCGGTGAGTATGCCTTGCGTTCCTTCTGGATGGCCTGTTCAACAGGTGCCACCCGGGCGGCGTACTCTCGCCTCAATTTGATCAACTTCTCTATCTTCTCGTAATCCTTTTCCATGAACTTGGCTAGTGTCCGAATCCGACCAGCTGAGCCACCGGGAAGAAGTCGCAGAAGCGAAGCAAAGATTCCGAGAAGATGCTCGATATTTTGTCCCTCTTGCTGTTTCTTGTCAGTGAAACTGAACTACTCTTCTTGGAAGACTGGTCTTACCTTCTTCATGAACATCCCAAAGACAGTCCTCAGGCCTGCCGCTTCAATCAAGTGTTCGCAGGCCGGGGCTCCTGTTGCTCCCCCAAAGAGATGATCGAGTACTCTGAGTGCTCGGGGTTTACTGAATTTGCTCTCCTTGAGCATGATTTGTGCCAGTTCGATGCCTTCCGCCTCCACGAACTTCTCTTTCCCAGACGGTTCTTCGACTAGGCAAATTAAAGAACCGAACAAATTCTCCACAAATTCTTCTTCGTCGGAGTCCTTGGTGGGGTCGCGTTTGCGATATTGACTGAGTAGCTGCAGTATCATGTCAACACCGTCGAGACCGATGAACTTCTCACGGTTTTTCGGGGAAGACTGTAGCATAATTGCAAGAACTTCCGCAGCGTACTGCTTATTTTGAGTGACTGGGGATTCTTTTTGCTGGATCCGGGCTAAGATCCAGGGTAAAATTGAAGCATCTTGTCCAATCTTCTCCGCAAGCGTAGTTTGAGAGCAAAGATTTTCCAAGACACCTTAATTTAGTTAGCAATGGTATGTGAATTGGTTGAGTAGTGTGCAGGTCTTACTGAGAATGTAGTAGACACCAGTTCGGTCAGTTTCTTGCTTCTCGTCCAACCGAGTCAGGTTTGATGTCAGCAGCTCGACGAGGTCGGCATCCATCTACCATGTGTTAGCACTCGACCATAAGAAACTTTCTTAGCAACATACCAAGGCATTAACCAAAGTATCCCATTGTTCTTGCTCCGCCTCAACGTCCTCGTCGGTGAGTTCGCTGATGATTTGGATGGCATCGATTGCAATATCCGCATTCTCATGTGCTAGTAATGAGATCAACGAGCCAACACAACCCATTTTGGCGAACTCCTCATAGAGCTCAGGATGTTCTGACAGGATTGACAATCCTTTAATTTCGGTGTCCAGGTCGGCCTCGGATGCCATGAATCTGTTCATGCCCAATTAGCATATGAAGAGTCACAGTTTCCTCGTATCTTGCATACTTTTGTGGGTCGTTCTCGAATTTGGCTCGTAGCTCGGAGTTCTTGGATATCTTTCGTTCGAAGTTCAGGGCAAAACGACGCACCCAAGCGGAGTCGAATTTCTCGGGCTGTATAGCATAAATCCGTTAGCACATGCACGGTTCCAGTATGGGTCAGAAATACCTACTGCGGCTTCTTCTGTCTCTTGCTGATCAATGTACTGCATTGCCTGAGCTGTCTTTTGTTCCATTCCTCCGCCAAAGAAGCGGCCTTCCTCGTCATCTGGGATATCTTCTTCGTCCATGTCTGGGGGCAGCTCGGGGCCAGCTTCGCCGTCGTCTTCCATATCGTCTTCAACCATGGGCGCCTTTCCCTTGGACCTTACATCGCCATCTGAGTCAAGCTTCGCTGCTTTGTAGAGCTCATCTGCGCGCGACTGGTTAGATGCTTGTCGCGAATAGTGGACGATTCGAGCAGAACGTACTGGGGTCTTGGACAGGTTCAAACTTGCGCTTCGAGTTCCCTGCACCTGAAGGTTTCTTTGACGGTCAGAACTAGACGCAAATTAGACAACGGAGCTTTAGCATACCTTGAAGAGCTCGTCCACACTTGTCATGATTGCGGCGCGTGCTCCTAAAAGAATGACACACGATATCAACCCCCAAGATTTGACCTTGAGGAATGTGCTACCGAGCGCAAAGCAGATTCAGCTGAAAATGAAAGAAATGGTGTGCTATTAAGCAATGACCAAGTTGGACAGGGTCGTTGCTAGCAATGCGCCCGCGCAAAAGATATACGGGAGCCGAAATGTGCCTAAAACGCAGTGACGCCAAGGGTTCCCGAAGCCGCAGATTTCTCGATCCGCATTGCAACTCCGACCTTCATACAAAACCACTTTATTTCATCAAATCCACCCTCACACTCCATCAAAATGGCCCCCAAGCACATTGCCGCCCAGAAGGGTTTCTTCAGCACCGCCATGGATGAGGCTCGCAACCCCGAGAACGCCACTATTGTCCGCAGCATCGCCATCTTCACTGTACGTGCACACTTCTCCTTGACATCTGTTATTTCAAGCTTCCAAATCTGACTGTCTCTATAGGTCGGCGTTGCCTTCCTTCACAGCACCCTCGGCGAGATCCTCCTCCCTCCGTAAGTCGATGCTATCTATCCGCGGTGACAGCTGGTTTTGATCAACGCGACGATCACGGGAATCATCGAAACTGAACTAACTTTCTTTAGTATGTAAAACAACCACTCTTCGTTTTTCAAATCCCGTCCGTCTTTTCCGATCGAATCGTTCCTTTCTGTGGAAGCATAATGGCGTCGATCAAGGGGATCCAAATGCATTTTCTCCCTGTACAATAGTCTCTTCTCGGCACCCACATCGTGGCTCCATGCCATGTGCCACAATTTTGTTATGAATACCAAAGATTTTGATTACATCAATATCGCATCGAGTGTCAGGGGTTGGCTTTAGAAGGGGCCCAAGGTGCACCTGGGCAGGGACTCCATACTGCTTGGTGGCCGTATCACCATCATCCAGGAGAGGTCTAGCATTGGATGGCATATATCCTCCATGCTATGGTATGAGCTGCCATTTAGTGTTGGGCGCGTGATAGGTGTCAGCAACTTCTGCGCATGTCGCCGACTCTCTTTCTTGGCTTTCTATAGCACGGCTGGTGTAGTGGTGTAGTACAAGCGAGCAGATTCAAGTAGGTCAACTACCTAGACGCCACGGTCCCTTGACTTTTTTTCGATTCCTCTGGTCAGCTCGACCATTTTTAAGACTGTACCTGCCTGTCTTCCAAATTTCAGCCACCAAGACCCATCGTGGCACGCGCGCAAAAGAAACCACGCTGCCTTAGTACAATTCCAGGCCTTCGTCACTCAAAGTGATACAATGCAGAGAACTTTGAGATGGCGGCACGTGGTTGTTTTAAACGCTATCTAGATGAACTTGAGGGATTTGAATGTCCAATTTCTCACTGGGGCGACATACTACCTACTAGTATGAGATATGCCAGGACGCTGCATGAAGTTTCCAATTTGAAGGTTGATTTCCGCAAGATCTCTATGAAACCGTGACAAGTCCAACATTGAACCTTGGAACCTTGTGCTATCAGGTTAGATCAATGTTCTAGAACTTGAAGGTTTCAAAGGTTATAACTTTCAAATGTTGCTTTACTTTTCACTTACAAGCCTGAGAGCGTCCTCGGGCTTACATACCGAGGCAGCCGCTATACAACCTTATCTGGTGTTGATCAGATTTGGTGTTTCCGATGTAGATCACTTGAAGTCCCATATAGATCTATCTGCGCCTGCATCGTTAATTTCATGTTAGTGTATTAGGGTTATACAATCCATAGTTGAATTTACTTATAGCCCAAGGGCCTCTTACTAGTACTGAATTAATATGCTGTAAATACAAGGATCTTAATAACATGCTTTATAAAGATTAATCAGCATCCAACGGCAGTCTACATCGGCAGATCAGTATACTGATCCGAGCTTCATCTGGAATGACTTCCGAACCACCCCTGCAAATTATCGCATGGACCACTCATAGCTCTTGAAGGGAAATCAAGCCCTTTTTATATTATTTAGCTAACGAGACTTGACCCCGCGCAAGCCTCCGCAAAATAATCCCCACATTCCCCAAAATTTCCGAACACCGCCTTTGCCGGTTTCCCGTGCTAGAGTCTGGGGTCCCCATTTTCCACTCAACTTGAGCCCTGGAGCTGGTCTTACTTGCCGATCTCCGTCGGTGCCTTGCCTGTGATCTCGGAGATAAACGCGGGTGTTACCTGTAGCTGAATGTGAAACGCCGATATCTGGGCATTTGCATGTGGCGATGTCTCTATCCCCAAATAGCAACGCGCAGGCTCTGAAGCGCAAACTTCAACAATCTGAGGGTCGACATCAGCCTATGTCCAAACGTCATAGTATCTCTGGATATGATCCACAGACTCCATGGCTATATGAATCCGGCAAGCCACTCGCCGGCTGGCGCACAATAGGTGACCCCGCTGTTCAACAGTCTTTGCCACTCGCCAACATGGTCTCTGCTGTTCAAGATCTCATCGACCCGGACTTTGACCCGTTGACAGCGATCTTGGATGAAGAACCACGATTTTTGAAACCTCTACCGGCGCGCATTGCGCCGGAAGATCTAGAGTTCTTACGATTTCGGGGAGCCTTGTCTATCCCGGAAAGCGGCCTGCGAAATGAACTGTTAAGATCGTACACTCAATGGGTTCACAGCTTTATGCCCATCGTCAACTTACAGGAGCTGCTACGATGCGTTGCAGAAAATGATCCGGAGGGAGATATCAGTGTACTGCTTTTCCAAGCGGTAATGTTTGTGGGCACTGCTTTCATCGACCTCAAGTATCTACAAGATGCAGGGTACTCAACGAGGAAAGCTGCGCGTGATGCCTTCTTCACTCGATTAAGAGTGAGAGTCTCCATCTAGATATTTCCATCGTGGAACCCAAAATGCTAACATGATGTTTTTATCAGCTCCTCTATTCCCTTGACTGCGAAGAAGATCGTATCGTCATCATGCAGACAGTCCTGCTGATGACATATTGGTCTGATACCGAAAATTCCCCACATCGAGATATTTGGGACTGGATTGGCGTGTGCAACACACAAGCACACTCTATTGGCTTAAATAACGATCCGTCCACTGCCGACATAGATCCAAGGTCACGAAGGCTACGTACACGGCTGTGGTGGTGTCTATACTCTCGAGACCGATTGATCGCCATGGGAATGCGCCGCCCACTGCAAGTCAACGAAGGAACTAGCAACGTGCCAATGTTGAAGTTGGAAGATTTCGACTTTGAGCCGTACTCCCCTGCTGCGGTTTCCCTTTTTAACTGCCGTCAACTCGAAGATGTGTCACACCAAAAGCGCCTTGCCACAATGTTCATAGAGAAAGTCAAGCTTTGTCAGTGCATCGGCCGAGTACTTTTTGCCCAATATGCACCATCGCAGCATCAGTTCGGGTCCACGGACAGAACAACCGTCACATTGATTCCCAGACAAGCATCAGAATCGGAGTTCACCCGATGCAGCCAAAAGCTTGACTCGTGGCTTGGAGTTTTACCCAAGGACGCACAATTCATCCCAGCGTCTAAATCCAACTTCCTTGACGGAGAAGATGTGCTTCTCCTTCATGGAGCCATGCTTCGCATGCTCTATCACGCTACAAGTAGTGCATTGCACCGGCCCTGGGCAGCGCATTCTAAAGACCAATCAAAGTCCCGCGTTGAATGGCGCAACGTTGCTCGCAAAAAGATGCAAGAGGCTGCGTCTGGAATCACCCATATCGTCCAAGGCCTCAACCAACTCAACCTGACCCGATTCCTTCCACAATCAGGCGTTACTGTCATTCTCCCAGCGGCAGTCGCTCACCTATCCAACTCCATGTCCGATAATCCTGCCATCCGCGAAAGCAGCATCTACAACTTCCAGCGCTGCATCCACGTCCTACACTGCCTGAAGGACATGTACCCAGCCGCCAACGTCGAATTCGCAAACCTTGAAGCCGCCATCAAGCGCCAATCCGGAAACTATAACTCCAACACCTTCTTCCAAATCATGCAACAAAACTTTGACACATCTACCTTCCCCCTCGATAGTATCCGCAAACAAAGCAGCGCGGACTCAACAAACAGCCCGAATTCATTCCCACAACACGACCGAAAGTCCATCCTTGATGCCCAAACACCGGTATCAAATCATGGCAGAACCCCATCCTTCCACGAAGAGAACAGACCTCAGATACGCAACCAAGGCCGAACTCCATCCTTCCACGAGGACACCAGACCTCAGATACGCAAGCAAAGCATGCCCACCCCTCGCGACCAACCCTTCACACCCAACCCAGCCACTATTCCCTCCCCGCGCGATTTCGATAATCGTTTTGGACCAGCAAGTCAAACAAATCAGCCCGACAATCCATTCAGTTTCCTTTCCATGGACTTTGAAGGCTTCCCGGATCTGCCACCCTCGCAGTTTGAAAATATGGATATATCTCCCCCCGGGGATCTGGATGATATGGATTGGACAAAAGCCCTTTTCCAGGGGACCTCATTAACAGAGCTTGATAAATCGGTTTCGGGGACCGGAGCCCTCGGTCAACCTAGTCAGACTCCAGGATCCCAATACACAACTCATGGTGACCTGGAGCAGGATATCTTTCCGTTTGGCGTGAAAGATGACGAGGGACCGTTGACGAATCCAGCTGGCGGTCATAATCAGGGAATCACTGGGGATTTGGATCGGGATCTAGGTTTTCAGACTGGGGATGATATGTTTTAAGTCTGCTGGAGCCAAGGGTGCCGCCCTGTTTTTGCTTCGGCTTGAAGTTCATTCAAATGTTCTTTCATACCCAATGTATGGTGGGCGTTTATCATGATGTTGGCGGTTCTGTTCATACTATCATTCTGCCCTCCTGGCATGTATACTGATGCTTCAATGTATTTATGCTTTACGAGTATCTATGATATTGTAGTGAAATATCAAATAGACATAATACATGTCGACTTCAAGTTTCAGGAATCTTTAAATTTTTTTTCTACCGTTCTATCACCGAGGTATCAATTGGATATCATAAAACCTTTCTCAGCCATCTAGCAAAAGCCAAAAAAACTACCTCCCACCTGCCATATTTGAATCTAGCCACATGCCCTCCGAAGTTTTCATGAGTCAGGGACAAAGGAAAATAGCTATGTCCGCGGTGCCCAGCGATTACTTTCATCAATTTGAACGTCCGGTTGCTCGATGTAACCCAACTTCTTCTTCACTTCTGCCACCTTTGCGCTGTCGCCTGTATTCTTGCCCATGTTGTCGCTGAGCTTGACAGCAGGTCGACCATTTGCAGTGGAGATCTTGATCACGATGTTGAGGGGCTTGGATTTCTCTCCATTGGACTTGTTATTGTAGTCATCTAGATAACGTTAGGATATGCGATGTCTCTTGCAGAGTGGATGGCACAACTCACTTGTGAAAAATGTACCCACGCCAAAGGAAGGTGTGAGACCTGATTCCTCAGCTAGAGCCTTGTATTCCAAACAGGCGTTAATGTCCAGCGAGTCGGAGAACACGACAGTCTTCTTGTCAGTGATGCCCTCGCGGTTGTAGAACTGGCGAACCATCTTGACGAAGTACGCTGGGTCTCCCGAGTCCTGGCGAACGCCTGTGTATGTTTGCGCATAGGTCTTAGTGGACTGAATGGGTGCGTCTCCCTCGGGTGCTGAGATGTTTTTGCGGAATGCGTCCAGGAAAGCCGGTGTTCCGAATGTATCTGTGAGGGCGATACCAAGAACCTATAATATATTAGCTCCCCATTCAATTCAGGATAAAAGCGATATTGTGAGAATCTTACCCCCTCTCCAAAGCATCCAAGCCAGTACTGCAAGGCCAGCTCATTGGCATTTTCATAGTTCTCCGTGATGGCCGCAATGGTCATGTACCATTCATGCGCCACGGTCCCCACGGCATTGACATCGTACTTCATAGCGAAATGCACATTGCTGGTCCCCGTCAACGCACCCTTCCAGCCTTTTGTCTTTGCCTCCGCTGCAGCGCGTGTCAAGCCCTTCATGACGATATCCTGGGTATGGTAGTCTCGTCGTCGCCGGGTGCCGAACTCGGAAAAGACGCACCCGTTCTCGAGGAGGGTGCATCCCTTCTTGTATGCCTTCTCTTCCTGCTGCTCATAGTCCCAGTCCTTGTCACTGAACATGAAATACGCCTGGCTGGTCAGGGCTAGCAAGGGGATCTCGTAAAGGATGGTGTCGAGCCAGAGACCTTTGACGACGTAGCTGATTGTTCCCTCGTCTTCATCGCTGCCTGTGTCTTGTGAAGGTGTGAAAGTGATCTCGACGTGTTCGGCTGGCTTCAGTTGAAAGGTCTCAAGGAAAGAAAGGTAGGCATCGTTAAGGTAGGGGCATTTTCGCTTGAGGAATGCGCGCTCTTCAGCTGTGACGCGTAGCGTGGCAAGTTCTATGTAAGATAATGGGTCAGTATATTGGGAAAGTGTATCTCAGAGGCGTCCATGTTCAATGACTCACTGTCCATCTGCTGCTGCAGCCACTTGTATGCCCCGCGCCGGAGCTTCATATCCGGGGTGCGGTTTGTGAAGCCATATGTTACATCTAACGTGATGTTAGCAGCTTGTGTCGTAGATATGGATCTCACAGAATCCACTCACAAACATTAGGGAAGTATTTGAGGACCGCGCATTGCATCGTTAGCTTGTAAAGATCGGTATCCAGAAGGGAGGAAATGCCCTCAGGCAAGAGAGTATTTTCCTGGCCCATTCTGCTCGTGGGACCGGAAAATCCGGTCAAGTTGATGATAGAATTCTGTTCCAGTGGACTTCTCAAGCAGGAGAGGGCAGTGTGAGGAAGACGAAGACAATTCCAGGATTGAACTCGTTCTTTATCTTGCGTATGCAAACGCGTTAGCGCGGGGAAATCCCGTTGAGGCCGTTGTTTGCAGTGTTTGCAGCGGGGTTGATGCCTGGTCAAAGAACTATAGAGAGAATATGATACTCACCTCAAAGCTGATTTATTGGCCTTTCTTTGTGACCGACAGGGAAATTCAAAACTATTAAATAGACCTGGGTATTCTGGATGCCCAAGTGTTTATTATGGGTTCCGAGCAAGCCCCAATCCCTTCTAATTTCATCTCGGGGATGCCTACTCTTGCCCCTCTTTCTCGGATTGCGGAATTTCGGGCTTTTGCAATCAGATTATGAGAGCGCCTAAGGAGATGACCTCATTGTATGTATGAAAGAATATCCCTACTGCTTGCGTAGTTCTTGTAGTTACGTAGATTGACTTGATTGTTCGGGCACTTTTGCCTATTTGGGTCTACCGTCTACCTATACAAGCGGGTCACGTTGAGCTCGGAGTGACAGATTTGAAGGACAAAGGTTGTGAAGCATGTCATTTGAACGGTTTCCCATCCAAGACACAAAAGGCTTATTTGAAATTTCAAGCTCGAGCCTAGACTTTAATCATCACCCTCGCACAATAGGTCTGATTCCCTCTGTCAGTGTATATAAGGCCCTCCCGGTTTCACGTTTTTTCTAGTACCTTCCGTCAACTGGCCGCAAGACAACTTAAGAGACGATGGCTGCCTGATTCCCCGTTGATGAATATGAGGCAATTACACACGGTGGTTCTCTGAGCTACTGATTTGCGGCTACGGGCGAGATTCATGCTAGACTAAGCCTGCTTGCTTTCCAATATCTGAGCCTTCAAGTATTGCACATGTGAGTGCTGTATAGCTTCTAACACATGACCAAGGACTAAACGATATTTTGGAGAGTGGGGGTAGCTTAAGATAGATGTGAAATTACTGTTCATCAGCTGTGATTAGTGGTTCTTGAAACACTCTTATCATTTCAAATGTTAGCAATGCAAGTCGTCCTCTTTTCTTGAAAATACAACATCCTCGGTTCACATCCATCTTCCAAGGTTGATAAAAGGCTAGTCCCACTATTCACGAGTGCCATTGAGGATAATCCAGAGGCTATTCCATAGTAATGGTAGCTTCCAGTCAACCTTAGAACTAACCAATGCCCATTACCTACCAAGGTAGCTCTCCTCAAGTGCTTCAATGTTGCATGTATTGATAACTCGCATATACGGCAAGGGGCCTACTTTCAATGAGTAGCTAGGCATGTGAGGAGTCATGTTTGAAGTGTAAGCACCACATGTGTAACAAACTGCTTTTGTAGGTACCAATACTGCATAGTACCTACCAATATACTTACATAGGTTGGTCCTTCTATTAGCAAGGAAATACTGGGAACTCCTCTATGTAGTCTTGTCCACGTTGGTACTACATGCACATGTGTAACTCCCGCACGTGCGAGGTCTGGAGAGCCCGAATGAACTCCGAGTCCAGATTGAACTTGAAGCCCTTAGTATGACATCAACTTCTTGAATGGAATGAAGTCTCCGTCACGGTGTCACTTTCTCTCCTTTAACCAGATTCTATATAGTATCATCCTGCGCCATCATATACTAGTAAGTTCAAGTTCAAGTTGTATTTCCAAGGTAGCCTTGCCAGTGGAAGATTCCAAGTTCGGATGAACATTTGCATCCACGTACTTATGCATGTGCCCATCATAAAGCGGAATTGTTGAACTTCGCGCAAACTTGGAATGACGATCCTTCCACAAAAAAATACAACTCCTTCTCCCGGCGATACAAGGCTGTGCATGTGCGTTGTCTTTTCGGTGTTGGTAATCATGATGTGATTCTAGACATGAATCCGTTGGATGACTTCCAGAAAGAGTATCTCCTGCGAACAACGTCAATTAGGCCATAACTCCGTGAAATGGAAGGATGACAGTAAGATTGCCCCGGTCCACTCCGTATTGGGTCCATGCGGAGTAGACAAAAGAGACATCCCGTCATACCGTCCGTCTAGATCCGTTGAGCACGACGGTGCAAGGCCGTTTACCGGGAAATCCGATACAAGAGGCCTGAGATACTTCTGTTGGCTCTCGCACGCTCTGCCCGAAGCGGAAGACCAGGGCATCCAAAGTTTCCTAGTGTGGACCGCGTTCCCCACATGCACCCAACCCCTTGGAACTTAACTTCCGACAGACGCAATTGGCGAAGGATTTCATTTGCGGGCCCCGTTTTGCAGACCGCGGGAGATCAGCTCTTGAAACAATGGGACCATTGCTTCCATTATTGATTTCTTTCGCACGATATGCCTGATTAGGAAATCCTGAATAAACGGGTGCATTTTGACCCCACCATGGTAGCGTACTTCCCGGGTGAACTATGCCTAGGCGCTTGTTACACATGTGGCAGGGAATAAATTGGAGGTATTTCGCAAGGACAGATGGCGCTAGGTTCAGTTTTCCGCTTGTCTGTGGTGCGACTAATTTGGATCTGAATAATCACTATCTCCTGGTTCGACTTTGTCAATCAGCCCTTAGTATAAAAACAAATCTTGTTCACGGAAATTGGCTTTGGTCACGAAAGAAATATGGGATCTGGTAAGTCATTATGCCACTGACTTGACGCCAGCTTGCACTGATTCTTTTAGTTACCCCTTCGCTCGAGGCATATCCGGCCCTTGCCAGTCTGAAGAAAGACATCTATCGTCCGCTCCCTCGATCTGCCAGTGTTATCCCGGAATTAGCTCAGTCAGAATACCAAGAGTTGCTAGAGGCTTCATTGTTGTCTCTCAGCCAAGCACTCGAAAGTCAAGATGGTCCCAAGGCGAAGTCATGCTTCTTTAGTGATCAAGCATTCTGGCGTGATGTACTGGCTTTCACCTACCATCTTCGAACACTCGAGGGCGGTGCAGTAATCGCACCGGCCATGCTAGAACTCGCCCAACAGCGCGGACTAGTTGATGGATTTCATCTCATACCACAAAGCGTCATGAAAGTTGCAGCCACGTCCTCTTTACACTGGGTGCAGGGTATGTTTTCATTCAGGACGAAGGAGCCAGCGGCCCGTTGCGGAGGAACCATCATGCTTCTACCTGAAGAGGGAGACAACGGTCAAGTGTGGAAGATTTGGAGCTTGGCAACATGGATCGACGAGTTTGAGTCCCATCCAGAAGACGAGAGTATTTTGAGAGCCCCCGGACGAAACTTGGCGGACCTTGAGGAAATCACCACGGATGCCTTCATTATTGGTGGTGGCAATGCGTAAGTGCATTATTTAGCATAAGTTCCGCCAAGGAGGCCTCTTGCTAACCTGTTCTTCATATAGCGGAATAATCCAAGCGGCACGACTCAAAGCACTTGGTGTGGAAAGTGTGGTTCTTGACAAAAATGCCCAGCCAGGAGACAATTGGGCACAACGATATGATTGCTTGAAATTCCATATCCAAAAGTCGGTTTGCCAGACGCCCTATTTACGTAAGTACTTATTGACCTTTGTGGCAATCGCTTGTCTCACTCAACTCTTTTGCTCGCTCAGAATATCCCGACGAATATCCCGCGATCTTGCAGAAGCCCATGCTTAGCGAACACATGAAGCGATACGTCGAGACGTTCAACCTGAATTTATTGAACTCCTCTAGCATTGTGGCGAGTTCTTTCAACGAGTCGAAGGGAACATGGCATTTCAAAGTTCAAACCCCGTGGGGTGAGAAGACAGTTGTGTCCAAACAACTCGTGCAGGCAACTGGATCAGTGGCGAGCACTCCATATCTCCCAAAGATCCCGGGACAATATGACGGGATCAGTATCCATTCGGCTGAGTACAAGAACCCCCAGGTTCTATCTCAGAAGGGCGTCAAGGTATGAAAGTCATCCTCTATACCATTCCCAACCCGTTCCACTCAATATTCCCTGTGAAAATTTACTGATCGGTGTGTTATGCTGCGTGTAGTCTGTTGTTATCGTCGGCTCAGGAAACACGGCCTTTGATATCACAGAGGACTGCGTGAACGCCGGTCTGAAGGTGACTATGGTTGCTCGCAGTCCCACGTATATCTTTCCCCGAGACTATTGTTTCGACCCGAATGGCATGGGCCTATACGACATCCTTCCGGCCGATCTCGTCGACAACATTTTTGCAAGTTGCGCGGTTAACATTGGGGGCCAGGTCTCACGGGACCAGTACGCCGAGCTAGCGGCAAAGGAGCCTAACCGCTATAAGGCACTAGCTGAGGCAGGGTTTCCGGTTTTCGATAGCACTCAAGGGGGCGATGTCATAGCGTCTCTTCTCGAGAAGGGCGGAGGCCATTATAATGAGATTGGGGAAGGAACTTCATTCATTGCATCCGGCGTGGTCGGAGTCAAAGCCCTTGTCCAGCCCACCGAGTTCATTCCCACGGGACTGAGATTTAGTGATGGCTCAACGCTGGATGCTGATGCAGTCATTTGGTGTACAGGCTTTGACGATAGTGGGCGTGACCTCACTTTGAATGTCCTGGGCGGTGCGCCATTTCCCAACAGCAATGACCAGGGCGATAAATTGCAGGGCCCAGCCGATATCACGGCCATGCGAGATGAGATCTGGGGACTGGATATTGAGGGAGAAATTCGGGGTATGTGGAAGCGCCATCTGCGAGTAAAGAACTATTGGGTCACTGGCGGTGGCGCCAATCATCATCGATACTACTCGAAGCCACTTGCCCTGCAGATTAAGGCAGCACTTGAAGGGTTCATGCCAGATGCTTATCGGGACGTTCCTAAAGCAATCTAGTTAACTCTTCCGAGTGGAGTCGAGATCGAGCCCTTCGAAGGGCCCTGGAGCCAATAACCAAGGGGCAGTGGTCGTGTCGATGACAACCTTCAACTTGAAGTTCAAGTTGAAACCCATACGAAATTCAGTACCTAACATCGAAAAGTCCCAACCTGACCTCGAGAGGAACCTCAACTTGATATATGTCAGTGAGACTTCAAGTTGGGACGGGATAATCATCAACATTGAGTCTAGTAAAAGTGATTGGATGTATCTGAATCAATATGTATGTAGACTCGTTTCATGACTTACTAAAATTGAAGTTAGTATTGAAGTAGTGGTTCACCTACATATTCAAGTTCAAGTTAGTAGGCATACCGTGACATAGTATGAGACTCGGAAAAGCGAATTCAAGTCGACATCATCGTGTCTTCTTAGACCTCCAAGGTTCCAAGGTTATGGCTTCAAATTCAAATGCTGTAGGATCAATCAAATCGATGATAAAAAAATGACACGCATAAACTGGGGATATGAAAGTTGTATCTCCATCTCTGTTTATCATTGGAGATCTACCATTGGAGACTTTTTAGGAAGGCGGAGAGCGGATGCGGCTGCAAACTTATTGAACATGCAACCAACTGACTTTCAACCTCATACCAACAGTCGACTCTATCTCCACATCGCGAATCGAAACCTTCCTCCGGGACATCTTCACAGAATCCCAAGTCTGATTTGTCGTCGCTCCACCAGACATCTGAACCCTTAAACCGCCATGGCGCACGGCGCGGAGGACTGCGCGACCGTACTGGAGCACTTCGTCCACGATGCCGCGAACTTGCCCGCCGAGATCCAGCACTTGATGGAAGAGATCCAGGCGAAAGACAAGATCATGCAAGAGTGCCGAGCAACCATCAACTCGCGCGACGGAAGCATCCAAAAGTTTATTAAAGCCAACGGCAGTCTGGCACCCAACGTGAAGGAAGAGCAGTACAGCAAACAAGTCATCGAAAACCTTGATCGTAGCTACCAGCTACAAGACGAGAAGATTAAGTTGAGCGACCGAGCCTGTGTTCTTCTCGACCGTCAAATCAAGCGACTAGACGACCGCATCCGTGTCCTCGTCAACGAGGGCCTCCTTTCAAACGACCCCCCTCTCCCAAGCCTCTCCGACACCAACCAAAAGAACAACCCCTACCGTACCCTTCCCCGCGTCTTCTCAGACTCCAATGTTGCCGAATCCACCCCCGGCTCCGACCGCAAGCATCCCAAGTCCGCCGAAAAGGAAAACCCTATCGTGGAGGCCGCTCGTAATCTAGTCAACCGCACTGGCGGTGCTGGCCCCAACGGATTCCCCTCCGACATACAAGTGACCGCTCGTGCCTCCGCCCCAGGCACTCCCTCCGGCCTGACAAGCGCGCACTCGCAGCAGGACAAGGAGAAAGGCGTAGACAACAAACGCCTTCTCCGACTAGGCCAACAACCCATCGGCTCATCGAGTTCCCGACCGGGCTCCCGACCCGGAACGCCCAAGCCAGGAACCCCAGTGCCCAGCCGGGCAGGAAGTGTACCGCCGCGCGTCACCGCGGTCGGGCAGAAACCGCCCAAGATCGCGCCACACCACAAGGTTAAGCAGTTGAAGGCGGCGTCGCTTGGAAAGCGACGCAAGCCGTCTCCTAGTGCGGGTAAGCGGGTTAAAAAAGTCAAGAGGTCTCCTAATGGAGAGGGGGAGGAAGATGACGACTCGCTTTTGAGTAGCGCTGATATGTCTGACTCGGATAAGAGTGATACAGCAGGTGGTGATGATGACATGGATGATGATGACGAAGATGAGGGAATCGAGGATACGAAGGTTTATTGCACTTGTCGGAATGTCAGTCATGGTGATATGGTTGCATGCGATAATGATGACTGTCCTTATGAGTGGTTCCATTGGAAATGTGTTGGGTTGACTCGCGAGCCGACAGGGACATGGTATTGCGATGAGTGCAGGAAGTCGATGGTGAAGTGAGGAGTACTGCCGGGTTTTTCTGTCTTTGTCTTTTGTCTGTTTGCATTTCTTGGACGTCCATTTGATCTTGTATGGATTTGATAATACCCCGGCGTTGGGCTGATATCTGGAGCAAGGGATTCCTATGCATAGCTTATCTTCATATTGTTTCAATGGATCCCGCATTTACTTCACAATGGCTACGACTACGACTACTAAGACTGTGGCACTGCTTAATATTTTATAGAATAAAGTAGCAATTCTGATATCAAACGTACATCGTACTAGGACCTGCATTGTGATTTAGAGTACATTCTCTAAACTTGCCAGTGGGAGGCAAAGTTTGTAGTATAAACATCCAGATGTGAAATCAAATCCAAGAAACGAGATTTGGTATTCGTGTCGAATAACTCTTCTCTAAGGAATCAAGCATATGCTCGCACGAGGTACAAGACAAAGCCAATCGCATTCCACCAAGGATGCCGTGGGTAAAATAATAAAGAAACGCCAACGCTATGCAGTAAAACCCTTTTTTGTTTTCCTGTCATCTTCCATGCAAAATATGCGGGCACAAAGTAATCAAGTACAGTGTGTTAGTATGTGTGTGGGCGGGTAGGGATGGGTAAGGCTCTCGAGTGACTCATAAGACAAGCGAGTAGCACGTAGCGAGTAGCCGAACTATAGACTGACACTTGAGTCATAGTACCCTTTTGGTGTACAGATGGAATTTTCCACCAGGAGACGCCTGGTGATCAAAAGCCGAGGACCTTCTCAAACCAAGGGTCGAAGTATTCACAGGTCTCGGGGCTGATGGCTCCACCAGGAGTGCATAGCTTGAAGCTGGGGCACGGACCACAGGGTGACTCGGTCATACCATTCTTGCCCAACTTGGATGGAGGCTCTTCGCCATCCATTGGGGCCTTTCGAGTCTGGCTGGTACTGACGACTTCGGGGTTTCTCAGGGCTTTGTAGGAGTTGCCGTTATTCAATGCGACAATCTTGCGGTCGAAGCAGAGCATCTGTAACAGTTGGACAATACTCTCCGCACCAAGCTGAACGGGAGTTAGGGGACTCTCGTTAACTGCACGTGTAATAGCTTCGACAGTCGCATATCCAGTGTAGCCAGGAGGGTAGGGAAGAAAGATTTTTTCGGTTGGCTCTGACTTGATCTCGGGGTTGCCGGACATGGTCTTCAGTCGCTTGGGACCCCGGCCACGGTCGGTGGGGACTTCGTACCAGCTTTTGCAGCTGACAGTGTACTCGATGAAGCCGGCGACACCGTTGATGAAGTTCGCGTCCAGTACACCGTCAGTAAACCAGGCACCACCTGTGACGTCTTCGCTTGGCGCGAGTCCGGCCAGCATGTACATCTTCCTTGTTGGGTGCTTGACATTGTGGACGGTTTTAATGTAGTTTTTGTTCTCAAGGGCTTTCAGCGCGCGGTCCAGAATGGATTTGTGAAGATTCGTCCGGGATTGGATGTTGCGAATCCAGACACCAGAGCGGCCGCTAGAATGGATGACGCTAAAGACTAGGCCCTCGTCTTTGTTCAGGTTTTTGAGTCTGTGCGGGGAAGAGGGAGAAAAACGTTAGTGAAAAATGCCCTTTTCTCACGAGAATCGCTGCAATAGAAAATTCTAGCAATGGGCATACTTTTCAGCATCTTCACGAGCCACTAGACGCCAGACCAGGCGCTTGTTCTGGGCTTCGAGAAGTCGAAAGAGTTTCTGGTTGACCAATTCTTGGGTGCATTGCAGCAAGAGCTTGATATCATCGCCAGGGATGATGCCCAGGCCCAGCAGGTCTTGTTGATAAAAGGAATGGTCGGCATCGAATTGCTCTGCGCAGGCATCGTAGAGCTGCGAGGCAAGGTCGCCAATCCGAGGCCCCGCGGCGGCCATGATCGTAATTTGGAGAAGGAAGTTGGAGGAGTCAGACTCGAATGAAGTTGGTGGGGGGAAAGGGGGGTATCAGGGAGATCATTGAGTGTCGGGAGAAAGCATGTTTCGACTCGAGCCTCTTGCAAGAGCAGGAGAGAAATTATAGAAGCATGGTCGAATCCCTCGAGTAGTGAATGAGGTTAAAAATTATGATTCACTGTGTTTTTTGGCGACTTTTTCTCAGCGGGGATGTCGGCCTTCCTAATACGGACTAGTGCATCCGGAGCTTTACATTTGACTTTGATTTACGCCTCAGGCACCAACATCAAAGGACGGAAATTTCGAGAAGCTCGTCGTTCATCGGAGCTCTTTAATCAGTCGCTGAGGATCCCGACTTTGGACATTTCGACATATACCCCATTTCTTGTCCTTTGATCTCATTCACTTCCTCATATAATGGCTGACGCTTTGAAGGCTGAAGGCAACAAGGCCTTCTCGGCCAAGGACTATGCTACTGCCGTGTATGATGCTACCCCGCCTTTATTTGAGAAACCTGGGTGAAGATCAGTAACTGATGTGATCATTTGAATAGTGAGAAGTTCTCTCAGGCTATCGCTATCGAACCTGAGAACCACATCCTTTACTCCAACCGATCTGCCGTCTACGCCGCTCAGACCGAATTCCAGAAAGCTCTTGATGATGCCGAGAAGGCTATCGGTATCAAGCCCGACTGGTCCAAGGGCCACGTCCGCAAGGGAGCTGCTTACAAGGGCCTGGGTGATCTCTGTAAGGGATTCCTTTGATTCCAGCCCGTGTGGCTTTTCACTTTTCTCTCAAGAAAGTCTCGGATGACTAACAGTTGAATTTCCGGTTAGTGGCCGCCCACGACGCCTACGAAGAGGCATTGAAGATCGAGCCCGAGAATGCGCAGGCCAAGTCTGGATTCAGCGCTGTCCAGCGCGCCATCAATGATGAGGCTACCGCCGATGGTGTCGCCGGAGACCCCTCTGCCGGTCTGGGTGGCATGTTCAACGATCCCGCCCTGTTCCAGAAGCTGGCCAACAACCCCAAGACCGCACCACTGCTGGCCGATTCCGAGTTCATGGCCAAGCTGAAGAAGATCCAGGACAACCCCAACAGCGTTGGTGAGGAGATCAGGGACCCCCGTTTCCTGCAGGTCATGAGCGTGCTTCTCGGAATCGATATGAGCTTCGGTCAAGAGGGTGGTCCTTCCGGCCAGCCCCAGGATACACCCATGCCTGACGCCAAGCCTGCTCCTAAGCAACAGCCCAAGAAGGAGCCTACCCCCGAGCCTGAGGATGAGGAGACTCTTGCCAAGAAGAAGGCTCAGGAGGCTGGTGATGCTGAGAAGAAGGTCGGTAACGACTTCTACAAGAAGAAGGAGTTCGACCAGGCCATTGAGCACTACGAGAAGGCTTGGGAGCTGAACAAGGATATCACCTACTTGAACAACATTGGCGCCGCCAAGTTCGAGAAGGGTGATTACCAGGGCACCATTGAGACCTGCCAGAAGGCCGTCGAGGAGGGTCGCGACTTGCGCGCTGACTTCAAGACCTTTGCCAAGTACGTTTCGTCCGTTCAAAGTATTTGAGAGTAGCAAAGAAACCATCCCTTACTGACTTACGATAGGTCCTACACTCGTATCGGCAGTGCCTACGAGAAGCTGGGTGACCTTACCCAGGCCATCGAGTTCTACAACAAGTCTCTCATGGAGCACCGTACCCCCGAAGCCTTGACCAAGCTGCGCAACGCCGAGAAGACCAAGGCTACCGCCGAGAAGAACGCCTACATGGACCCAGCCGAGGCCGAGAAGGCCCGTGAGCTCGGTCAGCAAAAGTTCCAGGAGGGTAACTGGCCCGCTGCCGTTGACGCCTTCACCGAGATGACCAAGCGTGCCCCCGAGGATCCTCGTGGTTACTCCAACCGTGCCGCTGCTCTGATCAAGCTGATGGCCTTCCCCCAGGCTGTCCAGGACTGTGACGAGGCTACCAGCCGCGACCCCAAGTTCATCCGTGCCTACATGCGCAAGGGCCAGGCTCTCGTCGCTATGAAGGAGTACAACCGTGCTCTGGATACCTTCACCGAGGCCGCCGAGCACGACGATGGTACCCACGCCCGTGAGATTGAGCAGCAGCAGCAGAAGTGCTTGGAGGTTCAGTTCAGCGCTCGCGCCGGTGAGACTGAGCAGCAGACCATGGAGCGTATCCAGAATGATCCCGAGGTATGTTTGGACCAGACCCTCATATTTCGTCTTGTATCACCAATGCTAACCCATCTTAGATCATGTCTATCCTCCAGGACCCAGTCATGCAGAGCATTCTCCAGCAGGCCAAGAGCGACCCTGCCGCGCTGCAGGAGCACATGCAGAATGCCTCGGTGCGCATGAAGATCCAGAAGCTGATGGCTGCTGGTGTGATCCGCATGGGTCGGTAAATCCATTTCCAAGATGGAACGTATTACGACGAAGTCAAGATGTGACGAGCTATCTTGCAGCACTGATATCACTTCCTCTGTTCTAAAATCGTTTTCTTTGTCTCATGAGTTGCTTAGCATGAATCATCTGAATGAACCTCATTGATATTAAACCCTGGCAGTCCAACGCGGAGTTCAAGTTAATAACTGAGAATCGTCGAAGATCCCTGTAGCCTGTCCGTTGTGGCGTCTGCATAATCCAGCCCTACGACTCAGCCGCGCGGCAATCGACAGCTTAGCTTATATCAGTGACCTGGATCACCCTCTCGTAATTTGTATCAGAAACTTCAACTCTCTTGAAGTGTTGCCGTTCCACCATTACGAAGCCGTCCAACGAGGACCCGTGGACAGGGACATGGACAGCCTTGCAAGGTTTCGTTCATGCAGGTCAACGCGGCCATGACGATCGCTTCCAATAATCGGCCATGGCATCGGCGCAGATCGAGTGGCGGCGAACGAAAAGCGCAGGTGCTCCAATCGAAAAAGAATAGGGTGGTGGTGGATGATCAGTGGGGTCGAGGGTCCGACACGCTGGCAGAGTGGAACTGCCCCAGCACTGAATGCGTCGTGACATCACGCACAAGTGGGATGGCAGTTTAGCGTCTTAACACGGCGTGCATGTATAGGACATTTGGACTCATTGAGTTCATTCCTTCGATGAGTAAACTTAATTCATATGCATTCTTGACAGGTTCGTGTGCCACCAGTTGGCTTTACTGGTAAACTGTACTACATGTCTAGCTGGGCACGCATTAGTAAACAATTGAGCGTCCAATGGTTGATTTCAAGCTGAACTTTGTACGTTGTCCGTGCAAGCACCCTACAGAACGGATAGATCGCAAACCTTGGAATTGAGTGCGGTCTGCATTGTCTGCACATACTGACTTAGTGACTGGAAGGTAATGCATGTCCAGGTGTAGGATGCGCCCAAGGTTGCCGGCGAATCACCGTGACGGACAAAGATTCAACCTCGGTATGAGAAAGGAGCTCCGTACAGATATGGATATGCCTGGAACCTGAAATCTTGGAAGGCTGGGCAGAATTCGTGTTGATTTTTTCTTTTGCAGTGCGTTGTTTTATTTTTTGCTTTTTTTATTTGATTTCACGTATTTGTTGGTTTCCCGGGGTTTTGTTCTCCGGTGGTACGGCGTACTCCGTACAGTCCATCATTCTAATCACAATAGATTCCTACACTTCAGGGCTAAGGACCCTAGAAGAACCACCAGAAATCGGAAAACCCTCGGATCCAGTGTTTAATGTTTGTATCATACCCTAAAGTCTGACTGAGTGGGGTGGAGCTCCCGGTGGAGAGGCGATCTGTGTGAGCTCCCAATCGGGGCTGAGGGCGCGAGAAGCGAACTAGTGAATTACAATATCTGAGCTCAGAGTTTAAGATACTTGACATAATTCGCCGGTCCCATTGGTTCTTGGGCCATAGGGATATAACCCTCCGGTCAAGAACTACGTGTGCCACGTGTACTACATGAGGTGTGTTCTGTAGTATCAATTGAATTTTCCGAGGTCTAACCGCAACATTAGTACTGCCCAGATGCCCAGGTGCCTGTAGATGTCCTTTAAACATTGTTGATCATTTAATATTTAAGGAATGGGAGCTTTGACATAGGATTTTCACTAGCAAACAATGGTGCCTGGTAGGGCTAGGCAAATTCCCCCTTGCCCCTAAAGAGGGTCTTCTCGAACCACAGAATGAGCCACAGTTCGGATTATCTTGCCCAAAATGGGAACCATCAGTGGCGGTGCATTTCCCCCGAACTCAATAGTTTTACCACTAGTGGGAATGAATTCGTGATTTTCTTCTCAGGAGACAATTGAATGTGAATATGTGTGGGTCTTGTTCATTGGAGGCATTGACAGGAAGAGAACAGAATAGGCGACCACTTTTTAGAACCCAGCGCACATGTACATATGATAACAGTATGTCGTGGTACCTGTACAGTTAGTACCTTAAACCCATTCAGTATTAGTAAACCCTAGACCCATAGCTCTGTACGTCACTGATCTCCGATCGTCCACGGCCGATCCTCCCTTTTCCTAGGCTCCAATCAATTAGATTTTAGTAAATTTAGGCAAAGAAAAGAAAAAAGAAGAAAATCACCCGAGGAATCAGGAAATGACAAAATTTAATTAATTTTCATTTGACTGTATCCCCGTAACCGAGTTGACGCCCAGCCACCAAGCTTCCCCCCTCTCTTGACGCAAGCGGCGGGTACCAGTCCCCGATAGCTGTTCCCCAATTATCTTCTCTCTCCACTTTACCTTTTTTCGCTTTCCTCTCTGGTACTTCTCTTTCTTTCCCACCTTCTCACCACCTGCATACGCCCTCCTGGCGGACGACTTCCTCTATCCCAGACCCCCTTAGAGGTGAGTATCCATGAGTTCCTAGTTCCTCTCGCTCACCCCCAATCCCCCGGATCGCCCATTTTGGACCCGCATCATACCATCCATGGATCTCTAATCGTCCCCAGGCCCACCAATTCGTCCGTTCCTTTTTCCCTTCCATTCGTGACTACCAGTCGCATCGGTTCACCACGCGACATTCCATAACCACTACCGACCGCCGCCATGGCGTCTGTCGAGGCGCAAAAGGTTGAGTTGAAAGAGGAGGGTGTCATCGAGGCGGCTACAGAATTGGCAAAGGATCCCCAATCGAGGGTCAACCCGGAGATCGTGGAGGAAGAATTGGTGAAGGAGACTCGCGATGCCGGTATCCCCGCATACCAGTTCGATCCCAATGCTACGCCTGAACAGAAGGCGGCGGCAGCAGCAGCAGTATGTAACCCCCACCTGAACGCCAGCTAGAGGGAGCAAACCCGACAGAAATGGCAGAAGAAGAAATGGGAACGCGCAGAGAAACAGCTACTAACGACCTGAATTTAGCGAGTGCCGCAAGGTTTCCACCACGAGAAGAAGCCACAGGGCATTGCAGTCATCACAGATAAGGTAAATGAGCTCTGTTGTAAGGAACGAGTCGATTTCAGGAATGCTGACTTGGAGCTAGGATGACGGGAAAGCGGATTACGATCTGCCTCCGCCGCGCTCAGCAACTGCATTGATCGCGGAGGACGCTAATCTGACGGAAGGCGAGAAGGGTGAACAAGACGAAGATTTGAGGTGGCATCGCCAACGTACCGGCTGGGCACCGAAATTCCACCATGAGCCAACCGAAGAAGAGCAGGCGGAGGGTACTCTACTTGACCACCAGACATTTTTGGAGGGTCGATTGTCTGACAAGTTCTTCGGCGACTGGTACCATAATGCGGGTGTAGTTGTTTTCGCGTGTTTGACTTCCTGGATCATCGCCAACCTGGGTGGTGGAATTGGATGGGTGTTGCTGGTCATGGCTGCGTGCAGCACCTACTACCGAACTTCGCTGCGTCGTGTGCGCCGCAACTACCGTGACGACATTAATCGCGAAATGTCCAAGCAGCGCCTGGAAACCGACACTGAGAGTCTCGAGTGGATCAACAGCTTCCTCGTCAAGTTCTGGCCTATCTACGCCCCCGTTTTGTGTGACACTATTATCAACTCTGTGGATCAGGTCCTGAGTACATCCACTCCCGCTTTTCTTGACAGTTTGCGACTCAAGACCTTCATTCTTGGTACCAAGCCTCCGCGCCTCGAGCACGTCAAGACCTACCCCAAGACCGAGCCCGACACTGTTATTATGGATTGGAAATTCAGCTTCACCCCGAATGATAATATGGATCTGACGGCGCGCCAGCTGAGCAACAAGATCAACCCTAAGGTTGTGCTTGAGGTCCGCGTGGGTAAGGGTCTTGTTAGCACTGGATTGGATGTCATTGTAGAGGATATGGCCTGCTCTGGCTTGATGCGCGTCAAAGTCAAGCTGCAGATTCCCTTCCCTCACATTGAGCGTGTGGACGTCTGCTTCTTGGATAAGCCCGAGCTCGACTATGTCTGTAAGCCTCTCGGAGGTGATCACCTCGGCTTTGATATCAACTTCATTCCCGGCTTGGAGAACTTCATCAAGGAGCAGATCCATGCTAACCTGCAGCCCATGATGTACGACCCGAACGTTTTCCCCATTGAAATCGCCAAGATGTTGGCCGGTAACCCCGTCGACCAAGCTATCGGTGTTGTTGCTGTTACCCTCCACGGAGCCAATCAGTTGAAGAACCCTGACAAGTTTGCTGGTACCCCCGATCCGTACGCCGTCGTGTCATTGAATGGCCGAACCGAACTTGGACGCACCAAAGTTGTTCATGACACTGACAGCCCTCGCTGGAATGAAACCATCTACGTTATCATTACCTCTTTCACCGACGCATTGACTATCAAGACATTCGATTGGAACGAATTCCGCAAGGATAAGGAACTCGGTGTTTCCTCATTCGGACTGGATAAATTGGAGGCTGAGCCTTCTCACGATGGCATCTTTTTGGAGGTCCTCGCAAGTGGCCGTCACCGTGGTGCTATCCAAGCTGACATCAAGTTCTTCCCCGTTATCGAGGGTAGAAAGTTGGATAGCGGCGAGACTGAGCCCCCGCCGGAGCTCAACACTGGTATTGCCCAATTCACTGTTGAACAAGCCAAGGACCTGGATGGATCAAAGAGTTTGGTTGGCAAACTGAACCCTTACGGTGTTCTGCTGCTTAACGGAAAGGAAATTCACATTACTAAGAAACTGAAGCGAACCAACAACCCCATCTTCCAGGATGCGGCCAAGGAATTCCTGGTCACCGACCGAAAGAACGCCAAGCTGGGTCTGATCATCAAGGACGATCGCGATTTGATGACAGATCCCATCATTGGTCGCTACCAGATTAAGCTGAACGACATGATCAAGATGCAAGAGCAGGGCAAGCAGTGGTTCCATCTTCACGGCGCCAAGGCTGGACGCGCCAAGCTGATGCTACAGTGGAAGCCCGTTGCACTGGGAAGCATTGCAGGTGGTGCTGGCTACGTTGATCCTATTGGTGTTATGCGTTTCCATTTCAAGAGCGCTAGCAATCTGCGCAACCTCGAGGCCATGGGCAAATCTGACCCTTACGCTCGTGTACTGCTATCTGGTTTGACTAAGGGCCGCACTGTGACCTTCCGCAACAATCTCAACCCCGAGTGGGACGAGGTTGTGTACGTTCCAATTCGCAGCGCCCGTGAGAAGCTCAGTGTCGAGGTTATGGACGAAGAGACCATCAACAAGGACCGCACCCTCGGCTGGACTGAGCTCAAGGCATCTGAATTTGTTCGCGAGAACGAAGCCGGCGAGTATGAGATTGATGATGAGAAGCAATTGATCACCAGTCCTCTGAGCATCGGTAACGGTGCCCCCAAGGGACACATCAACTTCACTGTTTCCTTTTTCCCTGCCGTTCCCGTGGTAAACCCCGAGGACGAGGCGGAAGAGGAGGAAGAGGAGGAGCCAAAGGAGGGCGAGACCGCCTCGCTGGCTCCCAAGGGTCACAGCAAGACCATGAGCGTGGACTCGAAGGCCTCCAAGGCCTCCAAGGTCTCTAAGCCTCTTTCCAACGGAACAGCTCCTAATGGCGATACTAATGAGGCACCAACCATTAATGGTCGTGCCAGCCTTGAGACGACCACTTCACGCCCGATGACTGGCCGCGACTCTGAGACTGCCTCTGTTCGCTCGCTCAAGGAGATCCCCAGAACATACGTCAGTGTCGATGATCTCGCTAAATATGGTAAGCCAAACCCCCGATGCGAACACAGTATGTTATATGCAGAAAACTAACGTGAAACAGAATGTGGATTTATTGTCTTCAAGTTCCATGAGGGTCAGTTGGCGCACAGCAACGTGCAGCTGGAGGTTCTGATCGATGATTACATGTTCCCCGCCTACGTTTCGCCCAAGATCCACTCCAACACCGTCAAGTCTTCTGATATTGGCGAGGCCTTCATTCGTGAGCTGGAGTTCTCCAAGCTTACTCTGCGTCTGGTCAACAAGGACGACCCTAAGGACTCCAGTGAGGAACACACTGTGGCTAAGCTTACTGGCGATACCCTGCCGACCCTCCAGCGCATTCTGTACAACCCCACCGAGCTTAAGCTTACTTCCAAGGATGGCCAGGTCAGCAAGATTACTGTTAGCGCTCGTTACATTCCTGTACAGATGAAGCTCGACCCCAAGGAAAGTATCAACAACATGGGAACCCTTCGGGTTGACGTTCTCGATGCTGCCGATCTGCCCTCAGCCGACCGGAATGGATTCAGTGATCCTTACTGCAAGTTCCGCATTGGCGATGACCACAAGGATGTCTTCAAGACCAAGGTACAGAAGAAGACTCTCCACCCTGCCTGGAACGAGTTCTTTGAAATCGATATCAAGTCGCGCATTGGCGCCAACTTCCATGTCGATGTCTACGATTGGGACTTTGGTGATTCGGCTGATTGGCTTGGTGCCGCTCCGATTGAGCTCGAGTCTCTCGAGCCCTTCCAGGCTCAGGAAGTGACTCTGCCTCTGAACGGCAAGTCTGGCGTGATCCGCATGAAACTGCTCTTCAAGCCTACCTACGTTATCCGTTCCCGACAGGGCTCTACTACCTTCGCTGGTACGTTCGCCGCGCCCGGTAAAATCATTGGTGCTCCCGTCAAGGGTGTTGGATTTGTTGGTGGCAACGTGGTCCGTGGTGCCTCTTTCCTCAAGCACGGCGTCATGTCCCGTCTTGGTCACAAGAACAAGGACAGCGAGGATGCCGCGTCTCTGGCCGAAGAGCCAGAAAACGAGGAGAGTCCGCGCATCGGCGGCGGTGGCTTGACCCCCGCAGCCGCCTTGGGCAACAACAGCCCCTCCGGCTCCGTTACTCCCACCAAGGAGCACAGCCGCACTCGCAGCACTGCATCGCAGTACGGTGACCGCTTGAGTGTCTTTGGTGGCGCCGGCGGCCGTGGCGATGCAGGCACAGCGCAAGTGACCATCGTCTCAGCATCGAACTTCTCTCCATCGGCAAACCTGCGCGTGGTCATTTCCCGCGTCGTTCCCGGCAAGAGCCCCAAGGATATCCACAAGACTAAGGCTCACAAGGGCAGCGGCGAGGTGCAATTCGATGAAACGTTCAAGATCTCCAACATCACCGCCGACGTCCAGTACCAGATCCGTGTGGTCAACCACGCCACCTTTGGCTCTGACGAGACTCTTGGCGAGGCCATGTACCTGATCGACGACCAAGGCAGCACCTCTGGCCAAGACAAGGTCGTGAACGTTGGCTCTGGCGCTGTGACCGTGCGCTCCACCTTCATGGCCTCGGACTCAGGTCTCCGCCCTACCACCTCGCATTCCACCGCCGGTGGCAACGGCGACGAGAGTCCCGATAGTCCCAACTCGCACAAGCCGTCTCGCCGCAGCTTCCTCGGCAAGCGAAATGTCAGCGGTGTGTAAGCTTTACAATGACAAAAACTGGACCTCTTGGCTGTGACCTTGACCTTCTCTATTTGAACTGGTTCGCTCCAAAGTCTAGTATGAAAAACAAAACTCAAATGACCTGGCTAGGATTGTTATGTGATATCCTTTTCTGATTTCTGCGTGTGGTGTTATTAGCTTGCGGTTCTTTTTTCTTTTCAATACTTCTCGTCACTTTCATGTTCTGTTCAGTATCTAGACTCGTGCACAGGATTGGCTCTTGTTTATTGGGCCCAGGTATGAATTCATACAATTGACACATATTCACTCAACTTCTGTTCTGTTATTTTAGGATAGGTATCCCGCGTAATACGTGTATGTAGTCTTATCACCCCGTTTCGACCACTTGCTTGCCAAAATACCTAATGAATTGTCAGCTATAAGTGGTGACTATCCGTTCAAATGTTCAAGTTTGAAGCGTGGGTCCGCCAAGAACATCGAAGCTTCAAGTTTGGCACTGGCAGCACTGGCCACAACCTTTCAAGGTTAGAGGATATACACTGATCTATATCAATAATAGCTACTTTACCGCAAATTTGCCAGCCCTGAAGTGATACTTCTCCGCCGCGCTTGTTAGTCAACTGTCAACGTCCAAGATGTTTCAAGGTCATATGAGCTCCATATCCTCATCGCACATGGCAAATTGGATAACCTTGGAACCTTGGAAGCTTCAAGCATCAATTGAATTTTCTCATACAATCCGTTTCAAGCACTTGAGCATGGGAGAACATGGATTTTCAAGATTAATTACATTCGAGTATAACGATCATATAGTGCCAACTGGTCGAAGAGGCGTGTTCTTACGTCGGGTCCAGATGTCGTGTATCTCATCGCCAGGGGGTTCTTGGAGTATTCCAGGAATTTACCTCTACACACTATGGCTCGAATTTTCTCGAGGTCTTAGTACCTATCCCTTTATTCAAATGCTCTGTGCCGAGTGCCGCTCCTTTTCGTTCCCCCCTGTATAAAGGGGTCAACTTCCGAGGTTGAATATTCGCAATTAACAATTAGTACGGATACCAATTGATAGAAAGACTAATACTAATAGTCTGGCAACGTCACCCAGTGCCCCTATTCACCCCTGGTATGACATTTAGTACCATTTAGTGATGGACCACCTGGCAGCAGATCGAAACCCTGTTGCCTGCACAGCCCCTTTGACACGATGATCTGCATTTCGCGAAGCTTGCTTCCGTCTGTGTACCATGGGTGCAGACGCCGTCGGATTTGCATTTCCTGGTTGAACATTGATAATTGTTAAGATTTGAAGCAATCTTGTTTTAGGTGGTAGATTTCAATGTAGTTGGGTTGCAGGGATTTAACCTTGGAGCTCCTAATGTTTATTAGTAGTTTCCTTGTGCGTGGGCCAATTAGAAATAGTTTGTATGGATTGAGTGCAGTATAATGGATCCTGGATATAACCTCGTGGGTCACGGAGCACAGCACTCCAGAAGGAAATTACCGTCTAATGTTGAAAATTTTAACGTCGCAATTGGCGTTTGAAGATTACCGTGACAGTAGCATTGAATAGGAGGCTCACCAATACCCCAATTTATTCAAGTCCCAATGTTCCAGGGCAGTGCTTCAATGGAGTACATTTCATGACGCATCGTCTATTCCAAACTGTGGATAGATCCATGTATAGTCTTGGCGATAGACCCATTACGTAGGGCATTGAGCGCCGTCCTCACTCCCTCTTCCTGGCTGTATGGTTCGGTGGGGTGGGTTTAATTAATTTAGGTGGTGAATCCACCGTACCCGAATCTTGAGAAATCTCAGCTTGAAGTGCTCAAGTGCTGGGATTGGAATTGGTTTATGGCTTACGGAGTACTGTATGGCGCTTGCATGTTTCGGAGCGTGGCCGTTATTCGAGTTCTATTTTGAGGCATGTTTCATGCAATTCTGCGGTGAGTGCTGCTGTATCCCTGTAAGTGACACCGGCCTGAATCAATGTGTCAGTCCTGGCTCGATGTTCCGCAACGCCTCGTGGAACCTACATTCTCGTAGGGCGAAAAGACCAGTGCCACGGCGCTCTGCATTCCGGGATATAATTAGAAGTGCGTGGGGGGTCCCTGGAGTGCCAGTGGTTCAAGTTCTGGCATGAGGCTGGAGAAAGGAGAAAATCGGAATTGGAATATGTGATATGTACTTTGCTAGATCATCTACACCTGTCTGTACCATTCAACGGTGCCTCGCATCGATCAACCCGAAGAAAGGTCACGGTCTATTCCAGAAGTCTCTGACAGCGAACATTGAACACTTCTAGGATCGCTGCCATATCCTATAGGCGACGAGAAAGACTCGGAAGACCGCCCCGCTCACCGGCATGAAGCACATCAGTGCTCCAGGAATGAGCCCCTATGAGAGCTGTCCACCTCAGCGGACACGAGTCGATGTGACAGGTACAAAGACCGTGCTCGTTCTAGAATCGGCGTACTCGGCATCGTCAACTCGGGCCTCAAAATTCCAGACGGTGGGGCAGATAGGGTGGAGATCCCACCCGACCGGAAGGGACAATTCGGGTGGAACTGCAAAATACCACAGAGAAAAGGGGGAGGAGTCTGGATGCTGTTGGGCTTTCTGGAACAAGTTCATCTGATCCATTGTAGGAGGCACAGTGGGCTGGAGATTTCAAGATTCCCACGGGAGAGCGTTCTGCCTCTAAGACCCCTTTATGGAGCCAAGTCCACCCCTTTTCCGTTTTCCTTGTTTTTCGATTTTTATTTATTTTATTTTATTTACTCAATTTTTATTTATTTTTTTTCCCCCTTATTTCCCTGATATTGTAGTATTTTATTTTATTTGGATTTGATTTCCGCCAAGTACATTCAAATGTTGACAGGACCCTGCTCGGTATATCTTACCGAGTATGGTTTGTATCGGGTACTCAGTCCAAAGGGGATGAGATCCTGATGTCTTACTTTTAGCCTGTTGGTCTTGGATCTAGTGTTTAGTGGTCCAAGTAGACCCATTGAAGGCAAATCTGCAGGTTAAAAGTCTGAGTTTTCTCGTGTACACCAAATGAACCACGGAGAAGTCGGGAAGGTCCGTTGATCCGAAAAGTATTGGTGACACGGGCCGTTATGGTGCTTAATAGAGTGAACGTGCTGAAGTGGCATTGGATGGTTCGTTGAGTACTTACTAGTTAGCGAGAGTACGGTGTACTTCATGAGCACGGTGTAGGTACCAATAGATTGTACTAATAATTCAGAAAAAAATTATAATTAATGAGAATTAGTATGCAAAATCATCAGTAAACACTGATTGACTTCTTAATATGCCTAACTGAGATTAAATGCTCCTTAATCGCATCGCCAGCGTTCTTATCAGTGTTGTCTACACGAATTACTAGGGATCATAAATATCACGTTACTCCCCCACCTCCCTTTCTTCTCTCCTTCATCGCGTCACAAATCGCTTCAACTTACTCACATCTCCATTTTCTTTTCTGCAGCTGCAGTATCCTGGTAAGTTAGCCACCACAAAAAAGATACAATCCTTTGGCTGAGTTGCCAATGACGGCAGTTTGTCGACATCCCGTGGGCTCCTTGACCCGAGCTGATCGACAGCTGTGGCAACCCCCCCTCTTCCAAATTAAAAGAGGGTACAAAATAGCCACGTTAGCTTCCAATGCGGTGAACTCCACATGCTAACTTACTTATTTATCCAGGTTTCCCACCTTTTTGCCTGACCTCGTCCTTATTCCCCTCTTTTTCCATTTTCCTACACCCCCACCTTCAGAATGGCCGCCAAGGACCTTCCTACTCACCTTCGCGCTCCTGCCAACGAGGCCTCTTCTGGCTCTTTCGGCGGCAAGCACCATGGAAAGTCTCAATCACACATGGTGAGTTCTCAATACTGCTTGATTGTTATCTTGGTTCCAAGGTTGTCGCTGGCGGTTACGAGGAAGACCAGAGCAATGGGCGATGACGGCATGAAGCTCCGTTCCTGTTGGTTGGCATTTTAAGCTGCCCGCCCAACTCGCTCCTCCTGTTTTGGGGGAAGCAAGAAAGTTTGGGACTTGAGACACAAACTCACTCCCCTTTGCTCTCACTCTCTTCTTCCTCTCCACCGTCCCGACCACTGTGTACACAACCTTGTACTTGTATCCCTCAACACTTTTTCTGTTTCCAATCATTGTTTATCTATTGTTGGATTCTTCGCACGTTCCCTCTGATCGGGAGCATTCATTGCCCTCCCTCCCCCGCTTCCAGAGTTTCGCATCTGGCGCTATTGTTCCTTGTCTTTTTTATCCCATCTTGCCAAAACGTCATGTCAACCATGCCTCCAGAATCTTCAACGCTAACTAGAATCGCTTCCCACCAGGCATTCGAGAATGCTTCCACCAGCGTGGCTGCCTCCCAGATGCGCAACGCCCTGAACGCCCTGGCCGACTCCGTGACTGATGAGAAGGAGAAGAAGCGCTTCGAGGCTGAGATGGACAACTTCTTCGCCCTGTTCCGCCGCTTTTTGAACGACAAGGCCAAGGGTAACGCCGTCAACTGGGACCGCATTGCTCCTCCCCAGCCCTCCCAGGTCGTCGGCTACGACGAGCTCGGTGCCGACGCCTCTGTCGAGTTCCTGAACAAGTTGGCCGTTGTCAAGCTCAACGGTGGTCTCGGTACCTCCATGGGTTGTGTTGGTCCCAAGTCTGTCATCGAGGTCCGTGAGGGCATGTCCTTCCTCGACCTGTCGGTGCGCCAGATTGAGCACCTCAACCGCACCTTCGACGTCAACGTTCCTTTCGTCCTCATGAACTCCTTCAACACCGACCAGGACACCCAGTCCATCATCAAGAAGTACGAGGGCCACAACGTCGACATCATCACCTTCAACCAGTCCCGTTACCCCCGTATCATCAAGGACTCCCTTCTCCCCGCTCCCAAGAGCTTCGACTCTCCTCTCCAGGACTGGTACCCTCCCGGTCACGGTGACGTTTTCGAGTCCCTGTACAACTCCGGCACTCTCGACAAGCTGATCGAGCGCGGTATCGAATACATCTTCCTGTCCAACGCCGACAACCTCGGTGCCGTTGTGGATCTCCGCATCCTCCAGCACATGGTTGACTCTCAGGCCGAGTACATCATGGAGTTGACCGACAAGACCAAGGCTGATGTCAAGGGTGGTACCATCATTGACCAGGACGGCAAGGTCCGCCTGCTTGAGATCGCTCAGGTCCCCAAGGAGCACGTTAACGAGTTCAAGTCCATTAAGAAGTTCAAGTACTTCAACACCAACAACATCTGGTTGAACGTTCAGGCCATCAAGCGTGTTGTCGAGGAGAACGAGCTGGAGATGGAGATCATCCCCAACGAGAAGTCTATCCCCGCTGACAAGAAGGGTGAGGCCGACCAGGCTATCTACCAGCTGGAGACCGCCGTTGGTGCTGCCATCCGTCACTTCAAGAACGCTCACGGTGTCAATGTGCCCCGTCGTCGTTTCCTGCCCGTCAAGACTTGCTCTGATCTGATGGTTGTCAAGTCTGACCTGTACCGCCTGGAGCACGGTCAACTGGTTATGGACCCCAACCGTTTCGGCGGTGTCCCGGTCATCAAGCTTGGTTCCGACTTCAAGAAGGTCTCTGACTTCCAGAAGCGTATTGGCAGCATTCCTCGCATTGTCGAGTTGGATCACCTCACCATCACTGGTGCCGTCAACCTTGGCCGTAATGTCACCCTCAAGGGTACTGTCATTATCGTTGCAACCGAGGGCAGCACCATTGATATTCCCCCGGGCTCAGTGCTGGAGAACTGTGTCGTACAGGGAAGCTTGCGCATCCTGGAGCACTAAGCATACTAATCCAAAACTTTGCTTTTTCTAATATCACCCCTCCATGGACGGCGCGGTTACCTTTGCTTTGCATGAATTAGCAGAGAGATAACGCGAGTTTCATGTGTGAAAGTTTTTGATGTTTCTGTTTGTGGGAGGTGCATTCTGGCTACGGAACCCCTTGGAGTATGCAAAACATGTGCTTGTACTACATTGAATAATCCAGCGTTTTTTTCTTTTCTTTTCTGGTCCGTCCTGGTTCTGGCTGCATTGGGATCGCGGTCTTTTTTTTCTCCCAAGTACTACTTTTGTCATGGACCGAGTCAATGCAATCCATCCTCAGATTTTAATCATCTTCCATTTGTAATAAAACCCTGTAATGGTTCATCAATGTAGATCGTATTGATCTATGTATCTTGCCCAGTGACTCTCTTGAAACGGCCTCCCAATTCGAACATTGAACATTGAAGCTCCCGAGCCCTGGAGATCTCAAGGACTCATCGCATTCGAATTGGAATAGTATGTACAATGTTGAAGTCTCAACATTCTAAGAGCATTCACTGAAAATTGAATAGGTCCTACCTGCATATGTGGGCACATCCGCAGACACGTAATTAACTTCATAGGCTATCAATCCCGGTCTTTACTGGTAGACTGGATGTACTAAAACGGAATGGATGTTCAAAACTCAACAAAGCGCAAATCTTAAAAACAACACATGTGCCATTAACGCTATTTTCCAAATCCTGTTTTGAAATAAAAATCTGTTCATGTACTCAGGTTTAGATATACCAATGTATCTGGCAAAACATTTGAAGTTGATCTTGATAGGGCTCTTATACTATGAGAATCACGTGCTCGGCATATGGCTCCGAATCGGATGATCTAAAGCTCGGATTCCCTCATGGCATCAAGTTCAGTTTACTGCTTGAAAATGAATCACTGGACTACTACTTGGATTCGAGAAAGGTAGTTCAAGAATTCAAAGAAAATCTTGTATTTGGGGGCATCCTCCTGATGTCCCACGAACGGGCGCTAACTTGAATTTTTACTGAAGTGGCCATGCAGTGGTCTTGTATAGTCCGTTGGGATAGGCGGGTCTTTTTTCCAGCCATGATTTCATCCTTTGTCATTTTGCCATGCCTAGTCTGACTGTGCCATGCTGCTCCCCATCCTCACTCTGCGTGAGCAGGGTCAATCACGAGTGGAAGAATGAGCTTTGCTCTTGAATTCCTTGCTTTCAAGTTTCAAGTCCTGGATGCTCTTATTCAGAGGATCCATTCGATGGCACCTGCAGGGAAGTTCGATGGCTGATGGCTTCGCTCATCACCATCCCTGTTACATGGCTGTGGTCGGTGAGTAACCCCTTTCCCAGATGACTTGCCTCTTTCCTAAGCCCGAGACTTGTTGCCCCCGCCATCTCGGATGCTCCTACCCCCGATATGATATAACCTCACCTTGAAACGTGTGGATATTTCGAAATGTCCTGTGCCACCGCCACTGCGCGTTTAAGTCTTTAGAAGACTTCGCTGGGCTATTGCACAACAAACTCCCTCCCCACTGTTTGTATATATCATACTGGTCCTCCCTGTCAAAATCATCGCATTCGATCTTTCATGTCGGTCAATACATACCACCCAATGCATGAACAGCGTCACCAGGCTATCCCGGGTTCCTCGCAGACCCCTGAGCGCGGCAGTCCTTCTACAGACGATGTCAAGTCGGTATCAGGCCACACGTGGAAGAAAAGGGTCTCGACAGCATGTCTGGCTTGCAAAAAATCAAAACGGAAGGTAATATAGCAAGATGACTATACCCGTTGACCTGGAGACCGCAACTTGAAGCTCATACATACTAACTCGGCGATATCAGTGCTCAGGTACACCGCCGTGTGACAACTGCCGCGCCTTCCAGCGTACTTGTATATTTGACGAATCCCTCGATCAACGCCGTCGTGTCGCCGCCAAACGAACAGCCGATGAACTTTCATATCATCGTGACTTGCTGAACGATCTGTTTAAACTCGTTCGAGAAGCAGACGAGGCTAAATCACAGCAATTACTGGATATTATTCGACGCGATGCTCCACCTCATGAAATCAGGACGTATATCGATGAGACCCTGGCCATGCTCGGCGCGGACAATACCGCACCTCGTGAAACGGTCGCAAAGCTAGAAGATGCACGTCGCATGATCAATATCGAGGCGGAAGGACCTTCTTTCCGAAGCAAAGTCATGGACATACACTATCTGTGCGATGAGGCTCCATTGAAGGTTCCTGCACAGCCATGGACAAACGTCACCGACGATGCGGATATGGTATCCCATCTAGTCTCGCTGTACTTCACATGGAACTACCCGTTCCAAGGCCTTTTGGACCGAGACGTCTTTTTGAAACACATGCGAAGTGGAGACCTGCGATCGGAGTTCTGCAGCCCTTATCTGGTGAATGCTCTACTGAGTAATGCATGCGTGAGTGGGATATCTAACTTCCAATCGTGCCCAGAGATCATACTATTGACAGGCCAGCAGTACTTCTCCGAGTTCTCCGAAGCCTATCTTGACCCGGGCAATATCGCTTCAAAGGGATGCGGCTTTTTGGCGGAGGCTGAACGGCTGAAGCCGCTACAAGATCCGCAACCTAGTCTGGCGCTTCTGCAAGGCACACTTCTCATGTATGAGAGGTATGCAATGTCGCGTAACGATGACTTGGGCTATGTTATGCTTCACGAAGCTATTCAAATGGGAGAAGCTCTTGGGTTGGTGGGGGACAAGGGTCCAAGGATACCATCCAATCAGCTCTCAAGAGACATGGATTTTTCGTGCAGAAGTGCTGCATGGGGACTCTTCAATATTGACACGTGAGTACGAACTCAGGTTATACCAATGGGCCGGTTACTAGGCCAGTGGCAAGTACTAGTACCTGGCTTTAGGTTTTAATTTCTATATGTACACATGTACACATGGCTTACGAGCTGGAACAGGATGGTCCATACCGGTTTTTTGAGACCTTCTATGATCGACAATGTCAATATGCCTCGCATCGATGGCAAATGTTTGGAGGACCAATCCACGTGGACGCCGTATCCCAGCCATCGCGCGTCATGTCCGTCCTACATTGATCTCTATTTCAACGAGGCTAGTAGTCTGTCTACGATCGCCCGTGATGTTTCCCGCAGCATGTTTGGCGAAGACCATACTCGGGACTTGGAGCCGGTTGAGCGTCAGAGTCGGGAGATGCTATATGAAAAACTTCAAAAGTGGCAAGATTTGTTACCCATCTCTGGTTCTTCCAATGATCTGCCGCCTCATATTATCTTGTTGAAGTAAGTGCATTTGTTGCGCAAAAAGCTAACTGACAAGTCAAAATGCTCAAAAAGCACTCTCGGCGAGCGGACGGATTTGCTGACTTGCATACTATTAGAATGCGATATAACGCACTGATCATTAACCTGTTCAGCTGTATCGCTAAAGAGGGATCCTCCAGCATTACCTCCGAAGCCCCTCATACCCCAGAGAGCCTACCAAGGCAAACACCCGAGTGCAAACCCGAGTGCAAGTATAATCCCTGGCAGGTTACGCAAGCAGCTGCGCGAAGTATCGCTGCGTTAGCATATCTACATCGACAAGAGTTCGGGCTTAGTCGCGCCCACCATTTCGCAATGTACGCGATCAACCTCGCGTTGTTTACAATGATGGAGCAAGATTCATTCGATGTCCTCGATCATGATTTTATTTCACTGGCCAGCGGTTTCTCCATCGTTGCCAGTCGTTCCACACTGGGACGGAACCTGTTTCACATTTTCCGGCAGTCGGTGCGTGCCAAAGCTCAAGGTGACAGGATTCGTGGCAAAACGTCGATTCCAGAAGAGCTTAAAGATTTGTTTGACGAAGAGCATACCAGCAAGGGCCATAACCGGTTCGACGAGTATGCAGAGGGACTGGAGAAGCTCAACGAAGACCAAAAGTATCACGGTCTTGGTCGCGATGGCGCCACGAACCTGCAAGACTACCCCGGTATGGGATTATCTGACATGCTTGACCGCTATGAAAGTTTAAGTCTTGGGAAAGATTGCATGTTGGTCGAAAGGCATCGTCCAGCTGCCTGTTGACAGTTCACACGCAAGTATAACCCCTTGCACAGCATGGGGTAGACGGTCCTTTGATTGACTGAAAGAAATTCCGAGGAATGTTGTTTTTTTTTATTCTCACATGATCAGGCTGTTATTGTAGTAGGGCATGCGAGATTGGGTAATGTCTAGCGGCGATCACTTTGTCTAGAATCGAACGAAATACGGAGTACCCAGTTCAACATGTACAGTACCTTTGAGTTGGCGGGGAGTTCGGGCTGGCACTAGTGACGTACCTCGAGTTGACCTGTGTCAAATCCTGTTTTCCCATGATTTTTTTCTAGGTATCTGTCTCCACATCTACATCAATACAAACCAAAACTGTCAAATCGGAGGCCTGCATTCTACCCACCAAGGAGGGGGCATACTGAATTGTCCCCCAGCTACACTCCGTAGCAGGAACCAGCAAAGTCCGGTAAAGCGAGGTCCCTGCAAGTACAAGTTTGAGCAAGCAAGGTCAATATTCAGCTGAACCAGTTGCGAATGAGGTTCCAAAGTTCTGGAACCTGAAAGCTCTGAAAGCTTCTCATTTCTTTCTCGACTGTGTGGTGGATCATCTTGTACGATGTAAAATACCTCCCTTGCTACGTCCCCGCATCAAACCTCAGACCTTTTTCCTTCCCTCCTCATCCTCGGCTACTTTCCCTCACGTCACGATCTTTGTGATATCGAATTGCAGTTGATTGATGAAATTGGTATATGGCCAAATATGAACAATCAAGGGGATCCTCCGTTCAATGACAATGATTCCAATCCCCCTACCTCGGGGTCTTACTGGCTAGCATCTCCAAGTCCCCCCACGTCCCTCCCCCCACAGCTCTCATATCAGTTCGTGAATACAACACCTCCGTACTTTGCACCCTCAGCGAGTCCCTTGAGCCCCCCTGTACCCTTCCTGCCAAATGGATTTGGTCCAACCCCCTCAGCATCCGGGACGGATACAGGCCGTAGCCCGAATTTCGCACCCCCACAGCAGAGTTTCGCACCTCCAGATAAGCTGCCCATTCCTCGGATCACAGCAATCAACCAGGTTCAGTCTCGACGAAGATCGGCGCGCGCATGCGAATCGTGTCGACATCGAAAGATCAAGTGTGATGGTAGCAAGCCGACATGTGGGCAGTGTGTCTACCATAAGAGCCGCTGTGTCTACGAAGACGTGAAAAGAGTCCGTAACGAGAAGCAAATCAAGTCCCTTACAGCCCAGGTGGAACGCTATGAGAAGACTCTCCGTTCTCTTGAAGGGGAGGTCGATGGTCCTAGTTCTCGCAAAATCAGACGCACCCTGAAGGTGAGTATGCAATTTTCGCCTTGCAAACAACGTATACGAGTATGAGTCTCATGTTCGCCTTGAGCTCCGGACTCGACAAACCTGTACCTCACAGATATTTCTGCAATGGTGAATTTAACTCTGAGCTTTTCATTCCAGAGAAAAGATACCGACGACTTTGAAGAAGGCGATGGCGAACCATCCGATTCCTCGTCATCGGTGGGATCCCTCGAAGCCGTCGATGTAGTGAGCGAAGATTTAAATCGCAGCGAGAACGCGCGCGCTTCCGGATATTTTGGAAAGAATTCGGAGATCTCGTGGATCCAGAAGCTAGAGGATAATGCACACAAAAGCTCCAGCTGGGATACCCTTGGTGGAGCGGCTGGGGGCTCCACGCCAAACGATGACTCGGATAAGGTGATACGGGATATTCCCGTCGCGGCAATGAACTATCACCTGGATGATTTGAATATTCCGCCACTGGATAAGGGGTCTGACCCAACGGTCATGCCTGACCGAGAGCACGCTGATGAGTACCTGAACGCATACATGACACTGGTCAATCCGTTCTTCAGTGCTATTCGCAAGTCGACGTTCACGGCTCAGTATGTGAAAGCGTTTAACCAGTGGGCGAAACCCCCGAAGAAATGGCTGGCTATTTTGAATATGATCTTTGCGATTGGTTGTCGACATTGTCGGATGATGAATCCGGATAAGAGCGATGTCTATGATAGTGATATGGTCTTCTTGACGCGTGCGCGACAACTGAGTTTTAATGAGAATACCCCCTTTGAGCACTCGACTTTGCAGCAGATTCAGTTGGAGTTTTTGGTCTCGCTATATCTGCTTTGTGCGGGACAACTGAATAGGTACATTCGCCCAATTTTTCCAGACCAGTCGACGTTTATTGATCAACTAGCTGCAGGGCATCAAAAATAGCTGACATGGCTCTTCATTCAGCAATCTCGTTGGGGGTGAATCTTCGGTTCATGGACGGTCATCCTTATGATGCATCAAAGGAGGCCCGCTGTAGACTTTGGTGGTCTATTTACTCTCTACAACATATGATCACATCCATGAATGGTCGGGGTTCAGGCGTCGGAGAGAACCTCTGTTGTCTGCATCTCCCTATCCCCGCCGAAGAAGAATCCTTCGACAGCCCAGAGATTCAACTCTTGCTTCAAAGTGCAGAGGCCCGCAATGTCGATCTTTGTCCCCTGGTTTTTGAGAACCTCAATCCGCCTCGGAGTTCCCCTCCTTCTTGGGCTGCAGATATCCAGCCCTCTCCATCTCTCTTTTTCCACTACCTCGTCGATCTATCCCTCATCTCCCAGTCCGTTTTGAACAAGGTCTACAGCATTGAGGGAATACGCGAAGGGTCTACACAGACAGAATACCGCATCCAGAGGTATAGCCTTCGCATGGACCACTGGCTTGCAAAGCTACCATCCATCTATCAATTCAACATCCCCGCCTTAGGGCCCTGGCATTTAAACCACCCGCAACTCGACAACGAAACAGTTCCACACACCCGGGAGCGTGTCTCCCTCGCGATGAACTACTACTCCGCCCGCATCACTCTCTGCAGACCCTGCCTAAGTCTAAACTATTCGCGCAGAATAGGCACCTCCATCGAGAAAACCACAAAAGCCCGACTCCGCGCCGAGCTAGCAACAAACTGCCTCCAAGCATCCTGCGCCCTCATCTCAATCTTCCCCGAAAAAGTCGACATCGCCTGGCTGGCCCGCGTCACTCCCCTGTGGAGCGCCCTGCACTTCCTAATGCAGTCCACCACGGCCTTACTCCTAGCTCTATCCTACTGTTCCTTCGCACCACCACCACTAACCCAACCACAGAACTCCCCAACTGCCTCCTCGCTCCTCTCGGGGAATCCGTACCCATCCTTACTGGAAACAGACCTGACTACCGCCTTCGCCATGAGCAAGAAAGCAGTAGGTTGGATGCACACCATGGCTGCCGTCGACCCCGCCGCGAAACGCGCCTGCGTCCTATGCGACGACGTCGTCCGTAGGATCGCCCCGGCGCTCAAAATCGACCTGAGCGATTGGCCCAGTGCGGCCTCGCTGGTGGGCGAAGGTGAGCCGGATCTGAGAATGGATGAGTTGGAGGAGCTGGTTGATTTCGGTGCTGGTTCTATTTGAGTTCCCGTGGATGTGGGTGATTTCTTTCGTTTATTGATGTCGTTCTAAGCTAAGCGTAATGCTTTTTACAACTGGGCACCAGCACTTGAGTTTCTTATGGACTCGATCGTAGCTTCGGGTTTGAAAGTAGGAATCGAGGTCTACTATGGATGGTATCTATCATTCAGACCTAGTATTTGAGAGATTGGTTTAATCAACGTAATATACATTTTTCATCTGTCGAGACTTTGAAGTGAACATGCTGAAATGCTATTCGACTCTGCAAAGTAGCCCAACATACGATTCAACTTCTGGGATTTCGTCGGGATTCAATTTTTGACAATACTATCGAAGTATTGAACTGAGAGATGCGATGAGTAAAAGTGGGATTGAACCAGTCGTCTGATGAGAACGGACAACCTGGTGTCGGTACAGCGATGGATATCCTTTCAACTACCCTGAATATCATGTTCCAGTTATAACATGTTTTCATGGATCATCCAAGGCCCATCCGCTACGCTCCATAAATCACTCATGAAAAGATAAGATGGATCCGAGAAGGGGAGAGGATCTTGCCCGGGTCCCGGATTCAAGTTGAACGCAGCATTGCTGTTGGCCATGTTGCCGAATATTAGACCCCCAGATGTCTGGCCGTTCGGCGCATCGTTCGAGTTCATATACATCATGTTGGGATGCGAAGGTGAGAAGATTGGCGACTCGTATTCGCCAGCGTTAACGCCGCGTGCGGTTGATTGGTCGAAATGCTGGGAGGATGTGGATGGAGACGCGTCTTGGTATGATATGGGTCCCGTTCCTTGCGGGATTGATGGTGCATGGTTCATGCTGATTGAGGTTGAGGATCGACCTCTATGGGCTTGTGATTGGGCGCCTCGGGTGTTTCTTTCTGGATCGCTCGTCTGGGTATGTTGTGGAGCGTGCCTTTCAGGTAGAAGACCAGGGACTTGATCGTGATCGTGGTTGCTAGACTGGGGGTCTGTTGATAAGGCGGAGACCATACTTTTGATTGCTTCGATGCATGTTTCAGGCCAGCTGCTTCCACGCAAAGCAATATTCTGCATGATGGAAATTCCCATACGGCCGTAGCGCAGTACAGTGTCGACTGGGAGTTCGCTCTCCCATGACGCGTACATCAAAATGAGACAAGCCATCCACGTCGTCCATGTGAACGAAGGCCAGGTAAGTGGTGCATTGGATGGAGAAGTGGACAGGTATTTCTTCAGCGCTGCGAGTACGGACCGTGAGGACGCAATACAGGTCTGTAATGCATTTTTATAGTCCTGGTCTTGATTGAGCTTTTCCGCAGCAAGCAACGGGCGGTTCATGGAGATTATTGCCTCGTGTCTCAGGACAATCAGCAGTAGTCGATGATATGGAGCCAGAACAACCTCTTGTCCTGATCCAAGGTCCGCATCATCTTCGAAAGGATTCACATCATCATACACCTCATTCCACCACTGCGAAAGCTCGCCATTGACGTAAGCCGCTTCAACTGTACTGGCATGACTGTGCAAGATCGACTTGTTGCGAAGTTCAAGAATCAGCCCGCGGATCCGGGCGAACTTTGCGAGGTGCCGGAGTAGGCGGAGCTTATTATTTGCGGGACCTTCGGATGTGTGGTTCAAATGGTTCACATGCCTCTCCTCGTCCGGGTAGCAGACATCGATGTCATCATCGCGGATGCTAAGCGGGATTCCAAGTGCCTGTGATAGATGTCGTTCTAGGGAGTAAATTGACCAGAACAAGCGGCATCTGATGTCAGCCTCGTGGGCGCTGAAGCACGAAAAGCGCCCTGGGCATCGATGTAGCCCGAGGTGAAATGCGGTGCGCGTGATAACACCGCCAACCCGAGAAGCGGCGTTGAGACGCAACAAGGATGTCAGGGTGAGCTGGGCACAAAAAGTAGCCTGTAGAAGCGGTATTGTAGGTGGTTCCATGAGAAGGCTCTGAATGTCTTGGATGATGTGATTGATAGACTGATACACGAAGGCAGCTGGAACTAGCCTGGTGTTTCTACCAGAGCGTTCCTCTACCTGGCGGCTATCCGCAAGGGATATGGAGACTATTGAGCGGACGATTATCATATCAAGCCGGCTGATAGATGATACATCCTGGTGAGACTGAGCGAGTGTCTCCAAGGACTTGAGAACCGATGGTGCGTGAAGACACGGAAATATCGGGTGCCAGTTTTCAAAGTAGTGACGAGTCCAATTGGCCAAGTCATCAAAAGTGAATGGTGGGTTTTGCTCGAAGGTCACCTCCTCCCGCGACCACAGATCATCGGTATAGTGGGCATGGGGATCACCTTGTTGAAGCCGATCATCCTCGCCTGGCACCGAGGTTTTATTCCGCGCTCGCTGCAAATCAGCAGATCGACGTGCAAAGGCATTGTAAACATGACGAATAAAGTGGATACCACTAGAGCTTCCAAGAAACGTGGCAGACCCCTCTTGGGATTCTCTCATAACCCCAATCTCGCGAGGGGAGGGCCTTGATGCGCCTGCCGTAGAGGCTCTTTTCCGTCTCTTGGCGGCATGAGGGCCGGAGGCAGTCTGCCAGTCAGGTTCATTCTCCTCCGGGCGGGAGGGAAGAGAAGAGGGTGACACCATTTCACAGCTTCGAATGTCTTTTTCCGCTGTCACATTTTCAGATCTCACGTTGTTTGATTCAGCGTTTAACGAGGCAAAAGACCTCATGGTAGGAGGTCGTCGGGATGAAGGCAAGATCACGTGATTAAAATGCCGAGTCATGGAATAACCAACTGGTGAGATCAGCCAACTTGGAACATTATTATCATCAAGTTTCTAAGCAGGCAGTAAGACATTGAGGAAATAAGGTTGGAAGGAGCCTAAGGATGATGCTTGGAAACACCGCCTGGAGACTATCCAGAAATCTGAATGGCTGAGGGTTCAAATTTAATGTTCACACTGTGGATTCTACTATACATCCGTATGGTCTCAAGGTTGGTGTACATAGAATTGATCGCTTGGGAAACATGGGAGTGTTTTGAAAATTCTCTTGTTCATTACCATGGAAAGTGAGAGCATTTGTCGCGTCAAATCATCTCGCGTGGCTAAACGTTGGCGATGGACATGTCACAGTCCGCGGTAGTGATCTCCGGAGTTTTCTTTGTCCGATAAAGTGGCGTCGCGGGGGTACATGAAACTGATCAGATCGGCCTAACAGACTTGGCAGTTTTACTTGAGAGTTTTCAGATAAGCCTATCTGAAATATGCGGGCGCAAAATATGGGGTCTCAGAGAGCCAAACGAAACCAAGCATCTAGTTCTACTGATCCAGGTTTGTTATCCTTACTTTGTGTCATGCAAGTTACTGACAAGGTCCAGATGCTGAGAACCTGAGCCCTATATCTTGTGAGGCATGCAGACAGCGAAAATGCAAGGTTAGTAGAATACCTTTCTTTGTTGTTGTTTGTTTTTCCTGGCTAATAGCAAAATAGCACTTGAGTGTGACCGCAAATTGTAAGATGAGGCTGTTCATGTTCCAAGCCTATTCGTTGCTTATCCGGATTTTCTAACCTTTGGCTCTTCAACCCTGTATAGACAATGTTGTTCTCAATGCTCACAAGGCTCTTCGAAATCCATATACCCTGAAAGCGGTAAAAGGTACGATCTGAGGCTCATACGCGATCCGGCTGCATCTGAGCACAGCTAACGCCAGTGAATATAGAGGACTACCACTAGGTTATCTCAACCAATTAGAACAGCGGCTTGCAGAGACCGAAGCAGCTCTTTACGGCGCTCTCATAACATTGCGATCATTGAATCCCACAGCAGTGGCCGAAGCTACCGCAAAACCGGAATCACTGGACAAATCGAAAGCCGCGAGAATGGACGAATGGTCACAGCTGCCACTCCGACACTGGCCCGACATTTATCATTGGCAGGCGTCCATGGGCAATCAGTTCATCATCCAACAGCAAGGAATAGCACTTTCAGTCACTGATAGTCCTGGCTTTGGCTACAATGTACCGGCTTCGCCAGCAATCGATTCCCCCACGACTCATCTTGAAAGTGAAATGCAAGCGTGCGGGTCAGCTATTTATGCATGGCAACCAAGTGCGGAGTCTCCACTTGGAGGTCATTACGATATCAATTTCCAGCCCGCCGCAGTGGTTTCTGCGAAGGTGTACCCTAAAGGTCCAACCTCAGGGTCAGCCGTGTCGACACCTGATCGATTATCCGAGTTCAATCACGCTACAGTGACAAGTGAAAGGGGCGAAAGGATCGAGCAGGGTACTAGGGCGGAGGAGCTATCGAAAAGAAACCCTAGCATCTATTTTTGAGGTATGGAACACACAAGTGGCAGTCGGTTACAACTAGGATGTCCGTATTTATGAGATTGACACCAAAAATAAGACTGCCTTTGACGCTAGAGATGGCCGCCTCTCCGTTCAGAGCAACGTTTTCAAGTTCAATTTTATTGACATGATAACATTCCATAGAGCCTCATGTGGCTATAACCAAAATTTGAATGTGGACAAGAAAAGGAAGGCCGGAACTCTCTTTCCCCGGTTCACTTCCCCGAAATCAAGCCTCGATGCATATCCAAAATGTGGACCCTGCACAAGTGTTATTGTGATAATCTCCGATCCATTTTGGCCAATTGATTATCTCAATGCCGGACACGAAGTTGCTGTATCTTTAACTTGATTATTCATGTCCATGCCACCACTAGCAATGCAGATGTCTGTAGGTGTGCCTGGTGCTCGAGTATAGTTCAAGTTTAGACTGAACTTTTGAAAGCCCGAAAATCGATACTACATAGTAAATATTTAGCCAAAGCTTGGCAGGCGATCAGTGGATCAACATTTCCTAGTACTAGTATCGATCGTCTAGTTAAAGTTCATTGAAATCAACCAGTTGACGGCTTTAAGTCTTCTGGTTCGCTTCAGCGAGAGACAAATTACCACTCCTTATCTGCGATTGTGAGCATAGTAGCCGATGTATTATTCAGCGCAGGGATGATTCACGTTCCATTCATTCTGAACTACTATTAATTAGTTGACTAATATCGACGTTGAAATAAATTTGGAAGCTGAAGTCGAAATTTGAAGAGAAGTGCCGATGGCCTTTCGAAAACCTACCTATCACCTAAGGACATAGAGATCAATAATACAAATATAATACAACTAAACGAGATTGACTGCCACAATCTTTCTTCCCTTATCCAAGACAACGGATAGCTGTCCTTTATTCGCATTAGACGACCGGAAAAACCCACTCCGTAGTTGGTCAAGATACAGTTCATATGCCGACATATACCCCCTAACGAATCGACGAACCTCTTCGTCAGACATTGCCCCTTTCTTTTTCTCTCGCAGGACATGCTCCTGCTCAAGACGCCACTCATACACGTTCCCCAATTGATCCGTGTCCAAGTGAACAAGAAAATCAAAATTCTGCGGACCCATGAATAGATCACAGTATTGGCGCAAGTTGTCATTCACGTCTAATAAATGACTCAACTCATGATCTTTTAGTGTTTCGGTCAAGCTCTCCGACTCATTTGCTTGGTTCCAGCGCGACTGAATCTCATGATCTTGCAATGGTTGGAAACCCACGCACCACCCTTCGAAGATAACCACGTCAATCTGAGAATCTGCAGCAAGACGATGCCATGTGTCTTGAGGTGCTCTTCCACCTTCTCCTTGAAAGAGACTTTTGTCGAAGGATGGAATCAGTATTTCGGAAGCCTTGCCTAGACTACCGAAGAATTCGACTGCGAGGGCGACATCGTGGGTCCCGGGTTGTCCTCTCGTTCGAAGCAGTTTATTCGAGGGATTGTATTCTCGTACTTGAACCAGCTTGTCATGATCCAGATACAAATCGTCAAGGGATATGTTGATTGTGTTGTACTTGTACTCCGTGTTCAGTGTTTGGACTAGTGCATCGGTCCAAGTTGATTTCCCGCTTCCCTGGAGACCTGTCAAGCCCAGGATAAATGGTCGCTTCTGTGATGATGATGATTGAGACTCGATATGCTGTTTGATCCTCGGTGTAATTTCACTTAGGACATTCTGGAAGTCTTGGGCTGGGATGGTTGGCTTGGTCATGTTGAAATTTGGCTTTGACATTCAAGGTTGGTGACAATGTTCAGATGGGGATAGATGCTAAAAGTGCAATAGATGATATGCAGTTACATCTAGATCCAATCAAATAGAAGATTGCATATGCTGCACTCAATCCCTTTGATGCGTCGGGCAGTTTGCGCCGGGGAAGTCTTTATCCGGGACAACACGGAGATAAACATGTCCGACACACCCCACCTGCGATCGCCACCCTGCCCATGCGTGGTTCCATGGTTTTACAAACAATTATCTTCAGAGTGTATGCTCCACATGGCAACACCGGACTTGAAAAGCTCCGAACGCTTGTTCTCAAGACCTCATTGGCTTAAAGTTGAATGTTCAATTGGCTTCAACACTTGATCTCCACTCATGACTGAAACAAAAGCCAAGTCCGCGCATGGGCACCGACATTCTTAAAACCCCCGCACAAGCACTAATCCTACCTTGATCACAATCGCAAACACCGTATTCCAAATTCACCATGTCTCCCTCTGTCGCAAACAAGACTTACAGCATTGCCTCTATTCCCGCCGATGGAATTGGCCCGGAGGTCATTGAGGGGGCTGGTATCACTGCCTTGAACGCTTTGACCGACACCCTCCAGACTTTCAAGCTCGACTTCAAGCACTATGACTGGAGCTCCGAGACATACAAGAAGACCGGCAAATACATTCCTGATGGCGGTCTTGACGAGTTGAAGAAGCACGACGCTATCTTTTTCGGCGCTGTTGGCGCTCCTGGTGAGTTTAAATTCGTTGCATCAAGGTGATACATCATCTAACAAATACAGATGTCCCTGACCACATCTCCCTCTGGAGTCTTCGTCTGGCCATCTGCCAACCCTTCCAACAATATGCCAATGTCCGTCCCACTCGCGTCTTCCGTGGTACCGAGTCACCCCTGCGCAACTGCAACACTGGAGATCTCGACTGGGTCATTATTCGCGAGAACAGCGAGGGTGAATACGCTGGCCAGGGTGGTCGATCCCACACCGGAAAGCCATGGGAGACTGCTACTGAGGTCTCTATCTTCTCCCGCCACGCCGTGGAGCGTATTATGCGATTTGCTTTTGAGACTGCCCAGAAGCGCCCTCGCAAGCTCCTGACCGTTGTTACCAAGAGTAACGCTCAGCGTAACGGTATGGTCCTTTGGGACGAGGTTGCTAAGTCTACTGCTAAGGTACGTTCTTCTCAATCAATGAAAATAATATAAAATTTCATTAGATACTAACTACAATCTCCCCTTTTAGGACTTCCCCGATGTCACTGTTGATAAGATGCTAGTTGATGCCATGACAACCCGCATGGTTCTGAACCCCAAGAGCCTTGACACAATTGTCGCAACTAACTTGCACGCTGATATCCTGTCTGATCTGGCCGCTGCTCTTGCTGGATCTATTGGTATTGCTCCTACCTCTAACCTCGACCCTACCCGCGAGTACCCTAGCATGTTCGAGCCCATCCACGGCTCTGCTTTCGATATCACTGGCATGGGTATCTCAAACCCCGTCGCTACTTTCTGGACTGCCGCCGAGATGCTTGCCTGGTTGGGCGAGGATGAGGCTTCTCAGAAGCTCTTGACTTGTGTCGAGAATGTTTGCGAGCAGGGTGTTCTCACTCGTGACTTGGGCGGCAAGGCTAACACCAAGGAGGTTACTGATGCTGTCGTTGCTGAGATCAAGAAGCTGGGTTCCAAGTGAGAATTTTGAGATGACTATATCATGAGATAAGAAGTTTTTTGTTAAGAAATAGAATCTGCAATGTTTTCTAAATTGAGATCATGAATGAAACAATTATCAGAAGTTCAAATATAAGAGTACATGAGATTTACTAGTACATAAGAAAAACTTAATGGTGCGAGTCTCGAAGCACTGCCAATAGTAAACCTATGGTTCTGATAATTGGGTATTTGACCTGCCAAGATATCACGGGTTGCATGCAGCATGCAGGAGAATAGATAGTCAATTTCCCCAGATTCAAGTCAAGAGCCGCCAAATTCTTGGCAGGCATCATGATTGCATGAATCATCATTTTTAAGTTAGCATTGATTATCCCCCATTCAGAAAGGATCCAAGTGGGATAATTACGCAACCCATGAATTTGCCGGACATAGCAACCTCCGGCAAATGTGGATCGAGTACTATTGCCACCCTGAGGACCAGCAACCAGACTAACCAGGAACACGGATGAACTTGGGCGGTAGTGTTCCCCACAATCGCGGGGATATTATTGTGCGCTTCCCCAGTTTTATGGGGACCCCAGGTCATGCCATGCTGCCCCGGTGCCAACAAACCCTTCCCAGCCTGGGCATGGTTGGGATTTCTTTCTTCCTATAAAAAGGCATGGCAGCCACTTGCTCCAGAAATCACTTTGCTTTTGTTTTTGCCATTTCTATCTACATTTCTGAGTGTGTCTCAACAGAGAATGGCGCGACAACATCTCAACTTGACCGGCTCTGCCCTGCGGATGGCCCAGGTCATTCTCATTGTTGCTCCCGCTTTTATTATCTTTGGTTATAACCAGGCAGGGGCTGGTCCCCTAGCTACCCTCCAGTCATGGGTCAAAGTCTTTCCTCAAATTGATACGATTAATACCACCGGTGCCGTCGAAGCGAAAAATTCGACCGGCAAGGGAGCCGTCATTGCCGCCTTTCAACTTGGTGCGCTTCTGGGTGCGCTATCTTGTACCGTCATCTCAGAGAGCCTTGGACGCCGAAAGACCATCTTCATTGGAGCTATCCTGACTGTTATTGGTCAGCTGCTGCAGGTGTCAGCCTACTCATTGATCCAATTCACTGTTGGGCGAGTCATCCTGGGCATCGGCACTGGCCAATTCAGTGTTGCCGTTCCAGTTTGGCAGTCCGAGTGCTCGTCTGCAAAAAGTCGTGGTCAACACGTTATTGCGGATGGGATCTTCATGTGCCTTGGCTACGCTTTATGCAACTGGATAGACTTTGGATTCAGCCGACTTCCAAGCGAGAACACCGGCCAGTGGCGTGGACCACTAGCTCTATCCTTCTTTCCGTCGCTAGTGATATTGGCCACTGTCTTTTTACTGCCCGAGTCACCGCGATGGTTGGTAAGAGTCAACCGTGTGAACGAGGCATCAGAAAGTCTGGCCGCATACAAGGGCCTCTCCTCAACCGACGAAGCGATCAAGTCTGAGATTACAGGTATCGAGTTGTCACTTGAAGCCACCTCTCAGTCAAGCAATGCAATCAAAGAGATGTTCTCAAAGAAAGATGAAGAACGTCTGTTTTATCGCTTCTGCCTATGCATTGTGTTGCAATTCTTCCAGCAAATGTGCGGTGGAAACTTGATCTCAGTCTACGCATCCACCATCTTCGAAAATAATTTGGGTCTGAGTTCGAGTCTTTCCAAGATTCTTGCAGCTTGTGCACTGACATGGAAGTTCATGTGCTGCTTCATTTCATTTTTTGCCATCGACCGGCTAGGTCGCCGCGCAGTGTTTATGATCAGCGGGACTGGTATGGCATTTTGCATGGCCGCCATGGCTATCACCACCAGCTTCGGCTCCGAAAATAAGGCAGCATCAATTGCTTCGGTAGTCTTCATTTTCCTCTTCAATATGTTCTACCCTATTGGTTTCTTGGGGGGCAACTTCCTGTACTGCACAGAAGTTGCACCACAGCGTCTCCGAGTCGCCATGTCATCCATCTCTACTGCTAATCACTGGCTGTGGAACTTTGTCGTGGTTATGGTGACCCCTGTGGCTCTGGATACTATTGGATACCGTTACTATATCATGTATGCGATTCTATCGGCCTGCATCCCTGTTTTGGTTTACTTCCTGTATCCGGAAACCATGAACCGCAATTTGGAGTTGATCAACCATGTTTTCCGGGATGCTCCATCGCCCTGGCAGATTGTCTCTATGGCAAGACATCTCCCCCAGGGAGAAATCACTTCCGAAGAGTTGGTCGCTTATAACAAGGAGAAGCGTGATGAATGCTCTGTTGAGATGAAGGAACATGCATGATTTGAATACTACAAATAGCGAGTTGGACTATTACGCAGATATGACCATGTGCACTAGTGTGGGCTATTCAAACATCTGAATATCTCAGGTCACAGTTCTACTTTATTTCAATTTTATGAATCGAGCGCATTTCTGATTAATTGAATGACCATAACTTAGTATATTCAACTCATAGGATGCTTCTCTAGTCTCAGGCTGGAGCTAGTTCTAGTATACCAAACTTGGCCTATGTATGTTAGAATTGAGATCTCCATTCACGTGGGTGTTTCCCCAGATTGCAGTAGTGTATCACTTTCAAATGTTAGTGACTAGTATCTGACTTGGACCACATGTGCAGTACTTGGCAACTTCCACCAGTTGGCCGCACGGGGTCAACTGAAGTACCGAATGCTGGAATTTAATGTATTTGGAGCTTTCCCAGCACCTGGGCCACTTGAACGTTGAAATTTTCAAATACTCTCAACATTTGAAGTAAAAGCGATACATAAATTCAGGTACTGCCTGTAGAACTTCAAGTTGAAGGACTCGGAATTCAGATGGTCAATTTGGTCCGAGTCCATGAGCAGGGCACGGTACTAGTATGTAGTATTTCTTCTATAAAAGTGTACTTTATTCATTCAATTTCCAGGTATTCACATATTTAGTAGTCAAATGTTTGCGGTGCCAGAAATCTTCGAAGCGATAATCAGCTGTTCTTGACTAGAATGTATCGAATTCTGGTGCATGCACATGTGAGTGATCCAAGATTGAATACCTAATTGATTCAAAATGTTGCTTCATACACACCTGGAGGCATGCTTGTACGATTATACTGCTGTCTTTCATGAGACTGCCGAAGTAGCCTCCCATGCTTTCTTAGCCGGAGATGTCCTACTCCGCATACGGTACTTTTAACCCCCGGGCTCGCCCAACGGTGACTCGGCTACGTCATACCGGACTTGAACACCTCCGTGAAAATCAACGGCGCAGCTGCGCCTTCTAGCGACAATCATGAAATCTCCCGCCGAGTCTCGGCTTATTCTAAGTTTCCAATGATGGCATCGCCGATAGGCTTCACTTCAACTAAATGTAGATAGTGCTTCCATGTTTGAGAGCGTCGGACTTTTTGGAAGCCTATGCACGGCCCGATATAGGGTGATATCGGATTTGTAGTAGAATGTCGTAGGCAGGATAACAGGTTTAATTAGAACTATGCTTATAAGTTTGCAATATTATCTTGCTTAACAAGAAGCTTTGGTTGAAGGGTATCGATAATATCATCTCACTTTGACATTCCAATCTCTGAGCTGAAAAACATGGCTCCTTCTATCAACGAGGCCCCGGTTGCCGTGTCTACTTCCTCATCACCCTGTAAAGTAGGCATCAATGGCTTTGGTCGCATAGGTTCGTGTTTTGTCCTCACTTCAAAGTGCACTATACTAATCATTATCACCAGGCCGCAATGTCCTTCGCGCATCTCTAGTCCGCCCTGATATCCAAGTCGTCGCGATCAACCACACTTGTGTCACTATCGAAGATCTCATCTATCTAATCCGCTATGACTCCTCCATGGGCAACCTCGATGAACGAACCTCCATCCAAGTCGTCTCCGATGGTCTCATCACCATCGACAAGAACCCCATCATCCTAACCTCTGAGCGCGATCTCAAGAAACTCGAATGGAATGCCATCGGCGTCGACTATGTCCTCGAATGTACCGGAAAGTTCACAAAGTGGAATCTGGCTATTGATCACATCACACACGGTCAAGCAAAACGCGTTCTTATCTCTGCACCTTCGGACTGTCCTACTTTTGTCTACGGCGTGAACTCAGACTCGTACCAGGCCAGCGAGGAGAACTTGATTGTTTCGAATGCAAGCTGCACTACCAACTGTCTCACGCCTGTATTGAAAGTTCTGAATGAGAACTTTGGTATTGTTCAGGGATTCTTGACTACGGTTCACGCCGCTACACGCTCCCAGCAGGTTCTGGATGGGTATAGCAAGAAGAATCGTCGTCTAGGTATGATGACTCCTCATGTTGGTCAAAGACAGGTCACTAATACCGTTTGAGGCCGAGGCGTTTTTGACAATATCATTCCCACAACCACTGGTGCCGCAAAGGCTGTTGCTTCGGTGCTGCCCGAGCTAAAGGGGAAAGTGACCGGCGTGTCAATTCGCGTCCCTACGTATGCTGTCATCTATTCCTGAACAAAAACATACACTAACTCGCCGGTACAGTCCAAACGTTTCAATGATTGATCTTACAATCAGTACAAAGAAACCAACATCTCTTGCCGAAATCATCTCTGCCTTCCGTATAGCCTCCAAGTCAAGTATGGCGGGTGTGTTAAAGGTCACAGACGAGGAGCTCGTCAGCGCCGACTATAATGGAAGTCCCTTTAGCGCTATTATCGATGCGCCTGCGTGTGCAGAGCTAAACCCTCAGGTACATTCTGTTCGAACTGCGACCACACATTAAGAGTATGCTGACAAACGTTCTATAGTTCTTCAAGATCATCGCTTGGTATGACAACGAGTGGGGATACTCGAATCGTCTGCTGGACCTGACGACCCATGTACACGCTGCCCAAAGTGCTTCTTGATTCCCAGTGCCCGCTTTTTTCGCAACCACTAGCAGCTTCAAATTTTAGAACGTCTGACCTTATTCATATCCAGCTCTTTACGAATCAATACATCTTACATAATTCTCAAATAGATATCCCAAGTAATAATTGAGCTGGGATTCAGCCAGAAAAGAAAGGGTTATTATTTAACAAATCAACATAAGGAAAAAACGCAAAGATATTGCTGGTCATTGACACAAACTTGAACCAGAGATAAAAAAGCTCCGTGGCTTCTTGAAATCAGTCTTCTTTCGCCAAGATGTCCTTAACATGATCCACCACATTGTACTCCACCACCGATCGTAGTTTCTTTGCCATCAGGCTAGGGAAGAAGCCTAATGATAATTAGTTAGTAAGGCTCAAGATCCCGTAGTAAACCCCGGACAAGACATACCCATAATTTTGAGAAAGCCGTACATGATATACTCTTGAACGACTCCCATTTCTCTTTTCTTGTTCTGATTTTCTCGAGCGGCTTCCAAGATTTTCGTCACATGTGGTTGTCGAAGAGCCATGTACTGTGCTGCGGCCGTTTTGAATATACTCTTTTGAGCAGCAGATGAGGATGGACTTTGCTGTTCTGCTTTGCCAATGTGATGGGATAGGATCATCGCAAGGGCTTCCACATCCTCAAGTGCCTGAGATGAGCCCTGTCCGGAGCTTGGAGGCAAAGCATGAGCCGCGTCGCCCACTAGGATGACACCATCACGCTCCCAGGTAGGAAGAGGAGGGCTGGTCCACGTAGGATACATGCTCTTGACTTCAAGGGAGCCCAGGATCTTCTGAATGACTGGATCTTGCCACTCTGCATGTCTTTTGCGAAGTTGCCTTGTCACGTCTTCTTTGTCAATGTTCTTGTGGTCGGGACATTCTTCGATTTCGTACGTCGACCACCATGCAAGTGAATCTCCAGGCTCGCAAACGTGGTAAGGCGAGTCGCGATTCGGTGCGTCTTCCGCGCTGTTCGAGAAGAAGTAGCCGAAAAATCCATTTCCTCCAAAGATGAAGTTCACGGAGCCTTTCTCGGCGATGTCTCTGACTTCCGAGGAAGGGATAAACCCGCCAACACCGACAAGGCCCCTATAAGAGAATTAGGATTTTTCCATACGAAAAAATTGAAGGACACATACTCATATTGAGGTGGATAGAGATCGTTCTCCGACTCGGGAAATATCGCCCGTTTGGCAGTACTTCTGACGCCATCTGCACCGATAACGAGATCTGCTTCCACTGATGGACTACCATCCACGAAGAAAATCTGATTCTTTCCATCTTGATGGGCGACGACTTTCTCAATCCGTTTGTTGATGATGATACCGTCAGGCACTCGAGCACGCAAGCATCTCCAGAACGTATCCCGGCTAGACATTACCATATTCATGAGGGAATCACCAGAGTCTGAGCCGGACGCATTATTCTTCATAGCCATAAGAAGCGATCCATTTTTGCTCTTGAAGTTGGATGAAGATACAGCGTAGCCTCCTCGTACGACGTCTCGAAGAAGGCTTTCATCCAGTCGCTGCAAGACGCGCAGACCATTTGCTGCAATGCCCAGGCCACCTCCTACCAGAAGTGTTGCCGACTGGGTGGCGCCTTCTTGGCGGGTCTCTGCTGTCGCGTTTAGCTCTGTGCTATAAGCTTCGTAGATGACAATCTCGTGCTTCTCTGAGCCCAATTTTGGAAGGTGTTTTTGCAGCTCCAGATACATTGTGCATCCGGAGATGCCGGCACCAACGATGACGATCTTCATGATGTAGCTCACTGAATGGTTCAAATTTTTATGGGAGGCTTCGATGAAAAATTGAACTCGAAGAAGAATCTCGTCCTGGGCGCAGGATTGGAGGAATATAAATGTTTGGAGGGAGGCGAACATGGCTGATAGCATAGATCAAGTTCTCGTGTTGGTGGAGTGCGTGAACCACTCTGAGCCAATCAGCCCTGGTGGTGTCTTTGTGTCCACTTTTCTTCCGCAAAGCTAACCAAATACGGTTTAGCCCCTAAACCTCAATTGATCCTAAATCGTCGGAATATCGATGTCCCGACGGTCCAAATTATGACTGCCTGACTCTTGACAGATGATAGAGATCCCCAAACTCGGAGTACCGGGTCAATTACTAATACGGCACTTTAATCGCGCTTCCATAAATGATGTGACTGGTTTGTACTGAAAATCCTTGCCGAACTATCAACTGTGGATCCAAATGAGGATGAACCCCCCAATCGCATTCAAGATTGGATAACGTATCCATGAGGCTGTCATGAGTTGAGTTGATGATGGATGTAGGCAGCAACGTGTGCGAAAAACTCTGTCTGTGTTTTAGAGGACAGTGCGCTTCTGGCCCATGCATCCGATAATGATGTCGAAGAGATGTCTGCCTCGGCACATGGAGCCCATATCTGGACAATGCGTAGCGGGAGAGCCACCATGATAAAGCCACGCTGCGACACGGATGGTGGCATCTTGGTCACAAATTCCATGGCTGACATTATTGACTTGACGTGCTGTTGGATACGATATTCGTACGTATGGGCGGATGATGATACCAGGGAGAGAAGTCGGAAAACAATGACATTTGCTGCGTCAAAAAGGGCGCTCAAGGCAGTAGTTGGCATATCCCTGTGTGGTAGAAGCGGAACATTGTCCAAATTTCCGGGTGGTACGTCAGGAGGCTCCTCGCTCTTGACGAGGATATTTGCTGTAGGGTTCGCTTGGTTGAGATCTGTTCGAGAAACACATTGAGACCACCAGTTGTGTAGCTGCATGATTATTTGATACACTTGAGTGTTCAATCGAGCTTTGAGTGATTCTGAATCCCTGCCATTGGAGGTAATCATATCACCTGCAAGGGCCAGGCAAGATAAAAAGGAGAAATAAACGTCCACAAGTTCGTCGAATGGGCCTTTGGGGAGTGATTCAAAGGGAATTTTCAACCAACCGGCCGTGCAGAACGGATGCTGTTCGTTACGAAAAAGGGATGAAACAGCCTAGCATTCAAAATATTTCCGCAGTCAGCAATCAAACTTCAAGTCTTACAGGAAATTTCGGGACTTGCGCACAGTCAGTAGTCTTAAATGGCGGAATATATCATGCAGAAACCCCTGCCGACATCTTTCAGGACCTCCCATCGCAATCATCATGGATGCACCGCGCACGTGTTGAAACCAGGCATCGGGAGCCGTGCCAGCCAGACTCTCAAAATGAGTGAGCATAACAGCAGCACAAATCATATCCCCACTAGAAGACGAGGGGAATTCTCCGGAGAGCTGACATTGTAGCCCTTGAAGAGCCCGTAAATACCACTTGGAAGCTTCTGTTTGAATCGCAGTATCTCGCGCCATAAAGCCGTAGAAAAACATCGACGAGGCACGAATGGAGTGTTGAACTGCCTTTGGGGTAGGCGAGACTATAAGCTCGGCGAGTTCATCCAACCAGGTAGGAGGCTGCTTCCCTGAGCTGGGCTCTTTGAAGGCAAATGACTCGATGAAATGCGATACAAAAAGTTGATCAAAGATTTCGATGCGGCTTGGCTGATGTGTAGATGGCAGCAATGAAAGCGCATTGTCGTAATCACTTGGACCGCAAGCGGATTGCCCAGTCTTTGGAGAGAATATGTCTCTTGATAAAGCTTCTGCTGGGTGCACCACTCGTGGCCGACTCGGTAAGGCGTGGATGAAGATGGCTCCTGTGCGTGGGCCAGGGCAGCGAAGGCCCCTTTTCACACATTTGAAGCATTCAGGAGTTGACTCATCGCACTGTCAGATTGGATTAGCTTTTTCTCTGGTAGAAGATGCCGCCTTGACCATCTCACTTTGAGTCTGCGTTGGCGGCAAGTCGAGCAGCCTTTACTTCGGCCCGGAACGTTCACCATTTCTATGTTGAAGGCATTTGATAGGATTCAAGAAGGTATAGTCGGATCAGTCATCTTCAAGCGATCGACACTAATATCTTGAATATGCACTGTAAGTAAGTGTGCGTGGGACGTGATGTTCTCCCTAAGCGGACACCGCCACATGACATAATCCGCCGCCTGCTAGTATGAGGCAACCGTCGCGGGGATGGGGGTTTCCGGGAAAGGCTGTTGAGATGAAATTTTCGTCTTAAGGTGGTCTTGAGACGCTGTCCTACTAGATTGATACTTAATATAACCTTCCGGTAACAACCTGTCAAGTGTAATACGCTTTTTTAGAGCTAGAGATTTCCTACCTATAATAAAGGTAGCATAAACAAACCCCATATATTCCCTCTTGAAAATTGGTTGAAATTTACAATCTCGCAATCCTTGCCATTTTATCATTTCAAGGTACACAGATTTAGAGAGCCAGCTGGCTCAATTTTGGCAGGCTGCATTTGATTAATTGACGACAGAAAAGTGGGGATATCAGGTCACTATCTCTCAAAATTGGAACTTGAAGTCCACAGCGGTCAACCTCGACCAGACGGTTCACAAATCCCTCACAACTCAATTGTTGTCGTATCTGTTCATAAATTTGATTGCCCGTGCGTGGCCTTCCAGGGCTGCCTCTTGCATAGCTTGTGCTTCTCCCGTTCCGAAAATTGCATGGGCGGCATTGGGGACTTCGTGAAACTCCATGTCCGTGCCAGTCTTCTTCATGTTCTCAACATACTGAATATGATCATCATATTGAACTTCGGCTGTTCCCGTCTGGAAATAGACCGGAACGGGCAACTTTGACTCATTTCCAAGTGATGTAAAGTATGGATGGTCGCGAGCCCAGTCGGGTGGGATGTAAGCAGTGGCACCCCACTCAGCGAGTGCCGAGAATAAATAATCGGACTTGTAATTACGATTAGTATCAACACCATCGGTTGCTTCTTTGGTCATGTTGATCCAGGGGTGCCAAAGTAAGGCTGCGCGGGGCAAAGGTAACTTGTGGGGGTTCTCTGTTTCCAGATAGCGCAACATCGCAAGAACGAGATTTCCACCAGCAGACTCCCCAGACAAGACAATATTTTCAGGTTTAATCCCAAGTGTCTTGATTGCGTAAAAGTATGCTGTGAAGGCATCTTGTAGCGCAGCGGGAAATCGAGTATTCTCCTCGAGCGATAGACGATATTGGATGGCTAACATAGGCCATCCAGATACTTTCGTGAAGTTGGTAGGCCCCCAGCCCATTTGTTCGCTTGGACGCGGACCACAGAGAATATAAGCCCCTGGGTGGAAATGGAGGACCAGGCGCTCTGGGGTCTGATTTGGAGGCGGACAATCATTATACCAAACAGCTCCAACCGGTAAGGGGCGAATGACGGGATTCATGCTCAACGTGCCAGTGAACAGAGCTTCGTGCTCCTTAGGGTCGATGACAATAAAATTGTCACCATCTGGACCAGGTTCCAGTGACTTGGGGGTCCGAAGTCTAACTTTCTCACAGTAGCGGAAGACCATGTAGATCAGATGGACACCTGCCGCCGTCTTCAATGACCAGGCAGCATTGGGACGATTTGCCCGCCGGATATAATACAGGTGGATGATGATCAGCTCGATTGGAGCTGTGAGGACGGCCAAGGCGGTATGAAAGAGATATGGAATAGACGGCATGGCGGCTCAAAATGGATCAATGGAGAAATATGCTCAAATTGATGTTGGGGATGGCAACCTCAGCCCTCGGAGGTTTACACTGGGGCAAGGTGCCAGGTGATGGCCCCCACCTGAAGCATCTGAACAAAGAAATTCCACACCGGGCCTAGCTTTGAAAAATTCCAAATCTCTTCTCAGTCCCCTTTCCCCACTAAATTACTTTCAAATATCAGATATTGACAGAGGTATCCTTACTCCCATGACGAGTGGCTCCTTCCTCTTCCATTTGATGGTACTTTGTACTTTGTGGATCAAAGGTCTGCGCACTTCCACCGTATGTGTGCTGTCCATTAGCATAAGGTGTACTTTCCTTTTGCATGGAAGACCGAAGTGACATATACATACCAGGGCTCGGACTTGATGCTAGGAAAGATGCTACTGGCACCAGTTGACTGCCAGTGATCAATCATGATGGGACCATAAGTCGGTAAGGAGGCACAGACGATAGCTGATGCCAGCCACTGGCATAGTCCTGGATACTAGTTTACTAGGTATATATATGGACTCCGACTCGGAGTACATATGAGTTCAAGTTCAAGTTCAACTTGAAGTTCTGGGCATACTAGTATGTAGGTAACCGTGAGATGACCGTAAAATCAAATTAGGAATATGTACTACAGCATTAGATATATATGACGGAAGAGATAACGACCAACCCATCCAACCGGCTAAAGGAACACGCAGAAGGACGACGGAAATAGATGGAAATGGAGAACAAGATACATGCCCATCATGCTAAAATCACAAACGCCACAACTATTTAGCCCTGGAAAAAATATCCTAACCACTTTCACCGCGTTCGTGAATAGACATGCCAGATGATGAGAAGAGAGAGGACAGAAGAAACAAACGAGCAAACACAAAATTCGGGGAATCGATGCAGGATTGAGGTACATATACAGCAATTACCCAAGCAGTGTGGGCGCAATATAAAGATACCTGGTTGGGGTAGATGGGAACGCCAAAGATAAGATGAAACAAGCGTAATATAGACAACAAAGCAGCCAAATGTATTAATACCAATTGGGAGCCACGCCGATTCTGACAACCGTCAACAATCATACAAGGTCGGCATCCAACTTGTCTAATAGGCCCCCTTGGGCTAGTCAGGTCGGCTGAGGTTGCAACTGGATCTGGAATGTATGCTGGTGCTGATGCTGTGGCGCAGGTCGGGGAGGTGCCTGACCAGCTTGGTGCACCTGGGCCTGCCCTTGAAGCTGTGGCTGAGGATGGCCATGCATATTTTGGTGCTGAAGGTGCTGCATGGGAGGCATCTGCATGAAGCCTTGTGGAGGAGTCGGACGTTGTGCGTGCACAGGCGGCTGCTGATGATGCTGCATGTGAAGATGAGGCATCGAGAGCGACTGTCCGGGCTGGGGCATTTGCTGACGCTGCTGGTGCAGACCATGCTGGAGACCAGCCTGAGTCGTCATTTGCTGAGCCTGCTGTTGTAGGTGATGAGGCTGCTGTCCTGGCATTGATTGGCCGGGCTGAGGAAGAGAGTGGTTTTGCCCGGGTAGCGGCTGGACAGATTGACGAGGCATGGCCTGGCCTTGCTGGTGGTGATATGGTGGCGTGGGACAAGCTCGCTTATTTGGATCATTATCGTCTGCTGTAGCAGCGCGTTTGTGAGACTGGTTCGGGTCTGTGGCATCGCCCATGGGCTTATTTTCCATCTGGCTTGGGTCACCTCCACCTGCTCCTCCTGCTGCTGCTGCTGCTGCAGCGGCCGCGGCTGCAGCAGCTACATCTGCTTTGCGTGGCCTGCCACGAGGTCGACCAGTACCAGGCTGTTTAGGTTTCTTTTCTCTGGGAGCCGCAGGTTTCCTAGGCTTCGGTACTGGCAGCGGCTGGCCAGTTGCAATTGCCCAAGCAACCTGATCTGCCTTGCGCGGGCGGCCACGTTTCCGCTTCATCGGCAGTGGTGTTCCATCTGGGCCGATCACGGGTGTCATTGTAGAGGCCGAACCAGGGGCTCCTGAGCCAGGGGCTGTGGGCGTCATATTGGGATTAAAGGATGCTTGTCCGGGGTGGGTGCCTGGAATTGGCAGGCCATTTTGAGCTGCTTGAGCCGCTGCCGCGGCTGCCCGAGCAGCGGCTTCTTCCTTGCGTGGACGTCCACGCTTCTTGCGAGGTGTAGGCGTCTCAGGAGGGTTTCCACCGACAGTAGCTTGTCCCTGTGCCTGGGCCTGTGGTTGCAGCTGTATAATAGATTGTCCATTTGTTTGGGCAGGAGTCGACGTCGGTGCTGACATTGACGTATTTTGCTGCTGTGCCTGGGGCTGCGACCCCTGGGGCTGAGCAGCGGTAGAAGGACGAGGTTTGGCCTTCTTCTTGGGGGCAGGGCTCTGAGCTTCAGTCTTAATAGATATGTTTGCTGATGTAGCAGAACCAGGCTGAGCAACAGATTGGGAGGCCGCGGCATCCGTCGAAGATTGTGAAGGTGGTTGGTAATGCTGGAACTGAGGGGTTTGCGATTGAGGGAACTGAGGTTGCTGAGGAGACCGGGAAAATTGAACGGGCTGCTGCGTATAATGGCCTTGAGGCTGGTATTGGTGGAATGGTGACTGAGTATGCTGCGCAAATGGTGACGCTTGTTGGTAAGGATTTTGCGCCTGGGTTTGCTGCTGTAGCTTCTGCAGCCTCTGTTGCTCAAGCATATCCTTCTGCTGTTGCTCTAGCCGCTGTTTCTCCAAGAGCTGTTGCCTCTGCTGCTCCATTCGTTGTTGCTCCAGGCGCTGTTGCTGCTGTTGTTGCTGCTGCTGCTCGAGGCGCTGTTGTTGTTGCTGTTGCTCGAGTCGCTTCTGCTGCTCCAACTTTTGTTGCTGTTCCAGCTGTTTCTGTTGCTCCAACTTTTGTTGTTGCTCCAAGCGTTGTTGCTGTTGCTGTTGTTGCTGCTGCTGTTGCTGAAGCGCCTTTTGTTGTTCCAATCGCTGTTGCTGCTGGAGCCGTTCTTGATGTTGTTGCTGTTGCTGCTGATATTGCTGCTGTTGTCTTTGCAGCTGCTGGTGATTTTGCTGGGGAGATTCAGGCTGGGATTGCGGCTGTCGTTGCTGTTGCTGCTGTTGCTGATTGAGCGCGAACATGGATGGGCTCGCCATCGATGGGCTTGCAGATGGATAACCGTCCCGTTGATGCACAGCTGATTGTGGCAGCGAGTTCAGCAGGTGTTGCGGGGATGAAACGTTGGCGTGGGAATGCGGCATTGCATTTGGTGGACTCATGCCAGGACTCATTCCGGTCCCTGGGCGCAGGTGTGCGATTGGGTTGTACCCTCCTCTTTGAATATTCTGCAAAGCCATCGGATCCTGGCCACGGGCCATCAGGTCAGGAGATGCCTGCTGAGCAAAATGGCCAGGGAACTGGGCTGCGAAGCTCGTAGGAGTAGGGTACCCCGCTAATGGGCCAGTGGACGTAGGCGCCATCTTGCGCATATCGGGGGATTGCGCAGTGGTGAAACTCTGTTGAGGTTGCGCCCGGAATAGCGGCTTATTGCCAGGGAAGGGACTTCCATGTTGTTGAATATTCGGCGCGGCGCCTAGCGACGGGGATGGGATGTGCTGACGTTGAGGACCGAGAGGATGCTGGGGCTGAGCTGATTGATGGGGTTGCTGCTGTTGCTGTTGCGATTGCTGGGAGGGATGAAAGGGTTGACCCCCGTATCCCATCATCTTCAATGACGTGAAAAGTGTCGGATTAGCTGTCAGCTGAGGCGGAGAGAGTATTCGATGGAGTTCGGAGTTCGTTCACGCGCAATACATGCGATCGCCGGTCTGATCGAGCACCACAGTCAACAAGAGAGACCCGCCGATTGCACGAATCACGCTCCCGGCCCTTCACTGCTGGTCGCGTGGGTGGCGGGAATTCCTGAGGTGGGGGGTTTTCTCGTTGAGACCAGAGAGTCGCGCCGCGTGTTTTGTTATTTCGGGCGGGCCGAGTGAGACAAGCCTCAGGCACCAAGGCACTCAGGCAACAAGGCCGGCAATTTTGCCCCAATGAGTCCCAAAAAGGTTTAGCGGCTACGGAGGCCGAGTGCCGCCGGTCAGCGCAAGTTGGAAGAAAATCGGCCAGCACACAGGAGAGGGTGATTTCAGGGGGGATGAGGAACCACCAGGGCCAGCGATCAAGGACCAGCTGGTTCTCACCGATCCAAGAGATCAAATATCAGTGAGAAGCTACACGGGAAGATCGGAGGCAAAGTGGATGACGGGGATCTCGAAGGGGAGTCCCAAAATAACATAAAATAAAAATAAAAAATAAAATCGAAAAAAAAAGACTTTTAAATAAAATAAAATCCTAAAATGCGAAATTGCGGACGATTTATCTCCACCTCACGTGAGCGGGGGCGGAGTCAGATCCAGTTGTCTACCCCAGGCCAACAATTGACACCTTATCTTTTAGTCCTGAATCTCTTCTTTTGATTAAAATAATTCAACGCACTTTTGTCTAATCATACAGCTCCACGAATGCTTCCTTTATTTCTTCTAGTATTTTCTGACTCCCCTCAGATTCAAATTTATGCCGCCTTGCCAACCTCTTTTTCTTCTTCAGGCACCCGGAGATCGCCTAAACACGGTGCAAAAAACAATTTGCCCGAGATGACGCCACGCAATGTACCAATACTGACAATTGCCCACAGAATAACCACGCAGAGCGACAAGATCTATTGCAGAAGAAGTCGAATTAACTCTTACTCAGTGAAGAGTCGGAAGAATGACTTACTGTTCCAAGCACATTGAAGAAACGAGAGGGAAGCTCAGTCCCCATCTGGATGGTGCTGCTAGCATACACTCCCAATGGGAATGTAAATCCCCACCATCCAATATTGAACGGGAACTTCTGGCTGCGCGCGATAGATGCGGAGGCAAAGAAAAGCCAGACCAGTCCAAAGGCCCACATCAAGAGAGCCACGAGGAAGCCCAGGGTATAGAGCATGGGACCTGATGCAGCTTCCAGGGTGTGCGTTTGGGGAAAGATTTCCCGAGCACACTGCCCGAGTTTCATCATTCTACGATGCGTTAGCCCAGTCTCAAGAATGTCACGTTGAAATGACCTCAGGCTAAAGATAGAGTTCCTTACCCGTATCCACCTTGTCCTAACGGTCCTAGAGGTAAGAAGACGCTCACAATGACGGCCTTCGGGGGCAGCTTATGCAAGGTCAACCGTTGAAGATAAATCCCCATCACCATCAAAGCCAGTGGTACCCCAATACCCCATAACACATAGCTGACTAGGACAGTCCACAGAGCATACTGTGCGTTGGGAAGAACCTCGGCTACCAGAGCGCCGGAGGAGGCGGCGACAACGCAGCTGACAATAGGAAGAAGCCAAACTGCCGTCATGGAGGACAAATGAGTTTCGTTTTCGCGGGCCATCCTTAAGTCTGTTAGCAAGATCATCTCCAGACGAGGAGAGAGATCCCCAGATACACCCTGGACTTACAAGATAAATGGTAGCGACAACGCGATCATGACAGAAATAGTCGCATCGAATATCCATAGCCCCCAGGCGAAATACCGCGTCCATTCGCCCCATGCAGGCACACAGACCAGGACAATCATATTGATTATCGTGGCAAGGCCCATCGGAAAGGTACCCATGAACATCGACTGGACTGGATGTGTGATCATGACTTTGAAAATCTCCGGGTAAAGGATATAACGCAGCAGGCTGATGATACATCCTAAACTGAAAAGAAGCACGTTCAAGGCGAATATCACCACTGAGATCCAATATAGCCAGACTCCGTTGTATGGAAGGTTATGTAGGAGGATTGAGACGATACCCGTCCCCATCGTGACTGAGAACCATCTATATGATACCGTTAGCAGGAGTTCTTCAATGGGATCGGATGGTGACGGACGAGGGTGTAAAATTTCGAACCACTCTTCTCCAGCCTTGGTCATGTTTGGAGACAGGTTGTTGTGCTGATTTTTGGCATTCGGTCGGCATCGTCGACTCTGACTGCATGTAATTGCTGCGAAGGGTGTAATTAGTAGAGTGAGGAATGCTGCGGCGTATCGTTTGTCAATGCAGAGCGGTACAAGCTTTCTGCTCTTAAGAACCAGACGGTATCTCAGCAACGAATACTGAGTGAATCTTCAAGCTAATGACCCTTCACATCAATCCAAAATTCGACAATTTAATCGTTCTCGGGCTTTTTCATGCTATTCCCCTAGCTGTTGGTCCCCGATGACTCGACAGTAATGTCGGCCGAGATGCGGGTCTGTCGGCACGGTTTTGGTTAGCAAATCTGGTGGCGTATCCTTGCCTCCCCACATTCCTCGCGCTTTGGGGCTAAACGTCATTAAATATCGAATTTTGATTGGCTGAACCGAATTGGCTTTTGGCGCGAGCAATAGTCGCCGTTTGAAAATCTGGTCCCCGAACAGTCGGCCTTTGTAGTTAGTGACAGTTGAAGTAGAATGAGCCTCATGATGTCTTCAAATTTTCCTGTGTGTCTTCAAGCTATCAAAAACTGATAGCCACTGTTAATCCACCTCAGACGAGGAAATAATTCATTCTTCCAAGCCTCAAGTGCTTTATGTTTTCACACGCAGGATCCGAGTCGAAGGGCAGCCTTAGAAGTTATTCATCTACCCACTTATGGAGGAAGGATTGAATGAAGGTGTCTTGGAGTGCTAAGAAGTCAAATTTCGTTGGCGGAATAGAACCTGGGAAGTACATATACATTATCGATAAAGCAGAGGCCGGATAACTGGAAAATCTGAACTTTGAACGATTCAAATCCTCTTCAATGTTGAATCACCCAGCAACAACTGGGCATCAACATTGAAAGCATCATAATATTCCACGCCGTGACGCTGGGCCGGGCCAAATCACGATCGATTGAGACCCAACGGGTTGTCTGCTGTTTGTTCTTTTCCTCCGACACTCTGAATTCCACTTGAGATGCCCTCCCCAGCACTCTTAGTGGTATTGCCCAAGCCCTCAGTTGCGCCCGATACAGTTTGACCAAGACCCTGAGTCGCGCCGCCAACTGTTTGTCCTAGGCCAACCACGGTGTTTCCCACTGTGCTCGTGAGTCCTCCGACCGTTTTGCCAAGGGTATCGCCGACGCCGCCGAGGAGTCCGCCGCCTATGCATAGCGAGATGAGTTAGCTAATGATTAATAGCTGTGGCTTTTTGTGCGGAGCTTACTGTTCTGCTGAGACCCGGACATGTTTGAATTGTGGAGAAGTTGATTGTTTTGATGATAGTCTTAGGAGTCAGCAAGGAATTGGGCCCGTGTCAGACCAGAATGGATGGTGCTAGTATTTCTTGTGTGATTAAGAAGCAAGTATTTGAACTCCAAGACGTCGCGTTTAACGTGTCTTATATGTCTGTAGGCGCTTTGAATGATCATCAACGTTTGAATGACGCTATAAACCTGTTCCGACCCATGATATAATAGGTGATACGCCCTCAAGCCACAGGCCACTCTAATAGATTAACTCCCCACCAGGAGGCAATCGCTCGTCGAATGATATCCATCTGCGCAATAGATTGCCAAAACGGAACCTTGGAAAGTTTGAATTTAATATAGGGATGAAAGGTCCAAAGGGCAATTGTACACCTGGATATTAGGTCAGATAATTTCAGTCTGGCTGCAACGAAGGGATAGTACTTCAAGTCGGGATATTCGTCCTACGAGGCAACTTCACAGTTAATAACTACTATCCAACCACCACCAATGAAAATTTGTGTGGCGATTTTCACATAATCTTTTCTTTAGCACAAGACCATTTAAGAAAGGAGCACAGAATTTGTTATGAGTATCAACTGGGGCTGACATTCATGTTGATGGATGTGGCAACCTTGGAAGTGACGTCACATCGCAATGTACCAACTGGGGACTTTCAGTTTCATTTGTAAAGGGCTAACTTGCCCTCGAACAACCTATGTATCCTTAATATGAACATATGAAACGCCAAATCATAGACTCGCTTTTCCTCGGGGCTCATAGGGCATCAAGGTGACCAGGATACCAGCCGCAAGAAACAAAGCGCCGCTGGCATACACCGGCGCTGCAGTTTCAAGGTTGGCAAACATGGCAATGATGGGCGACATGATACCGAAAATGCGATTTGCAGATGCGGTCAGCGCATTGCCCGTCCCACGGTCCTTGGTCAGGAAGATCTCAGGGGTATACGCATAAAGTACTGCGTACATCAGACTGCTCATGAAGTTGAAGGCACAGTTCCACCCCAGCAGAGCGTCGGAGCTGGATGCTGTGGTTGACGCCAGTAGAAAGACACCAGTTAACACGGTTGAAATGGATAAGGCGCCTTTTCTTCCGAACCGGGGAAGTTCGACTAGTGCGCCTCCAAGAAGGCATCCTGGGACACCCATGACGGCAATGATCAAGGAGTTGCGATAGGTGATGTATGTGGATCCGTCGCCGTAATGTGCACCTCGCTGGGCAGTGATGAATGGGATGAACGCGTTGTAGAGGGGGTATCCCAGGCCGATGAATGCCCAGACGAGAATGATCAGGGTTGTCGCGTACGCTCGCTTGGGCGAGTCGAAGAGCGCCCGGACATGCTCAAGGTTGATCTTCTCCAGTCGTCTCTGGATGAGACTTTTGTCTCGTCCACCTTGTTCCTGTGCCTGAACTTGATCTTGAACCCGATCGAAGCGATCTAGGTCTTCGCGAGACAGGGACGAAGATTTGCCATTCCGTCTAGCGATCTCGTGAACCACTGCCACAGCGTGTTCATTGCGTCCCTTACCCATGAGATACTTAGGCGACTCATAGATAGTGAAAAACACAAATCGCACAACAAACATCAACATGCCCAAACCACCCATAGCAATCATAAAATACCTCCACCCCATATTCTTCCCCTTCGTACATCCCTCCGCCTGCGAACAAGTCAAGTCCCCAAGCAACGGCCACGCAACAAGAGTAGCCACGACCTGCGCAAGGGCCCAATCAATCGACAAAACAGTCAACAGATACTGATGCGATCCAGGCAGAAACTCCAAGAAAATAGCCGAGTCAACAGGCAAATTCCCGCCCACACCAACAGACCACAGCGCCGCGAACGCGCACGCCGCACCGAAATTCGGTGAACCCGCTGCGATCAACGCGAACACGGCCGTCACTCCAATAGTCAGATTAAAAGCCCATGTCCGACCGAAGATATCGCATCCGAAACCCCAGAATATCGCACCCACTAGAAGTCCGATGTTTTGCGCGAGTGTCAGGAGTGACTCCTTGCTTATCTGGAATTCGTAGGCGACCGGTGCGAGAATGAGGGATGTTACGATCGGCCAGAGGTTGTCGCTTGCCCAGCCGAATCCAATTACTGCGAATAATTGCCATTGGTAGCGACCCATGCCAATTTCTTGGATCGCGTTGTTGAGGACTTCGGCTTTGGCATTGTATGCTGAGTCGGATGAGTCGGATCCGTCGTATGTGGTAATACTTGTTGGTTCTGTAGATTCATCCGTCGCTGTGAACGCGGGTTGCGGTGTTTTGTGAGGATCTGACATGTTGGAAGTACTGCCTTGATAAGTGACTGGAACTTCAAGTTGCATGCAAGGATGAAATCGGATGTAGTACTACCTACTATGTAGTCGTAGGTATGCGGATATCGGGGATGCTGTTATTTTATAGTCCAAGTCCGAGTCGATCTCGGGAATGCCAACCTTGGAAACAGTGCCTAGATCTTATGTCGTAGTCTCACTCCTTGCGCAAGAAGCTTAGAATGTGCATCAATGGGATATTGGCCAATCACGTCATTCCTTTTGTTGTAAACTTTTTTCGGGCTTCTATTCTTGCTTTGCTTTTTCCTATTTTTCGCTGGGATCCTGCAATGGCGTGATTGTCGGGCGCATATCGTCAGTCAAGGGTCCAAGAGCTTCCCCACACCTCGCTCTTCACCTGCAGTGAAAGAGGGAATAGGAGAGATTGGTTTATGTTGGGTTCAACCGATAATTTGATGCGTGACAGCTGGAACACTCAGTTTCAACATCTGAATGTTTGAATGGTGAATCTGAAGCTGACTCGGACTCGGAGTTCCTTTCAATTTGATATTGATAAATAAACATTTTGTATAGAATAACTCGGCTGGACACTAGACTAGATATGTGAGAAACCCCAGGCATCCTACCAATGTCGCAGATCCGGAAAGGAGAAAGGTAAAAAGATGTCACAGTGAAGGAAAGTAGGTTTCACATTGCTTGATTTAACAAGGTCGCCTGGAAGTCATCCCGTTTAAATCCGGACTGGGTACACCGAAGTCGCAGCAGCGCTAGCCAGGGCGCTGTAGGGAGTAAGGCCCGGGTAGAAGGATGTCGGAATAGCAGGAATGGGGATAGGCGAGTCGGTGCCGAAGGCAGTAGCCAGATCAGAGGCCATGGTAGCGGCTGAGTATCCGGACGGAGTAGCAGTGACAGTGACGGTGGTGGTGTACGAAGTGTAGTCGTCGCCACTTTCCAGGCAACCGCCCTCACCATAGGCGCTCTCACAGGTGTACAACTGGTAGTCCCCTTCCTCAGTCCACATGGCAAAGTCCTCGATGGTCACATCCGTGCAAGGAGCTCCATCAGCGCACAACACCTTGATGGGGCCGCGCTGAGCGCCATCTGCTTCGGTGCCCTTCCAGTTGCTGATGGTAATGTTGTTCAGTTGGACGCCGTCACCGTCAACGGTGCTCATGCTGCTCCAGTATTGATCGATATCCAAAGAGTAAGCGTTACCGTGGCCTATTTGTTCATTAGTTCGGTCGATAAAGGGGATTTTGGGGGATCGACATACCGATGAAGTTCTCCAAAAGCACGTTGGATACTGACCCATCACCACCGTTGCTCTTGATCATGTACATCTGGTTTGAAGACCAGGTGTAGATGTTGCGGTAGGTAATGTCGGAAATGTTGACTCCAGTAGACAAAGAACCCATGGCACAGCCACCACTCCAGTTGCAGTAGATGCTCTCCACCAGAATGTTTTGGGCGGGACTCTGGATCATTGTTAGCTTTCACGTCTTCAATGCTCTACGGGATGTGGGCTGCTGCCTTACCTTGACGGTGACGCACTCATCCTTGTTGGTAACCTCAACCTATATCAAGGGTCAGCACTAATAAGACCGAGAGGCGACAATGTTCAACCCACGTCGTGAACCCAGATGTTCGTAGACCAGACATCAATGCCATCAAGACCACCCTCATTTCCACCACGAATAATCATGTTGTACACCTCACCATTCTCACAGGTATCCATCGAGAAATGGAAGGAAGGAGAGTCGACCAGGGCGAGATCGTGAACAGAAAAGTCTGTCACTTCGTAGAAACGCAGGATACGGGGTCCGCTAATGCTGCCCTCCGCATGGTATTCATAACCGAATCCCTGCACAGCACCCGCCGACGAAGAGCTAAGCAACTCAAAGTCGGAAGTGTGCTCGATGAAGATCATGTTACCTCCATCAGTTCCGGTGCGATAGAGAGTACCGTCAATGTTGACAGCACAGCTGCTACCACCGGTGAGAGTGACCCATGTGTCGAGAGCATAGTCACCCTCAGGGATGTAGACGACACCGCCGTCCTTGCACTCATCCCAGGCAGAGCTGATGGCTGGACCTACATCGGTAGAGTTGTCGGCAACACCGCCATAGTCGAGGACGCTGCAGATTTTGTTGTCGGCCTTGGAGGCGTACGAAGTCGTTGGGCCCACGGAGCCGGAGAGGGAAGCAGAGGCAAGCAATGGCGCCAGGCCGATTGCGACAAAGGTAAAAAGCATGCTGAACAAAGCGAACGAGTAAGCGAGAAGATAGTAAGTTCAAAGGAAAGGAAACAAGAATAGAAACTTGAAGGCTTGAAGAGAAAGCAACGTCTGAATCAGCGCCCCTGAAGGATCGAAAAAAGTGGCTGCGAGAGATGACTTATATTTCATTTCGTTTTGAGTGAGAGGTATGGAATAAATTTCATTCGCATGAACCGTGAAGCTCCACGGGCTTTTTCCATACCGAGTCAGGACTGGGGCCATCAAGCCGCTTCACTATTCAAGATGTCCCACATGGTGTGTCGCTATTTGAACGTCAACCCACACAAGGAACGCATAGAAGCTTGAGTGGAGTTCCGTCTGGGACCTAGATAACCCCACAGGAGAGATTAGTAAGAGAAATGAGATTGGAGGGTTAAAGAGGAGCCGAAAACCGTCTGAAATTTAGTGATCGGCGGTTTGAGAGTCCTGGTTGATGCGCCGGGGGCCACACTAGGGTTCGGTCGGTCGTTCCTATTGCGGGCACTAACCTATCATTCTCAAACGTCCCCTTAACCCCGTATGTACTTGGCGTTGTTTCGCTGCGTTAATCTACATGTCAGCAGATGCGTTCCGATCTACCAGCATGTTACCAGATTGGATCTGGCTGCGAGGATTCGTATGCATGAAGAATGGCCAATCGCCTAGTAAGCTTGTTGATCTTATTTGGCAGTCTTCGACGCGAGGCTTGGCCACAGACCCTCTCAAAACAGGGATACAATAGATGATCGGTTTGTATTCACCCGAGTAAGCCAAGGAACCAATGCTTTGCGCCTGCACATGTGGTTCTATGCAGGACAAGCTTTCGGGAATATGGGGGCTGTGATTAAATTTACACCAATACCCCAGCTTTTGGAATTTGATTTCTCCGAGTCATGTTCAATCTGGTTTTTGACAGCCCCCACCAGATAAAGATCTGCAAGAAACCTTCCTGACATGATATCGGCATAGCCTGGAATGGTTTCCATACTGATCCTGGAAGATTTATGGCGCGGCATGTCGGCAGTGCAGCATTTAACCGAGCCGACTTGGCATTAACTTGCCGAGCAGTACGGATTGTTGTACCTGAAAAGCTTTGGGGGCTGGAGGTTTGTGCAAGTGTCAAGGAGCATTACGCCATGCATAGGAGGGGAGTTAAACTACGCATTTGGAAAAGATTCTTCAGAAGATATGGGATTGTCTCCTAACTGAGGAAATCTAGCTAAAGATTCTCACAGCGAATGGCAGGCTTCAAACGAGTATGATCATTTTCGCCAGAGAGCAATACCGCGCCACAGCAGATGGGAAATATCCTACCTCTGCGTCCATATCCGAACCTCCTCGATAGGCTTCTTACAGCATAAGACGCTCGACCTGGGTCTTGATGGTGCGGATCTGGTTGGTCAACTCGGAAGCCTCGTTGGTGGTGATGGAGCAGGCGATGACGGGACGGCTGACACCGGTGGCACGACCAAGGGCCATCTACCCGGAAGTTAGTGAAAATGACTCAATATAGGGCGCGTTTGTGTTGCCAACACATACCTTGGAGGGAACGTAAACGTAGGGAACGTTCTTGTCCTCAGCGAGCAGGGGAAGGTGGAGGACGATAGCCAGAGGGTTGGTGTCGGCGGCCAGGACGATCAACTCGGAGGTTCCGCGGTTAAGGGTCTTGGTGGCCTCGTTAGCACCCTTCTTGAGTTGTCTAGAGAAGACAGTATATTAGCTGGAGTCCTTAGTGGTGTTCCGAACGTTCGAGACAAGAGATATGAGTATTGTGGCATCGGGGTTTTCCAAGTGATCATACCTGTAGTGGCTAGCCTGCTGGACAAGGTCCAGAAGGGACTGAGACAGAGCCTCGTCGGCGATGGGCCAGCTGCGGTAAATTAGTACACTGTCCGGATATATGAGGATGTCTGGAGCTCCGAGACTTACGCGGCGTTGGTTTCTTCGGCCATTGTTTCGGTAGACTTAAAAATTCCAAATCTTTTGAGAAATGGGCTCACTCGAGGGATCACTGCCTAGGAGGCTCACGCAAAGGATCACTGCCGTGTAAACACAGCAAATAGACTTGGGATGGTGGATGAAGATTTCTGATCTTGAAAATTTCTGAGAAGGGAATAGGCTCGCAGCTGGGGTACACCGCCTTCTGTATTCTGTCCAGTCACGTGGGACGTTTCTAGAAAATTTCAATTTCTGCCGCGGGCGTGATTGACTCACCGCCATTTGGGAGCGATCGACTAGCGGCCCTATTCTTCAGGCCAAAAATGATCATTCAGGCAAACACCTCCCTTTTTGGATGATTTTCAGACACAGCCCATTAATTTCCCGCCCATTATTACATTGACATATATGAAGAAGGTACATGAATTTTCCAGGTCTTTGATATATCCACCCGAGAGGCAGGGTCAAATGATTGATTTTGATTTTATTCATGATTGATTCTATGTGCATTTTACTCTTCAGAGCATGATTTTCATATACCGATGAGCCCAATCTATGGGACAAATCGTCGAGTCCTTCTTCCTAGGCACTCACACAGCACTTAGGAAGTGCTGGCAGCCACAGTGGAACTGGCCAACTTGGACCGAGCACGCAAAGCAGGGCCGAACTTGTACAAGACGAAGGGAATAAAGGTCAACGCAGTGGCAATAAGTGCCAATAGAAGGCCAGCATACTGGCTACCCATGTTTGTAAAGAACTGAGTGGCGAACAGGGGCGAAACAGCACCAAGGGTGTTACGCATGAAACCTTGACCGGCAATGGCAGATGAGGAGTTCTCACCGTAGCAGTCAGAGGTGTAGCTGTAGCAGGACTCGAAGATGAAGAAAATTCCGAGACCGATGAGAGCCAGTCCAAAGATAGGTCCGACCCAAGTAAGTTCGGCATACTGAGTGAAGCTGTAGATGAACAGACCAACGGGCAGCCAGACAGCACCGCACATGGCTCCGTACAGGCGAGCCTCAGGGCTGACCTTGACAGAAGGATCGAGAGTGAGGGACTTGTACTTCTTGATCTGGAAGAAGTTCAGACCAAAGGCGATAGTTACACCCACACAGAGAGAGATGTAAGGAAGACCAGACACGCCCTCACTCCATCCGCGCTTGTCAGAGAAAGTGATTGGGATCACGGAAAGGAAAAGAAAGGTCAAGAACCAAGCAAAGCTAATCCACAGACCAAAAGCGAAAACAACAGGCTCGCTGAAGAGCATACGAATGGCCTTGACAGAAGAGTTGTGCAGCATCTGCTTGATACCAGGGGCCTCCAGGTCGTTGTGGGTGACGAAGCGCTCATCTCCAGTATTCTTACGAAGCATTTTGGCACGCTTGGTCAATGTAACGCCACCACGAGTCTCCGGAAGCCAGATGAAGATAGCAATTCCGAGAGGGATGTTGGCCAAACCCTCAATCCCTTCCAGCCATCGCCATCCCAATGCTTGATCAATGAATCCGGCGTAAATAGGAGCTGCGAGGGTACCGAAGATAGCCACCCAGGAAAAGCTCGCCATGGGGATAGCACGATGCGCAGGGGTATAGATATCTCCAAAGGTTCCACCGACAAGGATGGTTCCAACACAACCGAACAGACCGAGCAGCGCACGGCAGATGATAATGGTAGCGATGTTTTGGCCTAGAGAAAGACCAATGAACATGAGGGCGAAGCAAACATAAGCACCGACGTAGATGACTCGACGTCCAGCCAGCTCACAGAAAGGTGCCAGGAACAGGGGAGCCAGAGCACACGTGAAGTTGAATGTGAAAAGTCCCAATTGACCAATCTCTGTCGATGTGTTCAGGTCTTTCACCATGCGGGAGATACCCGAGCTGTATGCTGTGGTAGCAAGACCAATGAAAAGGGTCATCAGGCATAACAGCAGACTGATGAAAGCTTTTCGTCCCCCACTCCAGTTGAAAGGATTCTCCTTGTCTCCTTCGACAAACTCAAGGACCAAATAATTTTGGCCATCGTGTTGTTGTGGGCTCGTTAAGGTAAGGGGGAGGTCGAAGTCAACTTCTTGTAATAATTGGTTGTCGAATGAATGTTCGTCATTCAGTTGTTCCCGATATTTTCCTCCAACAATATAACTTTTTTTGCTTTCCCTTGGTGTCTCATCATGTGTAGCGGACATATCAGACGAAGAGAGCATCTCTGTATGTGAAGCAGAAGCGGGCTGTTGTTGATCCTTCTTCATGTTGGGTGAAGGTATGAGGTTGGAGAATAAGCATGAAAGAAGTTTGGGAATGAGCAGGAACCAGAGATGTAGAGAAACAGTACCACATATTTAAATCAACTAGTTCCAGGGGAATAACCCTGTCGTCATCCGCAAAACTCCGGGTTCTGGGAGTATGGGGCTGCGGGCCTCCAGGACGCAAAGCGTGGGGGTTGTTGGCCTACAGCAGTTCAAACATTGAACGGGTTTCAGGACCACTCATTCGATGGATTAGACTTTTATTCCCAGTGGAGGTGAATGGAGAACAAATTCACTGATGATCCGCGTGACACGGCTGACGAGAGTATTATTGCTCTTTCATCCTTCAACTGAAAAGCGTTGAGCTGTAACATCGACCTCGATATCCGTTCTAGTAGCCATTTTCTTCGCAAGCGCTACTGAATCACATACATTTAGTGACGACATACCCATAAATCTCTGATCTGAGCTGAAAATCTGCCTATTCTTTCTTGTTTTGTGAGACCAGAACCAGAACTCGGTTCGATATGCCCAGCTCCGCCCAGCATTCTCGTATGAGACTTGTGGACCACGAAAGTGTTGAACGAATTGTATGTAGCAAATGAACGCCACTGGGTCAAGACCAGACCAACTTCGGACAATGCCCGTAGTGCGAGACCTGTACAGGTGGATTCTGATAACACCGAAGAGTGACCGACTACGTCCCGATCCTACTCTTCCCGAGCCGACTTGGCGCCTGGAAGTGACTCGGCATGCCGTGCTCAATCGGCATCTCTCGGTCCGGCTCCAGATTGGCAAAACCAGCTAGAATTTTCTCCCAGTCGGAATATCAACATTAACGTGCAATTCTTGACTCTATTTTGGCCTCAATCGTTATCTCCAAGTAAGCATGGGGCCATGTAAAATAATTGCGGTGGCTCCGTTTCCCCGTTGGGCTGACCGAAGCGCTTAGGTGATCGTCCGTTCGGTAGATCCTCGGAGGACCCACATGAAGCTCGTCGAATGACGACGAGTATGTATACTCGGCCCTTCCTGTACCTGGCAAAGTATCATAATTGAGTTTCTCTGGGGCCACTAAAGTCTCAATCCGCATCGCTCCGGGCTCAACAGTCTGTCCACCATCTTATGCACCAAGCCAATCTATGCAAGCTGCGCTCTGGCTCCATCAATTGACGCAGTTCGGCGTAAATAGCTCATACTTACTGACACTTGAGGGTCGTCATTACCTGTCGAATAATCTTCCAATGGCCATATGTGCATGGAGTACAAGAAAACATTTTTTACCTTTCTTCTTTAGTTGATTACATTAGCCTGCTATGCAGCTCAGTTCCGGCTTGGCATGTCTGAATTTTGAGTACTCAAGCTAGAACATTTGAATGACGAACGGCAGTCTGTTCAAATGTTTCTTCAAATTAATCTGCAGGATTATCCCAGTCGTTCATGGCCTTCAAACAAACAAAAAGTATGCGACACATTTAAGTGATGGGAACTCTGTAAAATCAAATGATAGACTCGGACTCGGAATGGCTAATGGCAGATCTCGGGATCATTCTTTCACAACATGCGTCGGGCCTCGGCGGAAATATTTTCAAAATATCGGGGCCGACAAGATCCCGACACTGTGATAGGTGAGCCTCAGTTGGCCACCAAAAACCTTCCAACCTTGGAAGGTTCAATCTAAGAATGCCCAGGTAGTTTAAGGTCTGGAGGGCACTACCACATACTAATAACATTTGAACCCGTGTGGGGCTGAACATTTTTCTCACGGAATATCCGGCTCGAGCCTTCCAAGGTTTTGACAGACTGAGATAATCAATTATTCGAAGGCGATTTCGAGCATTAGCAGGGAATCCGAATAGAATCACATCACCTTTATGTCAGCATTCCAAGGTTTAGCAACCGCCTTCGCGATACTACACATGTGCAGATGGGCATGCAATTTTAAACGTTGAATTCGGGTACTACACCCAAATGGCCATTCAAACATTGAATGGCTACCCGATTATTGTATGTCACTGGCATGCTATAAAAATTCAAGTTTTAACATTGAATGATTTTTTCAAGCCAACTTGAAGCGGGGCCTTTTTTTTCGCCTGTACTATATTTTTCAATCCCATGGGCAGTCGAGCCCGGGCCCATGCTCGAAGGACATGATGGAACATTTTTTTGAAAGTTAGACGAGGATCACACATAGGTACCGCAAGACATTAAGCAGACTGAGCTGCCAAATCTTGGAAGGCTGATGCGATGGGCGAATGTCTTATATTATTCATGAAAGCATCTTTCACGTGTAGGAATCTGAGTTCTAGAAGCATTGTCGCGAGAGTAGTGGCTAATTTCTGTTATGTCCCTTGTAGTTGCAATTAATGGGCGTTGGCAGAGCAGTAAGGGCGGAATAGAGAAAATGAGGCTAGAAAAAATGAAGATGGTAGCATCACTACAAATGCTATAGAGAACAGCGCGGCACCCCAGGGAGCCCAGAAAAAGCTATGAAGACCATGATACTGACCGGTCGGATCATCCAGATATAGCCGTGTTATTATTGGTCATCGAACAGAGCCACAGGATGAAAATGCGAATCTCTTAGCTGGGTAGTGAGAGTCATCGCGGGTGGCCTCATTGGGAGCCCAAACATAATTTAAATCGAGCTTGGATCATCAAAAGAAAAAAAGAAAAAACAATCAAGCTAAAACCGGCGCGTCGCTAAGCCCAGTTTTCATGGGGTAGAGCAAGTCCAAGAATAACCTTGGTATCCCTTTCTGGCTGGCGAAGGCCCGCTCCGCCCCGTCTGCCCAGCTTCCGCCGTTAAGTTCTTACTGCCCCATAGTTGCTGAAGCCGATTAGCTCCCATGGACCTCTTCACCTTCACGCTATTTATGGATTTTGTGCCAGTGGAGACACCCGCGGAGATACCCCAGATGTTTATAGCAACTGGGGTAGCGTAGAACCTGGACTCACTGAGGCATTAGTGCAGTCGTCCAACGTAAATCGATAGAGTTAGGAGTGACGGTGAAGCCGTTGTGAACTTCCATAATACTGAGATCTTTCATGAATTGATTGTAGGAAATTCTCCGAATTTAGATAAACGAGAACCGATTCGTCATGAGTCATGACCCTGAGCATTCGTGCGGGTGGAGATACTGTCTACGACGCAAGCCGCAGCTTGAATGAGTTTCCAATTACTGGACCCAATGAGTAACCGCACGGATAATTGATGCGCTTACAGCCTTTCCACGGCTCTACTGTATTCTTCCGGTCGAGCTACCTGTGCATATGGTTCGATTCGATGTTCTAGAAAATCAAGGCTTCTTCCCATTATGACATCATCAATTAGCTACGCCCGGGCGTCTCTCCACATTTTGCATACACTTGAGAGCGAGAGAATCATGCGATTTGCCAACGAAGATTAATTTTCCCTGATCCAATCCATCAATTGAATTTCTTTTACTCATAACAAACCGAAAAATCCGTCACTATGATGCAACGACTCCCCAAGCCCCAAGGCTCAAGTGCTTTAAATAGCGACCCCAGATGCCAAGATGATTCTCGCAATCAAGCTTTTTCTATTGTTTTGCAATAACGTTTGAGAGCTCCTGGACTATAGGATATTCTGTTTCCAATCAACTGTGACTTGGTTTAGATTTTCTGTTTGATTTTGCATCGCTTTCCAAAATGACACCCAAGAATGAACACACGCATCACCTCCACCTGTATGTTTCCTACCCTTGACTTGAAGCATCCAGATGTCATCTAACCTAGCTCTACTAGTATGGGGAGTTGGATGCCAAAGGACCACAATGCTCACAGAGAATGGCTGAGTGGAGTCATCCGAGATGCAAGTGAGAAAAACGCAGGACTGCACCCCGTGATTCAAGAATTTAAAGACTTGATCGAGACAAATACACGAGTGTACATGCTCATCGAGGGCATGTTCAAGGAGGTTCCGAATAAGAAGCCATACCAGCAGGACCCAACAGGCCACCCCGAGATCCGAGACTACAACCATTTCCTGCAAGTCCTCAATCACTTGCTCACAACCGCTCCTTCTTGGACAGATAAGGCTCATCGTGTAGGCCTTGTCGGACTACCCATCAACGCTGTTCTAGATTGGCCCATGGGTACACCAAGTGGGTACGCAGCGTTCCTTGACCTCGAGGTGAACGCGATGATCAAAAAGATTCTCAATGCCTGGGGAGAATTCTTGCGCTCGCCTGCCTCTGCCGATGTCCTCAACACTACGTCAAGCGGCTGGTTTGGTGAAACTGGTCGCCGCGATCTGACTGCCGTCGCCAAAATTGGCCCGACAGCCGCTGAAACGCTCGAGTTTCACGAAATGTTCCACTGTGACCCCTCAGCACCGAACTACGGCTTCAAGTCTTGGGATGACTTCTTCACCCGACTGTATCGCGATGGAATGCGCCCAGTCGCAGAACCGGATAATGACCGAGTCATCGCCAATGCATGTGAATCAAAACCATTCCGCCTCGCTCATAATGTGAAGGGACGGGACAAGTTCTGGATCAAGAGCCAGCCATATTCCGTGAACGATATGTTGAACCATGACAGTTATGCTGAGCACTTTGTTGGAGGTACAGTCTACCAGGCTTTCCTCAGTGCGCTGAGCTACCATCGATGGCATGCGCCTGTCTCTGGAAAGGTTGTGAAAGCCTTCGTTGCAGAAGGAACATACTACTCCGAGCCGCTTTTTGAGGGCGTGGGTAACTCGCAGCCGCATGCGCAAGACATCGATATTGCTGGCCAGGTTACTTCGCAAGGGTACATTACTTCGACTGCTACGCGGGCAATTATCTTCATCGAGGCAGATGAGCCTGCTATCGGACTCATGGCTTTCATTGGTGTGGGCATGGCTGAGGTTTCTACTTGCGATATCACCGTGAAAGAGGGTCAACATGTTACGAAGGGAGATGAAATCGGCATGTTCCACTTTGGTGGATCAACGCATTGCTTGCTTTTTAGAAAGGGAGTTGATGTTTCGGGTTTTCCTAAGCCTGGCATGGAAGAGAATATGCCTGTCCGTAGCCACCTTGCGGTTGTTCAATGATGTTTTTGTATAGACCATTCCCGGGCAGGTAGTCCAGGTATTTTTGGCCACGGGCAGACTATAGGTGAACATTCATGTACTCACCATTATCAGCGAACATTGAAAGGTTTATGTACACAAAAGAAAAACCGCCTCAATCAAATGGAACAGTTATCACTCAAAGAATCCATTGAGCCACTCTGATATCTTCCCTCTCTTTGGTGGCTCATACAATGTTTCATAGAGATCAATCTGATCTTTGATACCCCCAAGCTGGAGGTCGGCCTTCCCGGGTCGGACATAGTGGGTGCGTTTCAGAACCTTCCAACCCACAAGCGCCACAATGAAAAAGCCGATCATCAGGTACGAAGTGAAAAACGTCGTTATATCCCAATGCTCGTCGATGAAAACAGTATAACCGAGGACCAACGCCACAAGCAAGGTCATCACCGCAGCATAGTATGCCGCGTATGGCTGAAAGTACCCATGGTACGGCAAGGTCTTTCTGTCGATACCCTGTCGCTTCAGAGCAGCGTAGAAATGTAGGTAGGTCACGACTGTGGCGAAGTAGTTGATCAAGTAGGACGCAGTGCAAATTCCCACCAACCAGTCGAGAACAGTTGCAGAGGTATCACCCAGTTGTAGCAAAGCAAGGAGACAGAATGCAAGTGCTGCGATGACCGAGTAGACCGGAATTCCGAAACTGTTGCACTTGGCGAAAATTTTAGGCGCCTTGCCATCAACTGCTAGGCCATGTAGCGTACGGATTGACGAGTAAACGACGTTGTTTCCACAGGAAATGACGGAAGTCATAATGAGAGCGTTAACCAGAGAGGGGAGACCTCGGATCCCAAACTTGACCATCGAGATGACATAGGGAGAGCTAAAATGCAGGTAAGCCGTGTCCTCTGTCCATGCACATATGCCAACACATAAGTGAAGTTGAAGGGGGATTCCTACGCAGCTCCAGTGCCTCCCTCGGTTCCATTGATGTATTTGTTCAAAAGCGAGTCGTTCGAAGGAATGACAATTCCGACGCACAGAGCACCCCCGAGAAAGAAAAGAAGCAGACGCCAGACGAAAGAGGAGAAAGCCCGATGCATTAGTTTGCGAGGATTCTCAGCCTCTCCGGCAGTCATGGATATAAACTCAGGACCCACCATACTGCACACTGTGATGAGTGATACTGTAGGGGAGTGTTTTGGTTCGGATATACTGACGTAAAGGATCCCTGAATGACACAAGATAGAAATCCGAGGAAGCGTCCCGTATTTCCTGGTACAAGGTACTCAACAAATGCGCCCTAGGAGCGGATTAGATAACGAAACGAGGAGATGCGAACATCTTCAACTGTGGATTCGATTTACCGGGTGTTTCCAATAGGTGAATCCATAAGCCCAGTGCTCTGGATTGCCGCCAATCATTGTGATAAATGTATAGCAAATCAGACCCATCATGAGAAATATCTTGAAGATGGCCAGATAGAACTCGGCGGTCCCGAAATACCGGACTGCGAGGCCGTTGAGAACTCTATGTAATCACGCATTAGTACACTAGTCATTTCACCGTGGCTATACCGGTTGACTCACGCAAAGATAACCAAGCAAATCATTACTACCGCGGCAACCGGAACCTTGTCTGTCCAGAAAGTTAGGAGAACATTGATTGCTGTGATTTCGTAGGGGATTGCAAAGGCTGCGGAATTAAACGATTAGTCTAATTTGAATGAAATGACACAGTGACTTGATGAACTCAGACATTTGAACTTACCCATGAGAAAGAAATAGTTCCAGCCCATTGCAAACCCCCAAGCATCATCAACCCAGAATCCGCCCAAACGGATAAACGGTGAAGCGATCGGAAGGTAGGTGACCATTTCGGCTGCGCGATGTACATTTGTTAATAATTTGTGTCGTGACGATGGGATACGAGAAACTTGCCAAAACACTGATTGACACACCAGATCACAGTTCCATAAATGACGAAGCCAAGGAAAAGCCCGGCAGGGCCACCCTTTGGAAGACTTGCGCCCATCTGCACGAAGAGGGCTATGGGAGAGTAAGCTTCGAGTCTACATCTCACGAAGAGGTGTTCGTTACATGTTCCAATCGCGCCACCCACTGCCAGCAGCTGTATTTCCTTCCCTCCAAGCTTTCGCTGGAGGTGCTCTGAGCCAGCCGATATCAATTCAGAGGTCAATGCCTCTTCACTGTCACTTTTTCGATTGTCATGGTGGCCTCTTTCAAGTTCGGGCGTTAGTGCCTTGGGGGCTTGATTTGGTTCACTTGTCACCTGCAAATATGTAGGGGCATTCATGATATTTGGAGCAATTCTCAGCCAAAATAGATTCAGGTGGAAGGTGAGATCCGATCGAATCTTCAAATTTTTTTGAGTGAGATTGAGTAAAATGGGTTTCAAGTTCTTGCCCAGTGTTGGTTTGTCTATTGTGAGAATCGAAAGTTGAACATGATTTCTCAATCAATCCAGGTGCCCACGATTTCAGTTGACAGTTCCAAATGTGAAGAGTGAAAAAGCAACTTCCAACTTCACGTTTCACTTGCTCGTATTTCCTGTATATCCTGAAAATCCCCGCACTTTAGTGGTACCATATCTCAGACCCACTCCCATTTCTTCGCTTCCCCTCATTTCCCAGACTGCAGAACAGGAAGTACCTGAGCAGATGATAGGCCCAAGCTCCATGGCTCAACCACACAAGGACTAGCTCAACCTTGGATGTTAGATAGTGTATCCTGCGTATTTCCTGCGGTATTACCCCAGGGCCCATGCATAGCCTACCCAAGAGTCAATTTGAGCATCACTGGCTATGATGAGTGCCAATACTTAAATTCTGCTGAGCAAAATTTCCACATTTGATGAAAATCTCTTATAAAGTAAAATCTGTAATATCATTTCCAATATTGAATTGTGCAAGAGCTTCAGCATCAACTCGATGGTCCAGAGATCTAGATAACGGGAGGCTTCGGGAGCGGATCAACCGACTAACCGATCCGACCCGTTAATATCACGTGCAATGTTTATCTTGGCATCTCCGATTGACCAACTTCACCTGCAATTGTTTTGTCTCGACAACATTGCTTCAGAGCATAGAGGGTCAAAGATATGCGACCAGCCTTACAAGCGGAATGATGATCGATACCTATACCTCCAAAACCAGTCGCACTGTCGGATAAGATGTTCGCTCGTGTTGGGGGCGGTGGGCCCTGAAAGTGGAGTTGGACCGGGCCACATTAGACTGACCTTAAAGTTTCTCCTTTTTGATCCTGAACCCCCTCCTTGGCTACAAGTCTGCATGAACATTGAATTCAATGCGGGAACAGACTGGAACATATCATACAAAGCATCCAGATGGGAGGGAAACCGTGGCAGTCGAAGGGCTGTCTGAACTGTAGAGAGGCGAAGAAGAAGGTTCGGATGATCATCCCCCGGGCGGTCCTAGCGAATGCTGACCTTGAAACGCTAGTGTGATAAAAAAGAGCCAGAATGTGAGAGATGCTTGAAACGTGGAATAAAATGTCAAGGATACAACAATCTCCGCATGTTCTTTTATGACGAAGGCCCCAAAAAAGGCGGGGAAAAGAAAATAAGAAAGTTGGAGCGCAAGGCTTTTGAGGTTGGCGAGATTCAAAGCTCCTCACCGTCTGATTCTACGCATACTCTGGCTGTGCATATGCCAAAAACCATGGTCAGCTCGGGTCCAGCAGCACGTGAGCAACTTTTTGCTGCTTATGTTACGTCTTACTTCCCCATTGATGTCACTGGGGCTACTCAGCTTGATCCGTGGTTTGATCTGGTCGAGGGTACTGCAACACTTCCAAAAAGGCCTATGATGCTGGAAAAGGCTGTGGCGGCGAAGTCATGCCTTTTCCTGGGAAAAATAAACAATGATGAACGCATGTTCTGTCATGGACTTCAACTATTCAACAACGCGATACAACACATGTCGCAGCAGCTCAACAGGAAGAAAAATGTATACAGCGACGAACTGGTCTTTACGGTTGTCTACTTCCAAAAGCTAGTGGTGAGTCCTGCTGCTTGAGTTCAGAATGCGATGGTTGCTAATATTGACAATATTTGAAGTCTTGCTACTGCCCCCATGGTCTGGATGTTTGGATTAACCAAATGGAGGTCACCAATGGAATTTTAAAACAATGTGCTCGCCGAGCGAGCAGCAATCCTATGATTCAAAATATCTATCTAGCATTTCAAAGAGTACGAATGGTATGTACAAGTTTCCCCTCAGTGAATATCCCTTTGCTAAATTCGGGTGTTTAGTTACAAGCGTTGTCGCCTATGCAATCCAAAAAAGTAATAAGACCAACGGAAGACGAATATGCATTTCCACTGGTACTCAATTTAGACGACCCCAGTGACCGATTACTCAGTCTCATGTCAACAATATCGATATTTACCGCGGCTATTAACACCGTTGACGAATTCTGCGATTCTCGCTACTATCAAAAATTAATCGTCGACTGCCTCGCCCACAAGGAGAAAATCCTAGAGTGGTATTCCCGAGATGTGATGCTTATCGGCGGTCGCCCATCCATTTACTCTCCCAACAAACAAATTGACACCCCACTTACCCCTGCTGGACACTTGTTCGGCGCATCCTATCGCTTCTCATCAGTGGAAAATGCTCGACTGACGATTCTTTTTTGGTGCTCACTATCTATACTTCATGGCCTAATCGCACAAGCCCGCACTCTCGCCTATCATCCTCGCCCCGTCAACATCTTGACTGACGAAGACGTCATTGTCTCCGAATTCTACGCCGATGAAATTAGTCGATCCCTTCCATATTGCCTTCAGCGATCTATGAAAGCATGGGGTGCTAGTCTGGCCTTCCTTGGTATTGGCCAGATCTGCAAGATATACATGGAATATAGGCGTTACGACAAGTTCGTTTATAGCCAGGAAGCCTTTCGGGTCATAGGCGATTTGGGATATGACCTTGCTTTTCGATTGTCTGAATTGCTCTGGTATCAATGGAATCTTGCGACGCCAGAGCAATCATTGTCACCACCGGAAAGCCATACTTCTGAACGCCCGATTGCGGTTGAATATTCGAAAATTCGAGAAGCTGAGACCAGCCTTGCACATGAGGAGTCACTCATTGAGCCTAACTAAATGCTGTCGAGTTCGTCGTGACCCATCGTGGCCCATTATCGACATGATCATGGACTTTAACTATCAGAACAAGGAGCCAGTAGTTTTCGCAACTACTGCATTACTGGCATCCATCCATGTGCTCATGTGTACACATACAACTTGAACCTAATCATATACCCTCTGAAAATAGAATTGTACCGAGACGATCACCGGCATTAATTCACTAGCGAAAATTCCAAAACAACCCGCATATACTTATGCGTATGGACTCGAACGTCAATATTCGATTCTGTTCCCTCAAAAAGCTCGGTAATGGAAGTCTCGATCTGTCTTTTCCATCAGCGTGGGTCAAACTGCAAGTCGGAGAGGAGTCAATTACCTGGGTACGCAAAGCCCCTCACTCAGATGGTGCGATTCAAGGGTGTTTTCTCGTCCATCGAGTCATCGAAACTCTTCTTCTGGCTAGCCCGTTTCGAGAAGCCATGGCTCAAGCATAGCTTCTCAGCCCAGGGGGATATCGGAAGGCAGCTTTTAGCGCTCTTCGTCTGCTTCTTCTCTTCGTCGTGAGGTTTCGTGGAGGATTTCGTAGATGACCCTGGCATCATCCGTGAGAGGATAAGGACGTTCATCGTGAGAGGTCTCTTGACGAAAACTTTCGGCGCTGTGAGCTGGTGGTTTCGAGATGGAGGTGGATGATCTTGTTCTCGTATCTGAGATGTAGCAAGAATGAGTAAGAGATGGAGGTGGTAGTTGATCTTGATCTGGTATTCGAAGATTGTGTAAGAGTTAGATCTTTGCCCAGGTGATGTCTTGTCAAATATTACGCAATGGAAGGAGGATGAACAGTTGAAAACTATCTACCTGAGTGACTCCACGTCAACAATTTAGACGTTTGTCTTTAAGAACGAAAATATGAAGAGTAGGCACGATCCTTTATTACCTGTGTATGATGCGCTTACTAGTATGAGAGGACAGGACCTCGGGAACGTCCGTGTCTGGTTCCAAGGGTGTGAAAATAGACAATGAGATTGATCAATTTAAGTTTGCCAAGACTCATTTGAAGAACTAAGTATCAACATAAGATACCGCACATTGATATTGAATCTCGTCTAGATTATTTTATTTAATTTCACTCTGGATCGCCTCCGGAGTAGGCAGGAGTAGTAGGATGTTCAGATATCATCGGTAATACTCAATTGAGTTTCTCCATCTCGTGTACTATGTATTCACTAGATAGGTGTGGCTGCCTAGGATTTGTTTAATTTGCTGAAGCAGGTTCATCTCTCACTTCACTTCTCTCACTTCACTTCGGAGAATTGACTCCCAACCCCTATTTCTCGTCTTCGTTCCTTTCTTACCTTCTCTCTTTCCTCCCAACTCCTCGCTCCTATCTCCATTTCCTCCCAACTCCTCGCTGCTATCTCCATTTTCTCACAGCTGCTTGCTGCTATCTCGTCTATGATCTCCTGGTCGGTTTCTTTTTTTTCAATCTTGAGAAGTAAGTATGAATGACCTGAGCTAAGATGAACTGTTCCGTCTGACCTTGTATTAGGATGGCCGACAACGCCCGCGATGGTGCCTATGGGACTGAGGGTACGCCAACTCGAGGCACAGGAGGGAACGTCCCGTCGACCCCCGTCACGGGGCAGAAGGCCCAGGGCAACACTTCAACTTCGGCAACCGGTGCGCCTCCCGCTTCAAACCTATCTGCGAGACCGGGTGTTTACGGGCACGGTACCTCGGATCCGTTCACGGTAGCGGACGACCCTTTTATTTCCCAACCCGGTGTAGCTCAACATGGTGTTGGTCAAGCCGGCATGGTCAACTAATGGTTGACCATTGGTCACCTGGAAGTCACATGACGTCTGAGCCCTAAGGAACCCTAGGTAGGTAATGGAAATAGTCTTTCATTGGCAGCTATCAAGACAGAAAAGCAACGTAGCAATCAAACAGAATCCCAGACAGAAAAGCAACGTAGCAATCAAACAGAATCCCAAACAATAAAACGGTAACTCAATCAAAAGTAACCACTAGTAATAGCTCTGAAATCGTTGCGGTCAAGTACGACATCCGGCAGCCCAACTGCAGGGGGACCATCGTACAGCGCATCTATTTCAAGCACCATTGGTGCACCTTGGACACCATTTGCATCAACTTCAACTGTATGTGCGGAGTATGCTTGTTTCATTGGGCCAGGCTGTGTTATAAGGATAGGGTGAAGGGACCCTTGCGCGCGTAGTCCATCGATGTACCGTTGCGTCAGCGGGCGTGGTGCATTAGCCGGAGCTAACTGCCACTTCTCAAAGGTGACATGGCTTGGACGGATTGCCACCACAAGAACCATTCTGACCGCACCATCGGAGTGGTACAACCACCACTTCGCGTCCTCACGAAGGCGTGGTAGAGACTCAGACACACCAGTTTCAATGACAAAAGTCGGCCAACCTTCCCGTTGGCCAGGAAGGGCATGTCGGGATGGTGGTAGGAAGATCTGGTCACCTTGCTTCCCCTTATTAGTTGTGGGCTTATATGTGGTTGCTGCGCCCCACTGGCGCTGTACAAAGTCCACAATGCCCATTCTAATAAGTCGCATATCCACCGCTCGTGTTATAAGATCGGTGGTTGAATCATGTTGATTGCCGGGAAAGACTTTGATAAGTCCAGTAGTGCCCTCCCACGAGAACCGGTAGCTTACACCTAAGGGGCTGGTGGAGTGGTCATCATTAAGGTGGTCAATTAGCTCTGGTGTTAAGAAAAGCGCAACAATCCACTGGTTGGTAAATTAAGAACATTTGAAGTTTCAGGTAAATCACGGCAAGCCTGTACATTGAACTTATAATGGAAGCTATATGAGGCTCTTCTATCCATCAAGATTTTTAAAAAGGCCAGCCACAAATATAGTCCATACCCGTGGACGTAGTACATTGTACCTCCGTGCGGGGAATCTGCTAATTTTACGAGGCGGCTGGCCCCGAACCAACCCGGGAAAACTCCACCTCCACACTCCACGCCTTTTCACTTCCTTGGTTACCCCTTGCTCAGTGCACCAGGTCTGGTATCGCCACAAAGATTGGTGGATAAGGACTGTGGACTGAGTGTCGCCATCCAATCATTCCTCGCTGAGCCTGAAGATCCATGCAACCGGATGGCGTCATTGCGGTAGCTTTCAGGCTCAGGCCGCTTGGCGGGATTGCGTGTGATAGCAACAAAGTGCCCGGGACTATGACCAGCTCGAGGGCTCTTGCTTGACGGTTCGTTTTCCACTAGTTGAGCTTTCCTCAGAAGCTTATCTTATTTCCAGGGTTTGATGGTATGGTTGCGTCATTAGACTGGAGATACAACTATTCACCAGTTGACGCACCGGAGCACTGAAGGGCCACCGTCGAAATTGGGTTGGCGTCGCGAATGAATTGATGGGAATTATAACACCCCAATTTCCTTCTAGGCTGCACTGGTAACGCAGGCAAGATCAAACCGTCGATACCTCAAGTTCAAGATCCAGATAACTGAGACCATGGTCACCGGGAATAAGCATAGTCGTATGCGATATGATACTAATCACGTTGACTTCCCAGTTGGCCGTGTTTCTTCACCATAACCTGAACCTCGGAGGCTTGAGATGCTCAAAACACCGTCAATACCCCAGCCGGCGTAGGTGTTGGATCCTATTCTGGCCAAAGGGCAAGGTCATGGTTGTGCGATGGGGGGAGCTGCAATAATTCCCCTGGATTGAGGTTTTGAGTTTGAAAGGACACTATGGGCTATATGTGGACGTTATATGCTGCTCACGAATCCGAGGTCCTTCCAACACGAACATTTGGAACAGACCACAAGACCGAGTCATTCGACCAGTCTCAAACTCGAATTGGAGCACTGTTCAGAGTCTTCATCCTCTTCCTCGAGCTCTAATATTAGAGAGTTATCTTTTGGCACAATTTCATAATGCACCAGCTATGAAATCTTTCCGGTTATCCTTGTGGCAGAGCGTGATGTCCTTCATGAGGAGTTGAAATTTCTCTGCCGGGAAGCGCGGTTGTATGTGGGCAAACTATAGCAAACCTGTTCATGTTTGCTATGTCGGCAAGGCTAACTTATGAGTCAGGCAGTAATTTCCATGAAGCCTATTGAGCAGTCCAAATAAATATGACCAATATATCGATCCTTTCCGGCTTTCAATCCACTCGGGCAAAATTGCCTGCCGTGTTTGGATCTATGTACCGCGTCCATGTCACCCCGAGCAGCGAGAAGAAAGCTAAATGTGCCGGTGACCGATTATAATGACACCTGCAAACCCGAAGCTTGTTTTACTCCGGAAGGTCTGATTTTCTATTCGTTTTACTTGCCCGAGTGCAGAGTTCTTGCGTCGACCAGCCGAGTATCAATCCACTGAGGGGTTACTATCAACAGATGAGGGGGGCGGCAAATGCGGAACCTAACAGGGAAACGCAGGTTCTGGCCATAAGTCTGCGTGGTTCTCCACAAAAATGACATCTGGAGCTAGTATTTGTATCTGTCTCATTGGCCTTTCGTTCTCGCCCAGGATTTTCTAGTTCGGGCGTCTTTCCCTTTGCTTTTTCGTCTCGTGTTGTCAAAGCGGAGTCTGAGTGGTCTGGACGTTACTCATGGCTTCTAGTACTAGAATAAAAGGGTCTCATCAGTCGCTCTTTTAACACAACATTCAACAGACACTATTCGGCTTTTGATCAAAGTGACTACTGAAGTGACTCTTTTTATCCACGCAAAGCATTATCATGGTTTTCATCGATATCAAGAAGGATCTCGTGGGGCTCTTTGCCCAGCAGGTCCGTGCTACTCCTGATGCTATTGCGTTGGAAGATGACACAATCACGTATACATATGGCGAGCTCGAAAAGGAGGCCAATCGCCTTGCCAATCGCCTACTGGGTTATGGCGTGGAAAGGGACCGACTGGTTGGTGTCCTCCTTCCACGGAGCGCAAACTACGTGATCGCCTGCCTTGCAGCTCTTCGCGCGGGTGGAGCATTCCTTGTTCTGGAGTCGGCATATCCCCCAGATCTTCTGGCTGAGGTGATCGACGATGCTAAACCAGCGGTGATTGTGACTTCGCTGTCTGAAAGTGTCAAGATTAACGCCGATGTGCCGCTCCTGGTTCTTGATGACCCCAAGATCGAGACCAATGGTCATGATAATGTGGATTTGATTGCCAACCTTGATATTCATGATGATCTGAGCAGACTGGCCTTTGTGGCATACTCTTCTGGCACCACTGGAAAGCCCAAGGGTATTGCCAATCCCCACCAAGCAGCCGTTCTTTCCTACAACCTGAGATTTGGCATTCAGGATGTCCAACCCGGCGACCGTGTGGCCTGTAATGTGTTCTTTGTTTGGGAGATTCTGCGACCGTTGATTCGAGGGGCTACCGTTGTCGCTGTCTCTGATGAAGTAAGCTATGACCCGACTGCGCTTGTCGATCTGCTCGCTACTCGGCGCTGCACCGAGACTCTCATGACACCAACCCTTCTGGCAACCGTCCTCGCTCGCCACCCACACATTGGAGCTCGTCTGCCGGATCTGCGAACACTGTGGCTAAATGGAGAAGTCGTCACCACTGACCTGGCCGCCCGTGCCATCAAGGCCCTCCCAAACACCCGCCTGTTAAACTGCTACAGTACCTGTGAAGCGCACGAGATCGCGTGCGGCGATATCCGTAAAATGTACGATGCATCCGCCACATATTGCCCGGTCGGAATCCCCCTCTATCCGCAAAATACCTACCTTCTGGACGATAATGGCCGTCAAGTTGAAGAGGGTGTCACCGGCGAACTCCTGATCGGTGGTCCACAACTTGCACGAGGCTACCTCAATCGCCCCGAAACAACCGCCAGATCATTTCCCACCGATACATTCACCTCGACACCGGGTGCTCGCATGCACAAGTCTGGAGACCTCGCGAGAATACTTCCAACTGGCTATCTCGAGATCAAGGGACGGGCAAGTGGCATGATCAAACTGCGCGGATATTCTGTTGTGCCTGGCAAAGTCGAGAGCGAGATCATCAAGAATTTTGCTGTCAGCCACTGTGCCGTCATTGCGCACGGCGAAGGCCTTGACCGTGAACTGGTCGCTTACATCGTTCCAGAAAACAGTACATCTGAAGGTCGGGATACCGTCAGAATCAACGATGCAGGTCATAGCCCAGCAGCACGACGAACTCTCTTGTGCTTTTTAGCTCACTACATGATTCCATCTCTCTGGGTTCCGGTAGACCACATCCCAACGAACGACGTTTCTGGCAAAGTCGACCTGAAACGACTACCTCCCCCTCGTTCACCTCGGTTAGTGAAGGGGGTCGGAACTCATAATCAACAAGATTCAATTCGCATCGAAGATGTCGCCAGCATATGGAGCATCGTCCTGAAGACCCCGCAGGAGTCTCTTAAGGCAGAGGATGATTTCTTCGATCTAGGCGGTCACTCACTGTCTCTGGCGGATCTTTCATCGCGGTTGTCAAAAAACCTTGGATTCCGGATTCCCATCACTCGACTCGCAGAAAACGCAACCCTGGCTGGTCACCTTGAAACAGTCTGCGCCATTAGAGACGGCCACACTGCAGAAGTCCAGGCTGACCTACCTGCCGTACTCCGCGCCGACTCGATGCTAGATGAGGATATCAAACCACTCAATGCAAAGCCATGTACCGTCGAGAAGGCCGAAAATATTCTCTTGACAGGTGTTACGGGCTTCCTGGGTGCATTCCTGTTATACGATCTGCTCGAGAGCACATCCGCAAACATCATCTGCCTGGTCCGATTCAATGATCCCAACGATGAAGATCGACCTGCAGCCGGAGCGAGAATCCGACGTAACCTACTGGAGCTTGGATTATGGCGCGACTCGATCATGGAACGTGTTGAGGTCTTGGCTGGGAATCTGTCGCAGCGTCGCCTCGGTCTATCGCCAGAGGCCTTTGACGAGTTGGCGCAGCGAGTGCAAGTTATTATTCACGCAGGAGCTGCAGTGAACCTTGTGTACCCGTATGCCGCGCTGCGAAATGCAAATGTGGGCGGGACGAGGGAAATCCTTCGGCTGGCATGCAAGGGCAGCGCGACCGTGCACCATGTCTCTACAAATGGTGTTCTACCACCCTCGGGCGAAAAGGGATGGGATGAGAACTCTATGATTAATATCTATGATGTCCCCGATAAGATCCCCGATGGCTATGGGCAGACTAAGTGGGTGGCTGAGCAGCTGGTGCTTGAAGCTGGTTGCCGTGGACTGCCTGTCAAGATTCACCGCGCCGGTACGATTAGCAGCCACAGTGTTACGGGTGCATCTAATCCGTATGATCTGCTTACTGCTTTGATTGTCGAATCGATTCGAATTGGAGTTGCGCCTGATGTGCCTGCGTGGAGAGCGGAAATGACACCAGTCGACTTTACCAGCAAGGCCATCATTCACCTCGCAAATCTATCGGATGTGGAACAAACTGTGTTCCATCTTGGAGATCCCGATCCCGTCAACATTCAATCGGTCTTTGATGATCTCGCATCTCTTGGTTACCCGACAAAGAAGTTAGGCTGGGAGGCCTGGGTGTCTTTATGGACTGAGAAAAGAGGTTCCGTCCGAGGAGGAGATGGGGCTTTCACTGTTGACGTACTTCGCAGCGGCATGCCTTCGGTTAGCTTTCTTGAGGGCATTGTCGTGCTGAACAATGCTGCGACTCGACCGCTTCGCGCTGAGGTTGAGCGTCCAAAGGTTGATAGTGTCCTTCTGGAGACATACACGCGGCACTGGTTCGCTCGAGGGTGGTTACCAAAGCCTCCATCCCGTCAGCTTGCCCTTCGTGGATCTGCCAGGCCCGGCTCCAGAGGCCCGTTGAGCGGTCGCGTTGCAGTTGTGACCGGTGCATCCTCTGGTATTGGGGCTGCCGTTGCTACTGCATTGGTTAGAGAAGGGTGCCATGTTGCGCTTGCGGCTCGACGTATAGATGCATTGGAGGCTCTGAAACGCAAACTTGTCCTTCGGGAAGGGAAGATCCTGGTTCAGAAGACAGATGTGACAGACAGACTCCAGGTGGAAGCACTCATGAAATCTGTACGTGACGAGCTGGGACCCATCGATATCCTTGTTTCGTGTGCTGGGGTGATGTATTTTACTATGATGGCCAATGCCCAGACAGAGGAGTGGGAGCGAACCGTTGATGTGAACTGCAAGGGTCTCCTCCACTGCCTATCTTCCACAGTGCCAGACATGGTCTCGCGCGGTGGGCACATTGTGGCGATATCATCTGATGCAGGACGCAAGGTGTTCCCTGGATTGGGCGTCTACTCTGCCAGCAAGTTCTTCGTCGAGGCAACACTTCAGTCACTCCGACTTGAAACTGCGGGAACCGGACTACGCGTTACTAGTGTTCAGCCTGGCAATACGTCCACGGACCTTTTGGGCATGTCTACTGATACTGAAGCTGTCAAGAAATATGGCCTGCCGTCCGGGGCGAAGATTCTTGAGCCTGAGGATGTGGCCAATTCGATTATTCATGCGTTGCGACAGCCGGATTATGTGTCTGTGAATGAGATCTTGGTCGAACCACGCGATGAACCTATTTGATTTTGGGATGACACTTCTTCTACACAATCTTGTACATTTTTGCTGTGCTCTCTCTTCAAACTTTTGTTGCTTGCCCCTTCATGTAACTACTGTCACTCAATGCATCCTCCTTAGTATTTTGTACTTTTTGACTTTTCAGATGTGATGTAGCACTTCCGGGGGATGTATCACTTCAGAGTGATTAGGAATACGAGATGCATAATTGCACATGTGCTCAGCTGCCTTTTTTTCGCGATGCCTTAAGGTAGGTCCCGAGGTCCTTTGCAAATCACTGGAGAACGTTGATCTGCCGGCAAGAGCGGCGAATCGATAATTATGTTTGAGCACGCCATAAAGAGTAGTGATATATCAACTTCAACTTTGAATGAAACCTCAGCCAAGCGTGGATGCGTTGATGCCTCCTGGCCCCTGGGCTCGTTTAGTTCCGGGCACAGCCAGGACGAAAAGGGATTAGAAGCCGCAGATCATGGCTAGTCCGCCGATGTGGATCCACAGATGAGAGTCAAGATTGGATATTCAAATGTTCTCAGTTCCTGAATCCATCCCACTGGGTCACGATACTAATCGAAAGTTCAGTTAAAATAATCGGGTGATCCGATCTCAGCGAATAGATCATCGCAGTTCTCGCAAAAAGGTGCTCGTGCTCGACATGCGACATTTCCGATCAACATTAGAAGATCCACTTCCGATGCAATGTTCATGGCCATCTCGACCCGCTATACGTACCTAATCACGTCATCCAGGCCAAATGATTGTCATACTGCACGGACGATTTTGTGATATAGTCAAACTCAATGAATGGCGTTGATTGGGGTCCGATATTCGAAACTGAGAATTTTATTTTCTTCTCGCAAACCATCTATATAGCATGGATGCGATCGTTCGTGCTTCGTTTCCCTCAGCGAGTTAACCTCTACGGAGGGCACATCCCTCAACTATGGGGCTTACTGCTGAACAGCTCAGTGCAATAGGCATCGCGGGGCGAGTCAGTTCCGCGTTGTCTATACTGGGTACGATTACGATTATCTGTGCGTTTGTTCTCTCGCGCCATTTTCGAAGTCCGATTCATCGGATTATCTTTTACAATGCCTTTTTCAACTTGCTCGACTCGATCGCCACGATGATTACTGTGGATGGACCCCGTGCAGGTGATTATTCGTCATTGTGTCAATTTCAGGGCTTTGCGCTTCAAATGTAAGTCCTTCAAGTTGGGAACTGAATGAAACGAAACAGATACTAACCGTGGCACTCTATATAGGTTCCCGCTAGCAGATGTTCTTTGGACCCTTGCTATGGCCATCGATACATACCTTGTCGTCTTTCACCATTTCGATGCTCATTATCTGCATAAATTGGAGCTCAAGTATATTGGAGGCATCACGACTCTTACTTTCATACCGGCGATTGTCTTTCTCTTCATACGAACCCCCGGAAGAGGACCTGTGTATGGCAGTGAAACCGTGAGTTACGAGTACCGTACAGATGTGTGCGCAATCTCTAATTTTACGACAGATATGGTGCTCAATATCCCCGAACTGGATGGTTCTACGGCTCGCGTTATACTACGCGCCAGTATGGTATGCGCAATCTATGTCCATAACCAATCGCTCTCCAGACTGACATAATTTCTTCCATTGCAGGCTCGCCATCCTAATCGTCTTAATATGCTACACTCTTATTGGAATAGAAATCTCACGCCTCAGAGACGAGTTCAAATTAACCGACGACGACCACATCGCCCTTACCTCCAACGTCTCTTCCAATCAATACGCGCCGGAGCACACACAAGGCACCATAACAACGACCATCCAAGCCGACACTGGCACCCCCGAGACAACCAATTCAGACGTATCCACCAGTAAATCACCATCACAAATCACGAGCCACTCCTCTGTCCACCAATCCGTCAGCTCCCGCCCACAGACTGCGAGCCAACCGCCAATCAACTACAAATCCTCAAAGCAACGTCGCGTATCGTTCAAGCAATATATTCTCATGCCATCACTGTTCTTTCTAGCTCTTTTGGCAACATGGGTGGCGCCTACCATCAATCGCGTGTCTACTTTCATCAACCCCGACCGCGAATCATATTCTCTGTTTCTTGCTGTCAGTACCCTTGGATCCTTACGTGGGTTCTGGAATGGCGTTATTTTCATCACGATGGGAATGAAGGGATGGAGACGGAGGGTTTTCGAGAAGAAGTTTTCTAGTCGGGAAAGGCGGCGATAACACTTGAATATGGGCATCTTGATTGCTGTACATTGTGTTCCAAGGTTGGAATGAACCTCGGCTTGGAATCTTGACGACTAATGTAATAATATCCCCAAGCTCTATTTAAGCGAAGAACTTTAGACACAATAATATTTCATTCCAATTAGTCAACACGTGAGCATAAACTCACTAAAGGTTAATATATTCGAAGGTTGTAATAGTTTAGTTCAAATGTTCACACCTGCAAAGCTCACAGCGCCACCGTAGCTTTTAGCCGGATGAAATTATCCCAAATTACCCGCAAACTGACATGAGATGATTTGCCTATAAATGGACTTCTCATCGCAGCTGCAAGCTATTCATAATATTCAACACCCCTCCAGGACGAATTGACATCTATCTGGAAACAGGCGAATACACGCGGAATCGATCAAGATGAGCGCCACACAGCACTGGGTCCATACCTGGACCGCAATGCCCATGCAAGCAGAGCCGGACAAGCTTCCACCCAAAGAATTCGTAAGTCACATCACCCGGCTCTTCAAATACGTCTAAACACATGTAGGAATGAAGCTAATACCAGCGTGGAAAGATCCAAAACGAAATGGCCTTCGCCAACACGACAATCCGCCAAACCATAAAAATGTCCCTCGGGACCGAGAAGTACATCCGTCTACGCTTTTCAAATGCATTCAGCACGGCCGACCTGAGAATCAAAGCGGTAACAGTCAGTTTCTCGAAAGACCAGATCTGTGGTATCCATAACGTCGAGCCGGACTCAATACAAAAAGTCCTTTTCAATGATGGCGGGGAAAGTACGGATATTCCAGGCGGGGCTTTAGCCGTTTCCGATCCGATTGAGTTTGGGCCTGTAGATGCCAATACGATACTTAGTATCAGCGTCTTTCTTGAAAAAGGACAGGATTCTCGGGCTGGCATTACCTGTCATCCTGGGAGTCGGACGACTTCTTTTTGTGCGCTTGGTAATTTTGTCGCTGAGACGGATCTGGAAGATCATTCGCCCCAGGCGATTGAGCACTGGTGAGAATCTATTCCTTTGCATCTCGGAGGATTGAAAAAATAGCGGCTAATGGGCTCACAGGTATTATATCTCCGGTGTTGAAGTACTGTGTGATCGGGAGACGACAGCTTTGGCAATCATTGGCGATAGCATCACAGACGGGCGAGACAGCACAACAAACGGAAATGATCGGTAAGTTGGGCCTGCGAATCAGCTTGAACAAAGCAAAAGGAAAATCTAATGAATTCAGCTGGCCGGATCGTCTCTTCACCCGACTCCAGTCAAACCCAGTCACAGAATCTCTCTCATGCATCAACCAAGCAACCGGCGGAAACCGCATATTAGCGGACGGTCTCGGTCCAAACCTCCTAAGTCGACTAGACAGAGACATCCTTTCTCTGCACGGAGTCCGATATGCGCTGATCTTCGAAGGCGTCAACGATATCGGCACCGCGGAGACCACCGAGGAAGGCCAAGCGGATATACATGATCGATTAATAGCCGGATATAGACAGGTCGCGACGCGGGTGCATGCGAACGGGATCAAGATATTCGCTGCGACGATCACGCCGTTTGGGCGACGGAAGGGTGAAGTCGTGACTGATCCTGAGGCCGCGGGTGTTACGGGTTATTCGCATCCGATGAGGGAACAGACGAGACAGAGAGTTAATTCGTGGATTAGATCTTGTGGGATCTTTGATGGGGTTGTTGATTTTGATGCTGCTTTGAGGGATCGTTGCGATCCGTCTGTTTTGGCGGAGGAATTTGATTCGGGGGATCGGTTGCATCCCAATGTTAAGGCTTTTCAAGCGTTGGCTGATTCGATACCGTTGGAGATTTTTTCGATGTGATACATAGTTGAGAAATAGCTAAGGGAGTTCTTGTAGCCAACCCCCGAACATGCATAATTGAAGGTGAATACTAGTAGCGCCTGAGAGGCAGGCACACAAGATTCAAGCTTAACTGATATTTCAAATCACCATTGTTATTTACTGGCATTCATTTCAGAGACATTTATGTACATAAACCTAGGCTTATATCCTATATACAATTCTTCAATGTTGCCAATGTCTCATCCTAATTCTTAGCGATCATCATGCAACGAAAGTGACCATAGATCTAGCTGGGACCTTAGTCTGAACCTTGCCACCACTCCCGGCACTCAGCGCCTTCAGCTCTTCCAAGTCGAAGTCATTGTTCGTCAAGTATGGACGAACCTTGGCACCACTCCTGACACCAGCGATCTGAACGGTGATCGCGACATCTGCATCAAGCTGGTTAAGCACCTGAGTCGCAATCTTGCCATTGTGATTTTTGAAAGAGCTGACGGTCACATTGGCATTGGAGCTCGTCGCCTCGACACGACGAGCTCCCGGACGAACAAATCGGCTGAACTGTGCGAACGCCCAGAACCTCTTGGAGGGCACAACCTCATTGTTGATCAGGTTGATAAGAGCACTATTGGTGGTCGAGTTCTCGGCTCCGATCCAGTATAGGAAGCCACTTGCTCCGGCATCTCTCAATGCGACTTGGATGTGGTTGGCCCAGGTCATTCCTTCGCCCGCCGCGCCATTCTCGAAGAATGTGATCGGCGTGTAAGCTCCACTCAAATCCGCCCACTCCGACAGCCACGTCTTCTTGTCCGTGCTCAGTGGGTATGTAGGGGCAGAGTCGTAGCCATGTCCTGTTACCACATCGAGATAGTTTATGGCTGGATCAGGTCCTTCGTGAAGACCAGCCATCATTGCCTCCTGGTCATCCCATCCGATTCCATCACAACATGTGATCTTCAGATCATAACCAGACTTCTTGATGGTCTTCGCAAGCACGCGGATGACCTCTGCTGCTTGGGTCCCGTTGGAGAGCATTCCCGCATAGCTGGCTGCGAACTGAGGCTCATTCAAGAATCCGACATGAGTGACTTCGACACCGGACTCCTTGTAGAAGCGCACGTATTGGATAAGGTAGTCGGCATACGCTTGGATCCAATCTCCCGATGAGCAAGTCTCATCGTGCACGCCGCAAAGATATCCACCATTGTTCTCGTCGTCGTTGGTCTTCATATATCCAGGGGCAGACCATGCGTTTGCATAAAGTGTCTGCAGTCCGCGGGAATACGCCTGTTCCGCCAATGGAAACTGTGCGCTATTGTATCTGTCCCAGACATAGTGGGGCTTTGCGGAGGGGCTGCCTGGGCTCGTTGGCTCGATGGAGTTCATGAAGTTGCTGTCGGACGTATTGCTGGAGCCAATTCCATTTCGTAGGATGGTGAAGCCAGCGCCAGCTGTCTCGTCGTAGAGGAGATTGAGCACAAGAGTTTGATTGACCTTTGGGAGACCGTATTTCCCAAAGATATCCTCAGCGCGTTGGAAAGCTTGAGAGGCTCCGAAGCCGTCGACCTCTTGATATTGGACCTTGGGGTCAATTGAGATCGAAACGGAAGATGAGGAAGAAGGGCTCCCAATGGCCTCCGTGGCTAGAGCATTGAGAAGCAATGTGCGCTGTAGAGTTTGGACACGCATGTTGACGACTTGGCAGCAGCTGATGCCTCAAGCTCCAATACTGACAATAGATTTCAATTGAACTGTCAGATATTTTTTTGATCAAGACGAGAAGTATTCATATGCCCTCCCCCAGCTGGAAAGCCAAGAAAAAAACATACCTGTACCCGAGGTGAAGGAAACCCGGCTAAACGAACTTGCATGGCGCTAAGCTGGATAATTCGAATGGGCGAGCTATGACTGCAATCTCATGGCTAAATTGAAGCTCTGGGTAAATGAGGGATAAGACGGTTGGGTCTCGCTGTCAAATGCCGGTGTTAATTCCGTGTTGTGGTTAGCTTAGTTTCTAATCTGGGGAAAGCGCGCGGGGACGCGGGGGAACTTAAGAACCAAGTGGATATCAATACACCGGCAAATAGCTTGACTTTTCTCTTTCTTCCCATCCATTCGTGGATTATCTTTCTCGGCTTCGCTTATCCGGCAATAGTCCACAATAGAGTGTACAAGCCTTCACTCTTATTGGTTGAACTTCCAGTCTCCACAAAGTGAGATTTCCCCAGAAAGTCCACTTTTTCCCCAGACATGCAGGTTGAAAGAGAGGAAATGGATCGACATCTCCTGGCAATCATTCACTTTGGATGATTAGATGGTCCTTTCAGTCAAAAAGCGAAGTACAACGATATCACGCGCCTTTGTCCACTTTTGATGCCATTAGCCGTCACACGAGGGACAGAAGAATGCCACTAAGAAATCCGTGAGTTCGAAAGACCCTTGATGGGATATTGGGGACCACCGGCTTAGTTGACCTCGATGGCTTGCGCCACGCGTGCTTCGGCCTCCAAGCACGAATCACCAGCCCGCTTACTTCCCGGCTTTCACCCTTTGGCTCCTAGCGCAAATTCTCCCTGGTAAAATGCCAGACTCCCTGTATGGTCAATCATCCATATTTATGCTATCCGGGAAAATGAAGATACCCCAGCTAGCGAGATCGTGGAGCGGTCTGACAGCAAGTTCATTGTACAGAGGTGGGGGATAGCGCACATGCTTAATAGCAGCCTCCTGCCCCTTGCTTTGGTTTCGGTTCCATTCCTCGTTCACTTGTCTTTGTGAAGATGACTTCCGCAACTAAGATCGAGAGCGCGCCAAACATCGCCCATGATGAAATGGCTCCAAAGGACAAAGATCCTCAAAGCTGGATCGGACTGGCGGAGGATGCTCGCAATGCAACCATCGAGGAGCACAGGTTGACCTTCGTCCAAGCAGTCAAGCTGTATCCCAAGGCTTGTGCGTGGACTATGGTTGTATCGCTCGTTGTTATTTTGGACGGATACGATACGGCTTTGATCGGTTCCCTCTTCGGCTTTCCCCCGTTTCAACAGCAATTTGGTCACGAAACAAGCACTCCTGGCAAATATCAACTCGAACCGAAATGGCAAACCGCTCTTGGTCTTGCTAGTCCTCTCGGTAACATTGTTGGTATCTACATCAATGCGCTTCTGACAGAGCGATGGGGCCACAAGAAGACCTGTCTGGCAACTTTGGGGTTCCTCACCGGCGTTCTCTTCATTCCGTTCTTTGCTAAGAGCGTGCAAGTTCTATTTGTTGGAGAGCTTCTTTGCGGTCTCGCCTGGGGTGTGTTTACTACATTAGCCCCCGCCTACGCATCAGAAGTTACTCCAGTCGTTCTCCGCTCATACCTGGAAACCTATGTGGTTCTTTGCTGGGGTATCGGTCAATTTGTTGCAACCGGTATCCTAGATAGCCTCGATAAACGCTCTGGGGAATGGGCATGGCGTATCCCTCTTGCCGTGCAGTGGGTCTGGCCTGTGATCATTGTGCCTGTCCTCCTATTCGCCCCCGAGTCCCCGTGGTGGCTTGTTCGAAAGGGTCGTATCCAGGAAGCCGAGAAATCCCTGAAAAGACTGTCATCCTCACCGGATCCCGACCACGCGAAAAGAGCTGTCGCGCTGATGGTACAGACCACCGAACTCGAAAAGGCGATGACTGAGGGAGCCTCATTCATTGACTGCTTCCGTGGTTCTAACGCCTGGCGAACTGAGATTGGCTGCATTGTTTGGACATCTCAGGTGCTTTGTGGCTTTGCTATTACCTCCTACGCGACCTATTTCTACGAGCAAGCCGGACTTCCTACCGCAAGTGCCTATAAGATGTCAGTGGGACAATCTGGTCTGCATTTCCTTTGCACATTGCTATCAGTCTTTATCACCGGTCGATTTGGTCGTCGCTCAATTCTGTTCTGGGGCTACGCTTGCATGTGCATGTCGATGCTGCTCGTCGGAATCCTGTCGTGTGTTCCTCAAACAACGGGATTGGGATATGGAGAGTCGGCAATGTACCTCCTCTGGTACGTTTTCTACGAGCTGACAATCGGACCCATCGCCTTCATTATCGTCGGTGAGATTTCATCGACGCGTCTCCGCTCGAAGAGTATCTCCCTCGCCCGCAATGCGTACAATGTAGCCAATGTCTTCAGCTCGACTGTTGCCCCTTACACTCTCAACCCGACGGCTGGAAACTGGAAGGGAAAGACGGCTTTCCTTGCCGCAGGATTTACTCTCATTATCATCGTCTGGGCTTACTTCCGTCTACCTGAGTCTCGTGGCCGCACTTATGAGGAGCTGGATATCCTGTTCTCTCGGAACTTGAAAGCTTGGGAGTTTGGTGATGCGGAGATTGATGAACATGCGGCGGAAATTATCACCAAGGAGGATCCTGCTTTGGCTCGGAATTGAGTTTGTTGAGATGGGCTGAGATGGGCCAGACTTTCGGAATTAATAATATTTAGCCTCTTGTAGCTCCAGAATGCCTAATGTATTGATTCTCGTTCAAATAGTCCATGGAAATACATTTTTTTGAGCCCATCTTGAATAACAAACCCCCACATAGTTAATAGACCCCCACATATTCGTATCTATTCTTATTATTATCCTATTTCGGTATTAGAAAGTTCCAGCCATCGTATCTGTTTAGCCTACAGCGGATAAATGGGCGAGGGGCTTGACAAGGTACAATAAAACGCCGCGTATGTACCCCGCCTGAGGGGTTCATACACTCGTTCAAGTTTTTTTCGTTTCTCATTCTGGCACATCCTCAAAATGGCTTTAGAAACTGGAATTGATGGCTGGCTGAGATATTCTCAGCTGCCTGTTGATATCAGAGCAAAATTTCGCCAACATTCGACAATTGTTGTCTTGGACGAAGCTCCGTTGAGCCCAGTCCATACCGCCGGTCAAGAGGTGCAGGACGGATTGCGACGAATCTTAGGACAGAATGTCACTCTTTCATTTGACCGCAGCCAAATCCCATCATCCTCCATTATCATCGGAACTTCTGCTGCCTTTGCCGACGCTGGCATCAGTCTACCAGAGATCAACCTCAAGGAAGACGGATTCTGGCTCAACACCAAAGCCCAGAATGACTGTGTCCAGATCGTTGGCCAGAATGAGCGCGGTGCCTTGTATGGTGCCTTCGAATACTTGATGCAGCTGGCCCAGGGAAATACCGAGCCGATTTCATCTTTGAGCAATCCCAGTGCGCCAATACGATGGGTCAACGAATGGGATAATCTTGATGGGAGCATTGAGCGCGGATACGCTGGCCCGTCCATTTTCTTCCGAGATGGCGAAGTTGTTGAGGACATGACGCGTATCTCCCAATTCGCTCGTCTCCTGTCATCTATCCGCCTGAACGCCGTGGTGGTCAATAACGTCAACGCGAACCCGAAACTTTTCAGCCCGACGAACCTCGAGGGTCTGAAACGTATCGCAGATACCATGAGACCTTGGGGTATTCGAATCGGTATCTCTCTTTATTTCGACTCGCCTCGAGAATTCGGCGGACTCCCTACCTCTGATCCCCTCGACCCTGCCGTTAACCAATGGTGGAGCGACATCACTGCCAAGATTCACGAGAAGGTTCCTGATCTCATCTGTTATACCATCAAGGCAAACTCTGAAGGACAGCCGGGACCTCTGACTTATAACCGTACTCTGGCTGATGGAGCCAACATGTTTGCGCGTGCATTGAAGCCATTTGGTGATGGTGTTGTCATGTACCGAGCATTTGTGTATAACCATTTTCTGGATGAGTCTGTCTGGACCAACGACCGTGCCAATGCGGCTGTCGATTATTTCAAGGAGCTGGACGGCCAATTCGACGACAACGTGATTGTTCAAATCAAATGGGGACCCATTGACTTTCAAGTTCGTGAGCCCCCGTCACCCTTGCTAGCCAACCTTCGCAAAACCAAGGCTGCGATCGAGTTCCAGGTGGCGCAAGAATATCTGGGACAACAGTCGCATTTCGTGTACATGGCTCCACTCTGGAAGGAGATCCTTGACTTCGATATGAGAATCGATGGGGAGCCTTCCGCCATTCGCGACATCGTTTCCGGTGAGCGTCTTGGTTGGAGTCGAAGCGGTTTCACCACTGTTCTGAACATTGGTAGCGATGATACCTGGATTGGACACCACCTGTCCTTATCCAACCTTTACGCATATGGCCGAATGGCATGGGATCCTCTTTCGGATCCTGTGGCGATCATTCAAGACTGGACGCGATTGACATTCAGCCTTAATCAAACTGTTGTCGATACAGTAACCAAGATCTCCATGGAGTCGTGGCCCACGTATGAGAACTATAGTGGCAATCTGGGTATTCAAACACTGTGCGACATCATCTACACGCACTATGGCCCTAGCCCCGGATCTCAAGATGGCAATGGATGGGGACAATGGACACGGGCTACTTCCACCTCAATCGGAATGGACCGAACTGTCGCGACCGGATCTGGAAACACAGGTCAATACCCACCGGAAGTTGGTACCAAGTTTGAAAATATTGAAACAACACCTGATGAGCTGCTGCTATGGTTCCATCATGTACCGTACACGCATCGTCTGAAATCTGGAAAGACGGTGATTCAGCACTTTTACGATGCTCATTATGAGGGTGCGGCTCATGCGCAGACATTCCCTTGCGAGTGGGCTAAGTTGAAGGGTCTGATCGATGACCACCGCTTCAACCACGTCGCCTTCAAGTTGGAATATCAGGCTGGGCACTCTCTGGTTTGGAGAGACTCTGTTTGCAACTTCTACTTCGCCAAAAGCAACATCCAAGATGAGCAAGGGCGAGTGGCGAATTACCCCTGGCGCATTGAGGCCGAGGACATGCAGCTATCCGGATACAAGGTTGTCCCTGTTACCCCCGTGGAAGCAGCATCGGGCGGGAAAGCGATTGTGACGGAATCAAGCCAGACCCCAGGCACTGCGACGGCTGAGATAAGCTATCCCTCTGGCGTGTACGATATCGCGGTCAATTATTATGACCATCTGGGCGGCCGATCCAAGTATGAGATTTCTCTCAATGATCGAGTCATTGGACAGTGGTGTGGAGACTTGGAAGACAAGCTTGGTCATGACTTCTCGGAGCTTTTGGATGGTCACTCGGCGACGAGAATTACCTTCCGTGGAGTGCAGGTCGAGAAGGGGGATATTCTGAAGGTTGTGGGTCAGCCTGATGGCATGGAATTCGCTCCATTGGATTATGTATCCGTGTTGCCTGCTGGAACTGTCGATTGATGATTCTTGCTATGGGGAACTTTCGCTAATATCATCGGCTGGGAGGCGAGTAGTTGAAGGGGTGACTATCGATTCACAATTAGAATGTTCATAGTAATCAGTGGGGTCGAGTGGGCGAAATCCGATTCAAGTTTATAGATCAATTTGGGCCCCCAGCAAATTCCGGCTCAGATCAATTATATTTGTTTTTGACGTTAAATGGAGAATTCTTGCGTAATATTTTGCAAATGTACATCATCTCAACAAACAAGGAATTTGGTTTGACTTTGGCTTGACAGCTGTCAGGTACGGGTCACCTGATGTCGCGAGTCGCGACATACAGCGACCTCCTCTCTCACTTTCATATCTTCCTCTCATTTAACCTCCTTTCTTCTTCACACCATCTCCCTTCCATTCTTTTCTGTCCAATAACGAACGATCAATTTGTTCCAATACCTGGAGTTTTACAGTCTAATCAGTCTATCACCCCTCCGCCAAGCGTGCAGATCGTGGAGATCTCCAAGGTTACCCGGTGGTGGTGACATCATACTACTCCCGTCAGCCTCAGGAACAACAATCCCCGCATTCCATAACTGCTGGGTGTTTTGTCCAGTCAATGTACTCGTGACCCCCTTGATCCCCGCAAAGAGGTACAGTGACACGGTGAAACAGCTTCCAACACACAAGCAACAAAATCGACCCGACCCGACGCGTTCTTAGCGGCATACCCGACCTATCAAGGTACAATGGAGAACAACACGTACAACCTCCCTTCCGGGTCGCGCGTGCTTGTGACGGGTGCCAATGGCTTCATCGCGTCTCACATCGTTGACAAGCTATTGAAAATGGGCTATGTGGTCCGAGGCACCGTTCGCGAAGCAAAGCCCTGGTTGCATGAGATGTTTGAGCAGAGGTACGGGGTGGGCCAGTTCGAGACTGTGACGATTTCCACGTTCGATAAGCAGGATCATATTGAGCGAATTCTGAAGGATGTTGACGCGGTTGTTCATGCGGTCAGTTAATGCAGCCCCGGATCAGTTGACTTTCCTAACACTGCTCTTAGGCCTCGGATATGACTTTTGAAGATGACCCCAGTGCAATCATTCCGTGGGTTGTGCAAGCCATGAAAAATATTTTGGAAGCTGCTGCTAAGCGACCGACGGTTAAACGCATCGTGCTTGTTTCCTCATCAAGTACGACATATGACCTGCATCCCGATCCGAAGGGTCGCGAGATCGATACAAGTAAGCTTTACAATGTTTCAATTAACCGCATGGTTTATGTGTACTGACCAAAGGCCAGCCAGTTGGAATGAAGCGGCAGTGCAGGCTGCTTGGGATGAGAATACCCCGCCAGACTTGAGAAAATTTGCTGTCTACGCTGCATCCAAGACCGAAGCGGAGCGGGCGGCATGGGCCTGGATGGAGAGCGAGATCAGACCATTCGAACTCAACACCGTTCTTCCATCATTTGTGGTAAGTGTTACTCTAACTACGATATTTCGAGTTTGGAAGCTAATCTGAATAGGTTGGCCCAATTCTCCACCCAGAAATCTTCGGCTCGACTATGGGCCATGTGCGCCAGTTGCTCAAAGGAGATAGTCACGCATTTTCATTTCCTGAGCGTAAGTTCCAGTCTCCATCCATCCAATGAGCAGGGTCACCTTGGAACGGTTGCTAAAATTGTACAGAGTGGTATGTAGACGTGGAAGACACGGCAAGACTGTGTATTATTGCTCTCCTCGACCCTGACGTCAAGTCACAACGAATCTTTGCTTTTGGAGAGCAAATGAATTGGACCGATACAGTCGCCCTTCTGCGCGAACTTCGACCTGAGAGCAAGATGATTCCAGACCCCCCTGAGAACGAACCCAGAGACCGCACAGAAGTGTACCCTCGAACTCGCAGTCAGATTCTGCTCCGCGGCTTTTTCGGGCAACCTGATTTTACCCCTATCAAGGATAGTATTGCTATGGGTATTAATGACCTTGAGTAGCTGATGAGAAGAGTTGCTTGTACCGATTAGTCACCTCTGGCGATGTATTCTTTAGAGAGAGTTCGCAACTTGGTCAATGATTTCAAAAATCAAACATGCAGGCTGGTTTTACCGCAGAACTGGCTTTTTTACAATATTCACACCAGAATCAAGAATAAGAACCAATTGTATTGCTTCTGCTTGATACATCTAAATTGCAAACATCCCCCATATGTGCCAAGCCATGGTAGTATCTATAAAGGCAACCACCAACAAGCGGATCGAAACAATGGTTTAGTATAAAGGCCAGTGGCCATCGCCAAAAGGTATTGGCGACATCATCGATACGCTTATGCGCCAGAGTAGGTGCAGTTGGACAGATCCAAGCTGGCCAACTCGATGCTGTAGGGCGGGCCTCCGGTGCCTGTCAAAGTTAGATACCCGATCATCAAATATTTCTATCAAGGCTGGTAGCTTACTCAGAGCAAGGGTGTATGCAACAGTGCAGTTGATGACCTGGTTGACATCAAAGGCTGCGGTCTGGCCGTGCTTGATCAGAGCGCTGTTCAGCTGGCTTCCGCTGACCTCGACGGTCTTGACACCGCTGCTGGGAGGAGCGGGGACGGCTGAGGCAGCCACGACAACGGAGAGGATAGTAGCGATGGTCTGGGCCTTCATTTTGGTTGTTTTGGTTGATCGTTGAGATCGCGATTGATTAGATGCGTTGAGATTGGAGTGCTTTCCTTGTTCTCTGGGGAGTATAGGATACCGCGGGACATCCTCGTTCTTATAGACGGCTCTGGTTTCACTTCACGTGAATATCGGTGTTTCCAAGCCTTGGCTAGTTCTTATTGTTTGATTGCGAGCGCTACCTTGTTCAACCTGAGGGGTTCTCGGCAATTGTGGGGGATTGAGATGTTGAATGTTAATGGCTGGGGAATGTGTTGCAGTTACAACAGCTCCAGTTCTTATTGAATCGGATAGTACGAGGGATAATGTTGAGATGAAATTGTGGGGCGATCTGGGACAAGAAAGCATAATTCTTTCGCCTAAAGACCTTATTCAAATGTTTGCGAAAGTGTATAGGTTTGGGTAAGTTTTGTCTCGGGGTATTAAGACAGTACTTAAACTTCCCGGGGCATATTAAGGTCACTTCGGTACTTGGGCTAGCCCCTGATCGATCAGGTATTTTGAGGGCGAATTGTAAACTTCGTCGTGGATTTTGACCTACTGGCTTCGTGTCTGTTGTTAGCATAATGTTCTGACATAATATCTTTGTTTGATTTGGGAGCTATGGGTCTAGTGAACAGCCTCTATTACTATCGGAACTCAAAGAAAAAATTGAGAAGCTCAATGATTAGGTATTATTACTAGAACCACTCAAAGATTAGAATAAAATTGTGCTTTCGATGTAGTGACTGTTGGGTGGCTGCCATTGAGGCAGGTTTGAAATGCTCTCAAATCAATTGAAAGGATCCATTTTTGGTCTGAGAAAGAGAAGTCTCCCAATACTCCCGTCTTTTCCTAACCTCCATCACACTTTGTAGACCCTTCACGTAGATTCCGGCTTTGTATAGGACCTCGGGGCTATCTAGCAATCAAAGAGGACAAACAAAGTGTAGATTGTCAGGATACAAAAGACAGCTATTGCCCGCTACGTAATTGGCACCAAGTCAGTAAGTTTACTCGTTCAGAGGTGGTTTCAACGGCTCCTTACTGCACATTTGTCCTAGGTGGAATGAACCGAGAGTGCAGACCACTGGTGCAATGAGATGGCTCCTAGCCCTCTCTATACTATCGAGGACTCTCTCAACTTTTGCGAACTCGGTCTCGGTGAAGTTTCCTTTAATGAGCCTCTCAGTTATTGCCTGAAGAGAGGACTCTGAGGACAAGGAGTGAGTAGGGAGGATCAGAGCTCCGACAAACACGACATGGGCAAGGGTAAGGAACTTCATGGTATCTCCTTGACGGAAAAATTGTTTAGAATCGATTTTCTAGTAGAAGAAACTGGTAGATGTAAGAGGAAGAGTTGGTTGATTGAAATGAATGCCGGTATGATGGTGCACCACAGTTATCGATCAAGTGAAAAGTCATGGGCTGGGCGGAAGTTACACGGTTAGAACGACTGAGGAATGTCAATCTGGGGCGTTGAATATCTACAATGAGGGCAGTGTCTATACATGTCTCTACTGCCTCGTTTGTCAAGCTGAGGACTGAAAACTCCAATATCGACTTCCAATGTTACTGTTGTGAGACACTCAGCCATGGTCTGGTTTCCGGTTCTTGGGTACCACAGTAACACATAGTTACGGGGTCAGATTACTCCCGAATGTTGGTGTGACAGCTATCCAGTGCTCTTACTCTTTCTACCATGTATTTTAGCACTTAGGGAGATAAAAATCACGTCATGGCTTCCGAAGTCATACTCGAAAACGCGGAGGTCCCCGCATGAAACAAATTAGTAAGACATCACAAACACAGTCTACTACTAGGTACTGACATATCAAACCCTGTACCTTTGAGGGAATTTGAATGGTTTATCGGTGGTAAGCATAGGCAGAATTCGGCGATTTCCAGATGCAAATGTGTCTGATGATACCAATTCCAGGCCGAAAGCCATTGGGGGGATTACGGCGAAAACCAAGTTTGTGATTGATGGTTTAAACTTTTTAAACTCTCTCAGAGGCTGCGGCCGTTAGAATTGGATATTTGAATGTGTGTTCATTTAGCAGGCCTTGCCGCATTGGCATATTTTTCTCCTTTGCGTCCATATTTGGCCACATACGTACCGGCATCCCATATGGGATAGCATCCTTGTCCTATAGGCCACTATTGGTCTAACCGCCTTTAGGGCTCCACACATGGCACTGCCCAAGTTCCTAATGAAGAAAGCCGCACGGACAAGTGTCCATTACGTATTTGATTGGGATGTTATGAGCTTTGAAGTTCAAGATCTCACATGCATGTTGCACATGTGCGTGCAGAATATTAAAAGATCCAGTTGACAAATTCTGGTGACCAAAAAGCTTGCTCTCTATTCACTCGGCTTCCGTATGCCAGCGTCTCAAGAGCTTGATGGAACATAATTAGACAGTCTCAGGGCCAGAGTAACTGCTTCTTCCAGTCGCAGAGCTCCCCATCCCACACATACTCAAGCCTTTGGTGAAGCCGACTGGCATTTCCCTGCCAAAACTCCACTGTCTTAGGCGCCACAGCAAAGACACGCCATTCAGCCATTCCAGCAAATGGATTCCGCTTCACAAGGGACTCGGCTTTAGCAAGACTCTGAGTAAGTTCCTCCGGGCTCGAAAGAACCTGACTTTGCTTCGAAGCGACCGCGCTGATCCTCGATGCAAGGGGCCGATTTTGGTAATCAAGCGAAGATACAACATCACCCAGCCCAACAGCTTCGCCCTTTATCCGGACCTGGCGCGCGAGTTGAGGCCAGTAGAATGTCAATGCTGCATGTCCATTGCTGATAAGCTGTTTCCCTTTAGGGCTATCGATCTTCACGGCAAACTGCCACCCGCGAGAATCCACGTCCTTCAGGATTAGGACTCGTGCATCGGGGAATCCTTCTTCATCGACTGTTGAGAGTGTCATTGCGTGCGGCTCTTTGACGCCTGCTGCGACTGCGTCGTAAAACCATTGTTTGAAGGCGCTGTGGGGAGTTGAGGGAAATGTGTCGAAGTCGCAGTTTGGGAATGGGCCCTCGAGCACTTTAGTGTTTCGAAGTTCGGTTCTGAAATCCACGTCGACCATCTAAATTCTGCAGTTAGTTGACGTATCAATTCGTATTTCTTTAGCAAATGGATACCTTGGGCGCAGTGGGGCAGAAGACAGCCGCGCGCGGTGCTTCAAGTTCACGAGAACTCTCCATCAAGTAGAGCAGCTATGGAATTAAAGAACGAGGCTGCTTTGGAGATATGATGTAAGTAAATATTTTTGGAGTGTAGCTTTCAATGTTCAAATGTTTCCCTCTGGATCTCATGTCGTTGGTGACTCATACATTGCCGAGGCTTCGGTGTGTCATTGCTTACGTCCTTCTCGGCGTGAAATGCGATGCTCCGATCTACTCACTATGCATGGACGGAACTTGGATGTGAGGCGTACAATGAAAATAGGTACATTTATTAGTACAAAAAAAGTATTAGTAGCTAACATTGAAACTCACTGTTCAGAATTATGTTAACTTGAACCTCACATGTGCAGGCTTTCAATGTTATCGATCACGTCCTCCGGCTCAGGCTTTCGATGCATGTCATTATATGGATACAATGGTCAAAGACAGACCTTTGCCACCTTTGGCACTGGCACCTGGACTTTAAGTTCAATTTGGAACTTGAAGTTCGCACGAGTTTGCACTGGCACTACATAGGGAATGACTTGAATCAATTGAAGTAAATTCTGAACTACGAACTTAATCAATTTTATAACCAAAGATATCGCATACTATCGAGAAAGTTCACTTTTGAAGTGACATAAGAACCCCAGTTCAGCATGTTGAAATGCTACATTAATCCCCAATAAACACCCGTTTCCAACTTCGTGTTGAACTTCAAAAAAAGAACGTCATTTGACAAATTTCACAGTTTGAACGTTTTCAATCAAGATCAGACCACCCATATCATGTAACTCTCTTCAAATAACCTCCAATTCATAAGCCCATGGCATTTTATAGATGGTAAGTGTACGTTTGGGCGGCACTTATTCCACCTGCATTTTGGACTGACACCGGCGTCGGACCAAGGCCTCCAACAAGGGGAGCTTTGGCTGCAATCTGGGTATCACTCAAAACAGAGAACGAGGTTGGCAACAGTCCGAAAAACACGTTGGTTGTTGTTGTAAAGCCCGTTCCCGTGAGAGTGACATTGTTGCCGCCAAGAATCGATCCGTTTGTAGGGGATATTGTCGTGAGGGTCGGAGCAGCAACGTATTGGAACAGGGCCCCGTTGCTGAATGCAGCAGGCGTTCCAACGGTGACACTGACTACTCCAGCTGCCTGGGGTGGGGAAACTGCCGTGACAAGGTTATCGGATAGGACCAGGAATGAAGTTGCTGGAACTGTGCCGAAGAAGACGTTGTTGGTATTGAATAATCCGCCACCTGTAATAGACACCGTTGTTCCCCCAGAAATTGGACCTGAAGCTTGTGTGAGAGATGAAATGATTGGAGGCGCTTGGTACGCGAAGCTCTGTAGACTATCTGTTCCTCTTGGTGTCGTAATAATAATTGGAACTGTACCAATAGGGTGTGGAGGTGAAACGGTCGTGATTTGTGTGCCGGCAGCGTTGACCGTGATGTTGCTTGGTAGCACAGAGGCTGATCCAAATTGAATGCTGGAGGTGTTCTGGAAGCCAGTTCCAGTTATGATGACAGATGTCCCGCCACTTATGATACCGACGGGTGGAAATACCCCTGTGGATACCGGGGGAGCAACGTAGGTATATGGCAAGCTGCCACTAGTCAGAGCACCCGCCTGAACCGTTACCGGCGTTGGACCAGGTGGTGGTCCTCCTGGCGGTCCAGGAGGCGGTGCAGCCGGGACAATAACGTTGATTGCAGTCGAGGAAAGCACAGTGAATGAGGAGGCTGATATAGTTCCAAACAGAACTGATGTAACATTACTGAGATTCGTCCCAGTAATCGTAACCGTGTTTCCGCCAGCTAGGGGCCCTGAATTTGGGGTCAAGGTTGTAATCGCAGGCGTAGATGATCCAACGTAGTTATACACGGATGGGGCACTGGTGCCCCCTGGGCCGGTGACAGTGACATTGGCAGGTCCACCAGGGCCGGGTGGAGCAGTGGCAGTTATTGTTGTGTCTGAAGTGACTGAGAACGAGGCCAGGTTGCCTGTGCCAAAGGCAACCTGTGTGGCATAGGTGAAGCCGCTGCCAGTGAGGACAACTTGATTTCCGCCTGCGGCAGGGCCAGTCGTCGGATTTATACTCGTGAGTACAGGGGTTGGTATCCCAGTATAAGTATAAGTGAGAGTGGTGGCGCTAGTGCCCACTGCATTTGTGACGGAAACCTGAGCTGTGGGTCCTGAGCCTGGTGGAACAATCACAGCGAGCTGATTGTCAGAAAGAATTGCAAAGCTAGATGGGCGAACGTTCGTACTCCCGGTAGCAAATGTGACCGCGGTCGTAAAAGTGAGACTTGAGCCAGTGATTGTTGTGACACCACCCCCAGTTAATGGGCCAGATGAGGGCGTCAAAGAAGTGATGACTGGCGCAGTGACAGTGATATAATTGAAGAAAACTGGCTGAGTAGAAGATCCACTTGGAGTAGTGACAACTACTTGAGCGGGACCAGCAGCATGAGCTGGACTTAAGACGGCGATAGTTGTAGCAGTAGTGGACGTTGGCGTAGCGGATACGCCACCGAAGGATACCGATGTCGCACCGCTGAGATTGGTACCGGTGATAAGTACCGGGGTATTACCATTAGAAGGACCACTACTCGGATTGATCCCTGTAATTATGGGTGCTTGTGGAGGTGGAGCCGACATTGAGGCTGGTGAATAAGGGAGATTGATTCTAGAATCAATGGGTATAGATCGCTCTGCTGTTCTTCCTTGACTGGACATTTGAATTACTCAGGCTGTTTCCTATGGGCACGAAGAGCAATTTATACCAGCTGCTCACATATTAAGATCGCCTCTGAATGCAGAGCCAGAGGCATTATTTGGTCACCTTCAAAGGTTCTGATTGATCACGCTAGCTAAAGTACACAGTTGTGTGACTCTTTGCATTCAACCTTCACCCCAGACCATATGCGATGTCATACAAGGTTGACAATGTGAAGCTTAAATTAGTCACGCAAGCGCTTTTCCTACCGAGCAGTAGATTATCCTAAACAACATCTTCAACACAGGCAAATATTTGAAAATTATAGGCTGGCTGAACTGGACGGTCCTGTGGTATCTCCTACTCACCAAGATGCACGAATCTACGCAGATGACCTGCGTAAAACTTCCGAGGTCATTGTGTATGATTGACTTCCAGATGACATTGAACATCGTTCCGAAGAGAAGCCATTTTGACCATTCAATATAGACGTCGGAAATCGCTGTTGGTCTGGCGTGTCGTTATAATACCGCAAATGCAACCCACTGAGCATGAGGTCTCATCTTGCTCTGTCTGATCATTCACCTAGAGCAATATTTTGGACTTGAGGGCCTGCCTTGCTGTGGAGATGCATGTGCTGTCTTCCCAAGTGATGTCTCAGGTCCGGATGACAGATTTTTCATGAAATGGTGGGAAGAAGAGAGAATCTCGCGATCGTACCTAGTGGCAGCGGTAGCTTCCAGACCAGTGGATCGTTTCCATAGCCACTTCCGGTGCGAAATCTCAAGTGCTATTTGAGTCAGAACATCTCCAAATTGGAACCAATTGTTGACACCAGAATCAAGATGTCAATACTAGACCCCAATGAACGCAGTAAGGACTGATCGAACTTTCAAGTCGGAAGCACCGAAATAAATTAAAATAATGATACACGAAGCAACACGCCATATTTACATGCTCGCTCAGTCAATGTTATGTACAGGGCAAATTAAAACGTTAGTAGCAAATGCGTATTTTCGTATTCATCACCGAGAGGGAACACCCATAAGATCGTCAAGCTCATCGCTGGTCAAAGTACTTCGGCGCCTATTGCCAGCCCTGCTGGATGCCTTGTCTGGCCGGCTTCTTTTCCGCGACTCGCGCTCTTTGCGAGAGGTTTCAGCTGCACGAGCCTCATCCTCTGCGGCAGCGAGTTTCTGGCGGACACTCATAGAGTCGGCGCCATCGGCCTGGGAGAAAGAAAGAAGGTCAGTATTTGAGCTGTACAAGTGGCGGGATGCTAAATGTCTTACCTCAGTGGCTGGGTTCGTATCGGTTTTGCGACGAGACGGACGAGTCGTTACAGCGGCTGATTTGTGAGCCTTAATTTGCAAAGTCTCATCATCCCCCTCAACGACACATGGTGATCCTTGCAAGCCAGGAGTGAACGAGACTTTCCGCATTCGCTTCGGCCTGGCCGCTGCATTGCCATTGCGCTCTCGCAAGGCTCGCTCTGGACGCTCTGGCACTTTCTGAATCTTGGAACGAGGCAGTGACGGCTTCTGTGCTTCCACCGTGGATTCTCGAGGCTCGATGTCGCTCATATCTTCCTCTTGCTCGTCTTCGAGGATCGGCGAAATGGGTTTACTCTCTTGGCCTTGCATGCTAACGTCCTCGGCAGACTGAATGCTCAGATCAAGGTTCATTCCGAGCTTCAATTCTTCAATCCTCACCGAATCACCGCCGTCTGTCAAACGGCGCTGCCATCCGTCCATCATAATCACAGCCTGCTTCCAGCGGCTTTCCATCTTTTCCCAGCCTTCCCGTAGGCGTTTTATCTCCTCATCACGAACTTCAACCTCCTCCAGGGGCACGAAGGAGGGATTTGTGAGCAAGGTCCGCAAATGATCCAGTACGCTGTCCATTCCCATGGAGAGTTCCTCGCAGGACGTAGGAAGCGTAGTAACAGGATTAGGGATGGATTTTTGTGGCCCATTGCTCGTAGCAAGTCCAGATTTCTCGTCCCCACGTTCTCCGTCCTCCCCCTGGGAAATGCCCTGGAGCTCCTTCAGGGTCTCGACTGTATTGCGCGCCAGTTCAATCAATGTGTCATTTTCATCACTCAAGTTCTGACAGAGCTCTGTCAAAAAGTCCGTAGTCTCTTGTTTCAGGCTGTATCCGGGGTCATTGACTCGGTCGCCTCCTCCACTCGACCTCAACCGAGAGCGGCTAGACCCAGGATTGATGTTGATAGTAGTGACGCTCAATCCCTCTCGCTTTCCTCGTTGTCGTTCTGCTAGGTGCGACTTCAGCTTTTGCATTTCAAGGTCGCGTTTACGGATATCGTTTGCGCATTGCGAGCGCACTTGTTGGACGGTCGCCTTCATGCGCTGGACTTGTTCCTTCAGTCCCCGAATTGTGGTTTCGGCGTTGGTCATGTTGTTGCGGTGTGCACGCTCTTGCGCCTCAGTCAACGCTAGCGATCGGGTCAATTCGGATGCCTTCGTCTTCAGTTTGCCCTAAATACGATTCAAACATCATATGTTAGCCTTGTAAATTCAATGACCGCGCAATTTCCCACTTACGATCTCCATTGTTTGCTCCGACTCGCTGGCGCGCAATGTCCGAATTGTTGTCGCTAGGTTCTCGCGATGTTCGGCTTCTCGCTAATACAGTCTGTTAGACACGATGCAAAATTTGCGACAGGAGTGACTAACATCTCTCCTCAAAACCAAGTCGTTGACCAAATTAATGATCCGAGCCATAGTGGCTTCTGTTCCTCCTTCTTCATTATCAGGTTGCGCAAAATCAATCGCCTGTCCCCCGTTCAAAAGCCCTCGCGCGAGCAGTATGTTGTTGACATAGGTCGACGCCGCCTGCAAATTTTGCGCCTCCATGACGTTTGTTGCGACGTTGCGGCGTTTCGATGATGTGGAGTCGGCGGAGGAACCTCAAAAAGGAAGAAAGTAAACATCATAAACAAATGATGACTAAGCTGTTCTCCGGGCATCCGGTGGATCCAGTCGCGCAAGAACACGTGCCGATCGTATCTAAGTAAGGGCGTCGGCTGGTATCTTGGTTTTCTTTTTGTTTATGAGCGCAGCATCCTTCATCACCCAATGAGAACAAAAATGCAAGCATGGCATTGAGGGCATCAGGGCATCATCGGCGCGGCCAGAAGCTGTACCAAAAAGGTGACTTCAAAGCCGCGATTGAGGCTTTTAGTGAGGTAGGTCATCCACGCTAAACTCAAACGGTCGGATCATTGACCATTTAGTAGGCCTTGGATAGCAAAGATGCAGATGCTATCGGTGTCCTTGATAATCGGGCAGCGACTTATTGCAAGCTTGAGCAATACGATAAAGCACGACGAGATGCACGGAATATGATCGAAAAGGCCAATCAGGATGAACGCGTGAGTCAGAAGCTGCGTTACAAAATGTTTTACTCTGACAGGATTTCAAGGGATATCTACGGTGTGCTAAAGTCCTTCTCCTTGATGGAAAGCCTGACACTGCACTTGCAATTTATGAATATGGCCTCAACAGGCTTTCTAGCAAGCATCCAAGGCGTGATGTATGTTTCCGGTATGCTCTTGGATACTGGCAGTAAAGTTCTAACCTATCTAGATCCTGGACCAACAATACAAAAAGCTCCAAGACCGCATTCTTCTGCACAAGAGGGACCCTTTCACATTGCTGCCCTTGGAGATTGCAATGCTCGTGCTGCAACATTTCTCTTTCAAACAAACCGTGGGGATCATGCGGGTTTGCAAGGGCTGGCAACAATTCCTAACCTCGATCTCAAGCATTTGGCTATCCATCGACCTCACTGGTGCGCGAGGCACTGTGCCCTTCAATACCGTTCGATCATATATTCGACGGTCGAGAGGTATGCTGACACAAGCGATCATTCAAAGTTTGCCTGCCCCGCAGGTACCAAGAAGCTTAGAATTCTTGAGCAGATGCCCTCATATCGAATCTCTTGACCTCTATGTTACTTATGATCACAAAGAATTTCTTGAAAGCTTCAAACGCTGCAAAAAACTCAGGAATCTCCTCTTCTCGTTAGCCATGCCGATGCCACTTGATTATGTTGGGCGATTTTTCATTGAGTTTAAAAAGCTTGAGCGCATCACGGTATGGAACTGCCAAAAGGCCACCCGAGCTGGTCTTCCAGAGGAGCTATGGCCTACACATCTTCCAAATCTGAAAAGCATCACTCTTGCGGCGTCGCAGCCTGCATCAACATTGGAGCAGATACCTGTGCGTCTCCCTCGTTTGATATCGGTATGTGGTCACTAGTCTTTTTTTTTGCACTTGCCATAAGCTAACCTTCCTTAGAACGTTGAACCGCATCCCTATCAGAATCTTGAGGAACTACGACTTGATTGGGACCCCCAAGTCTATACCGTGACTATGTTCCCCGAGGGCTTCCTCACTGAGATTCCGGAAGGTGTTTCCGAGAAGGATAAAGCACCCCCTTCACTTCGCCACCTTCATCTCCATGGCATACTACCTTCTCCAAGCATATTTTCTGTTTTGCCAGAAACTCTCGAGTCGATGTGGTTTTCCGGCGGTCTTTCGCGAATCATTGATCTCAGATCAACACCCTTTAATACGAAATTCCCCGCACTGCATACGCTCAGTTTCAACGACACGGCTTGGATGACAAAAGCGAACCTTGAGTTATTTCTTTTTGACCTAAAGCCTCCGATTCGGAAGCTTTATCTCCATCAGTGCTTCAATCTCACTTGGCATGAGTTTCTTAATATGCTTAATATGCGCGAGCGCAACCCCGAACTTGCCAAACTGGAAGAACTAAGTCTTGCCCATTGGAAAGGGGTGGGCGACTCTGATGTGAGCGCTTTACGCCAGCTTTTACCCGATCTCAAAGTCCTTGATCTGTCATACACCGATATCACGGGCTGCACCATCCGAGAGTTTGCAGATTCACGGGCCTCTACCTCAGATAATGGAGCCAAGCTTAACCGACTACATGTTCGCGGCTGTGAGCGCATCTCTTCCGATGCCATCGAATATGGAAAAGCTAAGGGGTTGGAGCTTGTGACACGAAATTTTCTTTCCTCTTCAAAAGCAGTCCTCGTCGCTGCGGACTACCACGTCGCAGTTCCTCCAAGATAGCCTCATTGCCGGTTTACTTCAGAAGACCCATTACATCGCTGATTCTTTCTGGCCTATCTGCACTCAGAAACAGCGGATTTTCTTTCCGCAAATTAGCGCATGGGCGAACCAAAAGGGGTAAAACAACCCCGAGACCTCTCCGTGCGGGACCCATGCACACTAGGCTTCCTTAAAACTTTGGTAAAAGGACCGACCGCACGGGTCATGAGAACACAGTCTTCCATCCACAGTCGGCCAGCACACAGCTCTTACACGCCGAACTAATTTCCGTCGTCCTTCCAAGAATTTCTATGAAAAAGATACCCCTGGTCCCCTGCCAACCCCTCATCAATGGAATCATTTACAAGGCGCTACGCACTTCTCAGAGGCTCACTGGGCCTTTGTGTGGAATTAGAGGGTGAGAAAGGAGTCATTTGAGTTAGCTTCAAAATCAATCGAATGAAGATAAATTGAATGAATCCAAATCAAAAAATCAAGCAGAAACGAATCATGTCTAGGCACCGGGTATGCAATGTACCTGTCATTCTCAAATGAACCCACAAAAGGGCAAAAGCGCAAACATGCAATCAGTATTAGCCTGCTGGACCTCGTTTTGTCCAGGAACTCACGCAAAAAGTCACGCAAAAAGTCCCTGGTTGTTCTTAAACTCCCCGCTCCTTGCACCACTTCTCTACCTCCTTCGCTAGCTTCTCCCTTTGGTCACGGACAAGATCCATCATAGGCTCAACTTGCTTCCGGTGTGAGGCAATCAGATCTCCTTGTCCTGCGACGATCGTGATCCCTTCCTTGGGTGCAAGATGAGTATCATAGATTGTAACCATGAGATCCATGACAGCAGACAGCTGGTTAGGCAACCACTAAATGAATCATTAGTAAATGGTAGCAATGGTGATTCTAATAGCGGTTTGCTTACAGTGACGATGGGACTTCCACCGGTAGCGGTGGGATGAGGTGTGCGCCGAATGATGTACTCGCGGGCGAATAGCCAGTGGCGCCAGCGGAAGCTGCGCACATGGTTAAGAACCTTCAGGAATAGAACCGCGGTCTCGGAGTCCTGGACGGAGTATTCCTGGACTCCAATTTCCTCTGCCTTCTCACGAATGTACGTCAGGAACTCTCGGTGGGGGAGAGGGCGATAGGCGCGGAATTCGTGAAGGATCTTTGTGAGAGGGGTCGAGGGCATGGGGATCTGACAGAGGTGATCCAGGAGAGGAATCTGAGATACGATGTGCAGTTAGCTACACTGAAGTGCTTTGGGGGGTGATTGAGGCCCCGGGGGTTTGTGTGGATGTATACATACAATACTGTCATTGGCTCCACTCTCGCCACGGAAGGCAAGGGGATGGTTATCCTCAACACCATCATAGATGACGCCGTTGGGGAACATGGACTGGTTGGTGATGCCGAAGATGAAAACACGGAAAGAGAGGTAATCTGCAGGTTTAGAGTTTCCCCACATATCTGTTGCGGTCATGTTAACTTCAGCGCAAGAAATATTAGGGGCAGATGATATAAGGAATACATACCCTCCATCGATGCTTCAATCTTTTCCATCGCAGTTAGGATCTCACGGAAGCCATCATTGATATCACCCCGAGGCCCCTTCTGCTCAAGGGTATCAACGACGCGAAGGGCACCACTGATCAAGGCACCAGTCTCCTTAACCATATCGACATGGGTGAGAATGAATCCCGCCTCAGAGCTCTTGGGGTCCAGGCCACGCTCAAAGCCACGGATCAAGCGCAGGTTGGAGTACTGAGATTTACCAATCGAGTGGTCCGCAAAGGTGTAGTTGAACAGAGCATACGAGGCGGCGTATGACATAAATGGTGGGAGGTCCAAGCTATGAACGTTGTTAGACATGACCTTTGGCAAAGATGGGGTAGGGTTTGCCATGTGTCTCATGTGAAAGTATGTTGTCATGAGAGGTCAGACACAGCGAGGGAGGTAAACAAGACTTACATCTGAGCACATAGGTACATGGGACGAGCAACACTCTTCGGCAAGAGCTCTCGGCCCAACCCATAGCCTCCATCAGGGTTCTTAGACCAGTTCTCCCAGCAGGGTTCAAGGAGGTAAGAGGAAGCTACGAAAGTGTAGTCCCGGAAGACAGCAGCAATACTGAAGCGATCCGGAGATCCGTCTGCCAGGACAAGCTTCTCAACCTCATCAGTGAGGTCAGGCAAGTCTGTCTCAACTGCATGGCCGAACTCATAGGTGGCCAAGAGACCAGGCTGACCATCATCCTTGACGACAGGCATGCGCTCAACAAGTGTCTGCAATGCCTGGAAAGACTCAGGAAGATGAGCAGGGGCGGTATCATAGGGGAGGAAGCCTGTGGATGTGGTGATGGTGAAGGGATCCAAAGAGTGGGACAAGGTGGTTGGATCATCATTCACATGGGGGAACTTCTTCAGCGTAGTAGCCGAAGGGAAAGGCACTTGCGTGATAGTCATGATGAGGGATGGAAGAAGATAAGAGGTTTGAAAGACTAATGAGGTCTTCTTTGTTTGGTGGAGAAAGGGAGAAAGCTTCGACAAGTAGTGAGAGGCTCAAGTAAGAGGGATAGAGGTATGATGAAGGTGAAGAACCAAGTCAAGGCCTAAGAAAGCAGTTGAAATGGGGTAAAAAAAGAGAAAAGGGGGAAGTTCTCTTGTTTGAGATAGTTAAAGAAGGAAGAAGTGAGAGATTTGGGCGGGAAAAGAGCAGATTCTTATAATACTCAGAGGCCGGTATCAATTCCGGCCTCAAGTCCACCATTACGAAATGAAAGCAACATCGCGTGAATCTAGTGACATCGGGCCATAAGCGGGGTAGATAAGTGAGAGTATTATATGCAGTTTCCCTTATACATTGAATCCGATTTCTCCCACATCAACTTCACCTGTTTCGTCATCTATGAAGCCATCCAGGTGCTCTATACAGATGCCCAGCGAACGAGGGCAGCCAACAGTCACGGGAATGGCGCTAAGCCTGTTCCAGTAATGCATAAAATGACGACGCGATCCGTCATTGGCACTACCTCGAGTCTTGTTTTGGGTCAAAATGCTTTGGTGGCTAATCCTTGCTCTACATTTGAACACTCGACCACAAATTACCACGAATAATAGCAAACAGGTGCCATTATCGTCGTCCAAATCATCATGTAGACTCTATACTTTGATCTGTGCCAAGGCTTTCATCTGAGATCCTTAGCTTTGATTGGCCGATAAGCACGAAATAGACTTTCTTAGCGCGACGAGGCCGGAATTCAGCCGGCCTCCGATAATAACCGGCCTTCGCGGACAATCCCGATATCCTGGACTACAACTCCAGCGAACTATCCCTTCGCATCCATGCTCTACATGAGCGGCCCATAGCAAACAGGATTAATTTGCTGAAATAAATTTAACATTCGTAGGGTTGATAGGGGTTGAGCTGCCCCCAGCAAGATATCCTTAGAAGGCGCAATCTTCATTCGTAAAGTATCAATTGCTCATGTCTACGCTCCGAAGGTTTGTCCATGGGCCGATTTCAACATCGATGATCGATGAGTAGGCCTCCAAACGACCTCCTCATCTAATGTTTGCTTCAATCCAATCTCGGCCAATCGGAACTTGAATATACATGAGAGGAGTATGTTGTTGAGACCCATGCATGTCGATGTCCCCAAACTGACCAGACACAAAAGGTCTCTTGATAGTCACTTTGAAAGCTCGAGCTTGGTCCCAAAACAAGCAGGCCAAAACTTCCTCTTCAGTAACTCCATAAAGCTTTAAGATAGCCTCGAGACAGAGGACACCACTGTTCTTCACCTTCTCGAAGAGAACGTCATTCTCGAACATCACATCCATGGTCAGCTCGTAGGGCCCGGCATTCTTCGTGCGAATTACAGATGCGATATCGCCCAAGTAACAATATCCTTTTGGATGATCGGGCTGGAGAAATGGTCTTTTCTCATGGCTCTTGCTTGTCACCGCAGCTGCCCTCGAGAACGTTTTCCCATTGACTTCACATTCTGCAACTTCTCTCACGAATGTTCCCGTACCCGGTAAAATTTGCTGGTGGATTGGAAAAAGCTCCACAGGGTCCACCTTGTCGAGAATATGATAAACTGAAAATTCGCACACTTCTCCAGTTGCGATATCATAGGGCGCAAAGGGCATTGCGAAATTGCCAGCCGTCGCTAGTTGATTTGGATATGGCCCATGAACACAAGCGAGTCGCGTGATGTTGCTAACGTATGTTGCTTGAGCCTGCGTAGGGGCGAGCACCTCTCCACAGAGGCAGATCTCTTTTGGGACAGTCGGATTAGGCTCAAGCTCGCCCATGACAGCATTTTTGCCATATTGATGAAATCTTAAATCGAAGTCGTAGGAAACTCTGCTCCTCACATAGGCCTGGATGTTGCTCAAAAATTGATCTAACTGCGAGATCAAGATAGGATCCCGGATGCCGCCAAAGAAGGTACTTCGGTATCCCAGCACCCGAGCCCCTTCGAGCTTGACCGTGTAAAGGTCTGCTGCGACGAACTTGCCCCCGCGGACACGAACAGTACGGTTGTCTTCCAAAGCTTCATAAGTTGCTTCTTCGAGGTAGAGGGTTCCACCAGGGCCAACCAGAATATCTGGCCGTGTCTTTTCATACAATGTATGAGCGGCAACTGAAGTGACTGTGCAACGTGATGCGGGGTCGAGGGGAACTATGTCGAAACTGTCCTTTCGTACAGTAGCCATTGCAGATTGGCTCTTAGGAACAGCGCACAAGGCTCCGCATTCCATAATCTTTCCCATATGATATGCGATGCCGAGATTGGAAAACCCGCGATAGACACAGAATGCAGCGTACGGCGACGGGTCATATGCACGACCCCCGACGATGATATCAAAATCAGGGTTCTCTTTCATGGCCTTCAAGTAAGGCTCTAGCCCCATTTGTGCGACAATTCGCGTACTATCGTCAATATCGGACTCCTTGAGCAACGGGACCGCTTTGCTGCACGGGATGACTTCCCCACAATCCAGCTTTGATTTCACCAGAGCTTTGTCGATTTCTGAATAGATACTGACAATGTTCATCGCACGATACCCTTTCTTTGATATGAGATCCCTCATTATGGCAACAAAGAGGTCAACATGATCATTTGCTCCATCACCTCCTGCGGAACCAATGAGGACAGGGACACGATGCACATGACACGCTGCGAGAAGAAGATCGAGATCGCGTTCATAGCCCTCTCTAGGTACGGTTGTATGGCCTAGGGCAAGCTTCTGTGGTCCACTGTCCGTTGAGCCACTGTCGGCTATGATTGCATCGACGCCATCCTCGAGCGCTTTCCAAAGGAGGTCTTCATTGAAGCCATAGCCTAGCATTCCAATGGGTGTAAAGATCTTTAGTTCATCTTTGTTCTTGGAGATCATCATTTTGAAGGCAGGAGAGGCCGAGGCTTAGGAACGAAATTTTTAAATAAGATCAAGAAGAAGATTTAATCCAAAATAGACGTTTGTTTCGAGTTAGAAATATGTTGCGTGCTCTGCGAAGTCGCATAAGAGCGCGAGGGCGGACTCGGTTGCGAAATCGCACGTCGGAGCGGTTTCGCATCTTCAAGCGAAATCGCGCTCAACCCAACCTTGGACTACATAAATTATTGAGCTCAATATGTCCACTCAATCTGATTTATAAGACGCGCTACTAGGTGTCTTCATTTGATATCGACAATATTTGAATCGCTGCCATATGACCTAGATTCAACTTTGTCGTTCATATTTTGGTTTTTTGAACCGTTCTACGGCCTCGCTGGAGATATGGTTACCGAAGCGCTCGATACCAAAGGGGAAGTGGAAAGAATTGAAAATGTCGATCAAGATTTGAAATCCTTTCCTCTTCGCGAGCAGAGTGAGATGAGTCCAGAGGAGGTAAGAAAGGAGCGTCGATTTTTGCTGAAGATAGACATGACCATTCTTCCTTTGCTTGGGATCATATACTTTTTAGCCTCTATGGTAAGCAGTCAATGCGAATCATTTAAGATGATCCTCCCGCTGACAATTGATTATGCAGGATCGTGGCGATATCAGTAATGCTGCTGTCGCCGGAATGTCGGAAGATTTGAACATTACCGGGAAAAGGCTTTCCAATTGTGTTTCATTATTTTATGTTGGATACGTTTTATTCATGTTTCCAGGAGCTCTTTTTATGCGGAAAATCACACCCCCACGTCAATTGGCCTTTGCTCTCATGGCATGGGGCACCTTCAACACTCTGTAAGTGGAGCACTTCCTACGTGAGTTTCTTGCCTAATCAGCGATCGAAACAGGATCGTGGTTGCTAAGTCATATCCTGTTGTGGTGGTCCTACGTGTTCTTGTCGGGGCATCGGAGGCATTTGTCCAGGCCGCGCCTTTATACCTCTCCCTTTGGTATAAGCGAGATGAGCTGGCAATTCGTGGAGCGATCTTCTTCTCCACGTCTGCTATTGCCGGAAGTTTCAACGGCCTCATCGCCTATGGTGTCGAAAAAAACTTGGATGGAGCAGGGGGAATGACAGCCTGGAAATGGATCTTCCTGCTTGAAGGTAAAATGGAATGCACAGATGTTTCAATTATACAGCGAGAAACACCAGTCATACTGACATTGAATGCCGAAATCAGGTGTGATCACAATTGCTTATGGTTTTGTGGTTTTACTTTTGCTCCCTCCTGTCCCAGAAAAGGTCAAATGGGGATTCAGCCAGCAGCAAAAAGAAATTGCTAGGCGCAGGACCTTGGAGGCATATAACGTGGAGGATGCCAAAGTTCATCTTAAACACATGCTTTTCTTAATCAAAGACCCCAAGATCTACTTCTACGGTACGTCAACCATTGCGCCCTACGCGAACGAGACTAACAACTTCAATGCAGTTTTCATATACTGCTGCCTGAGTGTCAGTCTAGCAACGTTCAGTACCTTTCTGCCGGTTATCGTAAAATCTTTCGGCTACTCCAATATCCATACCCAGATTTTGTCAGTTCCGGTATATGTATGTGCGGCGGCCTCTGTTCTACTCTTTGGGTGGGTATCCGATCGCTTCAAGAAGCGCGGCAATTTCCTCGTGGCAGCATTCACAATTTCCGCTATTGGGTGGCTTCTACTTATGGTAGGCAAATCGAGCCATCTGTCTTTTGCTGCGACTTTCTTGATTGGAATCGGCACGTATCCTTCTGTGGTCATCACTCAGGCCTGGATGAACAGTAATATTGTTGGGTACACAAGACGGTAAGTTTACCTGTCTGCCCGTTGCACTGCAATTCAAGCTAACATTCTTGATATGCTCAGAGCAACCAGTCTGGCGGCGATCAATGTTTTTGGCCAATGCTTTTCTATTCTCGGCGCTGCAATTTATGACGATCCTCCGCATTATTACGCCGGTAATGGACTTAGTCTGGGCGCTATGGTCTTGGGAATATCTACAACTCTACTGTTTCAATTGTACTTATGGCGGAAAAATACTCAGAAGAAGAGAGACCAGTCCACCGACGAGGCAGAACAGAGCAGGGCTCTAGGGATTGAAGAAGTGGGGGAACATCACCCGGATTTTTTCTATTACCTTTAGGCGGCATGCATAGCTTCCAAGGTTTAAGCCAACATTTCAAGGACATCTGGAGACTCCAGAATGCATATGTGTGATTCGATCAATTTCTTTGAACTCTCTCGCTTACTATAGCCGACTGGGTTAAAGACATAATCTGTACACCATTTCCTTCGCAAAATTGCTCCACATGTAGAGACAAAGCTATCACCTGGGCAGATTGAGGCCCAAGACATCATGTTGAACCAGCTCAGTCTCATATGTTAACTAAAATAAAGGTCGAATAGGTACCACTAGGAATCTTTTGGAATAGGACATTTATTATCGAACTGATCCCGTAGTACTCGTTTGTATCGTCGTATCATGTACGTATCCGGGTCAGTAGCCGGGCGACCTGGGGACTAGAGTTAGTCAGCGGCCCCGGGGCCGAGGTGCGGGGTGGGCTTTAGCTGGGTTTTGCCTAGCCCCTAGATGCATGCCTAGACAAAGCCCGCAGAACGACTTGATGAAGATATATTGACAGTTTCAAAACACCATGCCGAGATGGAACGCCGGCGCATGCGTGCATTGCCGACAAATGAAGGTTGTCATCAAACCTCCCCCCGGGTCTTCTTGAAATGAAGGAGCCGCTAAACGAGATCTATCTACAGCTCCGGTGCGATGCTCCAAACCTTTTCCCTGCTTCATGTTCACGATGTGCGCGCAAAAATATTCACTGCTCTATTGACCCGTCCTTTAAAAGAGTTGCAAAGAGAGAGTATGTATCGCAAAGACTCTATAGCCGTGGGCTCACAGGCACAGCTAACTTGTTGTTAGACGGCTAGATGCCGTCGAACGAGAACTGAGAGAAATAAAGCAGCGTGTTGGCTCGTCATCCGACCTCGATAAAAAGCTTGTCTCCAATTCTCCTGCTCCTGGAGACTCTCATGTCGAAGCCGATAACAGCACTCTTACCGACGCGCTTCTTCCAGATCTCAATGAAAAGCTTACTAGCAAAGCAATAGGAGATTTGGAGCTGGATACTTCTTCAATATCTGCCTTGCTAGACCAGTAGGAACTGTCAAAATTGTTGAATAGATTTTTACTTACATGCTCAAGGTACTACTCGCACTATCACAACCAATTTCCTTTGATTTCCGAGCGTGCTATGATTCTGGCTCGATATGATTCATGCCCGATCCTCTTTTGGACGATAATGAAAATTGCTGCCAAGGAGTCTCCTGAACATAGGCACTTGTACCCGGCGCTAGCAAGCGCAGTTGAGGGGTTGGCATCGACCGTTAATCCGCCTAACAGTCAGTCGCTTTATCAAATACAGGCACTGCTTCTTCTTTGCTATTGGCCGCTTCCTTTTGGTGCGTCAATTACTGACTATTCCTGGACATATTGTGGACTCGCTATCAATTATGCACTCTCGAAAGGTCTACACAGGCCGTCCCATCTATCCGATTTTGCATATAATACCACATATGACCAAGGGACAATGAATGAGCGGAGAAAAACGTGGATCGCTTGCTTCATTGTGAGCCATAGGTACGTCCTACATTATACATATCCCAGACCATCTGGCTGACTTGAGTAGAATGAGCACAAGATGTGGTATACCCAGCATGATGAAACTCGACCACAGCATCACAGAAGCATTAGGACCTAAGCCTTCGTGGCTACCGGATACAATTTACCACCAATTGCATATCGCGCACCAAGGAAACAGATTTTGCGAGACCCTCGGTAACAATGAAACGACTTCAACAGGCTTTCTACCTAGACCTGCACCGCTCATCCAGATGTTCGACAGGGAACTGCGAGCGCAAGAAGCCCGTTTCGCATCCGAATGGCAAAACAGCGAGTACATTTTCTTTATGGCAACAAAGTTGCAACTATTTTCATTCGCACTCACGGCCGTGGGGCTCGAGGTTGCGGAAGATATGCTTTCTTCGGAGACATATCGAGAATTCTTCGCCCATGGCTATCTTACTGCAATGAGGCTCTTACAATCCGTACTCCAATCGTCGAAAGAATTACCCTATTGGCCGGAGCATCAAACAAGATACATTCTCGACGCAGTTTTATTCCTTCTCAAGCTCATTGGATGTTCTTATGAGTTTGTTGACGAGGCCGCGGCAAGAAATGTTATCAGACAAACCTGGGACTTACTCCACAGTCGGTCGGAAGCTGAAGACGACCATATGTCTCGTTTGTGTGCTGTGATTGAATACTTGAGCTGCAATCGTTCGAGTGAGAAAAGTCCTGCAGTTAAAGTCAGGTCGCGACTAGCATCCAATTTGACGATCGACTCTGCATGGCGTGCTCGTGATAGGTTCAGTGAAGCGGTGAGAGCAAAACGGCCGACAGACTATACATCAGCTGCCGCCCTGGAGAGATGCATGGAATTGGATTTACAATACCCGTCGTCCTTTTTGGGAGATATTGGCGACTGGGATTTTCTTTTCGATGGCCCAGGTTTGCAAGGAGCGATGGAAGATTGAGGGATTGTCTCTACAGTGACTGGTAATTTGTGTACACATACTATTCAATGGGGTTCAAACTGTCAATTTCAAAATATTTACTAGGGTTAGGACAATCGACAAATGCGGCAGAACCGTACCAGACGTTGAGCGATAGAACCATGCCCAGGTAGACTCAATCTTATGAACACCTACCTACCGTAGGCGACACGAAGAGCAAAATCGGACTCGTAGTTTTATCTTCGAAATTAAGAGAGTCCTCGAGTACTACGAACGGCCGTGTAAGTCGTTTTCTTATCGTCCAACGAATTTCCCCGGTATTCGTATGGTATGCGGGTTACATTAGGAGCCCTGCAGGATGATATCGGCTCTCACGAGTATTCAACCACTTAGATCTTTGATCTATCAATCAACTAATTCCATTGGAAATCTGCAGTATTAGCCAATAAACAAACTCTTCATCCTACATCATCTTTTACGAAAATTGTATCGGTACACAGTGGCGTATTTTGGGCTTTTTGCTGATGCGAAATCGGTCAACGGCGCGAAATCGGCCGACAAAGCGAAAACGGCCCGACCTACCAGTTTATTATCCAGATCTAAAAGCCGCGATAAATAATCGATGATGGACACAGTTCCTAGCTTCGATCCGCAATAAAGCCGGCATACTCAGCGACAAGGTTAGCTATGTCTACACCAAAGTTATATGATGGCGAGAAACAGGACGTCATAGCCAACTACCCGGTACTCACGAAAGTCGTGTTGGGTGACGCATCAAAACCACTGGTGGTTTTCATACCAGGGCTCGCACATAACGCTCGCATCTCCTACGGCGGACATGATGAAAGTCACAGTGAAGACTTTCTAGCCCATTGGTTCCATACACATGGATATGGGTTCTTGGGCATTTCTTATCCATTGGAAAGCGATCCAGAGATCATGCCACCCATTGCCAACGAGCTTTCTCTACGTGATTGGGGGAAACAGGCTGCCCGGGCGATAAAAAAGACAGTAGACGAGCATAGTTTATCGTCGAAAGCCGTCATCTTAGCCTGGAGTATGGGCGGAAAGACTCTAGAGCCTGTTACCGCCGAGGCGAGGTCTCTTGGGCTCACCGTGAGCCTGTTCGTGTCATTGGCAGCTACTCCGGCACTATGGGGTTTGCGAAAAGCTGTGCCAACATCTCATGCTATCTTGACTCCGGCGGGCTACTGGAATAATACGTTTCTGCTTGAACACTTTCTTTCCCAGCTGGCAGAGCAATACCAATTCAACAGTGGCCGAATCGCCATTAATGAGGCTATCTACAAGAAAGAGTACTTTGGGGCATCTCCAGGGGGGTCAGGCGGCTGGGGTTTTCGTGTTAACAATCAGCCACGGACCCTGGTCGAGGACAAGTGGGCCTTGCTGGAAGAAGGTCGAGTCGATGATTATGGGAATCTACCACCCATGGCTGCCATCTATCCCACAAGCTCACTGGACTGGCGACACTCCATGACTGACAATACCAACTGGAGCTATCTGATTGTCCATAAGTATGTGGCCGACGCTGAAAAGATGAAAGAAAAACACGGAGCTTCAGATGACGAAACGAATCCACTAGAGCGCTTGCGGGCATTTATCTATGAGATTCCGAAGCGGATGATTGCTGGAATCGAAGGCAACCACTTTTTCTTCGTCGGTACTAAGGGAGCAAAAAGGACAGCAGATATGGTCATAAAGTTCTTACAGGAAGCCGAGGATATCCAAGCTAAATTTGACAATTTAGGAATCTAACAAGCATGGAAGGCCAATTCAATATTCTGACAAGGAGCACCTCCTAGAATGTAATTATTAAGTCCATTTTAACAACTTCACTAATAATTTCATTCCCACATGTGCATAAATTGCCTGCTGACATTCACCAGTAGGTACGTAGAAAGCAAGTATTCGCCGTGTCAGGAAATTGGTATTTGTTGTGGTAATACATGTACATGTACCACCGGGCGATAAGCAATGAAAGCTAACAAGGTGGATACATTTCACCAAATTGATTCATGAACGCGAAGCGAATCTCCACAAGTGCGAGATCTTTCTCAGGAACCCAATTTTCGCTGTACAACTCTGTATGATGGCCGCTCTCACTTACAAAACTACTTAGGGGTATCCACATATACCCACCTGGGCACTCATTCAAGTGGGCCGGTAGCATCTGTCAGGGGTCCCAACTGCTTCGCTTGATCTGAAGGAGAAACTCTACTGGGGTCCGTTTCAGCTCCCAACCTTGATTCCCAAGATACTCCCTAAGCCTCTTTACTAGCTCAGCCATCAGGAAGCTTGGTACATACTAATTCTAGCGCAAAGAAAGGAAAGCCAAGGGAAAGCGTGGGATCGGCATGCGCTGGGCACAGCCAGTACCCGCGACGGAGCCGCTCAAAGTGATCGGCATTAATTAATTACAGCCAACGAGCGGAATCACCTTGTGAAAATTCCAGTTCGTATCATGCTCGTCACGATGCGCGCCGATCGGGAGGAGCCGTCAGGGTCAGATCTGATCGCGCAATTGGTTGTTTACCAGACGGCACTAAATGCTCCTAGACTCGATGAAAAGTCGATCCTGGTCGAACTTCGGGCCAGTCTCTCACCTTGAATACTCAGACTGGCCAGAATGGCACTCATGTCAAATTTCCTGTCACCCAGGAGATTGTTCCTCTTGCTTGGCAGCGTTCTCGGTCTCTACCTGCTGCTATCACTTCATACGACTTACCAAAAATTCGACTCCTTTTCTGAGCCACAGACAAAGGCACAGCCCGATATCTCCAATGAACCCTTAAACGAAACGCTACCCTCTCCTCCGAGCTCCAGCCCAATCCCAATCCCAATCCCCCAGAAACCTCGTCGAAAGAGTCCCTATTGTGTCGCTGCGTTTCTTGGCGCGGATTACCATGGAGACCATGGTGACAATGATGATGCGGACTTTTATTATGTGGGAGCAAGAACCCTTGTTTACCAACTCCTCCACTCGCCTACTACGAGATTCACGGATCCTGTCGACACAGAGCCAATTCCGGTGGTCATCTTGGTAACAAAAGATGTTAAAGAAAGCAAGCGGAAAAGGCTTGAAAAAGATGGAGCCACTGTGGTCGAAATTGAAGAAGTGGAACCGAGTTTTTATATCGGTATAGACCGTTATGCGCAGGTGCTCACTAAATTACGAGTATTTGATCCCGAAATCATGCCATATGAAAAGGTGTTCCTAATGGACACGGACATGACGCTGATGCGGCCAATTGATGCTATTTTTGAGGATGAGAGTACTCGGCTCAGTTCTGTTCCACAGAATTATACAGGTCCTGATGCTGACATTGCTCCTCTGCCCGAAACATTCATGTTCGCCGCGACGCCAGAAACAGGCGATGACAACCATGCCTATCCGTGGTTGGATCCGTAACGCAAAGAACACTATTTTAATGTCGGCTGCATGATGTTCTCGCCATCCAAGGAGATTTACAACTTCTATCTCGCGATTTTGGACCACCCTGAGATGTTTGGACATGGTTGGCCTGAGCAGGATCTTCTTAATTACATTCATCGATTGGAAGGGCCCATGCCGTGGGGCAGATTACATTACTCATGGTATCTGAACTGGCCAAATATCAATGACATTGAAGGAAAGATGGCTATCATTCATAGAAAATATTGGGAAACTGACCGTCCAGAGGAGGAGCCAATGGGTGTGGCGGCACAGTTTGCGCTAAGTCGCACTTGGGAGATGCAAGGATATTGGATCGGAAAAGAAAGTACATGATTCTAAATGCAACTTGAATCATCATCTACTACAACTTGAAGCGATGAGGTCTACCACTTGTACATATACTCGTTTTTAATTGCCATTGCGCCTCTTCAAGTTCTCTACATAATTACTATACCAGTCCGTTTATCGATTGAGAATTATCAATTGTGAATTTCGACCTTTCTCTCAACATTTTCGAATATTCTTTCATAAAATATCCATACCTACTAGTCAAACCGAGAACGGAAGAGAACGAGATAGTAGGTATGCACGGAAGCATGGATGCACATGTGCCAGTGGCTGAGCTGACCCGTTATTCAAGAACTGGGTGGCTAGGAAGTACGATGAGACTTCAAAGTTATCAATTGATGGGAGAGAACTTGAAACATTTGAAGGTCAATTTAAACAATGTTGGAAGTAGTTGAGAGGTTCATAGACGGAGTGTTCACATTGGTGAGATGAGATGCTCTATATGCAGCACAATTTGGCGGAATATTGTATCGACCAAAAACGACACGCGGAGGGCTCCACGCTGGAGGTATAAAAACAACATACAATATCGTACAAAGGACCAGCTTGAAAAATAACATTCAATATACATCGCCGAATTCGAGGAAACACCCTGCTTCAACGGTCAGAACCAATGCACCCTCTCAACTGAAGACAGCAATTTCGTGGGAGATGAACGTACTGAGTATGCATTGCATGACCAAGAAGACCATACAGTAAATTAACATTTACCCCTGTCATGTCCCTGTATTCGGCGATTGACTTGTCGGATTTTGGTCGCCGGTTGTACTGGAGACGGTTTGCAATTTCAAATATTCCTCCTGTAACCTCTTCTGCAACTCGAATTCGGCTTGTCGTTCTTGTCGAATACGCTGCTTTTCCATATCTCGCTCGACGCCCTTGTGCATTGCCTATCGAAAGACCAAAAGTCAGTTATGCATCTCCAATCCAGGAATATCATGACCTACCGCGCGGTCCGCCTCTTGAGCCCAATGGACAAACCAGACAATGCCCGCTGTCCCCAGACCAGTGGCTGCCAGTGTGAGCTTCGAAGCACGAGACATTTTGCAAATTCACCCCGGAATTGACCTCTCGAGAAATGTATAACGGACAATTGCAGACAATGACAACCACCAGAGAATGCAGGATTATCGGTTTATCGCAGGAGTTGGCGGTGGAGCCCGGCAGTATACCCCCCACCGCCTTGGGGGGTCATGCGTGGCTGATCGAGCTTCGAAGCTCCGATTTCCCAACGGCGATCCCTTCTACCCTTACACTCCATCAAAAATAAAAGAGGGTTACAGGAGCAAACATGGTTGGTCTTTATCGCGCGCAGATTTTCCTAATATGCCTATTTGCTAATGGTGGTCGGAAATCAGTCGGCTCAGAACTCCGCGGGCATTCAGACCCTCCTCGATGTACGTTGTGAGCCGAGCTACGGCCTCGGATCGACCATGCTGATAACATATGCAGGCTGAGAGAGAGGCTCAGAAGATTGTGCAACAAGGTATGGGAGTCCGATTGTGAAATGGTGCGACTGAGATACTAATATATTCGATTCCGTCTAGCTCGGGAATGTACGAGACCCAGATACCCCACAGTCGACATGCGATGGCCACCCAACTGATTATTTTCGATAGACCGTACCAAGCGGATAAGGGAGGCCAAGGCCGAGGCCCAGAAGGAGATTGAGGAGTACCGCAACTCCAAGGAAGAGGAGTACAAGAAGTTCGAGGCTGAGGTGAGAGCAATTGCATTTCGTGGCTGGGCTACTGTCAACGAGTCATTCTCTAATCGTTACCCTTTGATAAATAGCACTCCAGTGGTTTCAAGAAGGCCGAGGAAGATGCCAGCAAGGAAGCCGAGGACAAGCTCAAGGAGATCCAAACCGCCGGCAAGCAGCACGGTGACACCGTCGTCAACAATCTGATTAAGTCGACCACCGATGTTAAGCCGCAGGCTCCCGAGAAGATTGCGAAGGCATAGGATGATGATTTTGAGCTGTTTTCTTTTCGTTTCTTTTCTGCGATGTCGCTAGTTGATGCGATTTCGGCTGTTCATCGATATCCAATGTTCGAGATATATAAGTTTCTTTACTGGGCTTACTGCGATCAAGACAACAACGCATGCATTTCCAAGGTTGGGCGTGTGAAGTAGTATTGAATTTCAAAGTTTTTGCAAAGGCACTATTGGCATCTATGCCCCGTCTAACAGGGGCCCGAGTATTGTCCATAGTAGCTTTCAGGGGAAGTTGATAGTTTAAATATTTTGGGTCCCTATGTTGAACTTGAACGAGTTATTTCATTACTTGTCAATCCTGAAGTTAAGCTCTCTGATTTTTACTATGTATGCAAAACCCACGATCGCGCTGCGAATAATATTTGATGACACTTGAGCTATCGAGCTGGCACATATAGTTGAAGTAAGATGGTTGGCTGATCACTCCGGCTTCGACACCTCAGGCACAACTCAATGTTTCTCCTGCGTCATTCCCTCGCAGATACGACCGTCGTGGTGCAGCAGACGATGGAATATGCAGTCGCATCAAAAATTCCTATCGCCTCGATAGCTGGCGTCTCTACTTTTCACATGATAAGGACTTCAGCGAGACGCACACTGCACACGTCGGCTGCCAAATACAAACCCATTCTTGACCCCCGTCTGGAAGACCATGGTCATCATGATGCGATTCATGATAAGTACTCCGTGATTCGTGAAAAGTACGGTATGTGCATATGTATTGATCATATCGCCCGTCAAGCCTCATTCCTGATTTGATATTAATTCGCGAGGCCAGATGCTCCCAAACATCCTATAGTGCTTGCACATGGGTTGCTTGGCTTTGATGAACTCCGACTGGCTGGACCCTACTTTCCTGGGGTCCAATATTGGCGCGGCATTAAAGAAGCATTATCCGCTCAGGGTATTGAAGTCATAACTGCCACGGTGCCTCCATCTGGATCTATTGAACAGCGCGCTGAGGAATTGGCCCAAGATATCGAACTGGGAGCGCGAGGGAAAGATGTGAATATTATTGCGTACGTGAGCCATCGGTTGCTATTTCATGGATCAAATCTAACGGACCGACTCTACTAAAACGCAGCCATAGCATGGTAAGGTTATCCCTGTCCTGCCAGAATCAAAATCATATACTAATCCAGCTAGGGGTGAGTTCTTCGCATTGCATTCTACATTCTCTACGCCACAACTGACGCGAACTAGTGGCCTCGACTCCCGATACATGATCAGTCGGTTGCGGCAAGAGAAATTTAAAGTACTCTCACTAACAACCATCGCCACTCCTCATCGAGGTTCGTCTATGCAATAACTGCTTACGCAGCAACTGCTGATATTGTGGTGAACTCCAGGTTCCGCCGTCGCCGACTATGTTTTCGACCAGATCGGAGGTCAGTAGTCTTTTGTCCACTTCAGATATTGTGGCTCACTCACGTCTGCTAGCCGATCGTCTACCGCAAATTTATTACACATTGAACAAGCTTAACGTCGAGACGGGGGCCTTTGCTCAGCTAACTAGGAAGTACATGGCGGAAACATTCAATCCACACACGCCCGACATGAAAGATGTTCGGTGAGTTTGCAGTGCTACTTGATCGCGCGTGTCCTGACTAACAGTAATAGATATTTTTCTTATGGTGCGGCAGTTGAACCTAGCATTTGGTCCGTTTTTCGCCTACCCCATAAGATCCTAGCCGAGGCAGAAGGGCCCAACGATGGTCTAGTGAGTGTGGCTAGTAGCCGGTGGGGAGGAGAAGAGGGGTACAAAGGTACATTGATGGGCGTCAGCCATTTGGACCTAATCAACTGGAGCAATCGATTTAAATGGCTGGTTGGAGAGGTCACTGGCCAGCGGCGTAATTTCAACGCTCTCGCTTTTTACCTAGATATTGCAGGTATGTGAGTTTCTTCAATGGAGGGATCTTGGTGGCTGATTTTCCTTTCTCAGATATGTTGGCCAAAGAGGGTCTTTGATATGGATTCCCACTGGCACTAGCAGAGATATCCGAACTTGAATCAATAATCAATCCCCCGAGTCGACTCGGAACGATCAATCCAGTCCAGGTGCTTTGGATGACCTCCACTCTGGGCGATCATTCAAGTTGAAGATTACTAGTACAGGCAATCATGCCACATCATATGTGCTCACACATTACATGTATCAGGGCCGCGGTAAGACCCAGTTCTGGGCGAGGCGTACTAGTGCAGCTGACAGCACTTCAAGGTCCTAATGCTGCGCTCCATCTGACCCAATTAAGGGATATTACGAGTATAGATGTATTCGGTACTTTTTTGGACCTATTCCCACTTCTAGAATCGATGATCCTTCGAATTTTCAAAGAATTCACGAGATATGCATGGTGTAGATCTATATGGGATATTTTTAATTTTCCCAAGCCACTCATGCACTCAGCAGCCAGTTCAATTTGGCCCAGGTGCCGGCTAACCCGGTTTTGTTATGGGCGAATAGTGGAAACTCGGGTGCCTGGTGGATATTACGCCCTACCCGAAATTAGTCAATGTCACCAACGGATGATCGGATAATCGGATCAAATTGTTGAGCTTCTTAGTTCCTAGAGGATATCAGTTCTTATGATACTACATTCAATTATCAAATTGAATTTCAATGAGGAGTGGGGTTTTCATTCGGGTTAATATTCGGCAGATCATTATCTAGCTCCGATCATTCCATACTTTTTGATATCGGGAATATAGGGATAGAACCAAGATTCAATGTGGCTGAGTAGGGAGATAGCTCTGGAATGAGGCGCAGTCATGCATATTCTCCTTTTTTCTATTTTCCATGACAGCATCATCAAGAACTATATCTAAGAAAACCCGGGGGAGCTTGAATATATTTATAAGTGAAGGTGCCAGTGCGCATGGAGTATACTTAAGAGAGTCAAATTGATCGGCAAGTCAGCCCAGACGTCATTTCCGTTCCCCTCGAATTTCAATCCGCGATCCTTCCGCCCAAAAAACACAGCCCAAGATTTCTCTCTTCTAACCACCTGAGATAGCCCACCAGCAAAAAAAGCTGCTACCACCGCACCTCCATCGAAATATCAGACCATCTTTCCGATACCTCTAGAGTCACAGGAAGAGGTCGCCCCGTTACGGCCCGGGCGCTTGTCGCCATGTCCGCCTCCGCGATGATCGTGCTCGACAGCCCGCCTTCCCACTATACAAATCTCGATTCTTTGAGCGGCCGTGTTGTTCTGAGTTTACCAACCGAAGCGGCCATTGCTGGGATACAAGTCAAGTTGGAGGGGGAGAGTCACTCAAGACTGTCGGGGCCTCGAAATCCACAAAATGTCCATTCCGATAAGAAACGAACAGAGCTGGAGGTCCACAAGGTACGATACAATTCGCGCTGTGCCTTATGCTCTTGCTCCTCCTTTTTTTTCTAACATTGTATCTTATGATTCCAGATTCTCTACAAAGTTGCGACAGTCTTCCCAACCCCAGCCGTGGTGCAAACTGGACCTGCTGCGACCTCCTACACCTTCGCCGCGGGCACATATGAATACCCCTTCCAATTCAAGGTCAGCCTCCCTTTGAAGAAATCGCTGAAAGCAATCCCCAATCACCTTAGTCTTACCATTCTATAGTTCCCTTTCAACAACGCGTGCAGTACGCACAATAGCATGCTTACCAACCTCAATTTCTCTGGCCTTCGGGTTGAAATGGCTCGCGACCCCAACCGACATGTCAAAAGGACTCTCCCGCCATCTCTGACTGGATTTCCAGGCAGGGCCACCATCAAGTATTTTGTCAAGGCTACTGTCATTAGGCCACAGTTCTATAAAGAAAATATCCGAGCTGTGTGTATACTTCCCCAATATGACTACGTTCGCCTTTAGCTAACGATCCTCAGGTTGTGCCGTTGATGTTTCTTCCAATTGAACCTCCGAGAACAGGGAACCCCAATGAAGAAACTTATGCAAGAAGACAGCAACATTTTCCCAAGGCCCAATCCGCAAAATCGAAAAAGAGTCTCTTCTCTCGAGCCCCAGCTCAAGATGGATCTGTCGAACCTCCACATGTCTCCGTAGATGCTCGACTGCCGCATCCTTCCATTCTCACATGCAACGAACCAGTTCCACTCAAGCTGATCATCAAGAAGCTAAACAACGCACCCGATACTGTCTATCTTCAAACTTTGCAGATTGAACTAATCTCCTTTACTAAAATTCTCGCTCATGATCTTGCGTCCGAGGAGAAAAACGTATGGGTTATCCTCAGTCGAAGCAACATGGGCATACCGTTAGGCCGGCAGGGCGATGCGACAGGAACTGACTGGCCTATCGACCCGAGGCTGTGGAACAGTTTGCCTCTTCCCAATTCGGTGGCACCCTCTTTTGAAACATGCAACATTGAACGGAGGTATGTGCTGGAGGTACGTGTAGGGCTGACTCACGGTACGACAGGATATATGAAGGTGCGTTCCTAGCTTGTTCTCTACACCATTATCACAATCTGGTTCCTATGTGTACTAATTGGTTTATGTTAATATAGCCGGGTTACGTTGCTATTCCATTGCGACTAGACGTCAAGATTTATTCTGGAATTGCTCCTCCCCAGGCTCTTCTGGATGCCATGGCGGCCGCATCTTTGAAGCCAAGGCCTGCTAAACTTACGCCTCGACCCACCTGGCCCATGGATAACCATTCCGATAACCCACCTCCAATGCCACCCCGACCCCCCGAAGCTATCTCTGTGCCAGTGGACGAGGCCTATGATGATGCACCGCCAAGCTACGAGGACGCAATGGCGGATAACCTCAGTCCTGTAGATGGACCACGCCGCGAGTATCACCCACCAGACGCCTCTTCCTCCCGGAGTACAGTGAACCCTGGAACTGATGCCAAATCCTCAGTCGCAACTGGCCGGATACGTGAAGGGGAAGCCGTCCCCAACCCGGAAGACCAGCTCACTGTCAGCTCTACCGAGCATTACCAAGGCCGTTCATCCTCCGAATCTTTCGATATGCTACCCACCACCCCTCCCGAATCCATATCTGGTTCTCCACCTGGCTCCCCCGTGAGACGATCCCAAAGTATCATGAAGGTTCACCGGAACCCTGTGGACGATGAAAGCCCGCCACAGTACCAGCCAGTAGCCGATGGCCAGCTCCAAGCTCCAAGTAATTCCATCCAACACCGACCCTCACTGAATAATCTGCGTCCCATGAACCTAGGAGTTCCATCCCGGAAGCCGGTCCCTGGCAATCCACAAAGACGACCTACAACTTGACCTAGCGTGTGAGGGATATTTCTTCACAAGTTTTTGAACCCCCCTTCGTACACATTCTGCACTGATACCCCTCCGTGGCAATGATTCTTCCCAAACTGTTAATCGTCTGAAACGTTTTCTGTCTATTGCATTTTTGCGGAGTCACGTCAACACATGCACTTTTCAGTGTCAGCTGCCTACTTAATACCATTTCAGTGCCGTATCGAGGATATGCTAGATATGATTCAATTCCAGTATCCTCATATTTAGATGGTTGGCCACGAACCCCAGCCAGCAGCCTATAATTTAATCTAACTCTATCCCAGTCACAGTAACAGTACTTTTTAGATCTTAAAATACATCAGTCTTTCGTATACACCCAACGGAATACACCTTGGGTCCAATGCCGCGACAAACCCCATAATCTTGCGCCCAACTATTTCAAATGTTGTTTGCTGTTTTTTTCTTTTTCTGGCAAAAACAAAAAGGGTCCAGAAGCAATCACCCTCATTGGCTGCCGGGGGACTCGGCTCGCTGATCCCTCAAGCCAGCGTTTCGAGTGCATGTATGCTCCTGAAAACCGCATGATCAATCACAAATGCTAAACTTTTCTCAGTTTAGATCCCGCACGGGTCTCCTCTCCAGCCATTCATCGAATGCCGATCCCTGAGTCTTGCATGGAGCCGCATGATATCGACTCGACCAGTTCATAATATGGGAGTGCCCGGTTTGGCCCCGGCATTGCAGAAGAGGGGATTCAGCCTCATGGTTCGTGTAATGGATTCCGCCTTCCCACCTTTGCCTTGTGTGTTGCTATCTCATGGCTTTCCACTCGTTACCATTCATTCGGGATTCTTTATGGTGAGCGGCCTAAGACTCAAATTTTGATATAGGTATTTATGTCCTAGCTGGGATTGTTTCTCCACCCATCTATGTACAGGCTCATGATGGCCGCTGGCCTCCCCTATTTTGCATTGCCAGGCGGCTCACGCGACTGTTGACAGTTCTTACTGGAAGTGCACCTTTCTGCATCCTCGACCGGCTCTGCTCAATTGAATCATCTCTTTTTGCCCTACTCGGATACCATGGCGAACTGCGTTACCTATGACTATGAAGTATACTGTGACACAACTTCTGGGACCGCAATTTCTGATCCAACGACCACTTCCGATGACACTGAACCGACATCTGTAACAGGAGGAACTCCAACGCTTTCTGGTACCCCAACCTATTCCAGTGGTGATTTATATCCAATTGATCCTACGTCGGCGACTCCAAGCGATTCCGAAACCCCGACGACGTCCTCATCCTACATTCCACCATTCTCCAGCATTACCTACAGCACGATAACTCCTACCGCATCAACATCACCCACTGGTTCGCCCACAAGCACACCAAAAGCGCAAGCAAGCGGATCAAGTCTCTCCGCTGGAGCAGCTGCAGGAGTTGGAATCGGGGCCACGTTAGCAGTGGTACTCCTAATCCTTGCCGGCTGGATGATTATTCGACGACGACGCAGAATGGGCAGGAGCCCATCTACCCGGAGGAGATCAAGCTGCCCTGCTATTTCTCTACGCTCAATAGGCCCGAAGTTTCGATCGTCTAAGAAGCGGGCTGTGGAACTAGATGCTGGAGAGCCCAGGCACGGGCTATCTGTGGAACGGCGGCCTGGCAATCACAAGGATGGATACCCTCTGATCGAGCTGGAGTAAAAGTTGGGTATTGGATGATACGATAGATATGTTCAAGCTTTTGTTTCATATAGTAGTTGCGACACTAAAAACTTTTGGACCCGGAACACATGTAAACACCTAGCCATTGACCTTGGAGTTTTGAACGTGATCTTGTAATGTAGATAGCTGCTGCTTGGGACTGGACTCTCTTCATCGTCGATAATCGTTGGCGTCTCTGGGTTTTTTTAAACAAAACTAGGAGCGTTTGAAGTAGTTCCATTTTTATCCACATCCTATAGATCTTTGATGGGTCAACGCATACCGACAGATCGGATAGAGTTCCCAAAGCCTCGGGCCGTCGATCACTTAGTGCCTGAGGTGTCACATCCTAATCAGGCTAGCGCATCTCCAGGTTCTGGAGCTCTGCACGAGGGTGCCTGACCGACAACCTGTGAACTGTCTTTAATTTAGTGCGGTCCGAATGGCAATCCGTGTCGCGCGCTATCCGAGTCAGTAGGGCAAACATTCGTCATCGTTGCCTGCGACTCTTCTTCTTCCTCTAATCATCCTACGCGCTTTTCTTCAACCCGCGCGAAATTTTGACGCGCAAATCAATTTTACTCGCAGCATCGCTTTTCATCTCCCTACTCTCAAACCCCTCTCTACCTACTCTCGATGATCTAGTCTACTGATTCGCACCATGCGTCTTCACTTGATAATCGTGCGGCATGGTTTGCCTGCCACGCGTATCCTGTGGACGACCACCGCTTCGACATATGGATCCCACGTCCCAGCTCCGGCTTCTGCGATCGCCTCATCACGTACTCCCAACATCGCGTTTTCCAATGGCGGCTATACAATTGCCCAACTACTCGAGGATGTGAACGAGGTTGTCCCTCTTGAAACGGAACCCAGTGTTTTCGACCCTGAATTCAGCAGCCGCTGGGGCCTGGAAGATTATGTGGTGGAGGTGGGTGGATCCGAATGTCTTCACTTCATGGAACTCGAGGGAATCCTCAGAGATGGCGATGAAGTTGTGTAAGTAATACCTTTGAACCTCTCCAGTCGAGATGACAAGCTAACCTTGCCCCGCAGTATTCGAGCTTTACAAATCGCAGATATGAGGGCAAGACGCCTTTGCGGCCGTCACCAGATCACCGCCGATGGTAAACACCTTATCGATGGAGTTCCATTCGGACTACCCTTCAAGCAACGAAACACCTCAAACAGACCTGCGATTGCGATTCCGCCGAGAAAGAAAAGACGGACCATGCTCTCGAGCTGGGACCAAGACCCCGGCTACACATTTGACGACCAAAATGGCGATGAAGACGGTGATGGAGATTGGTTACCAGCTGGCGAGACCGGGCTTGGCAAGGAGCTGTCAATTCTGCCTGCAGAGCACGATATGTCCTTGGGAACTGTCATCAGACATCCCGTCGACCACTCCGCTGATGAGGATAGCGAAGACGCAGATGGGTATGAAATCGCGGAAGATGAGCTGGAAAGTGAGCTCAAGGCCCTGAAGGAGGATTTTGAAGAGGTTACCTCTCACCACATGGATATCCAAAGTCAGGTCGAACAGATTCCAGAGCCTTCCAGCAGACGCCCTACTTCGGCGGGTAACAGACCAGGCTCATCGGGCAGCCTTCACAGAGGATCTGTCGTTGGGGCCTCATCTTTATCCAGTAAACGCTCTCGTGGTGACGACTCATCCCCGCGGGTCTCTAAGGCCGTGAGGTTCAACAGGGGAGAGGATCTTCCAGAACAGCCGCGGCCCATCCAAGGCGCTAAATCTCAACCTGGAGATATATCCTTGGACATGCCCGACGCTGATTCGGCCTCAGACTCGGATTTCGACTCTGCGGAGGACTCCGATGTGTCTAGCAGTGAAGGTAGCGAATTGAGTGAAGCGGAATCTTCATCGTCGTCCGAAGAGGGTGACTCATCTTCAGATGAGAGCTCAGACTCAGAAGACTCCTCCTCATCTGACAACTCTAGCTCCGAGGAAGACTCTTCCTCCGACGAAGCTCCAACTCCAAAAAAACCACGCCACTCGATGGCTCCCCCCGGACAGGGCTCGGTTCGTACGAAGAAGAGTAACAACCGGTTCAAGCTTCGCCGCCGTTTGTCAAAATTGAAAGAACTTGGTGTGCTTCCTGACGATGCAGACTTTGCAGCCCTCCGTTCTTGGGAAGAGAAGAACGGAGGGTTTCATTTCATCGATGACTCCAGCATAATGACCACCCCTATTAGCAAGTCGGAAAAGAAGGAACAAGAACAACGGGACTTTGAAGCGAGACGACAAAAGCTATTGGACGATCTTGCCAGAGGAGGTGTCGATGTCGAGGAAGCGTCTGAAAAGGAAAACGTTCCACCACGCCCCCCTACCGTCTCTGAACCTGCCCCCAAACCTGCGGCTCCCGAAGAGTCTACAAATGAAAACCCAGAAGCAGAGCGCCCCAACCGACGTGCCCTGGATATCGCAAGCACCCGTCGACTTCTCTTCGGATCTCTTGGAGTTCGAACCCCGAAAACAAAGGCCGACGAAGAGGCAACGCGCAAGAAGCTTGCTGCCCAATTCAAAACCCATACCAAGAGACCAAAGGAAGAAGAAGCACCCGTCAAAGAGGATGACGCTCAAGCTGACCCGAACTGGCAGAAGAAGCTCATTATCAAGGCCACGGAATGTATTTTCCCTGATATCAAGCTGACTGCACCCCCCTACCCCTTCGTAAACCGTTGGGACAGTGAGGCAGATGCGATAATCCGCGAGCGACTGGGTTGGAACAAGAAGCGGAAGCGGAAGCAGCGAATCCAGGTCTATGAGAATGATTATGAGGAGTACCAAGATGAAGCATACGGAGAATGGGATGATACGCAGCTCAATTACGACGAGCAGAATTATGACCAGGAACATTACGATCAGGAAGCAGAACAAGTCGCTGTCGTCGATGACCTTCCTGCCCTCCCCGAAGACCCGAACTCACTTCCAGATCTACTTGAAGCTGAAGTGAAGCCTGGAGCCATTATTGCCTTCAGACAACTAGACATGTCCAAAGATACGAATTGGCAGCCGCTGATGTCTGAGTTCAGAGTGGCTGAGGTGCGCGAAGTTGACGATGGTACCATCCACGTTGAACTGGCAGTGCGGGATCGGAAGGTCAAGCGGGAAGATCCAGACCCAGACAATGATGAACCGCGCGAGTATGCCGGCTTCGAAATGCCCGGATTTGACGACGACGAAGAGGACGATGGTCTTCGGGAATTGGTCTTTGCAGAGCTTAGTGACCCCAAGCTTCTCACACCGGCGCCGCCGCAGGACAACGAGTTGCAGAACAAAGAGAAGGAGAATGACGAGAACGTGGTTCAGGAAGACAGCATGTCAGTGGATTGATCCTGGTTTCTGGTTCCAATGCTCACTTTCTTCAAGTGTCTCCGTAATCGAGGATTCGATGCCAAACGCTCAATTGGCCCCTCCGACAGATATGGACCTCGACGAAACGACCTTCGTGACTCTAGTTACTGCGAACGAATCCCCCGACCGAACCTCCGACATTACCTCCATCAGAGTCTCTGGCCGCAGTGTTCCTACCATCCAAGGCCTGGATGCGGATGATGAGCAGAGTGACAGTCTCATGGTCCCCTCTCCTTCCTTCTCCGGGTTCCATTCAGCGCAGTCCTCTCCCGGAAATCGGCTGTTTAACAATGTCGGCGAGGAGAGCAATATTCTCGATGGCCACACGCTGATAGAGGAGAACCATACCACACTTGCTGATATCTCCAACCAAGATATCACGTTTCTCTCCGCCAACGAGCAGTCTGCTTCCAATACTCATACCCAAAGCCAAGAGCAGCATGATCGGCAAGTAGTCGAGGAACTTCAGGTCCCTGCTGGAGCTAATGGATCTGGCAATGATTCCCTGCTGTCTATTGTGCATGCTGAGGCTGATGCCAATTCCTTTGCTTCAAAAACCTCACCTGCTCGGAGCCTTGTCGAAGAAAGCCCTGATGTCCGACGGGACTACGCGGGCGAAGCATCAGACGACTGGGAAGAAATCGCCGAAGCCCTCGGAAATAGCTCGTCTCCCCACGACAATACCGACCAGGACAAGGACAAGTCAATGAATAACACAGACGACGAAGACAAAGATAGTCTGCTTCACAGCAACCAAAGCCTCGATCTCTCGCCGCATCCATCCCCTCCCCCCTCCAGCTCCCTTTCATCGCGAAAGCCCCCTCCGAGCGCTCAACGCGATTCATCCCAACCAACCCCGAAGGCCAAGAAATCAAAGGTCTCGTCGAAACGAAAGACAGATCCAACTGCAAGTCCAAATGCAACATCCACCCGCTCAAAGCCTAGCGGTCGCGCCACAGACTCCCAAATCCCTCTACCCCGCGCGCTAGATTTCATCGATCTCACGCAAAGCTCAGCACCCAACACACCTGGCGTGCACTCGCCAACCGCGGACGACGATTCTCAGCCACCCATCAAATCGAGCCAGTCATCGGCGTCTAAAGTACAACGTATGACTGAAGTGAGTATTACTCCCAAGAGTCAGAAAAAGAGCAAGAGACGGTCATCGCGTAAGCTTTAGGCTTGCGCTAACCTACTCTCTCGGCGGATTGAGCTCTAGTCGTTTTACATTTCACTCTTTCTAGCACATCTTTTATCTACGAGATATCCATCATTGTATTCAGTTATGGATTAGCTATGAACTGGTTCATGGTACAGAAAAATCCACAATTTCCTTTTTTTTTACCTGCTCCACTTTAAGCAGGTACTTCAGATGCCTTCTCGGGAATATCAGGACTTAACATCAGATACATTATGGGATGAACATAGCGTGAAGATGTGCTTGGTCTCTTTGAAACTCATCAATGTCACGGCCTTGAAATTTCATCCATGCTGATTCTCATATTGTACGTAAATGTAGAAACTTCTTAAGAATTTTCTGGAACGATAGGACTTTGAAGCTAAGCTTGACAATATACGCTACTGCCCAGGTGCCTGGGATACCTGCGAGTCTGCGAGTCTGCGGCTGTCTGTCAGACTTAGCCTCTACTATGGCCGATGAGCTAGACTAAATTGGGTTAGCGTAACCGAGGCCCTTCCTTTGATTGGCTCTCGCGATATTAACCATAAGCCTGGTCTGACATCCTCTTGAGCTATAATGAAGCCTAATTGAGCTAAATTATAATTAGCTTGGACTGTAAAAAATAAGATTTTAGCTCTCTTTAAAAAGCCTAAGCCATAGCTAATTGAGGCTGGTGGATACGAAGTCACCAGTTACCGACTTGACTTCATTTTCATAGTGGGTCAGCCTTTTGGGGGCCGAGGAGTAGACGAGGAGTCAAAGGGTTCGGCACTTGTAGAAGCAGACTCAGGAGCTAAGATGCGGTTCTAGTATAAATAGGAGCAATCATGGTTTGAAATTTATTTGCATCTTACTGTATAATAACTCTCTTGCCATTCACAATGTTGACTAAACCCACTCTTCTCGGAGCTTTGTCGCTGCTCCTATCGACATGCCTAGCCGCGCCTCACCAAGGACCACCAAAATACATTGATTTGGAGCATCGTCCAGCACATAATAAACTCAAGTACGGAATAGAGACCATCAATGAGTCTGACGTACGTTTCTCCACTTTTGAGATACATTGCAAATACTTACTGATATACCTAGCGCTTTTGGTTTGGCAATTTCGATATTGGCGACTCGAAAAACCTCACGCTTCTTATTGATACCGGCTCAAGTGATGTGATCATAAATCCGGGGATCTATAAGCCTGGGGCTCGATCTGCCAATATTCACAAGAATTTTACAATCTCATATGGAACCACAGAGAGCGATGGATCGGGAACTGGAACAGTATGTCCCTCTACCTGCAATGCACCGCATGTGTCATCCAAGCTGGAAAATATCAGGAAGTGACACTTATGAGCCACTAACTAATCTCTTCTTTTACTTTCTTTCAGGTCACCGGCAAACTGTACAACGACACCGTCCAATTCGGCTCTATGAGAGCATACCAAACAGTAGGCTCTGCCACACCTGCTGCTGACGGCAGCAGTATAATCCCCGCACAAGGAATTATTGGATTCGCAGGGCTGGAAGTCTCATCGTTTCATGGTGCTCTACCTTTCTTTCACTCGTTATGTGCCCAAGGCCAAGTCAACGCCTGTCGTTTCGGTATCTCGTTGGGATATAACGGAAAGGGAACCCAGATTCTAGGAGCGTTAGATGAGACCCTGTTCCATGGAAAACTCACTACAACATCCATTATCCAAGAATGGGCACTCTGGGCGGATATCGCTCTTGATGGACACATTGTGAAGAGGGATGCTCTCGTAGAGCTGGATACTGGAACTGCTACTATCATTGCGTGAGTATTGTGTCCTGCAAGTGCATTTAATATGGTATGACTAGGTACTAACTCGCTTCAGACCCACCGACGATGTCATTGCCATATTCAAAGCTGCGTCTATTCAGTACGAGGTCCAAGAGTCTACTTCATCTGGGAGATCAGTGACTGGATACTTTCCTTGTGACCGGCCTCCGCAACTCGGACTGTCTATTCCGTCTCGCAGTAATGCTACTGCTGCCGCGAAGCAGAACTCTCGTCTTGTCAGCCATAAAAGCTCCATCTTCAACATTCAGCCTGAGCAATGGATTGCGGCGGATAATGGAAATAATAACTGCACTGCCATTTTATCGGGAACTGATGCTTTGCCGCTGCCCAATCTTTGGGTTGTTGGTCAACGTAAGTTGTCAAATTCTTTTCTTTACTGCATGCGAATGTGAATAGGACTATTCTAACCAACTTGAATCTTACAGCGTTCTTTCACGGCATATATGTTGATCACAACATTGAAGATGGGACTCTGGGATTTGCACCGTCTACTACTAAGTGTTGACTGGGGAACTCTTGAGTTATAACGGCAGTTATGGCCTACAATACGGCCCCTGTATCCATATATTTGTACATGTAGGGAACAAATAAGTTTCAACTTTGATAAGTTCAATTTGAGTAGAAGGAAGCTAGTTGCGAGTCAACAATTTAGAGGAAATATTACATCGTATGACTTTCCCTTCTAGGAATCCGAGTCACTCTCAGAGTCATCGTTCATATTCTTCTTCCCGCTTGGGCGGTCGTTTGGGTGATTCTGTTGAAATGGAGACGGCGAGTCTTGGAAACCGATATCCCGACGTGACTGTGCGCTACCGCCATGATTGGGATTGGACCTTCTCCGTAAATCCTGCTGAGGTGTCTCGAGATCTCGTTCTTGGTTTCCACGTCCTTGTTGTCCGCCATACACGCTTCCCGTAGGAGTCCAGTTCCGATCTTCCATCTGGTTATGATTGTATCGCCCTGGCGGGCTTTCCCTCCGGCCTCCCTGGCTACGGTAAGGATCAGGGGCATGCAATCGCTCTCGACTCTCCTGGGCTTGGGTGTAATTGTAAGTTGCCGATGAAAATCGCTCAGGTGGTTCAAGTTCAGACAATGACTGGATGAAGTCCGCACGTTGGCCTCGTTGATACATTATATCCGATGCAATTCGGCCTTTGGCTTCAGCAAGGTATTGCTCAAAGCCCAAGCTCACTTTCGCCACGATATCGAAGTGCCGAGGGTTGATGTCAAAGGATTTATCATCGAGATCTGAATCGTATGGGGCTCCAATGCGACGATCGGGATGATTCTTCTCAAAATGCGCCAGCGCAGAAGCAATAAGGAAGGCGTTTCGGATTTGACGTCCATTCCATCGTCCCTTCCCTTCCTCATTGGCCCGGAAATGCTTCTTTGCATATCTTTTAATTCCCCGTTGGTTGATGGTTAGCGGCGGCTCCGGGGGCTCCGACGGCTCCTTGCGCTCGTTGCTCAGTCTGGCACGTTCTTCTTCAATGGCTGCCAGACGCTCCAGGTTCACTCTCCAGATAGAAATCGTGTCTTTTTCGTTCAGATGGGGGTAGTAGAGAGTGATGTGGATACGCGATTTGAACGCTTCATCGATTCCACCGGGAAGATTGGTGGTCAGGAACAAAACACCATCAAAATACTCCAATTCGCGAAGGAACACCGAGACTAAAGCATTGCGCTCCACGGCTGTCGGTGTTCTCTCTGACAGAAAGACGTCGGCTTCATCCATGAGCAAGATACAGTCCCATTTTTTCCCTAGTCGAAATATCTCTTTCAATTTCACTTCGACAACATCGGCTTCTGTTCCCAGATTGCCACAGGTGACTGGCAAAAGGGGCTTGTGCCAGGAATGCGCAATTTCCTCGGCCGTTGAAGTTTTTCCTACCCCAGGGACACCATACAAGAGGACAACAAGACCTCGACCTTTGTTCGCGATAAATTCCTGGTCGATATCGTAACCTCCGTGTTTCTCACGTAGATTCTTCTTTTGGAAATGAGAACCGATAAGTCCGTCAAGCATAAGTCGGTGGTGTTCGTCAATAATGAGCTTCGACTTGGACGCCTCATTAGTCTTGATCGGCTTCATATTTCTGATGTCGAGTGCCAGAAATTTTCGTTTCTGCAATACATATCCAAAAACTCGGTGAGGGAGCAATTCGAAGTCTTGTTCTTGCAGCTTATATTCCGTGTCATCGTCTTTGAGCTTGTGAGAGAAAAGTGAATCGATCTCGGAGCAATATGCTATCTTTTGCATTCGCGAATATTCATTCGCCCAGATAGTCTCATACCTCGAAGGATGCACGCCCTTGTCATTGTATATCTGTTCAATCGATTGCCAGTCCCAAACACCGTAAGACCGAGGCCCTCGAATTTTTGGCGCGTATTCGGGAAAATCCCAATATAGAGAGTGGTTCGAGTGCGTGCTAGCCGCCTCGGCAAAGTCTACAACGACATCGCCAGTGACATACTGCAGCTGCTGTGGATTATCCCCATCAAGCTCAACCCCCCAGCCTTGATGAGTGACAACTCCTTGCTTGTACTCGGCGAAATCCTTTCCCCAGGCTCGCGCTTCTGCTTGAATTTTCTCAGCATTCTCGTGGTATCTGAGTGGAAATACTTCCAAGTTTGTGATCTCCTCTTCTCCATCAAAGGGTGAAATAGAAAACTTTTCCTTTCTGCCGACATATTTGACCCCATCATATTCAATGGCATATGCCTTGAGATCAAGGTCGGAACTTTCACTATCCCAATTTCTCTTGATGCAATATATCCGCCACAAGCGTTGATCGCTCCGATCAATCAACGCACCTGAGGTGGGCCGAATCCCCTTGTCTGCACCTGGATCAAAAATAGTATCACCCAGCTTGAAGATGGATGATAGGGATTCGAACCGAATCTTTGTGCCAGTTTTCGGTGGGACAGAGAGAACCTCATCTTCGAGAAAGCGAACAAACACCCCCATCAGAGAAACAAGCTCAGCCGGATCCATGCTCGAGGGCTTAGTTTCTGCAGTGGCATCTGATTTATCATCTGTTTCGGCACCAGTGATGTTGCATGTGGGCTGATCCGATTGAGTTGCCAACGCATTTTTCATTTCCTGTAGCCGCGCTTTGAGTTTGTCATAGGAATGAACCAAAGGATGAAAAGGTTGTATGAAAGTTACACTGTCAACGAAGAATTCCTCTGATGCGCCTAGGACTTTCATCACCTCCGCAACCAAAGGCACAGCATTAATTCGAATCCGGGCCATCCATGCATCTGGGTTGTATGCATTCTTCTCCAGCATGTCCCGTATTCTCTTCTCACGCTCCTGAGTTGGCCTTTCACGAAACCAAGATGCATCCTCCTCGTCTGCTGCTTTCATCGTAGTGTTTATCATGAGTGCTTCCACCGCCGAAATCTCGGTCTGGAAGGGAAATCGATTCATGAAATTGATGTAGTTCAGCTTGCGCGTAGTTGGAAGGATGGTCCGGGCTGGTTTCTCCTCCTGATCTTCCTTCTGGTCCTCAACATCGCTTCCTTGATCGTCTTGTTCATTCTTTACAGAATGTGCGGATTCTAAGGTATCTCTCGAGGATTCACTCAAACCCGCTTCACTGGGGGCTTCGGTATTTTTCCGGAAAAGTTCCTCGAACTTCCTTTCGAGCTCGGCTAGTCGCTCCTCAAGTTTATTGACATATTCTGTCTGGCCTTCACTTGCCTTGAGGAGAAGATGTGTTTGGTTCGAATTCGTCTCATCGGAGAGGGTGTGCACCGCACTATCCTGATGAAGGGGATCGTTGATGTCCATTGGAGCTGATTGAAGCGTCTTGTGGAATGAAAAGGACAGAATACAGTTGTGGGCCTTGAAATCTCAACTATTATAAGAGAAATAGGTTCTTTCAGCAGATGGACATTTTCACATCCTGGTCATGCACACGGCCCCTTTCGTAATAGAATAATGAGAAGAAAACCGCCGGCTTGAAACCGATAGCCCCGCGAAGTCTGCGCTGTTCATTGACCTTCTGGATTCCATTGGACGTGGTCGGCCCAATGAGCCTCTCAGCACCTACAGTGTATGCGGCTTTGCAGAGAAATCAGCACTAACACCAGGTTGCAGACGGGAAACCCCGAGGAACTGTCATTCTTGAAATGTGTGCCATGTTCGGATGGCTGATCGGTTTTTTGGATCCCATTGGTGCGTGTTCACCTCAACGAATCATCGGTGCTGTGGTGTATGCAGTCTCGCGGCGTAATCAGCACTAGCACCAGACAGCAGACGAAGCAAACCGAAAAGCCATCAAATCCGAAATGCATGCCTACGTGGCATGGACTATTTCCAAATTTCAACATGCTTGCAGTTCGCGACGGCTGGCTGAGTCGGTTTCCACCAAGACGGCTGTCGATGGCAGACTGCAGCCTGTCGTAAAATGGCTGCATAATGGACTTGATAGCGGCTCTCATGGGAAATCTAGAACCTGAAGGATTTAGTTCCTTTTTTTTGACAGGCGGGGAGAGATGCATGGAGGGGTAAGAATTGACAACTATAGCTGCGTGTCAGGTACCTTTTTCTCCCTCTCTTTGGGCCGGGAAGGTGGAAGATGGTCCAAATGTTGATTGGTGAGGCTGGGCGACACAAGGAACGAGTCAGCCTAAAGATGGAAATGAGACCTCGGATAAAAACCACGCACCAAATGTTTAGGAGTACACACCATATCCTTACTGCTAGTCTTTCAATCCTCGTATGTCCAGTCCTTACCTGGCATGTCTTCCGTATCGTTCTTTATTTTTCTTCCGGTAAAAATCCCACATCCTGATCTCGACCATTCTTGTCTATTCCTTTCTTTTTTGGGATCAAACTACTTCGAAGCACGATGCATTGGCACAGGAAGCAGCAAGAGCATAATAGGAAAGCAGCCAATTTCATATTGGAAAATGCAAGAGATTTCCACGACGGTTTTGGCACAAAAGCGGCTGTATTGAATGAGGATGAGGACAATATCGAGGAACTTCCAGCTTCTGCGTAAGACCCCTACTCTATATTGACACTGGTGTTGCAATAAACAGGCCATGATCTAACCTCTACATTGTGACATAGTGATCTGAAACAGTCCCTAGAGGCATATAACGAGTCTGTTGAGGCAAAGTTCAAGTTTGATATACACTTGTGTACACTCGAAGATGTTGTCGTCGAGCTGAACCATGCCCGCGGACAGTACGATGATGAGGCTAATGGGCTATCTGGGATGGTACATAAGGGCCTCCGCAAAATGGGAGACTACGCCGACCAGATTGATCCATGGCTAGACTTAATCCCATCAGATCATGGGCTGTGTTTCTTAAGCGCAGGATTGAAGATAATCTTTGGGGTAAGCCCCTATTTCCCTTGGTATCTCGCGGCTTTCTATTTCTCTATGACAGTCGCTGATGAAACATGGCTTAGATCGCGAAGCAAAATTCGGCAAACCGCGACAAGATTCTCGGGGCATTTGATAATATCCCCAATTTGATCATGTCTGCAAAGCGTCGACAGAATCAATGGGCTTCAGCCAAATATTTACGCTTGGCCGCCATCGACTTATATGATGCTCTTGCTCGAGCGATGGCTCAACTCATATTTCTTTTGAATGGAAGCATGAGCCACAAACCGCGCTGGAGCGAGAGGGCGTTGAAAATTATCAGAAGGGTGACCGCATCACCCGATACAGGTCGTTCAATAGATTCCCTTCTGAGCAACGTACAAAACCAAGCCGGAGTCTTCGACCAGTTCCTCGAGCATGTACGCGATCAACGACATATCGATAATGCGGCCGGAATTGCGGCTAATGGAACCGGTATTGCAGACAACGGGAGATTGTTGAAAAATATGGCCGAAAAGGAAGACGTTAGGTATGCTGCTATAATGAAAAGGTTAGATGAGATCCCATCAGGTCCATCAGGTCCATCACTGGGTCTATCAGGTCCAGAGATGATGAACTTGGCATACCATATAGTGAAATATTTGGGACGACCGCAAGATGCTCTAGCATTCGATGACTTAGAGCCGCAACCGCGCAATCCTGAGCCTCTGTTGGATGAGCTTGAGCTACATGACATCCTTCGGGTCAGCCCACAGCACCCGGTCAATGATATCGAGCTTATTCTCAAAGAAGTCAATCAATTTAGTCCTTCGGCTCAAGCCCAGGCACAGCAGCTTCTCACATCTTCAGTCTTTGCCTCTTGGATGGCCTCAACGCAGCCCGCAAGTCTTCTCGTCCATGGGAACTTTGCTGAGTCTGGCGCTGGTCGTATCACTCCACTCTCCATGTTGTGCGCCATGCTTGTCCTACAACTTCGCCGCAACGGCAGTGCAGATAGCAAGTCAACCATAGCATTGCACTACTTTTGTGGCCTTCACGGGTCTCTTTATAACCGATTAGACTCTCTTGCCGGTCCCAATGGACTCATACGCTCGATTCTTGCCCAGCTTCTGCAGACGGGTCGACATTTCAATCTCGATTTCATCAATACAAATGACTTCGTCCAGCAGCTAGAGGCACACAACACTCAAAAGCTTTGCTCCACTTTCTTTGAGCTTGTGGAGCAGCTTCCACGCAAGTATACTATTATATGTATACTAGACGGACTCAGTGAGTTTACCTCGCAGAAGTTCCAGGATGGGCTGGTGGATGTGATTCACATTTTCAACCGCTTGGTTACGCATCGAACCCTTCGCTGCAAGTTCAAACTCCTTTGCACGACTCCGTTCGCTCGCGACAGGTTACTCGATCAACATTTAAGCGTGGATCATCCTCTTCAGCTACAACATGCGATAGAAGACGCTTACGAGCCGGCGTTCACGGGTAGGGCACTTCCACACCTGATGTCGCAGAATAGTCGGTCCGACTATTACCGCATGCGAATGCAAGAGAAGAAAGCTGCCGAACAGGCAAACTACTCCGATACAGATTCGGAGTATGCGTCTGATTGATGATCGCTTGACCGTGTGCATTCCGTCTTTATGCATTTTAGCTAGAAGGGGTTTCATTTCAACCCATAGGTAGAGCATGTATTGAACCAGCCGAATAATGCACCTTCGTAATTTCTCTATAAAGCCATATTAGAAACATAGTGGTAGCCCCGGACTGAATGTCAGGTGTTGATCCCCGAGCGTTGCCAAGAGATAAGCCAAAACTGATAAGATGAGGCTAATATACCTGGGGATATGATTGAACGCCGTTATCTTGCATGCATCTACCTACCCAAGTAGGTAGCAGGATCCGATCCTACTCAAGCTCTTATCATTTCTTTCAAATGTTATCAACTGTCATTGTCATAGAAATACTGAACGGACGCGATCTATGAACGAACACTCAAAGCACGTTGTCTTGATCGGAGCTCGATGCTCGTGTTTCGGGTCAGAAACGCGAGCTGGGCGTCTTGGCTGTCGGATTGATTGATAAGAATTTGGGGTAAATTGTGGATGTCATGTATTTAATGGTTTAGTCTTCGAATGTTGAACTTGAAGCGTTGTGTCTTGAAGACCTCCATGGCATTCCCCAGTCACAATTGCATACCCTAAAGCCTTCCGACACCAAACCAACGGAAATCCGGGGGAAATAAATCCTTCAGACCTCGGTAGTCATGACTGAGGTAGGTACTACCTGATCGGCCTACCTCAGGCTGGTACAGCCTAACAGGCATTCATTCTCATAGGATACCCAGACTGACTGGATATAGCCAGTATACAATGCCTCAACCCCACGGGGCGGCGATCCCACAAAAGTCGATGTGAATACCCAATACGAGGGATTCGAATGGAACTATACTTATATAGTATTCTGTGGATTCATAGTCTGGCTGATCATTCCAGGAATCGGCCTGCTGTATAGTGGCCTTGCACGAAGGAAATCGGCACTGGCTTTGCTTTTCCAGTCACTCATGATCGTTGCTGTGTATGGAAACCTCCTGAGATACAACTCCATTCGATACTGATCTGATTGCAGCACCACCTTCCAATGGATGTTCTGGGGTTATTCATTGGCATACTCCCGGGATGCTGGTCCTTTTATTGGAACGTTGAAGAATTTCGGTTTGAAGGATGTGTTGGTTGCGCCGTCGCCGGGCTCCGCTGTTTTACCTGAGATTGTCTTCGTTTTTTATCAGCTTTTATTCTGCGCGTGCACGGTAAGTTGAGTCAAAGATCTGTAAGTGACATATGCTGATGATTCTTCATAGGTGATGATTGTTGTCGGTGGGGCCTTCGAGCGAGGTAATATGCTACCTTCGCTGGTGTTTAGCTTCTGCTGGGCAACTGTTGTATATTGTCCTATTGCCTGCTGGACATGGAACAGCAATGGCTGGCTATACAACCTGCCATCGCTAGACTTCGCTGGAGGTGGACCGGTGCATATTGCGTCGGGCTGGTCGGCGCTTGCGTATGCTTTGGTCCTCGGTAAACGCAAGCATCTCGATGATTCCTCGCATGGAAAGCCTCATAACACCACACTGGTATTTTTGGGAACGACACTGATCTGGTTTGGTTGGTTTGGGTTCAATGTATGTCCATGTGCAAGATATCCCAAGCCTGTTTCGTCTAACGGATGTTCATAGGGTGGCTCGGCGCTAAATGCTAGCATGCGAGCTATGCTCGCAGCATTCAATACTAACACAGCCGCATGCACGGGAGTCCTCGGCTGGGTTATGGTGGATTGGTTCAAGAATGGTGGTAAATTCTCCGTGGTGGGCGCTTGCGAAGGGGCCATCGCTGGACTTGTTGGCATTACCCCGGCAGCCGGGTTTGTGTCTGTGTGGCTAGCAGCTTGCATCGGTTTCATAACGAGTATCGTATGCGCGTTGCTTCAGGATATCAACAATTGGCTCCGAATCGATGAAGGCATGGATGTGTTCAAACTCCATGGCATTGGTGGTATGGTCGGTGCTTTCCTCACGGGCATTTTTGCTTCACGTTCGATTGCCGCCCTCGATGGCGTTACCGAAGCCAGCGGTGGTATAGATGGCAACGGAATGCAAGTTGGGAAACAATTGGCAGAAGTCTGTGCCATCAGTGTTTACTCGTTCACCGTGTCCTGCATCCTGCTCTACATCATGCAGTGGATTCCGGGTATGGAGCTCCGGGTGCACGAGGAGGTGGAATTGATTGGTTTGGACCGATCGCAATTTGTGGACGAGCAGATTGGCGAGCGCATGATTCTGGGCGATATTTTTGTTTCCTCTCCAGGCAATGCAAGTTCGGTGAGTGAGACGCCCGGGGTGTCAGTCGGACCCAAGGCTATCAAGTAAACAGGGTCCAGGTTGCGGCAGTATCTAGAATCAGAGACTCAGAGTATTAATCTCAAATAAGTGTGAGCTTAACACCAGTGCAGAATCTTCTTGGCATGAGGGGAACTATAATGTCCAGAAAAAGTAAGATTCTATGAACATAGGCTTAGATATCAACATAAAAAAAGCTCAACGAAATGGTGCTGTCTACTCCACCTTGGCCTCTCGCTCCGTATTTTTCCGCTCTATGACCTGCTGAATGGCCTTCTGCACCTCAGGGCTGGATCTCACACCCCCAAGAATCAGTCCTTCCTTCATGCCCCTCCTCAAAGCAGAGACACTCTCCCGATCACCCCGGAACGGCGCCAACCCAACCTGCAGCATCCGTGTCGACTCAATATCCACTGCACGGCTAGCAGCCACCAGCTGACCCATCCGCTGCATAGTCTGCTGGGGAATCCGGTCCCCGCTGCTGGGCGCTGCCTTGCTACTTTGTGGGGCAGCTTGAGAGATGAAGATGTGTAGGGTGATGGAGGCGCGACGGGCTAGTGTTAGGATTTGGAAGGGGAGTAGGTAGAATGTTGTTGTAGGGAGGAGGTCTTGGATGGTTTCTGGTAGGTATGTTGTTGGCATGAAGATGGCGCGTGGTTGTGTGATCAGGGTTAATTCGAGGGTGAGCATTGCGGCGAATGTGTAGAAGCGCCACTGTTAGCAGTTAGTATTGGAACAAGTCAAATGCTTCTTATATTTGCGCAAGATATATCTCGCAGTTTAATGCAGTAGTTGCAAAGGAGCGATTCCACTTACGTAGCGACCCCAGTTTGCCCACCATAACCAGTTCAAAACTACCATAGTCACAAAACCGCCCACGTACTGCGGCAACACGGACTTGGTCAACGAACGCATGACGAAATCCTGTGTCGTCTTTTGTTCGCCCCAGGTTTGAATGTCTGGACCGAAGCGGTCGTATGCAAAGCGCTTCACCGGGTCCGCGAGGGTTTCCTGGGCACGGCGCAGGAACATGAAGTAGGCTTCTGAGCCGTTATCCAGGTTCACTTTGTCCGGGTGGTGCTGGGCTGCCAGACGGCGGAAACGAGACTTGATGGTGCGTTCATCGGCAAATGGCGATACACCCAGTATTTGGTAGAAGTCTCCTTCTAATTGGACCTGGTGGAAGGTTTCGTAGAGGGTGTATAGGAGGTAGGTGATTATGACGAAGAGGAAGATGCGGCGGCGATGGCGCTCATATCGGGGTGTTTGGGGCATGGGCCTGGGTTCACCTGCTCGGATCGTGACGCCATAGTAGATGCTCTGTAGGAAGTTGGTGGCATACTACCGATAAGTGTTAGATATGGGTCTCGCTCTGTATACTTGAATCTTCGGAGGAGGGGATCCGCATACATTGGGGAGAACGGCCCACCCAATAAAGGGAAGGATGGATGCCATGACGGTGATCAATTAAGAAATTGTCATCAACATCAATCCCAAAGCTTTTTCGTTACCATCAATTATCCAGTCACCACTGGAGATTGAAGTTGGAACTAGCTGTCCTCTCAGCGCGTCAATCTGTCTCTACTTCCCCGCTCACCGCCCGTCTCCACCGCCTTCCAATCTGAAGCCGAAAATGCAAGAGGAAAAAAAAAGTTTCACCAAGACAAGAAAAAAGCCGTCGTCCAATTCCAACCATTTGTCTACAGCTGTCTGGAGCAGCTCAATTGCGCCCATAATGGTTGCCGACGCAATGGATATCGATAACACCCCCGTGTCAACCCCAGAGGTTGAGCGCAAGCGCAAACACAAGAAGCAAGACGCTTCGTCTCCAACAAAAAAGCGCAAGAGCGAGTCCAAATCCAAATCCAAATCCAAATCGCAGGATGCCACGGAATCAGCTTCACAGCCCGATTCTCCCTTCTCTCTCACAAAGGCCACTCTGTATCTGCCTCTTGCGCCAATCTCCATCTCCACCACCCATGCGCAAAACTCGCTACTTGCTGAGCATCTCTCCCCGCTGCTCTTAACTTACTTCCCTCCGCTAAAGGGCGTTGTCCTGGCCTACTCCCAGCCTTCGATCTCCAGCTTCCCGCCCTCGAAGCCTCAGTCCAAGCCCTCCAGCGCAGACCCCAATCCTCTTCCATTGACCCCCGCCAAGACGGCCGAGGAGTATGGCGTTATGTACGTCTATCTTACGGCGACGTTCCTCGTTTTCAGACCCCGCCGCGGCCAGAAGCTAGAGGGGTGGGTGAATGTTCAATCAGAGGGTTTCCTCGGAGCCGTCGTCTTCAACCTGTTCTCCGTCGGCATTGAGCGCAAGCGTCTTCCCAGTAACTGGAAGTGGGTTCCACCGGGTGAAGAAGTTGCAACAGAGGAAAGCGGCAAGGATCTCACGACAACAGATGACGAGGCCAGTGCCGGCGACAAGCCCTTCTTCGATGCCGAGAAGGAGCATTTCCAGCCTGGTGCGCTGGCTGATGATCTCGAGCTTGGTGGCGAGGAAGAGGAGGAGGCTTCGGGTCACTTCCAGTCTGTGTCTGGTCACCAGGTGCGCGGAAACGTGCAGTTCCGTGTTGTTGATGTGGATATTGTTCCTGGGCCGGATCGGGACCGTGGCTTTTTGAGCATTGAGGGTACCATGCTTGAGCCGGCCGAGGAGGAGAAGCTTGCTTTGGCTGAGTTTCAGGGTACCTCTGTTCCTGCGGCTATCTTTTCTGGGTCGGGTTCGAGCTCAAGTTCCTCGAACAAGTTCAACCGGGTGATTCCCATTTCGGCTGGGCCGGAGGTGGTGAGTGCTGTTGATATTGAGGCTGAGCCGAGTGAGGAGGCCGAGAAGACCGAGGAGAAGGACAAGAAGGATAAGAAGAAGAAGGAGAAGAAGGAGAAGAAGGAGAAGAAGGAGAAGAAGGAGAAGACCGAAAAGAAGGAGAAGACTGAGAAGAAGGAAAAGAAAGAGAAGAAGTCCAAGAAGGAGAAGAAATAGAGATTGGTTCCGCATACATGAGCCAGCGTCATTGTGTGTTGGATATCACTTTTTCTATATGTTAACATTTCTTGCTACATTCGCGGTGGGCGTTCCGGTCAAAAAGATTTTTTTACAGATTTACTTCTGCAAAATGTGTACATGTCATACGTCGATCTACAATTCATTTGGTACATTTGATCATATAGCATAATTGAAATTGCTGCAGTAGTAGACCTCGCAAACTTGAAGCCTTAACCCAGGAAGTATCTATTTCACTTGCAACACATCCAATCCCCCGACAATATCCTTCTTGCCAGGCATCTTCCCTCTACGCATCAAGTCCGCGGATTTAACCATAATTGGATCCATCCCCATCGTAGCAACAGCCACAATTACATCCCCTTTCGCATAGTATGCCACGAACTTGCCATTTTCAGGCTCACCTCGCATGACGATATCATCATAGCCATTAACCGTGTTTCCACAGTACCGCAACTGAGCTCCAAGCGCAGACCAAAAGATCGGAATAAAGGTCTTCGCTGACAAGGATGACAAGGACGCACGCCGCTCGTGAACAATAGCCCTCGCAACAGTCCGTCCAGCATTCTGCGCAACATTCCAATGTTCAATTCGCACAGGCGTGCCATCCCCACCAGGTCCATGATAGGGATAGGTAGCGATATCGCCGACGGCAAAGACAGAGTCCAGTCCAGGAACAGCAACTTGGAAATGTTCATTCGTCGCCAACGACCCATCCTTTAATAGCTCAACTGCTTGGTTATCTTTCAGATAATCCGTTGCAGGACGCACGCCGACACCCAAAATAACCAGATCAGCCGGGAGAACTGATCCATCTTGTAAATGGACAGCACCGACATCGCTGCTGTTCTCTTTGGAGGTGGCTTTCTCCACACCGGCGGACATTTTGAAGGCCACACCATTCTTCTCCAGGTTTCGTTGGAAGATCCTCCCTACCTCTGCGCCCATGACACGTTCCAGTGGAGCACTTTCCATACCTACGATGGTTACAGAGTGCTCCTTACCCGCGAGGGCATTCCCGACCTCCATGCCGATGAAGGAGCTGCCGATGACGACGATGTTCTTTTTCGAGTCTCCTGCTGCGGCTAGAATATCTTGCACGTCTGCGACAGTACGGAGGGTAAAGATATTCTGGAATTCATTCTTGAAGCCTGGAAGAGGTAGTCTCCGTGGTGTACCGCCTGTTGCGAGGACGAGCTTCGTGTAGGAAACTGTTTTTCCCGAAGCTGTGGACAGGGTCTTTGATGTGAAGTCTACAGCTTTGACTTCGTCGACTAGGGTCTCAATTTTAGACTCGCTGTACCATTCTGCTGGGTGGAAGAGGAGCTTCGAGGCGTCTGGGATCAGTGCTTTGGAGAGCTTGGGGCGATCGATCACGTAGGATGGTTCAGTGGATATAATGGTGATCTGGCCGGGGTATTTGAGCTCACGCAGAGCTTGGGCGACGCCAATTGTTCCGCTTCCACTGTTATGTGCTTCGAGGTTAACATGCATACTCCTTTCAGTTCTGTGGAAAGAAAAGCATGGAACACTTACCCTCCCACAATGACAACTTTCTCTTCGGAATTCGAAACACTACATTTCGAGACAGGGTTCCTGCTGCCGGCTTTGATATCTGCTTCTGCGGCACGAATATAGACTGCACCTTCTTTCTCGAAGACGTCGTATTTATGCAAGGCATTGAGGGCCGGTGCATCTTCCACATCACCAGTGCTGACGTTGAAGCAAGCTGCTAATGTCAGTACGATACAACAGTGAATATCCCACTATTTTACTCAACATACCTCCGTGCCAAGGACAGGTAATTCTCCCATCGGGAGATACAACACCGTTCTTCAGTGGGGCCCCATAGTGCGTGCATCGCGGGCTGAGAGCATGGACGTTGCCATCTAGATTCACCAGCAGGACTTTTCCGTCGGGCACGCCCTCCACTTCAACTTCAATTTTGTCGGTTGAGGATTTCAGGTCACTCAGAGAGTTGATTCCTTTGATTTTATATTCCTGGGCCATTTTGGAGGTTGACGAGAACGAATGCGCTAAGTGTTGGTGTTTAGGGAACTGCGGGGCTTTCCAGGGACGACTAGCTAGTAGATGGGGCTGAGACGAGAAGTGTGCAGCTCGGGCTGGGTTCAATTGAATCTTATTAAAGAAATGAGTCGGTGGGACCCAAGGTTTAATGCTGTATGACGATTCGGAGCAGGAAGAAAAGGAAGGAGTGGTACGGTATGAATATCGAGCAGGCTTTGGGTTGACAATTGAATGCGCACAGCTGACACGGACATACGCACGTTGACAGCTACACCGATACTTGCTCGCCAGGCTGGTCTGGCTTGGAGATAGAGTTCTGATTGGTGAAAGATGAGGATGCAGGGAGCGGGGAAGCGGAATGGTAGATGGGAATCGCGATGGCATGTTTTGGGTGATTAGAAGGTAAAGTTCTTCTACGGGCTGTAGATTTATCTAGATTCATGACGACTGGAGATACATGGATCCGAGCCTGTTTCCACTGAGATATTCGTGAAATTCTATGAAATTGAATGAAGTTAATAGTAATCATTGATCATCATCACTTTCAGATGGTGGATACATGGAATGACATCACCCTCGTCCAATCATCAGTCATAGTTGGTCAACAATTCCTGCCTCGTGCTTGGTTGCGTCTACGACATTCTTACATTCAGTAAATTAGAATCCAAGTTACTGATTCCAAGGTTAGACTCATCAGACTCAGCGGTGCTTTTTTTCCGTGCAGCAGATTTGTCAGAGATATCGGAGTAGCTCTAGGGCTGGGATCTTGAATAGCTTCAATTTATTGCTTATCTTCCAGATGTCTGCCTTCAAGTTGAAATATCATCTGAGCATTGGGATTGGACGCATAATTTGAACTAAGTGGCTCCAGGCCCCACCGAGTGTACACAGCTCAGGGTGTATACACTTAACGGCGGTTAACGGGGCATCTACTACACACTCCGGCGGCATAGAAATGTACAGAATGAAGGACTCGGAAGGGCTTGCATGATTCAAAGTTGGTAACCTCAAACTGAAGTTCAAATTCAAGTTGTAATATACACAGCGTCAGGCGAACCCTAGGATGCCTGGAGAAGATAGCTATTAAAACACTGGCATTCATTGGATTCATTTGTACTCTATTCAAATTTTATTTTGACCATTTAACTCCAAAGGCAACCTCCCACTTTAACCAAATTAAAAACGCTCTACTGGCGTCTTCCAATGCTGCGCTGACCGGCGTTGACAGCCTTGGTAACCTCGTCCAGGCATCCAGCAGCAGCAGCGAAGAAACCAAGGAAAGCCTTGCTGGGGCTCAACACACGGCTGAGGTACTCGGGGTGGAATTGAACACCAACGAACCAGGGGTGGTCCTTGATCTCGACAATCTCCATACGCTCGCCCTTGGTGTCTTTACCAATGAACGAGAGACCGGCCTTCTCAATACGATCAATCATCTCGGGGTTGACCTCGTAACGGTGACGGTGACGCTCCTCCACTTGGGTGGTTTCGGGTCCGTACATGGCACGCAGGCGAGACCACTCGGTACCCTCTTGGAAGATACAGGGGTGCTTGCCCAGGCGCATGGTGCCACCGAGCTTGTCCTTGTCGACCTCGGGCATGTAGACGATGGCGTGGTTCTTGGCGTTGGGGTGGAGCTCCTCGCTGCCAACATCCTCGATACCGGCGACGTTGCGGCAGTACTCGAGAACAGCCAGCTGCATACCGAGACAAACACCGAGGAAAGGCTTCTTCTGGGTACGAGCCCATGTGATCGCCTTGATCTTGCCCTCTGTAGCGCGGTTACCAAACCCGCCTGTGACAAGAACACCGTCCGCGGTGCAAACAGCGTGCCACGCCTTGTGGTACTCGGCCGGCGAGTTGGTTTCTTCCTCAAGGTGAGAGGCATCGACCCAGACAATCTGGACCTTCTTGTGGCAGTACATGGCCGCGTGCTCGAGAGCCTTGGAGACACTGATGTACGCATCGTGGAGGGTGATATATTTACCGACCAGAGCAATGGAGACGGTGTCGTGGACAAACTCCTGGCCACGAGCCAGCTCGCACCAGTCGTTCCACATGACCTTACCGTTCTCAACGCGCTCGGCGGGGGGAGGGGTGACAGTGGAGGTGGGAGAAGAGAGGTTGAGGAGGCCGTCGAGGGTGCCAATCAGGTTCTGCTTCTCAAGCAGCATGGGCACATGGTATGTAGTGGTCACATTGTGCACACCAAGAACCTGGTGAGGCTCCATCGAACACATGTTGGCGATCTTGTTGATCGTGGACGCCTCGAGAGGCAGCTCACAACGGCAGGCAATCAGGTCGGGGTTCAGACCAGCACTCCGCACGTCGCTCATGGCACGCTGGGTAGGCTTGGTCTTTTGCTCACCACCGGGGCCTGGAGGAATCACAGGCACGTAGGAGACGTGGATCTGAGCAAAGTTGCCCTTGCCGGCCCGGCGCTGCAATTGACTCAGAGCGTGAATGAAAGGAGCACTCTCGATATCTCCAACAGTACCACCCAGTTCAATAATACAGACGTCAGGCTCGACACCGGACTCGTCAACGGGAATCCGAGCCACACGCTCAATCCAATCCTGAATGGCGTCGGTGACATGGGGGACGACCTGGACGGTCTTACCCAGGTAGTGGCCGATTCGTTCGCGGTTGATAACGTGCTGGTAGATTTTACCAGTGGTGATGTTGTGATCGCGGGACAGGGTGGTCAAAAGGTAACGCTCGTAGTTGCCCAGGTCAAGGTCCATTTCGCCACCATCGTCTGTGACATAGACCTCGCCGTGTCTAAAGAATTTTATTCACTCCGGTGAGTCAACGGACTTCAATCGAGAGATGCTAAGAATTCGCAGGATACTGACTCGGTAGGGGCCATGGTACCGGCATCGATGTTGATGTAAGGATCGATCTTGATACTGGTGACCGCAAGACCAGTAGTCTTGAGAAGCAGGCCAGTGCTGGAGGCAATAATGCCCTTGCCCACGCCGGAGATGACACCTGCAGCGGGGAACAGAAAATTTTGAGATTAGCTTCTATTGACGATAAAATGCTGCTTTTTTCTCGGGAACCGCAGCCAGATTTGACGGATCAGGAATTAGTCTTACCTCCGGAAACCAAAACGTACTTCATCTTGCTGACCAGATCAAAAAAACCAGGGACCAGTGGCTCAACAAGCTGGGCGACACGGCAGAAAATCAAAAGAAAGATGGAGATTTGCGCCTGCGGTGAAAAAGTGAGCCGCTAAGCCGCATTTGGACCTCACGTGATTCATAATGAAGGCCTCGGGAGTATAAGTTTTGGAGGCTCTATAATCATCGCAACACTTTAAAAATCAACGGATCGCTAATATTCGGAAGGTAAAGGATATGATATGATGCTGTATTTTTATTTTATCTGGTGGCTCATTATTGAAGAGTCTAGGCGATATGCATCCATGCCCAAGACAGGCACATGGGTACAGCCCCAGTACGCAGTACCATGTCGCAGCGTCAAAGATCTACTATCTGCTCTTAGTTAGATCGGTCTCTATAAGTGGGACTATCAAAAGGACCGATGACCAGGACTCGTGATTCGAGCAAGACTAAATAAAGAGCGTAACTTTTACCAATGACAGGTTCTGACTAGTGCCCCGGTTACTCTCTCGTGAGCCATTTTCGGGACCCAGCGGGTACCGTCGACTTTTTAGACTGGAATGAGATCCATCCACGGAGTTAGGGTTGGCGAAACTGGCGAAACTGGGTTCGGAATGCCCTGGGCCGTTAGGACCCCCTCGGAAGACCAGGAGGCGAATAGGACCAGCGATACACAGAGCAATTTGGTTGATCTGCACAGTTGATAATATTTGGATGAAATTGAAAGAAATCTGGGAACTTGAAATTCAACAATACAATGACATTTTTTTCTATAAACAGAATATCTCAACCTCTCTCAGAAGGTGATTGAAGTACATCGTAGATCATACGAGGACGCGCAGATCTGTCCCAAAGCGGTAATATTGGTATTGGTATGGTAAGAAAGTGGTCTAGTATTACACTCCGTCAGCTTGTTTCGCAGTTGAGGATCGTGTAAAGTTGGTCACAGGCGGTATGGATCGGAAACGCGCCTTTCACCTCCCCCTGGTGGTTCCTCTCACTCACGGCTGCGACAAAAAACCTTCTGGCGGATTTTTCGAACGAGAGAAATTAAACGAGATGGAATCCACTCGCATCATCCCTTTCTTTCCTTCCCCCGCTCTTTCATCCCATGCCTTCCACTTTTCTTACCCCAGATGATCCCATCTTTCTTCACTGTCAACACTTTCGCCTCATACTCTTCTGAATAAATCTATTCCAAGTATTCACTTGATCCTCCGGGCGGTGGAAAACACCACGTCACGATCGCCGCCCCTACCATCGTCTTCTTTTGGACCATCCCCTAATTTCTCCTTCAAACCCGTCGACTTTCTACTATCGAAGTACGAGGTCACCCTATCCGCCCTTCCCATAATGCCTGCTGCCGGTTCTACCAACGGTCGCTCCAATCGCGCCAGCATGAGCAAAGCCGCCCCCAGCAGCTTGGTGGTGGTTTTGAAACTGTCTCCCGAAGTCCTACAGCAGTTTTCAGATGTCCCCGTCGACCAAACCACCTCGACACAACCCAAGTCTGAAAAAGGGACCGAACGCTCATCGCCAGTCGACTCTACCGCCGACGCCCCGTTGCCTCGTCCCTCGTCTGCAGACAATGCGTCGGATGTCGATGCGACTTCAACTCCCGCCGCTGGGGCAACCCCAGGAGACACCCCACGCCGGAAGGGAGTTCCCGGTCCTAAGCCTGGCAACAAGCGAACAAACGGTCAAACAGAGCCCACTGCGCGTGCCCGGGGCCGACCTGGTCCTAAGAAGAAGCCCCGACTGTACGTCAAGCACTTCCTTGGGATACTATCCCATACCCCAATTGAATCGATTGAATTGATCACAAGGCTAACGTATCTTTGATGTATAGTGAGGATGGTGATGCGAGCAAGCTGACTGCTAACCACCGCTTGGGTCCGAAGGCCAATACCGGCGCAATCAACGCAGGCCTGCGTGCTCTCGACCGTACCGGCGCGCCCTGCCGCAAATGGGATCGACAGCCCTTCAAGCTTCGCAGCTTCACTGGAGTAGTCTGGCAAGTGCCTGCCTGGCATACCTTCAAGATTGCCCAGCTCGAGGCGGAGGACAACAAGGAAGCCGTGCTTGAGAGCGGCGACAGCGATACCAAGGCAACCCTGGCTGCGCCGGGTCCCGATACGGCCAATGCTAGCAGTGCTGTTCCTAGTGAGAAGAGCACGGGCGATGGAGATATCACTCCCGCTCCTTCCAACTTGGTTGAGCCCTCCTCGCCGGCGATTGCCATGGCGGCATGAGCTATGAGATGTACATTACGCTTCCGTTTCTTTCTTTGTTTCTTTCTTTCCACGGTTCGCTTATGCGATCTGTTTTCGGGCTATGGTTCTGGTTTGGCGTTCTACGGACGGTTGATGGGTATTTTTTTGTTTCATGGAAGGCAAAGGGCATATGGCAATACTGCGCCACCTCTCGGGAATTGGACGGCTTCAGACCTTGAAAGGTTATTCTGTATCATAGTTTGCTCGGTGTTTGAGGGTTTCCCTTTTTTTCCCCCAGATTTTCGATGAACCAAAAATGTTCTTTTCACTTACTTTTTACTCGGTTTGAACTTGCTTCATTTCATCTTTTTGATTGGGTCTGGTTGCATGCATCTCTGTGTTGATACCTGGGATGTGTACCTAGGAGCGCCGGGAGTGTAGCGTTACAGGCTTCCCCCAAAAGTCCCAGCCCGATTTCGTCTGGCTTATCTTTGCTTACAAGGTTGACGCTTGGGTCCATGTAATTTGAATCAATAGATAGGCTCCACTAATCTCAGCCAATACTTGGTAGTTGTAATTCTCTCATGCCATGATGTGATTTTCGCTGGACTATATAGATAGCACCCATACCGTATACTGTATTTGGGCTAGACGCTGTGTATTGACGAAAGTGCCATTCCCAGGTATCGTGATGAACTCTTTTTAAATTAGAGCTAGAGGGCTAGGTAACTTCGTCAGCGTGCGGAAAAGACCTGGGTAATACCTAGGTATGTATAGTTCACTTTGGTTCAGTTTATATAGAACGTCCTGGAGGGTTACCTAGCCTACGCCCTCGTGACCCCAAGATCACACTCCCCTCTTTCAATCAACATTTCACACTTTCCCCGCAGAGAGTTTCCGAGTCCCTGCTTTTTGGCCTGAACTATCTTCCTTTTCTCTTCTTCTCTGGTTCTATTGCGCTCTATTTGGCTCCACATTATCTTCGCTGCTTTCGGTCGACCACTATTCCGCGAGAAAACGAAAAGACGAGTGTGCAGACACCAGAAGAACAACACAAGCGTGCGACACGAAAAAGGAAGAAACCAAAAAATCCAAAGCAGGAAAGGAAAAAGAAAAAAAAAGATCATCAAAAAAAAGTTGATCAAGTCGCGATCCGAACAATCAAGTACGAAAATCATTCCCCCGTTCGCAGTTTGAAAGAGTCGCCCCCCTCATCTCTATTCGGGGTGGGTGACCCGCAGTGCCGCCATGGCTGATGTTCCTTTCCCCGGTGGAGCTCGAGAAGCTCCAGCATATGGCATCACGTCGGGCCCACGTCGTTCCTCCTACGCATCCGTCTTATCGGGCAGCACCTACTCTCCCCAAATCTCCAGCTCATTCTCCCAAATTCTCAACTCTAACCCTCCCTCTCATTCCCCGCCTTTCCAGTCCGACGGCCAACTCCACCGGGCCTCATCCGGATTGGATGCCGCAGATATGCATCTCAACTCGGCCTGGAGGCCTACCACCTCCTCAGACGCTCTTCCAAGCTACTCCCGCAAATATGCCGAGGCATCAACGCGCTCAACGGACCTTCCTCACAGCCTAGGCCGAGAAAGTGGCTCCTTCTTCAAGCCTTCCTACCTCCTGCGCTCCCGCTACATCTCCCGCCTCGATGCCGCCCATCGAGCCAAAGTCGTCGCCCAACAGCGGGATGCCTCTCTTTCTGCTTCTGCCCCTAACCCTCCTCTCTCGACGTCTCCCAGCTACACTCACCTTCCCCGCATCGCCCCTTCTCACCGTGGCATGACCTACGATCTAATCGAGAAAGAACCGCCCGTGACGACCGACAGCATCAATCCGCTCCCCACCCAGTGGAGCACATCGGACAAGTATGATGGTCTAGAGTTGTCGCCTGATGGTCTCGACGTACGATACACGGGTCCTGTGCACAAACATGACCATGAAGCCGCAGCTCTCCGTGCTGACAACCCCATGCCACCCCAGTGTGGGATCTACTATTTTGAGATAAAGATTGAATCTAAGCCGAAAGAAGGGTACGTCAGATTAATTGAAACTATTGAGTGTCATTTCCCCCTTGAATGAGGAGAATGAGCGCCACGCGATTGTATGGACTATGCTGACCCAGTTGTCACTTCGTTTTACAGTATGATTGGTATTGGATTTTCAAGCACAAAGGCATCTGTCGAGAGACTCCCAGGCTGGGAGCAGGAATCCTGGGCATATCATGGCGATGATGGGAAATCATTCTTCGGTGAGAGCCAAGGACAAGGCCGACCGTACGGCCCCACGTTTGGAGTTGGTGACACTGTCGGGTGCGGAGTCAATTTCTCGACCGGAGAGGCCTTTTTTACGAAGAACGGAACTTTTCTAGGTATGCAGGACCTTGCTTTTCTGAAAATTGGGCCCCAGCTCACAGATGCCTCAGGTATTGCGTTTCACGAACTGCGCAGCGTGCAACTTTACCCTTCCGTGGGAATGAAGAAACAACCGCCCGTGCATTTGAAGGCGAACTTCGGACAGGAGCCATTCGTATTCGATATCGATGGCATGGTTGAGGTAACGACCCAGATCAAGAAATACGAGCTCTAACATGTCGGTTGGCTAACATCCATCTAGCAAGAGATTAACAACATTCATAATCAGATCAAGAACACAAGTACTGATAGCTTACAACCCCCGCTGGATGAAGCGACTCTTCTCCAAGAATTAGTGGCTCAATTTTTGGCCCATGATGGCTATCTGGAGACTGCTCGGGCTTTTGCGGAAGAGGTAGCCAACGAGACTGCGGCCCTGCAAAAAGGCCATGATAAGCCTCTTAAGAAGTATGAAGTCGAAGAAGACCACGAAGCCATCAATAGGAACAGTGAGTACCCGCCATATTCTTCAATATCTACTTCATAGATACTGGAACTTTGCACAAGGCGCTTGTGGACCGAAAGCTAATTAAGGCGCAGGAATTCGCGCTGCTATCCTTGAGGGCGACATTGACAAAGCTCTTAAACACACAAAGGCCTACTACTCCAACGTCTTGGAAGACTATCCGCATATCCATTTCAAGTTACGCATCCGCAAGTTCATCGAAATGATGCGCCATTGTAATGCCCTGTCAGTCGCATCCAGTGACGCCACGCAGAAACGTCGACGATCGGCATCATCGGGAATCGCAGATGAACATGCCGTCTTTGACCAGGAAATGGAGCTTGACGACAGCGACGCTTGGGATGCAGATGGTATGGACACTGAAACTAATGAAGCTGCAGACGTATTCAATCAAACTCTACATGAAGCTGTACAATATGGACAACAACTGCGGACCGACTACCCGTCTGACGCTAATGGCGGGGACAAGAAAATGCTGGAAGAAGTCTTCTCCCTTGTTGCGTACCCGGACCCTACTCGTTCAATCAATGGTCATTATCTGGACATCGAGGGTCGAGTAGCGGTTGCGGAAGAACTCAACTCGGCTATTCTTGGTAAGTTCTCTGCCTTGTTTTTCTCTCTCTCACCTCACATATGAGGCTCCAGGACCAACTTACTAATATCTTTCGGTAGTCTCTCTTGGCAAATCATCGTCTGCAGCCTTGGAGCGACTGTATCAGCAAACAGAGGCCCTGGTCAATGAGCTCACTGAAGACGGCGGCGCTGCGGCGTTTATCAATGTTCGGGATCTAGCGTTCCCTTGAAACAGCACTTTTTGGCGCTAAGGAGATTCATTATCGCATTTGGACTATCTTTCCCTACTTTGCTTTTCTCTCTTTCTTACGAATGTCTTCCTATGCAATGTTCCCCGGTTCCCAGCCCCACCCCCCTCCCCTTCCCTTCCCTCCCCTTTCTGAGTTATCAGTTCGCTTTGTCAGATCTCGGGTCGTGCTCTTCAACACATCAGCCTACAGCTGGATCAAAAGAACAGTGGTACAAGTGCGACTCAGCCCCGAGAGAGGACCTTGAACCCCCAGGCTCCTCCTCGATTGGCAAAGCTCAAAGACTGCGCCTTATTCCACTCATCAACTCCCTGACCTCAGGGCTTGTGCACCTCTGCTGTATTCTACCATGAATTAGCTCGAGTACCACTCGTGTCTTATTCTGTCCTATCACTTCACAGTGTTTCCCAGAATCCCCGATTGTCTGCACTCGTCATGAGGGACTTTTTCCCACCTTACGGTTTATGCTTGTTTCACTCTTTCGATTTCCAGCTCTTCTTTTCCTATGGCGTCATTGTAGCCCGGTACGGTGCTAATTCGGGAGGATCAATCCTGCATGGTGCAAGATCAGAAGAATCTGGTACAAGAACCCAATATCTAGTCATGTTTCTAACGCGCACTAGAGATTTAATGGTGATTCTCTCTTCTCAGAATACATAACACCCGTTCTATGTATAAATATCCAGCACCGGTAAAGCGATGGTATATTTCTCTAGGCTGCTAGGTAGGTGTTTACGAAGGTGAACGCTGCCCAGGTGGAAAAGCCTCAGCTTCTGACAACATCGACAGCTGGGAATGACTGATACACGCACTTCCTGCCATCTTCTGAACTTCTATACTTGTTGTACATGCGAGTCACATGTTATTAAAGCCCATGCCGATCATGTTACGGGACTTCCCGAATCCAATCCTGATCCTCTACCATTTCCACATCTGGTAGATTAGCAATCCTGATAATTGGTATGGTATGATGGTTGCGCAGAACTTGATTTCAGTCATGCAATTTAGAGTTGAAAATATCAAGAACCGATCTTTCTACTCTGCTAGCGTCAAATTAGGGCGAAGTGAAGTTGGTGGTGAAAACAACTAACCAAAGTCTGCCAGTGTGCTTCAAACACTTGTCTAAAACTCCATTTGTTAATCAAAATGCACCACATTGAGGAAATGCACTCCTGATAGAATTCTATGCTAGTTCAAGTTGTTCGGCTGTCCCGGCATGCCGAGGATCCATCTTTCTTTTTTTAGTGCAGCCCCCAATTGGATCTCTAGACAGCCTTGCAATCGGAGGTTAGCCCAAAAAAGCTGCTGGCAGGGTATTCTTCAAGCAAAACACCTACGGTTGATTGACATGCAAGTCACGGCCAGTAATTTAGGCTCCAAAAAACCCAAATCTCATGAGTTTATCCGAATAGGTTAGGTTAAGATTGCCACATGGAGGACTAAACCTGGATATGGAACTGGATCCTTAAATCGAGCCACCCACTTGGTTGGGGGCTACATAGTGCGAGCTAATCAAATAACGCGAATAGGTACTTAGTGCGAACTTGATACTTGCATTAATTGTCATGAACTGGGTGAAACAGTGAATCTCGCCCCTCGCCTGGGCACAAAATAGCGAAGGCGATTTACATAGTCTCGTAAATAGGCGGGTCGGATGTACGGCGACTGTGTGATAGTCGTTTCAATAATTTTCCATCTCTTTCTTCAATTTCTTTCTTACCCCCTGGGCAATGATCCATCGCTCAACTACTACCAGTGTATAGGGTGATGGGCTTGAATATACCCCCAGGCACTCCAGATCGCGGGCCTGTTCTGGAGGGTTTTCTGGTTATTCTCATAGTCGTTACGACTTTTATGATTCTCATTCGGATTTTATCTAAGATTTACACTCAGCAACGTTGGTGGTGGGATGACTGGTTAATATTGGCATCTTGGGTATGCAACAGAATCTTCCTGCGATTTTAAGAGATTGAAAAAGAGCATTGAACTAACGCGATCCCTTCTTTTTATTCAGGTTGCTTGGATTATAGTAATCTCCCTAATCCTTGCCTGGAAAAGCATCGGCCTCGGACTCCACGTCGATTTCATCGCTGCCCAAAACCAACACTACATAGTGAAAGGCACAAAGTACTTCCGTGCAGCAATCTTTTTCTTCGACAGTTCGATCACACTCCCCAAACTCTCGGCTCTCTTCTTCTACGCTCGCATATTCAGCACGTCAAATCGACTCTTTCGGATCCAGTTATGGGCCATCGGAGTTCTCGTCTGTCTCTGGCTCGTCTCCGCTTGGGTTGTAACTGTTTGGCAGTGCAAGGGCTCTCGCGGAGACGAGAACTTGACCATTCCAGGACAATGCATCAACGCCTTTGCTTGGTATACCGCCACAGCCGCCTCGTCCGTCGCACTCGACATTTGGATCCTAGTCATTCCCATCCCGCTGATCTGGGGTCTTAATGCAAGTCTCAAGCAGCGCATATACCTCCTGATTGCCTTTTTCTGCAGCTACTCCGTCATTCTCGTCTCCATCGGCAGACTGGTCGCTACCACGCAGATTCTGCCTGATGTTGAAAAAGACGTCACATGGCTCATGCCTCCGTATATGTACTGGGCTGGTCTTGAGGGCTCGCTGTCAATTATCTCTGTTACGATACCCAATTTTATTGCGTTGATAAAGGCGTTATGGCGGCCGAAATCCAGTCCCGACGCTCTCGGTAGCAACAAATCCACTGGGAAAGAGTTTGATCCGAATTATGATCCTTTTGCATTTGATACGGAAATTGGTGCTTATGAGGAGTGCAAGAGTCCCATTCGGGATTCTATGCTTTCGTTGCGAGATATGCTATGATGGACATGGCCTTTCAGCATTTAGCGAGTGTGGAGTTCTTGGTTGATTTTAGGGTCTAGATACTGCTTTTAGGTGCTGGCACACCTTCAGTAGTGCTTATATCATGAGGCATAGGTAGCGAGCATATAGATCTAGCATTTGAACATTGAAACTTTGTAAAATTGAGATGTTCCAAGGTTGAGAATTGAGATCCACTAGCATTGTAGATTTAGCATACATGTTACAGCCGCCACACTGCCTCGAAAATTCAACTTAAAGTATCTGAATGATTAGTAAATGTCGATTTTGAAGACGGTTTCGCTTAAGCCCTATCCTACCAGTGCCCAGGTGGTCATTGGTCTCATCCAGAGGCTATATATAGAGCTTCAAGTTTCGTTCTCCCAAAAACGTTGTATTGCTAAATGAGACAAGGAAGGATAGACCTTATTTCATTTGGGCTGAAATGCGGAGTAAGTATGCGCAGTTTTGTCAGTGGTAATTGGTCAGACGCAAGGGCCATCGTTTGTGGCATGGAATGTATCACTAGTGCGGCATGGAGTGCAGGGTCAGTCCAAATTATCCCCCTCCATACCCTGGAGGGGATTACCACATTGTGAATCCCCTGAAAATCCCCTAGACTTTTTCTTGTTCATCACTTTATATATTGAAATCCACCCTCAAGTCCATCTGCGATACCCTTGATGCCCAATGATTCCTCATTAGGCAGAGTGTGTACGCATTACCTAATCAGTCCATTACATCAGCGGTTCAGCTGATTTCTCCGCTTTCTCGCGCCAGCGTGTGATACCTATACCCTGCATCTTTGCATCACTGCGCCGAGAACTCTGTGATAGCTCCCATCCAGAGTCTAGCTGGGGAACGGATGATCAGCTCGCTCGCCGGTCGCTCCTCCAAGGGGCTACATTCTCATACCGCTCATGGATTCCCTCCCGCATAGCGCGGACGGGAGCTACTATCCCAACATTCCGACTCATTCCCGTGCGCCATCCTCTCTGCGCTGTTGCTGCGGTCGCGATGATTGCGCCCTGCTCGAGCACAATAGTGTCGCCCTGGAGGGTCTGGAAAAGGATCTTGAAACCGCCGCAAAACTGGGTCAGGTACGTGCTTTGTTTTTTCTATCGTTTTTGTCTTATACAGTTTGAGGTTCGACCAGTTTGGTCTAGGGAACAGCTCCGATTGTTGGTGACACAGCGGGAATGGCGGCTGAAATGGGGAGCTGAAACTCGCGCATTTTTGATACATCCATTTTGTGCGATTTCACCATTCCATAGACAGTTGGCTACGTAGCTCTTCCCCAGAGAATTTTCCCACTCCTGCCTCCCTGTTGTCTTCCCCTCTGGTTACCATACTCTCAACTCGTTATTACGTCTGGGAGAAAAAGCCCACTTGCGAAAGACAAGGCTTCTTAACCTCGGTCTTTTTGCCTTGTTGACTTTTCCATGGACTCCTTCGGACTGAGGTCCCCTGTTTTATCTCGCTGCCTTGGCGTCCGTCATGACTACCTTGAACTTTGAAGATTACTCTGCTGTGGCAAATTGTCATGCTCCGACGTCGCTGACCTTTGCTCTACAGGCCCTACTCCATCGCCATGAAAGTTATATGGCGGAAGCGGAAGAGGACCGCCAGCGCTTGATTGATAATGTCGATGCGCTCGAACGCGAGAAGCGTGAAATCCAAAAGGAGAATGCGCGCATCGTTGAAGAGAATCGCACCCTGCTAGAACAGCTTGATGGGCTGAATAAAGCTGTTTCCGAGTCGGATGACAGTGTGCGATCATTGACGCTCGCTTTGGAAATGACTCAGGCGGAGCTGCGCAGGATGACGATTGCTGCATCTCGAGCTACCGAGCTAGAGTCGCAGTTGGCGATCATGGAGACAGAGCAATCGAGACTGCAGGACAGTCTGGCGGTTGCGCATGAAGATGAGAAGTCGGCTCTTCAGCGTTGGCGCAATGCTGAGAATACGCTACGCGGCCTCCATGACCAGGTTGAGCGGATTGAGACAGAGGCGCGACAAGAGCGTGAGAGACATGAGGAAGTTGTTCAGCGGATGGAGCGTAAGCGCGCCGTTGAACGTGAACTGGATAATGCTGCTGTTCGGTTGAAAGGCGCAGCGGCAACGTCCGAGCTTGGTCGTACCCCTGGCACTCAGGTGGTATCTCGCTTCGTCAAGGATATTCTGCAGGATAACGCCAATCTACAGGTTGGCATCATGGAACTACGTGAGATGCTCGAGAGCTCCAACCAGGAAGTCCAAAATCTGCGAGATCAAGTGCTCTCTCATCAGCCGTTGGATGGCCTCGACGACGACAACAATGGCGAGGCCACACCCACTGCGACCCTATCTGAGGAGCTGGAAGCAAAAGAAGAACGTCGCGTATCGCAAGAATTCCATATTCATCATCACTACCATACACCGACCTCTTCACGAAAGGATAAGGGTACCCTGAATCGCCGAGTTAAGAAGAAGCGACCAGCCCTCGGAAGCCCTGTTCCGATGCACTCTGCTGTCGGTCCCCATTCACCTCGTCGTTCTATCCATCGCTCCCAGTCATCTGGCTCATCTATGAACACCATTTTAACCCAGACCTCCGTCTCTATTCCACCAGCCTCGTCTCGCAGATGGTCACTGCAATCTCCTCCAAATGACTCCTTAGCGAGCTCACCTCAGTCTGCATTTCGGACCTCCTCAATCTTTGATCGCGTCGATCGTGGCTACGACTTTTCGGAGCCCACTAGTCCTGACAGTACCGTTTTCTCTTCGCCCCTCATTGGCGCCAATCATGCCAAAGGCTTTGACCTACCGTCGAGACCTTTGGGCGGGTTCGACAATTTTGAACCACCGCCGGCCCTCGATGGACGATCCGACTATTTCAACGAAGGCAGTCTCGATCGACCAGGATTCCTCGATCTATGCGAGGGGATCACGACACACCCAGCCATCCCAGAGGAATCTGAATCCTCAGCTGGGCTGTACACCCAAGGATCTGTTAATGACGACTGCTCATCAGCCATCGCAGAAGACATTATGGAGCTACATATGCCATACACACCTTCCCTGCGCAAGTCCGCTTCTCATGACAGTCTCCTTTCAGTTGCTGGCATGGACATCCATACTCCGATCAACCGACAATCTCGCATGGGAGACTGGCATTCGGGGATGCGGATCCCTCAACGGCTTATATCGCCCAGTGCTCAGCTTGTTTCTACGCCCCCAATCATATCGGCGCCCATTGTCACGGCCGATCGAGTCAAGGGTCCAGAGAAATCCTCTCGCTCTTTACTCGCCTCCATGGCTGCAACAAGGACAGCGGGCTCTAATGTTACCTCGGACTCTGCCTCCGTCACTTCGGCGGATAGTTCCAGTACAACCTCCACTGCAACCGCAACTGATCGCAAGCCTTCGACCCTGGGCCGTCGCGTGGGTGGGTGGGTATTGGGGAGATGGGGCATGGCTCCGGTCTCAGAAGATCCAGACCCTGAGTGCCAAAGTCGCATCGCTGCCATTGAGTCGGCGTTATTGCCAGAACCTACAACAGCAGTGCCAATCCCCAAACCCGTTATATCCAAACAACCTACTCAAGATCCAACTTCCGCATTGAGTTTTAGATTTCCTGGCGTGAACCAGAAAGGCCCCATCATGGGCCTTCGTCCTCCCCCTCAAGCACCAGTCACCCTCCACCCACAGGGTATCGACGAGAATCTGCTACGAGAGAGTCTCGCCGATAACACTTCATCTGCCCTCGGGTAAATATCTCCTTTCCTCACCCACTCCTCGATTCACCACAACATCCTTCTATCCTTTTTTCTACCTCTCCTTTGCTATCCTCCTAATCCCATCACTCCCTATCCTCATCAATCTCCTGATATTCTTAGCATTGCATATGGGTCGGCTGCGTTTTGATTTTGCATTGCGTGGTATATCCAGTCTGTGGACTGGCTTGGCTATTGAGCTTTAGCTCCTGGCACGTGGACAGAGCTGTGCTGGCGTTGTTGCTTCGAATGATACCCCGAAGACATTCTTTTTTCTTAACTTCAGGTTTCTGCTCCGCCTGCAGGGCTTGTTTTGCTTGTGACTATATCGAGGTTCTGTCTTGTACTCAGACGATACATTCTTTCCGCCTCTCACCGAGTTGCTAGACATAAATGATACAATTATTACAATCCATGATCGCTCAATAATATGTAATGCTGTAATGTATATTTTATCTACCAAAACTTGAAGTGATGGGTCCGCATCACGTCCTTGAGATCCGATATGTCCGAATGGGGATACTGGTTGAATGGAAGAAACCAGTCTGCTCATCTGCAGGTGTGGAGTCAAATGGCATGCGCTCGACCTTGAATGTGTTTGTTTCTGTTCCCAGAGTTAGTGTCAAGTCCCCTTACAGAGAGATTCATCAACTTACCACACCCTGTCAAGAACGTATTGAACGTGGCCTCATTTCGTAAGGTTGCAGCAATAATGAATTCCTTGACATTATAATTCTCAAACAAGTCTCGAACCGTCGATAAAAGTAGCGGCACAAGATCAGCATCGTAGATCTAAGCATCATCAGCACCAATTCGTGACCTGTCCATGGAAGTATCTATAATGTAAAGAATCACATACCAAATCTGCACCAAGAGCAACATCGAACTGTAAAGTGTCTCCATCTGCACATATTGATCCCATATCCTCTGTCTTTTGTAGGGGTGTCCCCCAATCCCATATAGCAGGATACATAGGGATTAATCCGTCAGATTTAGATGCCGAATTCAAGCGTACACGCTCTTTCATGTTCTCGATCAAAACAGGTTCCCGATCTGTAGCAACAACACTCTCCACTCCAAGATGTCTCGCACAGAAAAGGGAGAGAAACCCTGTCCCAGCGCCTAACTCTATGACTCTCTTTCCTTTAACGAGAGCCTCCCCCGCTGGAGATGCGAGGAACGAGCCTAAGTGTAGCGCTGCTTCCCATGTACGGTTCCCTGTTGTACCACCAGACAGAATCACACCCCGCGATTCAACAGTGACAACAGGTCTATCTGTACATGGGGAGGACGGTGTAGACTCTGAGCTCGAGGCCGATGATTCTTGGAGTGGGGCAGTGTATGTGACATGGGACAGCTGCTGCGCGGCTTCTATGGCACTTGGTTTCGGTTGAGAAAGAAGTGTACCCCAGCATGACATGAGATCATCTAGAAGCTCCTAATATACGGGAATGATTAGTTTACTGATTCATTGTGGGGTGAAAAATCTAGCCGCAATGTAAAATTCAATGAATGATAGGATATTATTCAGTCAAACAGGGGTCTTACATCCTCTTCCGGATCCTTTATAGCTCCTTCAATGCGTGCAATAAGCAACTTCAGAATTCGAGTGCGATATGTTGTTGGTGGTAGTGGGGTTATCGATTCGTCGAACATGCGCTCATATAAAGCCATTTGAATCTCCGACCGCAGGAGGACATCATCAGGCGGTAGGCATAGATGTGGCGGGTCCACCAATTGAAAATATTGAGCGGATAATGTGCGTATTATTTCCGCCATTTTGGTTGGTGAAGATATAGATTCTTGAGCTCCCTTTGCATTTGATTAAATCTGCAGTGACGCCTATTACCAGTTATGGTTTAGCGTTGTTCTACTTCCGGGCTGCGGCTTAACTCCGAAGTATAACTCGTCGTCTATTCAAGATCTAGCCTTGCCAATACATGCTGTTCAGGTCATAAGGGCATTTTATTGAACTCTCGGGAGAAGGTTCAACAGCTAAATATTGGCCTTTCCCCTAATATCTCATCTTTTTCTGCCCAGTGAAGCGATGGTATTTGCTGGCCTTCATTTGAACAGAGCCAAGTCTGTCACGTGAGGATACTCTCCCGATAAGATAACGATTGTGGTGAATCAGCAACCACGTGATCATATTTGGCATATTATCTAATCATTACTCAAAGTAGACTAGCGTGGAGTCGTAGCCGAGCGACGCACACGAAAATTGAAAGTCGAACATCCACACTCATTCGACTTCCTGCATCACCACTCACCACCAAAATGGCCGACACTCCCGTTACTCTGCGGACTCGCAAGTTCATTCGCAACCCTCTGCTCGCTCGCAAGCAGATGGTCGTGTAAGACTCCCTTTTTTCCCATTTCCTCCGGCACTGGCGCAAAAGCGAATTGGCACAATCCCACAAATCCACAAATCCTCGAGCAAGGACATCGAAACGTGATTTTTCGACCTGGCAACGCCCACACAAAAATTGTCCATTATCAGAAATGATTGCAATCGGAACTGGAGATCTGGAACTGTCGTCAATTTCGCGACCTTTTTGCTGCCACAAGCCATTTCGAAATTATTGCTCAAGATCTCGCGACTGACTTTCATCCGTTATTCAGTGATGTCCTCCACCCCAACCGCCCCAACGTCTCCAAGGACGAGCTCCGTGAGAAGCTGGCCGACCTGTACAAGTCCAACAAGGACCAGGTCTCCGTCTTCGGGTTCCGCACACAGTACGGTGGTGGCAAGTCCACTGGCTTCGCTCTGGTCTACGACTCCTCCGAGGCCCTGAAGAAGTTCGAGCCCCACTACCGCTTGGTCCGCATCGGTGCCGCCGACAAGATCGAGAAGCCTTCCCGCCAGCAGCGTATGTCTTTCCCCTTACTCCCTATTTTGGAATTTCTATTCCACTCGCAATATCCTCTGTTCGCTCTCTGGGCAACATGATATTCAACCTCTTCGTGAGGTGGTCTCTCTGAGACCCGACCCTGTATATTGGTCACCCCCACTGACACGCTACTGATTACAGGCAAGCAACGCAAGAACCGCTCCAAGAAGTTCCGCGGTATCGCCAAGGTCAAGGGCCCCAAGAAGAACAAGGACTAAGCGTCTCGCTCTACTTGATTTATCATGGTATTGTGAAATGTTTGGTTTCTTGGTGGATTTCTGGAGTGCCCGTCTGTCTTCCTTTTTCTTTTGAGCGGAATTGAATGCAGTCGTGGTCACTGGTGGATGATGATGGAGATGGTTTTTTCAACGACACAATGGAGACGAAGGAACTGAATTAAAAAGAAAAAGTTGATGTTGTCGACTGTGGACCATCTCCTGATTCCCAGAATGAATGGTGGTTATGCCCCCTGTATAGGGCCGGATCTACTTTTTGTATTATGTGTAGACTTCGGTTCTTTAGTGAGACTTGATGATTCCCCACCCTTTCAAAAGGCGTCAAGTGTTGGGTTTCTTTTATTGTGGTTGGATCATCAGTTTCGAATCAAAAAAACAGCGAGGGATATGAGAACCCGGGCTTCGGCTGTTGTCCCCGGCATGAATCTTATTTTTTGTTCAACTTCATAGCATGCTTTCTGTAGATGTAGTACTTCTGTGCCCCAGATTTCAATGTTCTTCATCTCCGCACTATGTACCTATCAGTGCATGGCCTAGGCATTTTTGTGTGAGGGCGCGGATAGGATGAATAGAGAGCCTTGACTCACGTAGTGAGCCAGCTACTTCTTACTGTCACCTGGCATGTACCTGTTGATCCCATATACATTTCTCTGGGCCTTATCTTGCTAAACTTGAATCACGTCCTACATGGTCACAAAATTCACCCAGGCAATTCAAAACTCAGCCCATTGGTTCTCAAGGGCAAGTTGCCCGCGATGGCAAGCAGCCATGCTATGGCCTGAAGATGTCTGTTTCAACATTTGAAGCTGAACTCAGTCATCTCCGTTGCCCATGTATGTAAGGCTTAACGAGTTTCAGGTCTCACTCACTGGAATACTATAAGGAGTTCCTTTCAAATGTTTGCATTGGTATGACATACACCAATAGCAGGCCAAGCACAAGAATGGACGACTCCGAATGATAATTCAGAGCTACTGGTATCCATGGATACGTCAGGTCGATCAGCACTTTGGCTGCAGCTAGATTCGAGTCGAATATAGTTATCTCAAATCATTGTCGGAAGATATAATGCCCTTTTACAAGGGACGAGATGCAGGGTCTTCTTTCTATTCCAAATCATGGAACATTTTCAACGTACTAGTATGAATAGGGTTGTGCAGAGATTACACAGGGCTGGGATTCCCTATTTCCTTTTTCATTTTAGGAGTACATGTCTTCTACCTAGGTAAAATGGAAGCTTTTATACGACGGTACAGAGATTCTGAGTATCGATGTATCGTGGCCAATTCTATTCTCATGTTTCAACTTCAATATTGATATTCTGTTCCTATTCTTCCGTTAGATTATCTTACGAAAGATGATTTTGAGCTCTGCTATTCGTGACTGTTATCCCACTCACGTGAGGCTGCTGAATGTTTTCGGGTCCATTTTCTTCTGGTATGGTTACAAGAAACCTTGAAAGCTATAAAGGTGCTACAGTCGAAGGTATCACCTTGTATACACAGATACATGGAGGTCTCGCAATGACAAATAGGGTACACTCAAGTTGGGATGGATGTACCACCTATTCATTCGTATAGAGCTAGCTACTTTGTACATCATTACCTGACATGTGCTGGATCGGGAAAGTGAACACGCCGATACATTCTATGTGTAGTTTATCAGTTATACTGTCATTAGAATAAGCAAGTATCGAATACTAGTAATTAACTGATTAGCATGAATATCAATATAGAATGAGACGGAAAATGCCGGTCATCAAAACATTTGCGGCGCAAGCAAAGAACCTCCCAGTAGTAATTAAAACAGATACCCTCCAGTGCAACGAGCGTCAGGAAATAGATCACGTAGATAGTGAGAAAGAGGGAAAGAGGGAACATCAGTCAACCGAAATTTGGACATATTTGCTGCGCCGCCTGGTAACCCAGGACACACGGATCCGGGGGTACTGTCTCAGGCTCCGGTGCTATGTTTGTGTCGTAAGGTGAAAGGGAATAGGAGGAAGGAGGAAAGGGGATAGTAGGAAAAATTAAATATATCGAGTAAGGAGAATAGAAACATTGAAAATATGAAAGACTAAAGCAGAGAGACGTCACTTAGAAGAACATTTGCAAGCATGACATGACCAAGGATGGAAAAGCGTGACATGCAGGTAGACCAACCCAAGGAGTATGAAAGATAGCAAGGAGCCTCCGTACATATACCACCCGGCCTCACAAGATAGATATTTGCCGTGTCCAGTCGGGATAGGTCCAATGTGTTGTAATCAAGTATGACCTCCAATCAAAGAAATAAAGAACGATAGTAGTATCTCAAAGGATACCACAGAGGGTCGGGGATAACAACAGTCGAGGTTATTGAACGGGGCTTTGAGCAAAGGAAAGACGCATGCAAATACACTAGATACAGTTCTTGAAAGACCAAAAGTAAAACAGAGGGTAAAGGCAAATAAACAAACGTAAGACATATGCAACACCGCAGGGGCAATAATTGTTCCACCAGAGAGCCAGGCACAAGGCTAAAGACGAAGCAGATCTCTCCATCCAAGTCCGGATCTGTTCCGGTGAAGAGACCAGACCCCGATCCATGTAAGAATCATAAAGAAACTCACATACCCTGGAATGCGAGTAAGCGTGAGATCTGGACCCGGGATGTCCTCCGATTCGGCTCATCTGTCTCGATTCGATACACAAACATTCAACTCGTTCCTTTCGGGGTATCCATCGATCCAAGCGAGACGAGTACACAAATCAGAACAAAAAGTAACAAGAAAAATTTGAAATCAGACAAATCCACTCAAGAACTCCGATTCTTTTCAAAGGATAGTCAAGAAAAAGTGGGTTACGGACACTTCCTAGTATGCACCCTGGTTACCCAAGGGCTCAACAGATGGATGATGAACGCTCTCGACCACTGCGCGGTGATACTCGGGCAACGCATCCGAAAGTAAGTTGAATGAAAAGCCAGCACCGGGTGGATCCCGATGCTGCACGCGAGTGTATGGTAGCCCACTAACGAGAGTTCGGGTTTCTGGGTCAGAACCACTGCCGCGTGCCCTGCTCCTCTCGTTGCTACTGTAGCCGTAGGTGTCTGGGGTACATTCGCTGGCTAGAGCACGAAGGCCTTGGTTTCTATGGCTTCTGGAAGAGTGCTGGTTTATCCTTGTCGTGCTGGTGATACTTGGATATTCCTGGGTTGTGGTGCCAAGAGCGTCGAGAACGGAGTATGTTGAGTTCGTACTGCTTGATGTTGAGGTTGATGGGCCTGCCAAAACTGCAGATGAGGATGGTACAGTCATGCTTGTATCCTTGGAGATAGTCGGCATAGGCAGGTATGTGAAGAGAAGTTCAGACGCCGTGTTGTTGATGTCGATGTTGACGTTTTTGTTTGAAAGATTAGGGCTGTTGGCCAGTGGAGCATTGCTTGGAACGGTATGAGCTGAACTGGAGCGTTGGTCTGTACAGGCCGCCATACGTGGATTCCAAAAAGCTTCTTTATAATCACTCGAAAGCCAAGGTAGGTTCGAGTTTCCTTCTGTGGGCAGGAAGCTCGGAGAAGAGCTGGTGCCTTGCTGAGCCCGCGATGTAGGAGTAGGTAAGGTGCGGTCTGGCCCGGGGCCATCGGACGAGGGAATTGAGTTGATACCGGCATTACTAGAATGTGGCAATTCAGAGATAGTGTGTCCTTGACTTGGGAGCATATACGCAAACTGCGATTGGTTCAAAGAGGGATTGGTCTCCGGCTCAGGATAGATGTTTCCGCTGGCCCTTCCTGTACCAAACATAGAGTCCCATGCTTTTGGACTCCATGTCGATGCCTCATAATCCATCATATCTCCAGGGGCACCATTTGGCAACATGTATGTAGAGGTTTGAGCATAGTTGATGGTTGGTTCATCCTCGTAATGTATAGCATTTGCGCTCCCGGAACGCTGGAAGATGTGTGCATCTGATGTCTTGAGATCGAAGTCCTGAGCGCGGTGGTATGCAGCCACTTGGCCCTGACTCTGGTGGGAGCCCACTTTCATCTGAGAATGTGCTGTGAGCATCCTAAGCTGGGTAGACGGTGAAACCGCGACTCCGACGTGCGGGTAGGGTTGCCATCCTTTTGCCTTCCCGAGGGCGCGGGCGGAAACAACCGTACGATCATGAGCAGCCATAGAGCTAACCTGATTTCAAAGGGATTAGTCTTGTATCTTGGCCCATATGGCATGATGCTATACATACTCGAAAGAATTGGCAGTCATTGTCACCAGCACTGCGGCAGTTAGAGCAGCCCTGACCATCCCCCGCATCGCCACTACACTTGATCTTTCTCTTTCGACACCGACGGCACTAGGAGATGGAAACCATGTTAGAAAGACCAATCTCATCAGGTCACACTCTAAGGAGAGACATAGAGACATACTGCCACGGGAACACGACGTCGCTGCTGGGGGTTGCGCAACTTTCCATCCAACTCCGATGACAGGCTAGCACAGCTGCTCGAATGATCCCCCAAATCATGATGATGCATACTTCTCATTGATCGAGATAATGGGAGAACTGAGTCGTGCCGAGACGGATCAAAGCCTGCTTTTTCTGAGTAGAAAGAATCCATTGCTGAGACATGGGGTTAGTCAGGATGAGCTGTTGGGTTTGGTCTGGTGCGTACCTACCACAAGGAAAAGGGGACTTGAAGGAAAAAAAGAATCAAAATAGTCAGCACATATACAAAGTATCGATGTTCCTTGAAAGTCAAGAATGGGTCATGTCTGGGTAATAAGTGAAATGATGGGGAGAGAAAAATAGGAGAAAGAAGAAGGATGTCTCTGGCGAGTAGGGCTAGAATTTAAGTGTGTTTTACTCACAATGTGTAGTGTGGTCCAGGTCTCTGTGATTCTGTGGGTTTTCTTCTTGGGATTTATTATTATTATTATTTTATTTCTATGTTGATTCGATTCTACGAGATTAGATGGGTATTTTTTGATTATATTTTTATTTGTTTTTTTTTTCTTCATGAGGACTACCCTGGTCCTGTTATTCCTGTGGAGATTTTTTCTATGATGAACTTGATCTCTAGGATTCTGTTCCCCCCGTTAGACTATTATGTTCTAGGTCAACTTGGGATGGGGAAGATTGCATGAAGGTGGAGAAAGCCAATGTACAAGGTATCTTGGTATCTTGTTCATTTTTACTTCATTTTTATTTTCAATTTTCTTTTTCTGGATTTCCGGTTAAGATCCATCAGTATTCTAATTATTACGATGATTCCTTTTTTTTCTCTCTCTGGGTTTTGGTGTTTTTTATTTCCCCTCTACTGGTTGTACCCAGGGGAAATGATATGCAGATATCCGGGTCATCCAATCCAGATTCCCTAGACTTTATGGCGTGCAAGACCAGCAGCACCGCCTCCGGCGTTTTAGAGGCTTGGTTTCACAACGTAACGTCACACAAGGACATAACCTGATAGCCATGACAAGAATATGTCCAGGTTAGAGAGGGCGAGAGACCTCCGATCCGCCACATCGGGGAAGTACCATCCATTCAGGGCTTTGGGCTAAGAAAGGTTTCTCATCCCACGTTTTGGTCCCATTTAAGGATCCATCGAATGCTAGTAGGTAGTGTGAGATGTATCTCCAATAGCCAGATGCAAGACACGAAATGCGGAAAGGGGAGTCAACTAGAGCCAATGATAGACCCTGCAACATGCAGGAAGTTCGTCCATAAAGAGCAGGAGAATTAAAAAAAGGAAAAAAAAAGAGATAAAAAACAGGCAAAAGGCGGAAGATCATCGTCAACGTTTGCCGGAATGCCTGGCGTCGATCCGGGGGACAGCTTCCGGTGGATCGATCAAGATGAAGATTCAACAGGGTAAATGTTTGCTTGGCCGATGGAGACCTGGTCCAAACGTTGATTGGTGTGGCTGCTGCGCCCAATGCCCCAGAGTGGACAGGGGTGAATTATGAGGGTCTTTCCAGATACATCAAACAAGGCGTTAAACAGTCCGAACTGGGGAGCCCGGGACGTTGAGCCAAGCGGGGCCCACGATTAAGATGATTGGAAGGCGTTGCTGCCCATTGCCCCTAAAAAACATACCCAAATACATCATCTTGCAACAAACGCGCACACAGAAAGAAATTTCATTCTCCTTTTCCCCCGTGTCTCAGACCATGGGGCGCGCAGAAAAATGTCTCAATATCCCGGGGTTTCACTCTCAACACGAGGAGAGAAAGGGGAAAGGGATTCATAGAGAGCCCAGTAACGGTGGAAAAACGGTGTGAAGCTCCCACGATGCGAGAAAAAGAAATAAGAAGGTTGACACCTGTCAATTTGATCAACCGGCGCTAGTACGTACTTGACAAGTTTGATTTTTGATGAGCCCCACATGGGACGCCTTCGAATAAGCAAGTAGCCCTGACAAGGATCTCTAGTCTTAAGGTTGCGTCTTGATCGACGGCATGGATTGGTAGTAGATCCGTTTGGGTCGTGCCCGGATGCTGTTAGCGCCCTCCGCGCGCCGCAGGTAGATCGGAATGGTAAAGCTAGAAAAAGCAAATTATATCCTGGAAATCAGATTTCGCTCGATCCCACCATTCTGGCGGGAGGGCCTGGAACGATCAAGAGGGGGTCAAGAGAATGAGTCGGAATGCTCCAGGCTCAAAAAGGAAAACAAGATACGGGGGAAGATCGAAAATCCGCCCCCATGATGCATGAGATTCCGGGATACTCACAAGCCAGAGGACACTTCCTATTTCTTCATATGAAAGGTCCAGGAAAGAAATCTCGCCGAAGCTTGTTTGGGTTGATCTGTGTTCATGGAATTCCTCGTGGGAGTGAAAACATCGTAGAATAAGAACACTGAAGAGATAGTCTAGGGCGTAGGATAGAGATAAGTCCACATGTTTTGCTTTTTTTCCGGTTTATACGAAGTTGAGGCCCGCTGAGACGAAGAGTCTTGAGTGGCCGAGTTCCAATCAATACCGCCTCCGGGTTTGACATTGCACGACGTGGAGAAGACTGAGTCGCAAGAGTCAGGAGAAACAAATCGGGCTGAGCCAGCTGACTCTGGATCGACTCGCCAGGAACGCTCGCTGAGATTGAAACTAGATCTTGGATTTTTTTTTTCTCATCACGGGCGATATCCTGGCTTGTTTGTAGGAGGGGAGCCTCTTTCTCTAGCGCCTGATTTCTTTTCCTTGGTTTGGCTTTTTGTTGGCTTGCTTCTTTTTTTTTTCCTGCTTCATTTGCTGCAGCTTTGGTATAGTCTTGGCAACTTTTTTTTCTTTTCCTTCGAGCTGTAGCTGTCCGAAAAGGGAATGCTTGTGACAAGCATGATCTCTTTGGCTTTCCACGTGTGGGTTCTGAGATAACAAGAATAGACTGATGTCGCCAGAATTGTCGCAGACTTCCCATTTCTGCAGGAGTCCGCCCGTTTCCCCCACCGTTTTTCTGCAGTGAAACGAGCTTTCCGAAAGAAATATACCACAGAAAAAGAGTAGAATGCTGTCACTAGCGCTCGCGGGTAAGTGTTGTGTACCTGGCGGAGAATGAGGCGATAGCGTCATTGAGCTCCAAGGAGGCTAAGATATCCCTGTGGCTGGCGAAGATGAGAATAAGCGCCCCCTCTTCAGCCCATGATCTTCAGGTTAACAAGGGATCCGCCCTCGAGCATCTCGTCCTTTCAGCCTGGACTAACTGATGCATATGGTACTATCCCAAGAAATCGGTGAGGGGATCTGTAACAAACAGCTTCAACGCGCTTCAGATCCACTCATCTTCATGAAATAACATAACCAACTGGGACATTCGGAAGATATGCCGGCCAGTTGTGAAGAGGAAGCCCGTGAGGTTGCACAACACCCGGGTCGATCATCCGGGGAGCTAGTTAGTCTGCATGTGGACTCTTTAGGGGGAGGAAACCCCTTCTAAAAGTTATGTGTGACAAAATTCGAAAGAGAGATAGAGTGGGGGTAAGAGTGAAAAAGTACAACAAATTGAAGAGAAAAAAAAACAAGTTGGTGAGAAAAAAGGGGGAAAAAAGAAAATATACAACGAGGTTGAAGAAGCTAAGATGACAACATTGAAAAGAGAAGCCGAGATGCATGAGATCCCGTTCCCCATGAGACGTGATTGGCCCAAGCTTCGTCGATCTTTCTCTCCGACTTTCTCACCCGCAAACCTGTCCTCGTACAGCTACACACTCTGAGGGTAAATGGTTGAACCAACCAAATCCTCTATCCAAATATGAGTGCCTTATTGGAGACATCCCTGGGCGATATCGTCATAGATCTCCTGGTGGACGAGTCGCCCAAAGCCTGCGAGAAGTAAGCGCCCTGCCCTTGAGCCTTCCCCCCCCTCCCCCGATTCATCCTGTCAATGCGCCACATTAAAAATGTGCTGAACAAGAGAACTAAGCTCCTACCTCTCACTCATAGCTTCCTGAAGCTCTGCAAAATCAAATATTACAATTTCGCCCCCGTACATAGCGTCCAAAAGAACTTCTCTTTTCAGACCGGTGACCCGCTGGGCCCTGACGTCCCCGAAAGCGATGGCGGTTCCTCAATTTGGGGCATTCTGGACGGGCCCTCGAAGCGCGCCTTTCCAATCGATCTGCCGAAGATCAAGCACACCGAACGCGGAATGGTGAGCATGGCAACCGTTCCAGCCACCAACGATCCGGACCAACGCCTCGCCGCTAGTCAGTTCTTAATCACATTGGGCGACAATCTAGACTACCTCGATGGCAAAGCGGCCATTTTTGGAAAAGTGGTGGAGGGTTTTGATGTGTTGGAAAAAATCAACGATTCCTTTATTGACGACCGAGGTCGGCCCTTGAAGGATATACGTATTCGTCACACAGTCGTGCTGGATGATCCATTCGATGACCCGGCAGGTCTAGTTGAGCCCCCGGAGAGCCCTTTGCCCTCCAAGGCCCAATTAGCCACCGTTCGCATCGCAGATGATGAGGAACTGGACGACGATATGGATGAGGATGCGATGGAGAAATTGCGCCGGGAGCGCGAAGCTCGTGCTCAAGCATTGACCTTGGAGATGGTAGGAGATCTGCCATTTGCCGATGTCAAGCCCCCAGAGAATATTCTATTCGTGTGCAAGCTCAATCCCGTCACCCAAGGTATGTGCCTAAAAGGGAAACCAGCTCTCCTCCCTAGTTGAACTCTAAGCTCACCGTCTTTCTTTTCCTTTTTTTAGATGAGGACCTGCAGCTGATCTTCAGCCGGTTTGGAACAATTTTGTCCTGCGAGGTGATTCGGGATAAGCGCACTGGGGACAGCCTACAGTATGCGTTTATAGAGTTCGAAAACCAGAAGGACTGCGAACAGGCCTACTTCAAGATGCAGGGGGTGCTCATCGACGACCATCGAATCCACGTCGATTTCTCTCAAAGTGTAAGTCTTAATCTATCATGTATACTTCCGAAGGAATAACTTGCTGACCTTGCAAATCTAGGTTTCCAAGTTGTCCGAGAGCTGGCGAAATGCCACGGTCACCAAGCGCAGACAGCGAGGCGGGTTCGGTGGCGTGGCAGATCTTGAAGAGAAGCGCCAGTACCGAGTCTCCGACGATCGTCGAGCTGATGAAGCCGATGATAGTTATCGGATGGTCTTTGATAAGAATAAGTCCCGCGGGGGTCCTTCTCGTGAGAATCGTCGTCAGAGTCCTCCCCGAGATTCGTACCGTGATCGACGCGATCGACGTGATCATGATCAATCACGTCGTCGATCCCATAGTCGAAGCCCTGGGCGAAACGATTCTCGACGAGATCGTGATCGCTACCGTGATGACCGTGGACGTCGAGATGACCGTTATGACCGTCGACGATGAAAGGGATATATCTAGCTACTGGTTACCTAGGACAAAATTACACGAGGAAATCCAATTGTACAATATAATGAATCACCGAATCTCCGAGTTCTAGTTGATATTATCAATAGTATGCAAGTCACAGAGTCAATTCTCCTAGGGACTTAAAGATTTACGGCTTTTTCGTCTCATGTAAAACCGGGTCTGTGGCGGGCCCCGCTGGCGGGGGCATTGGCAGCACTCCAATGGCCAGGTCTCACCCCGAGACTCACTCAGGTTGCTCTATCCGCGGCTCCGATTCGTCTTCCGACACTAAAAATAATTGGCTAAGCCATCAAGTGGGTTTAGGTAGTGTATCCCTAGTTACGGTGTAGACGGCCTTACGTAGAAGCTTCAGCTTCACCCCGCGTATGCAATTTATTTACTTTCTTCCCGCCACTTTCGCTTTTCCCCCCTTCATTTCTTTTTCCTCTTCCCCTCCCTTCCCCCATCCATTACTCTCTACTTTGTACTCTTTTCCTCTATCATCTTATCTCATTCTCTTTTTCTTCCTTTAAATCACACAAGACATAATCGCAATGGCCGAGGCTATTAAGGAAACTGTCTCCAACCTAATTGGCAAGCTCTCCGGCTCCGCTACAGACGCTCCTCGCGAGCCTTCCACCGAGGAGTTCCAGGCTTTACAGAAAAAGTATACCGATGCTGGCCAAGGACACGTCTTTGCCTTCGCTAGCGAGCTCCCCACCGTTGAAAAGTCTCAGCTATTCCACCAGCTGAGCACCTTTGATCCCACCCGTATCAACGAGCTGGCCGACACTGCCCTGAACCCACCTAAGACTGAGCAGACGACTGCGACAGTCGAGCCCTTGCCGGAATCCGCTACAGCATCCATCATTGACTCAGACCCCAGTGATCTCCAGAAATGGTTCGATTCGGGTCTGAAGGAGGTTGCGGAGAACAACGTGGCGGTGGTGTTGATGGCGGGCGGTCAGGGTACTCGTCTGGGTAGCTCAGCGCCCAAGGGTTGCTTTGACATCGGTCTTTTGAGCCAGAAATCTCTGTTCCAGTTGCAGGCTGAGCGTATCCTGAAGCTGCAGGAGCTCGCCAAGAAGACCCACGGTGTTCAGTCAGCAATTATCCCCTGGTATGTCATGACTAGCGGTCCTACCCGCAAGCCAACTGAGGAGTTCTTTGAGAAGAGCAAGTACTTTGGACTCGATAAGAGCAATGTCTTTATCTTTGAGCAGGGTGTGCTACCCTGCATCTCCAATGACGGCAAGATCATGCTGGAGAGCAAGGGCAAGGTATGTAGTTTTTTTTTTCTCCCCACCTAAGTCTCTCCTTCTAGCTATCGACTAGATTTTTGTGAATGGTTGCTAACCACCTCCTCTACAGGTCGCTGTTGCCCCCGATGGAAACGGTGGTATTTACCAGGGCCTTGTGACCTCAGGAGCCCGCGAGGATATGCGCAGCCGCGGCATCAAGCACATCCACATTTTCGGTGTTGATAACTGCTTGGTCAAGGTAGCAGACCCGATCTTCATTGGGTTCTCTGCCGCCAAGAATGTAGACATCGCCACCAAGGTGGTGCGCAAGCGTGATGCCGCTGAGTCGGTCGGTCTTATTGTGCAGAAGAACGGCAAGCCCGACGTTGTTGAATACTCCGAGATCGACCAGGAGACCCGTGAAGCCCTGGACCCCAAGCTCCCCGGCGTGCTCAAGTTCCGTGCTGCCAACATTGTCAACCACTACTACTCTTTCCGCTTTTTGGAGTCCATTGAAAACTGGGCGCACAAGCTCCCGCACCACGTGGCCCGCAAGAAGATTGCTTGTGTGGACCCCGAGAACGGCGAGCAAGTCAAGCCCACCAAGCCTAACGGTATCAAGCTGGAGCAATTCATCTTTGATGTTTTCCCCTTGACCCCTCTCGAGAAGTTCGCTAGTATCGAAGTTCGTCGCGAGGACGAGTTCTCTCCTCTCAAGAATGCCCGTGGCACTGGTGAGGATGACCCGGATACCAGCCGGGCCGATATCATGAAACAGGGTCAGCGTTGGATTGAAGCTGCCGGCGGTGTTGTCATCACCGATGGTGAGGCCTTTGGTGTTGAGGTTTCTCCTCTGATCAGCTATGTAAGTTTCAGCCTTTTCCGTGATGCTGTCAGCCGTTCCGTACTAATGATCTCTTAGGCTGGTGAGAGCTTGGATTTCCTCTCTGGGCGCGAGATTAAAGCCCCCGCGATCCTGGAGCGGGAGGATTAAGGGCTTGGGACCTCTTTGAATAGGAACTATTTGGAGGACCACCTTGTCCAAGTGAAACCAAAAAACCATTTCGGGTCGCTGTTTTAACTCTTTCCTCTTTCCTCCCATTCCCGTTATTATTACCTGTCATGGCCATCCGAGCCATTGGAACGAAGAAATGAATGGCATGACTTCTCTTCTGTTTATTAATATCTGTTGATCAGAGAATGGACCTGGTTGCATTGAACATGAATGCATATTTACTTGGAATGTAGGGATTTCAAGTCTACAATTCTGTAGCGTAGTCTAATTGTTACATAGTATATTGATCATTCTATTATATGACTCTTCTAATCCTTTTTTTCTGTATAGGATTACGATCTATAGATATCCATGGATAATAGATCTCTTGTCGAATAGCAGTACAGGTGAATCAGCAACCTTACGCAATACGGAAAAGCCCGGGAGCTAAAAGATTTGACGAGTTTGCAACCTTCCCCCAGACTTCTTTCCTTTATTCTCCTTCATTCCTCAAATTAATATTCAAAAATAAAGAAGAGACGAATCTTTTGGTTGAAAAAGGGGTCATACTTGGTGTTGTGTGAGTGAAGTCATTGTGCGCGTTGGGGCTAAAGTTACTCCCCACTTTTTTTTTCTCTTGTTTTTTCTTTTTCTTTTCTTGGTGGGCTGTCAAGAACGTGGTGCTTTGGAATATCATTTGCTATTATATTTGTCTGCTTTTTCCCCTCCAAGGTTCTCAAAGCTGACAAGGTCCTTTGTCTTTTAGCCTGAAACTCTCAAGGTTCGTTGTGAGTGCGTGAGCACCTTGATATCTCGATTCGATCCTTCTTGTCTCCCCGCGCGGATCGTCGGCTTCCCCTCCATCCCGCACGCAAAATTTTGAAGACCAAAAACCCCGGATGGCACACGTGCAACTTCCCCTCCTTTGGGGATTTTCATGCGCTTTTCAATGGGTCAACAGCTGTGATCATGATTGATCTACAAGCTTGATTTTCTTTTTTTTCAAATACCGATGGAGGGTCAACTTGAAGCGGGGGAGCTTGCGGACGGATGGGAATCGCTCTCGGCAAGGGGATTGGAGCTGACAATTGGGGTAGAAAATCGGAAATGATGTTGTCCCGTCGTGCGTGCTACAAGTGTGGCAACATTGGTCACTACGCTGGTTAGTTTGGAACTGAAATACTGCTGGGAATATTGGAAACATCTCACTGACTGACGTAGAGGTCTGCTCGTCCTCTGAGCGTCTCTGCTACAACTGTATGTGGAAATCCCCCTCCCCCTGCCATGATCTACCTTTGGAGTCAAATTTATGAGAATGCTAACGGTGATATCATAGGCAAGCAGCCTGGTAGGTCTTTTGTGTGACGCCGTTTTCTCGATTAATTCCATGTCTGATTTCGTTTTCATCAGGCCACGAGTCTAGCGCTTGCCCTAGTCCTCGTACCACCGAGAGTAAGGAATAATTCCGGTTTATGAGATTCTCTCCATGTTTCGATCGTCAATCTGACTGTTGTTACCAGCTAAGCAGTGCTACAACTGCCAGGGCGTTGGCCATGTTCAAGCTGACTGCCCCACACTGCGCCTGAATGGCGCCAACGGCCGCTGCTACAACTGTGGTCAGCCCGGTCACCTTGCTGTAAGTCGAACCAAAATTCGTTTCCTTCCACGGTTCGGGAACGGCTACTAACTATCTATCATAGCGTAACTGCACTAACGCTGCTGCCCCCAATGCTGGCCGTCCCACCGGTCCTCGTGGTGGATACCAGGGCTTCCGTGGTGGCTTCAGCGGCTACCCCCGCGCTGCTACCTGCTACAAGTGTGGTGGTCCCAACCACTTTGCCCGTGACTGCCAGGCTCAGGCCATGAAGTGCTACGCCTGCGGCAAGCTCGGTCACATCTCCCGTGACTGCACCGCCCCCAACGGTGGTCCTCTGAGCCAGGCCGGCAAGGTCTGCTACAAGTGTGCCCAAGCTGGCCACATCTCCCGTGATTGCCCTACCAACACCGAGGCCCCCGCCGCTGCTGTTGGTGCCGTCGCTGCTACTCCCGCTGTTGATGCCGCCGCCGCCCCTGCCGTTGATGCTGCCCCTGCTGCTGCCACTGCTGCTGAGACTAGCACCGAGGCTGCTCCCGCTGCGGCTGCGGCTCCTACTCCCGCTGTCGCCTAAATTATTATCTAACCTCCCCTTGATATCTCACCACCGTGCATTGTCTTTTCCTTTTGGAAATTGACAGAACCAATTTCTCCATTTCGTCACCCTACCTTGTATCACGGTCACTTGCCCTGACCCCCTAACCGATCTTTTTTTTTTCTACTCTCCAACGTATCTGCGCCCTTTCTTCCTTTGCACATATTAACCACATCCAATTCGGACTGGGTTTCGGAATTGATTGTTTCTTTATGATGGCCTTTCTTTCTTAAGTTGCCCTTTTCTTTTTTTTCACCTTTCTTATCATGTACACGACTCAAACAGAAAAAGTTTTACCTTCTTTCGTTTGAAATCACGAACCCTTTTCCCACAAGCCGACTTGACCAGAGTCAAGTCTCATGGTTGGCGTCTTGTCTATTTGTTTCTCCTACGGTTGAATCTTTTTCTCGATTCGATGAAATCTACTCTTGATTGCGGTTTTCCCGGATGGGCCCGGAGAGAGAGCGAGAGAGGATGCAGAAGAGGACGAAGTTGAGAGGATGAAGTGTGGTGGATGCAGAGAAAGAGAAAAGCAGATCGCAGTGTGTTTGGAATGGGGCCTTTTCGGTGGGAAGATTCCTCGGTGCTGAGAATATGAAAACGCAATTCTTTACTACAATTTCATTCTGTAAAACGTAGTGCTCATCTACTCGTAGATCCATGTTGTATTACATTACTGCTAAAGGCATCCCCACTGCAGTGAACCGATCCTTCTAATGCTGTCCTGAACATCAAGTTGAGTGGTATAAATATGTGGTAGAACTACGTTTGACCTATGGACACACTGGATCAATAATATGTGCAAGTTTCTCTGCTGACATCTGGATACCTAACTAGCAAGAGATCATATGGGTATGCAGGTCCAAGGCAGTGCTCTACTTGTGCCCTGCAGTGTTTCGTACATATCAAAGCAAGAAGCAACTTCGCTAGCAAACCAGGGCGCCATATAGCATCCCCCATATCTAATCTGCACGAGGGCTAGTTATTGTGATAAATTGGACCAAAAACAAAACACTTAAACTAACTGAGAGAAGACATATGATCTATACTAAAATGGTGTTCTGTCAATATGCTGGGGCTGTTATCAATGGTTGCTCTATATCAACCTCAGGCCGACTTGCTCGTGACCACCATCACAACTTGAACGTCTACTCTCAACTACCCCTCTGTCTTCCATCCGATTCCCCTCCATAAATCATCCCACAAAACCATCAAAATGCCCGGATCGGATCTCGGTGATGATTCCAATGATGAGGTAACGTACTACAAGGCTCCATTTACTCTATTCGATGATAATAACGAGCCATCCATAGAGCTTCATCGTGGATATCGATAGCATCCAGGCCCATGGGATTGGAGCTGCAGATATCACCAAATTGAAGGCCAACGGTTACTATACTGTTTCGGTAAGCTTTATCATTGCAAAAAAAATCCAATATCTATCTAATTGTGGAACACATTGCTTACATGCCTACCAGTCTGTCCACGGTGCTACCCGGAGAACCCTTCTGAAGGTCAAGGGCTTCAGCGAAGTCAAAGTCGAGAAGATCAAAGAAGCTATCCAGAAATGCATGGTATGGACCACATCTTTCATCGACCTTTGCCAGAACAAAACTCATCCTAATCAAATCAATCACAGCCCTCGGCATCCGGATTTGTCACTGCAATGGAACTATTCCACCAGCGCAAGAAAGTCGTCCGTATTTCAACTGGAAGCAAGCAATTCGATTCGATTCTTGGCGGGTAAGGCGAATTCATCAGAATTTTTTCTTCCCATCAGTCCCTATATCTCCCCTTTTTGGGGTATCATACTAACCAACATCTACGAACAGCGGCTTCCAGAGCATGAGCATCAGCGAAGTCTTCGGCGAATTCCGCTGCGGAAAGACTCAACTTTCTCACACGATGTCTGTCATTGCCCAGCTTCCCAAATCTTTGGGCGGCGCAGATGGCAAGGTTGCATACATCGATACCGAAGGCACATTCCGTCCTGAACGCATTGCGCAGATTGCTGAGCGCTTTGGCGTTGATCCCGGCATGGCTCAGGAGAACATTGCATACGCCCGCGCCCTTAACAGCGAGCATCAGCTTGAGCTTCTGAACACGCTTAGCCGGGAGTTTGTGGAGGGTGATTACCGTCTCCTGATCATTGACAGTATTATGAACTGTTTCCGAGTTGACTACTGTGGTCGTGGAGAACTAGCCGAAAGACAGCAGAAGCTGAATCAGTTCTTGATGCGACTGGCACATATGGCCGAGGGTAAGAATCGTCTATGCTTCGTCTTTGTTTCTTTGGATTTGGTTGAGAGGATATGATACTGACACTTTTGCGTAGAGTTCAACATCTGTGTCTTGATGGTTAGTATCTGGTTCTTCAATGGTCTGTTGCTTTTTTTCTAACCTCTTCCTGGTTTCAGACAAATCAAGTCCAGAGTGATCCAGGTGCAAGTGCGCTCTTTGCCGGTGCTGATGGCCGTAAGCCTGTCGGTGGACATGTGCTTGCCCATGCGTCTACAACTCGTGTCCTCCTGCGCAAGGGTCGAGGTGAGGAGCGGGTGGCAAAGATTCAGGACTCACCTGGTGAGAGATTCTTGCATTCACTTTTCGTCTAGTAATCACTGACTTTTTATAGACTGCCCTGAAGCTGAAGCAACTTATGTTATCACGAATGGGGGTATCAGCGATCCAGACAAGGCTTGAGTGTTGGAAACGAGTTATGGCAGCGGCGCAGTGCCCTGGTCGGATCGAGGGATAATATGTTCTACACGATTATATGATGTACCAGCTGACGTCCCCCCTTCTTTATTGGAGCTAGGAATATTTCTCTTGATATCGCACTATTCGCCTCAAATGAATCACGATTGTATTGTTAGCGATTTCGTCCTCCATGCCATATAGTTCATAGTTCTATACACACCGCCCTAATGACCGCCCTCATAGGACAGGCAGAATCTGAGAAAAACTAGAGGAAAAAAAGTCACCACCAGAAATAACAAGATACCCCAATTCTTAAGCATCACCTATCCAAAATGAAGACATCCGCTCCAGAAGTGGCGGGCTATACGACCCTTCCACTCCAACTCCCATCAACTTCCATATTCCCCCAACCAGCAACTCACTACCTCTACATCCGCCCCCACGAACCTCGCATTCCAGACCCGGACTCCGCCCGCTCCCTCTTCCTCGTCAACACCCCAATTGACACAACAGAAGCTCACCTCCGCCACCTCTTCGGCGAACAACTATCCGCAGGCCGCGTCTTAAGCGTCCAATTCGAAGATGTCCCCACCAAGAAATCCGCCGTCGCAGCAGCAACAGACGGAAGTCTCGCCCACCGCAGCAAAAAGCGCAAGCGCGCCACAGCCGACGACCTCCAATCAACACTAGAAAAAATCGCCCTCCCCTCAACCTGGGACCGCCAGCTCCACAAAAGCGGCACCCATGCCATCGTCCTCTTCGTCGACCGCTCCAGCATGGAGGCAAGCCTGAAAGCAGTCACCAAGGCCGCAAAGAAAGGCTCCAAGATTATCTGGGGCGAAGGTCTCCCCGAGGATCGCGTCGCCCCGCTCGGTATCCAGCGCTATCGCGCACATGAGCGCGCGCGCTACCCGAATCGTGCTGAAGTTCTATCTGCTGTAAATGACTTTATGACTGTCTTTGCGGAGGTGTCTGAGGCCCGCAAGCGCGAGGAGGCGAAGAGGTTCGCCGAGCCCGACGAGGATGGCTTCATTACTGTTACTTCTGGGCCGAAGTTGAATTCTGCGGCGCGTGAGGATGAGGTCAAGGAGATGGTTGAGAGGCAGAAGAAGAAGGCGGCGGGTCTGGAGGACTTCTACCGCTTCCAGTCTAGGGAGAAGAGGAAGGAGAAGCAGCAAGAGCTGCTCAAGCAGTTTGGTGAGGATAGGAAGAAGTTGGCGGAGATTAAGGCGCGGAAGGGAAAGATTCGGGTGAGTTGTCCTTGTCTTTCTCGTTGGTTTTGCTTCCATTACTAACTTTTTATGCTTCTAGCCGGAGTGATGACTATATTGCATATGCTGGCAAGGCGTTTTGGGTGTTGGTTGGTTCTTTTTACTGGAGATCAAAAGTCTTTCGTGCATAGGAGTGAGTTCCTCTGTTCTACGTCTCCTTTTTCTTTTTTTTTTGCATTATTTTCTCCAATGATGAGGCCGCTGGGGCCAGTGGAGGAAGACGCGCTTTGCCGCTGTCTCCTTTGACATAAAAACCAGCAATACCAATCTTCTCACCTTGCTGAAGGAGACAATGCGGCATCACTCTGAGACTCTATCGCATGTTATGGAATTTGCTAACCGAAATGTCAAATGTCCAGATAGTTTCATGTTTGGCCTTTTACTAGGGAAGCCCTTGATCTTCCTGAGTAGGTTGTAATGGAGGTTTTCAGGAAATCTGGTTCATATCGGATTTGAAAGGATGTTAGAAATGTACAACTGGATGACATCGACTACAATTTACATGATTATCTGTCGCGGATTCGAAACTCATGATAAAATATGATGCGAGTATAGGATACAACTGTCCAGACATCTAGGATTAATTAGTATCTTTAGTATCACCGTGCAAATTGCTACCCTTGGTGGATATTGCACCATGGCAATGAGTGCCCAGGTGGCCATCGATTGTAATATTCCTGCGTAGCTGGAGCATATAGATCCTCGTGCAATAGTAAACCTTGGAAGCACGGACCAAGGCTTGGCATGACATCCTACAGCTCACATGTACAGGTGCTTATGCTCATATTCGTACAACTTCCAGCTTTACTATGACAATACTTTGAATCCCTGAAATTAAGCGATGAAGTAAAACATACTCGCAAATCAGAGAATGACGTGAAGACAAGCTCACAGTATTCGAGTTGAAAAGCTGTCAGTGGTACCCCGCAGACCAAAGACATCATCCTTGCTAAAACATACAAAGGTTTAATCCTCGAATCGACCCGCCCATTTGACAACATTGGAAACTCAGAAGAAAGTCTTCTAAATCATCATTCCTGCTGTGAACCTATCCAAGCTTGGAATAAATACCAATTATCCGAGGAACATGCCTGGCCCGGTAGAATCCGACTCGGATTCAGACGTTGAATTCGAAGATGTCCCTCTCCCTTCACGGTCTCGAGGGGGAAACAATATCGAAACATCCTCAGCCCATTCAGTTTCAATTCAAACAGAACGCCAGCCATGGAGTCCGTCTCTCTACCTGCCCCAGCAACGAACAGAACCTATTCGTTCTGGCTCGGAGGAAGAGACCCAGCTTCGTGGTCGCTTGAGTGCGGGTATTGAAAGGATCAACTATCGCCAAATGAAGTCTCAAATTGGCATGGATGAGCCCGGGACCCGAGCTTCTGAACGGCGCTTCAAGAGTTTTGAGGAGTTGGCTGCTGAGGTGGGGATACTCGTTGATACGCTCTGGGCATCTGCAACTCGTAAGTTCTGATATCTCACACTCAGGCATTGATTTATATGTATCATTTCAATGTTTATTGTTATTTGCGTACTCCTCCGCATGATCCTTTTATTCAAAAATGCGCTGCTGCCTTGCTATTTTCATTAAAAAGCACCTCTAACATGAATTCAGCGTCGATCCAAGTCGAGAGCCTCATTACCCTAGCCGGGATAACGGAGATGGCCCTCCCAACCTACACGTTCGAGCCCGAGCCTACATTGAATATTCTACACAAATTCGACGTCGTCTTTGCTGCTCTATGTACCGGCCAGAACCCCATAACGAATCAACCGCTTCCCGGTGTAATGCCGGACCGACCGCTCGTTACGCAGACACAGAAAGTGCGTATCCGCAGTTTGGCGGAGACGACGCGCAATCGTATTTTCACCTGTTTGAGTGATTCTGGTTCAGCTCAAGGAATGAATGGGAATGGGCGCGACTTGGATGGAGCGTCTGATGAGGGGGAGGACGAGGATTCCGATGTGGATGCGGAAATCTCTATGCATCCGTGGATGTTGGAGGCGACCAAGGTATATGATAAGACGTTGATGTTGTTGGCGGACCAGGGGGATGGGGTTGAGGTGGATGGGGCGTGCTATGCGGAGTAATTCAACTCTTGAGCTTGTCAACTGGTATGTTCAATGTTTGGATGAGGTCATAGTATTTTAGGTTCCACTCAGTGCTTGTTAGAAATTTTGGGATGGACATGTTCTCAGTGCAGGAATCGAAAATTTGTATTTACTGCAATGTGCAGAAGAATCAATTCATATTCTCAAGACAGTCCCAAATATCTACCATTGTATGTCTACTCTGTAGTTTATAAGGACCATTTACTAGCTGTTTACTCAGTCTGTGATTTCAATGTCAGATACCCAATCTATCAGTGCAATCAACCTAATCAGAATCAATCAAGCCCAAAGATCAAACCTAAGCTGAAACAGGCCCACCCACACGCGATAACCGACAAGAATCTTCTCGAAAACACTCGAAGCCCAAAAGGGAAGAGAAAAACTCCACCCCAAAAAAAGAAACCACAGGTGGAGCTCAGGTACAAAGACTACGAAAGAGCAAAAAAAGGAAAAAGGAAAGCGAAATTGGTCCCAAATCTCCGGTTCCCTGCCTGCGCCATGTATGAGAAGCGGGCCTTCAGCAGGATGTAATGGCTAGAACGAGCCAAGAGTTGTGTAAATGCAATACACAGCAGGCAGACCGAATACGACGGACAACGCTTGTAATGAGCGAAGCGAGTCCTGGGCTTCTCTTTGGATGAAGCGTCGCGAACTAGTGTGGATGCGAGCCCTGAAAGTGGAGCTGTTGGGTCTTGAGGGGGCTCAGCCTCGGGTCTGAGCCACGAGATTTGGGGCTTTTGATGTGTGCGGTTTGGAGAGGGTAGCTGAATATGGAGCATACATACAGCTGGGGGTTTTTTGGTAGTATTTCCCGTTTTTTTTTTTTTCTATTTCTTTGTTTGAAAAAGTAGCGTTGTTTACAGAGTACAAATATCGTACCCTATAGCTATCCAGTAGGGTATGCCCTGATTGCCTTCATTTGGTAGTGAGCGAAAAGGGTTTCCATGGTTCATGCGCTCCATTATTAATATATGTCTTGGTTGGGAAATGCGCGGTTTTCCCGCGTCGAGACGTGTTTCGCGTACCAGCTTATTTCGATGTACTGAACTTGCCGAGCAATTACTAGTACTCTAGTACTGCAGGGAGTAATAGGTTATAAGGGGTGTTTATAAGGGAGATTGATGCCGGCACCTGGGTAAACCCCCAAAAATGCAAGGTGTAAGATTTGCCGACTTCGTGCGCTCTGATAACATTTAGATTGCTCCCTTGCTCATACCAGTCCCATCAGTCCCATCAAGTAGAAACTTCCGATACACGATCGAGGGGAAATCCCGCTGACAGCAAGGCACAGGCAAGGATTCAATAAAATTGTTTTCTACATGATTGTACAATCTCCTTGCGAACAATTGGATCTCCAATGCTTCCAAGCTTACATGTACTTTAGAGGAAAAATGGTCGAATAGTGTAGAGAACAATGAAACATTTGAACGCCAAAGCGACGGGGCCCCGGGGCTCGCCTGGTAATAACAATACAAGCACGGAGGTCTCAACTCCCAACCAATCATCACTCCAATCCACACCTAACCAAAGTCCCATGGTTCTGGTTCTGGTCGTCCTGGGGGTGACGTATCGCTCATATCCTTGTACAAGCGCGTGTAAGTCCAGGATCTAAGAACCTTGCTTCGAGAAGGATTTGGGTATTTGTTCGGGTACTGATGACCAATATTCCCCAGAGCTTATGTAGAGCTACAGCTTAAAACCGTTTCCAAGTTTTTCTTTTTCTTTCTTTTTTTTTATGCATTTTTTTCTTCATTCAATTCCAGGTTTTTTTTATGGATGGTGGATTTTGTTCTTTTTCTTTTCATTATTCCAGTTTTTTATTTCTTTTTTCTAAACCCTTTGGGTATTGGGGCTGACGCTCTCGGTAAAGTGGCTTGATTGCGAAAAGGAAATACCCGCGGGTTCCTACCACCAGGCCCTATGTTTGTTTATTCAGTATGCAGGACATGCAGGTTTGGGGATTTTGAGTTCGTCAGTGTCTGCATTGGGTGTAGATCTTGAAGGATCCAGTTCTGGACTACATGATGAGACCCAAGGGGGCCTAATGATGGTCCATCTAGAGTCTACAGTATACCTACGTTGTAGTTTCAAAGCTCCTACATCTACAAATGATTCCTACCTACCGATCGGATCATCTTAAAACAAGGCCTCTTACCTTCAAATGTGTAATGATCAACTCGGTACCTACAGCTTATTCTGTATGATTGAGTCATAGCCCGGGGTATTATAAGCATAGCGGAGGTTTGCGACAGGTCACATTGCAAGGACAGCGACATGGTCCTTGCATGCGCACTCCCTTGTATGGGCCTCAAGCTTTTTTACAAGACACCAAAAGTAGTCAATAACAAAGCAGTAAAGCAATAGCTGTATTTACTGACTAGATCTAACTACCTAAAGAAAGAATCAATCTTGGAAACAAATATAGTATCAACCGGGATGTGGCGGAAGGTTGCTATACATACTAAGGGAGAGTGCAGTAGATCCCTCGGCCCGGGAACCTGGAACGGAGGAGCGGCAAAGTGATCTCATATTAGCATCGGTGCCTAGCAGTTGTGTAATAAGTTTCATTGTTTTATATACATTTCTCAAATACTCAAATGGATTTCCATTGGTCTACAATTCTTCAAATCATGCTCTAATTCGTAGTAAAATGTAGCCCTGGAGGAGTATATAGAGTATATAGTCGGAAGACAAACGAAGCAAATGCGGCAAATGAGACAAACTGGGCAATACGGGATGACCATACCATACGGTATGGTATCGTGTATGGACCGTGTCAGCCACATTGACCCAGCGTAATGGGGCATTTCCCCTCCCCTCCATAGGCAAATCTGAGATTTCAATTCTTCATCGCTTTCTTTTCCCCTCCAACCTTCTTCATCCCCCTCCTTTTCATTGTTCTCTGCTCTCGTGCGGATTTCGTTCTGTCTTGCGCCTTTTTCGGGAGTTTTCGCTGCTTGAGGTTTTCTCTCTACCTTTTTTTCCTTTCCAGTCCATTTTGGTTTTTCCATATCCCCTTGGTAAGTGCTGAGCAGCCTCTTTCATCATCGCGGCTCCCCATACCCTTGATCAACTTTCCCCTCCCACTCCCTTCATCAACAGTATGTCAATTTGTATCATGAAACCCCCTCTATGTCAAAATCTATGCCAGAATCAAGATCGCCGCGTCTTGTCTAGCTGCGACCTCCAGACCAACAGTCGCTGGTGGAGCGACCGCGTTCAAGCAGCGCCCGCCTGCGCGACAGCACTCAGCTCGCCTCAACACTCTGGACTTGGCACAACAGGACTTCCATCATCCATGCGCCCTGCATCGGTCGCGCCTGTGTCAACTTTCGAAAATCCTCCTCGTTAGCTTCCCAGAATCTGTCAATCCATCAAAAAAATGAGGTCGCATGGGTCGGGTGGACGTGGGCGATGCGAAAGTGGAGCCTGAGGGACGGTCGCTATTCAACACTGGCACCTTCGACGGAAACGGCCGGGGCATACTGTGGAAAACGATCAGAATCAGCAACAGGCACCCATCTCTTCTCATGCAACGCCCCATCTCTTTCGTCATTCCTTCTCTCAGAGAAAAGTGAAAGAATTAGCAGACTCCCTGCGATATTCACTCCGGCTGTTTCCGTCTTCCCCGGCTCCCAACCACATCCAGTCTCGCGCCTTCACTACGATAAAGTGTGTCAGGGAAAAGATCTTTGGTGCCTTGGGGAATTCTCGGTACTCTGTTGCGGCTGAAATTCTCGCTCATTCTGCATCTCGGCGATCGTTGCGAGCTGCCTAAAAGAAAATTGGCCCCCAAAGTCAGCTCTACCTGGAAGCTTCACTTGACCCTCGATTGACGCTTGACTCTGGCTTGAATTTTGATTCTGGCTCCTTCTATTTCACCTTTCACTCCGCGCAAACTTTCCCCGCCTTTCCATTCACTGCACTTGGCCTAGCTTTTATTCCATCGTCTGCCCTTTTCCTTTTCCCTTCTCAACCTTCTTTCAAGCCTCCAAGGTTTTAACATCTTTCGCTTTAGGAAACCATTCGCCGTCTCTTTCTTGCCGAGTTCTTACGAAGTGCTTCCTGATCTGACGGTCTTTCGCTTTACGACTCCACGAATTATCAGTCGCAACCGACCGCTTTATATCCTTACGTCGTATTTCGAACGAGTTTGATCGCACAATGTCTTTCAACAACTTCGATTCTTTCCCCAACCAGGCTGAGGCTGCCGCTGCCGCTCCCGGTGCTCCAGCTCCCGCTGACACCACCATGACCGGACAGACTGACCCCGCTACTGCCGGCTTCCAGGGCCCCGCTCCTGGTGAGGGCGCCGCCCAGGTTCCCCAACAGGGTGCTGATGGCAAGACCACTCTCTGGTAGGTCTCGAATATCCTTTTAGGCCCCGAGGCCAGGATGAATTAGACCAGAAATTGACTAATCTGAATTGATAGGATGGGTGAGCTCGAGCCTTGGATCGATGAGAACTTCATCCGCAACCTCTGGTTCCAGATGGGTGAGCAAGTCAACGTCAAGATGATCCGCGACAAGTTCTCTGGGTAAGAAAGAACATACTTCCCTTCTTTGATGTTTCCCACTCGATGATCCCCAAGGTCCTAATGTTGGTAGTAGGAGCAATGCTGGCTACTGTTTTGTGGACTTCACCTCCCCCGCTGCTGCTGCTAAGGCTCTCTCCTTGAACGGTACCCCTATGCCCAACACCAACCGCGTTTTCAAGCTGAACTGGGCCACCGGTGGTGGTCTCGCTGATCGCAGGTAAGTTCAAACTGCAACCCCTTGCGGCTCGTTTCCTTTTCTTGGTCCATCGTTTTGTGGCTAACTCTAGGGTTCTTTCCTTCTTGCCACTAGCCGTGATGACCGTGGTCCCGAGTACTCCATCTTCGTTGGTGACCTTGGCCCCGAGGTCAACGAATACGTTCTCGTCTCGCTTTTCCAGAGCCGCTTCCCCTCCTGCAAGTCCGCCAAGATCATGACCGACCCCATCAGCGGTATGTCCCGCGGTTACGGTTTCGTCCGCTTCTCCGATGAGAACGACCAGCAGCGCGCCTTGACCGAGATGCAGGGTGTCTACTGTGGCAACCGCCCCATGCGTATCTCCACCGCTACTCCCAAGAACAAGGGTCCCGGTGTTGGTGCTGGCAACATGGGTATGCCCGGCCCCGCTGGCATGTACCCCCCTATGGGCGGTCCCCCCATGGGCTTCTACGGTGCTCCCCAGCCTATGAACCAGTTCACTGACCCCAACAACACCACTGTCTTCGTCGGTGGTCTGTCTGGCTACGTCACCGAGGATGAGCTCCGCTCTTTCTTCCAGGGATTCGGCGAGATCACCTACGTCAAGATTCCCCCTGGAAAGGGCTGCGGTTTCGTTCAGTTCGTCCAGCGCCACGCCGCCGAGATGGCCATCAACCAGATGCAGGGCTACCCCATTGGTAACTCTCGCGTTCGCCTGAGCTGGGGTCGCTCTCAGAACAACTCCGGCCCTGCTGGCAGCCCCTACCGTCCCGCTCCCCCTCCTCCCCCCATGTACCCCAACATGGGTATGCCCCCTGCTGCTCAGCACTACGGTGGATTTGCCCCGATGAAGGTTAGCAGTCACCCCGGCAGCCCGGCCCCAGAACATTCTTAAGGCTCGGTCGGCTGACTCTTACATTCTCTCTTCACAGTAAGCGTTCCTTTGATTCAAGAAAGCACCACCAGGAGTTGTTTGCGTCATTTCAACGATGGGTCTCCCGTTTTTATGCCCTAAAAACGACTTTGCTCTTTTCCCTTTTCCCCCTATGGTTACGAGACTCGGCGCTCCTATAGCTCTTGATGGGCATTCTTTTCCTACTGTGCTACGCATTTCCGTGAGCGCTTCTTATCTTTAGCAAGATCTGGGGCTTCCCCTCCGTTCTCGTTATCTTTTTATTTTTTCCTTTTCTCTGATGGGGTCTATTTTTTACTTTTCCCAATTCGTCCGTGGCCTGCTTTTTGGTTTCATTTTTTTATCTTCAAGATCGTGAACGGCTCAAATTTCGTTTTCTTTCTATGCTCCCTTTTTCAAACCCTTGTATCTCCATACACAATTTTTTCGTACTGCTTTTCTATCTCCACGTCGCGCCGCTTATCTCAATGCCCCGGTCTTACCTCACGTCTATGCGGCTACTGCTACTTGTCTCTTTTTTTCCCTCCCCGCCCTGGGGTCGTGTTCGCGTGTAACGAAAGTGCGTATTCTCCATGCGTTTCTCTTTACTATACTCCTTGGGCAGGCATTCTGCGAAAAGTTCCAATTCTTTCCTTCGCAATCTCAAATTTCCTATGTTATCTCAACCCGTCCCGCTCTCTCTCTCTCTCTTTCTTTTCCACTGAGCAGCCAAATTGAACTATGTTCGCTTCGACGACTGTTGCGTTCCGCCGTTTCTCTTTTCCGTCTCAATCTCTCTTTATTTCTTGTTAGACTGGTGACGGCCTGTACAACACCGTGGACGCTATGCTTATGCGTCTCCGCTCTCCGCGTTTGCCGTATGTTTCTCTACGACCATGTTAGCGCTCTCTTTTCTTGGATCTTTTGATGTCTCATGCATCTTATGCTGGCCATGCCTTCGTAACTCTCGTCTGATTACTAATTTCTCTGAATTTTGGATCGGAGATATCCAGGAGTTGGGTAGGATTGGCGTCTGCACCTTACCGTTCACATCCATTCTTGTACTTGGCAGAGACTTGAGACTCGTGGAGACTCCTGTAGCTGTGGAATCATCGTTGCGGCGCACCTTTTTCTCTGACAGGAGGCGTTGTCTGATCTTTTCAGTGTTGTTCTTGCCTGGATTCTGGATTCAGTTCTCTAATGGAGAACTGCTTTACGGTTGGTCCTTTCTAACATGTCCTGTAACATGCGGAGACACGCATCTATCGGTTTCTTGCCGGCGTTCCTGTCTTTTGTTAGCTTGGATGATTCCCCTTTTCGTTCGCTATTCCTGTGGAATGTATCTTGTTCGACTAGTCTTTTTGTCTCTTAGCGGAGGTAATAGTTGGAGAAATACCACTTTTGAGAGTATCACCTAGTATCCTTATATCCACTCACGTTGGGTCTACTAGTAGGACCTTATGCATCTAGTAGACAATCATATAGTAGACAATCCCAGAGCCATGCTTCTCGGCGATTCATTCAATTGAGGCCTTGAAAAAAGGTTGGAGGGTACACAGTACTATACATATGTACTATCTATGTAATGAGATTCATTTTCAGCCTTAAATGCCAGTGGTACTTCAGCGTATACCCATGAAGCATGGGCATGTGCCTTTATGACAATTTCATCAATTTATGAACTCTGTAATTAGTTGGGGTTAAGGGTCCAGTATTCTCAGGGCACACTTGCTGTGTTTTGCTCGTTGCCTGGATAACAATATTTCAACAAGTACACGTCTCGATCAATCTTTCCTTCCTTCACCTCCAAGTTTCTCTTCGCACTTTTTCTTCCTTTGAAATATTTTTCTTTTGTTATTGTTCCAAGTCTGAGATAAAAAGCATCAGTTATTTTTTTCTGGTACTTTTCATCTCATTCCCTTCTTCACGCTGTCCTTCCTCTTCACTGAAGGGCGGCGTGATCGTTGTTTCTTATTGATTCACTACCTTTACCTCCTTCACTTCTCTTGATTCACCAACGCACCTGCACCTTCCTTCACCTCCGTCTTCGATCATAGAAGGCACTGTCTCCTCTATCTCCTATCCGTCTCCTCTGCCTTCTTTGATCGTCACCTTCATACCTTCGATCCTCATTCCCACAGTCATCATGCGATTTCAAGATTGGGATGTGTTGCTCTTCCCTCGGGGCTCCAGGACTCCTCTCCAGGAGTTCAAGACCCAATGCTTCGTGACAAAGGACATCGACTCCCCCTGTCTTCGAATCATGATGGGCCCTCCTTCTCACCATCCTCTGCACGGCAACCCCATACATGTCCCGGTGTTGACATCATTCATCCCAAGCTTGTACAAGGATGCTGCTTTCCGGGTCTCCATTCACAACTGGGGAAAGCCACAGGGGAGCCCTCTCTTGATCAATTGCAAGCAACCGGAAGATGCCGTGGCCTTCGAGGCCCGTGTTTACATCGATGGTGTACTTTCGGGGTGAGTTCAAGGTTTCCTGGCATCAATCGCAACCCTCATCTGACATCTATACTCAACGTGGATTGGATCAACCCATGCTAACTATACTTCTCCACTGGTAGGAACGCTTTCTTTGGTCAGAGATTCGAGAGTCCCTATGTTATTGGTACGTCCCTGATCTCTATTTAGCCGATCCGGTCCCTACTTTACCTGTATTAACTATCGTGTTGAACAGATTTCGGTAACCGTATGGCATACCCTCCCCTCGCTCTCTCCTTTCATCCTGATACTGACGTGACTCTAGTTCTTGATCAAGATGGACGTCGGGATACCCTGCGATTCCCTGAGTTCCACCGAGAGATTCTAGATCAACGGCACTGGGATGCCGGCGACCCCTTTGGTCGTATTAAGGTTGTCATCAGCGAGGGTATCGCACGTGTCGGTCCAATTTTTGAAAGATTCAAAGATTTGCTTGTGATGTCTTTTCAACACGCTCCTTTACGTAAGTACCCTATGGGTCGTTTGGATGAGAGATGGCGGGGGGGTTTTTTTTTCTGACATGAACTGCAGATGTTCTAGAGCATTCGGGTATCGCGTGGCCTAACCCTAGCTTGTCTCTGGGTTCACTACCCGAGTCTGGATACAACACCGCAACAGACTTCCTTGTCAGAAAGACAGATGAGACTGCACATGGTCATTCTCCTACTCGGCCGGAGCTCCGACCGCTTTCATCCTCCCTGACTCGTTCTACCTCTTGCGATCGAGACACGAGTTTCGGTGCATGGGCTACTAACCGGGCGTTCCCTGTTCCAGCAACGCAGTTGCAACGCATTGTCGAGGAGCGGACTTGGGGATTTGGCCCAAACATTTCCACCGAGCCCTTCATTAGCGATCAAGGTCTCGACTCAATTTTCAACACCGAGCAAGCTTGGACTCATCGTGGTGCTCGGTCGTCTCGCGAAGACGTGGCGATGCCGGACTATTCTATCTCGTCTGGCAGTCGTGCTATCTCCTCGAGCATGACTGGGGTCAGTTACGAGCACAGCAAGCAGCCCAGCATGGAGGCCATTCTGGACGACGACGCATACGACGCCGTGATCCAATCTCTCACTCCCACGAAGCCACCAATCATGGGCACCCGTGCGCCTTCCAACACTCCATCAGCTGTACTTGCGATGGCATCTGGGGCCATGTCAGCACCAACCAAGCCATCCGCAGCGACTCAGCTATCTCAGACACGCGCTACCAAGAATGCTCGTAGAAACCGTCGAGCTTCTGCCTTGCAGGAAATCTCCCAGCCTAGCACTCGCGACGTGTCTTCAGGCAACATTTCCAGTGCCCAGCCTGAAGAAAAGACCACTCCTCCCAAGCTTGGAATGAGCCCAAGTGGAATTATCAAAGGCAAGAAGGAGGCTCCCAAGGAGGACACCAAAATCTCTCCCAAGAAAACACCTCAGAAAGATCCCATTGGCGACGAAGTACTACAAACCAATCTCCGGGATGAGAACTTGAGAGAGGATGAACATTCCAATGAGAAAGAACAAGAGAAAGGTGTGCACAAGGATGAGAATATCATTGAGGACATATCTGGACGCATGCTTTGAGGAGGATCAGGGGAGAAATTGCTTCTATGGCGTATTGTTCGTTATCTTTATCTTTACTAGTATCTTTTCTGCTTTTTTCGGAGGGTCTATCTTTCCTTCTTTTTTGGAGGCTCTATCTTTCCTGCGGCTTCTCCAATTTGACCTGCGGGTTAGGTAGGATTTGCTGCTATGGTGGATTATCTCGATGTTTTTTTCTTTGGATCTTATTCTTACGGTGGCTTCTGACTTAATCCGTGGGTTAGGTAGAAACGCATCTAGGCTGAATACAAAAATTGTTACCAAGTTTGTCCAGTTTTTTGTCTAGTAGATGTATTCGAGTGCTGCCTAATCTCTAATGAAGCTGACTTAATTGTTTGAGTGATTTTGCGTGATCTTGGGGGGGTTGTTTTTTTTCCCTCCTCCTTCTCGCGTCTACTTCTCTCACCTTCCTTCCTTACCATCTCTTTACTCTTTCCCATCCCCCCACTTCCTCTTTTTTTTTCTATCTCCATCGAAATCCCTCTTGCAATTCCCTCCTCTTTTTGAATTCGATACATTTGATACTGGGAGTCTCAGTCTCTGGTGTTACTCCAGTGTTCCGGGATTTGAGAACCCCAACAAAGCCGATTCACTGAGAGGCCTGTTCTCCTGCTCTTTCAGTCACCGCGGGAGATCGCAGTGCACGAAGGCGTTTGTCCCCGCGTTGTTTCCTCCTCCTATTCCCGATAACACCTCACCGTCGCGATCCCGCTTCCCTGCCCTACTTCAGCCATGGATCTTCCTCTTCCATCTGCCTGGGAGATAATTCCAACGGCTGATATTCAGGCTTTTGGGGATGATCAGGAATATCAGGCCGAATCTGCTTCTACCCCAATGGGTCGAGACTCTCGCTGGAACTTAATGGCCCCCGAGATGCCGGGCTCGTTCAATGATAACTATCTTGACGAGACCAGTGCAACCGGGGTTGAGTTTCATGGTGGTCCTTACTCTGGTGTTGCACCAGGCCGTTTCAATTCCCCTGGCCCATTGCCGGCTCACTGGAGAGATGCGCTCGATTACCGCGGTGCTCCGCTCGGTGGCGGCGCAGGTTCTGGTCAAGGGCGCAATTCAGTCCCTGCGGGCCCTTGGGTAAATGCTAGCTACCAGGCCTCTTGCAACCCCTCTTCTCTGCCATTCACTCCTATGAGCCCTGGCTCTTCGAGCCCTGGTTCTTCGAATCAATTCAATGACTCGAATCAAGTCAATGGCAGCCTGGTTGTGGTGGGTGACCCTCTGGTTAAATTGGAGCCAGGGGAGTTCATTGAGTCCTGTAGTTTGACTAGTGATCAACCCAAAGGATCTGTGAGATTTACCCATGGCCGTTTTGAATGGGCTCGCAAACGCTCTTAGCATCATTAAGGTGTTTTGACTGACTATGAAACAGGTTATGCTCGGAAGTCTGAATCTCGATAGCTTTGGCGAGAAGCAAGTCCTGTTCAACTTTGGAGTTCTTAGCATCATGGCGCGCCTGAACCCACAATTTCATTTCAAGTACGGCGGTGACCAGGGAAGACAGGTTGGACTGAGACTTACTTTGTTCGGTCATACCATTGTGGTCAAGCCTTCTATCCTTTCTGCTCATGAGTGCAAGGTCGTTGGATGTAGAGCGGCTTTGGAAAAGCTGCGGGAATTTCACCCGCATTGGTTGGTAGCGCCTGTCCCGAAGGATGGACCCACTGGAGCCGAATGGAATTGGGTCAGGCTTCTCGAAGGTGAGGAAACTTATCTGTCTGAATGACATGCGATATATGGCGGACCTTCATTAATGATGGAGTTCAGATTATTGTCGTCTTATGAATTGTCGAGCGCCTAAGTACGGCCCTTTGTTCAGAGACAACGAATGGACCTGCGAGCTGCGGCTGAATTCTCGTGTGTTCACGACTGCATCGGTAGTGGGCAGTCTGTATGAAGCGCAGAACACGGTTGCCCATATTACCCTGTACGAACTTCTGACGGATGAGTTTGTGTCGTTGGACATAATTGAGCCGGCGAAGGAGCCGCAGTTTGTGATTAAGACGCGGGAGCCGGCTGTAAATCTAGTTGAGGTCCAAGCCCGTGATCTGGTTCCTCCAGTGCCCAAGCCTCCCTCTGCTCCCTCGAGTGCAGAGACAGTTGAGACACTCACCCCTGGAGGGTCGTCTGGAGGAAATGGCAGCAACCGCCGCAGACGGGGAGGCAAACGGGGAGGACGGGGCAGACGGGGCAATAAGAAGCCTGATCCCCAGAGAGTACCTGCACAGAATCCCATTTTTAATGCTGCTCATAAGGCCGATGCTACGCCTCTGCAGTTCAAGACTCCCAAGGTTTCGACTCTGAAGGTCTCTAAGTCTTCCAAGAAGACTGATCGAACTACCAACTACGTTCCTGTGGTCAATAGACGTTGGAGCCCTCTTCAAGGATCAGAAGAGCCTGAGGTTGTTGATCCTCTGGCGACTCTGAAGGTCTCTAAGTCTTCCAAGGAGACTGATCGAGCTACCAACTACGTTCCTGTGGTCAATAGACGTTGGAGCCCTCTTCAAGGATCAAAAGAGCCTGAGGTTGTTGATCCTCTGGCGACTTTGAAGGTCCTTGAGAAAGAGCTGGTGGCTTTAGCCCGAGACTCTTCATACTGGAAGATTTTGATTCGTGAGTTTATCCTATGTGCTACAACATCTTTCACTGGTCTACCTGTTTTCTTCCCACGTCCCTTTTTTCTACTCTCATATCAGCACACTGATTTATGGTTTTCCTTTTCTAGGCACCTGCTCCGTTTTGAAGTGCAACGTACCGGATATTCGTCTCGAGAAGGACACCGCTGGAAATCGGCCCCATGAGCGGTGGATGATTCGTGCATGGTTTGACATGAGTCACACCTACTTGAGCAGAGCAAGTCCTATCTTGCTGCAGGGTAATATCCCTGAGGTTGCCGCTCGAAAGGCAGAGTCTTATGGGGTGAAGAAGATCATCCTCTTCCTCATTCGAATGATGGGTGAGGATACACTGGTTAATAATTTAGAGGAGGGAGAAGTGTTTTCCTTCCGTTCTCACAGTGGATTTGACAGAGATCTGCCTACCATTGTGGAACTGGAGAGGGAGATTGAATCTGACCTCCGCAAAATTGATATTGAGAGCCTTATTGAAAAGATCGACAATGTCGCGAGATCTTCCCGTGGGCAATGATGCAGCTTTGCCTGCTATTCTGACCCATGCCGTGCATCATGGCTGTTGGGTGTTAGATGATTTTGAGATGTGGTGCTGTTGATCAACTCCAGGATCTCGTCTGAGTTACGGTACCTTCGAGTAAGTCCAGCTGGCGGTGAGGTGGATTTTTATGGTGTGACGGGTGAGTTTTGAGAAATCATGGTTTCTAAAAGAGGTGGAAAATTGGTTGACGATATGTTAACGATATGGGATGCCATGAAGGGAGGCTGTTTTCATTTTTGTTTTGTTGTCTTTGTTGTCTTTGGGCTTCTTGTTTGAGTTCGCCCGACATTTCAAGTTGTTCAGCAAAAAGTAGTTAGGGCTCGGCTTATCCGTCCCTCCCCTTGGACGTGTCTCCATAGGGCTTGACTTGAAATGCAAAATTGCGTCAATTTCCTCGGTCACGTAGAATGTATCGTCGCATGAACTTGAATTTATTCTGCGCTTACTGAGCCTATTAAAATGTCTTCACTAAGCCCGGTAGGCGTACCTGGCTGGCTTAGTAGGTATGTATTATCCCTGCCTGTTCTGTCGTTCGGCAGGCCGAAATTACACCAGTTGACGATCGTCGTCAACAGAACGTGATTCCCTTAATTTGAATCCTTTGATTCCTGTCAAATCGAAATATGGAGCAGCACTGAGCGTTCTGAAATTGAATGTTTCTCGACTCAGGAACATGTATTAGATCCACCCTTAAATAGTTGAAGAAATGTGTACTAGTACACATCCATTTCCAAGCATGGGGTAGACGGTCAGATAGACAGCCAGGTAGACAGCTAACAGTTGGAAAGACGTCTAGAAAGACCCTTGGGCAATTAGCCAGAATTATGAATAGCTGAAGCATTCAAGTTCAATGTTAATAGTGATGTATGGATATAATTCGGTCCCAGAGAGTAACACCTTAAGAACAAAAGTGGAATCAAAACATCAAACGAGACATCGCGCATTGACCGGAGGTATCTTTCCCATCTCCATTTGTTCCAACATGTCAAATCCAGATTCAGAGTTCGCGTATTCCATTTCCCATAGGTATTTTGAGTTGCCACTGTTTCGAGTTCCGAGACAAGCAAAATGACATGGGAGGAGAAGAGAAGTAAAGGTATTGATCAAAGTTGAAAGACGGCAAGAAAGACTGACATACAGGACTGTTCAAGACCTTGACACCTAGTGATAGAGTGCTTAGAGAATAATAAGGAAATGGAGAAGGAAGGGAACATTCAAGTTCGTGGGTTAATCAAAAAAGAGCTGAAGAAAAGCGACATGGCGCTTTGGATACTGAAAAGTGCTCTGAAGATGGCACACCAGATTCAAAGAGCAAGAATTAAGTAACCACGCGAGAGAATAAGTAATGATAAAAAAGATAAGAGAAGCCAAAACTCGTAGGTCACAGTGCACTAATCTCGAATACAGAAAGAGCCTCCAAAGTCTGTCCAGGGATCGGTTGTGAACTGTGGACTGGGTTGACAGGGGAGAAAAGATAGGTAGAGGGAGGAAGGTTCGGGGGGAGGGAGAGATAGAGAGAGGTACAGATTTGAGGAGGGAGGGAGAGAAGAAGAAGGGGGAGAATGCGATCATTTCGAAACACACCAACGCCAATCTTACGGCAAACGCGAACACATATCCAGCGTGGAATCAAGCTCAACAGAAATAACAGACAACAAAAAAAAAGAAGAAGAAGAAAGGAGGAAAGCAAAGGGAGAGAGGCATTTGAGTATCCGCGGGAAAATGAAAGTCAAATCGAATCAAATGTACAAACAAGGGTATATCGGAGAGTTTTCAAGCACCTGAAGACAACCGTCAAGACTTTTTTTCATCATTCAGAGAGGGTCGCCCCCAGTCTCGACGCCGTCGGTAGGGTATGACAAGCTAGGATCGAAGCCAAAGCCAGTCTCGGCATCAGTGTTGAGGAAAGTGTCAAAGTCGAAGTTCTCCAGGAGATCGGAATTCTCCAGAGAGCTGAAGTCAAGCATAGGCGGTCCACCAGGCTGTGGTTATGACGTGTTAGCACAAAGAGACAGGATAGAAAGACAGCAAAGGCATAATATCTTACATCGGCGAAGGAGATGTCGGTAGGGAACTGGGGCGTCTGGTCTTGAGCAGGGACCATTTGCGGAGCGGGGGCCGAGGTTTGTTGCGGCGGAGCACCTGCAGTCGCGTTGGTTGGGCCCCTCAAAGTGTTATTGGGAGGGTGAGGCGTGACAGGGGTAGAGGGGTTGGGCGTTTGTGGGGGGTCAGCGGCCTCGGTAGATGGAGTAGCACCGGTACCTTGATTGGCAGTGCTGTTCTTCTTCTGCTTGGGCGCATTCTTCTTCTTCTCCTTCTTGGGAGCAGCCTTGGTAGTGGGCTGCGGGGTGGGGGGTGCATTTCCACCAGCTGGAGACTCTTGAGCACGACCGTTACCTGCGCCTGGCGGCTGAGGAGGTGGCATGTTGCCTCGTTGATCCTGTGGAGTACCAGCTTGAGGCTGAGAAGCAGGAGAGTGTTGCGGCGGCATTTGTCCTGGCTGCCACTGTCCACTAGGCATACGACCAGCATTAGCAGGAATGGGCTGGCCCATCTGAGGTCCACTAAACGCTGCGGGGTTAGAGCTAGGGGGTCGCATATTGGGTCCACCGGGGAAGAATTGAGCGGCCATTTCGGGGGGCACGCCGTTCAGATTCATGGATCCTGGCGATCCGCGGTTTTGGCCAAGGTCGGCGGCGCTGGGGGATCCGGGGAGACCATTCTGAGGCATCTTGGGCGTGCCTCGTTTCATTTGGTCGCTTGGGTTCGGTGATGTGCCGGTCCGGCTACCCGGAGAGGTGCCTGGTGGCAAACCTCCCTGCATCGGCTGGCCGTCGCGAGCCATGGTATCTTGCTCTTGACGAGCCATCATCAGACGGCGCTTATTCTGCTGCTCAAGCAGCATAAGCTGCATCTGATAATCCTGGAGAGCGTGGTTGCCGGGCTGACCATTCGGGGCGCCTGCCATCCCAGGACGGACTGGCATCTGACCGTTACCATAGTACTCTCCCATAGAGGCTTGGTACATCTGGCCGTCGGGCATCGTCACCATACCCGCCTGGGCTGGCATGACATCGGGGTTCATCATACCACCATTCGGAAGACCCTGGGAATTCAGTGCTGAGCCAGAGTGATGAAGGGCCAAGTTTTGAGCATATACCTGCATGGATTTTTGTTGCGCTGCGACAGCTCCCGGCTGGAATTGTTGGAAATTCGCCGGGTTCATACGCTGACCACCCATCCCATTCTGCAACATCTGTGGACTCGGTCCTTGCATCCCCTGTCCTTGTCCACGACCATTGGGGGCGATCTGCTGGCCATTCACGGTGCCATCAGCGAGGCGCGGGCGTTTCGACGGGGACGGGGCATTATCGGCAGACGTGGGGGACTGAGGTCTGTTGCCGTTCATGTCCATTTCCGATTGTTCACGCTGCATCTGCATCAGCTGCAACTGCTTGTTCTGCTGGAGTTGGGCGATCTGTTGCGGGGTTCTAGACGGCAAGACGAAGAATGCGTTAGCCAACTGCGGCCACTTCCAATGACGAATTGGAAAAGGAGAGCGCAGGTTTGAGCTGAGGAGGAGAAGTGGGAAAAAGAAGCAAGGATTGCATACAAGCCGGAAGTATTGTTCTGCAGCGCGGCCTTGGTGAGATTGATATTGTTCGGGGGGAGGCCATTGCGGGGCCCACGCATCATCCCAGGCATTTGACCAGGGATCATCTGTTGCGGCCGAATAAGCTGGTTTTGTTGCTGCTCTCGTAGGCGCATCGCTTGCTATAAGCCCTTGTCAGACTCCTACGACGCATAAATCAACAAGAATCACGAACCTGAGTATGTTGGAGATATTTGGCCACGTCTTGGTTGTTGCCCCTCTTACGCTGAGCGCCGAAGAAGTCCCAAAAGAGACCAAACCAATCCAGTAGAAAGGAGGATTGCAGACTTTCATTGGGGAGACTGGGGCGGGGAAGATCATCGGGGATTTTGATCTTCTCTCCGTCCTTACCATCAGTCATCATCGAATCATTATCCACTCCATTGACATCGCCTGGACTTGTCTTGGTACCCGGACCAGTATTGAGTTTGATGGTCTCATCCTGAATAAGGGCACGAGCACAATCATGGTAGCCACGTTTCAAAAAATAGTCGTAGATGTAGGTGTTAAGTTGACTGATCATGTATTCGGGGTTATTCATGTTGCCGTCGTTACGTGGAGCCGCGGAGCCACTATTCATCATCGGGACACCACCCACGGGGATTGGGCCCCCGGGGTTCATACCAACGTTCATCGGGTTCATGGCGAACGGTGGGACGAAGACCACCCTTGCCTGTGTGTATGTAGAATAAGAATAGAAGTCGTCAATGCGATCTCGGAGAATTTCAGGCGCGCATCCACTAATTTAAGTGATGCTTGACGTGGGGTGATAGAAACCACGCGTCAGAATAGTGGAGAGAGACTGGAATAGGGAGAAGCGGTCAAGACACTTCGCGATTGCACTCTCCAAACGCGTGAAGAAGAAAAGTAGTGAAGAAAAGGAGTCGCGACCAAGAGAATTGATAGATAGACGGGATAAATCAATTCCAAAGGCGATATCGGTAGGGGGGATGCGGCAGAGAAGCCCTCTTCTCCGGAAGAAGAGCCACGCGACGAGATAGGATCAAAGGATCTCCAAATGCGGGTGGCGCAGAGGATCACTCTCTAAGATGAGCTCCCAACTTTAAGTAGGAAATAGAGCGACCGGTTAGTGAAAAGGTCTCATTGAAAAGCGCAAGTCAAAGATGAATTGAAAGGCAATCAAAGAGATAGCGCAAGTTGGGTTAGGGTTTGAGGCGATGACGGAGATACCAGGAGGCGGGAAAAGCGTGAAACCAGTGAAACCAGGTGAGATGGGGGCGGGCTGGGGGGGGAGGGGATAGAGCCCGATCGGGCCGGGTTGACAGGACCAAAGACCCCAAAAAAATATCACCAACGTACAAATGCGCCAAAGGAAGGAGATCTCACCAAGAGTTGAAGAGGGACAAGAAGGTGGAGTCTTTTCGTGAAAGGGGAAAAGAGGAGCCGTTATGATCAACTGCTTTCTTTGGCTTCTCGCTGTCTCTGTCTCTCTGAGAATCGCTTGCTCGGAACGGAATAAGAGTGATTCCGGGGCTGGGGATGGCGCTGTCAGGCGTATTTCTGGGCATGCACCTTTTCAGATCACGGGAATCACGGGGGGATGAAATGATCTGTATTAGAAAAATGAACTCCCAAAGAAAATACTCTGGTTGAAATTAAAATCAGCTGGTGAAAATGATTCAGAAGTGAAAATGAATAGAGAAGAGAAAATAAGATCCAAAAGAAAGAACAAAAAAAACAAAATGGGCAGATGGGAAGGAGAAAATGATCCGATCAGAGAATGGAGTGATTGATACCTCCATAGAAAAATGGATACCCGCAAGTCTAAACTTCGGCTCCCGCGCCAGCAATAGTGGAAGATCGGCGATCGAGCCAATCAAAACCACAAAAACACAAGAAACTGAAGCTTTTCAATAGAAGAATCTGAGATATCTAGGGAAGAAGGTGGGAAAGAATCTTCAGAAGAGTTTGTAGAGGGAAAAGAAAAAGAAAAAAAGAAAAGAAACTGATCTGTAGGTTTTTTTCTATTCAAGGGTGGCGGGCATCTGTATGGCAATACTGTAATGTTACACTCTGGCCCGCATTTTGATATACCCGGTCCACCACAAAGAGGTATACAAATGTACCTTATACTATAACTCAAGCTACGTAGGTGTACATATCTAATTCTTTCAATCGAGATCCCTCTTCTTCATAGGACAATCGATTCTTGCCAGGAACCAAAAGTCTCTGTCAAAGTCTATTTCCTTAAAAATACACTGGAACCCATCCTATGCCAGTGATAAATCGCGTGGCGGGAAAGGGTTCGTTCCTACATGACGATAGATCACAAAGCCTAATGCAGAAACAAGACCAAGAGAAAGAAAAAAAAAGAATGCACAATAGAATATCAAGGAAAACAAGAAAAAAAAACTTCCATACAATCAGAAATGAAAACAAGGAGGGGAAGTAGGTTTTAGACCCTCAAATCATTACCCATCATAGCTTGCCGGAACGCCTCATGATGCTCGGGGACTATTTTAATCCTCTTCTGGGGGCATCTCGTCTTCGATGTATCGCACCAACGAGACCCGCATCTCGGTTGTTTCATCTCCACGTAGCACATCGCTCACAAAGTGTGCCTCGATCTGCATTTGAACCTGGATTCCGGGTCAGCGATCGGGCCCAGCGCAAAGGATCCCCGGAGATTGAGATCTATCAGGCCAAGAAAACTCCAAAGGTATAGGGAAGATGGGGGGAAAGGGGGAAGAAAGTACCATTTCAAGCGATCCCCGGAGCACACCGCATAGAATATTGGAGAACCAGAGTTCATCTTGGGCCCGCCCATCGTCAGGAAGCTCCACAAAATCTGCGAGAGGATTCTCTTCAAAGATCAATGAGAATTGGTTGTTGTCGCTGGTCCAGTTGGTGACTGTCGGAGCCACATTCAGAAAGATCTTAAATCCCACCTATCGATGCATTGTCAGCGATGCACCTTCGGGAGATTGGGTCCTGAGCGCACTTTGGCAATCATATCAGCCGTCTCACGGAAATTGGCACAACGGCCTACCCCCGACTTGGCGAGGAAGTCTTCAATCAACCGCATACCAATATTATACCCCATTTTATCCAGTTGCTTGTTGACTTCTTGGTAGTCACTATCGTAATCCTGGCATAGTTGAGCGACAATGGTGCCGTAGGTTAATGTGACCAGTTCCGCATTGACTTTATCGACTCTCGTCCTGTTATCTCGACCCAGGTTAGATTGGCTCGTGACGAAGACAGGATCCATTGGGAGGACTGGCAGATCCTGCTCTTATGCAGCTTACTGACTTCCATATTCTGTTCCAAAAAAAAACCAGTCATCAGCAAAAAAAAAGTATTGATAATCCGGAGTAAAGCTCACTCACTCTTCTCCTATTCTGGAGGCTTTGTTGGCTGACATGGTGAAATCACCGGTGTGAAGCTTTTCTCCACCCTCTTAATCAGTTGAATCAATAATTCAATGAATCCAAAATAGTCACTGGCAACGAGCAAAGTAAAGTATTGGGGTGTTTTGTGGAAAGGTTGATTGCGGGGAGTGCAATGCTGCTGGAGCTGTCGCCGTACACATTGGTTCTCACCGCCCGCAAACAGAGTGGGATTATCATTCTTCCCGCTTCTTCAAATCGTCAGGAAATCATACTGCGCAAAGCTCACACGCCCCCGTGTCCTCCATTTCAGAAGGACTTTTATTCTTTGTCAAGTCTTAACCTGCTTAGGTAGCTTGACCATCATGATGTCTGGAGAAAAGCGCCCAGCTCAGGAAGCCTTCGGGTCTTCCAACCAGCTCGTGGTGAAAAGAAAGAAGTCTGATGCCGGCTTGAATCCGGGTACCGCGATTGTCAAGGGCTCTTCTCAGGGTGGAGCTCTGGTTCAAGCTGTATGTCAAGATAGGATCATGATTGATGGCTTGGAACGATTGGACCATGACTAACCTTCTGGATAGGTCCCTCGCACCAGCGGCCTCGATGCTCCGATTATGGAACTTACTGGTAAGATGAGCGCTCAACTGAAGTTTCATGGATTGCCTCTAACACGAGACATTTAGGTCATTCTGGAGAAGTATTTACCACCAGATTCGACCCAACCGCACAGCACATTGCCTCCGGCTCGATGGACCGGTCCATTTGTATGATCCACCCGCCGAAAGAAACCATACATGCAAATATTGGAACTAACGATGGTCTTCAATTCAGTACTTTGGAACACATACGGACAATGCGATAACTATGGCCAATTGACTGGTCATAAAGCCGCCGTTCTCGACCTTCAATGGGCACGCGATTCCCGAGCAATCTTCTCCGCGTCCGCAGACATGACACTCGGGAGCTGGGATGTAGAGACCGGTCAGCGCGTACGCCGTCACGTCGGTCACGAAGAAATTATCAATTGCCTTGACATTAGCAAGCGTGGACAAGAATTGCTGGTGAGCGGCAGCGACGACGGATGCATAGGAATCTGGGACCCGCGACAGAAGGAGGCGCTGGAATATCTGGAGACTGAGCTCCCCATTACCGCAGTGGCACTCGCAGAGGCAGGAAATGAGATCTTTAGCGGCGGTATTGACAACACAATCCATGTCTGGGATCTACGAAAGAAAGCCGTGGTATACTCCATGGCCGGACACAACGACACCATCACCTCCCTTCAAATCTCTCCCGACTCACAGACTCTTCTGTCCAACTCACACGACTCTACTGTCCGAACGTGGGACATCCGACCTTTTGCTCCCACCAATCGCCTCGTGAGGACATACGACGGCGCGCCTGTCGGCCTCGAGAAGAACCTCATCCGCGCCAGCTGGGATCCCAAGGGAGAAAAGATCGCCGCCGGCAGCGGTGATCGCAGCGCAGTTGTATGGGATTTCAAGACTGGCAAGCTTCTCTACAAGCTTCCTGGCCACAAGGGCACTGTCAATGACGTGCAATTTTCTCCTAACGATGAGCCTATCAGTATGTTTCGAAAATATCCATCTACACTACCAAGCATGTTACTAACTTCTCGTTCAGTTGTTTCTTGTTCTTCCGATCGCAATCTTATGCTGGGCGAATTAGGCAAATAAACATGAACATATCATGGCTAAGAAACAGGAAGAAAACACAAACACATGTAATGATTGACACAAGCGGGCGTTGAATTTATCTGATCCTTGTTACCGGAACATCTTGAAACATCTCAGCCATGATCGATAGAGGATCTAGCCATTCTCAAGGCTATTCAATTGAAATAGGCCGTCTACTGCTTCGCCATGTTATTCTCTTTCTTTGCTCGCAGAAATATGGTTCTAGTGATGTACATTATACCAGTTGAGACCTTCGGGTTTTCCAAAGAAGGCGTTTGCGGATGCTTCTCTATCTGACTCGTTCATGGATGTCTCTTATACTAGATTATGTACCTCTAGATTTCATACCCCCTCGTCGCCTAGATAAGAGCTCGAGGGGTGTTGCAAAAGGTCCTCGGCGACTGAGCATCCCGAGGTCTCGATGTTGGTGACATTGATATAATAGACATGGGATGAGAACGAGTCCTTCAAGTTGGGAACAATATCAGATTGGACGGAAAAAAATATGTACTATAGCTATTGAATGGGATAGTACACTTTAATATCAAATATACTAGTATATGGTATATATAGTATGAAGTGATTAACCTGGAGAATCTAACCTTGGAATATTGGACTAGTGTTAGGATCGGACTAACATTGAATACATGCCAGTGTACTCTAGGGGCTTAGATATGCGTACCAAGTCAACCTTGGAAGTACTTAGGTACCGACTGGTCTATACTTCAATACAATGAACCAGAGAAAGTGGAAAAATTAACAATATTATTTCAAGAACGCAACAGATGAAAATTAATAAGAGGGAATTCTTATTAACAAATTTCTCACTTAATCTGTACCTTTGTATGATTCAGGGTCCAGTGATGCAATGTGCAGAATCAAAGATCTCCGAATCGGCTTATCTGGCCGTATCCACTTGACCCGTTCACTCTTCCCTCCTCCACCAGCCCTGGGCACTCCATTCTCTTCAAGGTTATTTTAACTAGCCCAGGACCGGACTCTCATTAGGGATCTCCTACAAACGGATTCCTGTCACCGCTACCTACAAGCCTTAGGCGGTCGACCGCTCTGGTGATGCGCACGCGATGTGGGAGCTTGCAAATGTTTAACCCCAATCGCGCCTGGATCATGGTGGTCTGGGCCATCCTGTTATCACTATGGATGACCCAAGTGCTGGGGATGAGAGACCACCAAATTAAAGATCTTCGGTCAGTCCAATTTCAGCTAGCCCCCTTGTTGGCTATGCGCTCATTCCCAATGCCTCGATGCTGACTCTCTTCTATTCGCACTACAGACACGAAACGGAGCGCATGTTCTACCATGGCTTTGAAAATTACCTCGCTCACGCGTTTCCCGAGGATGAACTTCGTCCGCTTACCTGTGGCCCCTTGACTCGCGACGAAAAACGAGATGAACATAATGACGTTTTGGGCAACTATTCCTTGACGTTGATTGATAGCTTGTCGACACTGGCCATACTGTCCTCGAGTCCGGAAAACGGTGATCAGTCCTTTGGGTATTTTATCGATGGCGTGAAGGATTTTGTGAAAATGTATGGGGACGGTTCGCATGGTCCTGCTGGTCAGGGAGAGCGTTCCAGGGGATTTGATATCGATAGCAAGGTGCAGGTGTTTGAAACCGTTATTCGGGGGTTGGGTACGGTCTCTCTAGACTCTTGAGATTGCAAACTCTCCACTTGGATTGATCTGGCTAACATGGAAGCACAGGTGGTTTGCTCAGCTCGCATCTGTTTGCCATAGGTGAATTACCTATTACAGGATACAACCCTTCGGAGCAAGATGCTGCCTTTGCGGCCGCATGGGATAAAAGCTCTTACTCCAAACATGATCATGGGATCCAATGGAGAAACGGATTTGTCTACGACGGCCAGCTGCTTCGACTAGCAGTAAACCTTGCGGATCGTCTGCTTCCGGCATTCTATACACAAACGGGCCTCCCTTACCCGCGGGTAAATCTACGACATGGGATTCCCTTCTACGAGAACTCGCCATTGAATGACAGATCGTCGTCTGCAAAAAGCAAACGAAAGAAACATTCCTACCTGGCCACCGCTGAGGTAACAGAGACCTGTAGCGCAGGCGCGGGCAGTTTGGTTCTCGAGTTTACCGTCCTTAGCAGACTCACGGGCAACGGCCGCTATGAGGAAATGGCGAAGAGAGCATTCTGGACAGTCTGGGCTCACCGCAGCGATATCGACTTGGTTGGGTTCGGAATTGATGTTGAGACTGGGAAATGGGTTGGCTCGTATGCTGGGGTAAGTTCATGATGAACCAAAACCAAGCACGTTGGGGACGAAAAACACTAACAAATCATAGATTGGTGCTGGGATTGATAGTTTCTATGAATATGCATTCAAGTCCCACGTTCTTCTTTCGGAAGGAGAGCAACCCCCATTTGACTCCAGGAGTCCTTGGACTCCCCTTGACGATTATTACCTTCCTCTGACTGAAGATCAACATTCGCCAGATGCTTTTCTTCAGGTCTGGGAAGATTCTCACGCCTCAATCAATCGTCACCTTTACCGAGGCGAAGGGTATCAGCATCCCCATCTGGTCGTTGGAGATGTAGTCACCGGAGCCACTCGTGCTTTCTGGATTGATAGTCTGAGTGCATACTATCCTGGTCTACTCGCTCTCGATGGAAAGCTGGACGAAGCTATTCAGATTCATCTTCTTACAACCGCTGTTTGGACTCGTTTCTCCGGTCTTCCTGAGCGATGGAATGTGGCTACAGGTGATATCGATAATGGCCTTTCCTGGTACGGTGGTCGACCCGAGTTCATCGAGTCCACCTACTACATCTATCAAGCAACCCAAGACCCTTGGTATCTGCACGTTGGAGAAATGGTGCTTCGTGACATCAAGCGACGATGCTGGACGAAATGCGGCTGGGCAGGCTTGCGTGATGTTAAAACAGGAGAGATGATTGATCGCATGGAAAGTTTCTTCCTTGGAGAGACTGCCAAGTACATGTTCCTCCTCTTTACTCCCGATCATCCGCTGAACAAACTGAATGCGCCGTGGGTGTTCTCCACCGAGGGCCACCCTTTGATCATCCCCAAAAAAACCAACCCACCTAAACAGCGGCGTCGCCAGCAGGACGGTGATGTCACTCCGTTCCAGCATACCGCTGAAAATGTTTGCCATGTTCTCCCTGTGCCTAGCTTTGGCGTATCGTCGACAGCCTCAAGGACTGATATCTTTCACGCTGCTAGCTTGGCGCGGTTACATCTTCGACCTCGCCGCAGCACTCACGGAGGCGCTATCCTTGCAGAATCGCCGAATCACGCAAGCGTATCGGTGATGGATTTGACATCACCCACAAATTACACGTTTTATCCCTGGACGCTACCCCCACAGCTTGTACCTTACAATGGTACCAGTGCGCCAATGGCTATTCGGCCCACCCTCGATATTTCATTCCCATCTCTCCCTGGTGGCGTGAACCTAGGTCCAGGAGCCTTGGAGCGGGTTCGAGACGGCATTTTAATCAAAACGATTGGAGGGCTTAGGTTAAGCATGATCCAGGATGCCCCGCTAGTGTCCGATGGCAAAGGCAGAGAAGGGGACGGCTTCCGGGTGCAAGTGATCAACAATGTGCCTCTGGGCAAGGATGAGAAGGTATATCTCTCGCGCCAGGTCACTTTTGATGTCGTTGATCCCTATGATCCCAACTTCACTCGGGTCCGCGATAACGGCATACTTGACCTCGTCATTGACGTTCTCCCAGAGCTCCCCCGCCGAAACAATGCATCAGCTCATCCTCGATCTGCAAAACCTGAAGGAGAACATCCAGATGGTCCAGAAAGTCCAGAGTCTTCCCTCGCTCGAAACCAGCCCATCGTCGATGGCCCCAGTGCCGAATCGTCCATGAATGTGAAGACCATCTTGTCTACCTTGGTCAACTCCGTGTCTTCTCTTCTCCGTGATGGACCCCCAGAGGACGTACCATTGCGGCTCAGTCTCCCGGCCACGATCCCCACCGGCATCGGAGCTGCTCCCTTCCCCGAAGTTGAGGATGCTACGCTCGTCTCAATACTCGGCAGCCCATCCAGTTCCCGTCTCTCATGGTCCTCCATCTACTTCGCGGGTGATCTCTGCGACGAACGCATTCACCGGGACGTGGCACAAACCCACGAAGTCCTGGTCATAAAGCGCGGCGGATGTACTTTCTCTGAGAAACTCCGTAACATCGCCGCATACAGAAAAACTCGCACTTCGCTGAAACTCATCGTCGTCGTCTCATACGACGACGAAATCCCACCACCTTCATCTCCTGACCCTGACACCGATCAGTCTTCTCCAGATGATGCCCCCGAACCACGCATGGCTCCTCTCGCAGCCTTGCGCGCAGAACCCTACCTCATTCGTCCCCATCTCGACGAAAATCAGATCTCATCTAATGGGATCCCCCGTAACAATCTCATCAGTATGGTTATGGTGGGTGGTGGCGAGGAGACATACTCTCTTCTGCGCGCTTCTACTGGTGTCGGCATTCGGAGAAGATACACGATGCGCTCGCAGGGAGTACCGATCACCAATTTGCATATCATTTGATTCCTATTAATCTGTATATACCCGAAATGAAGATGGAAATCTCTGATGTTCGACCTGGCTTTCGTTCTGGTAGATGGTTTATGGAAACATTGGATGAGATATCATGTACTTACACCGCTGGTATCGTCTTTACTTACTGGTGAGGAAGCTACCAGTGCCTCGTTTCTTTTCTTTTTTAAGAAAAAATAAAGTAAGAAAGTCATTGAACTTCAATGCTTCAAGCTCGTCCACAGCAACATGATGTACCGGAAACTTGAATGAGCTCCACTAAGCATAACATCCGGACAATCCATTCAAATACCAAGTTCTAATTACAATTTGATCTACACGTCCGGAGACCGGTGGTATATGCAAGGTTCAAATTCCCAATGGGTAAATCAGTTCCTTTTATTTATCTATCGATCCGAGCATAGTCAAATTACTCCAGAGCAATGCACTCAATCTCAACAGGAACACCCTTGGGCAGCTGGTGAACAGCAACACAGCTACGAGCAGGCTTGTGGACGAAGAACTTCTCGTAGGTAGCGTTCATCTCAGCAAAGTTGGCCATATCAGTCAGGAAGACCTGGTCTCATTAGTCACGTTCGCTCTAAGTAGCATGGGTATCCTTACGTTGACCTTGACAATCTTAGACACGCTGGAGCCGGCGGCGGTGACGATGGCCTGGATGTTGTCGCAGCAGGCCTGGGTCAGGACGCCGATGTTGCCCTCGACCAGCTGGCCCTTGGAGTCGGCGGGGATCTGGCCGGAGACGAAGATCTGGCCGTTGGCGCGGATGGCCTGGGACTATTTGGGGTCAATTGCTATTCTTGGTTCTTGATTGAATGGTGTGGTAGATTGGGATGTGCTGATAGGTGCTTATGACGTTTGGGCTTGAGTCATAGTGGGGGAAGGGATGTCAAGGGAAGGCGTTGTAGGTTGAGGTGGGGCTGGACAGGTTGGGGCTGTGGGAGACGAGGGGAGAGAAAAAAGACGAGACGCACGTAAGGGCCAGCGGCTGAGAAGATTCATATCTCGTTAGCAATTGATCAGGAATAGCTGGCCAGCCATGTAGGCTGGAGCTCCATGGAGCTGTGTTGAGCCAGGAACTTACGAGGGCAGGCATCAGTGGCAGTGACGGAAGACATGTTGGCAGACATTCTGGGAGTTAGAGAGAAACGAGGAGTAATTGGATTGAAGGTACGAGTGAGACTTTGTAGACGAGAGAATGGACGCAGCATGGTTGGAAAAGCGAATTATATGGAATGAACTGCCACAGCACCCCGCCCTTGTAGTGGGGTTATGCTTTCATGGTTCCGTTTCCCGCGGTGAACTCAGTACATAATATCGGGACAATCGGGAAACCATGCATTCTAAGGGGTATTCATTAGATAAGAGGAAAAATATACTGAGATCAGTTATGATTGGCAATTGGGGTAGTTCAATTCGCTCACTAATACAAATACAGAGCTAGTCATCTCGTCGTGAACAATGATAATGGTAAGAGGGATCCGCTGTGCGCCAGTTGCAGAAGAGAAAATCAAAAAGAGGCCGCCCATGTGTGAAACAGAGAGAAAGGTCAAAAAGGGAGGGTTCAAGATGTTACATATTAGGATTGAGGTTGCGTAGTTGCTGCATCAAGCTAGCAGTTTGCTCAGCAGAATACCCAAAGAAGACCGGGCCATTGAACGTCACATGAGAAGGCATGGTATTTGTATCAGCCTTCGTTGTGGTATCTTCGAACTTGGGTATGTCTGCATTCGCCTTGTTATCTGTGACGTTCGGGCCCCAATTAGCCCAAGGCGATGAGGCTGGTGCTGGGTTAGGAGCTGGGGTGGGCGCAGGCTCAGCAGCAGGAGTAGGCTCAGTAGCTTTTGGCTTGGGCGCATCGTGACCAAATGGACACCGACCAGCTGGCTTAGCCGGAGCATCGGCGTGGGCTTTGTCGAGGGGAGACATGGGATGAGAATCGGGGGACATTGGACCATGGGCAGATCCAGAAAAGGGTACTGAGGGGTTCGTAGGTTGGGAGATGGGCACATGAATCCCCCACGGCCGGCTTGGTGACTCGCCCAGGCGGACCTCACGGAGGGGACGATCAAAATGGCTCTCTCGGTTGTCGTCATCAATCTCATGTTCATTCGGGGCTACTGGACTGGGACCATCATCGACCGGGTCAACGTTCTCAGCCCATTTCTCCACTCGCTCCGTGGATGCAGAGGGAGCAGTCTGGCCATCGCCATCTCCATTTCCTTCGCGACCGGGGAGGAAAGCTTGATGTTTGACAGAGAGGCCGCTGATCATATTGATCAGGCCGCCATATTTGGCATCAAGCTGTCGCATGTTCTGGGGGTCTCGCTGGTATCGCTTCACACAGATGGCATGGCTGCGCGGGATTTCGTGTTTGTGTCTCTCCACATACTCGGCGATCTCTTCCGGTGAATGCTTGTCCAGGTATCGGATAGGGCATCGGGAGACGGGACATCGGCTTCCAGAGGTTCGGGCGGACGGCGTCGTGCTGGATCGTCGTTCTTCCTGTTCGGCTTTGATGGGGTCCAGATCTTGATGTCCACAGGTATCGACTTGGATCTTAGGCCCACCATCTTTGCCATTCGCCTCACTTCCTACTGGCGACTGAGGCTTTGAAAAAGGACAATGCAGATTTCCCTGAGCACCATTGGTGGTGAAATCCTGTTCCAAACAGGCGGAGGGGTCTGGACCTCGAACAAACATGCAGGAGTTCATGGAGGATATTTGGGAAAGGTCATCTTGGGAACGGAGTAGAGCCTTATAGCCCTTCACTCCAGCCGCGATGGCCCGTGTGGCGGTTTCGTCTACATTCTGGTGTGAAACGAGAGTCTTTATTACGTCCATGGAATTCAGCGACTGTTCTTCGATTCGAGGTTTGTTGTGCACAAGGCCTAGACACAATTCTTTCTGTTGATCCAGTAACCTTTGCTGAACTTCCATCGCATGAGGTCTATCTTGAGGAGGCAGTTGTCTGGTGACATTGGTATACTATCAAGATTACGATGTTAGCATTCATGTCTGGTAATCGAAGCAAATGTCGCCAGAAAAGGAATGAAAATCAATCTCAAAGTCTCATCAGATAATACATGTTAATCCGTCACCGCCACATAAAGTGACTACTGATCTAGAGCTAATCAAATTTTCTCATCACTTGAGACATTGAGATTGATGATTTGAGGGGGCAACAAGGTTTGCAGGCCAAAGGTGGAATGATCGTAGAGACAGGAAAGGGTGTAATTACCTGCTTGAAAATCTCCTCAGTATGTTCTTTGAGGTCATTGTGTCTGTTGGTGAGGCGATAGAGCGTTAGTAGCAGGGCATCGAATGCTTTGCCCACGGCTTGAAGCTGGTCGAGATGCAGATCCGGCTGCATCTCCTCAGCAATGGGAGCCGGCATCTCGATCAAGCAGTGTGAATTACGAGGTGAAAAGAAAGCTCTTTTAACATTTCAAGAGCTGCACTCCATGGGATGGTGTAAACACCGGAGACATTCACTGATGACGGATGAAAGAAAAGTAAGACAGACATTTTATAGCTTCCGGCTGGCGCGACGCCGGAAAAACGTTAAGCGAGTTGGTCCGTGTTTTGTCACGTGTGGTGCCCGATTGGGTAATCTTCCGAGCCTCAACAAGCAGCAAAATAACATTTGAAGCACTTGAGCAGCACTAAATATCCTTATCACCCAGACCTAATGATCTGTACACCTTCGCATTCAAATGTTATTTTTTTCAAAATCTGTCATTGAAAGCCAATCTTAAGTCTAGGAGGCTTTTTACAAAGATGCACATGCATTAGTATTCAAGCCATCACTATCCCATACTATATATCTTGCCGCGTAGGGATTAGTCGTGCCGAACCTTATTATTTCTGGCAGCACTTGGGATATCGAAGTATCATAATTAGGTAGGTGGCCACTGGCAGGCATTCCATTGATATTCGAATTGATTTTATCTTCCGTACAAAGAATTCCTTGATTGGTTTCTCACTTCATCCAGATGTCGTCTGCCCAAGTGTTACCATCCTCCACCACCAAATCAAGATGAAGTGGTTCCAATCTTCCCTTGTGTCGCTAGGCAACATTATCAAGCTCGATCAGGAGTGGAAAGTCTTGGATCAGATCAACCAGCACGATTACCAAGCAACTGCTATTGACCACGCTGAATACGGCAGGTCGTCATATGCAACCATCCAGCTTAAATGCCAGTCACAGTCTACAGGCACTCTTGCATATATGAGAATATATATGCAGGTCCCTCAGGCTCTTGTTGACACTGAATTCGCCTCCCAGGATGAGCGAGCCGGACAAGCAGCTAGCATCGAGCCAATGGAGCTAAGAGCTCTAAGAGATCTCACTGCCAAGGGGTCAGGATATTCCCCTGCTTTGATCGACTTTAGTATCCAACAGCAAGATGCCAGTGGCTTCGTTCCTGGTGGTGCTCTTGTTTTTGTGGTTTGGGAGATTGTGGATGGAATACGCCTAGGCGATAGCTTCGGTGCAGATTCTTTTTGGGCATTAAAGAAGGATGAAAGAGACCAGATCCGTGAGCTATTACCAGGTGGATTCGAGTATGTCATCTGACCCCAATCCTACAAATCTACTTCCTTAACTAATACGAATTTTGTTGTATAGGGAAATAACTAGGTGCGGATATGCTCTGTTCCCTGGAGATGCCAAAAATCTTGTCTGGGACTCGCAGAATAAAAGACTGTATGTACTATCTATTTTAATATTCCTTCTGTGCTGACAAGATCGCATTGAACTAATAATCTTAATTGATTATAGGCGTTTTATCGGCTTTGATGACTGTGCGAACTGCCCACCAGTAAAATGGGAAAAAGTTTTTTTCTTTACCTGGGGTGTTGCAAAGCCTGATCCTGATTGTGACCTCGGTTCTACTTTTGATTGGGATGGGGATACAACTGGCCGGGAGTGGTAGAGTGGGCTGTTTCAAAAATGATCAATCCGAAGGGTGGCTTTAGACATTAGATTGATAATGTTGGCTTTTGACTAGTGGTCTCCCCGGAAGTCCTCTATTAACACTATTAGAGAGCTGTTAACAAAATCTGAATCTGTTCAAGAACAGCATTAAGTTTGCCTCAACAAACATTTGGAATACCCTAACAATTTATTGAATTAGAGCACAACACCTACACATAGAATTGCAAGTTCAAATTTAGCATCGGGCTCACTAATATATGTAGGTACATATAGCCATAAAATGCTCGCCTTTCCAACCAGCCCTGCCGGGCTAGCTCAATCGGTAGAGCGTGAGACTCTTAATCTCAAGGTTGGGGGTTCGACCCCCCCGTTCGGCTATTCCTTCAGAAAACCTGAGATATCTTTTTTGCATACCATTTTATTTTCCACTTTTTGGCTGCAAAAAGAAAATTTTTTGACAGTGGGGTTTAAGATGTATTCTGATTGGTCCAGAGTGAAAGGCGGGGCATGACGTAAGGTTAATGGGAACCAATCAGAATGCATTTGACCACTCCTATCCGATTCTAGCATATTGTATGGGATCTCAGTTCCGTTGAATATCCCGATTGAAACGGTGATTTTCGTATGTAGAAGCCCTAGATATAAATTCATTGGGAGCTACATAAATCCAAGTTCAAATCCATACCATTTTCACCCCTCACCGAGTCACAATGAAGCGGATAAGATTTCAAGGTACAGTACACTTTCTCCCCCACCTCCCTGCAGAAACAAGCCCCCTGGTCCTGCGACGGTCCATCACTCGATCCCCTCTCCTACCTAGCGCATGCGCGTACCCAAAAAAGAAATTACAGCGATCGCTGTGACAAGTTTCAAGATCCTGTAACGGGTGGGCTGGACATGATCATTGGCCCTTTTCGTCCGAGTCTGTACGATGTCTTTTAACCTGCATCCCGGATAAGGTAGCGCTCAGTGATGGTCTGATGGTCTTAGACCGTCCAGGAGCTCCATCCACATCCACCTTTGTCGACCTCCATTCACATCCTTTGCCATGACCTGTCCCTTGTTCGACCCAGCTACCGGTTTTAGTATACACCATCAGTCAGCCACGGGGGTCTGGATGAGGCCATCCGACCCTCGGTTAGACCTCCCCATGAGTCATTTATTTTGGGAGGGGGGGAAGTGAGAACACCTTGTCTTGCTTTCCGCTGCTGGATTGGACTTTCTTTTCTTTTCTTTTTTTTTTTCACTCTTTGGTCCACTAATCCGCCAAACCAGAGAAACCCGCACAGGGAATGAACATCTGTCAAGAGGGCCCCCTCCAAGGATGGTGTGATGGGCGGAACCTGTTCGTTGATTCGTCCGGCCCGAAGACCAGAGGCGCCCGTTAGCTTCAAGACTAGGCAACATGCATGTCTAGGCAAGTGGGCGAGTTCCGCAGATCAGAACGAACTGGGCGCAGAACCTGCCCGAGGCCCGCAGCGGGACGGACCCCCCGTGCAAGCCAGACATTCGTATGAGCTGGAAAGCTGCTGTAGGGGGAGTTCTAGAAACCGGCTCGAATGCATTGCGTGACACGGTAAAATTACCAAATTATATTCAGGTACACGATAAACTTTTTGGTGTTGGGTACTTTGCAATTGGGATCTGACCGCTGGTTGCAGAGGATGATCTCAGTGTAAAGTATGTAAAGTACGGAGTACTTTGGGGTCTATTTTCCTTAATCTTTTTGGATTAAATTTTTTTTCTACATATTAATATTTTCTCAAGAGCGGTCACCCATACATAAGACGTAATGAAATATCTTTAAATATTTCCAATCGCCAGATCCTATATAATATGTCTTATTATAGACGTGATTATAGAAGAAGATTGGCGCTATAGTATTATGGTATTACCCCTCCATTAATTCTAGGCCCCGAGGGGCATTCAAGCTTATCAAAACCCTAGCTAGAGCCCTGATGCGGTAGACAAGAGACCCGTAATTTTCGATTTCTATTGCGTTGATTGGATCTTTATCTTACAGTTTCCAATTTTCTTATTTTTTTTTTGATCCTAAAAAATTATTGAAATTCTTAACTTTCATTCCTATTACGGATTTTTGACCCTTATTACCTTTTATTACCTTTTCGTTTCTTTTTTTGTAATTTTTTTTTCTTTTTTTTTTTTTACTATCTTTACTCTATAAAACTTTCTCAATCGTTCTTTTACCCCTCCTCTCGCCTTTCTTCCCTTTTTTTCCTCTCACCATGTCCTCTTCCACCCTTCCTGATGCCTCCGCCCAAGTCTCCGGACACGCCGCCGCCAATCCCGCCAGCTCCGCCGAACTCGCCAGTCTTAAAGTAGAGCTGCGCTCTGCGCTGCGCCAATTCCCGGACTGGCCCTCTCCGGGAATCCTGTTCGAGGATATCCTCCCTCTCTTTGCCAACCCTACTCTTCATGAGAACCTGATCCGTTCCCTGGAGCTGCACATCTTGGCCAGCAACGGTGGTCAGAAGCCCGATGTCATTGTCGGTCTGGAGGCCCGTGGCTTCCTGATCGGTCCCAGCCTGGCGCTGCGACTCGGTGCGGGCTTCGTCCCCGTTCGCAAGCAGGGCAAGCTCCCTGGTCCTTGCATGACCCAGGCCTACGAGAAGGAGTATGGCCAGGATTTCTTCCAAATGCAGTCCGATGCCATCAAGCCCGGCCAGAAGGTCATTGTGGTTGATGATATCATTGCCACTGGTGAGTTTGGATCCTTCGACTCCTTTATTTCCATCTTCATATCTTCTTTCCGGCCTGGGATTCTCCCCAGCCGTGGTCCTTATCTCTCACGCATTTTCGTGAAACTTTATTAACCCGAATGAATTCTAGGTGGCTCCGCTTACGCAGCCGGCGAGATGATCAACAAGATGGGCGGCGAACTGATGAGCTTCCTCTTCATCCTCGAACTCGAATTCCTTCACGGACGGGACAAGCTTCCGGCTCCTGTTTACACCCTCCTCACCGGTCAGGCTTAATTGCTACCGTGACTTTTGATTTAATAATCAATTTGGCCCTGCCGTTGGTTTCAATGAAAAATATCTCGTTAACCGCGATTACGGGGATCGCCATAATATCCCAAAAATGCCCGCACCGGAATCTCACGACTCCACCTGCCGCTACTCCCGACACCACGCTCAGACAACCCAGAAACCCGAGTTCCCGAGCAGTTTGATGGTACCGCTTCTCGGGTTTCTGTTGTTGTGTTATATGTTTTCTTTTCTATAGTATTTCTATGCATCGTGGTCTCCGAGAGGGTAGAGCCGGGCTCATTCAAACTCCCCATCTCATTAATACAAAAAGATCACAAAAAAAGGCACCTGATTCAAGTTTATCATTCATACATAGACGGATACCTAATATGTTGCTCTGTTTGCTCTGATGATTTTACCTAATATCAAGTATTCGCCCTTTTATCCCTGAATCTCATGCATCTTCTATATATACCCCGAACCTCGGCATTTAACCTACCATGTATCACGATAACTCGAAAGAGGTACTCAACCGGGTTCTAGTTCTATTTCGCCGGAATAAACCGCCTCATCACCTCCTCAACCCATTTCTCAGAGAGCCCCAGAGCCTCCGACTCCCGAATTGCCCGATTCATCCGTCCGATATATTCCTGCTTCGGTGGCCCCAGCCGAATCCGCTCTTCATCAACGTAAACAAGCACAGGAACCTCTTCTCCCGTTCCAGCTTCCAATCGATGCCCGCGTGCACCTTCAAGCCATTGCACGATCGTACCAGAAAGATACCATTTGTTGTAGTCCCCTTCCCCTTGCTCCCTCGGCCGGATCTCCGCGTTCACCTCCCCACTCCCATCCGCTTCCTCCGCATCGCGATCCACTCCCTCATACCCATCTAGTATGTTCTCATCCGCCGGATCCATCTCGTATAGAACCCCGTAGACAGCGTCTTCGGTCCCTGATATGGGTACTCGCGACGCGATATCGGTTTTCTGGGCTCCCACGCGTAGTCCGGGTGGTGGGAGTACGTTCGCGTACCCCGCTTCGCAGATTAACCATCTCCATTTTGGCAGGATGGCAATTGCAAGGGGTTTGGCTGAGAGAGAGGGATTCACGGTGCAACGCTGTTTCATTTGGCTTGGGGCGAGATTGGAGCCATAAGCGAAGTAGAGATAGGGGGCGTTGGCGAGGTCGGTGGTGCGGGGTGAAGAGTCATAGCATGTGGTTGCTGATCTGGGGAGGACTGTTTCGGAGGGGTGGAGAGTGATGTGCATCTTGGAATGCTGGAGAGGAACAGGGTACAATGAGAATGAAAGAGTCCTTTGTATCAAGTTCAAGTTTGGATTGACTTGGAGCTTTAGGATATTTGAGATGATGAGAAGGTTAAGCTTTAACGTTCTCCGATTCTCCACATATAAAGTTCCCAATTAGGAAATGCATATGCACTTACTTTCCAGGACTAGACTTGGTACTGGTATTTTTTTTACAGATATTAAAACAAGCCACACTTACGTATACACTTGACGAATATCAATCACATCATAGTCCCACAGTATGACTACATTAGAAGTGTACAGACCCGACCAACTTGCAACCTTGACACCGGAATACCTGTACGTCTCCCATGTCTAACTAAGAACAGAAACATCACCCTCATTCCAAAGAAGCTCAGCAATCCACTTCCTAATCTTCCAAAGTCCATCCTTCTCATCCAACAAAAGCTCAAACGTAAACTCCGCTGCAGCAAGATACTTCGGTGCATCAACCTCCTTGCCCCGGCCAAGAGGACAGTGCTGTGAAAGTGTATAGCATTGCATGCTCGCCTCCTTAGCACCATCTTTCACATCGATCCGAAAATTACTGAGCATGTGTGTGGTGTCCAGCTTCGCGACACGGTCGAAGATCTCGGTGCGGATCTCGGAGCCCGACATGACTTTCTTCTCCATGATGTGAAACTCGACAATCGTGTCCTCTGTCATGACTGAGTTGAAGGCGTCAAGGTCGGCATGGTCGAAACTTCGGGCGAGACGGTAGGCGGCGTCTGTTATGGCTTCGCGGGGCGTGAGACCGGTGAGGGATAGTGGGATAGTCATTGTGATGATGTCTTTTCTCTTTCTCAGAGTCCCTTGAAGAATTCTGGCAAGGACTGATCTAAGGCAAATTGAGTGGTTAACGGGTAAGGAACATAGGAATCAGGGTTATGCTTCTGTTCTTATGTTCTTCTGCTAACATGCTACGGACCTATTAAAGGCTCCACGACGCGGATTTGAAGCCTCTCTGCATAGATCGTCTGTCGTTGCCGTGGAAAAAGGAATTCATTCGATCCAGTTACGCAAGAGAATGTAAGAACCAACCAATAATGTTCTCACAGTTAGACGTCTCTACCATGCTGATATCCACTTGGCCGGAGTTAAGAGGTAAGACCCGGTAGGGATCTTTAAGACCGAACAGTTCCAAGGCCCAAGTGCCGACGATGGGTGGATTTATGAAGAGAATTTAAGTATTACAACGCATTATTTAGTTCAAATGTTGGAGCTTATAGGGCTAGATAAAGTGCACAGTGAAAAGTGCAATATCCTCAGAATGCAGGCTCGGATATCGGCAAGTTAGCGGGCTGCAGGCTTGGATTTAAAGAGCAGTGCACGGGTAGAGTCACATTAAAATGCTTGGAATCTGACCACAGAAAAGTAAGAACATGAGTTCAGTCATGGGTTCGATTGCAGAATTGAAAAATGAGTATTACGATTTCGCATCACACACGGTATCATGAATCAGTTCAATCGCTGGGGCATGACAAAGGAAAGAAAACAGAACAAAGATAATAGATCAAGAAAGAAAAAAAGACATTGGTACATTCAGCGTCGTGGAATCGATCCAGTCATTCGACTTCCAGCGCCCGCCATTAGACTTTGCTTCACGATGGCGTCTGCCGCAGCTGCAGCCGCTAGTCTTTCCTTCTGACGGCTACGATCACGAAGGTAGCCTGTGGCTTCGGGTCGCATGCGAAGAATACGCAAGATCATGTCGTCATTAGGATCGGCTTGTGCCTCCCGGCGTTTCTCCTCCTTCACTTTCTTCATGGTGCCCAGGTTGCGTGACAGCATAATGCTCTTAGCACGACGGGCAGCAGGCACACCTAAGCCTCCGTATGTGCCAGCGCCGCCGAGATGAGCAGGGGCAGATGTGCGGTTGCGGGCGGCCTGTTGGCGGTTCACAGTTGCCGAGGCCATCCGCTCAGATGTGCGAATCAAGTTCTCCGTAGGTTCAAAGTAAAAGAAATTCAAGCTTTGGATCTCATGATACTTGGGGGATTTCAAAATATCGATGGGTACACCACCAGCTTCTCCCGTTTCGTCGTCTATGGCATGGAAGAAATTCAGTAAGAGTAGAAGCCAGCGTGACACAATGTCCACTTCTTGCATGGTCAGTGGCTTCTGGTGGGATGGCTTGTCGGAAAGAGGTGGAACCAGCAGACTCTCAATAGTTGCCAGGACCTCCTTCCACAAACGAGCCATCACCATTCGCATCGCCTCGCCAGTCAGGGTCTTGTTCATGATGGCAAAGTTGTCATTGAAATAATTGAACAGAGGATTCAAGGCATTCTCAACATCAGTCTGAGTGGGTCCGGTTGAGGTTTGTTGTCCTCGATTGCGATTCAAGAAGTTGGACACAGTTGACATACTGATTCCACGAGACAGTAGGGACTTCAATGTACGGCGCGACAAACAGTGACTGATGTATGCAGAAAGCTGCAACGAAGGTTAGTCAAGGTGCAACATTTGGGAAGAAAGAGCAGCCAAGAAGCATTCACAAACCTTTTCGGTAATCCTCCGAGTCATATCTCTCTCCGTTCGCTTCAGCGTACGGAAAGCTTTACCGAAATAGAATTGAATATCATCACGCTCACCCTCCATACTGACACGGAGTAAAAGACGCCCTTGGGTATCTAGATCAAGCCAGTATTCCCTTGGTAAGAAGTCGCTAAAGTGAACTGGGTCAAGTTTGATAGATGTTCGACCAACATAGTCATGATCACCAACCGCATCCCAGTCCCAAATTGTGGCGATGATATTGAGAGGACCCTGGGTCGTGATGTCCACTGAGTCTTCCCAGCGCGGATTGAGGTTATTGTAGATGATACGAGTCTTCGCAATTCGTTTCTGATACTCGTCGGTCAGGACCACATAAGGGTCGCTGCCTCCATTCATGTCGCAGGCCTTGAGATCTTCTGCCTCTACCACCTTAATCGTAAACACATAGGTCGTCGATTTCCGTACTTTCTTAAGCTGCGGAGGCGTGTTCTTTGCAATCACTTCTGCACATCCATCGACGTTGATCTCCTGTTCGAGCTTGTCCAGCTGAGCGAGCGCGTATTCGATGTTATTCAACTTCACCAACGACTATTGAGCTCGTTAGAAAAAAAAAGGAACATTCATGTGAAGTCAAGTTAAACAGGGATCGTACCTCAGAGGAGAATTGGAACGGCTCGATTTTTTCCTTGTTCGTCCATGTATCTTTGGCAAATTGCATTAACTTCTCTTGAGTGGTTTGATTCAAAGCTGCTTCTTGCTCTGGCGTCAGGCGATCCATCTCCCGGGCGAACATCTGCTCCAGTGATTCACAATACTTTGCGACACCTTTCCCTATCGAGTTAGATAAAGCAGTCATGAACTTTGCGTATTGGAGGTCATCGTCCCACTCGAGCTGGACCAGGTTCTCCACCATTTGATTGAGAGATCGGAAGATATCAATCACCGACACACTGTGTCGAGCATCCTCCGGAACATCATCGGCGGCTTGATCTGCACGAACCGAGAAAGCGTCCTGTCTGGTAGCTTGATTGACCCATTCCATCACGCTCTGGTCTGTTAGGCGCAACCATCGCCAGACAAAATCTTCCAGTAAGCTCTCGATGTGGAATGGGAAGGGAGTGCTGGGAATCGTTAGTTGAGTAATCACGATCGAAGAAAATGCTGTACATACTCAGGAACAGTGTTCATGAATAGGCGCCTGATAGTAGCAAGCAGCTTGTAGAGATCGAACCCTTCTTCAATGTCGATTTCTTCACCCTTTGATTTGGTGTGTTCAAAAATTCGGATGACCATTTCATGTGCATCTTCAGCAAACATGGGCAGTACGTTGGAGCACAACGTGGTGTATGGATTGACACTGTAAGACGTTAGAATTGACATCTTCTCAAGGGAAATTGAAAGTACGACATGCCTCATTATCTCGGGATTGTTTCTGTATCGTTTTTGAATTTTCTGCGCTAGCTTTGAGATCGCATCACCCAATTTGATAATATCGTCCACCTGCCAGGATTCTTGATTGACGGAGATCAACTGGCTGAGAAGACTCTGGTACTTGTCGGTGGCCTTTTTGGCAAGGCCATCTTGGACATACGCGCCGAATCGATCGATGTCTTCTGGATTCTCTGTATAATTTGGATCCATCTGGATGTGATTTTCGAGCACGTACATGACAGGTCCCAAGGGACGAGGTTTTGTCTCAAAACAGTCCATCATAACATCATAGAGCTCCCGTAGCAATGCCTCATGAACCTTTGAAAGTAACTGCTGCATCATTTGAAGATCATGCACCGTCCACTTTCGTCGGTCAAACACGGCTGATGGAACGAAACTGCTGCGCTTACTGCGGGTTTCACTCGATGGTGGTTCCTTTGCAAATGTGAATGCTGAGTCCAAGGTACTGAGGTCAATTTCATTGTCCACAAACTTGGATTGTATGACATCCAGGAAAAGCACGATGCGAGAAAAATTAGGAATCCGCCAGCGGACACAGATCTCATTCAGCATCTCAGATGATTGTTTAGAAAGTAACTTCATAGACGGAGCATCGGAAGTAGCTTGTGTTGCTTCAATTTCCCGATCTCGTAAATCATGGGTCAGAGTTTGGGCTAGGATTAGTCGGTACACGGCACGAGGGTCCGATGGAATAAACGTGTATGTATCCGACTCGTCTGAATCTCCGTTACCGCCGCCCAGTGAGAGCCCGCTGATATCAACTGGTTGATCTATGGCGTAGGAGGTTCTTTCGGTACGACCTGAGGATGTTCTCGACAAGTCCTCATCTGCCGACGCTGGGTTAAATTGAGGCAACGTGCCTGGAGTGCTCTTGGCAAGCTCCGGGTTTGACTGCACGATTGCGAGCATCATTTGGGAGAGATCGGGGCCTTCGCTCTTCTTCCAACTTTCATAGGCCTCATCCGACTCAAAATCTTCCCTTGAGAGTGTCTTATGAGTTTGGAGACTCAGGTGGTACTGATAGGTTTTGAGATCCTGCAGGGCCGCTTTCTCCGTCCACGTCTTCTTGTGCTTGTCGATCTCCGCCTGGGCTTGAGCGGGTGTCATTTTGAATATTTTGGCCACATGCTGCACCAAGGGCATGTCTTTGACATCGTAGCTTAACGTAGCAACCACTTCGGTGGCTGTCGTAGCACCGCCTTCCATCAGGTCCTGGTCCTGGACTAACAGCTTATTTTCCAACACAGACAGTCGATTTGCCAGCTCCGGACGGTCTTTGGCCCAGTCATGGGCTTTCAGAATGAGCGCAAGCAGACGGACAAACAGCGCAACATGACGGTCTACCATGAGCTTCCAGCTATCATCATCATGATCCTTGCCCTTTCCTAGCTCCTTGATCGCGTTGGAGTAGAAAATGAGGACCAGATCTTCTGCGCGACGATCTTTCTCCATGCGCTTACGGAAGGAATCTTCTTTGAGCACATTGAGAAACGCAGCAAAGGTCCGTACAACTAGATGATCTTGGAATTCCTTGCGCTTTTCTTTCCCCATCAACACTCCCGTCAGTCGTTTTTCCAGCTCTGCGACGAAGCCATGAGGAATCCTGGTGCTTTTGGAATCTCTGACAAGAGAGAAGTCACTCATCAAATCATGAATTGAGGTGGATGCCCGCTTGGGCCGCGCCGGCGCGGCTGGTGCATTTTGAACGCGACGAGAACGAGGGTGTAAGAGGTATGCGAGGTAAGCTACTCGGAGCGCATGGCTACTTGCGACATTGGCGTTGACTGGCCGACGGCGTGAGACAGAGGAGTTGCGCGAATGCTGACCCTCACTCTGAATGCTATTAATCCGTCGGTTCACTCCTCGGGACTGAGTAGATGCTGTAGACATCAGGTGAAACTCTTGGTTTTGCGGACGGTTCGGGGAAAGGTAGTGGAATGCGGGACCATGGATGGAGACGGACGCAGACCATCCAGGATCCGGGGACGAAGGCCTTGTTTTGCACGATGCGTGTTATCTTGAGGTGAATTTTTTGGGCGATTTCAGGTGGGTATTGTCTCGGGGAGACAGTTTGACCGAGCAGGAGGGGGGAGCGAAATTTGGGTTTCAAATGTTTACCTGAGAAAGAAAGGAGAGGAGGGGAACGGATGAAACAACAGCTCCCAAACCTGACGTAGGCGCGCGGACCGTTAATAGTAGATTGAACCACGCCACAGCCACACTTTGCAATGTTGGATATAAGCACAAAGAATGGTCAAGTTACCAGGCAGATTAGTATTAATCTGTGATCTCAGGCTGCTTTCAAAAAAAAAAAAAAAAAAAGGTATTTAAATTTATTGGAGCTGACGCATCCTGCACTCCCTTCAAAGGGCCTGATTTACAAGGGCGCTAAGGCGATGCTATTCTAATGCAAGGGTAGCCTGTACTAGGCATGTAGGATAATTGGCTTAGTTGACCAATCTTGTACCAGGCTTCCAAGGTTGAAGCATTGCATACTAGAAAAACCTACTGGAAGCCTCCAGGACCCCTTTGGATATTGACGTAAAGATACCCAAGGGGGATACTTAGTACGTGGCTCCACACATGGATACTGCCCATATGTAGGTAGCTAGGTAAGTGGTGATGGAATATAAGTGCCTAGACGAGAGACTCTAGAGGAGAAATAAGAACTGTTTTGGAATGGTGGAGGAACTTCTAGTTCTGGTCCTAACATTGGATCCAATATACGTCAAAGAGCCGGAATTCCTTTTCGCGGCCAATCAACCATCAGACACATAAGTGACGCCAAATGGGAGGAAAACACAATCGTCTTGGTATTTACACATACTCAACAAAAAGAAAAAGGAGAAAAGGGCGAATAGAGAGAAGGTAGGAGGCAAGATTTACCACTTATCCTCACCAGCCTTGCGGGCCTGATCATATCCCCAGTGTTAGTGAATGGTATTGAATATGCGAATAGTGTTGCCATCTACAGGCATGACCGGGAAAACACTTACCGGAGCTGCGTTGGGGCCACCCAACTCCTTCTCCAGACCATCAGCGTAGGTCTTGGGAACGCTGGGCTTGTCGGGGTAGTAAAGGCTGACAACGCCGCACACACTGAGGAAAGCGACGACGAAGAAGCCGAGGTGAAGGAAACCCTTGCCGGGGGTGACGTGGGTATATTGCTCGGGACTGAAAACACCAAGGATTTCGTTCTCCTCGTGGACAGGCTCGCCGAAGTTTCGCTTCTCTTGCTTATCCCACCAGCCGCCGTATGGGTCTCTGAAAGCGCGCTTCACGCGGGGAGGGTTCTGGTAACCACCATTCTGCAACGATGACAATTAGCTCCTCTGTCGAAGACCTGCACTAGATAGCAATTGTACCTGAAGGGGATCCTCTGCCTCAGCAGCACGGAGAGCTGGGACCTGGGAGAATGAAGCGCGGGGGACAATGTTGCGAGCAGCCAGCTGGGGCAGGCGCCGGGCCAGGATCCGTTGGGACAGCATCTGGAAAAGAGAGGAATTAAACGTCAGCGATGTTTGCTAGTAGAAGATTGAGTAAGAGGGAATTGAAGTCATATAAGTACTCACTGCTCTACCAAAAGACCGAAGACCAATGGGGATGGGGTTAAAGGTCAGGGAGATCTGGTGGAGTTGAAGTGCAGGATGATTCGATGATGGAAACGGAGGTTTGCGGCAGATAGACACCTGAGGCCTTAAAATTGACACCTTAAGCTCCAGGCCACCAAAGGAAGGCGCGGGCGCGCTTACAAGTGGAAAGTGTTCCCCCGACAAAAAAACCACTTCCTCACCTATTCCCTCATCCGTCTGGTTTTCCCCCTCCCATCAACGCTACAGTGCCGATAAGGATGCCAAACTTTGAGTGGCATCTTGACTCAACCATAGCTACCCGTTGATGCTAAAATTATCGAATTTGACCGCGCCATCGTTGGGATAACTGGGGTCACCTGCGAAGACGGCCCCTGTCGTCTGCGGCTATAAGTCATGCAGAACGGCAGCCCAAACGGCCCATCACCCCACGATGAACGCGTAACACCTGTCCCGGACTCCCCAACTCCTGAAGATCCAATCTTGCAAAATCAAGCCGATTTAACCACCGTCGAGTCGATCCCTTCCTTACCGAATAATAGCGAATCGGAGCCGCAATCAAACGAGCCACCATCGAAGAAGCGACGCCTAACAGATTCAACCCCGTCGCGTCGTTCAACTCCTCGTCCCCCATCGCCGCCATGGAAGAAAGTTGGTGTCGAGGGTCCGACTTCCTTCTTGATGGAAGGCCGGCGCAGGTCGTCGCGAACGAACGCGGTGCCGATGGAAATGCAGCCTCCTTCTGACAAACGACACACACGCGCGGCGCAACACACATATGCGAATAAGAATGCTCGTAGTGGCGCGACACCGAGTACCTCGTCTCCGCTATCTGCCACTCAGTCGCGTGCTGAAGTCAATGGAAGATCAAGTAATAAGGCAACAACAAATGGTTCACCAAGTCGTCTGCCTAGCCGTGGCGCATCTGGAAAATCCCAACAAGCGTCGCAATCCTCTGCCACCCATTCATCAACCCCCAATAATCGATCTCGAAACTCCACTACCGCCAATCGTCCTCGTTCTAGCGCGAACGGTGCTACCCCTCGTCAAACGCGTGATCGCTCTTCTATCTCAACCAGCTCTCCAGCACCATTTGGAGGTTTAGATGGTACAAATGATACCATGGATGCTGGGAAGGGAAATCATGTCGTGCCGCGACTCCGCATTACCGTGAAAAAACCAATCCTCCCTATTCGGCATCCTGGTCATGTGTCTGGAAAGAAATACCAGTCGTTCAGAGACTGGATGGACCATGAAGATGCCCCGAGCTTGCTTTCATCAGAAGAGGCTCTTGAAGAGGCCAGGAGGCGACAAGAGGTGCTGGAAGCAGCTGAACCTGGTGGGCCATTGAGCTCCGAGGTCTGCTCCGCGTTCATCCCGGAACAGCAGGAGGAGCCACCAGCTCAGTATTCTCACAGTGATCATCTTGTTGCCCATGCGCTTTTCTTTCAAAAACTATTGGACAAGGAACACAAGCGACACAGACAGATGGCAAAGCTTTTCGCCCAGTGGTGTGCCGATGCCTACAAGAAACGCCACAAAGATCCAGAGGAGATTTTACGCGAACAACAAGAACAAATGCGAGTTAAGCGCAAGGCATTGGGCAAGGATCTCCAGAAGATGTTCGACTTGGCGCGTGCAGAAATCGACCAGGCTCGCCTTGCGCGATGGGAGGAAGAGCGAAGAGTAGAAGACCAACAGGCCCTTGACCGAGCCATCAAAAAGTCAACTATGCTGTTTGAAAAACGCCGATCCGAGATTCTTGGCGAAGTCCCTAGTGATGTTCCTTCCAGTGACGACGAAGATGATTCATCAGGTGCTTCAGATGCAGACGACGACAGTAACATGTCAACATCCGAGTCCGAATCAGATGATGAGGCTAATGTGGATGATGATGCGGGGCTGACTGCGGAGGAGCTTCGACTGAAATATGCCAATATCCCGGCCGATGACACACCTGACCCAACGTCCGTAGTTTCGACACCGATAAATGATGGCGAATCTGTTAATGATGAAGAGGACCCCCAAGCTGTTTCTGGCAATGCCGAGTTAGATGACGTTGATTCGGTCTTGATGGATGATAGCGATCAATCTACCGACATGGACGACGACATGGGTGACAGCGATGACGAGAGCGAACTCGGCGACGAGGGATCTGATGAGGAATCCGATGGTGATTCTCCCTCCGACCTTCTGGGCTTCTTTTCACGAGGACAATTGGCTGCAGAAAAGGCTACCAGCGAGAAGGACGCCGAAGAATTAGACCAAGACGAGCATGGCGATGAAGATTTTACACTCAAAGAAGACGATTTGGGAGAAAACGAGACCGAAGATCCTGATGAAGTTTTTCTCGTTCCAAATGGCCTTGAAAAGATGGAGGAAATGGACGACGAGGGTACCCCGCCAGCAGTTGTGGAAGCAGCCATGGAGACTCCTGCAGATGTCGAGGATGCTTCAATGGTTGACACTCCCGCGGAGGAAATCACTGAAGCAGATGCTCGCGGACCCAGTATCCCTGTCGAAGATGCAGATGTTGCCACGCCTATCGACTCGCCCCAGGTTGTTGACTCTGAAACAATCCATGAAAATCGACCCACTGGCGACATATCGAGTCAAGCCTCACCAGGAACTTTTGCAACTAAGCATTCCGAGCCGGAGTCTATCTCTTCATATGAACCTTCGTCCGAGAAGCCATCGCAAGATGCCCATTCACCAACATCGAGTCTGAGAACGCCTATCCCGCACTTGCTTCGTGGTACTTTGCGTGAGTATCAGCATTACGGTTTGGATTGGCTTGCAGGTCTCTATAACAATCGCATCAACGGTATTCTGGCAGACGAGATGGGCCTTGGTAAAACCATTCAAACTATCGCCCTGCTTGCTCATCTAGCCGTGGACCATGGTGTCTGGGGTCCCCACCTTGTCGTTGTGCCTACCAGTGTCATGTTGAACTGGGAAATGGAGTTCAAGAAATGGTGCCCCGGCTTCAAAATCATGACCTACTATGGAAGTTACGAGGAACGCCGGCAGAAACGTCGAGGGTGGACTGATGATAACTCTTGGAATGTGTTAATCACCTCCTACCAGCTCATCTTGCAGGATCAAGTCCCGTTGAAGCGACGAAAATGGCACTACATGATTCTCGACGAAGCGCACAATATTAAGAACTTCCAATCACAAAGGTGGCAAGCTCTTCTTACTTTCAGAACTCGAGCCAGGCTTCTTCTTACCGGTACGCCGCTTCAAAACAACTTGACTGAGCTGTGGTCTCTTCTATTCTTCCTGATGCCTTCCGATGGCAAGGGCACTGGTGTTGAAGGCTTCGCAGACTTAAGAGACTTTTCCGAGTGGTTCAAGCGACCGGTGGAACAAATTCTAGAGCATGGAAGAGAGACAATGGACGAAGAAGCGAAGCAGGTTGTCACAAAGCTCCATACTGTTCTCCGTCCTTACCTCTTGCGCCGTCTCAAGGCTGACGTGGAGAAACAAATGCCTGGAAAATATGAGCATGTGGTGTACTGTCGACTGTCTAAGCGCCAGCGATTCCTTTATGACGGATTCATGTCAATGGCGCAAACAAAGGAAACTCTTGCCTCTGGCAACTTCCTTTCAATCATTCACTGTCTCATGCAGCTTCGCAAGGTCTGTAACCATCCGGATCTTTTTGAGACGCGACAAATCTCTACTTCCTTTGCTATGCCGCGCTCTGTTGTTACAGATTACAAGGTGAAGGAGGGTCTCGTTCGTCGCAGACTTCTCTTTGACCACCCCCTCACCAAGGTTGATTTGGACTTCCTGAACCTTGCACCCATTTCGCGTGAAGACATCTCTCGACGATTGGCCGATGACAGCATTCGCCTGATGGCAATGGGACCGTTCAAGACCCTTCGCGAACGTCAATACAACAGAACCAATTGGGAAATGCAATTCAATGGGTCTAAAATGGAGACTATTTTGGATTCACTGGAAAATGCCTGTCGGAAGAGACGAATGGCTGAACTGGAGCGATGCATGTACTTTGAGTCGAAGCGTCATGGCCGCCGCCCTGTGTACGGTAGCAGCTTAGTTGAGTTCTTAAGGGCTGGAACTAAGGAGCACGCTCTCTCCAACGCTCCTTTGCGGAAGAGGAACATGGCCGACTGGCTTTCCAGCAGATCGTCCGTCCTTGCGTCCATGATTCTTAGCCTTGATGAACGAGCTCATGACATGGATGGTTACGTCCAGCGGTTTGCCTGCCTCACCCCTGCGGTTGTGGCCTCAGATATGACCGAGGCAGCGCTGACACCAGTCGAGACTCGTCTACTTACCAATACTGCCAAAGATCAGGCGTATGATCCCTTCCACGAAGCTCGCATGCGTCTTTCGATTGCTTTCCCGGACAGGCGATTGTTACAATATGACTGTGGCAAGCTACAGCGGTTGGACAAACTGCTCCGTGACCTGAAGGCTGGAGGGCATCGCGCCCTGATTTTCACGCAGATGACCCGAATGCTGGATATCTTGGAGCAGTTCCTCAACATTCACGGCCATCGTTATCTACGGTTGGACGGCACTACCAAGGTTGAGCAACGACAAGTTTTGACTGAACGGTTTAATAACGACCCTCGCATCCTGGCCTTTATTCTGTCTAGTCGATCTGGTGGTCTGGGAATCAATCTGACAGGTGCCGATACAGTTATCTTCTACGATCTGGATTGGAATCCTGCCATGGACAAACAGTGCCAGGATCGTTGTCATCGTATTGGACAAACCCGTGATGTACACATCTACCGTTTCGTTTCGGAGTACACTATCGAATCCAATATCCTCCGCAAAGCCAACCAGAAGCGCATGCTTGATGACGTTATCATCCAAGAGGGAGAGTTCACCACCGACTACTTCACCAAGTTGAATAACGCTGCAGGTCTTCCAGACGGTGATGAACGTGACGGTCAAGATGAAGCCAGTGCTGCGATGGATCGTGTTCTCGGAAATCGGGTCCCCGGCACTCGTACTTTTGAACAAGCCGAAGACAAAGAGGATATTGACGCAGCCAAAAACGCGCAAAAGGAATTGGAACATGCCGACGATGGCGATTTCGAAGACCGCAGCGCCTCACATGGAACCCCAGCACAACCAGGTACCCCATTGCCCGGTTCTGAAGTTCCTCAAACTTCCGATGTGCCCGGCCATGCAGGAGTTGCAGCAGTGGCCGATCCCGAGCCAGGGCACATTGACGAATATTTGCTTCGTTTCATGGAGTGGAACATGCGTGATGAGCCCCTGGTGCTACCTGCAGACAAGTCTAAGAAAAAGTCTAAAAGGGGCCAGGAACATCGCCTCAAACGTCGTCGCTGATCTGTCCAATTGGGATAACACCGGGATCTTCATTTCCTCCCCGGTCTCTGCTTTTTTCCTCCTTGGTTCATGAATCTCGTTTCAAATCACGAGAACACCGTTCTTCCTTGCCCCAACCGTTTCAGCTTTTCATGATTTCATATCCTCCGGCCGAGATTACCTGATTGAGCGATCTGGATTCCATTCAGGGTTTTGATTCTCATCCTTCCCCCCCGTTCTTTCCCCCCTCTCCCCCTTTTTTTCCTTTACGATACTCTTAGAGTATTCGCCAATGATCAATGATACCTGCTCGGCGATCCACATTCCCCTCTCTTCTCATAACTACCCAATGTTGACCGCCTTACGTCCCTGTTCATCCGGCCTTCCTCCGTTTTCTCTTTCTTCAATCTTGTGTTTCTAAAGAAGATTTATCAGTTTGTCTGCACTGCGTCGGAGCTATGTGGGTATGTACTTGTTTCATAATAGTGTACCTCTAAGAGTAAAGAGAACACGACCGAAAAGATCTCTCTCCTGTCCCTTTTTCGAAGATCGTGCTAGAAGATCCCAAGATCACATGGACTCTTCAGCCTATTTTCCCTTAATTCTGAATGATGTCTGTGTGCTCCGATCCGGGAATTCCTCAATCTCTTTTTTTTATAGTAACATTGTCCTGTAGTTCGCGTAGAAGTGCTAGCGGCATTGTTTTGATTAACAGCTAAAGCTCCATTTGGTGGCCCTAAGTGCCCACTGTTTCCACTATTATCCACCTTTGTCCACTTACGCCCTGCTCGAGCTAATAAAATAGTACCATCTACGATCATTTTGACTTTTGGTCCACTGCACTAAAACTCCTCCCTACGCCCTTTTAGAAGCCTGGATTATATAGCCCTGGAGGCGTTTCTGCTACTTCCGAAACTCAGTTCCCCATCGGATGCTCATGTTGACTCACTCCACAATTGACAAATCTTCAGATTGAAATCTAAGCTTCTTATAGGTCTGCGAGAATTTTTCTTTTCAGCCACAAAAGGGTAATAACTGCCCGGAGATTATCCTTAAAGCGTCGAGTGGATCTTCACCAAATCCCGCCATGCTGGATCGTCCTACCCTAAAGAGCACGTAACCTTGCAAGGCTTCTTCAGCTGTATGTACTCCGTACTCCGGTGTCTTAGCCCTACTGACGATGGTCCAGATTAATTGGATTGGAACCTGCATACAGACAATTGCATTTTCCTTTTTTCCCCTGAAAAACTCTTTTAATTTAAATTAATTTAGATTAAATGGGTCTTGGCCTCCAGGGCGCAGAATCTCCACGTTAATCTTAGAGCTTTTTACTCCAGAGCTTCAAAGTGTAAGATTTCACGGACTCTTCTTTCCCTCCGGTCTTGGGGCGCACAAGCCAACTTGAAGAAGTTAGTATTTAGGGTTTAGACCTCGTCGCGAGGTTCTGCAGGTTTGCTTGAACTGCGACAGTCTGTGGTTATTTTGGGATGTCTCAGGTATAGATTGAAGGAGTTTCGAAATTTGACTGCAGGGGTGTTAAGAATATAGGGCGTTGTAACATGAGGTGGGAGCCATAAAGGGGGAGGGAGAGGATGTACTGCTGCAGACCCAATTGACGTGAATAACAAAATGGTTGACCCCAGGTTGATCATCTGGGCATGATCATCGATAATCTCGACAATGCCAATTGTCGACCCTCATTTGCTTCCGAAGCTACGCCGTAGAATAGCCGGCTCCCGGAGCTCGTAGATCCCCTCTATGCCCAATACGGAGGAACCAACATTCGTGTTCTTATCTGCACATGGCATAGAGGATTCCGGTCGATCACGGGAGGTCGTCGATCATGGCGGGTTCTGGCGCTTCGGCCAGGCTGCTCCGAAGAGCATCAATGCACCGGTGGGACTAGATGAGTATTTTCAGAAAGCAGGGCAAATGCATAAGGTCGAGGTTTGAGTGGAGTAGATCCGCCGTGCTACTGCATGGAGAATCACCGTGCTGACACGGGAAATTAAGGATACGACAAATATACGATTTTGCGTGGAAAGACCTGGAGAGCAGTTGGAGTAATGTCTCCACCTTTTCCAAACTTACCTCAATTGCATCATCTCTTATCTGCATTGAAGAAGCGTTGTCCTGGTCCATGGTTCTGATTCTGCAGCCGACTGGGAATTTCTGGGGAACTGATTCCCTTTGACCGAGTTCACGTTCTCTTGTCTCGATCACGATTGAGTGATGAAAATGGAGGGGAATTGGTGACCCACGAGGTCGGTGGGTATACCGTTTTAGGCTCGAGATCCGGGCGATACTGGGGGGAATGTGAAAAGGGATGCGTGGTTGAGATTCCGCCATGAGCTGCAGGTAGATCCACGAGGATCCGGAGATCCTTTGCTTTTCTTTGCTTTTATTTTTTGCTTTTTCCGTCTTTCCAGTTCTGTAGTAGTCGCTTCATGCGTTGGTGGTGATTGACCAGGTTTCATCCGAATAGGAAAAAAGTGACCGGTCTTATTGGGCCGGGGGAAATGTCATGATTGGAAGACAGTTAATTTAATCTCGAATCACCAGAGAAGCAGCCTTACCATGCATTAAAGCCCAACTCAAACCGTGCGACCTTGCCTTTTCAAGCCGGTGATCATGAAGCCCTAAATGACCGCGATGGACTTTGTTAGAGATTAACCTGGAGAGAAGAAAAAAAATAATAATATTTTTTCAAAAAAGAAAAATGAAAATGAAAATGAGAAATGAAAGGAACCAAGAAAAATAAAATGAACTAAAAACTCTTCCTGCTAAAAGTCCCCCGAGTTCTGCACATTGTCGCGGCACTTGGTCGCGTTCTTTGATCATACGGTATGTAGCAGCGAGCAAAGGGGGATCCTGTTTGCCGATCCTTGAGGGTATTCCCGACCCCTGTAACGCCTTCGACCTAAGGCTAGGAGTCACTCGCTTTGAACAAAAGGAGAAAGTTAGGGTTTCGGGTTTCCCCAATGCCAACCCTGGTTATGAATGGAAGGTCTGGAAGGGTTGGCAACTCCAATAAAACCTCGATCCCGTGGAATTTGGAAACGTGGTAATGGAGAAATCGACGTAGATCCCAGAAAAGGGCTTTCCCGAAACGATTGATGACAATCTTCCTCCTAAATGGGCTAAGGTAGAGGCATTGACAGTTCTGCATGGTGCAAAGATGTGACACATGCAGCCGGAAGGACAGTTTACCCATAGCTGTACTCCAGAGTAAGCATGGACAATGCACGAAGTGGCGACCTCACCCGGCCTGTGCTGAAGAGGAGATGGGATTTTGCCTTTTTTCTGATTCGGTCTAATCTCTTCTCTCCCTCTCAATCCCCCTCCTCCTTTAGGTCGTATCGCGTCTAGCTTGGAGGGGGGATCGGGTTTGCGGCATCTTCAATATCCGCTATGGTACTCCGAGGTTACCCTGATCCCCGGTAAAGTCAGTGGCGATTCAACAGTCAATAGTCTCTGGCTGGGAGGCTCTGGATAAAGAGATCAGTGGTGGATGTTCCTTGGATGATCCACTCTATCCGCTATTGAGTACCCGGGCAGATCGGAAGGATCCACAACCACCTCGATTGGCGCACTCACGAACTGTTGCTCCATGGGTCGCGCCATCATTGGTCTCGCCCGAGACGGCCGAGGAGTTTGCTTGCTAACTCGGCTAGCACCATACCTAATTCTCATCTAGCGCATTCGGCCCAAAGCGCTGGGTTGACCCCAAGGAGGAAAACATCATCGACGGCAGGAGGAGACGAGATGGTGCAAAAAAGTCAGATTCAGGTTGGGAGGGAAAGAGGGAAATAAGAGAGTATTTCCAACTTTTTTCCTCTTTTCCTCCCCAGAGTAAGACGGAGCCGCTTTCTCGTTCAGGAACAATGTCCATTCCCTTCAGACTTTCGGCATGTGCCATCGGTTGTTTCGTCTAACTAAATTGTTTGATTTCCTGGTCCTTTTTTTTTCTGGCTCCGCGGTTCCTGTTTTTCTGCCCTTTCGGTATTCTCTAGTATCATGTGTCGACTTCAAAAATTCAGATTGCCATGAAGGTTTGAAACGCCCAACGGCTCCGATCATCTAATTTGGGGAAGACATCCGGCGAAGAGCCCACTCAGAGGCACCGCGTGAGGCCCCCGGACCGGTGATGATCAGCAAAACTTAGCTTTTGAGATCCAGCCGGTTACATAGGACCTCACCTCCCCTGGAGTGGAGCCCTGGAGTTGGGGAAAAGAGGGGACCGAAGGGCTTATCTGGGCCCTAGCGAGAAACCCATCTGTGCCAATGACGCCGGCAAAGTCTAGCTTCGGTTACCGGGACGTGGTCCATTGTAAATCAAACGCATGGGGGATTCGGGGCACGATCCCATCTTCGTATGGTTGGTCCGAGATTCTGGAGGTTTGTAGAGCCCCGGAGAGAAATCCTCAAACACACCCTTCCATGGGAGGATTTGAATTCGGGCCTTGTTTTTTTTTTCCCAGTCTTTTTTTATTGCTTGGTGCCTAGGAGGGTCGACAGATCAACTTTGAACAGAGGACAGGGGTCAGTTTTGATTGCAGTGGGACCAGCGTCGTCTTCCCTTTCCATGCGAAAGAAGCAAAACAAAGAAGAGCTGTCAGCTGTCATAATAGCAAGCCCGCATCTTAAGATGATCAGTCAAATCTCAGTCTTTGTTCAACCGAATATGCGCCAAGGACCCCATCGGGGATAGTAAAACCGGGTTGTTTGGCTGCGATGGCGCGAGATGTCCATGATCCACTTGGAGGATCGCCATACATCCGACAACCACGTCAAGCAGATATCGTCATGATCCAGGATCGACAAGAGGGGGTGCATAACGGTGACAGACCCAAGACCATGGAAAATGAAAGTGGAGAGAGTTACTGGGACCAGACTCAAAGGAACTTAGGACCCTGAGTTAGTGTGAGAAGAGAGAAAAAAAGTTGGTGTTGGCTGAGTCTATATCGCTCCTCCCCGGTACCATTTCGTTCCTCTCCACTTTTTCCCTAAATTATTATTCCATTTTTCTCCATTTTTTTATGTATCTTTTATATAAAATACCTAATTATCCTTTTTCGCTTTCGGTCTTTTTTTATTTTTTATTAATATATCTTTTTTTCCCATTCCAACTCTAGACTCAAGTTGGGGTTGATTTTGCTCCACATCATTGGACTACATTACATCCCCCTCCTCCTTCTTCCCCTATCACTTATCTTCTCTTAAGTATCTCTTTTCTTCTCTTAACATTTACCTCCCAAGTCTCGACTGTCGTGTCTTCTCATCGACTCACTGGCAAAGAATGAAGACGTCCATTTCTTCCGATGTGTGGGAGAAGAAGAAATCATTGATTGCGAAGTTGTATATGGAGGAGGAATGGCCTTTGAAGCAGGTCATCAAACAAATTCGGTCTGAGGATTTTAATCCGAGGTGAGTAGGGATTTCCAGTGACTGCAAAAGTCGTGATGCTTGGAATCTCGGACCTTGCTCACATCGTTCCCTCCAGTGAGACACAATTGCGCAGCCGGTTGAAGAAATGGCGGGTGACCAAGCCTTCGCGACAGACTCGTAAGAAACCGCAAGGGACAGATGATGGAGATTCCGATAAGGACATGAAGAGATCATCAACCTCTCCTTACAACCGTCGGCCTTCTCCTATGAGAAAGGAGTCCTCCGTCACCCGTTCCAATTGGACCGGCGCATATCCAGCCTACGCCTCGTCAGAAATTCTCACTGATCGCCAACAACCCAAGTGGACCGACTCCCTGGCCCAACAGTTGACTCCAAGTCCATCGGGGGAACATGTTCTGGCCTCTGAAAGACCCCCTGTTCATTCCTTCGATCCTAGTCCGACAGCCACATCTTTTGAGCAATCTGCTCACAACTCACCTGTGAATGAGGGTCTCATGCTTAATACTTCCGCTGCTTTGACTTCTTCTTACCCCGGCTACCCACTGTCGCCTGATTCCTGCATCCCCAGCCCAGGATCAACTACCACCGCGATGCCCTGGCCGGCCCGCTCAGTATCTTGCGACATGGGCATGAATTCGACTTTGCACCCGACTTCTTGGTACCCGATGCCCTTTGAGCCCATATCTCCTCCTTCCGGTCTCGCTCCTCCCACCCATGTGGCGCTCCCGCCTGGCTACCGTGGTGACCACATGTCCATGGTTGTCCCATCTGCTCCGGGCCTCTTCCCTCCCGAGTTTGGACCCTACGGTGAGGCAGCAGAATATCATCAGAACTTCGACGCGAAACCCTGGAAGCGCACCATGTCTCTGCAATATGAGTATGCTAACCATCCATCCGCCCGGCCGGACCAGGTGGATCGAAAGCATATGCAAACACATGGACACCCACCGGGGATGGTGCCTATAGCCACTCAGCCTGGTCCTCACAACGGAATGTGCGCGCCTCTGATTCCCTATATGGGTCAAAACCCGATGGTTCATAAGCAACATTCTGGTGTTGGATACTGAGAGGAATTCCAAGGAGGTGGAAGATCTGTGTGCTTATCTTCTGATACCTTGAGCGATTTCTCCGACATTTTTTCCTTATTTCCTTTTCCCCTATGTTTCCTCTATCCTTTCCCCTGCTATGGCCTTGGAAAAGAAAATGGGTGGTGGTCTGTATTACATAGATGTTTTTTTATATGACATACTTGGTGTTGAACTGACAGGAGTGGGTGGTCTTTTACTTTTTTGTTCTTCTGGCGTTTCCTGTTCCCTCGGCAAGGCGGCATTTGTCCATTGATACCTCTATCTACTTTATCATGAAGCTTGAAATTCACCTGTACTTTGAAATTAATCTCTGCACATGGAGTTCTATCTATCATTCTTACCTCATTCGATGTCGAGCTGGCTCGGCCCAAGTCTTAATATGGAAATTCGCAGGTACTACCATAATGGGAACTTTGGCATAATTGGACACTAAGACATCTGGAACCGCAATTGGATATCCCTCTTCAACTTGAACTTGAAAATCCCTCAGGCTCGAGTCTATACTTCGGCATTGCATGTCGCAGCCGAGGTATTCATCAGGTCTGTAGGGCTATGGCGTTATCTCCCAATCTTGGTTGCAATTTCCGGGGTTCAAGATTCCGAATGATCGTCGTGAAACATTCTCCAGGATGTACGGATGATCTACATCGAAGTCAGTCCGTTGAAGAGGAACGTTCCAGCATGAAACAAGAATATTTTCAGCCTCGGAGATCCTCTGCATCTCCCTAAAATTGGACATGATCGGACTAACTTCCAAGGTTATCGCCTACGTGATAATGACTCAAAGCATTGCACGGTTTATTTTCGCCAGATAACGAGAGAAGCTACCGAGGTAGATTAAAGTTCTGATGCCTCTTTTTGAGGCCAAATTGAAGCTTAATAAAGCTAATTCGTTATGATCCACCACGTGGTCCTCAGATGAGGATCAGCTATTGTCACTAATTGACCCATTTTTGGTCTTCGATTCGACGGGGACTAGACCTCCTCAACGGCTGATCGTCATCGACCCTGAATTCCAAACCTTCGCTTATATCCTGATGTAATAAAATTCAAAAATAATAATAATCCTGAATCCGATTCTGATCGACTGACTAGCAGGTTATTCGCTGATACAAATCCGTGATATCAAGTGCACCGCGCGCTCAGACATGATGACTAATATATACTCACCGCCCGGCAAATCCTCTTTTTCATCTTTTCTTTTTCTTTTCATCCCATTTGTGTTTTTGCTTTCTCACTCATCTTCAATTCCACGCGAGAATCTAATGATGCATTCTCAGCACACCATTGATTGAATTCTGTTATTCTCATCACTGCCATATTATGCTACTACTAACCCTCAATCTCAGCAATATTTCAAACTCGACGTGGCTGTCCAGCTTCCTGGGGCCTCCCCCTCTACGAACATAATTTACACCCTGCAACTCTTCAATCCAGCTGTTCCAGTCCTTATAGGACTTTCTACGGACCCTTCTTTGAAGGACAGTTACCACAGCGCTGCGTCTTGTGGCCGTGACTGACTGGAGCTGGATTGTTGCGTCTCAAGGTGCCTCGTCAAGAGGTATTTTGGGGCGTTTCATTTGCTTCGGGTTGCTAGAACAATTCAAGGGCCTTCATAGTTCATGTTATACTTGCTCGAGTCTTTCTTCTTCGGGGGATTTATCTTGTCTACGAGAGCATGACTCCTTGCGCACCTACATCTCTTATCTCTCTTTTCTATATGCACTCTTCTCCAATATAACTATGAAAAAAATCTTTGTTGTGATTATGTTCTGCGTATGTATAGCCTGATGATCTACAGTATGGCTGGTAGCTTCTTAATTCAAAATACCTCACAGTCGGCTCTTGGCTTTCTCATTTCCGACGATGTTCACTACGACCTTTCCCCAAGTCTCGCGTCCACCAAGAGCCTGGAGGGCTCGGGGAACACTCTCTAGCCCGGCAAAGCTCTCATCCTTAAACGCGGTACCCCGGAACTGACCCTTAGCAACCAGATCAAAGATACCTTGCCACACCGCATCAACGGTTTCGGTCTCAAAGCGGGCGTACATTCCCCAGTGGATGCCAACCAAGCTGACATTCTTAAGGAGTACACGATTCAGCGCAACCTTTTCAATCTTACCCGCTGCGAACCCAATGACCAGCAAGCGTGCATTCCAGGCAACACACTTCAAGCTCGCATCGATCATGCCCACGGGGTCGTAAACGATATCCACACCCGCCTTCCCATTGCCTGTCCTCTTAGCTGCGCACAGCTTCTTGACCTCCTCCGGCCACGCCTTGTCCGTATAGTCGATTACGTAGTCCGCACCGAACTCCTTAGCGATATCCCGCTTTCGCTGCGTGCCCGCCGTCGCAATCACAGTGGCCCCCTTGGCCTTCGCGATCTGCACGGCAGCAAGGCCAACGCCTCCAGCAGCCGCGTGAACCAGAACCCAGTCGCCGGCTTTCACCCCAGCGCGGTGCACAAGAGCCCCGTAGGAAGTAGGCGCAGTAACGAATAATCCCGCTGCATCTTCGAAGCTCCAGCCGTTCGGCACTGGGAGCAATGAGGCCTCGGCGGCGAGCACATGAGTGGCATAGGCACCCTGTGTCGCACCAAATACCCGGTCTCCAACCTTGAATCGCGATGAGGAGGATGAAGTTGGCACAGCGGCGATGGTACCGGCGAACTCGGAACCCCCAACCCAAGGGAGCGGTGGCTGGTGCTGGTATTTGCCTTGGATTTGAAGGATATCGAAGAAATTGGTACCAGCGGAGTGAATTTCAATGAGATATTTGTCGGCAGCGGGAGCTGGGGTTGCGACCGTTGAGACTTTCAGCTCAAGAGGGCCCTAATTTTGAAATCCATGTTTAGTGATTTGATGATGGAGTAGTCACTTGGGCTGACTGACCTTGACGTATTCGCTAACTTGAACAGCACGCATCTTTGTGAAGAGTTAATTTTAATAGTTTTCGATATTATTTAATGCAGTGGTGTTGTCTCGAAAAAGGGGGTTACAAAGGTCGGAGATAGAAGTCGTATGCGTTGGCGTTTCCCCGCGTAAGATGCCGAGGTTCATTTTCGGATATGCCAGGAGTCTTGGCACAATGTATACCCCGACTACAGCCCTAAGTATCAACGTTCTCCTCAGTGAAGAAGGGAGGAAATTTGAGACTTAAAGCTGATCTTCTTCGGGTTTTAACTGCTGTTTGAGGAAAATTCACATTCTGCCACACCTGTCAAAAATCATACTAAACGGTCATCATCTTTGCACGGTACATGCGTAGGTAGTGGCTCGACATGATATCTTAGCTTTTCAAGTCTAAGACGTGTCTCAATAGACAATTGACTCGAGAATGTACAAAAATCGTAGCTTTGAGGCTTTGCAAGTATTCAAAAAAGCAAAACTATTTCCAAGGTTCAAGTTATGCTTGCTGCCGAGCTTCAATGCCAGTGCCAGTGCAGCCTACTATGTGGCTCTTTATTTGACACCCAGACTAGTGAACGGATAGATCCAAAGTAGCAAAGTAGTATGGATCTGTTTTCAACGGAATTTGCGGGGAAGCAATTATAACCCCTATTTGGTCGGATCCGAACAAGAAAGGACTAGTTTGTGGGACGAACTGTGGGACAGATTATCATTTTATCAAGGCTGAGTAAATCTTCAGAATACCACATCGTCGCTGGCATTTAGTAACTTAAAAATCCTCAATATTTCACAAAGAATGGCACATGCATGTGGTATCAACATCAAGCATCCAGATGTTGTTTCTCACAGCAGATAACGAAATTTTTGGTTTCCCTGGTCGGTTTTGTTTGTGAAAGTCTTCAGTCCCGCTTCTTCAGTCATCACCTCGGGTTCAGTATGCTTGGCTCGTCTCTGGTTCTCCAGAACGTAGTAGGCAAACAAGATACCCAGAAAGAAAATCCCCAGACAAAACCCTGAAATAGTAGACCGTACTCCGGTCTCAAACTTCGTGTCAGAAAGGTCGTTTAAAAGGTAGAAGGGAAGATCAATATCATACTTACAGTGTAGACAGGGGCTTGGGAGCTCAAGTATAATTGAGGTCCAACAATGTTACCCGTGCTATAAGCAACAAATACCATGGCATTGACAGTAGACCTTTTTGTAAAGCCTCCCACATTGGATGCAATGATGCTCAGGGACATGGGGGTATTTGAAGCGAACATTGCAGCCAGGTACGTGCCTCCCAGTCGACCGTAGGAATCGGAATGCGGTAACTTGTAAATCAAAAGCATTCCGACCAAAGACAGAATACAGCTGCAAACCATCAAAAACAAACGTGACGTTTTAAACACTGTGGGCGTTATCGACATGATGGCTAGTAAAGCAAGTTGGCAGCCCCCAATGGGAATTTGTAGGAGTAGGGTTTGGAGTGAGCCGAAGCCAAAACCGTTGATCAGAAGGCTATTAAACTGTACTTTGGTCAACATTGCGTTTCAACTATCGGTCAAGGTATTGGAACCCACTGTAGTAATTCCGCCATTGCATATGTTGACGCTGAATGTATACAAGACCAACAGCCAAGCCTGTGGGTCTTTCAACGCTTCCCACACCTGATATGTCTGGAAGTCATTCTCGTCCATCGCGCTTGAAGTATCCTGCCACGTCCGAAGAACCGACAGCTTTCTCTCCCTTTCATCGAGAAATCGTGCTTTGATGGGTGAGTCTGGGAGGAATACTCCGAGTACAGCCGAATACGCAACAGTCACGCCTCCAAGAATCAGAAAAAGGACCCTCCATGTAGCCAGAGAGGAATGAATATGTCCGATACCGTAACTGATGAGACCTCCAATTATATTAGCAATGCAATTGCCCGCAAACCAAATACCTTGACGTAGTGGTTGTTCATCACGCCGATAGAACATGCTCACAATGAGAGCGAATCCAGGTGCCACGGCAGCTTCAGCAGCACCGAGTAAAAATCGAACTGCCATAAAGCCCTCGAAGCTGTCGCAGGCCCCGTGGCACATAAGAATAATCCCCCATACCAAGACGGTTCCAGTAAGGTATTTGCCCAAGGGCAGTCTGACAACCAGCCAGGAACTCGGCCAGGTCCATGCAAGGTATCCGAAGTAGAAGATGGAGGAAGTCCAGCTGTACTGCGATCCGTGGAGGTTCAAGTCTTGTGTTAAACCAAGTTGCGAGGAGAAATTGAGCGTTAATTTATCCAGCAGTTGCAACATGTAGCAGGCACACATGACTGGCATGAGAGTTAAATCGATCTTTCGCAAGAGTTTCGCATTTTCCTCGGGGGTTGGATGGAGTTCGACCAGATCAGCAACTTGGATATCCGAAGATTGGTGATCCTGGGCTGATTTTTCTATCTTTGCCATTTTCAAGGGATTTTCAGGTTCAAATGTGATAAAATGGTATCTCGTCCTAGATACCCAGTAGCTTTATAAGTTTCTTAACATTGCCTTCCAAGGGTTTCGCGCTTGTTTCCCCAATCACAAAGTTAAGTGCACAGGGTTTTTATCACCTGGTTCGAAGTAATTCCGTGTGATATTCACTATGAAATGCGGAGAACCCAGCTCTGGCCTACCACTTGCTATACTTGAGAAGTTTGAGTTTTTGAATCAATTGGTAGAACTTTTCGTGATGCCGATTGGCTGTGAAAAATGGCAGATCAAGTTCTACATAATATCTAGTAAGATTACGTTGGAATTTCTATGCTGCCGATTGGCTGATAGGGAAGTATATAATTGGGTCCAAATATCCCATTGTCGTCCAATCGGCATTGAGGAAACTTGGGATGGACCTGTATGCGGGGATAAAGCGAGATAAAGAGAATGCATTAGGGAACAGAATAAGTATTAAAGATGTTCAGTGATAGAAAGCCCAGGGAAAATTCTCTCACATCCAGTGACATTCCAAAGAAGACTTGAATCTACTTTTCACCAACAGGAAGAATGACAACCACCGAGGAAATCAAGACAGGCATTGATGCCTTTGTCGAGAGATCCTCCAAGAGACTTGCGGAGACAAACAGAAAGGTAAAACATTCACTCCAAGCATAGTATTGAGATTATAATAATTCAACTATATTAGATATGGGAAAACCCCGAACTGGCCTATGAAGAGCATATCGCACACGATACATTGTGTGCAGTTCTCGAGGAGAATGGGTTCGAAGTGACCCGCCATGCCTATGGACTTGACACGTCCTTTGAAGCCGAGTTCGGATCTGGTGGTCGCTTGATGGTCTTTTGTGCCGAGTACGATGCTTTACCTGACATTGGCCATGCATGTGGACATAATCTTATCGGCACCGCAAGCTTGACGGCCTTTCTGGCTCTAGCATCGGTTATGAAGGCAACCGGTCAGCCTGGAAGAATTCGAATTCTCGGTACACCGGCTGAAGAGCATGGTGGTGGTAAGCTCGATTTACTCAAGGCTGGAGCTTTTGAAGGAGCGCATGCTGCCTTAATGTCGTGAGTATTTCGGCCATTTCCTACCAATAACATGATCTTCATTTTGTGATATTACATGCTGATATGTGGTAGCCATCCAATGCCAAGTCATTACTACGAGACACAAGGTGTTGTTGGGGCAGCTGGTGCTCGTCTTGTTGCAAAACAGTCAAAGCTCGCTGAGTACAAGGGGAGAACTGCCCACCCGGCCGCTAATCCATGGGATGGTATCAATGCACTAGACGCGGTCGTTGCCGGCTACAACAATGTTTCTCTACTACGACAGCAGATGCATCCCACACAGCGGGTTCATTGTGCTATCATCGATGCTCCCAAAAGAACCAACATCATAGCTGGTCAAACCTCCATTGCGTGGCAGTGCCGTTCTCCCAAAATGAAAGACTTGCAAGACTTGACGCAACGGCTCTGCTCGTGTTTGCATGCTGGCGCTTTGGCGACTGGATGTGAATTAGACCTGAAAGAGTAAGTGGTTGACTTTCAATGTTAAGTATTCGATCTGGCCTAATTGAGATCCAGCGAATCGGCCTACTCTGATCTTCTTATCAATGACACTTTGTGTGGACTGTATCAAAACCACATGGCCAGTTATTCTCAGAATATCCTGAAAGCAGATCCGGAATACATTCAGGCTTCGTCAGACTTTGGTAAGTTTTACTGGGTTTCCTCCTAACTCCTTTGAGTGTTCTCCAATTTACAGGATTTTCAATTCATCTGTGGAATCTAACGTATATCAACTTAGGTGATGTGAGCTACGCCATTCCCGCAATGCATGCAATGTTCTGTATCCCAGTTAAGGAAAAGGGGGTCGTCACTCATCACTGGTCATTCACCGAAGCCGCAGGGAGCGATGTGGCTTTTCAAATTTGCCTTACAGTAGGAAAGTGTCTTGCTCTATGTGCGTGGGACCTATTGTCAGATGATAGCAAGCACGAGGCTGCTGTGGCAGACTGGAAAAGGGCAAAGTCCGAGTGAATCGATTGTTTTCTCTTTAGAAGCCGGGTTGAATCAAACATTCCAAGAATATCTGATTATCATCCTGCCATCCCAGACGGGATTCCAGTTCCGGTTGATGCACCGAGCGAAGCATATCCCCCGCCCACTTACATGTATTCCACCTTTCGCCTAGATCCTTCAACCGTTCGTATGCCCAATTTCGGTGGATTTGGTCCTTGCCCTCCAGGCCCGCTATGAGTAGATACCAGGCCATTCCCAAAGTCGGGTCAGTAGGGTACCACTTGTGGATGGTGTAGCAGATTTCGAATAGCTCCGAAAGAGCTTGATCGTGTCTCTCCACGGGGACAAGACTATAGCGAAACAAACGATGGATGAGGAGAATATTACAATAATATCCCGCCAAGCCCTCACAGAGAGTGATAAAGGCCCGGCGTTGACAAAGTTCCCCGGGTGGATTCTTTCGCAGTTCAAATAAGTGACGAAAGGCCTGAATGTCTTCAAGTCAGCAACTTCATTTCACAGCAGACACAAGGGATTGTGACAAAGGAACAAACCACACCTGTTGAATAATGTTGAGGTCTCTCCACAGATCCTCCAACTCGAACTGAACGGATTCCCCTTGATGGTATCGTTGAAAAAGCCGCCAAATGCGATACCGGAAGAGATAATCTTGATGAATGAGCTCCAACGGGCAATAATTCTCGAGATCATCCTGATGCTGCTCGGCTGGATATTGCTCTCCATGTATAAAAAGATACGAATGACGAGCAAATCTGAATAAACTATGCAGCTGGGATTCTCCGCCGTGCAAATGGAGATACTCCATAAGTTCAAAGCCGAGATTACCATAGATGCAACTTGACTCAATATATCTGAAGTACCAGTCAGTCGCTTCCATTTCAAAGGTATGGCGATGGCGTTGCTTTCTCACAGAATCCATAACAGAACCTGAGCGCAGAAAGGTGTAAAAGAAGGACATGTCGTTAGATCGATGGAGGCATTCAATCGGCCTTGGTCAATTTGACAAAAGGCGCCCATGCACATGAGAAGATATTTGCGATGGGACTGTAAATGCGACATAGATGATCCGAATCTCCAGTCATAAATAATAACCAGAAATAAAGCACTAAGGACTGCTTCCAAATTGTCGGATTCCCAGCTTAAGTCACTGACGGTATCCGCAATGCGTTGTAGGGCTAGGCTGTAGTAAAGCTGGCCCTCATAGTGAGCATTGGGTTGCCCAAATCTTTGATTCATCTCGCTGGCGGATAAGGCCATGACGGCGTACATGACAATGGCCTCTTCGGACGCTTTATTCTGGCAAATATACCTGAAATTGCTCCAGGTATATACCTTCCCTAAAACCTTTACTAGCGAAGAGTCGGGGAAATACGCTAGGTATAGCTTGTCTCGGGGTGAAAGTGGAATCGAATTGGCGCACGGCAGGGGGGTGGAGCAGACATAAGATACAAGTGGACTCGGTATTTCAAATGTTGATTCACGACTCAAATAGAATTGGTCGATGTGCCAGTTTTGGAGAGTACCTGCAGTTCGCATAATACTACCATGATTTGCTGTGAATGACAGCGCGGCGTTGTTTCCTTCCGAGGGAGAAACCTCTGGTAAAATGAAGTCACAACTTGGAAGTTGAAAATTTCCAGCGAAAGCCGTGTCGTGTGTATGGCTGTCAGCTTTGTCCCCGGCACTGGTGGCACTGGATAGAATGCTAATAGTGCTCGGGGATGCTGTAGAGTCTAGAGTAATTTTGCATCGCCTTCGTGCTTTCTGGACGTGTATTCGAGAGCTCATATCCCACAAGCACTTGATTCCGACTTTCCTGCATTGCCGACACATGGGACGCTGCTCATCGCATTTGATCTTCCGACGAAGACAGCTAGTACATCCTATTTTAGGTCAGAATCTGCTGCGCAAATACAGATGGTAGGCTACCTGTCTTTGAACGATCCTTCTGCCTTGCCATGATGACAGGGCACACTTTCGAATTGTTTGCGAATGAGAAGTCGGAGATAGGAGACAGTCCTAGAGAAGGTTGAAATTTAGACGGTAGGACGATGATCCATCCTATCACGTAGTCACAATTTGCTGGTTCAATTTGGAAGTGGAATCACTGCAGCGAATCAAGGTACTTATAACTTTTTTTTAATAAACGATCCTCCTTGGGCGGCTAGGTGGATTCCAAGGTTAGAGGAACTCTTTTTGGTCGGGATTAAACTCGTCCTTAGTATAAGCGGGGATAAAGTCCACTTCCAAGGTTTTGGCGCTAGTGCCGTGCGGTTTATTGGGCTAGTAGTGGCTTCTCTATCATAATATCTCTGAGCCTGTGGGGCAACGCCATTGTCATGGGCTGCGAGCTCTGGACGTAGAGTGGTAGTGGGACTTCTTCTTGGATGGTTGAGGCTGGATGCCTCGAGGAAATCAAGGGTTGCAATATACTAGTAGTGTAGTAATAATATAACAGACAAGGAGTGGGTAGACCGATCCAGAAATGTATCACGAATTTCTGTATCACAAATTGGGAATAGAAACTTGAACGAGTCAGGTGCTGAATCTGGGTATAACAGGCCATCTTTCATAATGGCTATTATTGCTTTTCCATATCTGGTTTCTAATCTTTTCCCTAAAATTCCTGAATATATAAGCTTTTAGAAATATACTAAGTACCCTTTACTACTATAATCTTAATAAGTAGCTTATATGTTTAAATAATTATATAATACCTTAAAGTCTATATTTATTCTAATAGTTCTTTAACCTATTCATACTATATATATAAATAAAAGAGACTCTAATTAGATTAAATAATTAACCACCACTATTAGACTAGTTAATTTAATCATTTAACTTTAATTGTATAAATTTAATAAGTGATTAATTTTTATTTAATGTAATAGAGCATTTTCCCATCCATTATTGATCTTAAATTAATATATCCTTAGTTTATACTTATATATACCTTCTTTATGTACATTAAGTTTAATTAAAACACTTTCACTCTTACTAGTCTCTTGTACATAAATTCTACCACTTGGACTAAAACCTCTAGAAGGCATACAAAAGCCTGAAAGTCAAGTAATTTAGAAAGAAGAAGCGAAGTACGGCTTTGGCGAATAGCGATCCATCTCTGAATAAGATTCCAACTAGCATTCAGACATGAGATCTGGGAGTACTCGTAGCAGTGATCTATTGCCGCGTGAAGCATGAAAGGGAGATGTAGTAGAGTAACGAGTTCGAAGTGCCAAACCTAGCATATTACTCGTTCAAACTGCGCAGATGCTTCTTTAGTGCGGGTATTAAGAAACTCGGTTGGGATATCCCACCAGCCTGGAGGCATTTGCGAGGCGAGTGAATTAAATTCTTTGCTGATTCTTTGGGTGGTAGAGAATGAATAGGTTATATCTCCTTGGTTACGGGCGAGTATGAGGCCGGAGATATAGTAGAGTTATCTGTGATAACAATCTTCCGGTGAAAGCCAGCTAGTATCATTATCGAAACTTAAAGAGAGGGTGACTGAATCTGTGCTTGACGGGATACCGAGGATGGTTGAAAGATAGCGCTCCTAGTAGAGTTAGTCATAGCTGTGTAACATCTAGGTCCCAGTATAAGAGCTTAAAAGGATTGACGATATACTCCTCGCGAAATTTGATACCATAAAAATGATGATATTTTCCCTTTCTCGAATATACTGGTGAGGATTGATAAGCCCCTCGGTGTAGTCCTAAGAGCTGGGCCATCGTGATGGCTTTTCGGAAGGCAAGGAGTGCTTTTCTGAGGTTTCCAGCGTTGACCTCATATAGACCTTGGAGCGGAAGGCATTCAACCCCTTCAATATTTCTGATCATCTCGTCATCAGAGAGAACATTCTGGACAATGAAAGCAAACAAGCTGTTTCTTTTCTCTTGAGGTAGCTCTCCGAGTGGGATATTCAACGCAGATACTCCCTGTGGGAGCTGCTGAATAGCGATTGTGGTGCAGAGAAGCAGCCTAGCAATTTGCATTGGATGCCCTTTCAGGACCAGCTCAACGCTCAATGATTCGTCATTTTCTGTGAGATTGGCATTTGGTATCATATGTTGCTGTATAAGCCACCAACCATAGCTCGACGCGAACAGAGGCTCTCATCCAAGTCGGCCTGACAAGGTAGCTTGTCCTTTAGCTCTCGGCGTACCCTCTCCAATTTACCATCCAGAGAGTCGATATTAGCGGGCGCACTAGAAACTGACCCATCCTCTACAGGAGCAGAGATCACCGAGCTTGTGGGGCCGGACATTCTTTCCATCAGCGCCTCCAGCATTGACTCCATGCGAGCCATGCGGCAGACCAGCCCCGAGTCTTCGGCCTTATGCGATGGATCGTCGTCCACATACTTCTGTTTCTGGCATCGAGTGCGCCTGTCTCGGCATCCGACACATATGGATGGATCTGCAGTTGGCATGCACTTGACTTTTCTCCGTTTCCCTGAATCTCGTGAGCGGCAAGTCGCATACTTGGGCGGGGAGAGGGATGCTTAAATTCCCAGCAGCTCTTCGTTCCTTTGCGGACTCTTTTCCGACTGAGGCCTTGGTCATCTTCAGAACTCAGGAGCATAATGTGTTTTGAGAATTGGGGATGTCTGAATTCACAGGGTTGGGAAGATTGTTCGGCCGAATACGGAGTTGAGAGTGAGACCTGGCAGGCTGACGCTATTCCTAATGAAGCTACGGCGATGGCCTCATAACATGGTCTATAGTGAGAAGATACCTAACAGCCTTCAATGATCATCTATTCGAGCGATTTCAAAGTTCATAGTGAAATTTCAACAACAAAATGGGAGAAGCCAGGGCTGTTAGACCAACATTGAGGTATCTCTCTGATCGGTTTCTTTAAGTCTTTCTAACCTCTTCTAGCCCTTTTCATAGCTGTTACTACAACGCCCTTCACACTTGCTCATCATTTTGCTTTTCATAGACCGAATAGGATTGGTCACTCTGAACAAAAGTTGTAATAAAGAAAGCAATAGTTCAGTCTAATCCTGGATTTGAAAACGCAGCCGGCAACCATCGCAGATACAAAACGTATCTGACTATTCAATACAACTCTTGGATCCAACACTTGAAGTAAGATAAACTTGCTGAAGCCTTTTCCCTCCTTTTTCAGTCCGCCCGCGCATCCATCTCCTCGCAAAGCTTCACGCGTGGTGCAATGCTCTGTTGAGCCGCACCAGCCATTTGGTGATGGTGACCATAGTAATCTTCCTTCTTAATGCCCGGCACAGAATAAAATTCCCGACATGCTTCATTCCACTCCTGTATCTTCTCCTCCTTCCAGCCCTTGTGACGAAGCCATGTGCTGTGGAACCCCATGAACTTTTCAATGTTGGTGAGATATTCATAGCAGTCTGTGTCTGTCCACTGATTTTCCCGAAATTGATCGTAAATGCATTTCGGGGTGGATTCAAGACTCGCGAGGTATTCGGACGGGGGTGCGAAATTGGGCTCGTTGGCCTCGATGTAGTCTTTGAATGGGAAGGGGAGGTCGTCCACTTGGATGTGGAATTCTGGAGCCATGGAGGCGTTCAATTTGTTTTTCAAGTTTGGTTGACTGTTTTTGTATGGCAAAAGACGTAGATGTAGAGTTCAAATGTTGTTGTGGACTCAGTGCTAGGACGTGTGCAGCTTGAAGGTGCATGTGTGCTGTCAGGGAGCGCGGATCAATTATATACGCTACAATAGGTACCCGTGGACCACCTAACAGTATTTTTCAAGTTTATTATGAACGTAGTACAAACCTTTAAGTTGAAATTAAACCGTAATAACCACTATAGTAGGTGCCTAATGAGTTCTACCTAGGTATATTAAATGCTAGAAAGTAAATGAGATCACCATTTCAGAAACCTAAAAACTGGCCCCGGGGCCGATTGAAGCCTTCATGATTCAAAAGGGACTCGGATATAGATCTATAGGACCCAAACTTTACCTTCGAAGCTGATATTATCGCTTCGCCTACTTCATTTCAACATGAATTCGAGCATGTAGGATGAGATAACTTGAAAGCGCCATGCGTGGGACAATATCGGGTGATGCGTTTTGGTTTACAGATATTAAGAGGAAATGAAATACGAATGCAGAAACATTTGATTGTTATTAGGGCATGATATGAGCTATCGTCCGGCGAATTGTGTAAAAATCAAAACCCTTCTCCCATTCATCCACCTTCCGATCACCAGGCCGTCGTATTCGAGCCTGAGTAGATACGCATCCTTTTTTGATTTCTCCTTTGTACCGCGCCCACGGTATCCAAAGCTATTTCATGGTTCACCCACGGGGATTTTCCGCTGTGCTAGGGGGATTTTCCATGGGCTCAGAGTGAGAACTGGCCACGGCCGTACACAAGGAGACTTAGATCGAGCGGTCCAAGCGAGGTCAGAGGATTATTGAGTAGAGTGAAGGCCAACTGTGCCGATTGTCCTGAAGCTTGAAACAGCCCGCCACGGTCACAGTGCCCTCGTAGGTTGGTTTGGTTGGTTGGTTGTGTTTAACGTCCGGGGGGCGCCCTCGTGGGTTGGTTCATTGGTTGGTTGATAAAACGAAGTCTTGTTCGAGCCCGCGTAGTTCCTCCTTTCCAGGGCCGACTTTTCCCAGGACCGACCTTTCCTAGAGCCGACTGTGCCGATTGTCCTGAAGCTTGATACAGCCCGCCACGGTCACCTGCTCACCGAAGTTGGTTCGTTCGTTCGTCGGCCCGTCGGTTCGTTGGTTGAAAAAGAAGAGGAGGAAGAACAGCTGTGCCCTTTGCTCTTCATCGAAGGCGTTTCGTTGTCTATCCCCGAATCCTCTCGCTTGCCCCCGTTCCTCTTAAGAGTCGCGCCGATTGTCCTGAAGCTTGAAACAGCCCGCCACGGCCACAGCGCCCACCGAAGTTGGTTCGTTCGTTCGTCGGCCCGTTGGTTCGTTGGTTGGTTGATAAAACGAAGTCTTTTTCGACCTCGCATAGTTCCTCCTTCCCAGAGTCCTTTTCCCAGAGCCGATTGTGCCGATTGTCCTGAAGTTTGATACAGCCCGCCACGGTCACAGTGCTTATGATAGTTGAGTTGTTGGTTGAACCCCTGTTGCTTCTTCCCAGAGTCCTCCTCACCAGAAACCTCGTCCCCAGAGTGAACTGTGCCGATTGTCCTGAAGCCTGAGACAGCCCGCCACGGTCACAGCACTCGCCAAAGTAGATTGTTGATTGAATGAATCTTTTTTCTCCTTGTGAAGGCGACTGTGCCGATTGTTCTGAAGCTCGAGACAGCCGGCGACGGTTCCAACGCGCCTTTTGGGTTCTTGATTTTTGGCTTTTGGTCTTCTCCTCCTCCTTCTCTCTCTTTTTTCCTTTTTGTTTTTCATTTTGTTTTTCTTTTTCTCTTTTTCTTTTTTTTTTCTTTTTGGCTCACCCAAGTGGAACTGTGACGGTTTTTTTATCGAGACATGCCGCGGTCATGTGTTGAAGTTGATAAATTGTTGTATGGCCTGTTCCAAGGGCCCAGGGGTCGCGATCAAACCCGCTGCATCCATAGATGGTTTTTGAAGTCGTATTTGTAGATGAAAGGCTCGTTGTAAAAGGCTCGTTCAAGAGAAGGTCGTGCGAAAGGACTGAATGGCAGGTAGACGACAAGTGGCAGTCTAGGATATCCTGAGTCCTGAGCTGTAAGTCAATGATGAAGGGTTCGAAGACAGGCAAGAGATTGTAATGAAGGCTAGTTACCTTGAAATGAGCAACGAGCCAGGGAAGACAGATTCATGATAGTGAAATTGCATGGCCAGTGGCCGGCGGTGAAGAAGCCATGGATCTTCGAGGCTCAGATATTCTTCCATTGAGGGCCATGTGCATAAAGTTATCAGTGAAGCATGGACGGGATCGAGGGTCCTGCAAAGTCAAAGCACTTTGTAGTAATGGGAACCTGTGTGTGTGTCAGCTTCTATCTAGGGTCTCGGCTGAGTGTGCGGAGCCAATGACGGCTACGTTATGATTATTAGGGGCAGGGGGGCGAGTCGAGCACCATTCGGGGGGTGGTCATCGCAGATGGACATCATTAGCATCTTCACACACCTTTGGGCAAGCAATGTAGGCTTGATAAGTTGATGGGATATCATGTTGTAGGTGCATGATACAGCCACGCAGGTTTGATGGACAGAGCATCATGTTGTCAGTAGGTGATGGCCAGATGGGTCCATGGATGAGGCAACCTAAAGTTGTCAGTTCAAGTTGGAGGACAGCCATGTTGCTGTAGGTAGTTGATAAAGCCATCCAGGTTTGATGCAAAGAGCATCATGTTGTAAGTAGATGATGGCCAGGTGGGTCCATGGACGAGACAACATAATTTTGTAAGTTGGAGGGGACGTGAAGAGGGAAAAGGAAAGTGGAAAGGAAGGAAGGAAGTATTTATAGCTTTGTGGGGAAAGAGGGAGGCAGCAGGATCACCCATGGTCGCAATTGAGATCACCAGGCGGAAATATTCAAGTGAGAGAAGTAAATTGAGGTTTGCAAGACGATGTCTATCAAAATGGGTGGACTCGTCCTGTCAAACTCCAGATCATTACTTCACTTCCATCCCCCACCTGATTAACCAATCACCTTCGAGGATCAGGATCAATACAAAATATCCCAACCAATCAAACGACGAGAAAAACAAAAGATCACCATGGTTTGATTCCTGATTCCCCAGGCTATCAAAATATTTTTCTCAACCTTGGAAGATAGTAGAATGCGTAGAGTACTATCTTATGGACAGGCTGATCCAAAAAAAAAAAAAAATACGTAGCGACCGTGTAGTATTAAGATCAATGATAAGCATGGCACAAATAGACATCGCGGTAAACACCGCTATTATAATTATCTACTAGTATGGTTGTAGATCTACCGTTGCGTGAGTCTACTAGTAGTTCCCAGTACACCGACGAAACATACATGTACTTATTCAGATGGCATAAGGTGGTATCTACAGGTTTAGATGAAATTGCAAATTAAGTACCAGACTTGGGAACATACTGAGCCTGCCAATTTGTCAATAAATCATCATTGATTGTCAGTATTTCAAGTTCAAGTTGAAATTCAAGACATTCCAAGACACCCCAATAGAAAGCGATCACAATGCCAAAACGAGGCAACAATGGGCCAACTCAAGGGCCTGGAAACATTACCAGGAGTTTCAAAATACAAAAAAGAAAAGAAAAAGAAAAAAAAAAGCTGGAAACCATATCGTCATCTTTTTGGTCATGGTCATTATTCGTAAAATGTCATTCACATAAGTCCAACTTGAGACGAGGTTCAATGATATCTTTCACGCATATGCACAAGTGCAGTCCAACCTTGGCAACAGGTCTTGCCCATACTATGTCCACACCAACAGCATCGAGTTGGGGAAGAAGGCGTCGTCTGCGAAGGTGCTTTTGCATGGCCCTCGCCTACCGCATCGCGAGGACTCGATGGATTATTGGAGGGTTGCCCACGCGGAGGCAGTGGCATGCGCCTTGGGTCATTTGGGTCCGAAGCAAAAATACCTTTCCTGAATGAGTTTCTTCGGGAAAAGTTTCTTACCAAACGAGATTCGGAGGGAAGACGTTCAGGACTGGCAAGCTTGGCATACACCTCAGACGGCATATCATGCCAGTACTTGCATTGACAACAAATGACAAAAAGCTTTGCAACCACATCTTCCGCACGGGGTGGTTTAACCTTCTGCATGGGCTTCCTACGCAGCATGCTCAGAGGACCTCCGTGAGTAAGTGAATTTTTTCGACCATGGGTTGGACTTGAACTTAGCAAGCCACTTGGTGTAGTTTCTGTTCGCGGAACGGCTCGATTCTTGGAGGTCTGAGCAGTCTTTTCAGATAGATTTTCACTTGGTCGTTTTGACGGAACATCAATTACTTCTTCGTCGGCTGTATCGTAGCTTGAAGCGCCTTGTGATGAATGCGATGACGAGGGCCTGTGCTCCAACTCATGCAAATCCTCGGCTGCAGCTTCGCTGGTTATCGCTCCAGCTGATAATACATTGTCTTTCGATTTTGTAGAGTTGAGTGGTACCTCTGACATGGAACGAATATGCTCATGAGCCCCTTGTGGGGCTTTCCCGTCAAGGCTTCGTCGACCTGGGTGTTTGCGTGGGGGAATCACACGAGAATACGAGGGACTGAGCATGCTTCCGCGACGAGGCTTTCCCTCTCCATTTGCTTGTTGATGCGTTTCAGGGGATTCTGACAGTGCGATCGACATCTGTTGGCTCTCATCTTGAGTCGCGTTTGGCCAGCTCTGAGTTGCCTGCCGACGGCGCTCCTGGGAACCACCGGATTGAGATGGCTTGAAAATTCGCAGAGGCTGAGGGACCTGAGCCTGGCTCGCGAAGCTTGTTGGATTGCCATTCGTCGTCAAATCGGAATCATCAAAGGTATGTGGGTTCATTGTCAAAGGCGAAGATTTGTATTGCCTTGGATGCGCGTGTGCAGTAGCTTCCTGCTGAGTCCTAGAGGTAGCGACTGAAGTGCTGTCAGGCTTAGGTGGATTTGACTCGTTACTCTCGGCGTGTGAGCTATGCTCTTTCTCAAACATTGTATCAGAAGTGTCTCGTAGCTCGCCTACTGGGACACAATATGATGTGGGATCATCGGTCATTACATCGTCCTTGACTGGCAAGTCCCTTGAAAGAGATTCGATCGGCAGGCTCTTTCTATCCGCCATACTCGAAGTGCCAGTGGAAGGCTTGGTCGGGCTGGGGAGACGACTGCGTGTTTTTGTATTTGCAGACAACAGACCCGAGCTGGCTTCTGCCATGTGGGGAGAATCTCGACCCTTGCGTTGAGAATGGGCATCCGCTAGAGCTTCTAGCCTTCGACGAAGATCGGCATTGCCAAGTTCAGGGTTGCTATTCTTCTTCTGCCACTCCTCTGCCATTTTCCAATTTTCTCGAAGGTCATCTGACTTGGGCACTGCATGAAGTGAGCGCTGCAGCTGTTGCGATGACTGGGACATGCTGGACACGGACTTGGCCAAGGTGTGCTGGCTAGAAGAGATCATGGGACCGTGGCGGGTTGATAGCTCCCGAGAGACATCAGCTCCAAAGCGCTCTGGTAGTGCCAGAGGTATGGATGGGGGGACCGTGGGACCTGCTTGTTTCGGGCTATTTGTATCATCGTTGTTTATTGAGTTGGCCCGTGAAGCTCGACGAGAGCCAGTCAAAAATGCGCCGATACTGGAAGATCTAAATCGCGAGCTACCAGTACTGGAAGAGCGCGAAGAGCTCCCTTCAGGCTGCTTCTTGGTTAGGCGACGACCACTTCGGTCAAGCATTCCTTGATTCAATTTCGATTGCGACTCTTCCAATTGAAGCAACCGCTTCTCTAGTTCCTTTCTATCTGCCTCCAGGCGCTTGGTGGCTCGTCTTTCTTTGCGAGCGCTCTGCTTGCCCCTGGTCGACGAAGAGGAGATGTCCGCGCCGTCAACACGGGGCTTCTGTGGCTGCGGCGTCATAACCTCATCATTAGGTACAATATGTACAACAGATGGACTTGATCCCGGAGTGGTGATTGAGGGAATATGAGATTTTGAAGAAATGGTCAGCGAACTGATTGCCGTCTCATCAGGCCCCATATGGGTAGCAGTTGCCTCCAACTTGGAATCATGACTGTCATTGAGAGCCGATGACAGACGAGACGAAGCTTGAAAAATATCATGACCATGACTCTGGCGCTTTAGGGATTTATTTTAGCCAAATCTCTGAAATGTTCATAAATCGAGCACCTACCTTGTCTGTTGAATCAATATTGAAGACACGTTGAAGACGCCCTGAGAATGATGATCGACGTTTGCGGGGCGGATCAGCCGACATTGTGTCCACTCAACAGATACAGGGTTCCAGGTCAACGAAGGGAGATGAGATTGTGAGATTCCCGGTATTCTCGAGAAGAGCTGTATTTTCTCAACTGTGCGAGATCGGTGAATGTTGAAATTCAAAATCTCGCCACTTGGTGAAACTTGAGTTTTTTTGCAGTTGAGAATGTGAGACCTGCATGGAAAAGTTATTATTAGTGATTAGTTATTTTGTCTGGCCTGGGAATTAAGGTCCGTGGCGATATCGCTGTTATCTGTGTAGTAAAGGAGACCCTGACCCTTCCAAAGGTAGGGTCCTACCTTATAATCCCTACTCAAATCTCTACTAGTCCACTAAATTCTCCCATTGACCTTTTTCAAGTTCCATTAGATTATAAACCTCAATTTACGCCTGGTCAGATTGAGAATACTTCGGTCCCTGTTTCACACACAATTTGAACTTCCTTTGAACCTCTAGGCTAGCTGCTTTTCTGGTCAGTCTAATGAAGTAGCCGATAAATGTGTTTTTTTTTTTTTTTTTTTTTTTTTTTTTTTTTTTTTTTTTTTTTTTTTTTTTTTGGTTACTGAGGAGTTTGAATGTTGATATTGATATATGCATACCAGAATTCAATGTTGAGGAACCATTGTTCTATGCCCAATGGTTAATATCTGTGTACATGTATCTAAAGTGGGGCGTCGCAATAACAACTGGACTTCGGTCTTTGTAACTCCTTGTCATAACCCCCTATTTATTCCATAAGACTGTGAATATATCAGTCTCACATATTTCAGAGCATATCTACAGGGATATACTCTATCAACCCCATGTTCTCAATACAAAGAAACCACGGGTCTCATCCGCACTGCCCCGCTTGGCAACCGTGGACATCCAGCTCGGCCTTCCAAATCAGACCGACGATTAGCTTCTCAACCAGCTGGAATTCTTGATCTATCATCCTTCATCCAGGTATCTCTCAAGTTACCATACAGAAAGAATATTAAAAAAGGATGTCACAAAACTCCAACTCTCAGTTCTGGGGTCCACCTCCTAGCTACGAAGCAGCCTCAAGTTCAAATCCAGGTCAGCACGGCCAGGGCCAGGGTGATCCCCCACCATACCATAACTGGCAAGTAGCTGTTCCCGATACCTCTGTGTTTCCTCCACCACCAGTCTCTGGCTACTACAGTTCAGGAACAGGGAATGCGTCCAGTGATGACGCAGAGCGCGCCCACGAATTCTGTGACCGTACCCCGCTTTGGATCCCCAGTCAGCCGTCCGAGGCCGTCTACAGCTCCGTGCAGTATCATGATCTACGCCCTGTTCAACAGAGGGAATACCGGGGGGATCTCCGACAAATCAGTCGAGGCAAATGGTGGGGACGGACGTTCGATCGGAATGGCGACTGTCTGGTCTTGTCACATCTACCGCTTTACTTTGCCGCCGTGGACTCTCCGTTGATCCGACAGACGCGCAAGACCATCTACTTTGAGGTGAGACTGACAGGTCTACGACTTGGTCCTGGATCTGGTGCAGCTGACGCCAGTGGCTTCTCGATCGGCTTTGCGGCTCAACCCTATCCTTCCTGGCGATCTCCCGGTTGGGAGCGGGGAAGTCTGGGGGTCTTCTCTGATGACGGGTGCCGATTTGTGAATGATTCGTGGGGCGGGCGGGACTTTACCACTCCGATCCTGGTGGGTGAGACCGTTGGGCTCGGCATGATCTTTTCATCTCCGGAGACTAGTGGAAAGATGAAGGGTGAAAAAGGAAATCGCTCATGTACGGTCGAAGTGTTTTTCACCCGAAATGGACAGCGAGCCGGCGGGTGGGACTTGCATGAGGAGGTGGATGAAGACTCCGGAGGCACTCATGGTCTGGGAGGGGACTATGACCTGTATGGGGCCATTGGGCTGTTTGGTGGCGTCGACTTTGAATGCTGTTTTGACCCTGCAGGTTGGCTCTGGCAGGCCCCCGTGTAGGGGCTGCATAATGGATCGGAGATGGTGATTGCTTGATACCCCAGTCAGAGATCGAGATTCGGTCTTGGATCCCGGGGAGCCACGAGGCGGAAAGAAAGGGGGTTTGTATTGTTATCGAGAGGCAAAATGTCTTTCTTTGCTTGATGGCAGAGAAAAAACATATGCTCAGGACCCTTGGAGGCATTGACGACGAGACAGGGAGAGAGAGAAGCGGGGTGGAGGGGGCAGAGGGAAGGAAAGGAATGAGCAGACAATCATGTTTCCTTTTTCCCGACTTTTGCTTCATGAATTCAATTCCGGTTGTTCTGGGCCATCTTGGTCATGCTGATACATGTTTGCTTCTTCTCCCGGAGTGATATCGGACTATCGGTGTTCAATCCATAAATAGAACCTTGAACAGCAGATATGTACAAGAAAGGTACCCATGCGAGACCATAGATAGGCCGATATCGCCCATGGCGCACTTTGACATGAGGTATCTTTGGGTATCGAGGGGAATCTTGGAAGATTCTTAGGAATGTCATATCTGCCATGCATGTTATTGCGGGAAGTAGATCGCCCCAACACGGCATATCCGAAACTTTGACGTGGGCGTCTTTGGGCCGAGCGTTTCCGGATGCACTGTTGACGCAGCTAAGGCATTGGGCACGTTTACGTACATGATTCTAGAAAGCCATCGGCCACCACCCTTCCAGGATTCCTGTAATAACGGTGCGCATTAGTGTCTCGGGGGGAAGCAAGAGCTGCAGTTCCGATATGCAGCACAGTTGTATCAAGGCGTGGGAGATGACCAGGGGCATGCATTCCTTCGGCCCCTTCTTGGAAACCCCATCCAAGTTAATCGAGGTGCATGAACAGCTGAATATGACTTGACGTCACAAAAGGCCTCTACTGCATCTCCCCTGCACGCTTCAGCAGGTCAATCTACCTTAGGTATCGCCCACCTCGTGCCTGTTTTGGGACGTTTTTCTTCCCCTGTTCATTCCGATGAAGATCCGGGATGATCGGTTATATCGTAGTTAAGCCGAGGGCTAGAGGACTGATTGAGCGGCTCTTCGGAACATTTGAAATCTACACGTGTAAGGACACTCTCCTTCTAAAGGACTTTTGTTTTGGAAAAGAGAATATGAGACTATGAAAGAGTGGGGGTTTGTTACACTATCCATTCACTCGGTAGCGAAGCCACGGAGAAGTTCCTCGATATCTAACTTCTATTCAGCCGTTCAGCTGCTTCTCAAAGCAGCTTCCTGCTCCTTAAGTTTGGACTAGAGGCCTGAACACCCCATGTCTTTTGCTCTTTTTTGCTTTTTCCTAGCGCCATGACCGCACCGCGGCTGCATGTAATGCGCACTAATGAAATCAATCCGAGAAACGAAAGTAGACAGCCGATCACTGACATGAGAAACGACGCTATCTGAATGTGGAATCCTCGAGTTCAGTCTTTGCCGGGGTTAAGTTTTGGTCCGTGATATACTTGATCGTTTGGCGTTTGGTCTAATATACAGGGTGCATAGTGCTTAGGTACCAGCATAAAACACTTTTTGTCGATCATGACGAATGATACATGTACGAAGGTGCATGCATGTACGTCTGAGCCAACGATAAAGTTCTTCTCCGAGTAACGCTTTGTCTGGGCTTCTTCAAGTCGAACCCGTGCAAACAAAAACAGGTTCAGCAATGTAAATTCCAGGTTCTCTCACTAACTAATAGCGCCATGCTCGCTCGGTTGTCTCATCCCCCACTAATCGGCCGGTCTACTCGGGGAAGTATCAAGGCTTAACTTAGGGGAGAATCGTTTGTATTGAGATTTACTAGTATATTTTATAATATTTTATACTAGTAAGTTACGTTCACGATACGTTGAGGACGCGGATAAGGTGATGCGCGAGCCGCTTCGGAGTAAAGATGAAAGGGACAAAGTACTCTGTAGCAACAAGCAAAACTCCCCAAAAAGCAAAAAAAAAAAAAAAAAAAAAAAAGACATGAGATTGTCATAAGTTTTAAAATTGGAAGGTGAACCAAAAGGTGCCATGACATACAGAAAAGCTAACTGAATTACCGGGAAAAGCCAGAAAGAGCAGTCTCTCGCGCGAAAACGAAAAAGGAACGTGGTGGGGACCGAAGTCGGTAATTAGCCCGAAATTATCCACGACTATTGCAGCTTGCAGCTTGCAGCCAAGCTAGTACTAAAGCTCGAGGATCAGAACAAAGTTTCCCAAGCAGTTCTCGGTTCTCAGGTCGTATCAGCAAGCTGACTCCTCTGAGCCTCCGGAGAATGGGGATCTGACACGGGACAGTGCGCGCGATGGGGCCCCCTGCAGCTTGGTCTGTGGAGCAAGTGTCGGCCGTTGCCACCAGATCGCGCTACCTCGTTCCTCTTTAACCCATTCAGATCCCGTGCGTCGATTTGAAATTGTGGATGCTGACCACGTCGACCATAGGGGGGCTGGAACTTAGTACTGTTGCTGGTGGACCCAATACGGGGCAGATGCGAGAGGGGGTGAAACTTGGCGGCAAGTGAATCTGTGTTTCTTTTCTTTTTTTCTTTTTGCTTTTTCTTTTCAGGACTTTTGGACAATTGAAGTCACGACGATGGACATATGCACCAAGGTGGATTGAGTAGGGGGCGAATGTATGGGAAATTGAGAATGCGTAGGGCGCAAGCCCACCATCCAGGATAGGCATATTAGATATTGCAGAGACCATTCGTCCCATAGGTCCCAGGTCGGAGATGCGCACTAGACCACTGCAAAGTACCAAACGCTGAAGCCTTGATCCACGGGGCCTTTTCGGTGCATGGCCACCTTTGTCTGCGCTTGTAACAGACTACTGTCAAATACTGAGCCCCACTTGATGATCTGGGCGTTCCTGTTCTCCTACCTTTTTTTCGCATTTTGCTCCTCCAAAACGGGACATAGTGGCAGAGGGGAACGGAACAGTTGCAAGGTGGAATGTATCTGGAGCTCTCTGATTTGTCGGGAGGTACAGGCGGATGGCTAATCGGCTTGTCAGGGCCAAAAGGAAATTAACCAAGTGGTGACGAGGGGAAAAGCCGTGATCGACCTCTACCTGCATGTCATTTTCCTCCCGTTCTGTCAAGGGCATGGGTGTATGTAATGTTTTTCTTACACAATACCTACCTCCTATTTCAACCGCGACAAGCCTCAAGTGCCCCGGGAAACTAAATAAAATAGAAGAATACTAGTACGAAGACAAACGACGTGACTCTATTCTGTATGAAACATATAAGAAATGAAACTTGAAGATTTAACTAAATGTCCGTAATCCTTGCAAGGTTGCTTTGTTTCCCATTGTATGCGACTGGGGCCTTCACGATCCTCTCAGACGAACATTTCCGAGCCCACAACGGATCCGGCCACTCCCGGGATTCTCAGTGGATTTGGACGAGACAATGGGGGCATTTGTGGAGTCCCGAGGACTCGTGGAGGACGGAAAAAGCCCGTGCAGCCAAGATACGCGTCTGTTTCACTCGCTATGATCTTCCCCCACGAATCGGCCCTTTTATTTTTTCAATAGCAGCACTAGGTTCGGCCGAAGAGGATGGAGATATGACAGGCTCACTAGCGCAGATTAGAGAGAGAAAAAAAGAAATTAAAAGAAAATAGGATGAACAAAAATACCAAAAGAAAAAGAAAATAAAATAAAAGTCTTAAGCAAAAAAAGCAAAAAAAGCAAAAAAAAAAATGGAATGCATGAAAAGGCGTAAACGGTCTAAGTAATATAGTGTGGCGCTTCTTAAACCGAAAAGGATATCACGATCCTGGTAATCAAATTCGAATTGCTATTTTTCAAATGAAAGTTTAGGAAAGAGGGGACGGTTGCCACTGAATGCAACGGCCTGTGCATCTTAGCGAACAATCCGTTCTCCAAAAAGAAAGAACAAAAGTACGGCGATTGCGTGGACGAAACATTAGAAAGCATCGGACTTGCAAATCCAGGCGATCTTGGCATCGATCTATACGGACCATATGTAGACATCGAAGTTTACGATTTCCTTGTTGCACTATATGATATGTATAAGTTCTCTCCTGATATTTTCCGTCCTGTTTTTTTTTTTTTTTTTTTTTCAGTTATCTCGTCTCTCTGATATCCTATAAACATAACCGGAGTTGAGAGATTTGATAGTCGAAATGGGGCGAAGATCCCCGTTGAGTTCCTGATTCGGCCGCGTGCATAAAGCATGGGCCGAGTCCCCGGTTAAGGCGGACTCCGTCAGCACAGAGCGCCCTTGCTCCATTAGACGCCAATTTCGCGCCTGCGAGTAAGCCCCCGGGGCTAAAAAAAAATTAGTCAAAAAATATTAAAAAAAAAAATAAAACACTAATTACAACAATAATAATCATCAAATAATTTATATCAAGGCTGTGTGATACAGTATATCCTCCAATCATCGAAGAATATGGGGATAGACACTGCGCATTGTACCCGGGCCCTGACCCACCCCTAAGAACCGTTGGTCCTTGGTTCGTCTGGTGGCTAAAATGGGTTGCTTGTATACAGCTCATCGACAAACGATCCCGAGGGTCCTCGGCATCTGAGGCCCATTCTGCCACGGAGAAAGGCGACCCGAACAAGCATCGCAAACCTAGGTAGTCCGGAGTTCCTAGATATGGGCGAAATAGTCGACGTTTCAAATCGGGTCCAAGTGGGAGCTGCGTGAAAGTCGAGACTACCCTGAAGGAGTAATTATCGACAAACCCGGAGAATGGACTAGCGACGTAGGTCGAAGAAAGGGAACCCACAAAGTTCATAACACGGGCCGAGAATGCCCAGGTGCTTTCCATTTTGCCCCCATCTGACGCCAATACAGTAGAGAAACGCACAAGAGATAGGACGCGTTGAACAAGACTGGCACCACCCAGCTGGGTCGCCTAAACTCTTTAGGGAGGCACTTGCTGCGGTCATGACCGCACGTTGATCCAAGTTGCCTTCTTCTCCTAACTTGACCCAGAAGTTCAACCTAGGGACTTTCTCATGGCCTCGTATTGTATCTGCTAATCCACCCTGGGTTTTGTGCTTTTCCTCGCCTCCGCCCCACTGCGTGGGGTGGACTTTTTTTTTTTTTTTTGGCTCTTGAGTTTGGTGTAATTTTGCGTGTCTTTTCCTTTCGTTGCGTTGCTTTCAAGGTTTTTTTTTATTATATTTCTTTTTGAAATTCATTGGTTTCGTATTGTTTCTTTCCAATCATCTATACAGAACGTACTGAGTCTTCCCTCTCTTTCTTATTTTTTTTGGAGCATCATAGCCGCTCAGCGAACAACTTGCATCCAAGTGTGAGGGATCGCCGCTAGGGTTTCCTTGCCTGGGCACCGAGGCGGGCTCCGGTTGGCTCTCAGTGCGACTTAGCCTTCTGCCCCCAGCTGTGCACTTCTTGGGCCGATGAGATGCACGTTAAAATTAAGAAATCCATTTTGTGCCACAAGGCGTGCGAATCACGGCCGATCATTGTCGCAGTCTGAGACGGGACACAAATCAAAAGGTACGAGACTGAAGGGGTCCACTTGAGCGCTAGTCGAATTTTGAACTACTTTTTTTTTCTTTGGTTTTGGGGGATCCTCAAGTTGTCATGTTTGAAGAGAATACCTGCGAGGATTAGTCAAGAGGTTGGCCCTAGTAAGATAAAGCAGGTTCGGCGCTACCGAGATCCAGGTAAAGAGGCCATAATGGCTCAGTACTAATTGAACCATCAAGATTCAATAAATCCGCTGATCCATGCAGACCAGTGGGAAAAAGAAAAAAAGAAAAAGAAAAAGAAAAATCAGAATAAAGAATATTTAAATTGCAAATCGCATGCAAATCCAAAATGATCTCAAAAAGGTATTGAACTGGGCACCAATAAAGATTCACATTCGAGGGGATAAAAGGAGGGGGGAAAGTGGGAATCTCGCGTGCATGATCTCGGAGACCTTCTCCTTGTCTTTTCTAGCCCCCATTCGTCGAAAGGCAAAGCATGTAAGTTTCCCTGTCATAGTTCCTACGAATTTATTCAGAGTCATATGGTGCTTCATGATTACTTCCAAGGTTGTATGCGATAAGATATTAAGCTTCCCAAGTTGATCCTAGAATTCAAATCTTGATTTTCTTGGGCCATTCTCGCAGCAATGTTATGAACTTATGTTTTACTGCTCGCTATTCTCTCGGAGTTATCCTAGTGCGAATTAACATTTAGAATACTGAGTCATGTTCATTTCTGGTATGCACGTCACGGGACTTACAGTTCGATCGTGCAGGTTTTTGGTACCTGCGACAACTACTCCAAACCGCCATGTATGAACCAACCGGAAAGGAAGAATGTCTTCCAGGTCAAGTGCTCATGGTTGCCTTATGCTGATTTTCGTCATTCGATATCTTTAACATTTGGCCGTGTCTATTTTTGCCCATTTTTGCCCATTTTCGAGAGAATGTTGTTGCAGCTGATCAGAATGAGGCTTTCCGCCCCCTCCATTCCGTACCATGGATCGCATTCGCCCTAAGCTGACCTTTTATACCCGAGCGTTGCTTTCTATATACAACGAGTCAATAAGGCGACAAACATGCATTATTGGAATAATACATACGTAAACTTGAATATCAAAAATTGCGAATATCATGAAAACCATGAAAATCTCCTCCCAAAACAAAAATCGTAGACATACCTAGGGCAGGTATCCTGGAATCCGTATTTTAGAGGCTCGAAAGATTCTTGAAGTATTATTCATGTTTTCCAAAGAACCATTTGAACCATTTGAACCGCCTGATCGGCTCTGAATTCAAATGAAAATATTCAAGAATTCAAACTCGCCATTGATCTCCAAGTCATACCTAGGTATTCACTTAGGTATCATGATAGACATTCCAATATTTGAATATTCGAATGGTCAAAGTATTTTAGACTCTTATCAGGTCCGTGTGACGAGAGAACAGGTGGAAGATCATAGATCCCGTATGGTAATTTTACGTACTTTACCCGCTCCACTCCATGTCACCGTGCTGCATGGGCCGCCGCCAATCCCTCTCCACCCTTGAATGCCTCCATCTAGATCCAGGGTCTCTGACGCACGAGGCAAAACTACGCCTGCAGCACACTCAAAACGACAACGGGGACTGGGGCGTTGGTCCTTTTGAGCTTAGGGACTTGCGTTCTTTTTTTTTTAAAAAAATTACTTTTTTGTCTTTGCGATTCTTTTTTTTTTTTTTTTTTATCATTTTTTTTTCTGGTGATAGCATGTCAGTTCGGCGTTTTTGTTTATTTCTTTTTTTATTATTATTTTCTTTTGGGTGGGAGGCTTTTTTTAGTCCTTAAAATCATTTCGTACTTTACTCTTTTAATCATTTTTTTGAAAACCATATATATAATCCTCGAAATTATAATTATAAATGTGGAGCTGGTATAATTTCCTCTCGGATGGAGCCAGTCTCCAGCTAGGTCAACAAGAGGGCATGTGCCTACAGATTTAATCCAACCTTTCCCCCCTCCTAGCACCTTTTGGCTTTTGGCTTTTCCTCTTCTTTCTTTTCTCTCTTTTCTTTATCTTGTTCTTCCGCACCCTCTCTTCCTTTCCTTTTTTTTGGTTTTGGGGCTGGAGGAAGCTAAGTCTTCCCCGACATTCGTTCTTTGCGTCCTTGGCCTATCCACCCACGGGATCTGTTTCCCCACGGACCTTGCGACTGAATTGAAGGGCAATTGAATCGAAAGGTGAGCGTTCAGACTCAATTCTTCCCATTCCAGACTTAAAAGAGGGCTTCATACTCATGAGGGGGATGACAGGATACAATTGGAGAAACCTCACGGACCCCAAACACCAATTACAACCCGGAAAGGAAAATAACGTGAAAAACCAAAACGAAAAAAACGACATAGTAATAATTGCACGAGCGGGGACCAGAACAGGATACATGAACGTATTCTCTTCAAGAAATAACGAAGAAGAGTGAAAAAAAGAAAACGACATTGGAAAACTTGCCATTGGAACATAATGGCATTTCCCTTTCTACGGGCATTTGTGGCGTTGTTGTAAGTGGATGAGAAACCATTCGTGCTCTATGGCTCTATGGGCAACCAATTCGCGAAGCTTGAAAGAGAGCAATTGAGACTAACTCAATGGGATTTCTCCCTTCAAACAGTATATATCGCTACTTTCGTCTCGTGGTGAACCTCGTGTCTTTTTGGACATTTCAGCCCATTCCACCCCCAGAGAATCCGAAATTGACTTCCCAAGATGTCTCGGTTATCATCCCAACCCTCGATGGATGTGGCGAGGAATTGGTAGAGACCATTCGCTCGATTCTGGAAAACCGACCCTTTGAGATCCTTTTGGTGACCATCGAGGCCAATCGCAAGAAAGCCGAGCGGATGTTGGAGGTGATGCCCGCCTCCAAGGGCCGAATTCGTCTCTTTACAGTGACCCATCCCAATAAACGGCGGCAGATGACTAGGGCTATCCCCGAGGTCCGCACGGCCATTACCTTGCTGGCTGATGACGATGTGAGTTGGCCCTCCACCGTGCTGCCCTGGATTTTGGCGCCATTTGAGCACGACGAACGCTACGGTGGGGTAGTGACCTGCCAGCGATTGCGACGGGCTGTCGCGCCAACCCTGTCCCAACGCGTCTGGGGGTTCCTGGGAGCTTTGTATCTGGAGCGACGCAACTTCGATTGCGGGGCTACGACCAATCTAGACGGTGGATTGCCCTGCATGTCCGGTCGGACGGTGGCGTATCGAACCAAGATTCTCCAGGATGAGGGATTTACCTATGCCTTCACGAACGAGGAATGGTGGTGGGGAAAATATCAACTGAACGCCGACGACGACAACTTCATCACTCGCTGGATGGTCTCGCATGGCTGGGAGACCTATATGCAGTATCACCCGGAAGCGGAGGTCCTCACTACGCTGGAGGATAACCCCCGATTCTTGAAGCAATGCGCGCGCTGGTCTCGAAGCAATTGGCGGAGCAATCTCACCAGTATGTTCCACGAGAAGCACATCTGGTAGTAAGTGACACCCTCCTTTGAATCCTTTTTAACCCAACTCTGCTTTCTGTTTGGTCCTTTTCATTTCTCCGAGGGACGTTGGAGTCCCTTATTTTGCCCCTTGTCTTTTTTTCCCCCTCTTTTTTATTTATTTACTTTTATTTTCTTTCGATTTTGGGGTTGGGTTGCTATTGTTTATGATTTTTTTTTATTCCCTTTTCTTTGTGACCTCGGGTTCGGGACGCGTCTGCTCATGCATGACGCCTTGCTTGCAGCTTGCACTCGTACAGAAGCCCCGATTTTTTGGCCTTCGAGCCGAGAAGGGACTGTGAGGACCGTGACCATGATGCACGAAAATCAAGAAGTCGGGGAAAAAGAATCAAAAACAAAGGCAGCACGAGGCCCTTATCGGCGTTTCCGAGTCACATCTATACCGATTCCCCGACTCCCCGATATTTTCTACCTTGCTTTGAACCCTTTTCAGCCGCTAACTTTTTCTCTTTCTAATCTAGTCGTCAGCCTTGGAGTGCCTACGCCGTACATTTGACCACTTTGTCGCCTCCCGCCCTCTTGGGGGATCTATTGCTGGTCTGGCTGTGCCACCGTGCCACACTTTCATGGGGTGATGTTCGCCATGATCAAGCTATGAAAGCTCTGCTAGTGTGGATGTTCACCAGCAAATTCATTAAACTGTTGGGTCACTATATCAGGTACCCGGTCGATGTGCTACTCTTGCCTGTTTCCGTGGTCTTTGGATATTTCCACGGGGCGATCAAGATGTACGCTGTGATGACGCTGAATGTGGTAAGTTGTATTGTATTTTGTTTTTTACTTTTTTTTTCTTTCCTTCTTTTTTTTCCTCTTCAAAAAAAAGCCAAATTATGGGAGCTTTTTCTTTTTTCTTTTTTTTTCTTTCTCTTAGTGGCGGGTCAAGCGTAGTCTGGCCGAAGCGTCGCTTTCCCCCGAGCCCCTCTTCTCTTTTCCATTCTCCAGTTTCTTCCTATGACACGCTTGCATCACAAACGCTTTGATCACGACTCCTCTCTCATGCAGCTGGATTTACCCACCCTCTTCCCGTCCGAGCCATTTTTTTTTTTTCGATGGCTTTAGTCTCGCTTACGTTTTTCTTCACTCCACTGGTTTTGGCTGGGCCCTTTTTCCGTATTGTGGTTGCTTTTGTTTTCCCTTTACATGGATACGCATTTCCCGGATCCAAGTATCCTCGCTGACCGTGCATTTTTCTAGACAACATGGGGTAGTCGTGACGGCGCTGATGATTATGACGCCGAACGTATGAAGAAGCGAACCGATGCCGATCGCAGAAAGCAGCCTTACTACCCTAGTTATCTCACAAACAGCGGCTTGGCTACGGAGTATTTGAGTCGAAGACTGATTCCGTCCATACAGTCCCCAGTCCAAAAACCATACTAAGAACAACTAGTATGCGTGACTCCGTGGGAGATCATAGGCCACTCAAACCAAAGTGGAAAGAAAAAAAATTCTTTTCTACGAAGCCGGACCCTTCTCAAAGGGCCCTTTACGATGAAATGCCGTGATGACCACATTTCGACCATATTCGACTTTTTGATTTTGTTTTTGATGGGCCTTTTTTTCCGTTTGCCATCTTCTTAAACTGGCATGACGGTCGTTCCTCTGGTTTCCAATTTTCTCATTTCGGTGCCGATTTTAGATGCGTGCAGCTGTCTAGCGCCTTGGTTTTCAGTCTTTGGCCAGTCACCTGGCTTGATCGCCTTTTTTTTTCGCGCCTGCATACGACCATGGGTTCCCATTGGAAGAACTCGAACGACTCCAGGAGAAGCCATGTGCGCTATGCTTGTCTGTTCGGACCTTGGCAAAACAGTCCATGGCTGTGCCTTGAGGGAATCTTCTCGCCAGTACCGTGATATTCGACAGAAATTGATATGCCATCGTATGATTGTGATGGTATCTCAACAGCAGCAACAACAAGAACCTGCTCCCTTTCGGCTTTTTACCTGGTTATGTCCTTTTTCTCTTTCTTAATTTTATCATTTTGTTCTTTCTTTTTCTCTGCACATGATTGATTTTCTCAAAAGCAAAAAAGGTGACTAACCTCGAGCTTTGATATCTCGGTGATGATCTTTATTTTTTTCTCCTTCTTGTAAATTACAAAAGCATGGGCGGATGTCGTCGCTTTGCACTTGTTCTTTTGCGCTTTGCATCTCGATGTGCTGTTCAGCTCGTTTTTGATTCCCCTGGATTCTTCTTCTGATGATGACTTCAATCTTCTTTTGCCCTTTTCCACTCAACTTTTTTGATTTCCAGTTTTTCTTTTTGGCAATTAGATGTTTGGGCGGTATCCTGCTTGTTATTACTTCTGTTTGCTCATTTGGAGCGCAACTACCTTTGCTGTTGGTATTCTTAATCAACTCGAGTACACGCAGTATATCCTCCATGTAGCTCTAGATGGGCCTTCAACCCTTGCCTTCTTGAAAGCCGGTGTCATCGTACATGTACTACGATCATAGCGCTCACACTGATGCAATCCTGCAGTAGATTCGCCCCACTTGCCGTTCGGACTCGCCAGTGCTTCGATGTTCAAATGCGCAGATTTGGGAGTATAGTATTCTACCGAGGTATCTTTCGTAACATTGTCTCCTTAGCTCTATTCCGTTCCTTGTATCTTTAAAAGTTCTCGAAACACACCATTTCTGCCTTGTCAGTTAGATGCAGTGTTCATCAATCATCTTGTGTCTCTAGCGTCAGTTCTGGAGTACTAGATATCGCATTTCCAATAGATGGGATACCTGATGTAAAGGGATTTGTTCAGGCACTCGGACTGTTCTTGGATTTTTCCAAATTCAATGTTTCTCACTGATCTCACCAAGCTATCCCACAACCAATTTCCGCTCAACAATAGAGCTGTTTGTAAAGCGTTAGATTCATAACCTAAGTCTCATCCAGCTGTACAACATTGCCGGATGCCTGCTTGGCCTGAGAAACATTTGAACGAACAATTAATATAGATTGTGGTGATATCCGATCTCACGGGACTTATAAATCATTTGATCATTCTCTGCTCATCATCTTCATAATATTTCGCAGTGGAACTACCGTAGATCAAGACGTGTATTTTGATAGCGTCCAATGTTTGTGTCGCCGATATGTCAGCAATCGGGCCGGCCTGCAAAAAGTTCCTCCGCAACTTTGTTCCCGGAGCTCATTCCTTTAGCCACTCGACCTCGAACATGGCCACATTTCCACGTGCCGCATTCTCGCGGCTTTCACTCGCTGGGAGACGCAGTTCTCCGCGCCGATTCCACGCCTCGCCCTTGAAAGCCGCCGTTGCGCACCCAATCACGGCTCATGGGCCCCCGCCAAAAGCCCCGGAGCCAGCTGCAGCACTTAAGGCTGACCGAGACCAATCGAAAAGCTCAGATATTATTCAGGAGAGCAGCTCCACATCACAACCCTCTAAACCTTCGGGATTGAAGGCTCGGTTTTGGAAAGATGTCCACGTGGAAGGCAAGTCGGGTAAGTTAGCTCAATCGATCTCTGTATCACGAGAATGGCTCGCTGTCAACGGTGCTGGTGTCCTGTACTAACATCAACAAAGGCGAATACCAAGTATTGCTGGATAAGCGCCCTGTGAGAACACCAAACAAAGACATTCTTTCCATTCCGCCCACAAAGCCTCATCTTGCGCACGCGATCGCCCTGGAATGGGATGTAATGACATCCGCTCAACAAGCCCTCAAAAGCCACCTTATCCCATTGACCTCTTTATCAGCACGCGCCGCAGACATTGTTCGAGAGGACGCCCGAGGCGACCCCACCACCCGAGATCAGATCATTACCACAGCCATGCGGTACCTGGATACGGACACTCTGCTTTGCTGGGAGCCGGAGCGGGAATCTAACATCTTCGATCGAAAGCCGGAAGAGGGAGAAGAAAAGACCGAGAGCTTGCGTGAGATTCAAATTCGCGTCGCTCAGGACATCATGGGCTTTTTGTCCACCAAGGTCTGGCCAGGCCTGGAAATCAAGCCCATCCTCGACTCCAACAGCATCCTTCCCGTGTCTCAGCCCCCAGCTACTAAGGATAGTATCCGAACTTGGGTGTCCGAACTGGCCCCCCATGATCTGGCTGGTCTCGAAAGAGGTATTCTAGCCTCCAAGAGTCTCCTCGTTGCTGTTCGACTTTTGGTGGAATGGAGCGAGAACTTTCGCCATCTCCAACGATCCGGAGTGAAAAAGTTTGGACTCGATGAGGCGGCCGAGGCCTCCAACTTGGAGGTGAAGTGGCAGACAGACATGTGGGGTGAAGTCGAAGATACTCATGATGTGGGCAGCGAAGACTTGAAGCGACAACTCGGCAGTGTTGTTATTCTCGTCAGTGGCGAGACTCGATAGATGCTAACAAAAGAAGCTCTAAGAAATCCTGTATTATATGTAACACCTTGTCTACTATTGAAAATGATATTGAATATTGAATCTTTCCCTTCGAGAATTCCTCTCTGCCAAATGATATTTGGGATAGAAATAGTATATGAGATTGGGGTCTAAATTGAAGACTGGAAGACTTTCTATATCAATCTCGGTGATATCTACGGGGGCGCCAAGACCAGGGATCGACCCAACTTCTTTCCCCCCCCCCTCAAAACAAGCCCGTGTCCTTCCAGGAATCTTCTCTTTTTCTTCCTCAAATTCTGCCCCCTGTTGGTTCATCCATAAGGCGGATTTTGAATTGCAAAGATTCAAGACAATGTCTGAGAAACCTGAAGGGTAAGCTCTCCCCCCAAATGTTCACCCCCCCCCCAAAAACACCGCTTGGACCCATGGTTCCTAGGAGTGTCACCCTTGGTCAAATCCATGTATCTGGTGATGTCAAGCACCAGAGATATGAGAAAAAACAGAAGAAGGGGAAAGAAAGGAAAAAAAAAAAAAAAATAAACACCAAAAGACACTCCTATTGACCATTAACGTACAAAGCCAAGTCCGGGGAAAGCACGATCTACAAGCAAACAAACCACCTTTTCATGTGACTGACGCTCAATGCCGTTACCTTACAGGCACAAACGCTCGCGCAGCTCCTTAGCGCTGTCTCTTCTGCACCGCGATAAATCCCGCAACGAGGATAAGAACCAAGACGACTCTGTTGACTCCAACTCAGTCGCATCTGCCTCGACGAATGGATCTTCTCCATTGACCCACGCTCGCAGTCTCAGCCGTCATAGCCGCCGCAAGCCTGCCCAGGATACAAGTCCACCTCCCGCAACCCCCGCAATCCTCGAACACACCGCTACCAACCAGAGCTCTCAGGATATGGATGAGACCGAATCACCACCTCAGACCGAAAGCGGCAGTATGTCGCTAGATCAGTCCGTGCGCATATTTCGATTGTTCGAAATCCTGCGAAGCGGAGACACCAACGCCATCGGCAAAGCCATCGAAGAGTCGAAGGACCCCCAGGTTGCCAACAATCTCTATGGAACAACCATCCTCCATTTGGCCCTGCAGTGCGCTGAACCTCAGGTTGTCGAGTTCGTGTTATCTTCCGGCAACGGATTAGACATCAATGCACGGGATCGCGAAGGGAACACCCCGCTGCACCTGGCAGCTCAGCTAGGACGGGTCTCTTTGGTGCGGGACCTCCTCAACAGGCCCGAGGTCAACGACGCCATTACCAATTACCGAGGCCAAACACCCCTTGATGTTGCGCGAAGCCCAGAGATCTTCCAGCAGCTGCAACTGGCTCGGTCCCTCTTCATCGACAGCAAGACACAAGAAATTCAGTCTCTAATTGGCAAGAAGGATTACGAGAGTCTGGAGAAGCTTTTGGAGGAACCTCGTGCGGAGGGTATCTTGGATGTGAACAGCTTAGAATTAGTGACGGACCGCGCCACCATACAATCAGGGGGTACCCTGCTGCACGAGGGCGCTCGGAATAAGGATGCACAGCTCATTCAGATTCTTCTCACTCATGGCGCGGACCCGTTCCGTCGTGATAAGAAGGGGAAATTGCCTCAAGATGTGACCAAAGATGATAAGACTCGAGCCCTCCTGAAGAAGTCTCCTGCGGCTGTTATCGCCCAGCGGGGAATCCAGGAGAAAGCGATCCTTGGAAGCAGTAATGCTCAGGGTCTAGCCGGCCGTGCCTCTATTGGTGAAGCGCCTTTGGCCGGTAAAGATGCGCGTGAAATGAGAGGTTACCTCAAGAAATGGACAAATTACACCAGTGGCTACAAGCTGCGGTGGTTTGTACTTGAGGATGGTGTGTTGAGCTATTACAAACATCAAGGTGCGTTCTTCAAATCTACTATAATGAGGTGAGTATCATCTAATCATTTATGCAGATGATGCGGGCTCTGCGTGTCGCGGAGCTATCAATATGAAAATTGCCAGGCTCAACATGGATGCCCAGGACAAGACTCGTTTTGAAATACACGGCAAGTCATCTGTTAAGTATCACCTAAAGGCGAATCACGTTGTAGAGGCGAAGCGGTGGTTTTGGTCTCTCAACAACGCGATCCAGTGGGCCAAGGATGAAGCCAAGGAAGAGGAACGGCAACGGTCAAAGAATGCGGAAGTGCTTCGCCAGGCCAAAATGGACCAGGCAACTGGCGATACGCCTTCTGAGTCGGGTCTGAGCCGCAGAACCAGTGGCAGAGGTCCTCCGACGTCTTCACTTGGAGTCCCTGGCAGCAGCGTCAATAGGCTGAGCACTTATACATCCAGAACGACATTAGAAACCACGACCGCGGAGGAAGAAGGTTCAGTCTACGGATCCGTTGACCAGAGTAATACTCCAAACGAGGTCAATCGGGTGGCTAGTCACGCCACCACGGGCCCTGATGGAGAAGATGACGATGACTTCAACGATTATGCCTCCAGCCGTGAGATGCCCGATAACGATAAGGACGCCCTGAACATCACTGCCCAGTCTGCCAAATTACAACTGGATCTTCTTGCCAATGTCGCTGCCTCTCTACAGGCTGAGAGAACCAAGAACCCAGAAATGGCAATCGCGGACCCAGCCGTAGAGCAAGCCCTGACTGCGTACGATGCCGCTGTTAGCAGCTTGAAGGGTCTGGTCCAGAATCTACTCAAGATCTCACGGGACCGTGATTCGTACTGGCAATACCGATTGAACCGCGAGGAACATCTTCGCCAAATGTGGGAGGAAAGCATGGCACGCGTCGCGCAAGAGCACGAGGAATTGCAATCAAAGATGGGCGAATCAGAAGAAAAGCGCAAGCGAACAAAGAAGGCTCTGAAGGAAGCGCTGGAGAATGCGACCGCGGCCAGTCGCTCCATGAACAATCCATCATCACGGCCCCAAACTGAACCCTCTAGTGACATGGAGGCAAGCCAAACAGAGGAAGGGGCGCTCGAGCCGTCATCTGAATTCACGCCGTCTGGACAGCTGGCAGTTGAACCTACTGTCACGCGAAGGCCATCCGTCCTTTCCCGCATCAGTAGTCTTTATGACTCGGCATCGGATGGTGAAGAATTCTTTGATGCCATCGATGCTGGCGAAATTGAAGTAGAGGATTTCAATCATACCAAGGAACCCGAAGAGACCGAGGAGGAGGAAGACGAAGGAGCCTTGGCTCGTAAAGAGAAGTCTAGCTTGATCAAGCCCTCCTTCCAAGGGTATGAGGATCCTGTGAGAACCAGACTCAAGATGGATAATGATGATCGGCCGAAGATCTCTCTTTGGGGTATCTTGAAATCTATGATTGGCAAGGATATGACGAAGATGACTCTACCAGTGTCTTTTAACGAGCCCACCTCACTGCTCCAGCGAGTCGCGGAGGATCTGGAGTACACGGACCTTCTCGATATCGCTGCAGACCGCTCTGATTCAATGGAACGTCTTCTCTACGTGGCCTCGTACGCTGCAAGTGAATACGCATCTACAATTGGACGTGTGGCCAAGCCGTTCAACCCCCTTCTAGGTGAAACCTTCGAGTACGTACGACCTGACAAGGGCTATCGATTTTTCGTCGAGCAGGTCAGCCATCACCCTCCTATTGGTGCGGCTTGGGCCGAGTCACCTAAATGGGACTACTGGGTAAGTCTTTTTGCTTAATCTTTTTACTATATCTATATGCTGACTATCTCTTTGTAGGGTGAATCCTCGCTCAAGTCGAAGTTTTACGGCAAGTCATTCGACATCAATCTTTTGGGTACTTGGTTCCTCAAGCTTCGTCCATCCACTGGAGGTGAAGAGCTCTACACTTGGAAGAAGGTTACGTCTTCCGTGATCGGTATCATCACTGGAAACCCCACTGTCGACAATTACGGGTTGATGGAAATTAAGAACTGGACGACTGGGGAGGTCTGCTACTTGGACTTTAAGCCTCGTGGATGGAAAGCATCGTCGGCTTATCAAGTCACTGGTAAGGTGGTCGACAGCACCGGCTCGCCGAAGTGGAGTATTGGTGGTCGATGGAATGACAAGATCTATGCTCGCCACACTCCAGGATTCGAGGCTCCCGTTTCTGGGCAGGATCCTGAATCTGCCAAGACACTCTTGGTTTGGCAAGCTCATGAACGCCCCAAGGGAGTTCCGTTCAATCTCACTCCGTTTGTTATTACTCTAAATGCTCTCCCAGACAACTTGCGTCCTTGGCTACCTCCCACCGATACCCGCTTGCGGCCGGATCAGCGTGCTATGGAGGATGGCGAGTATGACTTTGCTGCTGATGAGAAGCATCGTGTTGAGGAGAAGCAACGAGCTAAACGACGAGAACGTGAAACCAATGGAGAGATCTATTCCCCCCAGTGGTTCGCCCGAGCGAAGTGTCCTATCACTGGCGAGGACTACTGGGCCCATAACGGCAAATACTGGTCCAGCAGAGATGCCCAGGACTGGAGTCTATCGGAAGATATCTTCTAATCGAGGAGGATCAATATTTCAAGAAAATTGGCCCTTGGGAGTTCCAAATACTACGGCATTTCGGGGATGGATGGAGGTTGTCTTGATTTTCTGCTCTTTTTTCCAAACTTGTAAACTTGTGTATATGACCATTATCGTCCAGGAATACATGATTAAACATGGACTGAATTCAATGTCAATAATTTAACATGTTTTCACTAATAACATTAGATAGAAACTGTCGACCAAGGTCCCTCATATCAAATAAATAGTTAATACTCTGGAGATTTGTACACAGGTCACGTGCACGGGACCATCATAGGAAAAAACGCCAAGTTCGAGCATCAGTCCACTCGTGTCTTTGGCAGCATCTTTTCCAAGTTCACCATGGCTGGCGGTTACACTTGTGCCCAATGCCTTCAGGTGCTCCGTCAAGGAGTCAGAGCTCCCAATACCTCCGCTCGCCTGCAGAGCTTGGCTCATTCGCGCCGACAGCATGCCGTGCCGTTGTCGTGGACTCGTAGCTTCGGCTCCGAGCGTCATAATCGCCCTTTGAGCAGCTCATTAGAACAGATCAAAAGCAATTGCAGGCCTACCTCCAAACTCCATTCTTGCTCGCCTTCTTCATCTCTGGCACAGCGGGCCGCATCAACCTCCCCCGGCCCCTCCGTCGATACGCGCGCACTCTTGAAGCCGGACAACCTGTTCCATTCGTTCTCCAACTCCCCTTCTCCCGCAATTCGACAGCGTGCGGCTTTCATCAAGCAAAATGCCTTTTGCCCTCACCCAAGCCACCAACAGACTCGTGTGCCCGACTCGCCGCATGACCCGGAAGCGCGGAAGACCGCAGAGTCCAACCTGCCCCCAGCCCACTCGCACTTCGAATGTCCGGATTGCGGCGTTCCAATCTACTGCTCTGAGGGACATTGGATGGACGACTTTGAGTCCCACCTTGAAGTCTGTGAAACGATCCGTCAAATCAATGAGGATGACCATGATCTACACTCCGGCCGCTTTTTCCCCGAATTCTCTTACCCCGGAGTTCAGGATGACAACTTCGTGATTAACATGACCAATTGGGATACTTTTCTCTACACGCGCGAGTTTGAGGCTATCAATGACGACCGATCGATGCGTCAGGTCACTCGTATGCTTACCTTCCCACAGACTATTGCTAGTGTGCTCCATGAGTTGAGCCCGTACAGCGTGCGAGGCAAGAACCGGTTGACTGCGGAGGGACTGAAGAGCGTGAGCGGTATGTATATCTTTGGGCCAGCCTGGTTTCTTAACTCATTTTGGCCTCCTCCTAATCGGGTCTGACTTATGTATTAACTCTTGAAAAATAGCCCTTCGGTACTCCCTGCACCCACCTCGCACTGGCGAGGATGTTGACGTAAAAGGGTTGCGGTTGAAGGCACCCCCAGTGCGAATCTTCATCCTTGGTGCTCGCGCTGAGTCCTCACTCCCCCGTGATGTGTGGCTGCAACTCCAATACATGTTCCCGCGATCACTCATACACCTCGTCTTTATTGGGCCAGAGAGTATGGCCAACCGTGATGCAGAGTTCCCGTTGCCTGAGCGCACGCCGCAGAATCCGTTCGGTGGCATCGTTGAGGACCGTTTGGGTGGCCAGATGAAGATCACCACCTACGTTGACTACTTTCACACAATGTATAAGGCGAATTACTTCCAGCCATTCGACCCTTACTTGGATTGCTTCATGCTCTTCCACCCTGGTCTGGGCCACCCTGCTAGCTCACATGAGTGGGAAGAGACTCTCCCGCAATTACTTGAGACCAAGGTCCCCATCCTCTGTACCGGCTACACACAGTGGGACATGGAGCGTGATATCAACTGGGTCAATGAGAAATGCGCTGGTGAATTCGACGTTCTTCTTGAGCCTGGTGAGAATATCTTCCGCAGTCTTCGTTGGGATTTGAATGACCTTGATCCTCATGATGTCTCATGTGGTAACTGGGGCGTATGGGGCTTCCGTGGCAAGAGGTACGTTTTCAATTTCAAAATATTCCTAATCCCTTTTCCATTGCTGCATGGTTGCAATGTCACTAACATCCCGCTCTAGATATGAGGCCACATTCAAGGGCGAGTAAAGTGCGACATGCACTTCTTTCTGTATGATAGATCTTTGTTTCTTATTGGTATTATTATTCCTGCAACCCACGTCATTGTGGTTGGAGACTTTTTTCGTAGATAAACATCACCTTTCCACTCCACTGAGATTTGTTATTGTGCCAGGTGCTATTTGCCAGGACCTTTATAAACGTGACCATTGTCTCCTCTCAAGTACGAGATTGGAGCCTCATCTCGAATCTTTTACCCAGTATAGCAGGTCATACTCTGATCAGAGATCAGATAAGACCCACTAGGTACGTAATAGAGAGTATGCATTATCTACCAAAAATTACATCTACATGTAGATCTTCAGGGCTACGTTCAATAAACAGATATGGCGTCCAAGTCTAGGCAATGACGTTTCCACCATTGCCAAAAATACGATTTTTTTCCAATTGTAGAATTAATCCAAAAATCGTGAATATTTGTTAGAAAAAGAAAAGAACCGGACGCGAGAAAAGAGGATCATCGAAAATGTAAAAAGGGTATCGACATGAATAATTCGGAGAGCACATCACAACAGCCGTGATCATCGATGTAGAGAAGCGAAGGAATTGAAAAGTATATCAGAAACAATATGTATGGTTCAAGGCGGGCAACCAAGAAAGAAGAAAATCAAAACAAGTTATGCCCAAGAGTTCCAAAGTTGAGAAAAGAAAAAGAGGAACAGTGAGTGACCATCGTAGATGGTTCATGTTCTTCCAGCGCTGGGGCTGTCAAGAGGCTCTTGAGCGGTTGGGGGCGAAAAATCTCCAAGCTGTCGGCTCGTCATCGGCGCGCATTGCCGATTCTGGTGGCGTTTAGACGACAAACAGGCCAGCAACGGCCAAAGCGCCGACAGCGACGGCACCGGAGATCTGGCGCGAGGCCGCACCGGATGTTGGGGCAGCAGACGAAGCAGCAGCAGCGGTAGTCTGGGCGGGCTGGGCGTTCTCAACGGCGACGGCGGTCGCGGTAGACTTTACCAGAGGGGTGGAAGAGCTGGGCTTCACGGTCATGCTAGAGCTTTGGGTGTATGGAGTGCTGGTTGACAGCGGGCTCGAGGTCGGAGTCACGGTCGAGGTGGGAGTGAAAGTTGGAGTTGGGGTCGGGGTGGAGCTGCTGGGCGTGTAACCAGAAGGCACCAAAGTCACCGTCTTGGTGAAGGTATCCGCGGGCGAGGTGATCGCTTCGGCTGCGAGGGCCACGGGGGCTAGGAGAAGAACGAGAGCCTTGGTGAAGTACATCTTGTGTTAAGATCGGGTTGGATTGGATTGTTATGGAAACAGGTGTAGGAGTTTGACCCAGGCGAGTGATATGAAAAGAGTGAATGGAGCTGAAGAAGAAAAGAATGAACGACAGCCCGTGTCAGAGTCAAGAAAGAATGGCACTGAGAACAACAGTGGAAGAAGAAGGAAGAAGGGGCAGAAAGTGGGAAATGAAGTCCAATCAAAAGGGACCCGCAACTTTACCTACTGGGTTTAGTGGGAGACGTAACCACCCCGACTAGGAGAATGTGAGATGCTCCACTTTATCTCATCTGTAGATATAAACAAAAAAGAAGATTCAAGGGAGTTAAAATTCTTTCTGATATGAAGCATCGTTAAGACCAGTTAAATGTCCAAGGATAACCCATATAGTTCAATGTTTATTACTAATTCGAACATATTGATCTCGAGGCCCTGGAGACAAGTACCAATTGCGTCCGATATCGTTTCGAGGTAATGTCGCGGGCTGGATGCGATTAGCTCCATTGTTTGGGTATGTATGTTGAGTAAAGTAGGGCTTAGTAGTTCCGGTCTCATTGATAACAGTCAAGGCAGTGTGTGATGGTCGGAATATTTGGAAGTGTCTTTTTAATCATTCTCCTAGAACAGATCTTTTCTTGATTGTGAATCTCCATTTTACCTTTATTTTAGTTTTAGTCATTACTTGTCTTTCAAGCTCCAGGTATAAAAGTAAAAGTAGAAAAGCTTCGATGGTTCCATTCCGTTGTAAAGGGGGTATCATATCCAAAAGTTGGACGGTGAATAGAACATTTCGTCGACTCCCCATAACTATATACACAGCAAAAAGTACCTCTCGTCGTTAATCATAAAGCAAACGGTAAGAATAATCAGGGCCTGAGGACCGTATGGGCGCCCACGCCCTTGAATTAAGCAAGCCTGGCCTGGTGAAGAATCTCCTTTTGAACCCCAACTTCGACTTCGTTTCCATCTCCCACAGATAGCTTTGCACGCCAAATTAGACACTCCAGACCATGGCAGAAACCAGAGCGACAGTCACCCAGTACCCACTGGAGTTGATCAGGCTTCCCATGCCCGCGGAAGCTGCTGAGCTATCGGCGGCGGTGGTTCCATTAGCCAGGGTACCGTTGATGTAGATCTTCTCGGTGCCGTTCACGTTGGCCACCGTCACAACACTAGTATTGCGAGGCTGAGTTCCATTGAAGAGGGATTCATAGTAAGTGCTATTGGAATTGTTGGAGCAACCACACTCTTGGTATTCTTCACAAAGACAGATCACCGGCAGAGACGCGTTTTTGTTGGAATTGTCGTCGTGATACTGGTAGTTGTCGTTGTAGTCATAAGCGTAGACCGGATGATACCAAATGCCAGGCCAGAAAGCCAGCGCGGCGACTGGCAATAGTAGCGGAGTAACTGCCAGAGCTCCAATTGCACCGGCTCGATAAGGAGTGGTTGCGCCTCCCGCGTAATATCTGTTCGCACCGTAAGTCATTCCGTTATATTTCGGTCGTTTCACAGCTTTGGTCTTGGAGGAACTGCCGCGGTAAGGCCGGAGCCCAGTCCAACCTCCACTGTGCGTGTTTGTAGTGTCGGGTGTATCATACTTGCCGCCGCCATAAGATGGGGATACGCCGGAGCCCCTGCTCGAAGTTCCTCCCGTGTTGCTTGAGGAACTCGTACTGCCGCGACTAGAGCCACTGGAGCCTGAGCTGCTGCCACTGCTGCTACTTCCTGAGCGACCGCCACTGCTCCCTCCGCTGCTCCCACCACTGCTGCCACTGCTTCCTCCCCGGCCACCGCCACCGCCCCGTCGCTTTTCTAATTCGACTGGCTGATGATCTGTGATGGTCTGTGAATAATCGGTCAAGTCACTCTGGGAGTTTGCTGGTAAGGAGGTAACTCCAGTGGAGCAAAGCACCAACAGAGCCGTCGCCCAAGTAAACTTCATCTCCAAGAGAGGCTGAGGATTTTTGTCTTTGATATTTCAATGAGAAGGATTGAAGAGTCCAATATGATCCAAAAGAAAAAGAAAAATTGATGTCAAGCGCATAGAATTTAAGGGGAAAGAAAAGGGTCTAAGGGTCCATTTGAGGCTAAAATGAATGCGGAGCGGAGACCAAGATCCGAATACGAAAACAAGAACACACAGCCACAGAGCCAAGGCTGGCTTTCAGGCTTCCCAAGGCTTCCTCAAGGCTTGAATGGTTACTTTGAGCTGTTACTAGGTAGTACCGGGAAAAGAGTTCAAATGTTGTCATATGTAATAACCTATTATGCGCCCCACAATCAAGGCGCAGCAATGGTGCATGATCAATGAATCCTTTATGGTACATATGGACAGCTCTTATTTGTTTATTTATTTTTTCTCTACTGAGAATACCTACGAGTTGCACTCTTTTGTCATGGACCCGATATTTTCCCATAAATTCTTATTATGACTATATATTATTGCTATGTGCTTGATAACTTCCAATGAGATCTCTTAGCAAGGCGAGCCTTGTATTTGTATTTCAGGAATTAAAATACCATACCAGCCTCGCGTTGTGTTTAGAGCCTTTGCCTCAGCCTCATCACTTGGCGCCGCAAATTTTCAGCCTCTTGGGCTCATGTTCCCTTCGTGGCTGAGATTGACAGAAGGAAATCCAGGAGATTCAACCTTCCCAGATCAGAAATAATATCACCATATCAGAAATATCCTCAGAAATATTCACCTGCGACATCTGGGCAAGTATGAGGAATAAGCCTCGGTACGAGGTTTAGGCGGTCAGAACTTTCTAGTCAACTGGTCAAGGACCTTGAGGGGGAGTCTATCTCTCTCTCTCCCTTTAGTCTCCTCTCCCCACCCTGGCACCTTCTCCATGGTGCGTCCTAGAGGTTTTTCCAGTGCCTCGTCGGTCTCCTCAGTACCTGATCAAGATCAGGTATGTTCTCCTGTCAATCCTTTGGGCTATCTTGTGATACTGATCATGTCTGTTTTCTAGGAACTGGGGAGCATGTACGATTACCTAGCCAAAGTGATCCTCCTTGGACCTAGCGGCGCGGGGAAGTAAGTCTCATCTTTAAATCAACGGATCGAAAAGAGGAAACAAAGCGGGGAAGAAGCATATGGATACTTGGGAGATCCCTGACGTCTGGGTACCTGCTGACTAGGGCGTTCTAAATCCAGATCTTGCGTACTACACCGATTCGTGAAGAATGAATGTAGGACTACCTGGTTAGCTCCGTCCCCTTCTGATCTATCCCTGACTGACCGAAAAATCTCGCAATTTTTATAGGGCGAGTCTTATCCTCACAAACCATTGGAGTGGAATTCTCATCTCGGATCGTCAAACTGGGCACCGGTGCAAGCAGGAAACGTATCAAACTACAACTATGGGATACTGCCGGAACGGAGCGATTTCGATCCGTCTCACGATCCTACTACCGCGGTGCTGCGGGGGCCATTCTCATCTATGATGTCGCCTCCTATGCATCATTTGCAGCTCTGCCGACCTTCCTCATGGATGCGCGAGCGCTGGCTTCCCCCAACTTGACTGTCCTGCTGGCTGGGAACAAAGCTGATTTGGCCGATGCCGCGACCTCTGATTTGCCTGACGAGGCCACACGCCCTCCACCCACGCCTTCGAGTACCTCTAGCAAACAGTCCTCGCTACCTTTCGACGGAACAAGCTCGATGCGCTCCACGAACTACCTGGGTACAGGAACTCGCCTAACTGCGACATTCGCCGAGGGTCGGGAAGTAAACCGGGAGGATACGGCTCGCTGGGCGGCGCAATCGAATATTCCCATGGCAGTGGAGGTTTCAGCTTTAACTGGTGAGGGCGTCGAGGAAGTCTTCCATCGACTAGCTCGAATCATCCTGACCAAGATTGAGCTGGGCGAGATCGACCCGGATGACCCTCAGAGCGGTATTCAATATGGAGACGGAGGTCTCTATGGTCCCAGTGAAGCTTCCAGTATCCGAAGTAAAGCTACGTTGGATGATAACGCGCTCCCTCTTCACCGGAACCCCCACCGTCGGACTAAGGGATCCGGCTCTGCTGGCTGGAAGGGCGGCATGAGGGAATGGGAAGACGTATTCCGACTTGGCGGCCCTCAGTCACGGAGAAACCAAGGATGTTGTTGATCTTCCACGGCGGAATTTCCAGTCCCTCTTCTTTTCTTTTCTATTTCGCGCCTGTTTTCCCACGTTGGCCTGTCTTTCCTTCAATACTTGCACGATACCCCCCATCTTTTCATCTATCGTTTACCGTCTCATCTGGTCTTGTTCTTATTTACACGGATTCTAGCATGGTCGGAGTCTTCCCCTAAGGAGCTTAGGAGAGACTTCCGATGGGATCGAATGTGAACCTCGTTTTGATATCATTACCTGGCAAATTTGGATCAAGGACACAGCTAATCACCATATTTTCTTTTTCTTTTCTGTGCCTTCTTTAGGACCTTGGTTCTCTTCTTTCAATTCTTTCAATTTCTTTTTTAAGTTGCTATGTCATAAAGCGCCGTCACATCATATCCTATCGAGATTGAGGTCCATGGAATTTACACGTCGATCCCCGCAATCAGCGTCTTGATTCCCTTGCCAGCCTTGACTTCTTTGAAAGCCTGCTCTGCCTCCTCAAACTTGACAGTGCCGGTGATCAACTTTTTGACATCCACCCTGCCCGATGAGACCAAACCGACGGCCAGCTTATAGTCCCCACTTCCGTAACGGAAGCTGCCCTTAAGGGTCAACTCCTTAGAGCAGGCGGCCATGATAGGGAATTGAATCTCGCTGCGACCCATTCCACCTTGCACATAGCTGCCACCGTTGCGAAGGACGTGGATACCTGTGTGAACAGATGCCTCCGCCCCGGAGGCGTCAATGGCAACATCGGCGCCAGCGCCCAAGTCATTCTCCTTCTTCAATCTCTCCGCGTTTTCTTGGGCCGATGCCTTGGCCGGCAGGAATGTGGATGTGGTCGCGTATTGCTTGGCAAAGTCAAGACGAGGCTGTTGAATATCCACAGCGATCACCTTGGATGCTCCAAAAGCGGTTGCCACCGCACAGCACAGAAGACCCACGGGACCCGCTCCAAATACCACAACAGACTGACCTGGACTGACCTGGGCTTGTCGCACGATGTGGACCGCCACACTGAGGGGTTCCATCAGAGCACCCTCTTGCAGCGACATGCTCTCGGGGAGCTTGTAGCAGAAGTCCTCGGGTAGAGTATAGTACTTGGCCAGAGTACCGTCGTATGGGGGAGTGGCAGCAAACGCCATGTTCTCACACAGATTGTACTTTCCACCCTTGCAAGGCTCACAGCGGCGACAAGAGATACCAGGCTCCATGGCGACCCGATCACCCACCTTCAGCGAAGTGACTGCAGATCCGACCTTGGTAATGACACCCGCGGATTCGTGGCCCAAGACCATCGGATCCTTGACCACGAACTGGCCGATTGAACCGTGTTCCCAGTAGTGCACCTATAATCGAGCAACGAAAACCCCCATGTCAGCCCAGTGATCACACACACCTTTTGTTTGTATTATTTTTTCTCTTTTTCCCCCTCTGAAAGTCGTCCCATCCTCCGGGAGCGGTCCTCTCTTCTCATCCTTTTATCCAATTGGGAAATACGTACATCGCTACCACAAATTCCGGTGTATTTAACGTTGATCAACACATCGTGGGGGTTCTTGAGTTCGGGAATTGGTCGGTCTTCGAATTTCACCTGGTGAATTCCCTCCAGAACGAAGGAAAGGTTCTGTTCCTCCTTGTTAGTAAACTGATTTCATCTCATTCAAATCACAACGGGAGAAGCGGTGTGTCCTGTTTTGAAAAGGGCCATTGACACCTACCTGAGCGGTGGCTGTAGACGTCATCTTAGGTAAAGTGGGATGTGGAGAGAATGGAAAAGCACTTGGAGGGAAAATGGAAATAAAGGAGTAACAGATCCTTAGGAGTAGAAATATATATAAATTCCGGTAAAATTGAAAAAGAGAATGAACCGAGTTTAAGATTGTTTGCTCCCCGCAAGTCAGCTGAATAGTATCGGGTGACTTGCCTCTGGTGGATCCATTTGGGGTTTTTAACCGCGACGGGCGCTTTTACCCGATTTTGCCTATGTGACGTGGATAATCTCGAAATTTCTGTCCTTTTCAATTGAATTGAGAAGGATAGAATCGTTTAGTTATTATAACAATGGTGTAAAAAAAAACCATTTGAAAATGTCAATTGGTGGTTTTGAACCTCCCATACACTGAAAACACTAATCTGGTATTTGAACAGCTCTTCTATAGTATGATCGATCATGTTCAAATGTTCTCCAAAAGGGCAACTTTTCCCCGATATGTACGGAACAATGGAATTACCTATATACCATCTAGAAGGATCTCTCGGTGTCTATTATATATGTAGATCCCTATAATTGGGATCCACCAGAGACACAGTCTATACATGTATAGAGTATGTACATGTACATACCTAAGGTGGAGAGCCCTGGAGGTGAAGAGTGAATAGATGACATAATGCATACCTCAGGCTCTGGACCCGCCAAGCTAAATTCGTGCGGAGAGATCCCAATCGCGTAATTCCGCTTCTTCCACCTCGCGGGAGTGCAAAAGAGCTACCTCATTTGCTCTTGGAACCTCTCTGGTCCATAATCATGGTACGTCCAAGCCCAATCGTTCTTCGCGGAGGGTTACGCGGCCTGCGGGCTCGCTCCGTCTGTCCTCAACAGAGACTCTTCGGTGTATCGTCCCGATATCTGGCAAGTGAGAAGCCCCAGCAACAATCTTTCAAGAGCCAGCTCTACGAAAGCACCCAGCAACGTCTACAACGCGAGCGGGCCGAGCAGGAACGCTTTGCACAGTATCAAACACAATCCTCCGGGGGCCGATATGCGGCTCTTGTCTTCGGTAAGTCTGCCCTGCAATCCGGGTCCCGAACGGACTGTCGCTAATCTCTCCGATAGCTCTGGTCTTCTTCTCCGGTGGTGCGTATTTGCTTGGATCCTACAAGCCTGCCGCCCTCCCAAATACATCCACAAGCCCGCTATCCGAGCTCGAACCACCGAGGCACAATTTGTCAGAATCGAATCTCCAGGCCGCTTGGTCCGACTTCGTCGAAATCCTGGGTAAAGACAATGTCTCAACCGCTACCGGAGACCTCGAGTCTCATGCGGGATCGGACTGGTCTTCCTACTCACGAAAGGAAAATGAGAAGCCTTTCCTCATCCTGTACCCAAACACCACTGAGGAGGTGTCCCGAATCATGAAAATCTGCCACCAGCGTCTGATCCCGGTGACTCCGTACTCAGGTGGCACCAGTCTTGAGGGCCATTTTGCTCCGACTCGAGGAGGAGTCTGCATTGACTTCCGTCGCATGGACCGCATTATCCAGCTCAACAAATCAGACCTCGATGTGGTCGTTCAGCCTGCGTTGGGCTGGGAAGACCTGAACGAAGAACTAATGAAGGATGGTTTATTCTTCCCCCCGGACCCAGGTCCCGGGGCCATGATCGGCGGCATGGTTGGAACGGGCTGCTCAGGAACCAACGCGTATCGCTACGGAACGATGCGCGAGTGGGTTCTATCCCTTACAGTAGTTTTAGCTGATGGAACCGTGATCAAAACTCGCCAGCGTCCGCGCAAGTCTAGCGCTGGATACGACTTGACCAGACTTTTCATTGGCAGCGAGGGCACCCTGGGTCTGGTGACTGAAGCAACCTTGAAACTGACTGTACGTCCTCAGAGTGAGAATGTCGCCGTTGCCAGTTTCCCCACCATCCAAAACGCGGCAGAGTGCGTCACCAATGTGGTGGGCGCCGGTATTCCCGTTGCAGGTGTGGAGATTCTGGACGACGTACAAATGAAGTGCATCAATGACAGCCAGACTACGAGCCGCCAGTGGAAGGAATCTCCCACTATTTTCTTCAAGTTCACCGGAACTGCGGCTGCTGTGAAGGAGCAGATTGGCATGGTTCAGAAGCTCGCTGCTAAAGCCTCCGGCAAGTCATTTGAATTTGCCAGAGGGGATGAAGAAATGAAGGAACTGTGGAGCGCCCGGAAGCAAGCTTTATGGAGTGTGATGGCCATGCGCAGAGGCCCCGAAGATCGCGTCTGGACAACTGATGTAGCTGTCCCCATGAGCAAGCTGCCCGAGATCATCGATGCTACCAAGGAGGACATGACCAAGAGTGGATTGTTGGCTGGTATCTGTGGTCATGTCGGCGATGGGAACTTCCACGGTGAGACATAACCCCCCAAAGGCCCATAAAGCATAGCCAACCGGACCTGAGCTAATCGTATAAACTAGCAATCATTCTATTCAACGATAAAGAGAAAAGGATTGCTGAGGGTGTGATACATCGTATGGTCAAACGAGCTGTGGAGATGGAGGGAACTGTGACGGGAGAACACGGAGTTGGTCTGGTCAAGCGCGACTATCTCGCCCATGAATTGGGTGAGACCACCGTCGATGCCATGCGCCGGGTAAGTCTTGAATTTTGTCCATTTGCCCCGTTGTCATCCCGTTCGGCGCTGACATCCAATTCACAGTTGAAATTGGCGTTCGATCCCCTCCGCTTGCTCAACTGTGACAAAGTGGTTCGAACCGAACTGCCAGCACCTGGTGAAATTAAGGAATGGTAGAAGAGATGGCTTGGATCAATGAACTGTATAACATACTAATTGGACAGTACGAATTCTAGGTCTTTAGTGACATAGTATGAACAGATATCCCTGAATTGACATACTACATACTATTATATCCGTTCAAATGTTGAATATCGAATGATCTAACAAATGTTTCGCAAAAGAACCCAAAAAGTCTAGTCATCTGAGCCAGAACCATCACTTTCATCGTGGTGATGATGGCGATGTCGGCGATGTCGGTGATGTTGATGGTGGGAGGTTTCATCGTCGTCACCACTTGGTGATCCTGAGCTACCACTTGAGCGTCGCTCATGCCGATGATGCTGTCCTTCATGCCTAGCAATCCTGCCTTCGAACTCTTGGCCAATTTCTCCTTCAGGCGGATACATGGGTCTTTGAAATTCGTCAAAGTCACCTCGTGGAGGTGGGAAACTGGGGGGATATTGCCTGTTGGGATTGTATTAAGCCATCATGACTTTTTTTTTCGTTATCATCCAACATTTGAAATTGGACACTTACTGTCTTGGCCATTCACCTCCATACTCACCTGGATTCATTGGCTGGGGAGCAGATTGCGAAGACTCATAGTAGTGAGACTGTGTTTGTATATATCCAGTCTCAGTGCTTTCATGGAATTCTCTCCGTTCTTGGTGATAATAGCCTCCATTACCCTCTTGCTGATAGGTCAAGTAGCCCCCTTGTTGAACGCCCTGGAAGGCAGGTGGATTCGGAGGATATGAGGGATATCCCGACTGCGAAGACTCATTTTGTGGCGAAATTCCGATAGGGTACTTCATCTCATCAGTCTGGGGTGGAAGATCCTCACCATATGATTCATCTTGTCGGCGACGATCATGATGGTGTCTATGTCGATGCCTATGTGAATGCTCGGTGTCATCATCACTCTCTTGGGAATCGTCATCTCGCCTGTGTGAGCTCGGATAGTCGGTTTCACCATGAGATTCATTCTGATTGAGAGCCATAGATCCCATTCCGCCCACTAGGCCACCGATCAACCCCCCGAGGGCCCCTCCGCCCAGCGCCTCTGAGGCAAGACGTTGAAGGCCGTCATCATTAGACTGGAGGTCTCCAGCGGGTTTGTGGGTCTTGGGAAGAGTGAGGGGCTTTCCACAGCCATGGCCACAATCTTGAACACCTTCCTTATGATTCTTGCCCTCTAAGACACCATCTCGACTAAGTTGTTCGCGCAGATAGTCTCGTGCCTCATCGCTTTTCTCACTCCACCACTCTTCCACTGTGGAGAACATTATCTGGTGAATTTCGTTGGCACCATCGTCGCCGTATTCCCGTTGAGCAGGGTGGTGAAAAACCCCGGATATAATCCTGGTCAAAACCCTGTCGATATCCTCTTCCTCGTCATCCCAGCAATTCATCAGCTGAGGAACTGTCCACTTGACCACACTAGCAGCAATTCGCCCAGCCGGTTCATTCAGTACGTTTGAGAAGTGATCCTTTGAAAGCATTGAATGAGTAGGATTGGAGGAAGAGTCATCGTTGAACACGATGTGCTGCTGTTGTTGACTACTCTGGATGACTTCCGAGGACCCTGTCTCTAGTTCGGTTTTCACTTGCCGAATGATAGGGAGAACGTAAGGGGCGAGGACTGAGAAGACAAAGACGGTGATCTCGTCTTGAATCTGCTCAATCAGTTCAGGGAGAACGGGAATCTGCTCAATTGTTTCGTTGATTGCTTTCAGCAGCCGGTCGTGCCACTCCAGAACTGGATAGATCTGCTGCTGAACGTCATCGAGATAGTGCGCCCATTCCTCTGGCTCCCGTGGTGTGACGTTTGAAGCATTCTGCTTGGCATCATCTGCCTTGCTCTTGAAATCGTCCATCTGGCTTGTCTGGGCATCATTGTCCCCGAACAGGCCAGTGGGAATCTTGCTTAGCAAGCCTTGCAGTATGCCCTCGGATGAGTTGTCATTCTCCGACTCAGTGATAACTCCTTCCAGCGATTGCATCTCGGATTGCATTGCTTTGTCGGAGAATTCACCGAGAACCGAATGGAAGAAATCCACGCCGCCAAATGTTCCGGTCACTATGGGATAGACAGGCTCTCTTACGCCCGATATCTCCAGCATTGTGTTACTTCCGACATGTGGAAAGACATCCCTCTCGCCAAGTTCAATGAGACTGAGCTCGGTGTAATTTGAGTGGGCAGCATAGTCCTCTAGGCAATGCAAGCCTGTTCCTAGTAATCGAAGAGCCTCGTATAAATCTTCTGCATGGCCCGAGCGAGCATAGCGACGGCCCAGTTGAATGGAGTGGCCAAGAACGCGACGAATCAGGGACGCTGAAGTGTCAATCCCCATGTCCTCCGATGCAATATATGATTTGAGACCAGTGCGAGGGTCAATGGACAGCTCACGCTCTTCTTCCACTGGGCCGCGCAGCCGACGGTCGTAGTGACGGGCATCTTCCCCTTCGGCGTACCCTAACGGGTTATCAATATGCTCTGTGGGTTGGTAGCAGCCAAGCCGTTCGGTAGTAACCTCAAACTCGCCCGTGCCATAACTATCATATTGGTTAACATGACAATGTTCGGCTGCTTCCTGCGGGGGGAGACTCACCCGAAGGTCATGAAACCGAGTACCCAAATGAGGATTCGAATAGCCTCTGCACTGACATACTTGACGGTGCCTACGTCAACCGCCTGACTATAGTCACGCAGCCAGTTTCCGAAGTAAACTCTTTTCACATCCAACTTGCCAAACTTCTGGCCTCCCGCTACTCGCGCTAGAAAGAGGGTCAACAGGGTATCTTCAATATCCCCATGGCGCCAATTCTGGCCCTCAATTCGCGAAAGGGAGGCTATGTTGCCGGCGCCGAATGCATGAGCCTGGCCCGAGGTGACCAGAATGATCAAGAGGGTGAGCCATAGGTTTGACCCCAGTATACCCATGATTAAGCAGAAAGCAGCAGGACTCGGACTCTGGTCAAATGAGAATATATACCAGTGGTCTGGCTTGACCTTTAAATGGTGGGGGAGATATAGGAGATATACTGGATAGGTGACAGGAGATATTGGGCTTTTATCCCAGAAAAGGGAAAGAAAGTGTGCCCAACTTATGGCGGGGGGAAAGTTAGGGCTAGTGATACTCTCTCTTCTTGGCTGCAGCCGTGTGTGATACAATGCTTGGCTCCGAATGGGCTTGGCAGCGGGGGAGAATTGGTGAATTTGGTGAGATTGTACCATTGAAACTATATTATCATAATAATGAGGGTGTATTTGTACATCATACGAGCTATCCATCTAGGTAGATATATGTGATCCATGTTACCCAGGTGCCCAAGTGGACATGAGTGCTATTTTATACGAGATCGTGATCCACACAGTCATTTGAACTCAACGTCCAAATGTTGAATAAATTGGATCAAAAGGAGCGGGGGGAAGATACAGGTCGAAAATTTAAAGCATCTCATTTTGGAGCAGAATTGGAGCAATACATACTCAAGAAAGGGAGAATCTCTATAAACGTAAGCTACCTACTTATGTAGGTGAAACACCTTAAGATCTGTGGGATATGGCCTTTAATGCAGAGATTTCAAGTATGTAGAGGTACTCTCATCTTGGGGAACAATCTCGGAGATTTTGTATTTCACATATCTATATGACACATGTGCATAGGGTATGTAGGATATGCATATGCATTTACGTAGACTTTGCCACGTTGGTGCGGGATCCATAGATAGATACTCCCACTCAAGTCCGCGGCCCCGGGGGTATGTATAGTGAAATTCCAGTAGATATACACTATGTAATGATAACCAACAAAACTCGCCAAGATACATACACGTGTACATATGAACAAATAAAAAATTGACACTACTTTCAAGTGGTTCGACCAATGCCAGCAAGTACCGACTATATGTATGCCGATCAATTACGGTATGATATCCTAACCAATGATCCACCTTTGAGTTCGCGGAAATCTGACTTGCATATTGTATCAACCCATGACCATGCAAGTTATTCTTAGCCAAAAGTTAATGGGGGATTCTAGATTTGTTGAGAAGCTCATTATGAAAAGTCATCACGATATCTAATGGGTAAAATATGATACAAGGGAAAATTGGAATAGAAATGAATAAAACTGGGATAAAACTGGATCATAAATTAGATAATACTGTAGATCAAAAGAATTTCCCTCTTATAAAGAATATCAAAGGCCAAAGAGACAAAAGACAAAAGATAAAGATAAAAAAAGATAAAAAGATGCGACTGTAGCGCACTACTGTTGCCCCGGCCGCATGCGGGAGTCCCCGGCCTCACCGCTCCCCTACTTCTCCTCTTTCTCCAGAATCCGCGATTTTCTTTCTTACTTACCCCGGTCGGATTGAATTTCACAGGTTGTCTCTAGTCGGCTGATTATTTTTCAGGGATATATCTTATATCTTTAGGACATGCGCCCGCAAAATACGCGGCCCTCAGCTGTGTGTTAGCAACCTTGCGCCTCTCCTCCCCGCGCTGACACTCCCCACCCTGATTGCCTGATGCTTATGAGCCTCGCCGCGCTTGTAAATCATTCTCCTGAAATCTCTCCCTTTCTCCCTGGGATCCAAGCCTGGTGGTGAATTCAGACCCAGTTTCACATCAGCTGCGCCCGTTACTCACTTTTTTTATCTGCCTCCAAATTACCCGTGGTTCTCTGCCGACGATAACCATGCACATTCACTCCTAAGAGTTCCCATTTGTGAAGAGTTGGGAGAGTAGGGCCTACAACATGGCTCGCAGTGATATGCAGTACGGCCCTCCGCCCAAAATGTCAACTTCTAGGAGGCGAATCTCAAGCGACTCAGCGACAAGGTCTCGCGCCAAGAAGGATCTCGGGTCGACATACAATTCAATGGATAACTCATGGGCCCCAGAGGACTCCACGATCCCCCCTTCCGGTCTGACGGTAGACGGTCTGCATGAGCCGATTCCATTTCCAGAGTACCCCGATACCCAATCCCCTGGGTACAAGGAGCGTGATCCGATGACTTCCGCCAGAAACCCTTCAAACAGGACGGCAAGCGACTCATGGAGCTCGAACTTGAATGAATCATCCGATGCGCTGGATTACCGTCTCCTCAAGAACAAGCACATGAAACCCAAAGTGCACATTAAGCCCATGCTTCGCAAGATGTCTCGTGACGATGCGCCTTCTACCTCTATTGACCTCTCCCGATCATCCGCAGAGCAGGAGGGTTTAGGGATCTACCTGAGCATGGAACGAGACCGACGCCAAAGCGAATCTCTTACTGGGACGAACTATCGGCGAAGTTCGGGCCTTCACCATCGATCGACCAGCGGCACATCTCAATTCTCAACGGGGACAGGATCTAGTGGAGGAAGATCGGGCTCACAATACGTCCACCCCATGCGCCCGACCCCCAAGGTTTACACTCCTCCGCTTAGCGAGTCGTATCAGACGTCTGGAAACAACAGCGATGGGCTGGATGATGATGGTCTCGAGACCGATTCAACAGTTCTACCCACTTCGGAATCTCCCCGGTACGTTCGTGCTTCATCAGGGCCGGTCCCTCGATTGTCTTTGCAGATCGAAGACGACTCTTTCACCCGGCTTTCGGGGACATCTCAGACAAATATCGCCAGTCGTCCTTCCTTGAATTATTCACGAGATACTGGGGGTACGTTTGACACGGCCTCTCCCACGTCCCGTACTTCATTTGATCATATGTTCCGCTCCCGGACTCGCACAAGTACCGACCCCATCTCCCGAGCAGCCACTATCCAGGCTGCCCGACAGGCCTTTGAAGAGCGAGAGGCTGCCAAAAATCGCCGGCTCGAGAAACAGCAGCTTAAGGCCGAAGAACGTCAGACCCGTCGTCGGGTCAAGCGTAAAAGCGCGAGTGAGCAGGACTCGCCCGTGATGCATTCGAGCGAGGAGTTTTCGGAAAAACCAAAATCATCTCAACTTCCCAAGCGAGCAGAGAAAGAGCCGCAGGCCCAAGGGGCATCGTGGAAATCCCAATCCAAGAGCACTTGGGTCCTTTTTATGACCTGGTTACGGACTCGGGTATTCAAGTTTCGACGAAAGCTGCGGCGATAGGCCAGCGAGCACAAAACCAAAAAAAAGAAAAAAAAAAACCAAAAAAAGAGAGGGAGAGAGAGATAGAGAGGACATTTGATTCCGTCTCTTCGGGAAGTATCTTGCTGATTGTTCTAAACTTGAAGTTGAGTTGCTTTCTCTGTCCATTTGTTCATTACCTTCCTGCGCGTATGAGCGATCTAGTTTTGCTAGCTTTTTGTTCCATCTCTCTGCACTGATTTTCCCCCATACTGGTGGCATCTATTCTATTTCATGCAAATTGGGGAGTCAAGGGCACCGGTGTATGAAAGGATTTTTTTGTGATTTACATTGTTAACTTGTGGGAGCAAATACATGATGAGCATAAACCACAATTCAGATCCTTGGTTAAACTCCTTCACTCTAAGTAAATCTAAGTAAATTAACCCGAGGGATCCAGGATTTAGTATGGAGTAGAAACAATTCAAGGAACACACTATATGTCCTAAGTATTGTATGTATACTTCCAAGGTATACTTCGGCGAGGCTCACGTGACCCAAAAGTGCGCAAGTGTCACTTCTGCCGCCCTTTTTAAACTAAACTCCACCACTACGGCGTACAGCAGCGACAACAAACGCCTGATAAGAGAGAGCTTCTGTTGATCACCCAAATTCACCTCATTCCTCCGTGAGGGGGAAGCCCCCTCCATCATGGTTTATGACTGGGCAGGGAAGCGGGACATCTGCTATCAGATGTACATCCAGGAGAAAAAGGCATTGGAAGAAATCATGGATTACATGAGGAATTATTACCACTTTTCCCCAAGGTAAGCTCCCCCCGCAGAGAAGAAGAGCGGCTATCAAAATTCGGGGTACTGATGTCAGCAATCACTAGTAAACGTGCCTTTCAGACCCAATTCAAACGATGGGGGTTCCCTTCAAAGCAGAATCCCGCCCATAAGAACGCCGCGCTGGTCGCTCGAGTTAAGCAGCTATGGGAACACAACACCAATCAGCGCGATATGCTTCGCATACTGAATGACGAGGGCTTTGAGATCAAAGAACGAGAACTAATGCGCGTGCGTGCGAAAAATCGATGGCTGCTCAGAGTTCCCAATGGAATGAAATCCCGCCCGAGTGCGGTCATGCAAGAGACCCAGCCAGAGGATGAGGGTCTTCTGGCTCTACAGCAAGAGGTGTACAAGGAAGATGCCATCTTTGACTCTGCCGAAAATTTACCCACCGAACCACCTACTACTCTCCAGGAAGACAGCACTACAGAAGCGGTCTTGTCTCCTGAGGTTATGGCAAAACGCAAAGAAAGGCTGGATCGCCTGAAGTCGGAGAGTGCAGAGCGTTGGGCATCCAGGAAACGAAGGCGCCGTACTCGTGGCTGGGCTGGGCTTCCAGCAGATCCCCCCGGGCCTCCTCGATTCCCTTCCGAGACAACAATTGATGAGAGCAAGCAATACCTCAACCTGGATAGCACAATGTACCGTCAACTTCGTGACCGATTCCAGCGCATATGTGAAGAAGCTGGATTTATCAAAAAAACAATCGCAGGCCCAGAAAAATGGCAAGCAGCGAAAAATAAATTGGTACAGGAATTTCCGCATCTCCAGGAGGTCTTTAATGCCGAGCCTAACGAGCGCGATGCGAAAGTACTCGCCCTGGATGTCGTCTGCACCGATGTCACAAAACGGATGAGGACACTAGAGCGGCGAATGACCATTGCCGAGGCTAAGAATGCTCTAGGAATCAACCCAGAAGAAAGCCGTCAGATTCGGAATGCTTTCTATGACTCTCTCAAGGCGGACCATTTTACAAGCAAGCTGGAAGCTGGTGATGAGCACTGGCAAGAGTTGAAGGCCCATTGGATCCGAGATAACCCCCTGTTGCAGCAAATCCTCGAGCCAGGACAAGCTGACCCACACCATGCGGACAAACTGAAGGCATTGGAGGTTCTCTGCCGCGACGTGATGAAACGACTGCGAGACGACCAAACCAAGCGTGATCCAGCTCGCAAGAGGTCCTCTGCACGTGCCGCCCCCCACAACGATGAGCCGAGCGGTGCAGCCCACCATATGCTCAGTAATGAAATCAGCAATGGTATAAGCACCCTTGCATCGCAGGCTCTCGCAAGTGCTCCAATAAGCGCAAGCGACATTGGGGACATGCAAATCGACCCTTCGTTACTCCAGGCGGCGAATGACCCGTCGTCCTTCACTGCGAACCAACAGCACGAATCAGCTAGTGCTTTCGAATACATGGAACCTCTACTTCCTCCAGCGCTGCTCTCCACATATGTCAACTTCCAGATTCGCGGACAGGGTGGCCTGACAAGCGGAGTTGCCAAGAGCTGGACCGATAAGTTGACAAGTCGAACGATTGAAGAAATTCGGCAGGTAACAGCGAGCCGTTTCCCATATTCGCCTATTACCAAACTCGAAGGGGTGGACAAGGATGACCATGGTAACGAGGCCTATTTCACCATTGAGGGAGACGGAGAATTAGATGCATACTTGACGCATCTTCATGACAGAAAACCCTTGATCGTCTTGACATTGGGGCAAATTTAATTGTTGCCCAGTCGAATGAAATATGGCATGATACCCAGGGAAGGCAGTGAGTTACGGCTTACCGAACCCATATTGCTCCGAGACAAGAACTGTGTCCTGTAAATATTGAAGGAGCAAAGAAAAAGAATCAAACAAAACTCTAGGAATTCGAGGTTTTTTCCGTGCTGGCAGATATCCTTTCTTGCTTGCACCGGGGTAAACAACTAATAAAAGGGCTACGTTGGAACTTCATGTAGGTAGGTGCTTACCTAGCTTTCTAAAGTGTTGATGTTGACAGGACCATGCCAATTGGAAAGTATGAAGAGAAAAGAGAGAGAGAGAGAGAGAGATGGAACGAAAGAAAACAACTTGAGTCTCATCTTTTATACATACATTGATAGTAGTCACGCGTATTCCACATTTACTTGACATTGGCTTTCTCGGGAGAGGCGAAATGTTATGACTCTAAGAACACTAACTGCTTCCTAGCGTCTGAACAACGTTTCTGAATAGAACACCAAGCGAGGGAAGTGAAAAGGAAGGAGTGTCACCAAACACGCTAGCCAATCCCTTTACTTGGGTGGAAGGATGATCAGCCTCGATAGCTTGCACCGGGACCGTCTCACGTCCACGACTGAAGATACTAGCCAGTCCTGAATTGAGGTGACTTGTCACCTCCAGAGGCTGTACATTCTTCTGTGAGGCTTTCTCCAGACAGCCAAGTCGATGAACACTGGACGTTGTGTCGAGGACAATGTAATCACCGGAGTAAATATCAGAGAGAAGAGCCACAGGCCGGTTTCCGAGAGTTTCCTGGAACACCAAGTCTACAGTAGACAAGTCATAAATTCGAATGTGGAACAGTGTCCTCTGTCGGTTTTTGCGCGAGCCACTTGAGTTCTCAGGGGCTCGGTTGACAACAGCAAACGTTTGAGTTCTAGAGTTTACTGCAATGAGCGGTGAGGCCCCCAGGTTGGCGGGACGGGGAGATTCAGGAAGCTGAACAGGCTTGACGACGTCGTCAACTGTGTCCCAAACAGTCACTGACTCGCTAGAGGCAACGACCAGGTATCGACCCAAAAACCGGGCCGAGTCGGGAATACCAACAAAGACACCAGTACGTCGGTAGTGCACGGTGCAGTTGTGAACATCAACTAGAAGAACTAGACCATCGTTTGCTCCATGGTCCGACGGCAGACAGACAGCAAGCACTGAGCCATCCTCAGAGAATGCCATGCATGCCTGCTTGATAGAGGCAGGCATATCACCAAGGAATCCAGTCAGATCAACAAGGCTTCGGCATTTCCATGTGTCCAGCTGTTTCTCATCAGGATCTGTCTTGAGCCCACTTTGGTGTCGTGCAGTTAGACACCATAGACGAAGCGATGCATCCGCTCCGAGGGTTGCAAATTCGCGAGAAAATGGACGAGCCGCAAGGCCAAGTACCGGGGTATGACGTTGCTCGTTGAAGTGAGGCCCATCAACACGAGTCACTAGCTCCCATAGATGAGAGGAAGCATTCCATCTCCAGAATTTGAGGAAGATTTCCGGCCGCGATGAGGCGATGTTTTTGTTTGAGATAGCGCCGCTCAGCACCTCCACATCCTGAGGGTGCGGTGTCCAACTATCAACGGTGGCTAGCCATTTTCCATCATTGAGAATATCCATATTCCGGATGTCAGGCGTAACTATCGGTGAACCCTCAGGACCAATATTCAAAGTGGTGGTGTTAGTTCGGGCGAGAGCCTGACGAGAGATATGAGAGTTCGACCTAATGTTAAAGGTCTGGAGGACGGCAGCATTGGAGTGATGAGAGCCGTGCTGGGTGGACTGTTGCGAAGCAGGGACGGCGACAAGTAGATACTCCGGGTGCTGTGGGTGCAAAGTAGCGACAGGTCCAGCATATTTCCTTAACGCGGAGTCTTTAGCACTCTCTGGTTCGGAACTAAGCTGCAGTCCAGTCACAGTAGCTGATGGTTGAAGTTCCCTTGCAGATAAGACAATGACCGAGTTATCAGCTAATTGCACAACGTAAGAGGCTCCCTGTGGAGAGATGTTGACGTTGAGAATCGGGGACGATAGATGAGGCAAAAATTGCTTTCGGCCGGTATCTAACTGCCAAAGAACAATGACCGATTCGTTTCCTCCAGAAATGATGTAATTGCCTGCAAAAACTCGGGATTAGCAACTTTGTTCTATAAAAGTAAAGCACTGACCAGTAAGACTTACCGTCTCTCGACCATCTCACTGTATTCACGGAGCCGCGATGCCAGTGCAATTTTCTTGGGGATTGCTTCTTATCCGAGCTGCGTCCGAAGAGGGTGTTGAGGATGTCTTGGTAGATTAGGATAGATCCCCCAATATCACCCAAGGCCAAGTCAATGGCTTCCGGGACCTTTGAAGCTTTCAACTCGGAGGCGAGGTTTCGTTTGGAGTGACTTTCTCGCAAATGAAAACAAGTGGCTGAAATGGGGAGTACGGCCTGTCTCCAAGTATATTGAACAGTCTCAGGATGTTCGAGGTCGACGCTACTTGCGGTACCCATGTAAATCTGAGAGCCATCACAAGCAACGATCACCCGTCCACCATAGGCGACTTGGATGGCGTTGAGTTTTTCCTTGGTTTCAAGAGCAAGGATGCTGGTGGACTTCTTCTCACCCAAGGCGTTGATCAAGATCTGTGTTTTCCCTCCCTTTTGCAAGGTAATCGAGTAGGCTACCGCTTGGTCCACATTGGTGCCGGATGTGACATCGACTGCAATAATCTGGGAATCGATACTCCACCGGGCAAGCCTTTTTCCAGAATCCCAGTGCCATTTGGTGACGAACCCAGATGTGAATACATGAAGAATCTCCTGATCGAATGGACATATCTTGAATCCGATGACTCTCTGTCCAGATTCCATTTGCAAGGTCCGAACCAGACGAGATGTGGAGGATGCAAAGACCTGGACGGCTGTTTCAAGCCCAATGAATAGATAACTAGTCAACAGTTAGAATAAATTTGGACAGCATGGCAAATGGTTCACAGGCCACTCACGCTTCATCTTGGGTCATTACAGGGTTGACAGTGCTATAGCGACCGCCAACCGGGCGTGAAAATGACCATGGTGTAGTGGTACTATTCTTCGCCAAGCCTGTTGATGGGTTGTCACTCGAGGACACACCCCGGGTAGGGCTGGCACTTTTGGACTTCTTCAATTCTTGACCGTCATGCGCATCCGAAGTTCGACGCCGTTTGACTCGTTCTTCACTTGTTTGCGACGGTCTGTCGGCCGCATCGCTGGCTCGGGAGCGTTTTTGATGCCGGGTTGCCATACTGGTGAAAATGCAGTATCCAGCAAAATCAACGAGAGATTATCAGTGTAAATCAAGAGCTCATAAGCTTTTTGAGGTCATTGATGCGTCGATGGAGAAAGCAAAGAGTGGGTATGTGCACTGTCGTTGCGACGAGTAGCAACTTTTTTTTTTTCTTAGTAGGCCAAAACCCCCGGCGGAGAGAAATGGCAGAAAAGCGTCCCTCCGCTGACCGCCATCACCGGAAAAGTTTGAAAGCTTCAACTTCTCTGATAATATTCCACAAGCTTCAATCCAAAATGATTATTCCTGTGCGCTGCTTCTCCTGTGGAAAGGTAAGAGGGACCCTCCCAATATTCATTATTTTTATGGTTGTTCCCCCAACTGACCGTATCTGTAGGTTGTTGGTGACCTGTGGGAGCGGTATTTGCAGCTCCTTGACGATGGTGTTCCTGACGGGTATGAGCCACGCTAAATCTTTTGGTGTATTTCTGTCTAATGTCTTGATATTAGTGATGCCATGGACCAGCTAGGCTGCCGACGATACTGTTGTCGTCGAATGATCATGACTCATGTGGATCTTATCGAGAAACTCCTGCGGTACGTCCTGAAAGCTCATATGTCAACCCCGAAGCAAAAAGAAGTCCCATTCTTACTAACACTTGGTCTACTTAGATACAATTCCGCTGAGAAAGACCGGTCCAAGGCTCAGGTTTAACATGGGCCACTCTTCTTCTTTTCCTCCCGCGAGAGGAATTTGATCCCTCTTTATCTTCCTTACGTGCGATCAATCTATTTTTCAGTGGAAGCATGCATGGCCCGTTTGCAAAAAAAAACATTAGATAATGGTCCTTTGAGTTGCCGACAATTGTGATCTTTCAAATCATCAATGATACCCCGCTGGCAGCAAAAAAGTGTTTCGAGGCCGAACGATTTGCTCGGATTGTCCACCTCTTGCGTTGACCGTTTCTTCCAAGGTTGTTCCTCGGCGATTTACCTCGTCCGAGAATCAAAAACGGCCCACAACCATGATGAGGGGTCGGGACCTGATCACTCTTTCGAGGGGATGAGAATGTTCTTGCATTTTCGTTAGCATGCATTTAGGGAGGCGTTGTACAATACACACCACACGGGATTTGGCGTCTAGGAAGGCATTTGTTCAAAATCAAAGAATCAAAAAAAGGAAAGAAAACCAGCAATTCAACGCGATTCTTCGGTTCCAACGTAGTTCGACTCTTCCGTGCTATATGATATACCTAAATGTAACAAGTATATTTGAGGTTTAAGTCCAACTCGAAGTGTCTGGTTACTCCCCATTATTTTGATTGGGTGGTTTGACAGAGACCATGGTCCTCTGGACTATCATTACTGTATACGAAATATACATATCAATAGGTTCATAAGAAAATTAAAAATTAAAAATTAAAATAATAAAAAATGAAGAACATTTGAATGCAAGCGCCCTGCAGCCTGAAGGAGACTAGTGGAGCATCTAGTGTGGAGACCAAACGAGGGCGTATGCATCCTCATCACGCCCCAGGCGCCTAGCCCAGTGTGCTTCCCCCTACTCTGTAGTATGAACTTTTCTTTTCTCTCTGGCTCCTCTTGAATTTTGGGTCCTGCCGCTCCATTCTATCATATGATTGGAACCAAGACGGGACTAAAATACCCAGCGACCAGACTGATGGGTTTTTTGTAGAGTTACAGCGGCCTAAACTCGTTCAGCTTTAGATACGCGGGGATTGCGCTCAACTCCTCTTCCCTCTTCAACTCCCTCTGATCAACTCCTTTCCCTCAAAGCCGGAGCGGTCCAGTTTTCTTTTATAATTACCTACTTGGCCATGATGGCCGTTAGGTCACCTCTGCCTGTACTATCATATCGAGACCCATCCAACGCATACCCTGGGTCGGATTCGATGTAAGCCTTATGTTGGGGAACAATGCATGAATATGTCCTGTGGCTATACTGATGGATATGTGTATTCGGATAGGTCTTTCGAAGGACCTGCCGCCCCTGTTGCTACGAGGAGCTCAGCCTACTCAGCTGCGGGTTCAAGGTCAACCAGTCCGGCCAACTTGATTTCTTCAACTCCCGTCCCTGCATCATCAAATAATGACCAAGCGGAGCCCCATGAATGCGAAATTGATAAAGGCTCCACCTCAGAAATACCGGAGCAGGATTCTGGAACAGAACCAACCGTACAGCCGGAGCTAACGGTACGCGTGGACTTGAAAATATACTTATTTATACTTATTTTCTCGTACTGATCGCGAATAGATTCAAACGACACACCCGTATACCTCGGGATCTAATCCAAGATCAGACGACGATGAACCACCACAATCAGTGATACATGCCCCATCGGGATTTGGAAATTTTGTATGATCGGTTCAAGCTCGCTCTATCGCTCTATCTTCCGGTCTCTTCGCTAATATCTCATCCCCAAAGTCTCAACCAGAACCACAGGACCCAACTGAAGAGACATGCAAAGATGACAATTCATCCTCCCCTGACTCTGTCCAAGGGCAACTGGTAGTCATAGCGCCCAAATCAAAGAGGGTAATGAATCATGATCATTGAATCATTCGTCCCTCTGTTCCATACTCTTCTTTTCAACCCCAGCGGCTGACGATTGGGATATAGATTGGAAACAGCCCTATATCCCCACCTCCTTTAACCACAACCGTGGCACCTCCAAGAGAATGGTCCGAGAGAGCAACTCCTCGAGCGCAGACCAGATACGATTTCGAGGAATCAGAACGACGAACACGCTCAAGTAGCAATTTAGAAGGTACTGACCCCTACCATAATCCCCGGCTCACAATGTGAACTGACGTGTATCTAACCAGGCATACCTGAAGGTAAATCAATCAGATGAAAACCCACCCAGATGCAAAAACCTTTATATGCAATCACAGACAGTGAGAAAGTACTGACATCTAAAAAAACCCAAAAGCAATAGGGAACTTTTCGAGCAAAGATGCCGAGATCAATGCCCTACGGGCAGCCCTAGCAGAATGCTGGACCTTGTGTAATACGCTGGCTAGTTTGAGTTATATTAATCGAGAGCGGCTTTTGAGAACGCACGAGGATGGGATGCAAGAAGATGCATGGCGATCCTGCTGGCGACTGTGTCAAAAGTTGTATGACACGCGAGATGATGATTTTGCCTTACAAGTCAACCCTACCCTCGACCTCTGCAGAGACTTCTGTCAGGCTCTTTTCGAAGTTCGGGTCTGCGATAGTGACCTGACTGATTCGGTTCTACGAGTGAGCTTTGAGCTCAACAATCATCTTTATAATACGCATGATCGCAACCTGCCCGACGCATTCCGTGAGAGGACCTTAGATTTTTATATCACACTCTGCCACCGCCTCATGAAGCAACGCACACGCCTCACTTCAACTGACTCTCTACTCAGCGCCTGTTGGACCCTAGCTGAAATGCTCTTCAGCATCCGACAGAGTAAGCGAGAAGGTAAAGAGTTGGATGAGGAGCTGCTGGGATCTGCCGTGCAAGCCTGTTGGGAGCTTTGTGATATTTTTCGTGAGGGCTGGACCCTACATAGTATGCGCAACTCTGACCGAGGTACTCCGCGACCCAGTCAGACTACGTTCGCGCACGCTTTCCGACAGGCCTCACACCAGTCCGAGCTTGACTTTGTTGAGGATCAGGGACAGCTCGGAAATCCAGAGACCCCGACTACGATTTTTGAAGATACGGCGACTGTGTCTCCTGACGAAGCCCCTGTCCCCAACATCCTTGTTCTTGGACATGGCAATGGCCACAGTCACGGCTCTCATCCTAAGTGGCCTTCGAGTGCCTCAAGTGTCTCAGAGCAGTCTCGGTCATCCGGACATACCGCCTCGTCAACTAATACTGTGACAACTGTCTCGGAGGATCCAAACTTCACTCGACTCAAAGTATTAATCACCAAAGCTGCCATTAACAGTGGCTATCAGCGGGGAAGCTCCCAGAACCTTTCTTCCTTTGTCAAGTCACTGCCATCCGATGCCTTTGGCTCGGCACCGTGGCAAACCTCCCTTTTGAAGTACTATCGAAAGTTAGTTGCATTTGATCCGGCCTTTCGCAACCTGGGATCCCAAGCTCGCGTCAGTTCTATTGAAGTCGCTCGGGCATGCCAGTCAATGCTCCAGAGTGGTCAGTATTCCTGGCTGAGAGACCTTTACCGTCTCGTGTTCGGATTTCACATAGAGGAAGCAATTGGTCGGAAGGGAGTAATTATTCAAACATAATGAGCAAGATCACTTGTGGTCTGCCAGATCCTTGCGGTCTCAGCTTTGCTAGACTGCGTTTTTCCGAAGCTCTTTTCTTTCCCCCCTTCTTTTCTATTTGACTTTCTTGTTTCCCTTTCCCGCGGTGTTGGGAGTACGACTTTAGGGCCTTTCAGTGAAAAGAAGGCCCGGGGAAGCTCATTTCCTTCCATTGGTTATGTCAATATTCTGTGCAAGCGGGAAAGTGAATAAAGTGGCAGGGTCCACTAACGAGCTGTGCGGTTCATTGAAGGGAAAGATCATATAATAATTCTTCTTAAATTCCTCATCCTGAAAAGAGGGTGACATTGGATTATATCTTTACTCTCCAGACACTCCTAGCATATATGCCTGGTATGTATGATAAGGCTCAAGGCCCCTCTATTCTGGCTGAAGAGTGACCGTACAACGACCTGAAGAAGTTCTAACATTAACTCGAATTCCATAATGTATTTATTCTATTGAAGTAAATCTGATTATAAAGAAATAGAAAAGGAAAGAAATAATAATAAAACAAACAACCCACTTGGAGGGATTTTCGATTTAAAAGATAAGAACTAATCAATCAACTTAAAGGGATTAGAGAAAAAATTATATACCCTATCTGAGGACTGGATATAATAAGATGTTTATTAAAATGATAATAATAGAAATATAAGGAATATCAAATAATGCTAAGTATAAAAAATATTACCTAAAATATTTAGATTATAAGTGAAATAGTAGTCTAAAAAATAAGAAATAAAAAATGAAAAACGAAAAAGGAAAAAGGAAAAAGGAATAAAATTTGTATTTAATAAATTATATAGAAATTTGCGGAATTAAAGCTTTTAAGATTTGATATATTTAAATAAATTATTATACTTTAAAATCAAAAGATTAATTTATTTTATATGTAGAATAATGTTTACTCATATATCTTAAACTAAATTATTTATTATAACAATTTATAATCAATTTAAATCATATTTATAATAATATTCTTTAAAATATATCTTCTTCCTATTTATTTATTATAACAATTTATAATCAATTTAAATCATATTTATAATAATATTCTTTAAAATATATCTTCTTCCTATTTATTGCTGTAAAATAATAAATTTATCAATATTTAATAAGTTTGAAAAGGTAAGAAATCATAATTCAAAAAATAATGTTAAAAAGAAAAATTATTTATAGAATATAATATACAGTAATCAGATTATCTTTATAAATAAATATTAATAGATCAACGTGTGATAGTATATGATAAATTATGAAATTATTTCACAAAATCCGAATTGACTTTGAAATAAAAAAATGAACCTTATCTTAGATGAAATCATCAGATCCAAATATTTAAAATAAAGGAGCGTGTTAAAATGACCCCCCCTCCGGCTCCATTGACCCCCCCCCCCCTGACCCACTTTTTCATAAGTTTGCTTTATTTGCATGTATTCTGCTGGGTTTTTTGCTAAGTCCATCCCCTACCAAAAATATTAACTAACAGAAATTTGTAAATCTTTAAAGCTTTATATCTTAACTAATTATTAATATTTTATGGTCAGACTTTTTGAAAATGGAATTCTCTTAATATAAGTTATTATAATCTAATTTAATTTAACCATCAATTTAACTACTAATTCAAACTTAAATTTAAATTATTAGTGGTTGAATTAGTATAATAATTTTATAAATCTTTAAAATCTTAATATCTTAATGAATTATTGATATTTTATGGTTGGATTTTTTGGAATTAAGATTCTTTTAATATAGATTATTATATTGTAGTTTAATAATTTTTATTGAAATTGAAATTGGTGGTTAAATTGATGGTTGAATTGGTCGTTGAATTAGTAGTTAAATTGGTAGTTAAATTGGTGGCTAGGTAGGAGCTTAGGGGTTTAGATGGGTAGGGGTACCCTAAATTAATACCTAGGTAGGCTTTAGGACCTTAGGAGGCTTTAAAGTTTGGAATTATATGTACTAGCCTTAATTGTTAAGGGTAATAGGAAAGTGGTGTAGAAAAGTGGAGTAAGGGGGTTAATGGAGCTGGAGGGGGGGTTATTTTAATATATTTTAAAATAAAATATAATTATAATAGATATTCTAAAAAATATTAAATATCTAAAAGTTTAATTAAATATTTATCTTACGGTTAATTTTTTAATTATATTTTTATTATTAAAGTATTTCTTATTTTTTAAAAATATTATTAATAGATTATTATGTAATATTTCTTATATAAAGTTAATTTTAAAATTTAGAATATTAAATCCTAATATTATGATAATTTAAATAGTTAGATCTAAATTTCTGAAAATTTTATTTTTAGAAGTTTTTATTAAAAATGTAAGTAAGTATTATAGAATGTAATATAATTATTTTTTAAAAATTAATTAATTTAGTTATATTAAATTATTTATTATATATAGTAATATTTGTATATTGATAATTTTAATAATTTTGATATAAAAAATAAAATATAATATTTAGGATATATTTTTGAATAATGAGTAATATTAGGTAAGTATAAAAGAATTATTTTAAAAAATTTTAAATAATTTTAAGATTTGACTTATTTTAATTTATTTTAAAATTATTTGAATATAAATTAATTAGTATTTTAAAATTATTTTAATATAAATTAATTAGTATTTTAAAATAATTTTTAATAATCTTATAAAGATTTTTAATATCTATAAAAAAATAATTAAAATATTTTATATAATAAATTTATTTATAAAAATATATATAATGTAGTATTTAATATTTTAATATAATAATATAGAAAGGAATTTATTATAGAAAAGGAATATAAAATAAAATAATGCTAAATATTAAAAGGTTAATAATTTAGGAAATAAAAGTTTTTTTTTTTTTTTAGAAAAAGGGATTGAGATAATGATAAGAATGGTAAAATATTATTTATAATTATTTTTAAAAAAAAATATTTTTAAAAGAGGATTATATCTTCTTACATTAAATAAAATATAAAAAAGAATTATAATATTTAAAAAATTTTCTTTTTTAAAATTTTTTTTATTTAATCTTTATATGTTAAAAAATAGGAATATATAAATAAGGTATTTTTAAAAATTTAATAAAATCTTTTTATTGAATAAAAGATTTATTATAATTATAATATATAATTATAAAAGGTTTAATAAAATTATAAAAAAAGTTAGAATATTTTTTAATATTATATTTTTAATAAATTATCTTTTTATTATAATAATAAATTAAAAATAAATTTACTATCTCTTTTTTTTTCTTTTCCTTTTTATTAATAAAAACCCTTTAAAAATAATTTATTTTTTAAAACTTATATTTTTTAACCTAATTCTTTTTATAATAAAATCAGAAAATCTTTAAAATTAAAATATTTTATATAATATTTTATATTATTATTATATATATAATCTAAATTATTCTTTAAAAAAATAATTTATATATTTAAAATTAACTTTTTTTAATATTAATTTTAAAATTATCTTAAATATATTATACTTATATAATATAATAAATATTTATTTATAATTAACTTTATTATATATTTTGAAACTTCTTCTATTATTTTCCTTATATTAGATATTAAAATAATTCTATATTTAATTTAATATCTATATCTTAATTAAAATTAATATTATATATATTTAAAATAGTATCTTTATAATAATTCTAATAAAATTATTATTAAATAAAAAATAAAAAACCTACTATTTATCTTTTGGTATTTATACTCTTTATAATTATATTTATCTTTTAATAATATTCTAAAAATAATTCCTTTTTTTTAAACCTTTATATAAATTATTTTAATAAATAAATTATAAGGATTATAAAGATTAATATAAAGGAGAAGGATTAGATTTAATAAAAGATTACTATATTCATATTATTTATATTAAATTTCCTATTTTATATCTAATATGTGATTTTCTTTTATATTTATCCCATTTTATGATATAATTACTAGCTATCCTATAATACCCTTTTAATAAATTAGGTTATATATTTAATAAATACATATATAAAGATAAATAATAATAATAATAATAATAATAATAATAATAATAATAATAATAATAATAATAATAATAATAATAATAATAATAATAATAATAATAATAATAATAATAATAATAATAATAATAATAAAATTAGTATATTATTATTTATTTATTTTAATACCTCTATTTTTTTAATAAATAATAAGAAATTAATTTTATTATTTACTATTTATATTTAATTAAGATTAAATTAATATTTTAATATAGTATATATTAAAAAAAGATTCCTAATCTTAATAAATTAATAATTCTTTGACTAATATATTAAATATAAAATATGCTTTTATATTAAATTTATTAATAAAGGTTAAGATATAGAAAGGATTGAGGATACTAATTAAATATATTAATTAAAAGAAAAGAGGTAGAATTAAAATAATATAAAGAGATAAAGATTTATAAGATAATAAATAATTTTTATTATTTTATTTAATTTAATTATATTATATTAATAAATCTATTTTATAAATGTGAATCTTTTTAGATAAAGTAATTATCAATAATAATAATTTTAAAGTAAATTTAATATTTTAATATATACGTTAAAGTTATATTTTGAAAGTATATTAATTATTGTAAAATTTAATATCTTAATATATATATATTAATTAGATTAAAGAATTATTTAGAATTAATATTTAGCATCTTATATATAGAATATTATTTTTAATTTAAATATTAATATTAAATAATTATTTAAAAAGATATAATAATTTTAAAAAATTCTAATTAAATAAAATGAATAACTTATTTTTAATATTTAATATAACCTTTTAATATAATTATTAATCTTAAAAAAATAAAAAGTTTAAAAATAAAGAATAATATAAAATATATAATAAATAATAAATAATAATATATATAGGTTTAAATATATATATATTATTAAAACTATTTTTATTATAAAAATATATTAAAATAACCCCTTCTCTAACTTTATTAATTCTTTTATTCTACTTTTCTATACCACCTTCCTACTATCTTTAATAATTAAAACTAATATATATAATTCTAAACTTTAAAACCTCCTAAGATCCTAAAACCTACCTAAATATTAATTTAAGATATCCCCTACCCATCTAAACCCCTAAGCTCCTACCCAACCATTAACTTAATTATTAACTTAACTATTAACTTAACCACTATTTTAATTATTAATTTAACTACCAATTTCATTATTAATTTAACTATTAATTCTAATTTTAATAAAAATTATTAAACTATAATGTAATAATCTACATTAAAAGAATCTTAATTCTAAAATTAAATTTAAATTATTAAATTAGATTATAATAACTTATATTAAGAAAATTCTATTTTTAAAAAGTCTAACTGTAGAATATTAATAATTAATTAAGATATAAAGCTTTAAAGATTTATAAATTTGTATTAGTTAATATTTTTAATAAGGGATGGGTTTAATAGAAAACCTAATAAAATATATATAAATAAAATAAACTTATAAAAAAGTAGGTTAAAGGGGGTTAATAAAGTTAGAGGAGGGATTATTTTAATATATTTTATATTATATATCTAATTAGTTATTATATAATCTAAATAAACTTTAACAGAATATAATATATTATATTATAATATTCTTAATATAATAAATAAATATTAATTAATCTATAATATTTTTTATTAATTTTAAAAATATATTTAAATAATCTAATTATTCTTTAATAATGTTAGACTTAGATCTTTATAAAAATAGCCTTTATAATATAATATAACCTTACATTTATTCTTTTTAATTTATAATTTAATAAAAAATAAATTCTTTATTAATATATTAAGATAAATATATTTTATATATTTTAAAATTAATTTTTTATATCTTATAAATAATATAATTTTTTAATAATCTTATATATAAAATATAAATAACTTTATATAAAATTAAATATTATAATATAGTTTATAAATATTATATGTAATTTATTATTAGTCTTTTTTATGAATAATATTATAAATTTTTTGAAATTATATTATTATATAAACTGTTAATTAAGGATTAAATAATTAATCTAATTCTTATTAACTAAAATCAAAAAGTTTATTCAATATTTTATAATTTCTTTAATTATAATAATATTATAATATTCTTTTTTAAAATATTATTAATCTTTTATTAAATAATCTATCGTTTGAAAATAAGTTAGAATATAAAAGGTTTTAATTTAGATATATATTTTTTTAATATATTAATAAAGAGGTTAATAAGAGTTAGATATTAATAATTTTAATATTAATAAATAATATAGAATAAAAAAAGATATAAATATTTTAGTATATTAGAAATATTATACAAATAATATTTTAAATGATTTAAAATATATTATAAATATATATTTAAAAGGTAAGAAAGATATCTTATTATTTATTATTTGTATAGTTTTTTAAATTGATAAAGAGAAATAATATTTTGTAAAGAAATATATAATTCTAATAAAAACTAAATTTCTACATCTTATTTATTAAAAGCTTATAGATTTTGATTGAAACTTGATTTTAAATAATAATAATATATACATATTTAATCTTTAGGAATGTTAATTTATAATTACATAAAAATACTTTATTTTATTTTTATATATTAAGAATCTTAACCCTTTTATAGTTTAATTAAATATATAATAAATAATAAATAATTAAATAACATAATTTAAAGGTATAAAGGTAATAAATAATATTAAATAGAAGATTTAACTAAAATTATAGTATAAAAATCTAAAGTTATAAATAACTAAATCTAATCTAATTAAATAAACCTATCCTCTTATATTTATTTATTTTATATCACTTCCTAAACCTTTTTTATTAAAGACTTTTATTATTACTATATAAAATTATATTTCTGTATACTGCTTCTTTTTTTTAATACCTTTTTAAATATCTAAAAAATTTATAAAAAATATTAAAAAATAAATTAAATTTAATAAAAAATAACTAATAAACCTATTTACTTTTTAAATCCTTTAAATTATAATATTATATTTTACTTACCTCATTTTTATACTTTTTAATAAGAGAAATATTATAATTCTTATAATTTTTATAATTTTCTTATTTCTTTATAAATTTAATATATATTTTAATTAACTTATAAAAGGAATACTTTATTTTAAATAACCTATTTCTAAATATTTTTTAATATCTTTTATAATTTTTAAGGTATCTAATAAAATATTAAATTTTATAAAATAATAATAAAATATTTAATAAAGAAAGGTTAATAATAAAAAATAAATCTAAATAAGTCTAGTTAATTACATTAGACTTAACTACCTATAGTTCTAGATTTTTATATATTATAATTTAAATTAAACCCTAAATATATTTATTATTTTAAATTTTATATAATTATTTTATTATTTATATTATATAATCATTTTATTATATTTATATTGTATAATTATTTCATTATATTTATATGATATAATTATATTTTATTTTTTAATAAAGTACTTTTTACATATTAAAGAATAGTTACATTTCAATATTTTAAATAATTCTAATTTTTTTTATTAATTAAATTTTAGATATTTTTATCAAATATTTATTTATATTTAATATATTTAAAATATTAATTAAATAAAAGATTATATTATAAATATTTATTTAAAAGGATATCTTTTAAAAAATATAATAAGATATTATTTTATCATAGATAATAAAACTATATCTTTATACTAAAATTAGTCTATATTTTATATTAATAAATAAAAGATATTTAACTAATAAGATTATATATCTTATATTTGAGCTTATATTTAAAATATATATTAATATTATATTTTAAAATCTAATTTAAATATCTTACTATCTATTTAATACCTAAGAAAATACATATATTAAATATAAACTGTATATCTTTATTATTCAATACTTTAAAATTAATAATATTATTATTTTTTTCAATTAATTTATTTTAAATTATAATATTTTAAAACTATAAAATAAATCCTTAAATCTTAAAAAAATATTTATATTCTTTATTATTCTAATTATTATATAAAAATATCTTAATTAAAAATTAATAATCCTTATAAAATATATAACTAATTTTCTATAATATTATTCTTTCAAAATGAATAATTTAAAGATAATTAGTTTAATTATCTTTAAAATAATAAATATATTAATAACTTATTTATATATTAATAAATCTAATATTTTAAGAAATGTATATATTATAAGAATAAAAAACCTTAATATATATTTATCTATAATAGGCTTAAATAATATTATATTAAATTAAGTATTCTATTTTTATTCTTATCTTTATATATTAATTATATACTTTAATCTTTAGATATAGGGGTCTTTAATATATATAAATATTAATATTTATAAATTATTAAAAATATTTATTAAGATTAGGTTTATAAAATTTATTAAAGTTAAATTCCTTATTATTAATAGGTAAATATAATAAGGTTTATTTAAATTAAAGATAATTTGTATTAAGATTTAAATCATTTAAGCCTTACTTAATAAATATCAATATTATTTATAATAAATTAATTCATTATAATTATATTATATTATTAATAATCTAATTAAATATTATTTATTTAATTATTAATGTATCTATTATTTAAATATTAAAGATTATTTTATAATTTAGAGGATTAGAAAATTAATTAAAGTCTTTAAATTTAAATTTTGAAACCTATCTTAAATTTATAAATAAATTTTTAAAAATATTACAACTTATATATATAAGATAAAAGATTTATAAAAGGAATAAATATAAATAAAAAGGTTAAATAAGTATATTTTATATAAAAGAATATATTTTAAATATAATTATAAAAAAGAGGGATAATATTATTTTATTAGATGAAAGAAGTAAAGGTTTATAATATAGAAAAAGATATTTTAGTAAATAAAACTAAAGATATATTAAAGTATAACAAATAGTAATAAAAATAAAGATATATTATTTAACAAAAAAAGGTTTAGGTTTATATAATCAAGTTAATTAAGAATTTTTATAATATATTTTTTAATTTTTTCATTTATAATCAAATATTAATAATTATAGATAGTTTAAAAGGTTATTAGTTACTTTTTAAGGATAGTTTTTATTCAGATAAATTTTTTATTTATATATTAAATTTATATTATATATAGATTCAAAAATATATAATATTATATAAGATGAATTATTTTAAATATTATGTAATGTTATAAACCTATAATTATAATAATTAATTTTTATATTACTTAAATAAATAAATTATTATAATAATAAATTAAAAAATATTAAATATTGAAATATATATGTTTTATTTTTATTATTATAAATTAAAAAACCTTTTTATATTTTATATTAAATATAATCTTTATAATATTTTTAAATGTTAATCCTCTTTATATTTTAGAATATATTAAAATAACCCTTTTTCTAGTTTTATTAATCCCTCTTAACTTACTTTTTTATAAATTTACTTTATTTATATATATTCTATTAGGATTTTTACTAATTTTATTAAGTAATATAAGATAGTTAATCCCTTAATAAAAATATTAATTAGTTATAATTTATAAATCTTTATATCTTTATATCTTTATATCTTTATTAATATTTTATGGTTAAACTTTTCAAAAATAAAATTATTTTAATATAAATTATTATAATCTAATTTAATAATTTAAATTTAAGTTTAAATTAATACTTAAATTAATACTTAAATTAATACTTAAAATTAATACTTAAATTAATACTTAAATTAATACTTAAATTAATACTTAAATTAATACTTAAATTAATACTTAAATTAATACTTAAATTAATACTTAAATTAATACTTAAATTAATACTTAACTTAATCGTTAAATTAAGAATTAAATTAAGAATTAAATTAGTATAATAATTTTATTTTATAAATCTTTAAAATCTTAATATCTTAATGAATTATTAATATTTTATGGTTAGATTTTTTTACAATTAAGATTGTTTTAATATAGATTATTATATTATAATTTAATAATTAAAATTAAAATTAAAATTACTAATTAAATTGATACCTAAATTAGTGGTTAAATTAATAGTTAAATTAGTGGTCAAATTGGTGGTTACATTAGTAATTAAAGTAATAATTAAATTAGTGGTTAAATTAGTGGTTAAGTTTATGGTTAAATTTATGGTTAAGTTAATAATTAGGTAGGAGCTTAGGGGTTTAGATAGGTAGGGGGTATCTTAAATTAATATTTAGGTAAGTTTTAGAACCTTAGGAAGCTTTAAAGTTTAGAATTATATATATTAACCTTTATTATTAAGGATGATAGAAAGGTAATATAGAAAAGCGGAGTAGGGGGGTTAATAAAATTAAAGGGAGAGTTATTTTAATATATTCCTATATTTTTAAAAATGTAGATTTTAAAATATTAATAATAAATATAACTTTTTTTATTATAAAAGGGTTTATTTATTTTTATTTAATTTATTAAAGAAAATTAATAATTATTCAAAAATAAAAGCTACATTATCATAAACTTTTAATAAACAATATTCAATTATTTTTCCTATTCTTAAAAAATCATTTATTAAAAATTAAATATTAAAAATAACTGAAATACTTTTTATTATATATAAAAATATCTTTTAAATCATTTTCTATTTAATCTTATAATTATTATCTCTTTATATAAAATACATTTTTAATATTCATAAATTATTATATCTTATAGATCTTAATAAATTCTATTTTATCATAATATTTATTTTTTATTTACTATAATTATTATCTTATTTTAAAATCTTCATCTAACATAATATTTAATCACTATTTTATATTATTTATATTAATAAATATTATTTAATTATACTGTATAATAATAAAATTAAAAATATATATTATATTCTTAATATTTTATTATAAATCTTTAATATATATTATTAACAATAAGATATCGTATTTTTCTCTATTAATCTTTATTCTTTATATATATTATATATATAATATAAATATCTTTATATATAGATTAAAAGATAATTTATTATTATTTTTAGGATTATTATAATTATATTAGGATCTATTAGGTATATAGCCTAATGTATTAAAAGGATATTATACGATAGCTAGGATGACTATATTATAAATAATATAGAAATAAAAGAAAATTATATATATAAGGACTAGGGGATATTTTATGTAACCTAAGATAATTAATCGGGACTTAGGAAAGATATTTTGATAATTTATAGTTATGGACCATCTTATATTAATCTTAATCTAATAAATAATTAGATTTTTATTAATAGCTTAAATAAGAGATAGATTAAAAAGGATAAAACTTTTTTTTCCCTTTTTTAATATTATTCTTTTATATCTATATATCTTATCCATTACTTTTTATAATTTATTAATATAATTTATTATATAAGAATAATATTTATTAACTTTTTAATCCTCAAGGTTATTATTAGATTAAAAAATATATTTATTATAATCTAATTATTAATAACCCTATTATTTATTTTACGAAATAAATTTAATCTTAATATATTATTATAATATTAACCTAACCCTTAAATAAGAATCTTTTAAAAAAAGGGCTTTTAAAAAGAAAATATTAAAGATAAAGGATTTATAATAAATATAATAAATATAATATCTAATACTATACCTTTAAATCCTAATCTAATCTTAACCCTAATTTTAATAATTAAAGTTAATAATATTAATAAACTTAATAATAAGATCCTTAAAAAAATTATTATTATAAAAGATCTAGATTATGAATCTATCTATATTCTATATTTTTTTTATTATATCTATTATTATTCAATCTTAAGATATATTAATTAATTAAGATTAAAAAATATTAAAATCTTATAAATATAATACTAAAATATCTAAAGCTTATATTTAAAATGTTTATATTTAAATAAAGAATATAGGATATAGGATATAAAAAGAGATTAATTAATTAAAAGATTAGGATTAATTAAAATTAAATATAGATTTAAAATAAATTAATTAAGATATTATTATATTATAAGAAATTATCAATTAATTCTAAAATAAATAGAATAAATTTATTGATGAATTATAATAAGTTTAAATCTAGTTATATATTATGTATATATAAATTAAAAAGAAGGAATCTTTAAAAAAATATTTAATCTTCTAAGATTTAAAGATAATAAAAAGGTTAATTTTAAGAATTAAAAGGATATTATAAAGAGTAAGCTTAAAATAAATATTAATTAATATATAACCCTAAATGATTAATTAAGATATAGAATAAATTAATATAATAAAAAGATATTTATATATATTAACCCTTATATATATTAAGGTATTATAAACTAATATATTAATATTAATAAAATATTTAAATATCTTATAATAATTTTTTAAGATCTAAATCATTAATTAAATATATATATTACCTTTAAAAAACTTAAAATAAATATAAGATAAGATTTTTTTAATTTCCCACCTTAAAATTACGTAATTTATTAAAAAAACTAAAATCCTAAATAAGGATTTAAAAGATAATATTTATTAAAAACTAATTCTTTAATTAAAAAATCCAATAATACTAGTTTTTAATTAAAAGAATATTTCTTATAAGAACTTTATATATACCTATTAAAATATATAAATTAAAATTAATAATTAAGATATATAAAAAACCTTAGCTATTAATAAGATAGGTTTAACTTTTTAAATAACTCCTAATAATTTAAACAAATTGGATTAATTAAAAAAAGGATTATAAAAAATTTATAAAAAAAACAAATTTAACTACTTTAAAATTAACTATATTATAATACCTTATATAACTCTTAAATATAAGTAATTCAATATCCCTATAACTATAAATATTATTTTAATAATTAATATAATTAAATCTAAAAAAAAGATTTAATACCTAATCCTTAATTTATAAAATTAAAAACTTTAAATAATAATAATATTATTATTATTAATAATATATACTAAATAAAAAAAAAGAATAGATCTAATAAAAATCTCCACTTTAGATTAGACTATTAAAAAAAAGATTAAATAGATTTATTATAATTATTCTTATTAAATAACTTTTTAATTAATATAAAAATTCTTTATAATAGAAATTCTATAATCCTTAAAACTTTTCCTAACTTAAGAATAAAAACCTATACCATAATTAATATAAGTACTTTAATAATATTAAAAAATAAGTGTTATATTAAAAAAAGAAAATAATTAATAAATACTTTTCCAATTATTAGATTTAATAAGTAAGTTATAACCTTATTTATTTAATATTAATAATGAATAATTATTAATAAACTAATCTATTATCAATGATTATAACTTTTAACCTATTATAATATTATCCTAAGATAATTATAATTTAAAGAAAATAATATATTAACTAATTATTAATAAAAATATTTAATATAACTAAATAAATCGTTAATAACTAAATTAATTTATTAATTAAATAAATTTAATAATTTCAAAGAATATATTATAATAAAGATTATTAATAAGACATTAATTAAAAAGATTATATACTTTTAGATAAGATTAAGAAAAAGCTATACCTTTACTATATTTATAATATAATAAAAGAAATAAGATAACTTATTTTATAAAGGATTTAACTTATTCTTTAAAAGAGAAATAATTTAAGATAATATTTTAACCTTATTATATCTTTTTTAAATAATTCTAAGGTTTTATAATTATTGTTATTCATATTCTAGGGTTTAAAAGATATATAATAAAAAAATAAGTAAAGATATTTATTATTAATCTTATTAAGATTAAATATATTATATCTAAATTATAGTATATTAATATAAAAAATATAAAGATTTAATAAAAAATCCTTAAAGAATATTATAATTTAAAGATAATATTTTTTAAAAAGGAATTAGATATTTTTTTATTATATTAAAAAGATATAGACTATAAAATCATATTTTAAAAAAGGTATAAACTTATAACTAATTATTATTTATTTGTTAAAATATTTCTTAAAGAATTAGAGTTCTTTAAATAATATATCCAAAAAAAATATTTAACAAGGATTCTTAAAACCTAATATAATATCTTTATAAATTTAATCTTAATAATAAAAAAACCTAATAAAATAACATTAAGATTCTATATTTATTATTAAATAAAAAAAGATTAAAATTGACCCTAATAAAATTATTATAATTAAAGATTAATAATATTTAATTATATAATATAGAATCTATTCTTTCTTAAGTTTATATAACTTTTATTAATGTTCTTTGAAAAAATATAATTCTATTATAAGATTATTATATATATTAACTTATAAAAATATTGTTTAAAAATAGATTAATAAATATAAAAATATATTCTAAATATTAAAAATAAAACTTATATATATATTTATATTATAATCTTATAATCTAAGTCTTTTTATGAAGATTAAAATAAATATATTAGATAGGATAATAAGAATAGTCTTATAATAATATTATTAAGATAAATAATATCTAGTACTTTTTATATTAAAAAAACAAATCTAATTAAATAGAATTATAATATTTATAATTAAGAGTTTTTTATATATTATTTAAGTTTTGAAACAATAGAAAATAAAATTATAAATAATTAAATTTAATATATTTATAGATTATTAAGTTTTAATTATATTTACTTAAAAAAGAATATTTAAATTTATAATAAATCTATTAGATATAATTTCTTATTAAAGATTAATTTAAGGTTATTTATTAATTTAAAAAGAAGAATTTAATTATTAATATACTATTTTTTAAAAAAAAAGAGGGTTATATTAAATTAAGAAATAATAGTTTTATTAAAGGAATTTTTAAGAAAAAGGTTTTAGAAATGATAATATCTTTTATAATTATAATAATTAGAATTTAATTATGATTAATTAATTTTTAAGAATTAGATTATAAGAAATTTAATTATTTAATAAATAATTCTTTTTAAAAGAATTTATTAAAGGTTTTAAAACTAATTCAATTTATAAAAGTCTAAAGGTTTTTTAATAAATAGTAAAAAAAAGATTTAATATAATAAATTATTAGTAATTATTTAATATATAAAAATAAATTTATAGTTTTAGATAATAAAGATTTAAGAACCTAATTCTTTAATAAGATTTATTAATAACCTATAATAACCTATCCTAATATAATAAAGATTTTAAAATTATTATAAGATATAGAATATGCCTAACAAGATATAAAAAAGATATTAAAATATATATTTTTAATTATAAAATATATAAATAAATAAGGATTTAAAGAGATAAGAAACTAAGTTTTTTATAATTTTTATTAATCTTTTTAATATCATAAGTAAATATTTTAATTAACTTTTATTTAATATCTAGAGATAAGAAAGCTTTTAATAAGGTTATAATTATTAATAGTAAATTTAAAAAATAAATTATATTATTATTAAAGAAATTATTTAATTATTTATTAAAAATATAATATAATAGATAAAGATTCTAAAATTAGTTATAAATAATTATAATCTTTCATTTATTATTAATTTTTAGAAAAAGATGTATTATTTTTTTAATATTAAAAAAGATTTATTAATAATATATTATTTAGAGATAAATAATTAAATAGAAATTATCGATTAATATTTAGAATAAAGATTAAAACCTTTTATTAATTATTTATAAGATAACTAAAATAATTAATTAAGATTAATAGATTTAATAATTATTAGTTTATTATAAAAAATATAGGTATATTATTTTTTTATATAAAAAAAAGATATAAACTAAGATTTTTTTTCAATTAAAGAAGAAATCTAAAAGAATAAGGATAGTTTATTATTAGAAGTTATAAGATAAGAAAAAAAATAAAAAAAGATAACAAAGATATAGGTATTAGTTAGGGTAGTTTTAATATAAGTATAATAAATATAAATAAATTAATATTAAAAAGAAATATATTTTAAAATAAATAATAATATATAGGAATCTCTAAAAACATACCCCTTTTCTTCAAAATCATACCCCCATCTACTACACTAATCCTAAAGTAAATAAGCCCAGTTATTATAATATTATAAGCCTATCCTAATATATCTATCTTTTTCTTTTATTTTCTTAAGTAAAATAATATACCTTAAATTAATAAAAAAAACTAATAAGGATTAATTAATATTTAGAGTTTAGATTAATAATATTTTTTATCTTTTTTTTAGTCTTAAATAAGTAGAATCTAAGAATACTTAGGTAATAGAAATTTTTTATTAGGAAATCTAGTATTAGGGACAGGTAGTTTATATTAAGGGGAGATATTAATTAATAAAAGGGTTTAGTAGAGCAGAAAGTATAAACTAATAATTAAAAGTTTAATTATAGTAATTATTTACTTACTTTATTATTTTAGAAGTTATATAAAGTCTTAAGAAGAAAGGGAGAAAAGTTTAATAAGATAGATAGATATAATATAAAGATAATTTTTACGTATATTAGGACCAGTTTAGTATAGGAGATATATAATTAGAGAAAGAGGGTATATTTTTAGAGATTCTCTATTATATATATTATAATAAAATATTTATAATTTAATAAGTCTTTTAAAAAGTTAATAAATAAACTTATTAAGTTATTTAAGGTATTTAAATATATTAAAAATATATAGAAGATAGATCTTTTATTACAACATATTTAGATATACCCTATCTTATTATTTAATAAGTTTTAATTAATATTAAAATATTTATTATTATAAGGATAATTTATAGATCTTTAATTATTAATTATTATATAAAAGGAATTCAAATAAAACATGGATTATATTATAGATTTAAGGATTTATTATAAAAAGTTATAATATAAGATAAAATAGGTAAATAATAAGGATAATAATTAATATTATATTAATGGATATAAGAATATTTTAGATAAGTTATTATAGTTTTATATAGTTTATTTAAGAAAGTTAGGTTTATTAATAAATTTAATAAATTAATTATTAATAGTAAAGAATAATTAAGTTATTAAAGATAAAAATAATAATAATATTAGATAGATATAGATATATATGGATGGGTTAACAAAAGTATAGTATAAGGAGTAAAAGATGTTTTATTTAATTTAAAATAATTAGTTAGGACTGAGATAAGATATTTAGATAAGTTCTAGTTATAAGTTATTTTATATTAATCTTAATCTAATAAGTAATTAGATTTTTATTAGTAATTTAAATAAGATATAGATTAAAAAGGATAAAGCTTCTTTCTCTCCCTTTTTTAATATTATTTTTTTATATCTATATATCTTATCTTTTATTCTTTATAACTTATTAATATAGTCTATTATAATATATTAGATATAAAATAAGAAATTTATAATATAAATAATATACATATAGTAACTTTTATTTATTAAATTCAACCTTCATTATTCCTTTATATTAATCTTTATATATTTAGTTATATATTTAAAAAGATTTATTAGATTAATAAATAGGTAAATCTAATATATATAAAAATATTCTTAGATTATAAGATAATTTTAAGAATATATCCTAAATATAATTAATATTTAGATATTATATAATAATATTATAAAACTAACTTGAAAGATATATTATTAATAATAGATTAAAAGATTTCTTTACCAATTTAGATATCATTAATTAATTAATAAGATTAAGTAATTAATAAACACTAAATATAGTTATATATACTAATATAAAATAAGGGTAACCTAAAAAAATATATTTAAGATCTATTAAGATATTATATTAATAAAGTTAATAATTAAAGATATAAAATAAATTATTATATATATAGATAAAGATTCCTTATTCTTTATATTACCTTTAGATTATAATTAGGTAAGATAATAGATTAATATTTTTAGATAATATTTAAATTAACATATTATTTTAAAGATATTATAATAATTTATATAGATTAAATATAATCTTTAATAATTTTAGAAAAAAAATTATTATTAATATAATATCAATAATAAATATAATATTTAATATAATATTTTTAAACACTAATCTAATTTTAATCTTGATTCTAATAATTAAAATTTAATAATAAGATTTATAAAAAAACTATTATTATAAAAGATCTAGATTATAATTTCATCTTTATCCTATATGTTTCTTTGATATATTTATTATTATTTAATCTTAAAATATATTAATTAATTAAGATTAAAAAATATTAAGATCTTATTAAAACTATATTAAAATGGTTAAAATATATATTTAAAATATTTATATTTAAATAAAAGTTATAAAATATTAAATAAGATTACTTTATAAAAAAATTATTTTAAGATTTAGACCTAAGAAAGGATAAGAAGTTAAATGTCTTATATTTATATAAAGATTTATTATATTAGAATAATTAAATAGTATAATTATTAATGTAAAACAATTAACTATAGATTTAGAGTAAGTTAATAAATATTTTATTATATTAAAAGAAATTATAAATTAATTCTAATTTAAAAAAGAAAAATTATTTATTAATTATAATAAGCTTAGATTTAATAATATTATATATATGTATATAAATTGAAAAGATATTATAAAGATTAAATTTAAAATAAATCTTAATTAATATATAATCTTAAATTATTAATTAAGGTATATTATAAGTTAATATAATAATAAAATATTAATTTATATTAATCTTTATATATATTATAACATTATAAATTAATATATTACTATTAATAAAATGTTTAAGTATCTTATTATAATGTTTTAAGGTCGAAATTAATAATTGAATATTTATATTATATATAAAAAATTAGGATAAATATAAAATAAAACTTTTTAATTTCTTATCTAAATTTATTTAGTTTATTAAAAAAGTAGAGACCTTAGACAAAAGTCTAAAAGATAGTTTTTATTAAAAGTTAATTCCTTAATTAAGAGATTTAATAATATTAATTTTTAATTAAAAGGATATTTCTTATAAGAATTTTATATATACTTATTAAAATATATAGATTAAAATTAATAATTAAGATATATAAAAGACTTTTATAAATATAAATATAAATAAATTAAATTAAATCTTATTAACTATTTTTAATCATTTAGATAAATATACAAAGTCTAATTAATGAAAAAAAAGATAAATATTTTAATTATTCTAAAATTAGTTATATTATAATATCTTATATAATCCCTCAATATTAATAATTATCTATTTTTATAATTATTATTATTAGTTGAATAATTAATAAATATATTTAAATTATAAAAAAAGAAAGATACTATATCTAATATTTAATAAATTGAATTAAAAGCTTTAAATAATAATAATATTATTATAAAAAAAGAATAGGTTTATTAAAAGTTTTTATCTTAAATTAGATTATTAAAAAAGAGAATATATAGATTTATTATAATTATTTTTATTAAATACTTTTTTAATAAATATAAGGGTTATTTATAATAGAAATTTAATAGTCTTTAAACCCTTTTTTAATTTCGGAATAGAAATATATATTATAATTAATATTAATAATAGCTAGTTATTAATAAATCAATCTAGTTATATTTTATAATATATTATATAAATGTATAGATATAATTTATTAAAAGGATATAGATTAAAGAAATGAGATTTAATTAAATAATATTGAAATAGAGTTATAATATATTTATTATCGATATAATATTATTAAAAAGGATAAAGCCTTAGATAAAATGATTTAATCTTTAAAAAAAGAAATAAGAGTTTTGAAAATAAAATATTTTTGTTAAGGTTATTTAAGAAATATAGTTATAAGGGTTCATTATTATTATTATTAAGTGATTAGGGTTTAAGAAATATACTTTTTAATAAAGATGTAGGGATATTTATTATTAATTTAAAAAAGATTAAATATATGATGTTTAAATTGAAGTATTTAGAAATAGAGATTATGAAGATATAAAAGATAATTTTAAATAAATATTATAAGGTAAAAATAATATTTTTTAAAAAAGAATCTAATATATTTTTATTATATAGGAAAGATATAGATTATAAAATTATATTTTAAAAAATTTATAAGTTATATCTAACTATTATTCTTTTTATAAGATATTTATTAAAAGGTTAGAATCCTGAAAATAATATATTTAGAAAAATATTTAAAAAGGTTTTTTAAGGATAAATATTGTATTTTTACAAATCTTATTTTAATAATAAAGAAGTTAAATAAGAATAGGTTAAAATTTAATATAGATTATTATAAATTTTATATCTAACAAATAAAGTTCTTTCATTTTATAATTAAACCCTTATAATTAAATACATATATCTTGTATCTTATGTCTTATTTTATTACTTTTTTTATTTAGATAATCTTATTTACCTTATTTTTATAAGATTATTAATCTTACAAATAAATTTACAAATATATATTTTTTATTTTATATTTAATATACCTTATATCTTTAATATAAAATAAAAATAATCCAAGACTTATACTTTTAATGATATCTATTTTATAATTCATAGATTTTTGAAAAGATCAATCTTTTTTTTACTTTATTAATAATTAAATATTAAATATAAATATCGAAAGAATTATACATTTATTGAATCTTTAAAATAGGTTTAATCTTATATAAAAAATTATTATATATTAATACTTAAAATCATTGATACAAGATTAAAGAATTTGTTACTATATATTATTAATATAAAAAATACTTTTAATATTTAACTTAAAATTAAAGAATAAACTTTTTTTAAGATTGTTAATAATTAAAAAATATATTATAAAAAATTTATATAAAACTATTTTTTTAATTTTTAAGATTATTTTTAATTATATAATATTTTTTAATAAAACTAAGATAAATCTTTTTATAAGATATAATTACTTAGTTATATAATTAAAAAAATAATAAAATAGTTTTTTCGGATTTATTATATAATGTTAAATATATTTTTTATTTAATATCTTAAATAAAATATCAAACTAATAAAAGTTTTGAATTATAAACCCATTTTTTAAAATAAACGTCTTAATTATTTTAAAATATTTTATTTGAAAATATTTTATATATTACGAATATTATATTAGTTTTTGATTATTATATAATAAATATATATTATAATAAAATCTTATAAATTAATATTATAAATATTAATAAAATATAAGATATTATTATAGATAATAATAATTATTATTAAAAATATGATAAAAGATATAATTAATTAGATTAAAAATTAGAAATAATCTGATTTATAAATAATCTAAAAATTTTCAACTTTTTATTTATATCTTTTAGTTATATATAAAACATTCTTTAAATACTCTTAAATTTCTTTTCAAAGATAAAGATGTTAAAAAGATATAAAAAATATTAATAATATTTTATTATAAAATAAGGATTAAAGAGATTATAAGAAAATATCTTTTTTTTGAAATAATATTTAATAATTCTTTTAAGGAATATTAAAAATAAATCTTTAAAATATTAGAAATATATCTTTTAATATTATTAGAATTCTTTGTAATTATTTTTATATAATTTATAATTATTTTTATATAAATTTTTTAAGCTTAAAACTTATATATTAATAATTTTTTAATCTTTCTTTTTATAAAATTTATAATGAATATAATAAGGAATATATTAAAATAACCCCCTCTCTGGTTTTATCAATCTCCCCTAACCTATTATTTTACAAGTTTATTTTATTTATATATATTTTATTAAGTTCTTTATTAAATCTATCTGTTATTAAAAATATTAATTAATAGAAATTTATGAATCTTTAAAATTTTATATCTTGATTAATTATTAATATTTTATAGTTGGATTTTTTAAAAATAGAATTTTCTTAATATAAGTTATTATAATCTAATCTAATAATTAAATTAATATAATATTGTTTTATAAATCTTTAAAATCTTAATATCTTAATAAATTTTTAATATTTTATAGTTAGATTTTAGAATTAAGATTCTTTTAATATAGATTATTATATTATAGTTTAATAATTTTTATTAAAATTAAAATTAATGGTTAAATTGATAGTTAAATTGATAGTTAAATTAATAATTAAATTAATAACTAAATTAATAATTAAATTAATAATTAAATTAATAATTAAATTAATAGTTAAATTAATAGTTAAGATAGTAGTTAAGTTAGTGGTTAAGTTAGTAATTAGATAGGAGTTTAGGGGTTTAGATAGATAGGGGTTATTTTAATATATTTTTATAATAATAGATTATAATAAATAATTCTTATTATTAATAGATTATAATATATAAAGAATAATAATTATATAATATTTAAAAGGGTTATATTATAAAAAAAGGGGTTTATATATATTTTTAAGGTTAAGGATATGATAGATGAACTAAATATAAGATTATTATTATAGATTAATATAGATATATAGATATATAGATAAGTATTACATATTTAAAATTGTAGGTTTTAGTTATTAATATTCAAAGTATAAAATGAAAGATACATGATATAGGAAATATTTTAAATATAATATTAATCTTTATAATATTAAAAGGATATATTTTTAATATTTTAATAATATATTTTTAATAACTCTTCTTTTTTATAAAAGATATTAAAATATAATAAATAATAAAATTAAAAAACATTAAATATAATTAAATTTAATTTAAATCAAGATCTAGTTAGTAATAATAACTAGTTTATTATTTTATTATTATTAAACTATTTCTTAGTTATATTAATTTAATTTTTAGAGTTAAATCTATTATAATTTATTTAATTTATTAATTTTATAATTCTTTTTAAAGATTTTATAGATTCTATAATAAGTTATATAATATAAAAAATAACCTTATAATAATTATTATTTTAAAAATTATAAAATTTTAAATCTTAGCTTTATAATATAAATAATTAAGATATTATATATAAAAAAGTCTTATAAAAATAATATATATTTTATCTTAAAATTTAGATAATATTTTTAATTTTATAAAGAAATTTTAATAATTAAATTTAATAAATAAGGTTTTAAGATATCAAAGGATTATAATTATATTATAAATATATGATTTTTATTATTAGTAATATTGAATAAAAGATTATTACAGATTAAATCTTACATATATCTTTTATTAACCTTAGATTAAATAAGAAATATTTTTAATTATTTGAAAATTTATTTTTATAAAATAAATATTAAGTGAATCTTATATTTAATTAATAAAGTATTAGAAATAAGATAAAGTATATAAAAAAAAGATTATATTTATTAATTTATTTTAAGATATCTATAAGAATAGGAATAAATTTATAAATAAGAATAGATTTAAATATAGGGATAAATTTTTAGATAAAAAAATAAATAGGATTTTAATCTTACTTTTCATAAATTATTTTATAAATTATCTTTTTGTTTAAATCTCTTTAATAATAAATTATTATTATAATTATGATTATAATATATTAAATAGATAATTAAGATTTTCTTTATAAGTTAGAAAATTAATTATAACTCTACAAAAAAGATAAATATTTAACAATTAATTTCTTTTCATATATATATATAATAAAACGGGGTTTATTATATTTAGAGGGGAGTAAAATTTTATTAATTTTATTAACTTTATTAACTTTTAAATATAAGAAGAAGATATTAATTTACTTTCTTATATTTTTAAACTATTTTTAATGTTTCTATAAAAAAATCTACATATTAGATATTATTTTATCTAAGACATAAATTCATTAATTTATAAATTTGTGACAAATACTTTTTAAAGTTATATTCTTTGTAATCTTAGATTAAATCTTAATTTAAGATATTTTATAAATAAATAAATGTTGATTAATTAAAAGATCAATTAGGTTTTTAATATATTCTAAAATTTTGGCTAAAAATAGATTAAAAAATGTATAGGATATTAATTATTTTTGATTATAATAAAAAGCATTATTAATTTTAAAGTATTTATTTTTTAATAAGTTATATATGATATATTATAAATTATTATAAAAAGGGCAATAAATCATTTTCTTTATATAATATTACTTGATAATCTTAAGAAATATTAGTATTAATAATTATTAATAGGATATTTATAAATAATAAATATTTTTTTAGAATGTATTTCTGTTTTTGATAATATTTTAAAAGAATAATTTAATATTTCTTTTAGGGTTATTAAAAATATCTATTACCCGAATAAATATATATTTTATATTATAATTAAATGTAGTTAAGAAATAATAATATATAATCTATAATAAAGAGTTATCTATAAAGTTAATATAAATAATAAATATATATTAATTATTAAGTTATATCAATAACTTGATTTTACTCTTTTATTATTAATTATTATATAAGTTAAATAATTAGAATTTTATTAATTTTATTAATTTTTAATTAATAAATATATAAATTAATAAATAGTTTATATAGTAATTAACTAAACCTTTAAAAACTTCATTTATTTAAAAGGTAAAGGACTTTTATATATACATTTATATTATACATAACTTATAAATTTATATAAATTTATAATAATGTTTTTTTAAAATATTTAATTATATACATTAACTTTTAGATATAAGAACCTTTAATATATTTAAATTAAAGGTAACTTATAATAAAAAACTAAATTGTCTATACTTAAATTAGAATTATCGATCTTAATTAATTAAATTAATATTATAATATTAAAATTTATATAGAAAATAGAAAAACGAAAATAAAGATATTGAATAATACATAATTTAAAAAGAATAATTTAAATATTTAATTATTAATTTTATAATATATATTTCAATCTTTTGAAAGAGGTTTTTATTTACCTAAATTTTATATTTAGATAATAGATTTATATAAAGATTATATTCTTTTTATATATTATAAAGTTTTATATATATTTAAAAATAGTTTTAAATTTTTTAATATTTATAAATATTTATTTATCTTTAATAATTTAACTTCTAAATTTCTTAAATTAGATTTAGTTTTATTATTCTAATAAGATTAATAAATTTTGAAAATCTTAATTAAAACCTTTATTTATTTTTTATTATTATTTATATTATAAAATATTTTTTTAATACATTATTTTTTATCTTCATTTAATTGAATATAGTTGAATTATTTATAATTTAAAAGATTAACTTCTATAACTTATTTTTAATTAAAAATAATAAAATAATGTACTTCTTATACTATATATTCTATTATTCGTTAAATTAAGAAAATTAACAAAGTTTTATATATTTATTAGATTATAATTTTATTATAAATTATATTTTTGTTCTTTAAATAATAATATAAAACTTTAATATAATTTCAACCTTATTGAAATTTTATAATTAAAAAATAAACATTAAATATTAAATATTATTTTTATTTATTTATAATATATTTTTTAAAGAAATATTAAAAATATAAGCCTATAATATTAGAAATATACCCTTTCAATATTATTAAGATTAATATTATATTTAAAATATTTTTTATGGTATCTATTTATTCTTTCTACCTTTTTCCTATCTTAAAAAAATCTTTGATATTATTTAGATATTAATAATTAAAATCTAAGATTTTAAATTTCCAATACCTATCTATATATATTAATTGAAATAATATTAAGGGATATATTTCTAATACCTTAAGATTATATTTTTAATATTTCCTATCTTTTAATTATAATCTTATAAAAGATATTAACCTTTAATTAATAAATTTCTTATTAATATAAATATTATAATAGAAATACCATTTTAAAAAGTTATTTTATTTAATTATATCATTATAAATAATTAAATATTTATAAATAACCATTATTTAAAATAAAAATATTTTCTGAATATATTAATATAATAATATATTATAAATTTTATTAAATAAAAAATAAATCTAAAAATTATAAGTTTAATATATATCATTGAAATATATATATTTTAAGATAATATATATATATTTTATTAATAATATTGAAAAGAGTTATAAATATATTTATAATAATAAGAATTTATATAAGATCTTCTTACATCTATATATTATTATAAGATGTATCAATTAAATTAAGAGAATATTTAACTAAACATTATTTAATAAATTGTTTAAGATAATAATAAATATATTACAAAACTTAGATATATTAATTAATTTTATAAACCTAATTAATATTAATTACTCAATTACTTAATATATTAAGAATCTATTTTTTAAATTACTTAAGAAACTTTCTTAAAATTATTAGACTTTAAAAAAATACTAAAAATATACTCCCCTAATATTATTAAGATTAATATTATATTTCAAATATTTCTTACATTATTTATCCTTTATACTTTTAAATCTAATCTTAAAAAACCTCTGATATTACTTGAATATTAATAACTGAGATTTTAAATATCTAATATTTACTATCTATATATTAATAATAATATACTTAAACTTAAACTATCTACTAATATTATTATTATACACTTAACCCTAAAAATCTATATAAATCTTTAAAACCTTTTTCCCTTATAATATAACCTTTTTAAACCTTAAAATTATTATCCTCTATATATTATAATCTATTAATAATTAATATTATTAGTTATAAGTTACAACTAAATTTTATAAAAGAAAAAGGAAAAAGATTATTAATAAACCTTAGAGTAAATAAATTTAAATCTTAAAAGATATAATAAATAGATATAAATTTAAATTACAAATTTAAATTATAAATATAATATTAATTCTATTAATATTAAAAGATCTATTTTGAATACTTTAAAAATATATTTTCAATATTTCTTTTTTTAAATATAAATAATTCATAACGCAATAAATAAAATTATTATAAGTAATAATTAGTTTTCTTAATAAATATAAGTTAATAGGTTTAAAGATAATATTAAATAATTAATTACTTTTTAATAATATTCTTTTATATATAATTATAATCAATATATTTAAGAAAAAGGTTTTAATAAAATATTTTTTACTAACAAATATAAAAAAAGTATTTTATAATAATATTTATATATTTATATTATATTCTTATAAAGAATAAAATTATATAATTAATTTAACAAATTAAATAATAAGTTCTTAAGATATATAAATCTTATTATCCCTTTATTTAAAATTATTATCTTTAAATGATAAATAATAAAAGAATAATAAAATAGGTTTAAAATTAATAATTAATACAAATATAGTAAAATAATTTTTTAGCATTTTAATTTATAATAATATATAAATTAATATTATTATAATTAATAATTATTCATTTTTCTATTTATATATAGAGATATAAAAACATTCAAAGAAAAAAAAATTAATATTAAATAATTTTATTTTATTAAAATATATAAAATATAATTTAATAAATATTTTTTATTTTATTTAAAATAAATAATAATTAATTTATAATTATAATAAATATATTAACTAGATTATAAAAAATTAGAATATAAGATATATTAATATAAAAAGAATAATATTAAAAAAATGAAAAAAAGCTCTTGTCTTTTTAAATCTATCTTTTACTTAAGTTATTAATAAAAATCTAACTATCTACTAGATAAGGTTAATATAAGATAATCTATAATTATAACTTATCTAAATATCTTTTCTAAATCCTAACTATTTTAGACTAAAATAAAATATCCCCTATTCCTTATATTATCCCTTTATTAACTTATAGATATCTATATTTATATAATAGGGAATCTCTAAAAACACACCCCCTTTCTCTAATTATATACCCCCTACATAGTACTATCCCTAATTAAGCTATAGTATTATCTTTATAATATTATAAGTTTATATATATATCTATCCTATCTATCCCTTTTTTTTCCTAAGTAGAAAAATATACCTTAGGCTACTTTAAAGAATTGGTATAGATTGATTAATATCTATATGTATCTTTGATAAATAATACTCTTTTTATTTATTTTTAATTTTAAAAGTTTGAATGTTTAGGAATGTAGGAATATTTAAATGATAGAAACTTATTATTATTAGGCAGTCTAATATTAATTAAGGATTAGGAGTAAGTAGCCTATACTAGAGGGGGAAAATATCTAGTAGGAGGGCCTAGTTAGGGGAGAAGTATAAACTAATAGGTAAATTTCCACCATAGTGGCTGCCTGGGTACCCTGGAAAAAAAGATACCTGGGTAGTGGGATGGATATAATATAAAGACAATGCTTACCTATGTTAGGATTAGTTTGGTATAAGGGGGGTGTAATTAGAGATTCCCATATAATAATATTATTAACTTTATCCTTTATAATAATCCTATTTCTTATTATTAATAACTAAATTATAACATTTATTAATAAACCTAATTTTTTAAGCTATTTTATAGAAAATTATAATAATTTTTTTAAGATATTCTTATATCTATTAATACAACATTAATTATTATTAGTATTATTATTTACCTATTTAACCTTTTATTCAAATTCTCTATATATTAAGATTAATGATTAAAGATTAATATATTATCCCTTTAATAAAAGATATCTAAAAATAATATAAGGTATATTTAAATATATTTAATAAATAGATTATTCTTTTAAATATTATTAATTTAATCAAGGATTTTAAAAGATCTAATTATTTTATTAACTAATTTCTTAGATAATTAATCTAATTATAAATATTTAGTTATAATATAGACTTTATCTTTAATCTTTAAATTAATTTCTTTTCTATATTTATTATATTTATTATATTTATTATATTTATTATATTTATTATATTTATTATATTTATTATATTTATTATATTTATTATATTTATTATATTTATTATATTTATTATATTTATTATATTTATTATATTTATTATATTTATTATATTTATTATATTTATTATATTTATTATATTTATTATCTTACCTTTTATCATATCTCTTTTTTTCTTTTTATTTCTTTTTTAATATCCTTATAATTAATTATTATTTAACCTTCTCTTTTTTTTTAATTAAAACAAACTTTAGTTTATATCTATACTATCTTATAAAAGATTTATTACTATTAAATCTATTAACCTTAATTAATTACTTAAATTCTCTTAAAAATAATTAAAAAAGATTTTAACTTTTATTTTAAATATTAATTAATAACCTTTATCTAATTATTAATCTTAAAATAATATATTATTAATAATTTCCTTTTAATTTATAGGATATAATATAATTCCTAAAAGTTTATAACACCTCCTTGGTCAGTTTCGCAACGTCACCACCGCGACAGACACCGACACCACACAGCCTCTTCCGAGCTTGATCTAAGCTCGCGACACTCTTGGAATCGGTTACGGCCCTCCAGAACCGCTAAAGCATAACTGGTTATTCTCGACGTGGCTTTGGCTGCGCGGAACATTCGCAAGGACTCGATGACGGAGGATGGAAGGAAGGAAGCATGGCCTGGGAGTGCTCTCGCGCGCGCTGGATTCATCTGCTTGCTCTTTATCAGTTTCCCTGCCAGCATTAGCGGTACGGTAAGCTTGGTAAGTGTAGCACGGATGTAAGCGCCTGGATGCGATGAAGGGGTGCGAAGATTGACACGGAGGAAGGAGGTTGAATTTAGCATGTGGGGGCTGCCGTGTTTGCACTGTTTGCATACTTGTATCTAGCACGTGATTTTCCTTTGTTTCCGTCCCATTTGTGATATAGTTGTCCCGGCTATCCTATAGTGCCCTTCCGGCAAATCGGGCTTTAGGCCTGACAGATCCGTGTATGAATACAACAACAACAACAACAACAACAACTAAAAGTTTATAATAAATTATAATCTTTGATTATTAATAATAAAATTACATATACCTACTTATTAAACTATATTATTAATAAATAAACAAATAATCTCTTTTATAATAATATTTTAATAATAAGATAAAGAAATGATTTATTTACTAAATTAATCTATAAATATTATAATTTCATTAAAACCTTATTTATCTTTTAATAAAGAATAAAAATTAATTAAATATTTAACTGTAATATTATTATTAAAATAAATAATAATTTAAGATATATATCTTTATATCTTATATTATGTTTAATTAAGAATATTTAGCTTTTTAAAAGAATTTTAAAATTTTTATTATATTAAAATAAATAATTAAACTCTTAAATCTCTATCTTTAAGTATTATTAACTTATTTTAAAATATAAAAAAAACCTTTTTATAGATTCTAATTTAGATCTTTCCTTTTCCTATTTTTATTTAAAGATCCTTTAAACTCTTATAAATCTAATTATTCTTTAAGATTTAAGATATAATTATCTTTAAAGATTTAAAAAGATCTTTTTTTTATTTAAAAATTATTACTATTATTAATTATACATTTATAAAAAAAAAACCTTTTAAAATCTTTTTAATAAAACTATTATCTTTTAATTTAATATATATCTTTTTCCTTCCTTAAAAGTATATTTATAATTAAATTCCTTTTCTTTAATTAATATATAATTTTAAATTAATATCTTATTAAGAATTATATCTAATAAACTTATTATAAATTTAACTACTTTTTTTATATAAATATAATTAATATTTTATAAGTAATGAAGATATTAAATTTAATTCGTTATAACTCTACTCTATATTTTTTTAAACTTAACTAATATCTAATAATTCTTAATTATAAATATTATATTTTATTTAACTAGATTTATATTTTTTAATATAAAGATTATTTAATATTAATTATTCTAATTATCTTATTAAAGATATTTATCTTAATCCTTATTTTATTAATAAGATTAGTTTATAATATTATAATATTAATATATATATAAGTCTTATCTTTAATATTTAAATTTTTTTTATTTCTTTTAACCTAAAGAATTCTATACGATATTTTTATAAATAAAGATATATAATAATTTTACTATATAACCATATTTCTTTATAAATTATTAATAAAAGTTATATAACTCTAAAAAGGACCTAACCTTTTATTATATAATTAAATATTATTAATCTGTAATAATAATAATAATCTTATTGAGATTAATCTTAATTACCTTATATCTTATAATATTTTTAATATAGAATGTAAAGATAAGGATAGTATATAAAGAAATATTATTCAAATGTATAAGATTTTTTATATTTTTAAATATAATAATATATCATAAATTTATAGAATCATATAATAAAAACAATATATAAGATTATAATATATATAAAAATATATTTATTATTATAATAATATTATATAATAGATTTATAAAGAAATAATAAATTAATATTAATATTTGAATTAAAGGATAATAATAAATAGGAACTGAAAGAAATTATTATTAGGGATATAATTAATAATAAAAAAAGTTATTAAATATTATGATTAATTAAATAAATTTAGTTAATAAAATTAAAAAATATCTTAATATAAATATATTAATATAAGAATTTAAAAAAGAAATATATTATTTATTAATTATTTGTAAGTAATGTTAAAATCATTAAAAGTATAAGAATATTAAGAAAGGATAAAAAAGATAATTATTAAAAAGTATATTAAAATATTTTTATATGTTAATTAATTTTTTATTATCTTAGATATTATTATCTAAATATAAGTAAGATATATATTTATGATTTATTTAAGAATAAATTTAGATTATTATTTAATAGCATAAGAATAAAATAAGTAGAAAAAAGAGAAATTAAATAGATAATTAAAATTATTATTGAAGATTATTATTAAAATTATATTTAAGTAATCATTATAATTTGAATAATTATTATATAGATAAAATTCTAACTTATATACGATAATATAAGTAAATAGTTTAATTATGATTTATATATTTTGATATATTAAACCTATGATTAATAAAATTATTATTGGAATAAAAATACTTTACAATTATTAGAATTTAATTTACATTATTTTTAAAGCCCTTATATCTAAGATATAAAGTAGAAAATATTTAAAAGATTTATAATAGATATAAGAAATATATCTAATATTATTTAATTTTAAAATATTAATTAATTAAAGATATTTATAAAAGTAATATAATCTTCTTATGATATTGTTAATTTAAAATAATACTTATACTTTAAATAATTTCTATCTTTATATATTTTTTATATAGTCTAAATCTATATATAAATATAATTAAAAGGATATATTTAATATAAGAAGATTCTTTTTGTATTAAATGTTTAATTTAAGTAAGTAAAGATTTTAAATAAACTATGTATTTTAGAAAACTTTAAGTTATATATAATTTGGTTAAATATTAATAATTTCATTATTTTGCAAAATAAAGAATGAAAATAAAAACAAAAATATAGAAAAAAAGAAAAGGATAAAGATGAAAGAAATTTTAAGAGTAAATATATTTTATCTTAAAATTAAATGATATAAATAATTCTATAAATTAAAATTTTCTTAAAAGTAATATATTATTTTAAAAATATAAAAAGTTATATAATTATATAAATAAAAGTCTATGATTTTAGACATATTTTTTAATATTTCATAATTAAAATATAAAAATCTTATTCGATAATATTAATAGTTCATATATTTTAAATCTTAAAAAATAATCTTAAGATTATTTATTATTTATATCAAAAGAATATGAAAAGAAAAGATAATTAATTATTATAATATACCTAAAATAATTATTTTAAAACCTTTTATAAAGATATTCATATAAACCTATATAAAAGAATTATAGATATCTATTAAACTAAAAGATAATATATTTAATAAATATTATTATCATATTTTGAAATTAATAATATAATTATATAAAAATAAAATTTAAATTATTTATCATTTTTAATAATTTTATAATCCTTACTATAATTTAAATAAAAATAATTATATAGAGAATTAGAATAAATTAAAGTAATATCTCAATCTTTATTATATATTATTCAATTAAAGTTAATTAATAAATTTTAAAGAAATACATCTTTATATATCTTATTTATAAAATTAAATATTAAATTATTTAAAATCTAAAAGACTTTTTGATTATCTTTTTATATTTTATTTTATTATAATAATTCTTTTTAATAAACCCCTAAATATATAAAACAATAACCTAAAACTAATATTCTTATAGAATAATTTATTAATTTTATATTACTTTATATTTTTTAAAAATTAAAAATTAACTCCTATATAAAAATTATTAAATCTATATATTTCTTAATAAATAATCTACTAAATTAATAAATAAATAGGTTTTTCTTAAACTATTAAAATATTAATATTTCTTTTTCTTATTTTTAATTATATAAATTAACTAAATATAATTTTGTTTATTTTAGGTTTATTATTCTTCCATATATATAGGATTTTATCATTTAGACTATATAAAGCGCTTTTTAAACTATATAACTTAATAATAAACTATATTTTATATACCTATTAAAAGTTCGACCACTTTTTCCTAAAGGCCTTATTACTATAACTAACTTTTAATTTCTATAATATCTTAAATATTACTTTTATTACTAAATACTCCTAAAAGATCTAAATAAAATTTATGAAAAATATTAAAATATAATCAAAAAAGCTATTATCTCTACCATTTTTTTAATATACTTTCTTATTATATTCCCATATTATTTAGATAGGGATTTAATTAACTCCTTCTATTTTTAATAAATTTATTATACTTTTAAAGATTTAAGGCTATTACTTTAAATCCTAACTTTTTATAAGAAAAATAAAAATAGTTTAATCATTTTCTATTATTTTCCTAATTCTTTCTAAACTTTCTATATATATTTTTTACAATATTTAAGGCTTATATATAGTAATATTAATAAATATAGAAATTAATATTTAACCTTAGTAATAAAGCTTTAAAAAATATTTTTCACAAAATACATAAATATATATTAATACTAAATTATATAATCTAATTAACTATTTATATGGTTTAAATAGTAAAACGTTAAATATTTCTATCATAATTTTCAAAAAAAAGTTTAAATTAATTAAAAGCCTTTAATAAAAAGCCTGTTTTAAAAATTAAAAATTAATTTTTGATATAAGAAATTAAAAACTTATATCTTTTTTTATATCAGTTATTAAATACTAAACTATATATAAATTAAAATAAAACTATTTACTTTAATTAATTGAATAATTTTTAATATCCTTTTTATTATATTTTAATAATAAAATAAGGACTATAATGAAAATATAATATAATTTATATACCTTTATTATCCTCCTTTAACCTTATTAAAAATTATATAATACTTTATATAATATTTTAAAATTGCATTAAGATTAAAAAATTAAAAAGTCTTATTATTAAATATTTATATTCTTAAAGCCTTATATTTAATAAAAATAATTTATTATAAAATAAATATATATTTTACCAAATTTTATATATATCTTTTTAAAAACTTTTCTTTTATAAAAATACTTCAAAAATATAAAACTAAAAATATCTTTAAAATTTAATTTTATAATATCATCCTTATATAAAATATATAAATAATAAATATATATTCTAAAACTTTCTCTAATTATAATAAACACTTTATAATAATAAATAATCTTTTATTTTATTTATATTTATATAATAAATAATACAAAAATCTTTAAATTAAGGATTTAAAAGAATATTCAAAATAAATAAAAATATATAAGAATGTGGGTTTTATTTCATTTAAAAAAAGATATTTATTTCATCATACTTATAAATATAAATGATAATCTTTAATAATATTTCTCTATAATTTCTCTTTTAAATGTATAAGATATATTTACTTTATTAAATGTAAATTTAATAATATTTTAATATATATTAATATCTAAAAATAGTAATAGTATTATTATAATTATTTATATATAGATCTATTAGGTATATAGCCTAATTTATTAAAAGGATATTATAGGATAGCTAAGATAACTATATTATAAATAATATAGAAATAAAAGAAAATCATATATTAGATATAGAATAGGAAATTTATAAATAATATAAACACAATAGCCCCTATTTACTAAATTCAACCTCCTTCGTCCATATTAACCTCTATCCCTTTATTACATATAATTACTTCTATACTATAAATATTTACTAATTCCTACTATATTACTAATATTAATAAGAGAACTAATATAGAATAAATAAGTAAATTAACATAATGGTACTCCTAGGGTATACTTCGTTATAATTAATTAATTATCTTCAAGTTAAAAATTATTATTTATTTATTTATTTTTTTAATAATAATAAGATATAATAATAGATATTTTATATAATTATTATAAAAAAACAGTTAGAACTTTAAACTTTATTTAAGACTTTAAAAAGCCTTAAAGGGATAAAGAATAATAATTTTAAATTAATATTTAGTTTTATATTTAATAATATATATAAAAATATAGATCTTCTTTTTCATATAAATATAATAACAATTCTAATCTAGTTTTTATATTATTTAATATAAATATTATTAAGATTATTATAATAAGAGATATATAAAATAGTATATTTAATAATAAGAATAAATAAATAAATTTCAAAGATGAGATGTAATTATTAATTATATTATATAATTAAATATTTTTTAAAAAATATAATTTTATATATATTAATATTAAGTATATTTTTATATATATTAATATTAAATATATTTTTAAAAGTATTTAATTAAGATAAGAATTTTAACATTCTTTTTTTAGTAGCAAATAAAAAAAGAAAGAAAAGCTTTTAAATAATTATATATTTTTGATATATAAATTATTATTTATTAAATATTTAAATTTTATTTTAGTTTTATAAATAAATTAATAGCTTATATTTTTATTTTAACTTATTTATTCTTAGATTAAGGTAAAGGATAAATAGGATAATATTTATAAAGTAGTATTTTATAAAAAGTATAAGGTTTTTTAAATTTTAAACGTTTTAATTTTTAATTATTTAATATTAAATAAAGTATTAAATAAATTAAGGGTGTTGCTACAATGACAGGGAAATTGGCTATTCTGACAGGGTTTGACTAAACTCACGGCCCAAATGGCTAAGACTACTCTATATTTGGCTCGTTTACATCCCCCATCAAATATTTTCTATGGCCTTTGGATGATTATTGCCAGGACAAATACCTAAATTCCACGTCCCACTTTCCATCTTCAACTACTATTAATGCAATTAAATAAAATTAGAAAAAATAGAAAAAATAGAGAAAATAGAAAAAAATATTGGGAATGACTCTTCATTATAGAAAGATAAGGATTATCTTATTTTTAAGAATCTTAACCCCCTAGCTTCCCTAAATCAAGCTATTTTCCTTAATTTCTCTTAAGAATTTAACATATTTTCTTTTTATAGACCTATTTCTTAAACCTTTTATATATTTTTTGACATTCCTTTAAGTCAAAATATTAACTAAATTTTTAATTATTTTTCCAATTTTTTAATGTATTTAAAAGTCTTTAGAGAACAAGGAATGGAATATGGAAATTAGATATTGGCTTTAGTAATAATTATAATTGGTGGGGGATGTAAATAAGCCAAATATAAAAAGAAGTGGGCCCACTGTTGTGGTCTTAGCCATTTGGGCCGTGAGTTTAGTCAAACCCTGTCAGAATAGCGAATCTCCCTGTCATTTTAGCAACACCCTAAATTAATAAATAAATTAGTAAATAAATTTATAAGAATTAATATTTATAATTAAAATGATTTATATATAATAAGTTAGAATTTTAGTTTTTTATAGTTTAAATAAAAAATATAATAAAAGATTAATATTAAATTAAGTTTAAAATAAATAATATAAATAATAAATTTCTATAAGATTATATTTATTTATACTTAATATTAGAATTTATTACTTTAATTTAAATAATATAATAAAATTATTTAATAATCCTGATTTTAGGGTATTAAATTAAAGAATAAGATATTATTTTAATTTAAATATATTATATTTTTTTATTGGATTTATTAAATATCTTTAATGATTAATTTAAAAAAATATTTATAAATAAAGTATACTTTTTCTAATAAAAAAATCTAGTAATTTAGTTAATTAATCTTTTTATCATTAATATCATTTTAATAATTATATCTTTTATAATTTATCAATTATTAATTATTAGAATAATTTTTTATTTATTAATTTATTAATTAATATAAAGATAAATAATATTTTATATAAACAATTTTACTCTATTTCTTAATTTCAAAATATATATGTATAGTTCTAATATATTTTTAAAAATTAGGTTAAAAATATTTAAAGGAATCTAAGATATTAATCTCTTATAATTTAATTCTTTTTATCCTAAGAATTAAACATATTATTATTCTATTAATATATTAGTTAGAATTAATACATTTATTATATATTAGAAATAGTTATTTATTATTTTTAATCTTTTTTTTTAATATCTGTATAGATTATATATTTATAATTTATTCATACTTTTTAAATATATTAGTTAATAAAAATAATATAGGTAGTTTTCATATTTAGGTTATAATATTTATTTAAGTCTAGTTTAAGAGGAGAAGTTTTAAGAATCATTTAATTCTAATATATAAATATTTATTTTTAAAATTAGGTTAAAGTGAAAAAAGTGAAGGAATTCTTTAAGTTTTAAATTTATAAATATAAGTTAAAATCTAATAATATTTTTTATAATCTTATTAGAAACCTTAAGGATTATTTAAAGGTTATCTTTATTTATAAAAGTCTTGGTCTACAATTAATATATCATAAGTTAATTTAAAAAATTAGAATTTAATAATGGATTAAAATAGTTAATATTTATATATTAATTAATTATATATACAAGGAATTAAGAATAAGAAGGTTTATCAAATTAAAGGGAAAGATTAAAATTTAATTAATAATTATTTTATTTTATATTATTCATTCTTTTTATAGTTAAATAAAATATTAAGATATGTTTTAAGATAAGATTTTTTTTTATTATCGGTTATACCTATTTTAATGTTTATTATCTTTAGTAAATAAAATATTAAAATCTTTTAATTATTATTTTCATCAAATATCCTTCATCACAATTTTTTAAAATATTCTTCTTTCGCTTATTATTATCAATGTCTAATATTAATTCCTTTTCAATTACAAATTAATTAATATAAATAGAATATAAAAATATTGTAATAGCTAGATAATCTTTTAATATTAAATATTCTTTTACTTTAATTAATTAATAAATCTTTAATAGATCCATATTTATTTCTTCATTTTTATTCTAAAATTTTTATTTAGAAATTAGAATTGCTTCTTAATAAACAAAAAAGAAAATATAAAGTTTTTGTTTTTAAATTGGAAAAGTAATAAAAAAACATTTAATTGTTTTTCTCTTTTTTTAATTATCTTTATAAAAAAAGACATTTACTAACATCTTTTATTATTAAACTTCATAAAATATAATTTAGATTATAATTCAAACATTAGGTTGAAAACTTTATAAGATAATTAATTTTTAAATACAAAATAATAATTTGCTGGATAAATGAGATTTGGTTTTTTATAATTCAATCAAATTGATCACAGATCATTTTACTTTATCAAAACAAATCCCATAATTTCAATTTTCATTTATTGGAATATTTTTCATATTGAAAAATTAATCTCCTCACATAGAATTTTGGAAGATGTAATTATTATCAAACGAATTTTATTCTTGTATTTTATTGTTATTATAGGCTTAGATCAGTGTAAAAATAAAATCATTTTCATATTAGATTTTAAATTCACAATAAATAAATTTAATACGTTTAATATACTTAAATATAAGATTTCTTTTATAAATATAGAACAGATATGAAAGTGCATAAATCTTAATAATAAACTGTTAATAGTTTACTGGTACATGTAATGTTTGTTTTAATAATGTTAATTTTAATAAAATATATTCTCCAAATAGTTCCAATACTGCCAATTACATTTGGTAAGAAGCAATTTATTCAATTGAGTAACCACATTAGATATTAAGAATATTTATGATTCCGAGCTCGATTTAGCTCGTGACACACTCTTGGAATCGGTTACGGCCCTCCAGAACCACCAAAGCATAACTGGTTATTCTCGACGCAGTCTCGGCTGCGCGGAACATTCGCAAGGACTCGATGACGGAGGACGGGGAAAGAGAAGGATACACGGCCTGGGAGTGCCCTCGTGCGCGCTGAATTTCCACCTACTTGTTAATCTGATCAATCTTAAGGTTGACACAGAGAAGAAAGGAGGTTGAATTTGGCTGGTGGGGGCTGCCGTGTTTTTCCTTTGTTCCCGTCCCATTTGTGATATAGTTGTCCCGGCTATCCTATAGTGCCCTGCCGGCAAATCGGGCTTTAGGCCTGACAGATCCGTGTATGAATACAACAACAACAACAACAACAACAACAACAACAAGAATATTTATGATAATCTTGAACTCTTTTACCGGTAGATTTATGAAAATACATTTCACGTTGATTTAAGATAAAACTGTCAAAAATTAAAACTAAACTTCATTCAAATATCTTATTTTAGCATGATTCGTTATAAAATAAGTAATTTAATATTAATTATAATTTCTTTTTCTTTTCCTTTGTATTTTCATCGTAGTTTAAGATAATAAGATAATCAAGGGATTCTCTAGATTTCAAGATTCAAACTTAGTCTTTTTCCTGGGTCTGTGATATATACATAGGCGGCCGATGTGCTGTATGATCTCATGGTATTAAGGTTAGTGGGGCCGACATTTAGCGTAACCCCGCATTGTCTCAACCCACATTCGGTAACTGGACCATCTCTAGGCCTCCTTTGGGTTAAATGAGGTCACAAAAGTTACATCAGGTCACGAGAATCCCTGTCACTTACGCCCCCCTTTCTATCCCATTTAATTCCACCTCTAAAACATTTCTCACATATTCACTTCCCACCCTCATTAGTATGTTATTTCTTTCGTGTACTTCCATTTATAGTTATATTTTGATACTGATCCAGCCAGTGACTCGTTCTCACAAACTCAATGATCGTGACCACCCAACTGAGGGTCTAGTTTCTCGTGACCCTCTTCCGCGTTACTTTGGGAAATCGGGCCCAACTGATGCTGACCCTCGCAAAACCAAGAAAGATGGAGGAGGCAAAGGCAACTGGTAAGCACCCAACGCATTCCCAGATACGTCAATATGTGTTGAAAATCAAATAAAACTGACCAACACCATTCGCAGGGGTCGCTCAGGTGATGAGTCGCAGGATTGTGGCTATACATTTACCAATGCCCGCCGCCGTTCCAACAGCAGCACCCAGGGCCTTGTTGAATTCAGAACAAAGTTTGAAACTGTTGAAGCTGAGCCAGTGTTTGAGGAACAGGTTCACGGCGTTTCTGAAGAGGACATGATAAATGAGAGCGCAGCGGCTAAAGTTGAGTCAACCAGCAGCAACGGAAGTGAGTGGGACCTGTGAGCTATGCATTCTTAGTGCAGTCAAGGCAGTGGTGAATGTCAGCATCTAATAGGCAAAGACATTCCTGTTACTTCCCATCTATGAACCTCGGAGCGTAGACATTCGGTATGAATGCACTCTTGAAGTAGGTAGCAAAGCTGTCATAGAGTTACATTTCCACATCTCTTTATTCTTCGTTCCCCCCTTATTACAAAGTTACCAAAGTGACGTGGAAGGCAGTTATTGAAATTCAAATTGTTCTGACATAATACACGAGTTTTCGTTTCCATGACCCTAGCGAAGTGCCCTCCCATTTGTAGCTCCGTAGGATAAACTGGCTTCACAGAAGCCCAAGATAGCTGGTTTGTAGGTCAACTGCTTCACTCCAAGGTCGGCTGTAGTGACCTGGTATCCGTCCCCAAATCAGTTGTGACAGCATTCCCAGGCGTGGGGAGGCTTCCTGATGCCACCTGAGACTCAACCGAAGAGAGCATATTCATGAACCAGAAGTCAAGCTTTCCAGTTTCGATGTATTCGCGCAGCATATCATCCTCTCTCTTCAAGTCCACGGCGACCCGGGCTCTTTGTTCAGGACGAAAGCGCGACACAAGGATTTCAGACTCTGAATTGACCATCAGGCTATCCGCTGGGGACAGAGGTTTGTAGAGAGGCTGGTGAGTAGTCTTGTGGTATTCTGTATTAATAATGTCAGATCAAGAAACGTAAAAGACTGGACGGAGGTACTCACCAGAAAGGCAGAAGTAAAGAGTGTGATAAAGAGCCGTGGAGTTGGCAGTACTGGAAGAACTCCCAGCCGATTCTTCGGCTGCTTTCCCGCGAGCTTTCCAATCATCCTTGATCATGCATCGGCGCCAAATCAGCTTTCGTACAGCTGAGAAATAAGAGGGGTCCTGTTCTCCATAGCGACTATGGTCTAAAACTCGAAGCGCATGGAAGAACTCTCGGCTACGAATCTCGTTGTCTCCTTCTTCAGGGGACTGGACCAAGCCCATTAGAGTCAACAAATCAATCAAACCATCGGGACCGACAATCTCACGATTGATCAGAGTAGAAAGGCTTTCGCCAAGTGTCTCGTGTAGCGATGGACGATCCTTGGCCAAGTAACTCCCAAAGTAGTCCAGCGCTAGCTCGGCTTCGGCCTTGCGATCAATAGCGCCCTCCAAAACAGGCTGAACATACACCTGGAGAAGTTCCTGCACTCCATCAATCTCGCCGTAATCATCCAGGCGCTTGATGTTCTCTCGCAACAAAGATTCTTGTTTATGACTCGGCGTACTCTCGGAAGAAGCCAGTCTGCTCAGTTTAGCCAGGGAGACCTGGACTCGATGACTCCAAAGCTGCTTCTCGCTATCCAGAGCCAGGTTCTCCAGGCAGACTGCGGCGGCTTCATAGCCATCCTCGCCATTCACATCATTAATCCAGCTAAGTTTTGAGTATGCAGGCGTTGTTCGTAAGAAGCGTGTGATCGACGATTGATACTTCCGCATGGAAAGTAAGGCACCGGGATGTCCCATTGAGATTTGTCGTGAAAAGTACGCGTTGGCCCATGAATCACCAAATTTTTCGAAATACTGTGAGATTCGTAGTGCAACATCAGCCTCGGTCTCTTTCAAGACCAAGGGGTCCGTCGAGACGTTTTGAACAGGCTGACTTTTGACTTGATCCTGAAGTTCGATTATTAGCTCGACCAGAGCCCCCATATCTCGAAATCGCTCTGCGAGATGGAGAGCATCCTGAAGATGCCCAATGCCAGCCAATTTGAAAAGCTGCCATTTGCGTTCTTTGATATGTGCCTGTTGAATCGAGACACTCTCATCCGCCAACTTTACGTCTTGCTGGGCGGCAAGCCAGCGGATCCGCTCCTGGTGCATCTGGTCAAGAATGCGTAGATGGCGGGCACTGTTCTCGGCGATCTTTTTCAAAGTCTGACCATCAGGCGAGTCTGCATTTGTCGGCTTTTGTTGAATCCAAGCACGACAGCTGTCTAACTCCCAATCCAAAAGATGGCCCGCCTCGACATAACCCATCGCTCTGGAAGTCCAAAACTCCGGAAGCCCTTCGTATCCATCTGCAAGAACACCCTCCTCCAAAAACTCATCTCCAAGCCCAAAAGAAGAAGCGTGTTGATCACGAAATTGATAGGCTGTCTCCATTATTGCAAGCAATAGTTCGCTGGCTTGGAGGATTTGCTCCGACAGCTTCTTAGCCTGCTTTGAGGAATTTCCGCGACGCGGCTTGATTGCGTTTTTAATCCAAGGTATTATATGCTCCATTTGATAGGAGTCACGGAGATACCATTGTCGCTTGGGTTCGATTTCGTTAGAGAGAGTCTTGAACTTGTCATTCATAGAGTCTATGACATGGCCGATGAAGAGACGCTCATCCCCAGGCTGGAATGTTTGCTCCAATGCGCACATGGCTCTTTGAGCAGCAAGCTTCTCGGCCCCCCATAGCAATTCCCACCTGGCAGGCCGACTCAAAGGATTGCCCTTTTGCCCCAATAAGAATGCAAGATCATCCAACGCCTTTGCCCTCAACCGCAAGTTTTCCTCGATTGATATTGAGGTGTTGGGAATGAATCGAGATTCCGATCGGAGAATCTCCCGGCAAATCTCGAGGGAGGCTTGTTCTATTTCGGCTGCGGAAAAGCCCAGGTCACTTTCACCGATCAAGTCCAACGGATTTTGTGCCATTGTGCCAAAAAATATCGCTTGTTCAAGCTTGTGCTTTGCACCGAGTTGAACCTCGTCAATGCTGTCGTCCGTAAGCTCACGAGGAGTCACATTCACACGAACAATTCCGAAGTTTCGAATCATCAGAACACACGAATTGGGACACTCTCCATCGGGTAAATCTTCTAGGCCATAACCCAGAACTTCGTACTGTTTTCCGGTGCGAAGTCGAATAGAATCCTGGAAAGGCGTAAGCAGCTCGGGTGAAGCCGAGGGATATTGCGAGGAAGACATCTCCTTGGAAACACTCGTCAGTGATAGGACGATGATTGACTGTTCGATGAGAATGAACGCAGTGCTTTCGGATTTCGATACCAATATCCTCGGCTTAACGTCGCCTCCCATGGTTGGGATACTGCTGAGGTCCACTTTGCGAGTGCTCAGTAATTTTGATCCCTGTGTGGACAACTGTAACTCGACAACGAATATTTTCTTCGACTCCAGCCACTGCGAAGAGCTGGCAACTAGAAACAGCCGCCACGACTCGTCTCCATCATTGGCGCCAGTTCCCTCAGGGGATTGTAGGCTAGAGCACGCGAAGTCCATAACCTTCAGATCTAGCTCACCTGTCGGCTTTTCGAGATCTTGGTGAGAGGGAGGAAGCGCAGCAATGATATCCTCACTGACGTTGAACTTTCCTTTCAACGCATTTCCATGATTCCAATGCGTATCCCATATTTCCACAAGGCCTGTCGAGGTAGCGATGATCACATCACGCTGGCCACGTTGACGAGACCCACCAGGATGTACGGCAGTGACTTCTTTCCTCCAATATCCTCCTCCAAGAACGCTTTTGATACCCCCAAGAAACCCTCCCTTTCCAACGCCCACTGTACTTTTTAAGAAATTAACAAGCACAGATGGTTTTCCTTGTGGATCTCTGAGGGTGATATGAGCTGTACGCCCCGACGAAAAGGTTGCAATAAGCCCCGACGGCTCGCAATTTATCACTTCAGTAGCTTGTTCACCAGATAGAAGTCCCGGAGTAAAGCCCTGGATACCGTTTTGCTTCTGGCGAGACAATCCCAGTATGGCGGCACTAGAAACAGTTTCCCAGTAGATCATTCTCCCCGTCGACGGAATTATTACCAGGAGGCCAGGATATTTGCCGGTAACAGTGGAGAGCAGGATACCGAGTGGTACTGGACCGTTCGGATCTCTGCATGATTCGGGAATCGAGATGGTGAAGGTTTCTAACGGAGAAGGAGCGGATGTCGAAACAGAATAGGGCCATACAACTGCATGCGAGTGCATCAAAGCGAGTGCATAACGTTGGCCAGTTGCGAAAAAGCACCTCAGGGGTTCTGTCACCATAGAAAAGATCGGTCAGCTTTTTGTGCTCACATTGTAAATCAGAAGTGTTGATTTACCGGACTTCAATCCTCGAATCTGGTCAGGCAATGCAGGGAGTTGATCCGCGGTGTAGTAATCTGTGCTTGACTATAATGGCCGAAAGGACATGTCAGCGTCTAGCTCTTAGGAATAGACAGATCAAAGACAGTCATGCAATCATCGAAAGAGAAGAAGAAAACCTACCAGAACCACTGATCCGTCAACCTCGCCGGTGGGCTCCTCATTTGGCTTTGCAGCTCGAATCGGAAGAGCTGAACCTCCATCCACGCAATCTCCCGGCGTGACGAGTGCAGTCAAACCTGCAGGTTCTTGTGTGTTTCCATGATCCGCGTCGACAGAAGGTGTGTCCCCGGCCTGGCGCAGTACGGAACGCTGTCTTTTGGCTTTTGGCGGTTTCACAGAGTCATCGGAGCTTGTACGTGGGCGTCTTCGGGGATTGCGCGAGGCTGCCTTAGGAACAAACATTTTGAAGCAATTTGGCGCGTCGTTAACACATTAAATGGAGCACCCGAGGGTCGAAGCAAAGCGTGGAATGTACTAACGTGACACGCGGAAAAGTGAGGTGCAACAACAAAAGAGTTGGATGCAGGAAGGCGGTGAGGGCGATTGACTTGAACTCATTGGGCATGAAGGCGGAACAATAAAAGATGATGGTGATTGGAAGGGATGGAAATAAAAGTGGAGACAAACGTCTTTAGTACTCATTGACGTGCTGAGTCATACCGCAAACTGGACAGTCATGCAAGGTGTACGTCTGGCCTTGATAAATGGGATTGAAGCGGTATATTCTACTATTTTAATGAGACCAATTGAATGAGCTCTCTGTTTATTGCTTTTTTTTATTTTTCACTTAATTCATTCGGATTTTCCTCGTGTCCAAGCCAAAGGGCGTTGTAATTGTGTTGTACATATAGAATCCACGTTGGTGAAAGTAAGAGAGGGTCGGTCCGATCAATTATCCCGATTCAGTCTTCTTCTCACGTGAATCCTATGAGCCCCTCAACGTCAATCTTTAGGAGATTGCAGACGACACCTGGGCAGTGCTAGATATTGCGAGCATCTTACCAATATGCTCATTGGCTTTTCCGAACAAACCATGACGATCGTTGGGGTTGTCCTCTACGTTGTTTAGCAGAATGGTTCCCCTTGTGACACGTTCTGTACATCGAGCCCTGACCGGGGCTTCCATCATTCCCACGAGGTGGATATCTACTATCGACTCTCGCCCTTTTAGAAGAGGATTACACACAGCTCTCTTCTTTCCAGGTCTGTTTGTAACCCGCTCGATTGCCCTTTGAAATGAGCTGACTGATCTCCGTAGGACATGGAGTTCAGCGAGTGGGCATGGCCAATGTTTGGATGGACCATTTCCCTCAGGCCACAAGTAAACTGCTAGATGAGATGGACTCAATTCTAGGCTTCAAACTATCTTCAGTCATTCAGCATGGCCCCAATTCAATACTCAATCAGACCCAAAATGCCCAGCCGGCAGTGATGGCAATTTCTGTTCTCATCCTTCGCATTTTGGAGGATGAGTTTGGGTTCAATGTTGGGTCCGAAGTCGACTTCACTTTAGGTCACAGCCTAGGGGAGTTCACTGCATTGGTTGCTTCTGGGCATCTTACATTTCCCGATGCACTCCGACTAGTTCGTCGCCGAGCTGAAATGATGGCCCAGTGTACACGGGAAATAGTTGGCCAGTTGGGTGGTAGCTACGGGATGGTAGCACTTATTTGTGAGGCCGATCATCTTGAGGGTTTACTCACAACTATTCATCAATTTCTCGACCATGAAAACTCCCGCTTCGATTACAGGGGGCACCGGCTCGATCCCCAGGTCATGGTGGCCAACATAAACTCACCCAACCAAATTGTGCTCAGTGGGAGCATCAAGAAAATCAAAACTCTTCTTGTGCAAATCCGCCAGTTTGCGGGTCATGACCCTCGCGCAGTTAGGCTGAAAAGTGATAGCCCTTTCCACAACCTAGCTATGCTTCCCGCCGCAGAGGATATGCGCGTATTGATGGATGAGGTGGGCATTACCTTTCCAGGGAAAATCCCTTGCATTTCGAATGTATCCGCATTGCCCTTTCATTCTGAGGACGATTTAAAGAACCTCCTGTCCAGGCAATGTATCGATACGGTAAGGTGGTGGGAAAGCATTCGCTACCTTCATCAAAACCAGGGAATTCGACGGTGGATCGGGATTGGGCCTGGTAAAGTAGGCCGCAATCTGGTTGGGAAGGAAGTTGGACGAGTGAATACCAAGGGTGGTGGTGTGTGGGCAATTTCTCACCCTAAAGAGATGGAGGAGACATTGTCTGCATTGAAGCAGACTGAATTTGAAGTTCAGCTCCATTGAACTAGTCAAGCATAGCATGCTACTATGTGGCCTTCTCGAATTGCCTTTGCGACCCCGTCCCTTGACAATTGCTACATAGGACACATGATGAGATATATCACATGTGCAAAGGCCTGGGCTTGGTCCCCGGATAGGATACCCACAGTCAATTTTTTCTGGCTTCCTATTAGAGCTATTCAACACAAGGCTTAAGAAATAGCCACCAAGCATGTGTACAACAAATGACATGGGTTTCTCTACATATTAGATTCGTTCGTTCAATCATTCCAAGGCTGCAGGTATACTGAATAATACCAAGTGGTCACCACATGAGGTCCACTTGTCAGCCCCCCCTTCCTTGTTGATATCTTTGCTGATGACCAAGAAGGGGGCGATACCCCATATTGTTTCTTTTATAAAGAAGCTCCAGGGGTCCACATTTCACCGACGTGTTTCACATCTGCTATGAATTTTGGGTTTGTAATTGGTTGAGAGGATGACGCTGGGCCCAAGTTTGTGCCAATGGCATGAAGATCGGGGGAATAAAATGGGTTCTGGAGAAGCTGGATGTAGGCACTCTGTAGGGCTCGGAATGCCTGTCAAGGCTGTCAGTAAACCCGTAAGCAGGAAATCACGTCAAATAACCTACAGGCTTCAAGTCTGAATCACTAAGAGCACTCACTACAGGACCTGCTAGTCTTGCACTTGTGGGCTCTGGACCAAAAAGATCCACAATGATCAAGAATTTCACACCAGTGGTTGTGAGCCATCCATAGGCAGCTAGCCTCTCATCAATTGCGTGTAGAAGGCCAAGGTCCTGGTCGATAGAGGTTTGCTTCCGTCGAATGTCAAATATGTCCAGGCATGAATTTAATAGGAATGAAAATTCGATCATGGCATCCAAATATGGCGGGAATAGAGAGATATGGAGCGGGTTATCCTGTCATCAGCATCCAGCCTGGATTAGCGAACTATACTGTGAGGATAGTCAACTCATCGTCAGGCAATCCAGCACATACGGCTTTCCCAATCACTCCAATGCATGCAATCCTTGGGTTTGTCATCCTGGCAGTTGAACTCCCATACGCTTCTCTCCCTTTTTCAATGAATTATCGAAGGAAGCTTCCTGAATATTCGGTGTTTGTAGAAGGATTTGAAGGAAGGTAGCACAAGCTAGATTGAGGAGTGGAATAATTCTGTTCCGACCAGTTGAGGAGCTCTTGAGTAGGGTGTCAGGCTTCGTTGCGCGGTAGTGCTTTACACAAGGTACTTATGCATGTACTAGCTGGAGCCCTGGAGCCTCGGGTGATGTCTAGGTGCTCTAAAGCACCCGGGCGGTCCATGTAGGTACTGCAGGTACCTAGATATATTACATAATCTCGTTGAACTTGGTCTTAGATTGACCAATGATAGCGTATTTAAATGCTTTTACCAGACTCTCACCGCTTTTACATTACGGTACTGTATTTGCGGGATCTGACCAATTATATGAATGGAAACTGCTTACATCACATTCTCAACCATTACCATTACCGCGTCATTCTTGTCTTCCCTCTCGAACCGGGCAAAAGTCCTCCTTCCTGGACAACTTGGAAACACCGCCACCTGTGAAGCTTCAGGACCTCAAGAGCGCCCTCAATAACCGATCTGGCAATATGCTTTCCATGGCGAGACCTGCCATCGCTGGTGCACTTGGTATGTGCCTCCCCGACGTTGAGTTCAAACCGTGAATATACTGACCTTTCTTTCTATCAAGCACGGCCCCAGCTAGCGCTATGCCTTCGCCCACAGCAAATTGCCGCGTTGTCAACTTCATCCGTGAAATCAGCAACTGCTCTTGAACGCCAATCCTCGGCAGGTCAGTCATTGACTGCATCAGGCAAATTGCGGACAGAGGTGCCTTTGGCCAGCCAAGAGAAGAAGGAGGGTGCTATGCAATATGTGCTGTAAGTAGGGCCTGCGTCTGCAATATGACCTGCTGCTAATTTCAATTCCTTCGCTACCCCAGGACCACTCTCGACCAAGTTGCCAACTGGGCTCGTCAGAGCTCTTTGTGGCCCATGACCTTCGGCCTCGCTTGCTGCGCCGTCGAAATGATGCACCTTTCTACCCCTCGTTATGATCAGGATCGCTTGGGTATTATCTTCCGAGCATCTCCGCGCCAGTCGGATGTGATGATTGTAGCTGGTACATTGACGAATAAAATGGCACCGGCTCTTCGTCAAGTTTACGATCAGATGCCTGACCCCCGATGGGTTGTCAGTATGGGCAGCTGCGCCAACGGTGGTGGATACTATCACTACAGTTATTCTGTGGTTCGAGGCTGCGATCGTATCGTGCCCGTGGACGTTTATGTTCCTGGATGTGAGCAGGTCCCATAATCCCTTTGTTTCCTAGTCTGAAATCGCTAACCAAACCAGGCCCTCCGACCTCAGAGGCTCTCATGTATGGTATCTTCCAGCTGCAAAAGAAGATGAGACATACTCGTATTACTCGCATGTGGTACCGCCGTTGATCTCTTTCTTTGGTTAGTCCTTGGAAATATCGTGCTCGGGGGGCTCGACCCTTCATTCGGCCATCGTGGAGTCTTGTGATTGTGTATCAATATTATGCTGAATTTCTCTTCGTCTTTGGCCCGGTTCCATTCTCTTCCGTTATTTTCTTCTCTTTTTTTTCTCTCTGTCTATATCCCGAAAATTTCGCTGCAATTCAAAGCTCCTCCGTATATCGTTCAGTTGACTTGGAATTTTCTAACTAGATAAACACTACTTTGTGGTCCTGTACGGAGATCAGTCCGTTAGGGAAATGCAATGAAGCACATGTCACTTGGATCAACCCTGCGTAGGACCAAGCCCGTGATTCTATGGTGTCGTTCATATTTTCTGCGTCGAATTTTGAAATTCTAGGCTCGAAACTCAGTAGGTTTTTTGCACGTGGCTTTATTTAGGGGCTTCATTTACCTCCCCTTCTATTCCAGGTCGATATGCTTTTTAGACAAACACTATTCTAAGTGACTTGATACATAAAGGATAAGAATTTTGTCTCTCCTTGGGTGCCTAGCCATTCACCATGACACCACCGTTCGGGTGGAGGCACTGTCCAGAGATATAACTGCTATCCTGGCTTGCGAGGAAGACAAAGCACGTTCCAACCTCGCTGGGTTGACCTGGACGGCCAATGGGTACAGAATGGAATTGTTCCATTGCAGATGTTTGCATGGTCGAAGGGATCAATGGCGTCCAGACTAAAAGAATTCTGTTAGAAACGCCAATAGAGTGAATGGTGACTACATACTAGGACCTGGGCAGACGCAGTTGACGCGAATGCCCTTCTTGACTTGCTGGTTTGACAATGCTCTTGTAAAGGCCACGATTGCACCCTTGGTAGACGTGTAATCTAAAAGATCTCCTCGGCCGATGTATGGATTCACAGAGGCGCAGTTGATGATCGTTGATCCTCGCTTCATGTGAGGGAGAGAGTACTTGGAGAGATAGAAGAAAGAATGAATATTGGTGTCGAACGTTCGTTCCCATTGCTCCCTTGTGATGCAATAAGTCAGTCGATCGGTGAACCATTTATCAGCAGATTTTTGGGGGAAGGGGTTGGACCTTACTCATCTAGCTCACTGATGTCGCTGAGCATGTTTTGAAATGCTGCATTATTGACCAGAATATCCACGCCACCCATAGCCTGAAGTGCCGTATCAACAACTCTTCGGCAATTTTCCTTCTTGCGTAGATCTAGAGCCAAGCAATGACATTGACCCCCGGCCTCTTCGACCTTGCGCTTTGTCTCTTGTGCGTCTTTTTCTTCTTCTGGAAGGTAAACGATCAGACTTGAAGCACCTTCCATGGCGAAAAGGATTGCGGTTGCCCGTCCGATCCCCGAATCACCTCCCGTAATAATTGCCTTCTTTCCCTCCAGCTTTCCTGCGGCCTTGTATAGTTGATACCCGCCATCTTCGGTTGGGATAAAGGAGGAAACGGGCTTCGGATCCTCCATGTCCGCCTGAAGACCAGGCTTTGTGAGATGCTGAATGGGAATTTTATGACCTGTTTACTAGGCTCAGTTAGATCTCATTTCAGTATAGCCTACTTTGGAAGATTTTGAAGCAGATAAGTTTCTTTGCTGGTATTTCCATACCTGGTTGGAACTGGGACTTGGATCCACTAGCGGGTCGTTCAGTGTATTGCGCAACAGGTGCCATGTTGGACGATGGTTACTAGGATAAGGCACAGTGCTTGTTGAAAAGGTATCTTCTTTTGAGAGGAGAAGAGAGCAAGTTACTTCCAAGGGTTGGGGAATGAATGTTATCCTCAAAAACAACCAATTCAATGGTAAGAACTATGACCAGGGATGCCCCCGGCAGACAGCTATTTAAATTGAGATCTAGGGATTGTGCTCGCCACTCTGCCCTGGGTTCACGTTTACAGAGCACATATGGTAACGAGGGAGGTAAAGGAAATGACCCAGCAAGCATGGCAAATTCAGGAAATCAAGGCCACCAACCTCGGTGGGATATGTACTCGCCTTCGTGAGAACATTTGAAGTCTAGAGCGTATTTTATATCGACATGACGTCAAGTCACCAAAGACTTGAGTAACAATGGGGCAAATTGACTCCAATATCCTTCAAGCATGACTTCAAGCTGTTGTAATTATGGCTGTGAATCAGAATATTTGAACATGCAAATTGCGACGTGAATGGCGAGCCAGAGCTCATGTATGCTCATTGAGGCTGAAAATAGCCTCTCGAGCCTTTCTCTCGCCACCTTCATTCGACTGCGTTGAAATGTGGTTTGTGGAGTAAATAGACACAGCGTGGTGATCACTTATCCTTGATCTCTTTTCCTTGAAATATAGAAATAGGTTTACCTTGGTATGTCTAAATATGCGTGTACAGTAAGTGCGGGCTCCGGCGGAGACGCAAGGTACCATAGAAATCCATGCAAGCTCTACATGTAGAGGTACAACCTCCTGATCCATCCCAACCCAGAACGCCTATATATTAGATTAATATCACTTCTGCCTTGAAATTCTTCAATATTTGAATGTCATTTGCGCAAAGAACAACCAACTAAAGGCATGAACAAAAGTATCATTTGCTCCTGGTCGTTGGTGGAGTGTGATAGGCTGGAGAAAGAGATTATGCTATTCTGTCCCCCTATAAACTCACATGTACAAATCAATGGTTTATCGATCGGACTGATGTACACATAGTACATAAGTGGATATAGGTACTATTATAAAGTTTCACAGTTGACCATAAAGGGCAAGGATAAAACCTTGGAATATACTACTAGCAGCTACTTACTATACGTACAAGGCGTTCTTCCTATGGATGGAGTTGAGTGATTTTAATCAATATAGTTGAATTTTGAAAAATCCCCATTATCCTTCTATGAGCAAACAATCCAGACAGTATATGTGAGCAACCTTGGAAGTGCTAAGGTGACTTTTTGCATACCTACCATCCATAGATAAGAGTTGTGTATGGGCTTACATAATTCAGCGCATCAACCATAAAGTGGAGATCCTTATCTTATCGTAGTCTCATGTGATTGGCCTCTTACTCAACAATTTTTCTTCTGCTCGATTTCTCTCATACCGTGCTCCCTATCTCTTTCGCCCTTCCCACCAACAACATGGCAAAGCGAAAATTGAAAGAGCCGAGCGCATCGACTGAAATGCCGTTTATTTCAGTGCTGTCCAAACCCTGGACTTTCCTTCAACCCAACGATGACCTACAGACCCTTGTCGCGACCTCTACGAAACAAATATTAGACCCACTTGCTGCCTCTGTCGTAGAAGAGCAATCTGCTCGTCGACAGGCCAACAAGAAGCGCAAACGTACCGAAGATGACCTCGGCGTCGCCTATCCACCACTTCAGCTCAAAAATCTTTACGTGGACGGGTTTACGTCCAACCAAATCTGGGAACAGGCCACAAGAATTCTCGAGGCAGCTGGAAATGAAATCGAGAGGGATCTCAGCTTGCTGGTGAAGCAAAACGACTATCCAGAATCCGACAGTGAAGAACAGTCAGACCACATGACTTTCCCTGATTCCGAGGAAGTAGAGTCTGAAAGTGAGGATGGCAGCATGCCAAGCGATACCTCTGCCGCCGCGAGTGTTGATGAGCTCGACGAGATGTCCGATTCCGCTTCTAACTACTCGGACGATGATGAAATAGAGGAGGGGGATTCTATCAACAATGATTTGGCAGAGGCTGATGAAAGATCGACAAGTTCTGACGACAATGCTGGGGTCTATGTCGAGGATAAGTTTGGGCTAAACGACGGCTTCTTTTCAATCGATGATTTCAACAAGCAAACCGAGATGTGGGAAAGAAAAGATGCCAATGGAGAGCCTGTGGATGCGGGTGATAGCGACGAGGATTTTGACTGGGATGCGAATCCCTTTGCAATTGGGAGCAAGAATTCTTTACCTAGCAAGACGGAGGAAGTGGATAACATGGATGTTGATGAAAGCGAAGAGGAAGGCCCAACATTCGGGAATGCTGATCTCTCCCGGGACTCGGATTCTGATGACGAGGATGTTTCCCTGGCTGGTGATGCGGAAGCGCCGACCCTGATGGACACGAGCGATATCAAATATGCCGACTTTTTCGCTCCGCCGCCACGCAAAGCCTCATCTAAGAAGGCACGCGCACTCCCGAAAACACAATTCACGGGCCCTATCCTGGACGATGATGTCGACCGCGCCATCGCCGACGTCCGTCGCGATCTGTTTGACGACGAGTCTGAAGCTGAGGACGATACCAAAGTGGCCGATGGTACTGAGGACCAGCAGGCTCATCAGTCGTCGCACGAAAAGCAGAAGGCGCGCATCGCAGATGAAATCCGCCGACTGGAAGCGGCTAATGTAGCAAAGAAGGAATGGATGGTTGCCGGAGAGGCTCGTGCAATTGAGAGACCTGTCAATTCTCTCATTGAAGAGGATTTGGATTTTGAAAGAATTGGAAAGCCCGTCCCAGTTGTCACGAACGAGACTACTGAGGATATCGAGGAGTTGATCAAACGTCGAATTCTTGCCAAAGAGTTTGATGAAGTGATTCGCCGCCGCCCCGGATCCACCGACACCAAAGCCTCCCGAAGCAGCCGGTTTGAATTGGAGGATACCAAGCCGCAGCAGAGTCTGGCTGAACTCTACGAAATCGACCATCTTCGCGCCACTGACCCGAATTACGTTGATACTAAAGACCGCAAGTTGATGCGCGAACATGCCGAGGTCTCCAATATCTGGAAAGAAATAAGTTCCCAGCTGGATACTCTTTCTAACTGGCACTACAAACCCCAAGCTCCACAAGCAAATATCAATGTGGTCACCGACGCGCCGACCATTCTAATGGAAGAAGCGCGCCCTACTGCTGGCAGTGCTACTGGCGGACCGTCCGCACTTGCGCCCCAGGAAATCTACGCTCCTGGCGACGACGGGAGAGTTGCTGGCGAGGTGGTTCTCAAGAACGGCGCCACCATTTCCAAGGAGGAGATGAGTCGGGAAGAGAAGGCTCGTGCCCGACGTCAGAAGAAATCTCAAATGGCTCACGCCGAACCCACGCCTCCAAAGGGCAAGTCCGCAGAGAAGCAACAGCTTGTGTCAGACCTGAAGAAGGGAGGGGTGAAGGTTGTGAACAAAGAGGGCAAGGTCACAGATTTGAATGGGGCTAGAGTTGAAGCTGATGGCAAAAGGAGCGCGGACGTTCTAAAGTTGTGAGACTACCAACATGGATATAAGTAACACGTGTTTATGTATAAATTTTCGAAGTTTCTCTTCTTTTTTTTTTTTTTCGTATATTTTATTTCCTGATCCTTAGGGTCGAGTGTAATACTGTGGATATATAACCGACAGGGTACACTGTTCACTGGACCTTATTCGCATTGGGCCGTATTGATGTCAGTTGGTCTTCAGAGCACTTGAAGATTTTAGTCGGATCCTAAAGAGAAATATATTCTCCCGGTTGTAAGATGAAGCGTTCGGATCGTCCCGAATCTCGACTACGTCGAATGCCTTCTTTGCCATCTTCATGAATCTCAAGTCAGCTCTCCTACGTCGTTTGTAGCAAAAGTAGCAGGTCGATTCTGGGCCCAGAAGATCCTGGAGGGTGGTTATGAGAAGCGGAAATGCCGGTTCAAAGTAGACACAATCCGCTGCGAGGACGACTGCTGGCTTTGAAGGAATGTTGTCCGGAAGGGGATCTCCCCAGTTCAGCACCGAGGCAGTCACAATGGAATCGAGTCCATTTAATTGGATATTGTCATTCATTAGAGAAAACATAGGCTGTTGATCCGTAATGTGGATGGGCGGATTAGCCTTGCAACCTCGGGCGACTGCAAGTCCAACTAGTCCTCCTCCGGCACCCAGTTCCACGCTTAAGATACCAATTAGCATGAGGACCTCGTCTCCCTCTGATCATTCAAAGAGATAGTGAGAAGTTGATGTGGGAAGGTGAGGGTGGGATAAGAATTACATCGATTGGTTAGACAGATCAGTGGCATGTCGAGTGAGGAGATATTTGGCCAAAACCATTCCAGCAGGCCATAGTTGACCCCCACAGCCATTCTTGAGATCTTCCTTGAGTAACAATGGTTCCTTCAGATACCCGTCAAAATCAAGTGTTGTGGTTCCGGCGGATTTGTTCATTCGAGGCGGGGCCAGCGAGACGCTCACGTTGAGGGGGGCATCTGGATTTGAATCAGGACTGACGGAGCGTTCCATTGAATTTGTCTGGCAGTTGAAAGGAGCGAGAGTGGTATATGAGGATTTCAAGATAAAGAAGGGGAGAGGGATGAGAAAGACAGCAAAGATTTTTTTTTCTCTCCAGGAAAAAAAAAGATAAAGAATAAAAAAACAAGACGGATAAAAAGGGTAAAAAAAAACAGACGATAAGAAGCGAGAGAGAGTAAAAGTGCCCCATAGAGACCAATGCCGCATCCAATTGCAGGGCTTTTGGGGGGATCACATGATACGGCTCAAATAGGAAAGGCGTCGGAGAAAGGGGATAAGTAATCTCAGGCGATAGGGCTAATTCATTCTCAACTGGAATGGGATCAAACTTATCTAGATCTTGTTCATATGTATATTATATGTATACCTAGGTAGTTATGTCTGTATATCACACAAGCTTAAGCCCGTGCGCATCTAGATCAATGATCGGCACCCTGCGTCTCCACGACTCCGCATTCCTAAGGATTGATCTATGGGTCCCGAGGTCCCCGTACGATACGACAAGACAAGGGAGCAGGTTTCTATGTTTCAAGTTCTGACTACGACATTCTTTTGAAAATCAAGATTTCAATTTTCAAACGATGGTTCAATATCTTCTCCATATCCATCAGTCGAAGGGCGGGTCCCAAGCATGTATTCTCTTGATCGCTTGACGTCATGCTTCTCTCCGCATATTCCACTGAATCATGACGACGTCACCCTTCTTTCAAGGTCATAGGAAAAGCACGTAGAACCTTTTATAAAGGCTTAACTGGTCCCATACATTCTGACTCACGTACTGACCCTTATCTCTTAACACTTGACACCTTTGATCCACCATGACAACCTTGCACTGTAAGTTGAAAACTTCCCAAATATACAAAACTATTCCCAAGGTACTTGGATATACCTAGGTAGACCTAGGTAGATAGGTACCTCCACTTAAGTTCGATGACCAACCTTTGTGCTAGATTTGCCTCCAGTGAAGCCTTCGGCTATCGCTCTGGGTACTTTCTTCACCCATACCGCTTCTCTGGGTATCCTCGCCCCCCTCTTTGGGGACACTTATCATCGAGCCCAAGCTGCCAACTCCAAGGAGGAGTTTATCAAATCGAAAGAAGCGGCTGGGGCGGCAGCTGCCTGGGGTAGTTCCCTGGCTGGCAGTGCTGTTCAGACGTACGGAGTGGCTGCTTTAATCAACGCCACCGGCACCCTGAGCTACAAAGGCGCCGCTTATCTGGGCACCTTGATATTCTTCGCTAGCTCAGCTCCCAGCGTACGCCTTGCCCCATTTTTCCAGTCACCCTGTCAATCGGGGTTAATATATTCAGTTGACTAATAGTGCTGTATAGTTTGTTAGCCAGATCTTCGCCGAAAAGAGACCTCTTGACACAGTGGCAGTTGGGGCAGTGTCCCGTGTATTTGAGACTGTCGGCCTCAGTTTGTTTTTGACCTGGTGGGGAACTCGCACCCATCCTTTCGATTAATCGAATTTCCATCAATCCCAAACGACACGGTCGAGGTAGGGGAAAGGTGATTTGTTGGACTCCCACAATGCCGTTGTTTTCACTAGAAGACTGTTCCGATAGTATTTAATTGCCCTGCTCCCGAATGTCAATTTGAAACTGAAAATCTAAGCCGGGGACCCTTTGTAAGCGTGTCAGCCGTAGTGAGCCGATCTGTGAATTACCAGCAAAAATCGTCGCAGTATCAGAGTAGGACCATAAAAGTGAGAAATACTCATCGGACCAGAAGGAATGGGCAATCATTAGTCCATCCATATATTCTGATATCTCAGAGGCTTAATTGAAGGCTCATCTAGAGGGAGCGACTCTTAGAATTGAGCCGTTGGCATCTCAAGAGCTGAGCGGGCCACGCTCAAGACTCGTAAGAGGCCCGTCTGAAAGTTGGCCGTAAATTCCAAATAGAAGAAAAGGGAGGGAAAAAAAGAGAAACTGTTTATGGATTCATAGACAGACTATGGTTGGGGATTTGAAAGCCTGCATATTGAAAAGCCATCATCTAATTAAGCAAAAGTGCGACAGGGGTAGCTGTTCGTTGAAGTTAGTAGCTGCTATAGGGAGGTCTTGGGATGGTCACGGAAGTAGCACATACACATCAGGGTAGCTCTGATCCTGGTTGAGCTCATATTTGGACTGTGTGGGCTGCGGAGCTGAGTTGATATTGCAAGGTGTTGGCGGCAAACCATTTGCCGCTAGCACACCCTGAATGCTCTTTTGATTCTTCTCAAATAGCGCAGCCAAACCTCGCTCCTCCCCTTCTTGCTTGACCGAGACTAATTGTTTCTCACCAGCCTCCCCGATCTGCAAAACATCATCTTTGGGCGCAGCTTGACTACCCAGGGTGAGAAGGCCGACGGCGTCTGCTTGGTTGACGGTGCTCAGTTGGGGGTAGTTTCGGCGAACATCCCGCTTCCAGTAGGGATTGTCCGCAAGGTCACCCGCTGGAACAGTAACGGGGTCATCGTATGAGAGAGGAGGAAGGGATCCAGGAGTGGGAAGGCGGAACTGTGAGTTCAAAGGAATGCCAGTCGAACGGTCGGGATCCACGGCCAGCACACGACGAATCCGCTCCCAAATACCGGTGGATTGAAGGGAATATTTCTAATTTATCGTTAAACCCGTCCAATGGTAGCTCAATTGGTAAACCCCTCCCCTACCTGATTGATTGAGATGACATTGGAAGCCGATCTCGCGGCTTTCTGGATATTGCGGGCCATGACGAAGACTTTGTCCTACACCCAGTCAGCAAATTTCATCTTTCGAGAGGCAGAAGGAAGACGACGGAGGTGAAGAGGTAAATAGGTAAAGGGTTTGGATGTGTAAGACCAACCTGATTGAAGTCTTCGGCGCCTGATGACCGTTTGTAGATTGACGTTAACGGGGTGGTTGGCTACAATGAAGCAGTTGTGCAATGCGCAATCCGCGTCGGATTTACTGTATTTCCGACCCCGACCAGTCCCCGAGTTCTTCGACATGGTCTGTATTACTAATAAACTACCAAAGGTTGGATTCGTCCAATCGAGCCACACGTGGGGCGGTGCCGAGTCCAGATGTACACTTTATTATGCAGGCTATACAGGCGATGTAGGGTACATACAGAGTTGAGGTCTTGTTAGGAATTCTCAAGGTAGGAGGCACAATGAAAGCTTTAAAATTAAGACTTGACAAGTTTTACCCTCTTCTGTTTGCACTAATTACCATCAAATATGAGACGATGACTGTCTGAAAGATGAACCACCGGTAGCTAAAACTACTTGGCTCCATCATCAACTTCATTCTGCGTAGTCTTGGTCGAGCTTAGTGCTACCAGCTGTTGGACAGCATCCACTGTGGCATCTGGACCGCCCGGTTGGCAAAGAAGAACCTTCCCCTGCTTGTCCACAGCAAAAACCCCGCGAGTGGTGCCTTTGGGTGCCTTTTTGAACCCTATCGCACCGATCAAGCTTGAATTTGAGTCGCAAAGCAGTGGATAAGGTAATCGCTGCTTGGTTTGGAAGTTGGTGTTCGCTTTAGGCGAATCAGCCGAGAGCCCATAAATGGCTAGGCCTGTAGAGGTGAGATATTCGTGGTTGTCTCGGAACAGACAAGCCTGTTTGGTACCTAGATTGTATGCCAAAGCCAAAATTAGACAATGCAATAAAGACGAGACTCCGAATCTTGTTCGAGAGAGAGAGAACTCATTGCTGAGTCTGCGTAGGTCACATACAGCCGGGAGTTGAAGCCCTTGGGTACGTGAAGAGAACGACTCCTGCTTTGCTCTCTTCCACGAGTTTCTTCAAGGTTGTCTGGGTACCCTCGTTGGTCTCAATTTCTCCACCGAACCCTTCAAGATCCAGGACATCATCAACCCGAGGCACTTTCGTTGTTGCTGTCGTTGTTGATTGAGTGCTGACACTGGTAGCTGTCTCTTTGGGTTTCGATGCTGATTTGGGCTTTGGTACTGATTTAAGCTTCTTCTGCACAGCGGGTGGCGGCGGAGGAGCCTTGCGTTTTCGTAGTTCAACCATGATTGTATTGAATTGGAAAGTAGATGGGATGTGGGGAGAGGTTAATGATTAATGGGGGTGGGGAAATCGGAGAGAAGAAGAAAAGGGGGATTTCGGCAGTAGTGGTAGGGGGTTGTGAGGGAATGCGGTAATAACAGCAGGAATTATAATGTACACTACTCCGTACTGAACCTTCAAGGCTTAGAGGTACAATAAGGTACTTGGGCTTACAGGGTACCTAAAGTACCCAAAGTACCTACATTTAATTCCGCGAATATCGATCTAGAAATTGAACTGACTAAGTAAGAATTTCAAGGGATTATATCCAATCATACCAACCGAAAAGTCCCGACCCACGGCTCCTCTCGGGATTTTCCCTGACCCGTGAAGTTTTCACCCCCCAAAAAACTCGATCTGACACACGATCGCCACCGAAACCCACTTCTTTTTCATTCTTGACCCTGACTCATCTAGTTCTTTTCTCACTCTTGTTGCTTCATTCTGCCTTCTCTCCAGTCTTTCAAATCCCCACTTTCGTTTTGCTCCTCTGGGTCTTCTCGTGAAAAAAACTTCTTTGATCCTTTCCCTCCACGCGGCGACTCGGTTGAGCGCGCAAACTATGAAGGTCTTCTCTTCGACCTGCACGTTTGATTACTCCTGGGATGAGGTATCCACGGCAAACTGGCGCAAGTATTGCCCATGGAATGACAAAGCGACGCATGTCGTGGGCGTAGACACGCTCTCTCGAACAATCGACCCCAAAACTGGCATCGTGAGTACTCCGTCGGCGACTTGCTGGGAGTCAACAAGCTAATGTACCTTGTTTCTGATTAGTTACGAACCGAGCGTCTCATAACCTGCGATCAGTCTGTACCACAATGGGTTTCATCCCTCTTTGGGGGCAGTCCTACCTCGCATGTCTACGAAGTGTCCTACGTCGATCCCATCTCTAAGAAAGTAACCATGTGCTCCACCAACCTCACATGGTCGAACGTGTTGAATGTTCGTGAGACTGTCGTTTACCGCCCGTCAACAATATCCCCCACTGCAAGCACGGAATTCACTCAAGAAGCGAAGATTACTGCTCTTTGTGGCGGCTGGCAGAAAATCAAAAATAAGGTGGAGGAGGCGAGTGTTGAAAGATTCCGAGAAAATGCCAAACGTGGTCGCGAGGGCTTCGAAACCGTTCTTGAAATGAGCCGTCGCGTATTTGGCGAACAACGGGATCTTGAAAAGCAACTGCAGTGATCAATCTGCCTCAGCTGTGCCTTCTCAAGGGGGTTTCACAGCATCTCTGCTCACCTGTTCTTTGCATCGAGCGCTTGCATCATTTTCCGGCGTCTATTGGATTTTTTTCTTTCGAAAGCTTACGGCGTTTCGTGGAGGGTCTTCTTTTCATTCTCCTATTTTGAACCTTTCCGTTTGATCTCCCATTCAACATTACTTCGCCTCAGAGCAGGCCCCGGCGGTCTACCACACCTCAGTCGCTTGACGACACAAACCTGACCGCAAAAAAAGTCCTCATGATTGTCTTTAGCGTCTTCACTTGCTTGAAATCCGTGATTTGTTCTTCAGCCTCCGTCTGCCGATAGATGTATACCAAAGAATCGATTGAGTTTAAGAATCTACTTCAAATGTTGAAACAGGAGAAAATGTCACTTTCGTAAACGTTCATAAATACACTTGGGGCTCGAATCAAGCAGATCATTTAACAAAACCCGAGCATTACAGCAATTTCCCAAACGCCCCTGATAATAATAGACATCGCTGCTGCGCTGGTTTGGGGGTTATAGGTCTCCCCCCTTGAGGTATTCTAAATTCTGAAATTTACCCCAGAAGCCCACCAAGTACGACACGGCTGACACCGGATATCTCATTCTTGACACCATTGCGGCTGGCATCCTCGAACTCTCGCACTGCCCCTGCCACCATAATTTTTCGTAACTTGGCATCTGCTTTGGAAAAGGTCTCTCCCAAAGATACAGTACAGACTGCAGGTGATGACACAAGGGCTGTAATACGACTGTAGCAGTCAATGAGTACATCGCAGAGGGTCGCAAAGGTTTCAAAGAAGTCCGGTTCGAAGGGTAAGGAGGGTGTAAGAAGATAAGTATATTCCTCTCCAGGAAGCAGATCTGAAGACTCAGTAAGAGGAAATGATATGACTGAGGCTGCTGCCGTTGAAGGGGAGGTAATATTGCCAGCTGTGCTCTTCAGGTCGGTTGGGTCACTCGATTGCATGGGCAAGCCTATTTCCGTGGCTGAGCTTGCTCGACGTGTCTTGGTGCCTGCATGGGCGGCCCGCTTGAACATCTGAGGAATGCGTGCCCTTGCAAGGCTAGAGGAAGAGCTACCGTCTGGTGGATGGACCTGTTGAAACGCCTCAAATTCGAGCAAGAGAGCATTGAGGGTTCGTAGGTATTCTGACGGGGTAGAGTTGACATCAAGGATGGATGGTAGTGATAAACCCAAAAGGAGATAATTGACTGCTCGCCGAGACAGCTTGCGAGCTTCGAAATATGGGAGTCGACCAATATCAGCTCGGGAGAAATGCACAGTATTGAACCAATAAGCTCGGCCTTCAAGACTATGAGCACATCACATTTGTCAGTTACGGACAGTCATCAATCTAAGGGATCCACTCACGCCTTTCTCAAGTAGTCCAATGTGGAAATCCGTTTCGTGGCCATATCGTGTATCTGTTGATAAATCGCACCTGCACTCTGTGGACCGAATGGCCCGCCACCGCTTGATACTGGCGGAATGTTGCTATGTACATTATCATAACCTCCGCCCGACTTGGCGGTGTCCCTTCGTGAAAGGGTAGGAGCAAACGTTGACGAAATCATTATCACGAATATTCGGGATGCGTGGTGGCCGCGAGGCCGAGTGGAAGACCGGAAGACTGGAAGGGGGCAAACCAACAAAAGGTATCCTTCAAGTCAAGTGAAGTGAGGTGAGTAAACTGCTGAGCTAGTAAAGAGTCCCAGCAAAAGAGGGTCCAAGGGTTCGTTGAGGGTTTTGGATGGGGAGAAAGGTGAGAAACATGCCGAATCTCAGGAGATCTGGAGATTCCCCACAGCGGGCCCCTCTTTGCGTCTAGTCTCTCTCATTTTCCCTTTCTACCCCTCGATTTTCTGAGGACCTTAAAAAGATTCCTCCTCTTCCCCTTCCCCCTCGGAATGAGTATCTTGCATAATACACATTGAGCTTCTGGGTACAAACAAAAAAAAATCAATATTCTCAATGAGCACCGCACCTCTTGACGAGCAGATCCCCGAACCAGGCCAATGGCCTGTGGATCCCCAGGAAGATGTGCCCATATCCGAAGACCGTATCTGGGTAGATGGGTGTTTCGACTTTAGTCACCATGGTGAGCCGTTCGATTCATTGAAAAATTGTCCGGTATGAGCTAATGTTTGTGGTGTTTTTGGAACAACAGGCCATGCCGGTGCTATGCTCCAGGCGCGCCGACTCGGCAAAGCACTATATGTGGGAATTCACTCCGATCAAGCAATCTTGGAGAATAAGGGACCGACGGTAATGTCTTTGGATGAACGGTTTGTACCTCACCTTGCTTTCATTTTGTTACACTAGTGCATGTCACTAATTGGTCTCGCCTGCTTGTTCGGTAGAGTCGCAGCCGTTAATGCCTGTCGGTGGGCTACTCAAAGCGTTCCCCATGCGCCCTACGTCACGTTCCTACCTTGGGTCTCCCATTATGGTTGCAAATACGTTGTGCATGGAGATGATATCACGTCGGATAGCGATGGGAATGACTGCTATCGATATGTCAAGGCAGCAGGTCGCTTCAAGGTGGTCAAACGCACACCTGGTATATCCACGACAGACCTGGTGGGCCGCATGCTCTTGTGTACAAAGAACCACTTCGTCAAGTCTGTGAAAGATGCCTTAAGAGGGGAGGAAGGTTCAGGAAGTCCGGAGGAGCGTAAGGCTGCGGCAGCGGACCTTGTGCAACGGATTCATGATTATGCCACTGATGAAAGTGGTCATCAGCCTGGTCCCCAGGTTTGGACATGGACGGCGTCAGGCATGGCGAAAATTGATCATACCGTCAAGGAAGCCGGAGCTTTCGAGGCTTTGGTGGATGGCAAGGGCCCGAAGCCTGGCCAGCGAATTGTTTACGTTGACGGAGGGTTTGACCTTTTCTCGTCTGGTCATATTGAGTTTCTTCGGAAAGTGATGGAGATGGAGGAAAGTGAGGGTGACCGACGGGGCTGGTTCGACTTGGAGCAGAAGCAGCAGCGACTCAGGGAATATGGTGAAGATTACGCCCCGGCGTACATTGTTGCAGGCATTCATGATGACGACGTGATCAATCACTGGAAGGGGCTCAACTATCCCATCATGAACATATTTGAGCGTGGTCTCTGTGTGCTTCAGTGTCGGTATATCCATGCTGTCGTCTTCTCGGCGCCCTTCTCGCCAAGTCAGCCGTATCTGGAGACTCTACCCTTTGGAGTACCCGATGTCGTTTACCACGGGCCCACGACATTTATTCCGCTCACTTACGATCCGTATGCGACTCCGAAGACGATGGGTATCTTCCGTGAGGTTGCTCAGCATGCCTTCCAGCACGTGAATGCGGGTGAAATCGTTGGCCGTATTTTGAAGAGCCGAGAAGCGTATGAGGCTCGACAACGGGCGAAGCTGGAGAAAGGTGCCGCAGAGGATTTGGTCAAGGCCCAGGAGCAGGCTTCAGCGTAGTTTCATGAACTTGTTATGTCCACATGAAACCGCTGGACCGAATTTTGTGGAGCCGAGATCAAATGTACATACACATAGACTCCTCATCAACTGAGGCTTTTCTTTTTCTAGTTCAATGAATTAATTAATGCCTCCCATCCCAGCCTTAAGCATCCACCTACATTAACTTATTTCCTGGAGACTGGATCCTCTCATATATCTACACTTTTCTGCTTCCATCTCGTTCCAGGTTGCAGATTGGAGTTGTCAGGCTCATAGGATGGATTCTCTGATTACTAACTGTTCTATTCCAATGAATTTTGTCCGGATGCTCGATCGAGGGAACTTCTCGGCCACAGAAAAGAGTGATTGAAACACGATTATTTTACAATATTGGTCTGTGAAAAACGCTCATAACATTGGGCTGTCCTGCCCAAGTATCCAGGGCATTTGGATACTCTCTATTGATCCGCTGCCACAAGAACATTCTTGCCCTCAAGTAGCTTAGCAAGGTCACCATTTTGATGCATGGACATCAAGATATCGCATCCACCAACAAACTCCTTGTCCAAATAGAGTTGAGGGATAGTAGGCCAGTCCGAATATTCCTTGACACCTGTAGGATAAATCTAATTTAGCGTGCATCACAAAGGAAAGCAAGGAAAGAGAAATACGACTAACCCTGGCGCAGCTCTGGATCCTCCAAGACATTGAATGCCACAAACTTTTTAGGGTCAACGCCCTGGAGGCCCAGAATTTGAATGCTAGCGCGCGAAAACCCGCATTGGGGAGTTTCGGGCGTGCCCTTCATGAAAAGAACAACGGGTGCTGAGGCGACAGCCTTGTCAATAGCCGCCTTTGTTTCCGAGGATAGCAAGCGAGCATGGAGAACCGCGGGTATAGAGACAGTCGGGAAGCGAGTCGGGCGGAGAGGTCCTGGCCGCGAGATGGGACGGAGAGCCTAGAGTATTGGTAAGTTTACCGTTGGAATCGGATGGGATTGATTTCGCCGGATTGCAAATAAGGGAATGTGAGCGGAAGCTTCTGTCCCTTAAAGCCCTCCGAAATCATCAATACTTACTGAAAATACTGTTCTGGAGAACATCTTGATGGATAGGAAACGTTGTGAACTTGAAGGAGAAGAACGAGGATGCAGCGGAATGGAGCCAAGAGCCAATTGATATTCTCTATTATCTAATCCGGCGGGGAACTAAACTACTGTAGGTAACCTGCGTTTAAGCCCCACTTACTATACAACTTCTTACACATATCTCTCTCCATTATCTTGCATGCATAATCCCCTCTCCCCACCTTTTCACGAAAATGGATTCTTCCACTTTGTTTTCGGCGCAAAACTATCGCAATGATGGCAAGATTCACTGCTTAATCGCGGCATCTGGGTCGGTGGCCTCAATCAAACTGCCGCAAATTGCCGAAGCTCTTTGTCGACACTCGTCCATCTCGTTACGAATAATCGTCACTTCAGCCGCTGAAAAGTTTTTATTGGGACAAAGCCTTGAGCAGCCTGCATTGGACAGTCTTCAAGCTATTGAAGGGGTGGATGCGATTTATCGGGATGAAGACGAGTGGGCCAAGCCATGGACGCGAGGGGATAATATATTGCACATTGAGTTGCGCAAGGTTAGCTTTGCTAAGACACGAACTAATTTGATTACTTTGCTAAAACGAGATAGTGGGCTCATGTTTTACTTATAGCCCCGTTATCTGCCAATACAATGGCGAAAATGACCGTGGGCATCGCAGACAACCTGCTGCTGTCAGTGGTCCGAGCATGGGATACAACTGGCTTGGTTGACGGGGATTTCAAACCACAGAAGCCCCGGATTATCGTAGCACCTGCGATGAATAGTGCTATGTGGAATCAGCCAATCACGCATCAAAACCTCGGTGTCCTGCAAGGCCAATGGGGGTGGAGTCCCGAAACCCCTGCAGGATGGGTGACTGTCCTTCCTCCAATAGACAAGCCATTAGCGTGCGGAGATGTTGGGAATGGTGCAATGATGGACTGGAAAGACATCGTCCGTCGAATGGAAGAGCACTTGGGTCTTTCTCCAGTGCAGTCTTGATTTTAACACACCTCATGCTCACTGAGTCGACTTGGACTGCAATGGTTCATTGCTATCATACCAACCCAGGTATTGCGCGGAGTATTCCCCAACCAGACCCACAGTGATCCCACCGCCCGTCAGCAAGCATCCATTTTTGAACCACCACCAGCAATTCGAGACGCTCTTGAGTTGAACTTTCCAAATCATGAGACCCAGAGAAAGCATGGCACTGCCACAACTTCCAACAAAGAAGATGGGACCCGCCCCTGCGGCGACGCCGGCAGCTCCTAGCAGGCCCACCTGCGTGATCGCTAGGCCTGTCAAGACAGCCTTGGTGTTATGCTCATGGCGCAAGGCGATGGACTTGATACCGGCAGCTACATCATCCTTGATGTCCATATGTGCATATATCATGTCATACAATACCGTCCAGGCAATGCAGCTGGAATAGAGGGCCCCCGCCGCCCAGAGCGCATCATGATTGACCAGTAGATCTACCCCAAGAGCCGGAAATCCCATTATAGCTCCCCAGGAGAAAGCAAATCCCAGCACCAATTGGGGGTAGTTGGTGACTCGTTTGGCCAAGGGGTACGCTACGACGATAGGTAGACTGGGAATTCCATACCAGAGACACTGGGATGGAAACTGTAGCAGTACTCCTAATCCGGCCAGTAATTGTGTGCCCGTAAAGAGGAAAGCGTTTGAAGGGGAGAGTGCTCCCCGCGCAATGGGACGAAACTTGGTGCGTTCGACATGCGGATCAAGATTTCGGTCCCACAGGTCGTTGATGGCGCATCCAGCGCCGCGCATGATCAGGGCACCAGTGAAGAAGAGGGCAGTAGTGCCGAACACTTGCGTCGGGGTGACACCGGGGGCCATGGGGGCAGCTAAGAGCGTGGAAAAAAGGGTTGGGAAAAAAAGGTAGTAAGTGCCCGTCGGTTTATCCAGTCGGACCAACTCGGCGTAGGGTATCCATGATGAAGGTAACGAAGCGATCAAGCCGGTTTGCGGCGGAACGTAATGTGTCGCGGGATTGGAACTTTTCGAATCCGAATTTAAACCAAGCGAGAGCTCTGCTGTAGAATGAAGGTGCGAGTGTTGGGGTTGCGTTGCCTTAAGGCTCGGAGCAGGAGAAGCACGGGACGGGGTATCTTTAAGGGTCGTCAATGATCTAGGAGTTCCAACCGACAGGAGATGACGATTTTGAATATGATGTCGACAAGCAGGGATATTCGAGCAAGCTCGACGGCTCTGCTTTGCCAGCAATTGGCGAAGGTTGGTTGGTGGTCGCATTGCTACAAGGGGAGAAGAAAAGAGGAAAAGTCGACGGCAATTGAGTTTCCAACGCTTTGCATTAGTTTGTACACTCCCCGTAGATCGACACTAACCTCAATGTGGTAATCCTCCACTCTCCATTCTGTCATCTAAAAACCGTCTTCCCCGTCTTTCTCTAAACCTCTCCTAGAGCTCTTTCATTCTTTGGAAAACACCTCTTCCTTCTATCCACAAATCCGCACTTTCTTTCATTTCACCCCGGTCGACTCAACAAAGCGCTGCTAAGAGTTTACCACGACCTTGATGAACAAGAGAAGGCTCTCTCGCGTGGCTCAAATAGAGAAAGCGTACGTGACTCGTTTCCACCGCCAGCCTACTTTCTACTCACCACTAGGATTGTGCTAATCATCGCCAATGTAGGTGAATAGCTCTCTCAGTCTCAAGCATGCCCCTCCCAAGTGAGCTTTCCGAGCCCAATCAGTACTCTCAGCAATAAGCGTCTTTCCTTTCGGCAATTCGGTCACCTTACAATCACGCTATGATTCCCCCTCCACGCGCAGGGTTTGAGCCCTTTCCCGCCGACCTCAATGTGGACGAGCTTGTGGAATCATCACAAAACTTTCAGTATGTGGAACGAATCTCTTGCGATTCCCTCGATGCAGGATCAAAAGAGGACTTTGAGAACTTGGTTCGGTTTTATGTTGTCATGAGAGGGATTCCCTTGATTATCGAGGGATTTCAACAGTATTTGGATACGCAACTGTTTTCTCGGACATGGCTGCAGCAAAGCGATCGAAGTAAGTGATTCATATAAAGCTACGCGTTCTATTTGAATTGCTGCTAATTGCAGGCAAGAGGAATTCGTGCGTGATTTGGGCAAAGGCACGAACGAACTCATGAGCGTGCCACAATATGTGAAGAGCCTTCCAACGCTCTGTCGCCCGCATTTCAAGAAGACCCCACATCTTCAGCAAAGGCTCTATATGAAGGATATTGACTGTCCCTCGGAATGGCAAACATTTCTGGAGACTGTTATTCCGCCCTCTTTGTTTTACATGAACCAAAGCCCCAATCCTTACAATGGCCCAGGATCTCGTTCCTTTCGTCAAACGCCACAGCCCCCGACCACTGAGAAAGGGAAGATAATCGCCAAATCAGGAGACCTGATGAGTTCTCTCCCTGAAGAAATGCGCGCGCAAAATCTCATGTGCTATGTTGGCCACGAGGGAACCTATACCCCGGCTCACCAAGAGATGTGTGCCAGTCTCGGACATAATATTATGGTGGAGGCGTCGGATGGCTCAATAGAAGATGGACAGCCGACCAAACCGGGCTCGTCAATCTGGCTGATGACTGAAACAAATGATCGGCACGTTGTTTCCGAGTATTGGACATCAGTGCTGGGCCATGATATCGACCTCGAGGACCATTTTGCACAAATGAACGCTTGGAGGGGTGCCCCTTTTAAGACGTACGTCGTGGAACAAAGACCAGGAGATCTCATCCTCGTTCCACCCCTGGCGGCTCACCAGGTTTGGAATCGTGGCACCCGAACTGTGAAAGTGGCTTGGAACCGAACCACCGTTGAGACATTGAAAATGGCATTGAGTGAAGCACTTCCTAAAGCACGCATCATCTGCCGCGATGAACAGTACAAAAACAAAGCCATCGTCTTTTTTTCCCTTCAACGATATTCGAAGCTGCTGAAAGAGGCTCCTTCAGCCGAGCTTCCAGCCGTTCGGGAGCTGTGGAAAGATTTTGAGAATCTTTTCTCGCTTTACACGAATCTTTTACTTTCAGAGACACTTTCTCCAGCTCTCCCGGGCGCCAAAGATATCCAATACATTGAGTTTGACGGCAATGTTACGTGCTCATATTGCCGTTGCAACATTTTCAATCGTTTCCTGACCTGTTCCTCCTGTGCCAACGGGGAAGACGACAGCTACGATATCTGCATGGACTGTTACGTTCTAGGAAGAAGTTGCAAATGCATCTCTAGGCTTGAATGGGTAGAACAGTTCCACTGGCAATTCCTCCGAGAGCGGTATGAGTCGTGGCGACACCAGATCATTGCAGCGAAGGATGGGGATAAGGCTCACAAGGATCGATTTCCTGTGTTGCATTTTGCACGCTCCAAGCTGAAGAGGAAACCCATAGCCGAAATCTGCCAGGAGCAGTTGGCTATCCGGCCCTGGGTTAATACCAAAGTCCCGTCGCAACCAAGCAGATCCAAATCCAAGTCCAAGTCTATCACACCTAGTGAAGCAGATGATGAAGTTCAACCACGAAAACGACGCAAAGTGCAGGCAGAACAAAACAAGGACGAGAGCACCGGCTTTTGCCATATGTGCCAAGACGTTGAGCCCTCTTGGAAGTTGGCAGAATGTTCGGGCTGCAGTTTGAAATACTGCTATGCTATTCTTTTCTGCGCGTTCGATACAGGACCTGAAGAAACGATGGGACAATCATATTGGTTATGCCCTCGTTGCCAGAAAAATTGCAACTGTACACCGTGTCAGAAGGACTCCACGATGAAGCCCCATGAACCCAATCATATTTTGCTTGGTCACGATACCAGGAAAATTGCTGACCCCCGCAGTGTCGAGTCACTCGTGAATCTGCGTCTCTCGAACATGAAATGGCTTCCCAAGTTAGAAGAGAATAACATGCGTCGTCTGCAGCGACAACTGGAGGAGACAGAGCAGAGACGAGAAGAAGTATGGAAGAGAAATGATATCGTCATGGGCTCTATGCCCGCAGGAGTCGAATAGCACCAACGAAGCGTTCAACTCTCCGAAGCTCATACCAGTGGATCCATGATCGACACATGTGTGGCAAGGGTTTATTAATCTTAATGAATTTATCTCTTCTTTTATTTTGCTGTATTTTTTTCTCTCTTCTTTGAGACCTAGCCTGGAGATGTAGAATGCCCAGGAGTACAAACAACAGCTTGAATTGAAACATTATCCAGAGATTGGGTCCCATATAGCCCTTCAGTCAGTCATACTTATGACACGTACTTCTGAATCAGAAATAGCTCATTCGATAAAAATGTTCTTCTACTATATCTACCTACCTAAGCACCTTTGAACTCGTATTGAAGATCCTTGAGGGTTGAGAGATCCACCGAAAGCATGACTCTTTGAGCTAGTAGAATTGTGCCGAGCACAGCTGAAGATTGTTAGGGCGGAGGAATTCTAAATAGGGAGCTCCCTTGGGCTTGACTTACCACCTGGAATAAGGTACAGCGCTGGCCAAGGCTCAGATGAGTCGGCGCCGACCAAGAAGTAAAAGGCTAGCAATCCACAAAGTAAACCATTGGCCGGGACCAAAATCGTACGAGTAAAGGCTAGGCGTTCGTCTTTCGCCGATGAGGGCTTCTTTCCCTTTCTATCTGGATGTAAAGGAAAGGTCCACATAATGTAGGCCGTGCTCAGAAGAGATAGAATCCCCAAAAGCGAACAGAGACGATCTGAAAGGTACGATGCTCTCCAAGCAGATGGCAGAAGAGCAATAGTCGAGATTAAAGGGATCCCCGTGAATATCACCTGGTAAATAGGTTAAAAAGAGTACCATCAATAAAGAAAAAGCAAGAGAAGAAAATAAAAAGGCAAAAGAATGACCCCGAAAGAATTGAAGAGGTCAGGGAGGAAGCTCGTCAGCTCCGTTGTATTTACATTATACTGAGCATTGCGGGCATCATTTTGGCGCTGCAACTGCTCGATCAAGCGTTCCTGCTCTTCCTCGTCAAGTTCATCACGTTCATGCTCATTGTCGGAATCTTCTGGGTAGCGAAAAGCTCTGCGTAATCGCACTGCTGCCATGAATGGAGGAATTCGAGAATCTGGAATCAAGTTCAAGGTGAGTTCAAATGTGGTGTTCAACTATTCGAAATGGCAAATATATCCATCACCGCCCTGGAGCTTAGCTATAATATGGCAGATCCGTGTTTGTTCTGTTTGTTTGGGGGTCGGGAAATTCCTATCATCTTTCCTAAAGGCTAGACGCTCTCCACGGTTGCACGACAATTTGTTTTCTTCCTTGATTGCCTGCCTCGTTCATCACAATGCTGGCCACACGTTCTTTCATTCGAAGTACTCGACTCCCTTTGCGACCGAGCCCTTCTCGCTATGTCTCTCGCCGCACCATGATACCAGCTCCGGGCCCTAATACGGGGCCATTGATGGAGCGACGGGCAGACCGTGAGCTGCCTACCATCAATACTGGCCGCCGATGGATGCGAACATTCCCTTTCTTCGCTATAGCAGTTGGTGCTGCTATGCTTGGCATGTTTAACTACCAAAAGTCATCCTCGAGTGTTGTCAGTAGCACACTATACGCTTTGAGAACATCCCCTCAAGCCCGAGAGATTTTAGGCGATGAGATCTACTTTGCCCAGAAGATTCCGTGGATTAGCGGAGAGATGAACCAACTACATGGACGCATTGACATCTCCTTTTGGGTAAAAGGCACCAAATCTCAAGGCAAGATGAGGTTTCGCAGCGTCCGGCCGAACCGAATGAGTTTCGTACGTCCCTCCTAATTTATCTTACCTTATTGCGGCTCATATCGCTTGAGTGAACTTTTATTAAATTAACTGGAGTCGCCGTTTACTAATTCCTTTTTTTTAACGCCTAACAGTTCCGCACCGAGGAATGGAGCCTGCAAACCGAAGATGGAACCGTGGTGCAGTTGCTAGATAAAGATAGCGATCCATTCCGACAAGAGTGAGCCGGGTGCTGGAAGAAAACAGCGTGTAATACTAGCCTCGTGCATTTGGAATCGGCGTTTCGGCATAATAGATCTTTCCCAGGGCACCGGAGTCCCACCAACAGTCCCATTCATGAATGGTAAATCAGCCTTCCCGCACACGGGATGAGGTATTCAAGAAGTGAAAAAAAAGGTCAAAAAGAATAAGGATATCATTTGAATGTATCATATACAAACGCCGCTCAAGTAAGAAAGTATTGCGCGAATAATGTAGTAGTACATGTTTTAATTCCATCTCGACCAAACCCAGGAATTAGCTTCAGGCCGCGGTAGCTGCAGGCTCCGCCGAGCTAGGAATCTCCGGCCAAGGCTTCTTAACCGCGTCTTGGATTCTGACTGTGCAGCCCTTGGGACCACTGACGGCGCCTTCATATCCGCATTAGCACGATAAGTGTGAGAAGGGGTCATGGGGGAAAATGCTTACCGCTGACCACTACGATGCCCGCCTCGGCATCTACCTGTAAGATCTTCAGGTTCTGGACTGTATTTTGCGTGTTACCCATGTTACCCGCCATTTTCTTCCCTGGGTATACACGAGAACCACCGCCTTGACTGGGACCCGCGGAACCAAGTGAACGATGGGTCAAACTGACACCGTGACTGCGGTCTTGGCCGTGGAAGCCATGGCGCTTCATGACACCTGCAAATCCCTTACCCTTAGTGTTGGAACGGGCATCCACAAATTGACCTTCTTGAAACCAAGTCGCATTGATGCTCTCTCCAATAGGGAGCAGACCAGACTCATCCTTCACTCGAAACTCAAAGATATGACGCTTGGGCGAAAGACCATTGGCAGCAAAGTGACCGAGGAGTGACTTGGTCACATTTCTGGGATGTTTCCAGCCTGAGCCAACCTGAACAGCATAATAGCCGTGCTGTTGACGGGTCTTGTGAGAGATAACTTCGACACGGTCCAATTGCAAGACGGTACAGGGGGTTCGTTTTCCGGTTTCTGGGTCGAAGATGGCGGTCATACCCTTTTTGATAGCAATGGCACCGGATCGGAGAGGGAGGGAAAATGCTTTGCGGCGCAGCGCTGCTGTAGAGGTGGACTCGAGAACGGGAAGGCCTTGCCCGACATTGAAGCGGCTAGGTTTCGGTGTATTGAGGGACTTGATGCCAAAATTTCGCTGGGAGGCCCGAGTTATGATCAATTGAGCCTCCCATAGGAATGAGGACAGCGGAGAGAGCTTCCCAGAGAGGCGTGGAGACATGGTGGTCGATTCTGGCTATAGGTAGGAGAGCGGCATTGCTGCACCTGCAGGAAGTTTTTGGCCAGCGCCGGATGAGTCAGCAATACAATTACTTAATACTATACATACATACAGTATAGGGAATTAGAGAACTTGATCTTGTATTTATTCAAGTATTGGTTTTATTGAATCTTTCTTTTGAAAGCGTTCTTGAATATGAATAAAAATAACTATCTACCATGACTCTCCTGATTTACTAATATACATCAGTAGAAGCCATTTATTATATAGTAGATACACTGTTCCGGTGCCATGATCGGACCGGAGAGGGAGTGGCCGAAGAACCCGGGAAAAGATCGCCCAGTTTGACAAGTACTTGGCCTAAAAAAAAAGAACCCGATCGAACAAAACATCCCTTCTACAAGTTTCTTACTTTGATTAATTTCCCACTTCCTACCAACTTATTCAGCGTTTCACCTCTCATACCAATTCTCACACATTGAATCCCACCTGGGCAACCATATCACCAACCATGCTCAGGTCCTCACACCTGTCGCGGTGGTTTGCGCAGCCCGCTGAGTTCCTACAAAGATCTAAGATGAGAATCACCAAGGCCTCAGCAACTCAGACATTCGCCGTTCTCCAGCGCCAGCCAATATCTACCTCTCAAACATATTCTCAAATCATACGCCGGTCTTTATCATCAATTCCTAACCAGACTAGTCGCGTACTTCCACAATCGCGACTAGCACCACGATTCATCCGATCTCCCAAACAAAAGACCCAGTGGCGGTTCAATTCGGGTTCCTCACACAACACATCCGGTGCTCAGAAGGAGGGTGGTTCATTGTCCGAACGGTTACGCAAGCTATCTCGTGAATACGGCTGGGCTGCACTGGGCGTATACCTTACACTGTCAGCGTTGGATTTCCCTATTTGCTTTGCGGCTGTCCAACTCCTGGGTGTCGAGCGCATCGGCCATTTTGAGCATGTGGTGGTTGAGTCGGTCAAGAATACATTTGGTTCAGTGTGGCCCAAGACAGTTACGGACATGGTTGAGGGAAGCAACATTGGAGAAGACCCTGTGGAGACTGAAAAGCCCAACCTAGAAGAAGCTAGTAAGTCCTTCCCTGTGATCGCTATTCAAGTCATTATGGGAAGACAGCCCCATTTTGGACAAAAACAAATACTCACATTTTTACAATATTAGGCATATGGACCCAGCTTGCACTGGCTTACGCTATTCATAAAACAGTCTTCATCTTTGTTCGGGTCCCTTTGACGGCCGCGGTGACCCCCAAGGTCGTTCAGGCGTTGCGACGCCGAGGCTGGGATATCGGGAAGCGAAAGCCGAAGACTCCCTGATTTGATGGAATAGGGTCGTTCCCTTAAGCATAGCGAAACTCTGCATGGTGTTGGTTTGTATAGAAATTCTCTCTTCTTTCTCTTTTTTTTTTTTTTTTTTTTTTTGTTTTGGGGGAATCATTGTATATTAGCCACTTTAGATCTAATCCGGCGCATGTCCACCACATGCGCCCTCCCCACTCAATCTACACGATATGATACAATACCCTGCGCCAGCCTGGAGCCATCTATCCCACACCGACATGTAAACAAGTAGAAAGAAAGCAGAGAGAAATAGATAGGGAGTGGTAGGAGAAACCAACCCCAAACAAAAGGTCGATGAAAAATAGGAAGATGACTGCGGTGGAATGAAGCAAACCCAGAATTGGAATTACAGCTCGCCGAGGAATGATTTGACAACTTGACAGCTGGCCAGGTGTAAAAGAGGAACAGAAGGGATTCAAACAGGGTCGTGAACATGATACAATGGCATAAAGCTACTCAAATCTCGTGGTCTTCGTCTCAAAATGAAAGGGAGAGGTTTTTTGAAGGGAGATGAGAAATATGACGGTTTCGGAGGTGAGATGACATGTAAAGAGATGAGGTGCGATATCAATCTCACATGTCGACCATATCATTAAACCTGAGAACTCCATTGGCTTTCATGGCGCCATTCACACCTTCAGGCATCCGGTAGGCCCATTCTGCCACGCCCATCGCATTGGCTCCGGCCAAGGAATCTCTGCGTTCAGGCTGACCAGTTTCATCAGAAGTATCAGCCACTAAGACAAGACCAAGTTCCTTGATCGTCTCCACAAGGGCTGGAACCACGTTCTAGAGGACCAAAAATCAGTATACACAAAACATCGACCCGAGCCTCAAAAGGCTGTTCCCCCGGGAAGCAGGAGAAGGGATGAAAGAGTCGATACGTACTAGAAGACTTGACCGGCAAATCAAACCCATGAAGTTGTTGCTCTGGGCAATGCGTGCGGACTCCTTGATGGACATGGAGGTTCGTCCGCTGCTATCAACATGGGGCAGAGTGTCCACGTTACGTGCAAGGTCTCGAATTTGTCCCAGGTCATTGCAAAGAAGGACGGGATCTAAAACAATCCGGTGACAAAATCATTAGTGATCGGCCCTCCCCTTGTGTTACTGTATCATTATCAAACAGATGGGACTTACAATTAGGTTGCTTCCAATTTAAAGCAGTGCAAATGTTAGCGTTATACGATGTGAAGACCACAGATCGCATGAAATCAGGGCTCTTTTCACGAGACACCCGAGCATGATGAAACACATCAGTCAATATCGCATCAGCGAAGCTGTTCACGTCAGAGAGCGAAGTCATCTCAAGTGATTTCTCTTCATCGCTGGAAGGGTAGAGAATAGAAAGGTTGACATTTAAGCCGATGGGGAGTTCGCTGAGAACATCTTGCAGTGACATAAACGACTCTGCGAGCCAGCGATGAGTTTGAGGCATATCTTGAAGTGATTGAGTCGCCAAGAATTGCAGAATTTGAGATTTGTCAACGCCTCGTTCCAAACCAATTGCCTGGAATTGGCTATATGTCAATTGGCATATGGGAATATCGATTCCGTGGTGATTAATCAGAAATTGGGGATAGAGCACGGGCACGCGGTCTCGAGTCAACTGCACGAATAGCTGTACATAGTCCCCTGACAGACTAGAGCCAGTGACAAGTCCGCTGTGTTCCGAGTCAATCGCACCAGTCGCTTTCCAGTATGTTGCAAAGTGAGTAATTTCCAAGGGATCGCCATGATAAGGCTTAATCACCTGGAAATTGAAGCGGAGCTGTCCGATGGAACGAAGGCGGGGGTCGAAGAGAGGCAGACAGCAGGAGCCTGTGCTGGATGTTTCGGCGCGGAAAATCACTGGCAATGCTACACTTTTGGCAATCACCTTGGATCCAAAGGTGGGGAAAATCTCAAAGTCCACCGTGAACGTGTCCAAATTGTCCACATGGAAAGATACAGTGCGGGAATCGTCCTGGATGGGTAGCATAATGGTCCGAGGGATCAAATCAGAAATCTTGGACGAGATCGTCAGACGTGCGGCTGGATGCCGTCCAGCTTGATCAAAAGCGATAGAGCTGGAATTTCCTTGATCGAAGAGCAACTGAACAAAGGCCTTCTTATCGAGAAAGTTATGGCCATAGCGCCGTAGAGGAATGATGGGAGGGGGTAGAGAGAGATCGGGAATGCCGTCCGCAATTTCCATCTCAGCAGAGCTTGCCCGTCGTCCAGACAGCTCTTCCTGAAATTTCAACCCGTTGAGAACGTCAAGGGGTCGCTGTGGGGCCGTTTCATTCAAGGGCTGGGTCCAGAGGAGTAGCATGCACTCAAGATGCCCCTCCCAGGCAGCGTAATACATAGCTGAGAGACCCTTCTCATCCACGACCTGTGAATCCACGCCCAGCTCGAGAAGAGTCCGCAAGCATGGTACGCAACCCTCACTTGCTGCATGGAAAAGCGGAGTCCATTGATACAGCTTGTCTTGTTGATCTAAATCAGCTCCATGCTGCTTCAAGAGCAGCAACAGGTCCGGTGATTGCGAGGCACGCGCAACCATGTGCTGGGGGTAGAGGCCCTCGGCATCTGGCAGGAGCCGTGCCTTCCGCTCCAAGAGCATCTGTACGATCGGTAAAGACCCATGCTGACAGGCCAGGTTTAGTGGAATGTGATCTGACTCAGACGCCGGGTCGATACGGGCGTTGCTGATTAGGACCTGCTTCGCACATGCAAGCTGGCGCTTCACAATACTGTGGATCAACGGGGTAAAGTTATCATGATCCATCACATCCACTGTGTGAGGGCCAACCGCCAACAGCTCTCGAACCATGTCCACACGGCCGTGCATGCACGCATAATGGAGGGGAATGCGGCCATAGACGTCAGACCGAGAAATATCCACGGATGCTGCGATACCAGCCGCCAAAACAAAGTCTCGGCCGGATATAGCGGCTTCATGAAGGCAATTCCTTTCGTTGATATCGTCCTCGGCGTGTATGTCGACCAGTCCACTCTTCAAGAGAAGGTCGAGAACCTCGTCAGATGAGCCGTTGACTGCGGTCAAAAATGTCCTGGTCGCTCGGTCACGAGCATCGGAGGAAGATTTCAGCTTGCCTAACCACTCGCGCAGTGTTTGCAGATTGCCAGCCGAGGCCGACTGTAAGATTTGGAGGTCTAGCTCTTCCTCTTCGGTGCCAAAACCAGGCGCCGTATTGCGTTCTGATGGCCGAGACGTATCAAATTGCAGATTCTCTCCCTCAGCCCAAGCTTCCAACTCCAACCGGGCTGTTGTCGCTCGATCTGATAAATCACGAAGGACCTCCCGATTGAAACAAGGCTGGACTTCCACTGCACGCTGAAGGTAGAGCTCTTTCATGCGGGATTTGGATGTTTTGTCCCATTTCTTCAGTATCTTCGAAACGGCGGTTTCGTTGATCTCCACGAACTGCTGGAGCTTATTCAAGTCGCCGTCAAATTGCTGGAGGCCTTCAAAAAGTGCCATGAAATTGGAGGGTGCCTTTGAATTCGAAACGGTACGGGACTGAATAACGCGCTTCTTGTCGACTAGAGTTTTGAGGCGAAGGGAGAACTATGGATATCTGGTCAGCACGCGACTCATCCTGGTGGATTGGAGGAAAGATGTTTACCTCAGACTCCTTCTGTAGATAGAAGGCATTGACCTTCTCAATCTCTCGCTCCTACGTTGAGGTGTCAGCTCCATCTTATATTCTACCGCGACATGAATTGTATTGGACACCTACCAGGCGGAAGAAGAACACCTCTTTGTTCGCCCGCAGGGAGGCTTGGGGATCCAGAGTGCCATCTTGGGCAATTTCCTCTGGGGTTCTTTGAGCTGGGATTGTAGGCGTAGCACTCAGTTGTTTGATGAGCTATGATTTATGGAATTATTAGTCACCGGTACTAGCTTCTCCAGTGGATTGAAGAGTGTCCGTACCTTCTTCAGCGCCTTGTAATTAACGAAGCTAGCCGCATATTCAGGGAGATCAAGCTGCCGGCGCTGAATCTGTTTGCCGAATTTCCTGCCAAGAGGTCAGAGAGCTCCAAGACATGGTTGCGCATTTGCAGGGGAACCGGGATAGTCACACACATCTTCACGGACTCTCAGCTGGAGAGCGTTCGGCTCACCGGGGGGCGAGAGAATAGCTTATGGGGCAGATCGCTCCCGAGGGGTTCAGCGACAATATTCGAGAGAATCGCAAATGAGGGGGTTTCAGTAAAAATGAATAAGGGAAGGGCGGAGTTAGGTGGAGGGGGGAGGAGGGGAAGAGAAACGAGAGAAGATGGAAGGGTTCCTAGGCACCCCAGGGCCTCGAGTCGAGGGGGAGAGGGGCGGCAACAAATGGGTGGAGAAGGCGATATAGTGGGACAGATGTATTCCGTAGTGTCACCAACTGTATAACAGTAGATTGGGATATGGATGTGCCGATTAGAGAGATATTCTATCAAGTGATGAGAGTGACATCAAGGGGTCTCGAGATTAATTTTTTCAACTTCGTACATTCCAACCTTCAAGATCTCAGGTACAAACCTGAGAAGGACCAGAAAGAAGAGCCAATCAAGCCAAAGAGGAAGGCGCGATCCCGCGAGTTCCAAAAAAAAAAAAGTGAAGAAGCGAAGTTCACGAGGTTGAAAGCTTGGTGGGGAGCTCTAGACCGCCAATCACCGTGAACAGCGGGCGCACGTTCCGGCTTGACAGGATATGAGATCGGGGATCCTAGGTACTTGATAAGTACATCTTAATTATATGACCATTACATTATATGACTAAGTACCTATTAAGTACCTAGGAACCCACTTTGCACCTATGATGATTATACTAGCCAAAGTACTTAACTACTAGTATTATACTTGTGTACTTTGGACACTATAGGTCTACATGTAGTAGTGTTCTTCTTCTCTAACTTAACCTCACACCTCAAGTACATTCAGTCTGACTTAAAATATGAGTTCCTTCAGTCAGCTTTTTATCCACATATGTATAAACATACACATACACATTCACATACCTATTTACATACTCCATTCTAATCTATCTAACCCAACATTGAATACTGCATGTGGCACCTAAGTCATCAACTACATAGAGCAGATCATCTATCCAGGAGAGAACCTTATAGGTCCGAAGGAAGAATAATTATAAACCCCCCCAAACATTTGAACACACTTAGCTTAAATGATCGTAAAATAACATTTGAAAAGGGGGATTGAGTCTGCGAATGACTTTATTCCAAGGTAATTCTTTGAAACAGCCCCCCAGATTCAGTTCCAAGTAGCAGTGAGATATACATGACAAGGGAATAGATTGGTAAAGATGAGAATCTCACAACACAATCAATAATGACAACTAAATGCGAGGGATATATCCAACAGATTGAAGAGGATAGAGATATGAAAGGGGAATGGAAAAGAAGCCAAAAAAAAAGAAAAAAAAAAAGAAAGGGCAAAGGAAAGAAACGGATGAGTCCTCGAACGGATTGTCGAGGGAAGTCATGAAAACTAGAGAGGGAAACAAGACAGGAGCCAAGATAAGGAAAAGAGAAACAGAAAAAGGAGGAAAGAGATATTCCTCCCCCAAAAGAGACAAAAGTTTACAGAGTCAATAAGCACATGACGAAGGAATATTCAACACGCCGGGAAAGTGAAGGGCACCTGGCCAAATATTACAATGGAGCCCGTGTGAAGGAGTGGAATCGGCGCGGGGTGAGAAGAAAGACAGACTAGGACAGGAACGGAGGATAACCGAGCTTTTGGAGCAGAGAAATGAGTGGTCAAAGGCAATGGGAATCGGCTCAAGATGCGATGCGAATGAAGTAGCTTAGAAATTCTGGGCAATCCCGGCGTTTCCTTGCCGCGGGTAAACTCCTGGATTCTCGATTCGAGTGTTGCGACGGGCTTGCACATCCCGAATCACCGGTTGATACGAATCATCCCCGTAGGCACCGTGTCCTGTCATTTCTCCATAATAAGGATTATCCCCGTAATAACCACCAGCAGGGTGGGCGGCGGACATGTGACTTTCCTCAGATGCCTCGGATCGATTGGCAGCGGAATAGGCGGAAGAGGCATTGGAAGGCCCCCGATGAATGTCTCCATTGCGATTATTTGCGGCTACCGGGACGGCACCCAGCACGCCAATGGGTTCAACAATTTCACCCGAATCTGGTCGAACTCCGTCTGAGTATTGCACGGTGCCTTCACTGGGGGTGGTGGCATGGTGATACTGGCCACTACCTTCAGACATGGCCATTCCCATGCCGCTGGAAAGATTGGTGGAGGCTTTGCGACCAGCCGACGTGGTGCCCCAGCCACGATAACCGGACGAGGTATCGTCCTTGGGAGCTACACTGCCGGCCATTCCTGGGAAAGTCGCGTCGTTGTTGGGGTTGAAACCGTATTCCTCTACTTCTTTGCGACGCTCCTCTTCCGCGGCCTTCTTCGCCTTCCGTTTGCGCCAGAAAAAGATGGCCGCGAGAGCGATCAAGGCCACAGAGACCACAGGAACCACCACAGCTACGGCAATAGTGCCACTTGCTGAGAGCCCACCGCCCCCACCAGCGGCCGCAGTTGAAGTCGACGTAGATGTCGTATCAGGGGAGGAGTTGATCGTAGAGGATGCAGTTGTAACACCGCCTCCGGAGGCGGTCGAAGTGACATATACTACAGTCGTCTCTGGTTGCCTCGAGCTGGTCGAGCTAGTTGAGCTGGTCGACGACTCGGATGTACTGCTAGGGGTGGTTGAGGTCGTGGTATCCGAAGTAGTTGTCGTGGAAGACGTAGTAGGAGTCGGGGTAGATGTTGTCTCGGGTGTAGATGTGCTACTGCTGCTAGTGGTGGTAGAGCTGCTGGTAGTCGAACTGGTTGAAGTATCACTGGTGGGTGTTGGAGTGGCAGACGTTGATGTGTCAGTTGCTTCAGTTGCGCTGGCGCTTGTCGCTTCCGTATTGGCACCGCTTGCGGTTGTATCGGCGTTCACACCCGTTACACCCGCACTCGAGCCAGCAGCACCAGCCCGTTTTACCGCTGCTGTGGACATGGTGATCTTGGATTGTCCCTGGCGATTCTTTCTCTACTATTCTCTTCCGGAGAAGAAAAAAAAATCTTAAGCCGTAGATGTTTTTCTTTGCTTATTGGTTCGCCTTTGTTTGAGGAGAGACCCTCACTGCGATTGAGGGATGCCGACAGGTGAATCGGATCGGGGAGTCACTAGGCGGATTTCACATGAACTCCCAAACGGGAACGTGCCGTAAAGGAGAGGTTTAAACGAGAGAGGGCTCTGATCAGCCAGTTAAAGAATGGAGGTTCGAGCAAAAGCGTGAAGCGGGAGGGGGATTGAGTAAATCGAGATTCGGGTGGTGAAGCGAGTCTGATGGGCGGCCTCAGGGGGTTAAGTCGGTCCCGCGGTAAGAGTCGAGCGAGATCTGTAAGGCAGATGGAGGAGAAGAAGAAAATGGTATCACAAGAAAAAGAAAAAAAGAGATTCAAGAAAGAGAAAGTAGAAAAAATGAACTCTCAAGGCAATCAACTCGCCGAATCTAGTCGGGAGCCATGGGAGATGGTAACAGAGTGGAAAAGCGAAACGGGGCAGTGAGGCGAGAAGAAAGAGAAGTGGAGACTTTGTTACGCTCCCGGTGATGGCGTATCCGCATTCCTAGTGGTATTAATAGCTGCATGAAACCCACTTGGCTGCTTGCAATTTAATGTTGGGTGATACACGCTCTTTTATCATGTGAGTTTCAATGATATATCCCTAGATGCGGCCATGCGACACCCTTGCTCAATTTCCCCAGGCTTCATTGGGGTTAGAAATACTACAGGTAACCTGGACGTGAACCAAAAAGGGTAAGATCAATTTGACCGAATCCGTACGGTTTGTTTGGTGCTTACTAAGGCACTCGTGTCCGGTCTTAGTGATTTTTGTACGTATTTCTATTCAATAGGGCTACGGGTTGACTTGGATAGTTAGATAAATAAATATGTTAATATATATATACATATGTACACACACATAACTAGGTATACATCATGAGAATAACATGTGTGATAATAAGCACTTGAGGACCTGAGACAACTTTCTCATTAACAATTGGATGACGCGGGTGTTCTCAACGGTTTCCAGGTTTTTTTTTTTTTTTTTTTTTCTCTCCCACCTTGTAGCCTTCGCGGGTTTCAGATGGGTTCCAAGGTTCCATACTTGAGGGCTCCATCTATCCTGATAACAGTTGAAGTCGCTCTTTTCGGTAAATCTGCCCAAAACACACAATTCGAAATCAGATCTGAGCCTCATATTCTGTACAAGTCCAGATCTCAATTGTGTGAATTGGTCTGGGCCTATATAGTTTGCGTAATGAAGATCCATTGGAAAGGGGGAGATCTCCACTGTGGTTCGATTGCGTTGCCCTAGGCTCGGTTCTAGTCGTGGCTTTAACTCGTCACAACAATGCCCAGGTGGAGTACAAGCCTCCAGGGCTTCTACCGAAAAGATTTGCACCCCGGTCATTGCCTAGTAGTTTTCAGTTGTGTCACAACCATGGGGGAGAGATTCAATGTTAATTTTTAGTTCAAATGTTTTTCTTTTTCTTTTCTTTTTTCTCCTATACACGTGGAAGGTAGAAGGTGGGAGCTCTACCTAAACCAGCTAGAATGATTCAAAAAGAACGTGATAAGTCGGATGTGGAATATAATCCAGCTTGGCCGAAGTAAATTCCAATGCAGATATATGTACAACCAAGCGCCTAATCAAGAAGATTCAAGTTCGAAACCCCGGGCCAAGGCGAAGAAGAAGCAAAATAAAGAAAGAAATGCTCCTACCGTCATTTATTTACGCCGGAGCAAGATTTCCAAAGATAAAGAGAAGATAACAGATCAGAAACAAGAGGATTGGGGTAGACGAGGCAGTTCCGTCGCGTAACCTCACAGGGGGCACCGAGGAGGAACCATGAAAAAACACAGGTCATCACAGGTTGAAGAGAAAGACACCAAAACAAAGATTTTGCAGAGAAAACCAGAATGCTAAGCAAGGTCATGACAGGGGGAGGAGGGGGAGGGCAATGGAGCAGATATAATTTATCTCGTCATGTTCCAATCGGGCCGCAAGCTAGTCATCATGTCATCTCTGGTACCAACCATGTCGCCGGGCAGACGGCTGACCCGATAGTTACCCATACGAATATTGTTCATGTGCGTGTTTGAGATACCGGTCCGATTGCTGCGGATACTGCCTGCATCGCTACCAGAATCCGAATTCTTGAAACGGGGCGGAGGAGCAAAGTCCAGACTCGTGTAGGTGCCAGATTTGCGGAGAGCATGACTAGAGAAGGTTGAGAGGTTAGTATATATTGACACACACACGCATACACATGTATATATGCATAACGCAGTATGAAGGGAAGGGATAACTCACGCGCTGGGGATGACGGCGAGGTCGTCAAAAGAGGACATCAGGGGTGTGTGAGCGCGAATTGCTGGGCTAAAAGGCCGAGTGCCACCGGTGGGCGTTTCAGGACGTCCGGCTTGTTGATCACGGAAATTCTTGCCTGGAGCGAAATCTGCCGCCGTAAAGATTGAATCATCCTTCAGCATATGAGGGGTTGGAAGAATTTGCAGCGGCGAAGGGGGAGGCATGGGCCGACGGGGGCCCCGAGGAGCGGGCATGTGTCCTGACGCTGAAGAAAAGGCCCGCGGCCCGGGGCCTCCAAATCCATTGAACCCGGCGGAGTTGGTCGCCATATGGCGAGCAGCCCCCTGGAATCGGGGCGGGGCTCGAGGAGGAGGGGTCATGGCCCGGCGACCAACAGGTTCAGCAAACGGAGCTGGAGGAGGAGCTGCGTCATAATAATCTCCACTGGCGGGGTCATAGACATAACCATTTTCATAGAATTCAGGACCATAGTCCTCATAGTAGGTGGTCTCCCGTTTGCTATCGTCGAAGTACTCTTTGTAAAAAGATCGGATACGGTTGGCACGCTGCTCGGGGTTATCCGCTGGGTCCTCTGGGGGTAGCGGGCGAACACCGAGAGTCAACCGGCGAGTATCACGTCGGGTATCGTAGACGGGATCCAAGTTCTGAGATTCCTCCGGAAGGTGAGGCAGCTTATTGACCTCCTGCTGATGGTCCACCTGCTCAGCGTCATGAACATTGACCTCGGGGATTACCAAGGCCGACTTGCGATGGTCATCACCATAATCGCTCATAGTTATTTCACTGACTGGCAGCGAAATCCGAGGGAGCTGCGTTGTGGATGCCTGAGTGGGTTCGGCCACATGGTGCGAAGGTTCAGGATCGGGCAGCGGGAAATTGGGACGGTCCTCAGGAGTATGGCTCGAGTCACCGGTGTGCGAGTGGACAGCGGTATCGAAATGAAGTTCGGAAGTTGAGTCAAAATGGAATGCAGGTTCCGGCATAGTGATATGAGCCTCGGGTCCGGCCGTCGGGGCAGCGTCCGTGTGAGGCATAATTTCGGTCGAGCTAGCTACGGCCTTTTCATGTTGACGATCTTCATGCTCGGGAGTAGTACTCAACCCCGGCAGAGGTCCAAGGTAGTTCTGGTGAGATTTGGCGGGGAGGTGTGACCTCGATTCATCTGGTGGACTGTTGTATAGAGGTGGCGACGAACGAGACATTCGCTGCGCATTCCGCAGCAGCCCAGACTTGGGGTCCTCGGCGGCACCAAATCGGGTTGTTGACCCAGCGATGCTAGATGCATCATCTCGATTTCTTGGAAAGGATCGAACGGATGAGTTGTCCTGTGTGACAAACGTGGCCGGGCGATACTTGTCATCTTCAATGGATCGGGACAGAGAGTGCAAAGAGTCTTGTGATCCATGAAGACCGGGGGGCATCAGGTACGGATACACATCGAGGGATAAGCCTTTGGTGTGACTGGGCTCCATCATCTGAGGTAGTCCGTTGGGCATTTTCTTGCGTCGCTGGGGATTCACGGGATCTAACCCAAAATCCAAGGATTTATGCTTATCATTGGCATCCTCACGCATCAACTTCTTGACATGTCTTCGGTGAAGAATGATGAAAATCACAATAGCACATAGGAGAGGAACACTGCGCAGCCAAAAAGTAAGCGGGGGAGGCTTTAAGGGTTGAACAAATCGAGCGTATTGAAAGCTTACCCAGCACCCAGCACTACGGGTAACACAGTAGTTTCCAAATTACTGGTCGGTTTATCACCACACGAGCTACCGGAGCAAGATGACGTGGAATCGGACGAAGGGGCTCGGGCAACTAGAGATGGAAGGCCAGCTCCGAGGTCTGTGGTGGACGGGATGAGGAGTGGTAATCGGTGTGAGGGTATCACATCCCGTCGAACGGGGTGCCCCAACATCAGGTCGGCATGATGGTGAGGCATGGTGGGAAGGGTCTATCGAGAGGCTCCGCTACCAGCACGTCGGCCAGTCGACACACACATATACAGACACACACGAGGTTCAGAATTGAGATTTAGGTTCAAGTCATTTAAGTTTCACGGGGATAACGATCCTGGGACGGGCAATGAACGGGGGAGGATGGGTGTGGCTCTTTTAAGGAGAGTAAGGCCAGGGGAATTGGGGTTCAAAGAGTGAACAGGACTAAAGGTCCCTGAATCAAAAGAGTGGCGGGCCAGCAGCCTCAAGGGAATGAATGAAGGTCAGAAGTGATTGAAGAGAAGAAGAAGGAAAAAAAGAGGAGAAGGGGCGAGACCCAACAGATGTAGCTGGTACAGTACAGTAGTGTATACAGTAGTGTACAGCAGTACGAAGTACCAGGATCCATAGGGGGGGAAACTATGGGGCACACAGACACCACACAGTAGTATTACCTGGGCACGTTACGATAGCTGATTACATGATCTTCCCCCTTTTTTACTTCTTTAAGCTTGCAATCTACTTTTCACCTTCTACAAAACCCTTCTTTCTTTTATTTCCCCCTTCTTCTATGACATCTTCATTAGAACATTCACCAGACTTGTTTATTTGTTTTGATCCTTTTGGATCATTTTGGGTCAGATGCATTTGTCTCTGTTCCTTGTCTCTCCTGGAACTGCAAGGCACTTGGGTGGAGACCAAATCCAACTTCCTGCAGGTAGTGTCAGGTACCTAACCAATCATAATCCCTCTGCCCGTGAACCGGAGATGAAGAAGAAAAAAACAAAAGACGGAAAAAACAAGCAATCTTTGACCTTGTCCATCATCATACAGGTAATGTACCTTATTGGTAAAATTCCATGGGATTTTCTGATTCGTCAACTTAAGCCAAGCGGATTCGAACAATCTATTCCAGCGACGCCGTTCTGCCTAACTCTGGAGGGAGAAGCACTAGGTACGATACGGAGCAGATGAGAGGATCCACCTTGGCTTATTTCGTTTTAGCCCCAAGAAGCCACACCGTACCGAAAGAAAAAGAAAAGAAAAAACACCGAATATGAGGGACTGATAGGAACCGACAATTAGGAACTATGGATGCGAATGAATCCATGAATACTCAATCCTCCAGGTGCCGTCTTTCGTCTCTACTCTGAACTTGAGACGAGACTATCCCGTTTCTTCTCGGCCCATCACACATATCCTGGAACTTCAAATATCAATGCTGGATCCGCCCCAAAACCTTAGTCCCGGGGTCATTAACTTGTCCCCAAGACGTGGATGTGGCGGCCGACCCGATACATACCTTGACAGCGGCTGCCTTGTACTTCACGGGTCCTAGAAAGCCCACCACGGCACGCAGGCTTACTGAGTCCGAATACCTAGGTAGAGCATCGTATGAGGTAGATTGAGGTGTCACCGTGTTATGGATTCTCAAAGGTCCCCGATGTTCACAGACCGTCTTTCTACTTGGATAATCAATACCTTCAAGCCTTTCTTCATTCCCTCCTCTACCCCTCTTTCTAGTCCTCTTTCATTCTGTCCGAGATGATCTGTCAGGGTTTCATGTTTGCTTAGTATGACAACATTGATTGACAGCTCTTTTCGGGGGTTTTGGGAGTGGGAGACGACAGACCTAGGTAACATCCAATCAATGAAAGTTTGATTCCAGTTGTGAATTGACCTAGCGCAAATCCAAATCTATGCATTGAGAAAGATTCTTGTCTTAATGGGGCTTGGTCCAAATGTCACACGTATCATGATAAGGCATTCCCATCAACAAGTAATGTGAGGACTGGTCTCCATCAAACACCAGGAGACAATTGACCGACCATTTTCCAGCTTATTCTCAAGTTTCCTCCTAAAAACTTTCTCAGCTTTGGCCATATGAACCTTGGAAGATAAAAAGAACGATCAAAGTATATCCAGTACCTTCGAAGCCCACGGCCTTCAACCTCAACCTCAAGGTTCGGGCTTTCAAGTGCTACTATCTTACATGTAGGCAGTACTACATATATACATACGTACATGTAAGTATACATATGTATGCCTATGTAGGTGTATATTTGTATATACATGCACCCATGCACCGAGGTTTCAATGTATGTTCACACGGCAAGATCCTCAAGTGTTTGAGCACTGGCATAACAATAAGATCCACCTGGGCGAATGTAGGTACAACCTTCAATGTTGGAACCTTGGAATATTCAACATAAGAACCTTGGAATATGCTATCAAGAAGAATATCCACTACCATAGATTAATGAAAAAGGAGCAACCTTGGAAGTTCCAAGGTTTAGTAGAACATTTGAAGATCAATACGATCAAGGTATGGTATTAGACCTCATTTATTCCAAGATTCGCACGGATAGGTCTTCACAGGGGAAAAGAAATTTCGAGTAAGGAAATCATCACAATACAGATCGTTTCGATCAAAAACCCTCCGTAATTATTACAGGGCAACTATGAGGTATGCGGTGCGCAAGTAAGCCACAAAGACGGAAAGGAAGGAAGAAGGTGGCGCTGAAAATAGTAACAAAAGAAATTGAAATGCCGTCACAAGTGCAGAGACAGGCTCCATGCCAGGCCGCTGAGAAATGTACATCGGGAGTAAAGAGTTGTACACACAGGGAGATGCAAAGGCTTTTTTGAGGGAAGGGGGAAGGTATCTGTAGGGAAACAGAGGAAAAAAAGGTCGTTTTGCGTAAAGCATGAGAAATGAGGAAAGGATGAAGGGAGAAGAAAAGACAACTATGTTCGGGGGAATGGCTGTCGAAGGTGAAAAGGTCATCAACATAAGCAAACAGCAAAGATCGATCGGCTCCATTTGGTTCGAATTAGGTGATTGGATGTAGCCGAACTTTGACCAAATTATTGATAAGGGTGTATCGTAGATTCTCGGTCCTGCCGTGCAATGGCAGAGAATCAACCAAAGCATATTATTGCATTTCGGCCAATGCAGCCTCAAAGCTCGCAAAATCGTCATGTGAAGGCTGATCAAAGATTCTTCGAAAGGGGGGATCGGAGGGGAAGACGTCCTGTGAATTTGGCTCGACGCCCTCCGCTTTGCGAATGACTTCCTTCAAGGCTCGAGTGACCACTCCAGCACGAACCACGAGATTTCGGAGAGAGGATGTATCGAATGGCAGCTTTTGAGGACGCTGAGGGGAAGCGAGGCGAGGTAGAGGCGAGTTGTTAGATTGCCGGCCGGGCTGAACAAATTCGAGCGCAGATTTGGATTTGGGTGAGTCCTTCGAGAACTGCTTGAGTGGTGACGTGTAAATTTGGTCGTCTAGCTGCAGAGGATCATCGGTGTCGGGCTTTGACGGCTTGAATGTGGAGGAGGGCGGCGATTCGCCGTGGGAATGACTCTCCTGCCAGGAGGCCGTACTATCCTGCTTCGACGAAGTATTCAAACCTTCCTCATCGGAATCATCGAAGCTGAACGTGAGTGATGAAGGGGATCCAGGAGGCGAGCGTCGGTCATCATCCTCGTCGATCGTAGCCAGATTGACAATGCCCTCTGCTTCCTTCCACAGTTCGCTTGATGGCCCGGTCAGAATATTTAAGACGCTAGCTTGGTGTCTCAGACGCTTCAATTCCTCCACTAATAGTGTGAGCTCCTGGACCTGACCGAACTGGCCTCGCAGACTGGCCTGGCGTTCTAGGATAGCTTGAGGCACCGCCATACTGTGAGAGGGGCATTCAGAATCATTGGTTTTGGCATCCTGGCTGGGGAGCGCCTCATTATCATCATCGAAGTCAAAATCACTGTCCCAGTCCTCACTGACGCCCTTGCTCCCCAAGCCCCACGTGCCAAATTTACCAGACGTCTGTCGTGACTCGGTAATGGTACTATCTCGTGCTACCGGAACGCTTTGGCTGCGCAGGTGAATCGTGGAGGGTACTTTGCGACAAGCGGCTCGACTTCCCCTGTCAATGCCATTTTGCTTCCCGTGCACCGTTCTCGGGCGTGCTTCCGAATCGGACGTGTCACGATCCCCACGGGACTGCTCAGACCAGTCAAAGATGCTCATCTTTTGAGCCACAGATGGTTCCTCGAGAGAGGCTGGGTGCATCACAGCGGACAGGCCTGAGCCGGACTGCTCTAGTGGGTTCGATAAGGACTCGGCCAAGCTAGTTGGCGAAAGAAGGTTGTCGTGTTTTGCAGGTAAATCTCCGATCATGCTACGAGCGTCTTCTTCTCCATCGTCAGATAAGAGATTGGGGTCACTGAGATTCACATGAACGGGGGCGGCGGGAAGAAAGGAGTCAGGGAAGAGGGGCGGATCTCTTTCCATACGAGATGCGAATGACCCGCGCGGCAGAAGTTCTTCCAAAGTGGTGACTTCCTCATTCGATAACCTCGCTCCCGCCTTATCAAACATCGTCTCGATCCGAAGACCTTTTAATCCGCTTGCGCTCGTCTCACGGGTCCGAATTGAGTCCCAGTAATCTGTCATGAGGTCGGTATCGTACTCATCGCTCGAAGTAAAGACGCGCGTGTCATCAGAACCAATCACGGTCGATGATGGATCCGACGCGGCGATGGAATGTCGCTTGGGTTGACGACGCAATGAATACGCATTGGATTCAGGCCGACTGGACTGTTGCCAAGCTGATAGTGCCATAGCATCCGTAGTCAAAGGACGATGTCGACGCATGCCGACATTGTAATCCTGTGACACTGCCCTCGGGCCAATCTGCGAGTCTCTCTCACAAGCGGGCGAATAGAGACCCGACGGAGAGAGAGGTTGCGGTTGACGAAAGATACTCGGGTCGGTAATATTTCTCCGTTGCGGTAAGGCAGAAGCAGGAGGAGATCTAGGAATTGCAGTTTCTCGGCTGGAAAGCTCCGAGCGGGGAATAGAGAACGTTCTACCTTTGACGCGCTTCAGTGAACCACCTCGAGGTCGCCCCATGATCGGGATTCCAGATGCAGTCACACTGTTCACGATGATCTTTTTAGGTTCCACATCATTCATAGAATAGGAATGTCTGTGTGTCGGCTTAGCCGGCGGAGGGTTCGTTAGAGGAGTGATCTGGTCAGTTGTGTCGGTCTTGAACGGGTTACGAAATTCCAACGGGGTTACGGGTTCAGCTTGACCGTGGGAGGTGGGAGAGGCGTTGGACGTGATGGTGGTTGCAAGAACCAAGGCGGGTAGACTGTCTTGATCTGGCATTATTCGTCGTACATTGGCACTCATCGAACTTCCAGCGGTGGATATTTTACGAGCCAGCCTTTCAGAGAGTCCTCCCGACTTGGGACTCAGGTACGGTTTCCAATCGTCTTGCGAGTTGACACTAAAGTCGTCAAATTCGAGTGAATAGCGATCAAACATTTGGTATTCGAACTCCGCGACTAGAGGGGACTGTAATCTCATTGTTTCGGACCGTTGATAGCTAGTAGCCGGCCTGCGTAAGCCCGAGGGAGGAGGGATAGACGTGTTGACGAAAAGAGGGACATTAGAACGCTGTGACGACGTTCGTTTGATCAGTTTGTTGGGAGACCTGCGCTGGCTAGACGGACGGGGAAGAATCGGGCTGGCAGAGCCATTAAAGGACGGAGTCACAGGGCTGCCGGTGGACGGGGTTTCAGATTGGAATGATACCATCGATAGCCGTCGCAACCAGCTGGTGGATGGCCTTCGAGCCGACGGCTCGGCGGGCTCATTCTCGGGGATTTGTAGAGGTGGATTAGTGAGGGTTTGACCTCGACGACGCAATCTGGCTGCGCCAAAGGATAGTGATGCTCTTCGGGAGTCCGGGCCGTGGGATTGAACTCCCCGCGGACCGTCGCTATCAGTTTCGTTTTCATTTCCACCGAGGGTCCAACCCGCTCCGCCAGGATTCGGTCGTACTGATCGGGAGGTTTTGGGCCGGACGTCGACCGATGTCGCCTCGGTGAGTTTGGGTAGCGGCGGTTCGTGGGTCAGAGTCTTGCGTCGCAAAGGTTTTGACTTGGTTCGCTCTACACGACCAAGCGCTAACCCTGTAGTCGCGATACCGACAGTGCTCAAAGCACAGAGCTATAAACGAACAGAACAAAAACCCAGACGGTCAGTCGCTTTCACGTTTGTTTTTTTAAGGTCCTATTTGAGATAGCATACCGTGGAGATGTGATCCATTCTCAGAGGCGGCTTTGAAGAGTGTCCAACACCCTCCAGCTTAGCTCCGCAGGGTCGAGAGTCGTTACGTATGACATCCCATCTGGATTTGCGAGCAGGAATGGGAGCCGGAGGGGGAGGAGTGACAAGCGCGATTGTTGATCATAGGCCCAAAGGGGGAGGGCAGGAGAAGGGTTCACACCAACCCGAAAGGAACGTGGTAGGGGTAAAAAAAGAAAAAAGAAAAGAAAAAAAAGATTATAAATGAATAAGATCTAAGCCAACCCTGCCCTTCATGGCATGAAAGTGAAGGAAGAAGGGTAGACCGATGACGAGGGAAAGGGAAGTGGAGTTTGGAATCAACAACAACAACGGACTCGGGGATTTAACGCTAAACTCAGCTGGACGATTTGGGCACGCTAGGAGCCAGTCAATAATATTGTTAGGACTTACAGATCAATTTTTAGATATTATATTATATTTTATATTCTATACGATATCCCTATCCATTGGGTTTCAAGCTTTCTATACCAATCATCTCAACCTTGGAAGACTTTGTACAGTTCACTCGTTTCATCCATGGTACGAATCGCAAGAATTCCCATAGTGGAGAGCTCTCACTTTCTTTTTTTCCCTTGTCCTTTCCGATGCGTGAAACTTTCTTTATTTTTTTCTCATTTTCATTTTTCCATTATTTTTTTTTTTCTTTTTTTTTCAGGTCATTTTTACCCTTTTCCCGATCCCAATTTGACTGGAAATGAAACTGCGGACCCCTTGCGGCTCACATTGCATGCGCTCGTGTCCAGACCCGAAATCCAGCTGGGCTTACAGATACGGAGAAGTCCGCGAGTGGATGAGTGGATGCGAGTGGTTCTGAGTGGCTCTTGGTGGCTGGAGGGACTCAAATGAGATTGAGAAGCGGAGACACAGTATGCAAAGCAGGAAAATGCCATGCAATTCCAGAATTCCCCACAATTCCACCTCATTTTGGTTGGAATCGCGTTGTTGGCCCCCCTTTCGCCTTCCTAGGTTAGTATAGGTTAGTAGCACGATCGGCCCCAGTGCGATCGTTGGACGAACGGGTTCCCTGCGAAATAATCAAAACAAAAACAAACCCTCAAACAGATTCGAGAAATTTAGCCGCCGAAGACCTGAAACAGCCCCTCACAAATAACCCCATACTGTAGCCTCTTAGGTTCTACAAGTCATTGTGGCACGTTTAGTTTATAATATGATACAAAATATTGGAATATTGGAATATTGGAAGGTTCCAATCTGCTAATATTCCAATGTTCCATTCTTTTCTCAAAACCTAACATCCACTCAATCTCGATTCTTTTGCTGATCCCTTGAAAATTTCATTTTTTTTTTCTCTTCCCGTCCCCATTTTATTTCTCTTTTATTTATATTTTACTTTTATTTTTCTCTCCCTTCCCTACAAGCGGGGCCCAGGAAAAATATCGGAAACGAAGTGAATCTGGAATATTGGAGCTCCGATCCATATCGTCATACCTCTTCCAACCTTGGAAGTCTCTCCACTCTGTAAATGAAAGGGGAGAAAAATCCTGGATCAAATGCAAATCGGTTCATGATTGAGGGCCCTAAACGACATATGAAAGGCCGTTTATTTTTGATAATACTAGTATTTATTTATTTTCCTGCTTTATTTTTAAAGTTTGTCTCAAAATATCGTGACGTCTATGGGGGAACAGGTCCCCTACGTTCTGATGTTCTGATCGTCACCTCATAAACAAAATCCTTGAGATTCAGTCTTCAGAACGATTGGTATGATTGGTACCGAAGTGGATTTTCTTCTCTGCAGTTGCAAACCTAATTTTGGTGATGTTCAAATGTCGAGTGGCTGATAAGCTCCCCGAGAGTTTCCTGACGTGGTGAGACGTGGTACTGCGTCAAATGCAGATGATTCAATGCAGATGATCGATTCAGGTCCAATGAATCCTCCAATACTCGTAGATCAACCTGTCAACTCCCGTTATATCGGTCTGGCATGCATAGGACTCAAGAGGTCCTTGTCCTGGGATCTTTGGTACACCTCACCTCCCATTTACCTCGTTCACCTTCCGCACAGGACCCCGAGGCATGGAACGCTGCAGAGCCCTCCCGAGGTCCCTTTTGAATCTGGTAGTTGTAACTCAAATCGTTTTTTGGTGATGATCGTATTCCAATCCTGGTTTATTAATCAATCCTGTCGGACGGCGCTGACCCCACGCAACGCACTTGGCTAAGAGGGGGCGTCTTGGAAGTACGGAGATGGACCGCAAAACATAAGCCAACTTTGACGCTTCCGAGAACCAGGCTTGGGCAAAGATGATAATTGCCCTCGATCTGAGAATCCATGTTTGATTCACATATATATATATATGTTCATTTTTTGGTTAATATATCACCGTCGACGAGAATGCTTGAAAGTTCTCATGTCAAATACCCAAGTCGGACGGTCACATGACCTTATCGATAGGGCTCGAAAAACACGCCACTTTTTGCGCAGCTTGACCCCAGATCCTACAAAAGATCGACCCCCAACGCAACCATGGAGGCAGAATTGCAGGCTCAGATTCCTGGCCTGGACCATGTCATCTCCGAATATTCCGTGGTACGTCCTGAGAAGGCCGCTTCTAACATTTCCTGCCCACAAACGCTAACGGCCCCACCAGGGTTACCTGACCCATGCCTCTAATCTCTACGTGGAAGATGCCAACGCCCCTTCGCCCTTGACGGAGGCTGCGGAGACAGTCACCGAACTCCTGATCTCGGCATCGGGAGACTTCTCCCCGAAAAACTGTGAAACGATTGGGAACCTGGTGGAAAAATTCATTACCTCTTTGAGCTCCTCGAATGGCATCGATGCCGAACGCAGGCAGATGCCCTTCGCGGCGAAGAAGCTCGATCAGGCTATCAATGTCGGCTCACAACGCAACATGTCCTCCACGCTAGGTCTGACGGGTGGAAACGTGGACTTGGAGTCTGCCAATGCCCGGAAGGTGGAATCCCGTGTGGACAAGAAGAAGTTGGAGAAGGCCGAACGCAAGATTCGAGCCAAACAGGAGAAGAAACAGATGAAGACGGTCACTTACGAGACATCTCGTCTACTGAACCAGCCTGATGAGACAATGACCTACGAAGAGTTCTACATGGCTGTCAATCCTCTACAGCTAGGATCGGACTCACAGTCCAAGAGCAAGGACATCAAGCTGGACAACATAGATATCACAATTGGTGGCCAGCGTATCTTGACCGATGCGGACTTGACCCTCGCCTTCGGTCGTCGTTACGGTCTTGTTGGTCAAAACGGTATCGGAAAGTCTACTCTGTTGCGAGCATTGAGCCGCAGAGAAGTCGCAATTCCCAGTCATATCTCAATTCTCCACGTTGAGCAAGAGGTGTGTCTTCAATATATATACCGTCTAACAGGCGACTGCTTCCCCCGAAACTGACACTTATCTTGCAGATCATGGGTGATGATACGCCAGCACTTCAAGCGGTGCTGGATGCCGACGTTTGGCGCAAGCATCTTCTTGCGGAGCAAGATGTAAGTCGCTTTCAACACTCGCTGTCTGGCGGCACTATTCTAATGATTTTTTTTAAATAGAAAATCTCCAAACAATTGGCTGTCATTGAAGAAGAACGCTCCTCTTTAGCAGACACATCCAAGGATGCCGCCCGATTAGACCATGAACGAGAGGGCTTGGATATCACATTGAGTGACATATACTCCAAGCTTTCTGAGATGGAATCCGACAAGGCAGAGTCTCGGGCAGCCAGTATCTTGGCTGGTCTTGGTTTCTCCCAAGAGAGGCAGCAGTTTGCCACTAAAACTTTCTCCGGTGGTTGGAGAATGCGTCTCGCACTGGCTCGAGCTCTGTTCTGTGAACCGGATCTCTTGCTTCTTGATGGTAGATACACTATCTTACTACCCAAACTTAACGGTCTGGTCGCTAATGTCTTCACACAGAACCGTCGAACATGTTGGACGTTCCATCCATTACTTTCTTGGCCAATTACCTTCAAGGATACCCCAGTACCGTTCTGGTGGTATCTCACGACCGAGCGTTCCTCAACGAAGTCGCCACTGATATTGTCCATCAACATTCAGAGAGACTGGATTACTACAAAGGAGCTAACTTTGGTGAGCGCGTCGGCTGAAAAACGAGTGATGTCAACCTGCTAATGAATATTACAGAATCGTTCTATGCGACAAAAGAAGAGAGACGAAAGAATGCCAAGCGTGAATATGAGAAACAAATGGGCGAGAGGGCACATCTGCAAGGTATGAGGTTCCCGCCTTCCTCGGCATGTCTTTTTTCTAATAATTGGTTCTCTTTTTTCCCACTCTATAGCCTTTATCGACAAGTTTCGATACAACGCTGCGAAATCCTCGGAAGCCCAGTCCAGAATCAAGAAACTTGAGCGCATGCCCGTACTCGAGGCGCCGGAGAGTGAATATGTCGTACACTTCCAGTTCCCCGAGGTTGAGAAGTTGTCGCCTCCCATTGTTCAAATGTCCGACGTTAGTTTCGGTTACGCAGTGGAGAGGCCTCTCCTCAAAGATGTTGAGCTTGACGTCCAGCTGGACTCACGTATTGGAATTGTTGGACCCAACGGAGCTGGTAAAACCACGGTGCTCAAATTGCTCACTAATCGACTCCAACCCACTAAGGGTTTGATCTCTGCGCACTCTAGACTTCGCATTGGATTTTTTGCTCAACACCACGTTGATGCTCTCGACCTGACTACGAGTGCGGTCAGCTTCATGGCAAAGACATACCCCGGCAAGTCGGACGAGGAGTATCGAAGACACCTGGGCGCGTAAGTTGAAATCTTGACTCTTGCGGGTCAACCGTTTGTTTTATTTCTTTGATCCTGATACTGACATTCAATGCTTTCGCATCATAGATTTGGTATCACGGGTACAACGGGCCTGCAGCGCATGGAGCTTCTTTCCGGAGGTCAAAAATCTCGTGTCGCCTTCGCATGTCTATCTCTCACCAATCCCCATATCCTTGTTCTGGACGAGCCTTCCAATCACTTGGATATTGAAGGTATGGATGCACTTTCCGAGGCGCTTCAGCGATTTGAGGGTGGTGTCGTGATGGTCTCCCACGATGTGACCATGTTGCAAAACGTCTGCAAGAGCCTTTGGGTCTGTGACAAGGGCACAGTGACCAAGTTCGATGGCGATGTAAACGCATACAAGAAGATGATTAGTTCACAGGCTGATGAGGCTGGCGTTGTGGCTCGTCACTAAATTTGGAACGACGAATGAAGAACCTTACTAGCAGGGAGCATTTGGGGAGCCATGGTCAAACATAACCTACTTCTTTTGAGTCTAAAATAGCATACTCTGGTAGAAGGTTCCAAGGCTGTATCCAATATTTCAAGAACTGTAGACCGAATGTATTAAATTAAATATATGTGAAGTGCTAAGGAGCCTAGCCTTGTATACTTATACTTCCAACCTTGGAAGTTACTAAATTTAGTAAGATTCAATTTGTCTTTTTAAAAGAAAAATATTACCTGGGGTAATTCCATTTTCCCGTTTTAGTAGATAGTGGGTCCCTACTGCTCCTATCATCGACTTATCGCTGCCCCAAATCTCCAGACTCCTTCCGCCATCCACCTACGAGACACATTGCTGCTCTGGACCTTGGTGCAGGAGCCCCCGAGTGATCATCTCCTGTATGGACCATGGAATCAAGGGAAGACAGGGATATTTCGGGCCCGAGTGCTCCTCTGCTTACCGCCGATACCGCCGATATCCCCAATGATGACGACCCAGTTCCATCTACCTTGAGCCACCCAGAAAGCTGGTTTATATGGGTTTTAACATTCTCAGCTGGTATTAGCGGTCTTTTGTTTGGCTACGAGTATGTATTCTTGCCCGCTGTCCTTGCGAACAGTCGTTGATATCTCCTCGAATTTAGCACCGGAGTGATATCATCCACGCTCGTTACTATCGGCGCCGACTTATCCAACCGATCCCTAAATACCCTCGACGAAAGCCTTATCACGTCATGCACAAGCTTATTCGCATTGATAGCGAGCCCGTTCACAGGTGTTCTCGCTGATAGATACGGTCGGAGGAGGATCATACTCGCTGCAGATATTCTGTTTGCATTGGGGGCATTGATCCAATGCTCCTCCAGTCAAGTATGGTGTATGATTTTGGGACGTAGTGTGGTGGGTCTCGCAGTCGGCAGTGCGAGTGCCGTCACTCCTCTGTAAGTCCACCCATGCTTGCGCCTCTTAGGGCGATGTGGATATGAGCCAAGCTAATCTGCTTGGGATCAAGGTATATTGCAGAGGTAGCGCCCTCGCATGCTAGAGGCCGGCTTGTTATAACAATGTGCTTGCTTATCACAGGGGGCCAAGTGGTAGCATATGTGGTAGGTTGGTTGTTCTCCAACATGAACAGTGGCTGGCGCTGGATTGTTGGCCTTGGGGCTGCCCCGGCATTCCTCCAGTTCGCCGTCCTTTTGGCTTTACCAGAAACCCCCAGGTGGCTTGTTCAAGCTGGATATGATCATCAAGCCGTATCGGTTTTGACAAAAATCTACCAGAGCTCGCCTGGGAGGGACTTGGTCGTACAACAAGTCCTCCGCGACATTCGAGGGGAAATCGCCGAGGAAATGCTAGACCTGGACCAAAACAAGACACCTGGTACAGAAGGCCAGTGGCTACACGATGCTTTACATAGAGCACAAGATCTCTTTTACAATGGAGGCAATAGGAGAGCCTTGATCATCGCGACGATGCTGCAGGGTCTTCAACAGCTCTGCGGCTTCAATAGCTTGATGTACTTCTCGGGGATCATCTTTCAAGCATTATCATTCTCATCGCCAACGTTAACGTCGCTCTCTATCGCTGTGACGAATTTTCTTTTTACCCTTCTTGCCTTCGTCTTCATTGATAAGATTGGTCGCCGTCGGATTTTGTTGTATTCGATACCAGTGATGATCCTGGCATTAGGATGCTGTGCGCTGTCATTCTCTTCAATTGACGTTCCATGGGGCTCTTCATCTCCGCCAGAGCGCGGGCCAGATTCTGACCAGTTGCTGCCTACCATGTATCCATTCCTGATTTTGTTCTGCCTAACGGTGTACACCGCAGCCTATGCATTTGGCATCGGTAATGTCCCGTGGCAGCAGTCAGAGCTATTTCCCTTAAATGTGAGGTCGCTAGGCTCTGGTCTCGCTACTGCCACGAACTGGGGCTCCAATTTCATCGTTGGTCTAACATTTCTACCCATGATGGAATGGATATCTCCGACATGGACCTTTGTTATTTACGCCGGTGTATGTACAGTAGGCCTTGGGGCTATTTACATGATCTATCCTGAGATGAGTGGCCTTGATCTCGAAGAGGTGAAAGGGCTACTGACTGATGGATGGGGGGTGGAGGAAAGCCTACAACGTCGATGACTTGGATCTCTCACTTGGGTTCAATGTCATGTGGGGGAAAAAACGAGAACACATTTTCTTCGGCTCTTGTTTTCCCCCCATATTCGTCCTTACTCGCTTGTCCTTTATCCTTTCCATCGATCTACCAAGCGTCAAGGCGGCTTCCCCCTAGCTGCCCCCCATATCATATTCGTCAGCCATATAAACCCTTTCAACTGATTTTTCAGAACCACAAGATGACACGCAAGCCTATGGCTTGTTTACTCTTTGGTCTCCCCAATGAGGTGAGAAGACTTTCGTGGACCGGAATTTGTTGTCAAGTCATTCGTCAGAGGCATAGTAATTTGAACAAGTTTGGCTACTATAGATCCTCCAATACATCGCGGCTATTCTTCCAACCGATCAGGATCTTGTGAATCTTGGTTCAGTCTGCAAAGAGGCCAATGCAAGAGTACTCCATTCGGATGCACTGACATGGCGATCTCGATTCCACCAAGAGTATGATGTCCCTCGAGGACGAAGTTCTGGAGAAATATCACTCGAGTACAAACTTCGCGCGGTTGCCTTGCGGCAGATACGTCGACCGGAATTTGACTTCGAACAATCCTTTTATTCTCATCCACTCCCCTTGTGGCTTCGGGTTATTCATACAATGGTGAGCGAGATCTTGTCTCTACCGCTGGAAGCACCATCAATGTCCAAGACACTCGAACGGCTGAGAGAGATAATTCGTCCCCTGATATCCCTTGGCAAACCTCGGAGTGGTCATCCCTCGAGTGTTTTCTATGGCGTACAGCTAGTGAGTTGCATTTACAGATGAAAGGAATTACAGGGCGCTCATCCTGTTTTCACGTCCAGTGCCTGACTGCTCTTGCGCTTGACCCGGAGATCTGCACTACCGACGACGCTTACGAGGACTACGATGTCGACCGAGTCTACTCATACACAACCCCCCCTGATGGTCCGTTCATTCGACTTGACAATTTGGATTTCGCCACGCTGTTGAGCATGCGGAACTTCTGGCGGAAACAATTCCTCAAATCCAGCTTGACCACTTTTCACGATTCCTTTCTTGGTTTATCGCAAATCACCAAGCCTCAAATAAAAAAGATGGATGCCACTAGTTCCATGAGTCCGAGTTCCTCTTGGGTGGGATATTACTGTCAGTCTCGCCAATAAGTGGCTTGGTTGTTCTATGCTTACCCCTATAACAGCTTGTGTACATCCGTTGCCGGGCTCATTGGATGACCTTAAGCGTCGCCAGACTTGCGCTGACCTGAACACGCACTGGGATACAATCGAAATCTTGGTAAGTGGCATAACAATGCAAACATCCACATGGAATGTCTGAGGTTATTGGATGGCTGATATGCCTCTAGTCTTTCGAAATTCAATCCCGATCCCTTGAGCCATTTTGGCCTGAAAGTTGTCGCCAGATTATTCCTCAAAGTTATGGGCCTGGTATCAACCGCCAGTATTTTATTGGCTATCAGTCAATCTTTGGAGCATTTGGCGACAAAGCCAATCCATTTTCCGGCTTCATCGAGTCAACCGAAATGCCTCAAGGGGGATTTGTCGGGTGGAGTCGCATTTGGTTTGCTATTTTTGAGAACGCCAAGGCAGCCAAAGAAATGGATTGGAGCAAAGAAACACCTGGCTGGGTACACGAATATGAAGCAGTGATTCTTCCAGGAGGTCGAATCATGCTGGGGCGATGGTTGGATCTGAAAAATCCGTCTGGCAGAGGACCCTTCATGCTCTGGGACTTATGTTGAAGATGACGAATTGTTGGCCTTTTCTTGATTCGGCCATTCCACTTCCCTTTTTTTTTTTTTTTTTTTTTTTTTTTTTCTTTTTTTTTGATATACAATTGATCAATGCAGGCGTTGCAGGCGGATGATTTCAACTAATTGGCGGTGCTTTGCACAATGTTTCATCTACGCGGAATCAAAATTAATGATGGCAGTTAAATAAAAATGTCTCCAAGCAATCATGAAACCAAGGGAATAAATGGTACGAGTCAGAAAATTAACTACTCTTCGATGTCCTTCACTTTCTCCCACTGGCCCTTGAGGTTTTCCTTCCACAAGCTAACCTTGTTGTCACCGCCACTGACAGCCAGGATGTTACCGCTGAGGCTCCAGCTGACACGCCACAACACAGTATCGAATTCGAGTGTTTGGCTAGACCACTGGCCAGGGTTGGATGCATCAGAAGTCCAGATGCGGACAGTCTTATCTTGAGATGCTGAGGCGATGTAGGACTTGGAGAGAATGCTGGGGGACCATGCAACGTCCCGGACCCAGTCTGAGTGGCCTTCCAAAGTTTGAGTGAGGTTGTATGTCTTAGACTCCGAACTAGATCATTGAAGGTCAGAAGGAATCGTCGATTTAGAGGGTTACCGGTGTGAAAATCAAAGGAGGGACACCAAAAGGAAGAGAGACGTACTTGTAGTCCCAGATCTTGACCAGATTGTCACTTCCTCCTGTGACAAATCGTCTCTGCTGTCCTGGGCCCGGGTTGGAGCTGATCAGACTACCAGAAGAAGCTGCGGGGGCCCAGCTGATCGAGTTCACACCCATTCCGTGGGCATGAAAAGTTTGGTGGGTCCAATTGTTGTCGCGGAATTCGAGAACGCTGACATGGCCATCGGAAGAGGCACAGGCAAGAAGACAACCGCTTTCATGGGGAGCCCAGGATACCATGTTGACCGAAGCGGTGTGGAGGGAGAAATCGAAGACCTTGGTCCATGTGCTGCCACCAACAGGAGAAGTCGCGCTCTGAGGCTGCTCTCGCCAAATCAAGACCTTTCCGTCGTAAGAGGAGGAGGCCAGAATTGTGCCAAACTTAGGATGCGCCTATAGAATCAAAGATTCGATTTGGTCAGTTGAATGGCTTAATGAGGGGAGTTGCATCTTCCCACTGACCCATGCGACACACCACACCGCACCTTCGTGGCTGATCAAGCAAAATCATATTAGCAGCTATGGCAGTTGTATCCTTGGTGAGGAGCAAGCTCACCCCTTAAGGGTCTCAACTAAGCGGTGCGATTCCCCCTCGATCTCAAAGATCTTTATCGTTTTGTCGGACGAACAGGTCGCCAGCCTCCGACCATAATAATCCAGTCCAGCGTCATGCTATAGTCGAAATAATCGTGTCAGCCAAGCGGTCCAATGCCGCTAATTGGGAGCTGAAAGTGGCAAATTGGCTTGGGTCTTCACGATACGTACAATCATGTCTTCGTGCCCCGAATTCGAGATTACCTGGGCAGCCGCCTATTTCATGAAACATTAGCAAAGAAACAAAGATATTTGAATTGAGTCATTGTATGGAGCTTACCATTGTGAGAGAGGTAGGGAGAGAAATAGAGATGAATAGTCGTACTGGTGTGGAGGGAGCTTGCGGGTTCGAGGCCACAACAACCCTCCAGCTTATCGTGCGCTTATCTGGATCATGACTCAGCACAATCACATTGCTGCCTTAATACCTATCATCCACGCGCCTCGGTCTATTCGGCAACCCCACGCTTGCTCCGTACTTATCCTCCTCCTCCTTTTACTTCCGCCATCTTTCTTTCACCACATCTTCCTGAGATTTTCGTTCCAACCAAATTCTGACTGGTGACTACTTCAACATATTCCTGGGCCAGTAAGGCCTAAGTCGGTTTACTCAATACCTTCTTCAAAAGCTATTATCGACAATTACGCCCACCATGAGTGACGCTTCATGCGGTCCGTCAAATGCGTTGCAGAACTTCAACAAGCATGCTTCTGTTGATCGAACCCTTCAGCAAGATCGCTTAGCTGGTCGACATGCACCTGCACAGGTAATTCCATATATCGCAAGCAAAACATTTCTGTGCTAACAGTAAACCTTATCTGAAGGGATTCCGATCGCAAACCTCACGGGATGGTATCCTTGACCCGGAGTTCGCCGCATTTGAGGCCAATCACGGCGCCCCTGCTCTACCAGACCTACAGCATCCTGCTCACCATGCTATGCCGGTGCAGTCCCCAATGAATGCTCAATCGGGTCCTAGTTGGGCAATGGATTTTCAAAACCTCCACATTTCCAACCAGGCACACCCACAGATGCAAGGGCCACCCGCTATGCAGCGTCCAGGTGGATGGCAGGATGAATTTATGATGCAACATCAGCGTCCTCAACACTCTGCAGCACATGCTCCGCCAACCCACTCACAAATGAATCAACCATATCGACCCTCTTTTGCGCCTAGTTTTCCTATGTACAATGGTTCCGCTAGTACATTTCAAAGCCCGCAGCAAGCTCACTCATCCACGGAAACTTTTGATGAGGCTGCATTTGAGGCTGCATTTGAACAAGTTCATGCCGATCTAGAACACCAACAAACTGTGAATGCCCAACCTGAGCATCTACAGTCTACGAGCTCCCATACTGATGAACAACTTGTGAACGCGGATCCTGAGCATCTGCAATCTACGAGCCCTCCCACTGAACATCTCACGCCTGAGGTACAGCCTATTGAATCTTTGGAGACAGTTCATGAAACAATCCGAATTGGCTCCGATACAATTCCTCAGTCAGAAGAGCAACACCATCAGAACTCTACTCATAATGCGGATGCGCTTGCACAAACTGCCGGTGTACTTCTCGACAGTGTACGCCACGAGCAAGATGACAAGTTTCAACAAAGCACCTTTCTTGCATTGATGCGCCGGATTCGTGATCGTGAAGTTGAGGTGAATGGAGATGAGTTCCGAGAAGTCAGTAGTAACCCGTAAACGATTTTGTTGCCATTCGCGGCAGAAACACCGGTACAATTTGATCAGTCTATGCTGGCTCTTGTTCTTGCTAATGCCAATCTAGACGACACAATCTCTTCACCCTGGAGGTCAATACTACCCTAGTCAATCTCCTCTCCAGAGCTCTGCTAGTGTACCTGACAATACTAGTAAGGAGCCTCCTCTGTCCGTCGAAATGGCCTAATCTCTTGAGCGGCTACAAGAAGAGGGAATGAAAGAAAGAAAGAGCCATGAGCACTGAACCTGACCGACATATTCTTATGGGCAGATGAGATTCTGCGAGACCTTACTCAATACAACGAGCCAATGATTGACGATGATTCCCCCCGCTTGGGGACGAACCCATATCATGATTCCGGGGATGGCAATGCTCTCTACGAGGGCTTGGATCATAAGCACGGCTCTGTTGACTGCTTCCAGGTATTCGACTGAGTCCGGAGAGAACCCCAACTCTGGTTCATGCCGTTTACGATCCATTTTTTCATTATCATTAACCGACTTGAAGCAGTCCTTCGAGTTTAATCAACACAATTCTTTCATAAGCCACTTCACATCAACCCCTAGATTAATCCTTATCATTGCTATTCATTTCCGGTAGCTCTTAAGAGATCAGAATGTTTCTAAGGCGGGGTTTAAACTTGAAATGGACCTACGTGATGAGCTTCGTACTAGGGCCCCGGGCACTGGCAGAGTTGATCGAGTCATTGAATCGCCCACTCGCCGTGCTCTCACGCCTGCCACTATTGTATATAGCAATTGTCGAGGGGTCGGATACAACCAGAAGGATAATCCATATTCATATTCGTACATTGACTAAGCACGTTAGAAAAAAAAAAGCACCGTTCCACGCCACCGATGTATCCTCTCAAAACATGAATATCGGAAAGAGAAAAGAAAAAAAAAGAACAGAGAAAGCAAAGGTGAGCGTAATTTCCAGCCAGTAATGGTTCTCACTTCCAAGATAGATGCCCAAGTATGCTATTCAAATCTTCATTGGAAGCATCAGATTATGATCTTTAATCAGAGTCAGGAATGCCTCATCATAAAACATTATCTGTCTGCACCAACGACAACCATACGTCTCAGGCATTTGATTGTTCCCTGGTCAGGGAAATGGCTTGGTGGGTTCAAGCTGTACAATGAGAGACCAGAGGATACGCAAGTGTCCTTCGTTTTTTTCAATGAGTAAACGGCCAAAGGGGGAACCAGATAGGGTAGAAAAGAGAGAGCACAGAGGAGCAGAAGGGTTGATGGGGTAGCATGGAGGATATATTGGCAGGTGCACAGCAAGTACTTTGCGACGGTATTAGGGCAGAAAAAAAGGTACGAAACGATTTAGCCAAAACGGCCAACCGGGATGTCATGACGATGGAGATCTTTAGACCACTCGGGAGCAATCTTATCTCGTTCATACAGAAATCCGCAGTTGTGGCAAAGAGTCTGGATAGTTAAAGGTTAGATCAAACACCATCATCCGGAGAACATCAACTTACCCGTGGCCCATCCGGTCCATCTCGTACAGCCCAAACCGCCGTACCCCATACCTTACAGTTACTGCAGCGCCAGCTTTGTCGCTCCCTGGAGAATATCAGATTAGTGTGGCTCCCACTGTGGACTATCCGGCCAAACTTACCACTCAGAAAGTGTACCACCACCTCCACCATAGCCAGCACCTGAGCCCGTATCGGGTGTACCCCGGCCGCCGGGAGTTCCGCCTCTGCCTAACGGGCTGAGACTGCGGAATCGACGCTTGCGCTTGTTTCGCTCTCCCCTTCCTAGAGGGGCTTCGCTGTCCACGTCAAAGTATCCGCTGCTTTGCCGAGAGACCTCTGGGGTAATACCAGCAGTGGAGGAGAAACGAGCGGTTTCGCGCCGCAAACGTCGGATTTGTCTTTCTCGGTCACCCTCTCGCCGCTCAATTTCCTCCTTGGACAAGGTCTCAACCTTTGGCTCCCATTCATCACCCAGAGTCTCGGGATCGTATCTCCAACCAGCCTCGACACCATTGGCCGCCTGGTTATCGATTTCATTTCCGTATCCATTGATTCCACTCACAAGACCACCGCTTTCGCAGACTTCCTTCTTGAGCTTCAAGACTGCTTCGTAGATGCCATGTGAAATGGCACTCACCCACTCTCCACTGAGGTGTAAGTCTGCGCATGTAATCTTGGCAAACTCTTCAGCCATCCCCGGGGGGTGAAGCAGGGACCATTCAAATCGGTCAGTGTAAAGTTTGTTCTGAAGGTTGATGTTGAGGTTGATCAAGCAGCGGTAGGCATCATCCGGGTTTAGCAGACTGTCGTTGACTAACGCCTCCTTGGTCACGGTGATTGTAGCACCATCCATCCGACTATCTGGCGTTGGAACGTTCGTTGTTGCAGCAGGAGTCATGGATGCATCGCGCGAGGCCTCGGTGCGTGGAGGTACACTTAGAGTGGCATTTTGGGAGCTCTGAAACAGAGGATGCAACGCTACCCCGGCATACTCTTCCAATTGTTGCCTGATCTGGTTACTGATGGTCATTGTTGTCGCTTGTGGGTTTGGAAGGTCGAGGTCTCGCACAAAGCTAATCGCAAACTCCTCTGGAGTTGCTAATGCCTCATGTAGGTTCCAAAGAAAAGTGTCCTTGATTCGGAACGGAGGAAGTGGATCGGGTCTGCGATACGCAGGAAGGGCCGGGTTAATGCTAGGATCCATGATGTGGCGTGGGATGGGAAAAGGTTCGAGGGGCTGATGGCCAGGAACTTCGACATCAATGCGAATTGGAACGAGGGTCAAGGGAAGCTGTGCTTGAACTTCAAGCTGTTCTGCGCAACTATATTTCAGAGGTGTCAGTGGAATCATGAATCAAAGGTATGTAGCAGCAGGGGTTATGAACATGGGTAGCATTTTGCCAGGGCTTCGAAGTTCTGTCATATGCAGAGGACAGAGCAAAGTGAGAGAACAGGTGGTGGGAGAAGAAGTGGTGAGAAAATAGGTGGGGAGTTAAAGGTTCAACTTACGCTGGTCGAAGCATGCGCTTGATCATCCATTCACGGAAAACACCTTGAACTTCAACTGGCGCATGTGTTTCCTTCCCTAGTTTCTCCGACATGGATAACGCTCCTCCCGTAGAATCTTCCCTGCGCAGGCTCCTCAATCCCGTAGGTCGTCGAGGACCATCGCTATCATCAAAGTCGTCATCGTCAAACCCATCTTCCGCATAGTTAATTGCGGTGGTGCCGCGCTTGGTAGTCCGTGGCGTTGGGCCTGTTTGCACCGGGTAAACAGGTGTGAGCAAAGCATTCCCATATTGGCGTACTCGCGGAGGGTACGATGTAATGTAGCCTCTGAGAGGGGACATGTTGGCGATTTATGTCGACAGATACATGCCCCTTCGCGGGGATTCTAAGCGGCACGGTCTCGCGTCGGTCGATCGTAAGAGAAGTTGGATCACAATGGGAAGGTCAATCAGAAATGTTTTAACGAGGCATCAGTGAAGAAAGATTTCCACCGAGGATATTCACTTGAATAAGATTGGAAATTCGAAAGTGGGTGGAATTGAGCAATAATTGCAGGTCAGGGTAACTAGGATTCTTTTGCGCTGTCGCGTTTTCCCCAATCGAGCGATGTCCATTCTTAAGTCACGTGCTGCTGCTCTTCCTGCCTTAAAGTACAGGCACCAATGTCATTCACTTTGAAGCTTAGCATTATAAGGCCCCTAAAACTTTTATATACTGTTTTTTTTTTGGCAAAAACGCTAGGTTAATAGAAATATCTGCCTGTTTATTTAGAAGCTAATGGAGGTAACATCCAATGTCAACGTTTGAAGATCCCGTTTCTGGTCCACGATTCTCTACCTGTTAGCTGGCTGTGTATGTGCACTATTAGTACCAAAAGGTGGAGCTCCAATCATAAGAATATTAAATTCCAGTGTTGAAATGCACAAGTGCTTCACATCTGTGCATATGAAGACGACAGCTTCGAAGATTGAAACCTTGGAAGTTGATGTCAACTTGAACATTTGAAAACCCTCATCTCCGAAAAGAAGAACAAAGGCGTAGCATGCTTGAGGTGTAACAACATAACTGACCAAACTATAATCGTAGGCGCTAAACAAGCTCTGCCTCACTTGAAAGAGATGGAGCCATCTGAATCAGCACAAGTCATCCAGAATTGCATCCAGATGCTCCTGCTACAGTCGTGTAGACAATTCCAATGTATCCAAATTTCACGTTAAGGTTAGGTTTTGGGACGGCCCAACAGATAATACCAAAAAGAATATTTGTTCGAAAACGCCAGTGAGGCCGGACGATAAAGGAATAAGAGAACTAAAGGTACATCGCAGGAAAAAAAAAAACAATAGGCATGGAAATCAAACAAGATTAACCTATTGACGAGGGAATAAGAATCATTCCCGTGACAAATGCATGAAGAACAACAAGAAAGATCAACATGGGGAGCTAGAGAAGTCTGGGTATCGGTACAGATGCTGACAAAAATAACTGGAAAGAATCACCGAAGTCCGATTACACTCTGGGATGAAACGTTAGTGTTGAAGTTCAAGAACGGGGGAGGCAGGGAGACAGGGAGAAAGAAAGAGCTAATGCTGGTTTAATTTACCATTTCTAGAGTCCAGACGCGTCGAATCCACACCTTGACCTGTCCTTCAACCCCTTCAACGTTGTCAAGGTCAACACCTTCCCACCAGCATCGGCGAGCAGGCTTTCGCCAGAACAACAAGAGTTTCTGGGCCATTCCGACGGCGTTGTTGTTTGAAAGATCACCCCGAATATCAGTTCGAAGCTTAGCCAAGGCAAGACTGCAAATCACTGCCTTGTTTGGCTCTGGGGCTCTGTGGCCCCAATGGTCGTCTCGATCAAACCCACTATTTATTTTGGAAGCATCAGCATTCTAGTCATACGGCGAGTTGGATTTCTGTCATTAATCAACTTACCCGGCCGTAAGCATTTCAATCAGATGTTGTTCGGTAGATCCGACTTCTTCGCTTTTACGCAAACCAGAGAAAATGCCGTCCTGTCGCAGTAAGGCTCGACCTGCCGCACGCTTGACTTCCAGCATTTCATCATGACCAATGTCGGGGCGTGGGGGGATGACGTAGAAATCAAGATCCTCGCGGAGGACGATGATTCCAGCACGGTCTTGGAGCATGTCACGAGCAGAGTTCTGCATCACATCTGGTACATCTAGCTCCGGGGAGGTTGAGCCAGAAGGCAACGAAGATGGGATAGATTGAGCGACAGAGCGGAAAAAGTCAAGCATGTACTGAAGGGACGCGGGGTCATACTGGATCATATTAGCTAAACAATGCTTTCACATAATGTGCATCAGTCACTCACATCGACTGGGTACACGTCTCCCTCATGGAAACCACCCATATGTCCGTCTGGAAGCAGGCCATTCGGGAATAGAGAGAGGAGAACGAATTCCGGTAAGGTCAACAACTCATCGCGTGAGAGGGTAAATCGGGTTCCACTTTAAGACTCATCAGCATCATTAATGATCTCAGTGGAGGAAGAAAGGACCTTACCGAAGATCAAGGGTGATATGCTCATCGCCTCCGATATCTAGAAGCAAGACAGATGTTAAATTCAAGTTCTCTTCTGATTGTCCCCCATAGGGCTTCCCCCCTCTCGCCGCATCATATCCACGTTGGTCTCTAAAGGGCTGCGCGCGTAGTTTCACGTACCTCCAAGTGTATTAATGGGTGGCCCCCCGGTCTGTTGGACCTGGGTAATGATGCTCGAGGCACCACCGGCTGCAGCCATCACGTAGGTAAAAGATTCAAGCGGGCTGTAACCTTCGGTGTATGGCGGTGGTGGTTCCCCGTCGTCGGAGGTTTTCCCAAGCCCTTCTCCCTTAGGTTCTGAAAAGCTCGCTTTGGTGTCCGCGACAACTGAGGAAGAAGGAGCCGGATTGATGGATTCCTCAACAGGTGGCGGCGGCGCAAGAGCTAGAAGCGAGGAAGGTGGGCAATCGGTGAATTTTGGTTGATTGGTGTCGAATGCAAAGTCGAGAGAGGAAAAAGGTGGTGGGCCGACAGAAGAGCTCGATGCTTCGGATGGGAAGTGCGGCGGGGGCGCGTGGAAGTTGTAGTAATCGTCCTCCGCGGAGGGGTCGATGGGAGGTGTCGACGCCGTGGTTGATAAGCGGTGAGGGGGGATTTCGTCCGACACGATGCTAACTCAGAGGAATCAGATCCAATCGCTGCGAAGCGGTTGATCTGATGGTCTCCGGACTTACAAGTCCCAAAAAGGGTCTGTTTGGTTGTCGATCAGGAGGCGGGATGAAAGGATCCACCTAGAAGTCTAGTTGATCACGTCTTATATTTATATGAGGATATTCAAACAATAAAATCCAGTATGCACATGTGCCAAACAAATGCTACACTGGGGTGGGAGGGAGGTAGCGTTGCTTGGAAGAGGGGAAGGAGAACAAGAGGGAATGGGGGCGCTTAAAAGGTGCATGTCGATCTGGCCTGGCGGTAAGTCAATATCCGTACCAGTTTGGCTTAGGGGAACTACATATGGATGGGGAGTGAGCACATGTGCAAATGGAAGCCATCTTATGTGAAATCGCAACATTTATTCATTGTTTGAATTAAACATTTGAATAATTCCTATTTCAAGTTTTTCCAAGGTTTGAATTGGGATATAGATACTATACTATATGTATATCTACTATGTAGTAGTACTATCCTTAAAGCTTCAATGTTGTCTCTATTCAAAGTTCAACTACCAACATTTGAAGGTTGAAGGAAAGCAAGATGAAATCTGGAGGAAGGACTCGGAGAGAAATAAAGAAATAATAACTTGAATAATTTGAATACAGATTGTTTTATTCCTCATATCATCCATGCAACTCGAACTGTTTAGACTTTGCGATCCACATAACTCTGGATGATACCCTCCAGAGTTGGCTCGTACTCCTTCAGAGTCACTTTGTCCCCGTTCAAGATAGTATTAGCCTGGACAAAGACCTTTCGAGGGACCTTGTTCTTCAAGACCACCTCACGAACTTGAGTTCCCCACCAACTGTCTACAGACGTGATCTCATCATACATGGCCTTACCAGCTTGAACATCAGCAGTACTCTTGTAGATATGGAGCTTCTGCAAATATCTTTCCACAGCAGGTCGTCCGTGGCTCAGGATCTTGGATCGATCCACGTGGATTTCAAGATCGGAAAGATCGTCCTTGGTGTACGATAGCTTGACAAAGTCATCGCCGGCACCGAGGAAAGTGCGCAGAATACTGTATCGAGCCTGCATATGAGCTTGTCCCCACTTCTGGGTTTTGGGATCCCAGAATTCCAAGGCGACCAGACCGGCTCGTGCCATTTGTAGATACGCGGCGAAAAGAACGTCTCCAGCCTCGTTGTTCATGTCTTCGACGCCATTACCGAATCCGAAGATCTTCAGAATTTCAAAATCGCAACCCAATGCCATCGCCACACACTCGGCACGACACTCTTCATAGGAACCAGCAATTGCCCCGAATACTGAACTCCAGGTCTGTCCGGGCTTGTACCAACTTGTCACAGGACGATTAGTGACAGGACTGATAGGCGGGTTGGAAATATCAAAGTTGTATTTTCCAGGCTCCGTTTCCTGTAGCAATTTGCCAGTTCCGTGACCTAGAAGTTCGTGAATACCGACCTGTACCTCAAAAGCTGGGTCTCGGCATCGGCGATACACCTCTTGGTCTGCCTCACGAACGAAGGGAATGGGCTCATTGGGGGCCTTAGCACTAAGAACATTACCCAATGAGACATTCTTGAAGCCCAGGTTCTGACGAATATCGTCATAGTTGGGTAGGTTAATACCAGCCGGGATTCCCGAGCCCGCAAAGCTCAGAACCTCCAGTGAAGTGAAATCAGGGCTGAGGAATTTATCCTTTTCAAAATCGGTACCCCAAGGAAGTTTGGGTATCATGCTTTCGGCGCTATCGACCAGCGCACCGAACGCTCGGGTTCGTTCCATATTGACCTAACATTGTGAGTATCATTGTGAGCAGAATATTTCGTGTCGCTGGTCTTACCAGAGAGATCAGGCCTTCCCATTCTCCACGCACGCCGTGGGGATCGCGGTAGGTCTCCACAAATCCTAGATTGGACTCCAACGCAGGCTTCTGGTCCTTGACCCAAATGCGTTGGCTTTCCTTAAAAGATTCGATAGAACCTGCGCCGAATGAGCGAGCATAGGCCTCCAACATCTGCTTCTGGTTGTCATTTGCCGCATTTTTCTCAGCCAGCTTGATCGAGTGGGAAATCTTCGCCATTTCCTCTTTATAATCCCCATAGACCAACCGCAGTGTCTTTCCCTTGAGGTTCCCTTCAAGCTCAAAGCTATCCACCGTACCGAGATCGCGATCTCTCGCCGGGGGGTTAGAAACACCTGATGCGATCAAGAGCTCGAAATCTCCTGATGCTGTCTTGCGAATTCTAGTGTTCTCCAATGCCAATCCCTTCTTCTCCATCAAGTCCCCGATGGAGGTGATCTCATCCTTGGTGATAGTAGGCGAGTCTGGATAATATGTGGTCATGTGCCCGCTTGCTGGGTACCCAAGGTGCATCATTGACTGATCCGAGGTCTCGTAGAAGCCACCACCTGTGCCATTTGCCAGCTGAAAGGCCGTTTTGGTTTCCGAAGTGATGGATGCTAAGGCCTCCAGAGCAGAGAGTGGTAGGCGAGGAATGAACTTGGAGTCACCAAAGCCCTTGTAGTTGCCGCAGTTGCCCAAAAATTGGGCCGCATATTCGAGGAAGAAACGAAGGTGCTCATCGGTAACTTGGGTCTTCTGGGCCAAGGCGTTCCAGTCACCATCGCAGGCTCGGTGAAGAGCAATAATAAAATCGTAAATGGGTTCGGACTCTGGAGAAACCTGGCGCAAGGTGATACGAGTTCCTTCGAATGCCGCCCTGTGAAATAATACCCAAAGGTTAGTGGATTTCTGCAACCTAAGGAGTCTAATGTGGGAAAGGTAAAGTATACCTACCTGCTCATGAAGTGAGCGTATCTCCGCAACTTTTCATCCTGGAGCGACTCGAAGTGTGGCTTGATTTCGAGCCTGACTACCGTAGGAGGTGAGTCGGCGAGATAGTGCTTCTTAACGTTGTCATCCATTGCGAGTGCTGAAGTGGTTGAAGAGAAGGTGGAATGTTTGTAGTGGGGCACAGGTAATCGAGAGCAAGGATTGAGGGGTAGCGCACGAAGAGCGGCGCTTCGGGTAAGCGAAGTACGAGGTGTAAAACCACGAAACATGTACATGTGGCACGGTCGATTTGCGTGAAGGTTGAGGAAGCTATGACATATGAGAAAGGGATGTGTACCAATCACGGATAGATCCACATTTCGGTTGTGACTGTCTTTGGTTCCAAGGTTGTTAGTGATCCACCATAGTTCTCCTTACAGCTTCAAAAGATCTACACCTGCTCTTTCGTTGACTCCCACAATAATACGAATTGTACTCTTGAGATTTTTCTTACTTTAGATCGGTATCTAGCTGGGTACCTGGACAGAGAGATTGTACAACGTTTTGACTAAATCTTGTACGTGGATTCGTGGCTAATCTAATTACAATATTTGGTGACAGCATACAGTTGACCAGCCTGTATTGATTGACATTCCAGCATGGCCAGCAGAAGAAAACGGCACTGGAGGTCTTCATATCAAACTCTCATATTTATCCAGCCCTTGTTTTTGTGGTGGTTGAGATTGAGTTTTGGGTTGACTTGAAAACGGTATCGGCGCCGCGTTCATATTCAATGTAGACCCGTTGGTTCTGTTAGAGCCCATCCCTCCTGGAGGGGGTGCGATTGAGAAGGCGGAATAGTTTGGAGTCTGCTGGGATCCTGATATGGATGCCGGAAGAGAAGGCGCAGTCATATTCGAGAGTGATGACAATGACGGGTTTGTTCGAGATCCCCCTTGAGGTTGAGCTCCCCAGACATTGGATGATGGCTGCAAAGTCTGCATGGATGGAAAGGCTGGCGGCGCTGCTGTAGAAGGCTGTCGAGAAGGCTGGAGAGAGGGAAAGGCGTTAAGCTTCTGGTCTGGGGTGATGGAACGGAAGCCAAGTTGACCAGATGGGCTAGTCGGCTTAGCCATAGCTCCATTATTGGTCGACCAAGAGAACGCAGGCGAGGAGTTGCTTGGTGTGGGTGCGGATGGCTCCGATTCTAAATTACCCCATAGATCGGCATTTTGGTTAGCTGGCGAGGCAGCATTTTTCCCGAGTACAAGACGCTCAAAATTATTTCGCGCGTTGTCTGTGTCCACATTCGTAAGATTCTTGCCGGATTGAAAGGAGTTGTTGGCACCATTTTGGAACCCAGTGGCATCTGGACCCGAGGAAAGCTCTTGTAACTTTCTTGCTTGTTCCTTTTCAATCTTGGTAGACAGGGACTTGATCAGACTCATGAATTCATTGAACTGCTGGAGATTCAAAAGAGGGCCCAGACTGAAGCTCCAGAGAACGGGGAGCACCTCAAGAGCAAGAAAGTCTGTGTCTGCAACCTTCCCGACCTCACGAAAAACCTTCAATACGGCCATCATGACCGATGGCTCCTTGGTTTTGATCGCTTTCAAAGATGGGACGAGTTTTTCTTGAATTGTGTATTTGTCCAGAATAGAGGATTTGGTGGGCTTGTTTGTTTCCACGGTCCCAGAAAGATCATCCTCGAGAGTAAATTCATCAACAGAGCCTCCGCAAAGAACAGTGAACGCTTCCAAGCTCCGGACCTTAATGGCCAGACTGCTGGTTCGACTGAAAGTGCTCGCAATTGGAGGAAATACCTCGTTCTTAACAGTGCTGAAGTCGAGAACGGGAAGAAAAACGGGTAGGCATTTGATAGAAGCATCTACCAATGAATGCGTTGGCGAGTCAAGGCCAAGCCGTATTAGGGGTAAAATATCTGTAAAAGGACAATGAGATGCGTGTTTTTTTTTTTTTTTTTTTTTTTTCGCGAATAGAAATATTAACATACCTTCTTTAAATTCTATCCCGGAGCAATTCTCTGCAATCAGCTTCATGTTTTCCAAAACAACCATAAGACCTGCATCCTTCTTGGAGTCACGTTCTTGGGTTGCTGGTTTTGAAGAGGATGTTCCAAACACTTCCTTGAGGCGAGGAATGACCTTCTCAGGAAAAGTGCGGCGGCTATTAGGAATTCGCTGGAGGATCACAAACACATTTTGTAATAGAAGAGGGAGTAGATCGCGGTCTTTCATCTCATCCATAAGTGTCCCCAATATCTTTCTTTCCAAGACGGAAGGAGGAAAATCAGGCAAGACTCGTTGAAGTCCACGGAAGAATTGCGATTTCTCGTTCGCGTTCTTTGCTGGTAGAGACTCCAAGAACCGAATTGTGGATACAAGAACATTGTCAAAGTACTGGGATTGTTGGAATTCTCGCGCATTCATGCGTTGGGCAGGTCTTCGCGTGATCAGTCTGGGTAAAACATGGTTTACGACATCTCGAGGAATAGGGTTTGAGCACAGAAAATTGTTTCCTTGTGACGGAGTCGTAGATGAGGAGCTTAGGAGCTTCTTGTAGGTCGAAGCATTTGAATGTGCCTGAATCGGGGAGGCATGAGGTGAACTGTATAGTGCCACGATAATCAGACCCAGAGAGAATAGGTCCGAGGATGATGAGACGTTCGAGTCCATGACAAAATCTGGAGAGGTGTAATCCATATTCAACTGCACGGACGGTGGAAGTCTTGGATCTTGATAAAGGACCTCTGAAACGGCCAAAGGCGGGAGAGAGGACTTGGTAGTATCCGATGAGTCTGGAGGACCAGCAAATCCAAGGCCGGAAATCTTCCAGTCTGATTTGGCATTGATATAAATAGCCTCGGGGTTGAGATTACCATGCACTAGACCTGCGGACTCATGAAGAAACTCCAAGCCTTTCGCAACCTGAAGCAAGCCCTTTTGAATTTCCAATTCGTCGATTTCCAGATCGCGTCTTCTCCGGCTCCCATTGGCATCTTCCACCATATATCGGCTAGAACGTGCACCAGTACCATGTGCGCTTTCTTGCTCACTCTTCTCTGAAAGTAGTCCCGAAAGTGATGCGGTGAGAGGCTCTGTTGCAAACATGAGACCGCCGTTCCGTGTCTCTTCCACTGGTTCCAGTACTTGTAGAATCGATGGGTGACGTAGCCGAGCTAGACTGCTCGCCTCGCGCTTGAGTCGTTCAATCACATCTTCCTGTAATTTCTTGGTCGAGGATCCCGAGCGAGAGCCGAATCCACCAGACCGTGGTTCAAGAATTTTGCGATCGAAGATGAAGACCGACGCGGCGGTTCCAGTTGACTTCTTCTTGGCATCGTGAACTTTCCAGGGGCCAGAGTAGATGGTGGGGTGGGGCGCGATCTGGTAATTGGCGGAAATGTTGGAGGTGAAGGACTTAAGAGCGGAGGTAAACATTTTGGAGTTTTCTATCAGGCACGAGGGTTTGATCGCAAGTGTTTAAAATGGTCTCCGACCGCAGGCGTTTGTTTCACCAAGAAAGGACATCGGATATTTGATGGAACAATTGCGTTGCAGTCAGTTGTCCAAGATGTAAGGCGATGACTGCCTGCTGGGTAAGCCACCAGGCTCACTGCAAGGTCAGTTCGAAGATTCAACCGGACCAGTGAATATTGAATCCGAACGTGGGCGCGTCACTGAGTTTCTCTAGGACAACATCTTAATCTCCTATCGCACGGATCACGTGGTATGCGATTTGGGCTGTGCTGTTTAGGCTCGGATCATGTGACTCCCCCGCGCTTTGCGTCGGACAATCGGTAAGTAAGGGGAATCGAGAACTTCGATACCAAGAAATTCAAGCTTGATAGGGAAAAGCAAGAATGATCCCTCTCTTTGTTTGGCCCCATCTACATCCGAAGTCGGCGGGTCGTTTGATACAATCTTGTATCGATGATTGGTGACAGCGAATCCATGCTGATTCATCAGCCGCGATCAGCCTGGGCGGTGAGGCCCGGTAGCTCTCTGATTGGCTACTACCGGAGTCTTAAGCTCCGAACGATTTGTTGCGTGCGGAGTCATTTTTGGAATTACCGATTTAAAATCGCCAGGCCCCGTTGGACCATCTTCATTCTCCCTTGATACAGTCTATTTGGTGATCTGATATCTCGACATGAAGTCCTTCCAGCAATTGACCCGCCAGAAGGCCCTATCTGGGCTGGCAATGCCTCGTGTCTTGCAATCCCAGACCAGCTCCGCTCGCCGGCTCTGGCAGAGGAATTTCGCTGCGACTGCGTCTGCGGCACAATTGGCTGCGTTGGATGCATCCAAGTTGACCATCACCAAGACACAAACACCCAAGGAGCTTACTCCCAACAAAGATCTGGTTTTCGGCAAGACCTTCACTGGTAGGCAGCCTTGACTTTCCCTCCCCCGTAAACTTATCACCAATTGCTAACTTGGGGTCGATTTTAGATCATATGCTCTCCATCGAGTGGACCGCCACCGATGGTTGGCACACCCCCCGCATCGTCCCCTACCAAAACCTCAGCCTAGACCCCTCGACCTGTGTGTTTCACTATGCATTCGAATGCTTCGAAGGAATGAAGGCCTACAAGGATAAGACCGGGGGTACCCGTCTCTTCCGTCCTAATAAGAACATGGAGCGCTTGAATAAGTCTTCCGCGCGTATCGCCCTGCCCACATTCGATGGCGAGGCCCTGACAAAGCTGATTGGAGAGTTCGTGAAGCTCGACAATCGATTCATCCCAGAGTCAGTGACGCCCCTTTCTCGAGCGTAGGCCACCTAATTGACTTTTTACAGTGCCCGTGGCTACTCTCTGTACCTGCGACCAACCATGATTGGTACCCAGAAGACTCTGGGTGTTGGTCCCCCTGGATCAGCTCTCCTGTTTGTTATTGCTAGCCCCGTAGGACCCTACTACCCTACTGGCTTCAAGGCCATCTCGCTAGAGGCCACGGACTACGCTGTTCGCGCATGGCCCGGCGGTGTAGGTGACAAGAAGCTCGGTGCCAACTATGCTCCCTGTATCTTGCCCCAGCTCGAGGCTGCCTCCCGCGGCTTCCAGCAGAACCTCTGGCTCTTCGGCGAAGAGGAGTACGTGACCGAGGTTGGCACGATGAATCTCTTCATCGCCTTGAAGAACAAGGAGACTGGTCAGAAAGAACTGATCACTGCTCCTCTCGACGGTACCATCCTGGAGGGAGTGACAAGAGATTCCGTGCTTGCATTGGCCCGCGAGAGGCTAGAGCCCAAGGGCTGGGCTATCTCAGAGCGTAAGATCCGCATGGCTGATGTCGCCGCGGCTGCCGAGGAAGGCCGCTTGATTGAGGTTTTCGGTGCTGGTACTGCCGCCATCGTCAGTCCCGTGCGCAATATCAGCTACCGTGGCAAGTTGGTAGACTGCGGTCTCAAGGAGAACGAGGAGGCTGGTGAGATTGCTCTTCAGATGAAGAACTGGATCGAGGGTATCCAGTACGGAGATGAAGCGCACCCTTGGAGGTAAGTCATCAATTTCCTTGAGTTGTATTCTTCCCATTGGTGGCATTGACTGACCTTTCCTTCTGTACAGCTTTGAGGTTTAAAAGTGGTTTAGTAAATGAATGAGAAAGGCCGAGGAGATTGGCATATATATCCGTCTCAGACTTCTTTTGTCCATTTCACTCTTCCAGCTTGAGAAAAATGTCCTTTCATGTGCATTTTTGGCATACATTTTTTTTTTCTTTTGCCTTTTCTTCCAAGCCCTGTTCATCCAAGCATTGATGCCTTTCAGCATACTGCACTGTGTCACATTCAAATCAATTCTTTCCTAGCAGTATACATCAGGGATTTCCCGGATGGTCAAGTTAGGGCTGGTTTTTTCGGGTTCTTCAATACGTTTCAAATGAGCAAACATCTTGCATGGGTCGTTTCTCTATACTATATCCAGTTTCTTGGTAAATGGATGAGACATGGCGACTAGACTGCTCAAAACCATACTAGTACGTGTAAACTCAATGGGGTTTTAAAAAGCAGAATGACTTGGTCCTGGGGATATTGAATTCGTTATGGGGCGGCGCTCTTGAGCCCTAACTTGTCCGATGATTGATGCTTATGCCCTTTATTTATTCCTGGGTATCGTCAATCTCTTGGCCGATTCGAATAATGGTGACATGAAGCTTCGAGTACCTAAAATCGAGACATAGTCGACGTTGGCACACGCCAGTGACAAGTTTATTATCTCAAAGCTCAAAATTGAACCAAAGAAACGGGCGTACAGGAAACAAGAAACAGCCACGCAGTCCTCCCAGCATCAACAAAATCAGCCAGAGTTGACAGGTCTTATATCCACATGTTACTAATCATAGCTAAGTTTCTAAAACTGAGTCTCACAAGGTTCTTGAAGATTTAACGGATGCCAATAACCACCTGGTTCTCTTTTACTAGGTATATCCACCCCCGATGAATCAAGCATTGAAAGAGGTTTTCAAACGAGTCCATTCTGAAGGACGAGGCAGAAATTATCAAACATTGAAGAATTTGAAATTCGGATAGTCTCCTACATCAACACAGGAGCAAGGTTCTGTTGAGCTATTATGGAGTACTCAAGATAGAACTGTCGAAACAAGGCTCTATAGTATGCCTTCACAGTCACGCCAACTGACAACTGTGTTCAATGTTTGAACATCTTCATGAGCTTGAGCTGACAAGGAAGTAATGTATTTCGAAGTACTATGGACTGTGGTAGTACACATGTGCATGCCACCTCCATACTGATTGTCCTTTAGTGACCCGGAGGTGCATCCTGGAAGATATTGATCGGAATTCGATACCAAAGCCGAAAGGATTCATTCACATGTGCACCTTGAAGACTTTTCGCTGTAAATTGATTGAGGAGCTATTTTTAAAGAGCAGCATGCCCGATTGAACCGACGATGTCCCAGCCAAAAAGCGGCTGAACGACAGTGCGACATGGGAGATTCTCGGTGAGAGCATTGCTGATGTTGAGATGTACCGAGATTGATTATTCACTAACCTCTTCTATACGCATATGCAGATATCTGTATCTCCATTTGGGGTCAACGATTATTGACCCCGAATTTCCTTGGCATAGTTGGGGGTGTAGCCATCTACTATATCTTGTGGAAGGGAATACGATCATGATGGCCCCAAAATAGTGCCCGTCGACTACCGAAGGAATGGTTCCTACATATTTTGGAGAGTGGGATTAGGCTAAGCTCATTGAACTCTCTGGTTCTTTATGCACAGATCCTCTTAGTCAGACGCCAACTTGTCTCCAACGTGGTATTAGCGGGCATGGGCCACCGCGTCATACAGATTGAACAGGAGGTGAGGCGACAGTATACTATCAAACTTGAAACAAGACAACCTCCGTTCTTTTTTGCCCCCGTCTCCTATTTTCTTGTGTAAAGCCAACCAAATCTGCAAGGACTGTCGGAATTCTTTTTTAGTAATACTTCGGTCAGCATCGGGGCATAAAGAAAGGTGGTACCAAGAATGAAGCCATATTCCCGAGAAGAGGCAAGACAGGCGAGTTGCAGCACGTGTGGGCCACGTGGAGTGGTTAGAATGGCAATAAGGTCACGGAGAGATTCTAAAGACACTCAAAAGGTCTTCTGTTGCAATGGCAACACTCCTAGACCAAGACCAAACCTTGGGAAGCTCATTCATTCCAGTCTGAATCTGTACCTATCTGCATAGTGACATGTGCATGCATCTAGAAGGCCCGTATCCACCTGGGCACTCCGCATTAGTGAAGTGAACTAGTAGACTTAAATCCATTCTAAATATGGCCCCGTGTGTGGCTTTTTTGTCTCTCCTCCACTAGACCCTGTAAATCGAACCCTCGTTCAGATATCTGGACGTTTGATCCGGTTCAAGGAAGGGGGCGTTTTTTTTCAGCTGGTGCTACCCCAAATGCCTCCACGTCAATCGATCATGACGTGTTATTCGCTCTAGTGGCCATGTTTGGTGTATTCAAGATTGAACTTGGCGGCTCTAGTGGCTTAGGCGTCAGACTGTTCAACCATGTTCTCTTGCAGGTGGTTTTTGGGCGACGGTCCTTTGTACGGAAATCGCTCGGAAAATGGCCTTGTTCTGGCGATCCCAGATGCCGTCAAGACTGGGCGCCTTGTCTAACGTACAACGCCATTGGCGGTATCTCAGCTTCATTCTCGAATGGGCAGGCCAGGAGCTTTTTCCCGATTCGGTTCATACTCGGTTCATTTCACACTTTAGCCGTGCGACTTTGACAGGTCTGGGGCAACCAGTCTGATAAAGGTCGGAGATTGCCGTCGATGTTTATTTTGTTTGTTTTGCTCTTTCGGGTCATTGAATTTTTTATGTTTCTATTTTATTTTATTTTTCTGGTTTCTGGTTTTTGGTCTGTCCCCTTCTCCTGTTGTGATGGAACCGGGATTCGGGAATACATTGTAGATTGAATATCCCATTGTTACTTCTTCTGAAAGCCATTCTGATAGTAGTTCTGGTGTCACAATTCCCCCAAAAATGAGACGCGAAGGAATACGATCGTACAGGGCTAGGCTGCGGGTCATCCCAAAATGCAGCACACCGCCAGGAACCTTTTTCTAGACGGTTACTAGAAGGCCCAGACTGCAATCCCACCCAAGCATCTGGGGAGCAACAGGCCCTCTCAGTGGCTCTAATCCCTGTCACAGCAGAGAGATGTTCCCCGGGATCAAGGCGCGAGGCTTAACAATCGAGCCGCGAGGAAGCATGAGGAGCGGTGAAAGCAGCCACGGACAGTCATGCGGAGTGTCACGAATTAGGAAATACTCGTCTTTACTTAGTTAGTCACTTAATATACCCATTTAATCCTCCAGGGCTGTTTATCTTAAGTTTATGCCCAGCTTCAGCCCTACCTTGGATGGTTATTGCCACGGCCGGAGTATACAGGAGGAAACTATAACACACGAGAGGCGTGCAGGATTCGCGATATGCAGGGTTCTCCACTCCTCCAAATCACTAGATCGGATTGGCGCATCCTTTCAATTTTTGTTTGACCTCCTATCACCGACTCTACCAGGCTGGGGATTGGTCGGGTTCGTGCAGGCCATACTGAGCCTCTCGGTGTGCAACGCTGTTACCCCGCCCGAATCGTTTATTCCAACCAAATGGAGTTTGGTCAGCACCTTAGGGGAAAAACGCCGCATCCCAGCGACTTTGCAGATTACGGGCAACCTGGTCATGATTGGCATGGTTACGGGATGTATTGATTCAATGTTTGATTTGTGTTCAAATGTTACTATTATGTATGATGATTATATAGGCAAACATTGATCATACTGATTCATACAAACATAAACATGTACTTACATACTATGTATAGACCTTCAAATGTTACTTAGGTTAGAATTATTGCCTATGTATGGAAAAGGCAGCGGGACAACACGGGCATGTTACATTGGAGGGAATTGGGATATAGTTGGCGACAAGCCACCAACTTCATCCCCAAGCCATATCCCTAACCAGCCACGGACTAGTCCAAACGATTGGGGACAACACTGCCTTGTACACATCCGAGCCAACCAATCCCATGATTTAGATTCAACCTGGACCATTGTTAAGCGATTACGGATCCCGCGAGAACCACTCTGTCCGCTGATTCGCCTGATGGGGCATTTTGGGCCCCCCATGTCAATTTTGGCCCCCTCCTTGGGATGGAGTCTCAGGTGGAGATTCCCTAAACACTGGATCTGGTTTCCATCTTTTTATTTTTATTTTTGTCCTTTTTTAGTGGAATTCAAATCATGTCATATCTTTGTTTTTTTTTTGTTTTTTTAGAAAAAAAGAAAAAAAAACAATTGATCATTTTATTATTATTCATCGGTTTTTTTTTTTTTTTCCTTTTTTTCTTTATTGTGATTTGATTTTTAAAATCCTGGTTAAAATCCTGGACTCGGGCAAGTCGGGCTCCGGGTCAACTATGGTACCTTAACGATCAGCGCACTTCGCCCTAGCACCACACCCGGGTCAGATCTTTATCCCTCCTAGTTCATTGCCAAGAGTGAAATATGCCTAAGTAATCCATGAAGAACGGAGGTGATCCTAAGATGATCCGCGTCAAATAGAAGTCAACTTGACAACATTTGAAGTTCTGAACTACTCAAACGTGGCCCCCCCGTTCAGTTTAGTCCATTTAGTTCTTCCCACGTGAGGATTCGTGCCAAATTGTCAAATCGTAATTGAAATCTAAATCTAGGGAATGTTAGTGTAACCCCCCTCTGAACAACGCATCCCCTCGTTTCATTCCCCCTGGAACATCGTGTTGGAGGCTGGTCTAAATATTGAGGTGGGAACGTTGTTCCGAGCTGCAAGGTTAGGTCTTATTGGATTGTTTTTTTCTTTTCTGTTCCTTTTTTTGTTTTTTGTTTTTTTTTTTTTTTCGCTTCTCATATCCCCTCTCGTTCTGCATATACTATCACTTTCGTCAGTGCCTAGGAGAGGGGGAAAGCCAAAGAACGTGCAGGATATGAATTTCTTGGTAAAACCCGCCGAGCGCTCTACATAATGGGGCCAAGGGAATAGATACAGAAGGCCGCATCATTCCTTAAGATCGGGTTATTTGAGATTAAAATGTATTTTATTTTATTTTATTTTCACTTTTCTATTTCCCTGTCACCTATTTATTATATTTATTTTTAACTAGAAAGTAACCAAATCTCGAAATGATTTAAAATATGATTTCCTAGGTTCGCACGGTAAAAACGTGGCCCAGATTGGTGGGATTGACGTACACGAGAGGGTCAGGTTTGGGTCGAGGCTGAACTGCTTGGAACGATCCTGGTCCATTTCGTTTATGCCTAAAGAAATAAAAGACCTCACATTATTCATAAATTAAAAAAAAATATATATATATATTCCTAAAATTGAAAATAAAATAATCATCATCATTTAGTCTAAAAACCAAGATTATAAAAATAAAAATAAAAGTGGACACGATATTCTCGAAGTTCTGAAACGACCCCCAAATCTTTAAAACCATGTGGTTGAAAAGGAGAAACATTTGAAAAATCAAATTAAAAATCGTATTTGGAAAGACATTCGGTTTGACCCCAATACTCCAATGCACATGGCAGCTCGAGTCTAAAGCACGGACTGCATAACGGAGTCCTCGGGGGGCTTAGCCCATTGTCTCTCTGCAAGATACATTTCCAGCTGATCGACGGGATTAGGAGCCCCATACTCCCGACCTCCGAGTATATAATCAATCTGGCCGCCCCCTCCTCCTACTCGGTGGATCTTCTATTCATCTTCTCGACTACCTTGGGTACCTGAAGTGCTGATCATCTCTGATCCTTGCTTACTCTTCTTTTCTTTTTTCTATCTGGCATTCATACAACACAATGCATCGCTCTTCTACTACTTACGATGCCCGTTCGGGCTCGCGGTCCTCCAGTCACAACAACAGCAGCGCGTTTAGTCCTAACGCCAACCCAAATGAAGACTGGACCAAGATCTCGGATTTGGCTGAGCGTCGTCGCATCCAAAATCGTATTGCGCAAAGAAACTACCGTAAGTGAAAACGGGCCGGATTTCCAGAAAAAAAAAAGAAAAACAAACGTGAGAACAGCCAGAACTAACTGAGCGTTCCTTGTAGGCAAGAAGTTGAAGCGTCGCCTGGAAGATTTAGAACGACGAGCTGCCTCTTCCGCTTCCCCAGAACAATCTCATGCTGAGCCAGTCCTTCCCAAGGCGGCGGCCAAACCCCGTCCCAAGCAGCGCGGCTCCAAGTCTGGAGAATCCAAGCAAATATCCCACGCCGCACAGGTCGACCGACCCCAATATGATTTCTATAATGGCGATGAGCGCTCAATGTTCGCTCAACAATGCACACGTCAATTAACGGCTTCGCCGCCCCCGGCCTTCTCTTATCCTCAAATGCCGACCTATGACGCCTACCGCCAGACGTACAGCCAGATGCCCGTTTACCAAACCATGCCGGCTGCCTATGGAAACATGTCCTTCCCCGAATATAATGAAGCGGTCTCCGTCTCCGCTGGAATCCCAATGGTGCCTACTGCCGCCATGGGAACGCCTCGAAAGCCCTACGACGAGGATATTATGAGTCCATTCAGTATGAGCTATGCCTCCATGGCAGGCATCGATCTCTGCCCCCAACCGTCGCATCCGGAGTCGGGACTTTCGGTACATTATGCCCGTTGAACCTACGATTTTTCTGATCCACGCCAAGCTAACGTCTCCGTGATGGTTCCAGGTACCTGCACTTTCCTACGGTTACCCAGATAGCCAACGTGCGGTGTCGACCTCCCCGGCGGGTTCAATTTTTACATTTCCCCTCACACCGGAGTCGACACCATGCTCCCCCCGATCCATGCCAGGGCTGTACGAGTACGATCTGCGTTCCTAAGGCGTCGGAGAATTAAGGGAGAAAATATTAAAAAAACAAAAAAAGAAAAAAAAATTCACCTGGTCCATTCTCGGTTTCGGGAAAGTCAGGGGGGACTTGGGGACAAGACACTATCCACATCGAGAGTCTTGCGGGGACGACATATTTCATTTCTTTTTTTTTGGGTCCAAAAAACAGCGTGATGATCGAGGAATCGATGGTCCCACACCAGATTCCAAGGTTCTTTAGCTGGTTCTGGAATCTCCACTTTGTCCTCCTGTTTACAATTAGTCTTGATGTCACTTTACGATTGGGAACTGTCCTGTGGGATACGCGTAACGAGCGAGCATTTGAAGGGCGTTTTGTTTGATATACTATTATCTCTACTATTGATTTTGTTCAAATTTCAGCTGTTTAACTACATACAAGCTTGGGTGTGGGGAAATGAATAAACCATTCAAATTCAAATCACTTCAAAATCAGATCGAACTTCCAAATCGAAGTAAAAAAGGGGAGAAAGAAAGAAATCCACTTTTAACTTGGTATGTTTATTTTCCATTTTGCCGCTTTTTGCCTTTTAATTAAAATGCCTTTGCAACTGAACATTTACTGCATAAGGAACAAGTGTTGGATCCCTCCGCAGTTAGCTCCAGTCAATAACCTTTTGATCGACAACGTGGATTGGTCGAATGCCTCAGGACTCAATCTCCACGGCCCCCAATGGAAGTTCGCGGCATTTTCAGGCGCCCCAGCTGAAACCACCAGGATGAAATCCCTCCGTACGGTTCACATTACGGCCCCCAACGCGCTACAGCGCAATCGAATCCACTTCTGGCATGCCGATAAGTTGCCCCGTTACTCCTTACTGCATTGAGCGGGCCTCAACGGCAGGGTGAAACATGTTTACGGGGTGTGCATTATCCCAATTGAGTCTGGGTATAATGTCTCTAGATCAACCTCTAAATCCTTCTCGCTACAGGGTAGTTTATTCCCTACCGCCGATAAAAAGGTCTTGGTAAACAAAGACAAGAGGGCATAGGGAGAGAGGTGGGGACTCGGGGACTCCTATAGGCAATAACTAGGCCCTTAGGGCTTCCTTTATTTTACCAAATAACAAATTACCAAATTACCGATTTTACGAATTTTACCATACCACTACATGACTCAGGATCCGGACAGAGCCGTGGCAGCACCCATGTGGTTAATCAACCCAGCCCACTGGATTGATCGCTGCAGAAACTCTCATAGGAGGAGTTCAACCGTGCCCCAGACGCCAATCACCGGTGGAGCGCGGGGGCCTTTGCTCTCTCGGCCACAACCCGCCTAAAACCCGAAAAACTGATCCTTCTTTTAGCTGAATGATGCAATAATGCGAGCTCTTCCCAGTCCCACGGGTCAAGGAGCTAGCTACACACCTGCCCACCTGCCCATAGATCGGGGAAATCGGAGATAAGAGGATATACAAACAAAGGAGAAAACAAAGAAGGAAACAAAGAAAACCATGGAACGAAAAAGAAATTAGATGACCAATGCAGTTACCTAGGCGAATCAAGAAAAACTTCTCACGCCTTTTCGCCAAAAAGTCCAAATCCATCTGGTGGCCTTGTACCAGCTGCTTGGAAATCACCTGGGAAAGGGAAGACGAGGAGAGAGGAGAGAAAGGCTGGAGTGGATTGGCTTCCAAGGTATCGGGTAGGGCCACGTTTTCTCCATAGAGCCGCTTTCTCTATTTTGGGACCGTGCTATTTTTTTTAATTTTTAATTTTTTTTTTAAATCTCATTTCCCTCCCTCTTCATTTCCTGACAATATACCTGATTTGATTCCCTTCAAGGCTTAGAATCACGCTGGAGCCGAGTACTGCGGAGAGGGGGGCACCATGTCCCGTTACGCCCTGGGAAAGGCAATCGGGTGGCCCGCGCACACCATTGGCATATTTGACATTGGCAATGAGGCGCTAGTTTCGGCCGTAAATCCAGGACGAAAACAGATTGGTCTGGAAGGGCTGAAATTAGTCTGCACGCCACGGCTTGGGGGACTCGCATTCGTGTCCGTGAATGGATTAGGACTGTGGCTAAAGGGTTAAATGGGGACCGCCAATGCCCACGCACGTTTGGGGGGGGGGATTCTTCATTTGCTGTTTGGGGTTAGCGTGCATGCTTGGCTCGTCTCTGGATTTTAACATTCTGAGTGGAGAGAAAGTCTTCGTTTCGACAGTTCTCATTTGCTCTAGGGCTGGCGAGGGAACAGTAGCATTAACTTTACTTCCCTAACCAGGACTAATCAGGAATAAACTACACGGGTAACATTAGATATTGGGGCCATTTCCCATCTTCTGCACCTCTTAAGCCCAACCTTAATAAAGAGATCGACTAAGACCCTGAGGTCAAGAATAGCATAACAGACTGGAGAACCACAAGGTGGCTAACAGCCCTGAAGCCACATCAGGGTAAATGGGACTTATGGTCATTTCTCCCGAGCCGAGCTGGACCCTTGTGTATCCCGTACCAAAGTGTTGCATAGGTATCGGACAACCACCGAGTTTGATAGATAGGACTAAAGGTGACTAACCGGGACTGAAAAATGCACTAAACAAAGACTAAATATTGGTTTAATCATGAACTGGTCAACCATGTGGCAATGACCATTCGGGCTTTAAGGGAATCCTTCTAATTTTCTTTTTCTTCCTTCCCCTTGGCCCCCTTTTTCCCTCTTTGGCTCTAGATATGCAGTGTGACATTGTCTAAGGAGTAAGGAGAATATTCAAAACACTAGTTGCAGATCCAGATTCTTCTGCAGCGATAGTAAGGGGGAAGTTAGTACAGCGATCACGAAACGCCTCGAGGCGACATGCTTGGACGGGTATTCCGAGCGTCCAGTCCTTGAGGATCCCTTGGCAAGAGAGTTCTGACTATATTTGTCTATTTGTCTATATTTGTCTCTATTCATCCACAAGTTGAACCCGTGCGGCGCCGAGCCTCCAAGGACTCCTCCACAGTAGAGTTAAGACTTAGAAAGTGAGAAAGAGGGAAGAAAAAAATAAATAAAAAATAAAAAAGTACCCACCGGGACGAAGTACAGGGTTCAGCTTCTTGACTCATGAAAGATTTGAATTTGATCGGGAGACTAACCCTCCGGGCTCCGAGCAAAGACCGTAGTGTCTTAGCGTAGAAACTAGTCAAAGAAACCTGGTCAAGCCACGAGGGGATCGGAGGGCCGTTGGAAGCAATTCCTTCAAATCAGATTAAGCACTGCTAACTTTACCGAAGCCAATTTAAGTTGCCCCACTGCCCAGATAGACGGATGGAGACTGATCGGCATTCTGTTCGTTCAGCAGAAAACACTGAAAGGGGGAAAAAGAAAATCCCTTTAAGTAAAACGGCGGTTGATCGTCATTCTCCTCCAGCCCGGTCTTTTGGCCCCCAATGTGCCCAGAATTGCCCAGATTTTCACTATACTAGTGGAGAGTCGACGGGTCCGTCCGCTACCTGCCTGCTGTATCCAGTTAGAAGTCACCACAAGTGACCAGTTACTCGGGTCCCCTGGGTTCATGATGCCATGCGCATGCGCGGAAGAATACCGAGCCAAGAGTCAAATATCATCTATATTTTTAACTAGAAATTCAGAATTCACCATTTGAAATACTTGGGACATGTGGCTGATCGACCCCACGAAATTGGCTACTAGTATCCATCATGATGCACAGGCGTATGCATCCAAGGTTCAAGGTTGTACTATCTTTAGCGGAGACAGACTTTTATACCCAAAATATATCCTACGAAACTTTATCCCGCAGCTGAAACTTGACGTCGACCCGTCTAACTTGGTGCACCGAGGGGCACGTGTGACGCAGAGAGGCATGACACTGTTCAGTGATCTCCAGCTCTTCATTACGGAGCACAGGAGTCCCACTTAAAAATCAACCCACTCAAGAACTTTGAAACGGGCATCGGCTACGGCCTAAGGCCGAGATGAAGCCGTGCAGGTGGCGTGGGGTGCTCGACTATCAATCAGAACCGATTTCCCGGGAGACCAGGGAACTGATGATTCGTAGGAAAGATATCCCTGCATTCGGACTCAAAGAACTAGGGGCAAGGATGTACAGACTGGAATTATCAAGGATTAGAAATCAAAATAGACCAATCGAGAGTTTAGATGATTCAACGCGTGGACACTGAGCCTACGTGGGACAGAGCACATGGGTGCGTCGCGTTTAGATCGAGGCTCCAGGCATAGACCCGGAAAACATAGGTAATTACAACACATAGCCGTAGGCTCCATTCGATAGAATGGTTGCCTGGGCGTTCCGAGAGTATCCACGCAGACTGAACAGGTGACATCGGGAGAAGCCAGCACTGACGTCAAGAGGCGTTGAAACAAATAACTCCTGGAGAGAACTTCAAGCTGGAGGCATGCATATCTTGTACGACGCTTCATTAGGCAAGAGGCAGGAACCAAGGTCAGGAGGACCATCGCTGTATTTCAAACAGAACTGCCTACTCGCCTACGTGGTCGGTGCCTTATCTCCGAGTTCTCTTCAGGTTTTATGCTCAAGTTCGCTTGCTGTAGGAGCTACCTAGATTGGCATCTAAAGGCGAGCGATTTCAATGTTTGTAGTATTGGGGCAATATTATAGAACAAGGTCTCGCATGTTTTCTACCAAACAGGTATCATTCTATATGCATACTATGTAGCAGTTGACCCCAAGGGCTAGGTAGCAGCCCTCAGTGGCTCAGGCTAGAGATCATAAACATGCATATATTATGTAGTAACAAAATGCTACCTTAACCGCGACCTTGAAACCTAGGAGTACTACGTATGCACTGGCACCGTTCAGCTTTCAATGTCTACATATGTACTAGTAGACCTAGTTCAATTATTGGGAAACATTCGATCAGATGGATCCGCACAACATTTGAATATGCACATGCACATGTGTGCATACCAACATTGCATTTGAACATTGGCTGGCAGGGGGACATCTGGACTACATCTATACACTTGAGGTATTCCAAATGTCTGCTGCACATGTGTAGTCCGAGCCCTGAAGACTCGGCGTGCTTGCGCATGCAGGTGTGCAGCCAGCGTAGGTAGACTCAGCCCTATGGACCTACATGCAACTTGAACTGGATCCGCAGAAAGAATTGCATATCCAACATTTGAACCTTGGAAGGTTCTAACATTCAAATGTTTGAAGGGTCAAAATTGAACATTCGAAGTGCTGCCTCGATCTACATACTATTGGAACTTGATCTTGAATGTACTATCTCTCAAGTGCTACAGAGGGAGTCTCAACTTGAAGAATACATATGTACCTAAAGTCATTACTAGTAGATTATAAATTCGTCCCCTGGACGCTATTGTCCGCCCAGGTGCACATGTGCCGTAGTTACTAGTAAAACGACGTATTTCCGACCTGCCTATTGACTCATCAGTGGTCACAACTCGCTTCAGAGACTCCAAAAACACTCCGATCCATTAAAGAAATCAACATCATGGCCACCGTAGTAAGAATGTCGCTGTCAAAATATTGAATTTAACGCTAATGCAGATCATAGGATGACCCGCCGTCTAGGTGGGTCTCAAAGCCTGAGGACGAGTACGAAGATATCTCGGAGGCGGAGGATAGTTTCGAACAAGAATTGTGTAGACAGATAAATCTTGGGAGAGGCCGTCTGATCATGTGTCATTGCACAGATCATGCCTACTGTTTGAAGCCGGTGGAAAGTTCTACTTCTGGTAATCTGGGAGGTCTCCGAGTCTGGAGACAGGACTCGTTGCTGTGCACTTCTTCAAAATATTCACATTGAAAGATCTACTCAGAGAGCATCACTGAGCACTAAAATGGAAGAGGAAAGCCAAGACCTTGTATGAGAAATCTGTTATGTAGGTACTTGTACATCGATACCTAGCAGTTCAATCGTTCAATGTTGATGAAATGTATTCATGAATTACTTCAGCTATTGACCAATACAAATGGACCTCTCCTCTACGAGCTTCCAACTTGTTGAAAGATTCATGCTTGAAATTTGCGCCATAGAATGACCCTGGAACGGCTTGGAAAAGAGACGAAGATGCACAAAAGAGTACCACAAATCGTAGCGCAATGAAACATAAAAAATTCATTCAGAAGAGCAGTCACAGAAAAAAAGGCCCAACTCGTCATGCCAGTGCTAACAAGCCCCAATGTCTCCAGGCATTTGCCCTGGCAGATTCAAGTGCCCTTCATCGCATTACCTCTAGTGAAGATTCTTCCAGGAAAACAAAACCCTTCCTCGACGTAGCACTGGAGATGTACGAGGACCTTGCTATTAAAATAAACCCATAGCATTTAGCCCATCTCCGTTTGGGCGCTCGTCTGATCGGACGGAGCACCTTCGCCCAGGACACGTCGGCGGCGCATAGGGGCCTTTTTCCGATTCGCGATAGACGATTCTTGAGATTGCGCAGCGTTCATTTCTGTGTCTCCATCTTTGTCTGCGTCGCGAGGGTCGCCGCGGCTCTTTTGCTCGTGAAAATTGGCCATTTGCTCGTGAACTGTGGCCTCGTCTAGTTCGTACATGTTCCTCGGTTTCATTCGCAACCATTTCATGCGAGGGCCCACTCGCGAGGCTTCGGATACCTTGAACCCATAGATCTTGGGATCATAGATTTTCCCTCGCCCAAGACCGGGGCAGAAGCAAGCAGTCCGCACTCCATTGAGTTCAATAGGCTGGTTTTCAGGTGTGGGCGATTCAACATCTGCCGAAGGCAACGATCGATTTCCGGGCTGTGAAGGGGTTCGCGACATGCTGGAGAGTGATGAGTCTAACCGAGGTCCGATATCTAGATCCGGGAAGGTCATGAAGAACAGGCATCCAAAGGTTGTACCGAAGAATGCTCCATCGACGGAGTGAAAGCGACTGTTGGGTGGGGTGTAGATATCCATACAGCCGGGGCAGAAAAGCTTCACGGTTTCTTGGCCCGGGGTATCAGATCGGCCTACAGGCAGGACCTTGCAGCCATTGCAGTTGACACGGGGGCAGACGCCAAAATGTTGCATTTCGTACTTCTCCAGCATCTGCTGAATGCCGGGTCGCGAGGTGATGTAGCGCTGGTGGATGAGACCGTAAAGGAGTTCCGCGGAGCTCTCGATAACACTCAGATCGCTAGCGACACGAGCGTGTCGACGATCGCCAGCTCTGCGGTAACCAAGGGGACGGTCGTCACCCAAAGCATCGTCATCATCGTCCTCCTCTTCCTCTTCTTCTTCCTCTTCTTCGTCATCCTCAGGCTCCACGTCTAGAATCATCTCAAGCGCCTCCTTGTACATGGGAACTTGCGACTGCAGACCAGTTAGGTTGAAGTCATCCTCGATGAAATCCTCCGACACCTCCGCGAAGAACTCATGGCCCATCAACGAGCAGAACGAGGAGATCCAAGACTCTGGGGCTCCTTCTGACGACGACATGTCGAACGAGGCGGACACGGATGATGAAAGGGTTGATTCAGACAGTTGACTCAGGTCCAGCCTGTCCAGGCCGTCGGCCAACGCCGAACCAGTCTCTCTCGACACGTTGCCGAGCTTTTGGTTAAAGAAATGCGGGAGAAAAGCGACGACAGCACAGCAACCTCGTCGCTCGAATTATGAGGGGTTGGGTAGAGCGGCCGCGGGCGGTAGGATCAACGTTTGGTGTGTGGAGACAGCCGGGAAGGCAATTCGCTTAAGAAAGGATCAAACGACGCTGGGCATAAATCAGGAGTGCGGATAGAGGTGGGCGATTCGAGTCGAGCAGAGTTAAGAGTCGCGCTTGTTGAAAAGGTTGAGGTTCAAAGCAATGTGCGGGACGGAAGGTTGTGCGATCCAAGTCGAGAGAGAGCGTCGAATCTCAAACTAGCCCCACCAAAATCTTATCAGTCCCCAATCAATTCGGCCATACCACGATACCCTCAACTGTTTGACTTACTTAAAGGTCACAAAAGTTCAAAGAATGAACATACTCCCGCGGATCGTCGTGGGGGGTAATTATGTGTCGTCAACGGTTCGACTCACTTAGTGGATGATGAAAGAGTGATGGGGATGGGGTTCGTGGGGGTGATGGGAGAGACCACACGGATCAAGGCAGCTCGAGATGAAGCCACTTCAGGCACTATGGTCTGCATGCACAGAGTGGAATGAAGGCTTGGAAGGAGAACAGTTGAGACGGCGATGATCTTGGAGAGGAAGTGAAGTGGGAGGTGCCAGTCACGTGCAAGAGTCCCATCCTTTTACTCGCGACGGCTCTTCCCCATTAGGTGAGAGCTTGCTATGGTTTGAATAATTTCTTATTTGGAATACAATCATGATTTTAACAAGATGTAAGAAAAAATGGATTTGAGACGTTAGAATCTTGAAACCAGACCAGACTGAAATTTTCTGGTCTTCAAGTCTCTATGCAGGTGCCCAGCTAAGTTACATCTGACATACTATAATCACTAGGATTTCTAGTCACTCAAAACGTACGCACGGGAAGTCACAAAATTGAAATCGGATAGGCTAATGCACCTTTACAGTGAAAAACATTTGGGTAGCTAGCTGTATGTTCTGGTGCAAGCATTATTTGTACAAGATTGTGCACGAGATGTTCAAGTCTGACCTCCAAACGTCACGGGAGTTAGCTATTTGGCTCCCACAAAATTCGAAGCTATGGATGAACTTCCCCAAAACCAGTAGGAATTGTGATTAAACTACTTCCATTTGTCATTGGCTTCAAGTTCAAAATAAATCGCGAAGAATGCGAGAAAATTCCTCTTCACCACCAAGGATCCCTGACAAGCCCTCGCCAGTATTTTGGATCTCTCCATCTGTACCAACATACTCGTTTATCCCATCTGGGCCCGTTGTATTGGGTAGGAAACTTCCAAAAGAACCGACAGCCTCAAATAGATTAGTCAGCTCATGACTCATTTGAAGGCCATTCAAAGGACTATTGCCCAACTCATCAACTCCATTCATCGTTCCATAAACAGACAAGTCATCGATGGAGTGACCTGCTAAGCCTGCCATAGCAACCGCAGCAGTGGAGTGAGGGTCAGTGGATGCCAAAACTCCTAATTTTTCTCCAATCTTGCGCAGACCCTTGATGGTCTTCCATAACCGTTTAGAGACATACGACTTAGTGCTAAAGCCGTTGATCAAGTCCAATGCCATATAGAACTCATCTCGCACTTGTCGGTTGAAGTCAGAAGGCGCGTGGCAGACCGCAAGAAACAGCACTGCCAGCGCAGCCACCAGGAAGTAGTTGAAAGTAATTTGCTGAGTCCGATAGATATCAGACATTTGATTGAGCCGAGTGAGGACTCGCACAGTGTCTTTCGCAATATCCACGACCGTTTGAGCATGGCTTCGATCTTCCAGAATACTCGCCGCTGAGTGGAGCACTGGTCGATAGATTAAGATTCGAAGCTGGTTCATTCTCAAGTAGAGGAGAACCCTGAGGCGTCTCATTCCTCGGCTTGCAGTTTCTCCGTTCTTGGGGGACTCCACCGGGTAGAATTTTAGTTCATCTGGTACTTGCTTATACCACTGTAGAACCTGATAGTCTAGATATCCGATCTCATCACGCCGAATATCAGTTGTGCCTTCTTGGCCAAGACCGGAGTACCAAATCTTGGAACTGATTCGATTGTACGAGATCATGCATCGCAAGTAAGGTAAAGATGAGTCCTAGTAATCGATCAAAGTCAGAAAAACGTGTGGCTTGGTATAAGACGAGGTATGGTCTTGTCTTACCGGCTCCGGTAGGTTTGGATCAATATCCTCATCTTGAATGATGAATGGCAAGCCAGTCCCTAAGCTCCACCGCCGGTCCAGACTATAAACAGTCCAAAAGACGCGTGTGATATCATTCCATTGATCCTCGTTAGGGAAAGATTTGACAAGGGCGTCACGGCGATGTAAGCCCATCTCCATGCACATGCGTGCAGCTAAGCCAATGAGCCGGTATGCCATAGCATCATCATCGGTATGAAAATGATATGTAGCCTGCTCCCATAATCCAGATTAGAAGATAATACAGAGAAATCATACGAAGTGCAATACTAACCACAATGGCGAAAAGCTGAATGGTCTTGATGCCATTTGGCTCCCATAATTTGGATTCGATCACAGGTTTGATGCTCAGATACAGCCGCTGGCCAAGTTCACTTTCACCGCCACCTTCCACGACTAATGTGGTCGCGAGGATCAGCTTTAAAAGAATAGAGCTGTCGTCATGGAGACTATCGGAGCCAGGTAAACCGCGCTGGGCAAATCCAGTTCGCGTCGCGGCTTCCATGAAGGTGTAGAGAAGATTAGCTTGATTAGTGACCGTGGTGATGTCTACCACGGGGTACATTATTCCGATTTCTTCTTCGTAGACCCGACACAAGCGCATAGCCTCCTCGCGTCTAATAGACCAGATCGGATCCTTGGTTGGGTGAATTGTAGGGACAAGAGATCCCAAATGGGCGGGTGGAGAGCCAGCTGGCGTGACATGAGCCGTTGTCAAATCGTCAGGCATTCCTTCCTCCGCCGGGGTAATACCCATGCTTTGAAGGCTGGATTTTGCCACGTCAAAATTAAAGGCCGAGCTTGTTGGACCATGAAATCGAGGATGGCGAGACCGAGCCTTGGGCATACCCGGGTGCATTGGAGTAAAGACAGATTGGGAGCCATCTCGAGAGAGATGGTCAAAAGGTGGTGATTCAAAAGCGGGCTTCTGGGCTCGAAGTTCGCTGATATTGTTGAAAAGATTGTTCACTTGCTCCTGTAGAGTAGTAATCTGAGATGTCATCGACCGAAATTCACTACAATGAAAGACAATTAGTATCAAAGTTTCAAAAGATTGATAGAGACCATGGAACTGACTCGGAATCTTTGAAGTTGTTATTGCAGCAGTTAGGTGCATATCGACCTGTGCATGAAGTCAATAAATGAAGGCTGGGTATCCACATGCCCGAAACAAAGCCTGGAGCCTACGGGATATGCAGGACAATTGCCAGTGTCTCATGGCGGGGGAGGCTCATACATTCCAGGTTCAAGTGTCCGCAACGTTGACAGGGGACTTGGCCATTGCATTTAATTTTGCGACGCTTGCATTCATTGCTAAAAGGAGGGTGTGTCAGTCTACTGCGGCAGGTCTATTTTCATCACGAGGGAAACAAATGAGGGGACTGGGTGGCATGATACTGAAGTGCATTCATGCTACCCCGGGCCCTCGGAATCAATCAATGCCGATTTGAATACCGGTTGGGATCGGTAATCAGGCCATAAACATACCAAGCGATGGAGATGTAACGATTCCGCTTTGCGCGCGTTTGAGTTCCGTTGCCCTGTTCCGCCTTCCTCTTTGCCGTATCTGCAGTCGGGGTACTGGCTCGATCACCTGAACCCGTCTGCGGCGGCGTCTTTTCCATTTGAGGGGATTCTGAAGCCATGGCATGCGAAATGAAGCCACACGGGTGACAATATTGGAGGGAAATCGCAACGTTCGAGTGCGGAGAGATTCCACGCGGGGTTCGCCGTTTCCCCAGATTTGGAGTGCTGACTCATCTGATTTGCCTTCACATGATTGGTCCCTCGGAATGGATGTCGCACATTACATACATAATAGCCATGCATGTTTTTTTTTCCCTCTTGAAATGACAGGTGAATGTTTCGTCGGTATAACTTCCTCTGATTGCATGATAGTGCTTAAATTCATAACCGCCGAGTAATTCTAAATGCGAGCTCACAACCACGTCTATGTGCTCATCAGCTAAAGATTCGGAACAAGTCTACTGCAATTCCGAAGCTCAGCCTTTCAACTCGGAATAAGGCAGTTTAGGAATCACAGCCTAAGTGGCTTATACAACACTCACACTGACTCGAAGAAGTGAACCAAGTCGATTTTTTTCTGATGGTTCAATTGTCGAGTCTACCTCTTTTTTCGATTATTTGTTATCATCTTACTCGGCAAAGCTATAACGGCTAAAGTGCGGACAGCCTGAATATGACTAATTGGGCATTAAAATAGCCATTTGGCTTTGTTCGTACTACCCGGATTAAATCGGACAGGCTCTCTGGTTAGAAAGAGTAAAAATGGGAATATAATAGCTGAATTTGAAAGTACCTCATTCACTCGTACATGTTCTCGGGGTAGTTCACAACCAAGGCCCAGTGAGCCAATCCATAGAGGAAAGAGACAGCGGTGAGCCTTGTTCTAGAATATGATCAATCCCCACGGGATCATTTGCAATGGAGGGCCCAGCACTCCAACCAATAGTGGGTGCCGGGTTCGGAAATTTTTCGCGGACTATAGACCGCGGAATAGGTAGCGAAGTGGAATGAATATGCGGCACACTCAGGGACTCGAGCTTCTGGTTTCTCACACTGGCAGCCTGTTTCATCAAATTTGATAATTCGGCCGGCATTTCAGCACCTTTATCATTGTCCTCCTGTTGCCATTGCTTATACATTTCGGTGACAATTTCCCAAGCCTGATTTGTTTCCGGTGTAATGGGACGCACACAAAGCTCCGAGAGAATGAATGATACCGCATGCCGTTGCTTATAGCTTTTGCAGAGCCAAGACCATTGTGCCGTCGCCTCGTTATCCTGTATCAACTTGGCAAATTTGATCATCTCCACCGCAACATCAAAGATCTCATCGTTGCTAGTAATAGGGACTTTGTTCATCCTTGACTTGTTGAGGAGGTTGACAACACGCGCCTTGGAAAGGCAAAGACGAACAATGACAGCTGTAAGCCATTGTATCGGAACGCCCAAGTCAAAGACTTGCAAGTATTCTTCCTCAAGGCGAGTTGCGAGCGAGCACAGAACGGTTTCTGGTTCAGACATGGGATGTTGAGTAGTCCCTAGGTTCAGATTGAGGCTAGCCCAGTCTAGGTTGGACAAAATTTCGCTATGCATAATACATAAAGTTATATCGGTAAAGCCTCGTCGAGCTGGGGGCAAGGTGGTCAGGTCCGCAGAAAGATCATCAATATCGATATTGGTGGGGATCTTAGTATCAAACATTCCTGGTCGGATTTGGGTGTCAGTTCCCTGGTCTTCGGAACAAAGAACATCGAGGATGCAGATGTGCCACCAAAGACGGCGCCGCATTTCGATGTTGAACGGACTTAGCCCAGAAGCCTGGCCGTCACGATGTACTCCTTGTCCTTGCGCCACCCGTACCACAATTGCTGATTGTGCCCATGCAAGCCTAGAATCAAGCCAGCGCAAACACAACAGAAATAGGACAGCGGCCTGCAGAACGTGTATGTCTTGAGTAGTGATCAAATTTGCTCGTGACAAGCCTTGTTCGACAGCACTGCGAGTGCGCTGGATGCACCACTCGCGAGGCTGACTGAAGATCGAAAGGCACTGCTCTTGAGTTGCACCTACTACGGCCGAAAAACAGATCGCTTGAACGAGAACTTCGGAAGCAGGCGACAGGTTTGGTTCGGGCTTTGTACATGCGTCATAGAACGTCGCCTCAATTGACTGCTTATGCAAGAGAGCGATCATGGGCGCAACGTTCTTTTTGTAGATGTCCCAGAGTGCTTTGATTTGCGGGGATTTTAGCTTATAGCTATCGACCACCTCAGTTCCCGACTCAAGACCCAGCCCTAAGATCCCTGCTGATGAGAAAGGATGCTGGCCAGTAGATGTGGCCCGTAGCCGCTCTACCTCCTCTTCCAATTGTCTCTTTTGACCGAGGATCGTTGCAATTGGTGGGCGGTTAAGCTTCCGCGGAGCTCTTTTGTTCACAGGAAATGAGCATTTTGCACCGACTTGAAGACACCTTCCACAAGGATTCTCTCGGTCACAGCGGACCTTGTGCTCATGGCAGCGGAGACAGCTTCGTTTGGACGGCAAATCTTCTTTGGGCTGGGACATGGCCTCTCGCCAAATGAGATAAGGCAAGTAAAGCTGCTCTTCTCATCTGCACTTCAGCCAAGAATAAAGTCGAACATATTAATGATCAAAATCAAGGGACAATTTCAAAAGATAACTTGATGATCGGGGGTTGCTCCAAGCAGGATGTAAATTGTAATCAACGATGATCAACCTTAAAAGGTGCCAAAGCTGTTCAATATCATGTGACTCGGCAGCTTAAATGACCCCCTTGAACTTGAACTTGAATGCCTCCTTTCAAATTCAAGTTTGAGTGATTATAGATTTGAACCTCCAAAAATAATACTTTTGCATTAAAAGGAAGCCTATTAGTCGACAAATTTGCTGAGAATCTTTCTGATTATTCAACAAAGGGTCTGTCTAACTGGCCTTCTAACCGCCAATGTTTCGAATCCCATGTCCATGACCTTAAAACCACACAGTAATAAACAGAAGTCACAGTTATTTGACGCGAAGTCGTGCGATCAATTCTAAACGTTCTAACTTCGTTATTTACACAAAGGTTATCGACAAATGATCACTGGCTACCAAAATAGCATCGCAAAAGCTCCATCAAATGTATCATGCAGATTTACTCAGCAGGTCCTGAATTGTATCTTTCAGTTCCTGCTCAGACATGATCCGCAATCCCAATCGCTCGTTCCAGTTGAAGTCCATGAAGTCTCCGCCCTTGTATCCATCTCCATACATCATTTGGAAGTAGTAATTGATGGCTGCAGACTGATCACCTTGCTTCAGGCGTTCATCTGTCTCTTTCATCAATTCCTCAACCGAGATATGCTCTGGAGTTCCGAAATCAATACCGGTGACTTCAGCGACCAGCTCAGTCAAGCGACTTTCCGTGGTAGCTGCAGAACAAATGTAGACGGGTTGATTGGCAGAGGCGTCGAAGTTTTTGTCAGTCTCAAGCAGCTTAACAATCGCCGCAGCGATATCAGAAAGGAGTGAAACAGCAATCTTCTTATTACCCCCGTCATGGAAAGCAGCCTTCTTTGTCATTATGTTGGGTCCTAGGACACCGTACGCAAGAGCCATGTCCAAGAAGGCACCATTGTTGACAGAAGTCCAGGTAGTAGGGCCGTTAGTGCTGGACATGACAGAGGTAAGGTATTGACGGATCAAAACCTTCTCTTTGGCGATAGGGAGATTGATGGTCAGAGGGGACTCCATCATTGTGGTGAATTCGGAGGGCATAAAGCGTTTCACAGATGCAGCGATACAAGCATCGATGATGATCTTGTCGGAGTCCAGGGTAGGGAACGGGGCGGCACTAGAATTCGTCATATTGATTAGACCACTTGATCGCCTTCGAGCATGGGCAGAAGAAGACAGCTTGTAGGTATGTACCTAATAACAACATCTTGCCCTTTAAAGATAGACACCAGATCTTCTTTATTCTGATAATCCACCTTGACTGTTTTTATGCCCTCTGGCACGGACTTGTCCGAGTCCTTACGCTGAACCGCGGTCACCTCATGACCAGCAGCTTTCAAGGCGCGAGAAATGTGAGCGCCGAGGTTACCAGTAGCCTATACGCTTTCTGTTAGTCACGGTTGCGACAAAAACGGCTTCAAGTTCATAATTTGCAAGGAATCATACCCCGATGATAGATATCTTTCTGATGTTAGCCATTATGATCGACTTGATAAGAACTTGAGATAACTTTGAAACAAAACGTCACGGTATGGTGTCAGTGAAGATTCCAGAGACCAAATATAACGAAACTGAGGTTACATACTTTAAAAAGATTCATTTTCTCAGGATCATAGATGTGTAAGCTCAATAGACCGAACAGCGAGACCCTGCTTAGTATTTCTCAAGTTCGGGATTGAGATCGGCGCCGAGACTATAAGCAGACCCACTCATATTCTTCATGTATGGGATTCGGTCTAGTAGTGGACTTGAGTCGGCCTCATAAAGATATACACCGGCATTTGAGGAAAAGAAAATAATTTTTGAACGAAATATCTGAATATTTATGAGGCTCCTAGTATTATTTTTGAGCTGGTAGTGTATACAGATTGTGGCCTCTCGGCTTTGGTTTCGAGTTGCTTTCCCAGTCAATTTGTCAATTTAATGTACCCAACGTCTAAATTTACAAGGCTTCCAAGGTTCAACCAGTTGGCCTCCAAGCAAAGATTACCACTCCGGGTGTCACAGGTGCAGTATGTATTTAGAGAGACCGAGGAATATTCAATTAGACTCAGAATAACTTCCAGGAGATTAGGTACAAACTTTTTCAAATAATTAAGATACACATAAACCAACTCAAATTAAAATTACGTTGCGAGAAGAAAAGACACGACACGCAACAGGGGATGAGTGACCCAGCTTGCGGTGCCTATCTCTCTCATTTCTTTGCAAATTCACTGTCCTGTTCCAGCCATGTTCCAAAATCCTTCAAATTTGGGTTGATCTTCTTCAGCTCCGGAATATTGGCCTTGTAGCCACTATCGTGGAACCACTTGAACATGTAGCCCATATCCTTCATCGATGCCATGAAGACCGAGCAAAGGATTCGATAGGTCGACGGCATTGGATGACCCGTCTTTTGTTGAAAGATACGACTGAACTCATCGTATGTCAATTCATCACCTGCCAGTGAGAGACTCTTGTTCTGATATTCCTCAGGATGTGTGAAGGCTTCAGCTCCAAAAAATCCTATATCTTCAGTTGCCACCATCTGTAAGGGTTTGCCTTTGAGTGCCATCTTGTAGCTAGTCGCGAACACTTTTCCAATAAATCCTGGGACAAGATTCTCATAGAAAGCTACCGGCCGCAGAATAAACCATTTCATATCGGTAGACTTGCTCTTTTCGACAAGATGGTGCTCGATGTTGTGCTTTTTGACGAAGTGAGGCACGTTGGTTGGAGTTTCGTAAGAGGCATCGCCTCCTCGGTCGACAGAGCTGTACACAAAGAACTGAACCTTTTGCTTGAGAGACTCGTCCACGAGGGCTTTTCCCTGCTCCTCCTCTCCTCCGCCGTTGCCGATCGCCACCTGGACACTGTATACTCCCCAGATAGGAGACTGCGTCACTTTGCGTGCATTTTGGAACAGAGCAGCGGGGTCATCCAAATTTCCTTCCACCAATTTGATTTTCGATGACAGCTCGGCTAATTTGCGGGCAGATGCGGATGAAGCATTGCGGGTGACAGCCAGGATCTCCAAGGGGGAATTTTTGGCAACAAGGTTTCTGATGAGCGAGCCACCTTGTTTACCGGTTGCGCCGGTAATTAAAACAGCCGACATTTTGGAAGTGGAATGTGAGGGTGTTTAAAAGATTATCAAAAATTAACCATTTGATGTTTGATCTCCAACTGGACTCGGAAGATGTGAGTGTGTTTCGTTTTTGGATATCAAAATGGAAAGGCGAGTATCAGAATTTAAAGCGAATTATTTGAATGGAACAGTCGAATGAAGAATGTCACTTGAGAGGTAAACTTTGGATGCTTACTATATCTTGTCATCATCGTTCGATCTTCCCGAGATCAGGGCCGAGCTTAGAAATCCAGTGGGGCCCCGGGGCGAAGTGGAGATCGGGATCACGGTCAATTAAAGACCGTGAAGACCGTGATTGCAAAGAAAATTCGAGTCTATGCCGAGAATCTCAAGAACGAATATTCGAGACTACTGTTCTTGTTTCTCATATTTCCATACACTACATGTCGATTTTCTGAGCGATAGGCATACTATGTAGATGATAATCATTTCTCAAAAATTCCAGTCAACTGGTCAAGCTGCGACTAGTATTCCAAATTATATTGACAGATAGTAAACAGTATACGAAGTGAAGAGTATCAGACACTGTAACTTCAAGACCTCAGGCTGGTCCTTTCCAGCACAAGTTGACGGAGAGTTTGAATCAACCCACTTCGATAGTTGGGATTCTTCTGTAGCCAAGCTAGTCCACCAAAAAGTCCAGCGAGGACAAATAATCGGATCGCCTTGCGATTTCGCTGTCTGATCAACCCCTGCTGAGTTCGCGTTGCGGTCCAATCATGCCATCTTGGAAATCTACACCTGAACCAGTAGTGAAGTTGGGTCCACCTAAGGTACATCTTAGTTACGACATGTGAGGGTGAAGATCAGTGATGATACTTACGGATACGTGGACGAGTTCCATCCGTCAGCTCTTGAGTACCAACTTTTACATCCTCCTCGGCGGAAAACAGTCTTCTGCATCTCGTTCTGCACATTTTGTGCCCATCTTCTTTCTGCATCTTCCTTAACCTCATAGGAGCTGACATCTCCGCTCAGGATCTGCTTGATGAAATTCAACGAGTAGCTGACCGCGTTTTCTATCGCAAAAATCACGCTGGTATGACCGGTAGCTGTGTTTGGACCGAAAAGCATGAAAAAGTTGGGGAAATGATCCATTGCAATTCCAAGATATGCCTGTGGTCCCCCACGCTCATCCCAGAAGTCTTGCATATCCTTGCCTCCCTTGCCAATGACTTTCAGTGGATGGAGCCATTGATTGGTCTCGAACCCATTACCAAGAACAATCACATCTGCTGGGATGTCCCGGGCGTCACCGGCCTCAGTGGTAGAATTAGGTGGATAATAGCTCCCTGGTCCCAGCGTGACAGATCTAGCATGTACATGGGTCAAGGGTTGCGTGGTCAGTTCCACATGAGGCGCATGAAGACCTCTATACCAATCATTATTGATGATTCGACGCTTGCATCCGAGGGGATAATTTGGAGTGAGCATCTCATGATACTCCTTCGGAGCCCAAGTGCGCATATTTTCCAGAAACTTCTTCTCGGCCCGTGGTCGTTTTCGGCGGCCAAAGGAAGACTCGGCGAAGATCACAAACCAGGACAATTCCGCTTTCCAGAAAATGGCTTGTCGAAGCAGGCGGCCAAGACCGGGAATTGTGTTTGTAAGAGTCGGCATCCATCTCTCATACTTAGCGAGGTCTTTAGGTTCCAGAATATCCGGTTGCACCCAAGGAGGTGTACGCATGATTTGAGTGATTGAGCGAACCCCAGCCTCTTCCTTGGCCAGCTCAGGGACGACTTGGGCTGCGCTACAGCCGGATCCAAACACTACCACATCCTTATCTCGGAAGTCAATGTCACCATTCCACCGAGCAGTGTGTGTGATGTCTCCTTGAAAGTCTGCAAAGCCGGGAATATCACTCGGCCAGGTCTTGGGCTCGACCAGTCCTCCTACTCCGCTCACGACGATCTTGGCTCGTACCGTCTCAATTTTCACATATACGCGATGCGAACCTTCTTGTGCCTCAAGCTCATCACGTTCATGCTGCGCGAGATCACCCGCGCCAGGAACCAGATGGGAGAGAATAACTTCCCACTCTTCATCTTCCTCGATCCACCGAAGCTGTTTCACGTCTGTGTGGAATTGGATCTTATCAACGATTTGATACTTCTCACATACATCTGCCAGGTACTGTGAGATTTCTGCCGCCGAGGGATGCAAGGTGGTCCAGTTCCACTTCTGGCAAAAAGAGTAAGAGTAGAATACTGCCGGGCTAGGGGCTTTATCAGTAACCGTCGAGCATACCGGCGAGACCAATTTCTGTAATCAGGACAAACTCACATATCGCATGCAGCACCAGGATACCGATTGATCCACCAGGTCCCTCCGATACCTGACTGGCGTTCAAAAATTCGAAATTGATCGATTCCCAAAACCTCCTTGAGTCGACAACCCATTGCCACGCCTGATTCGCCCGCCCCGACAATTAGGACGGGGTAATAGGTATACGCATCTTTGCCATAGCCATTACGCCGGTGAATTCTCGTGAGTGAAGGCATGGCGAGCTGTAGGACACGGCCGATTCAGGTGTCCTCTCGCAGTAACCTGTCGAGTCTGCTAATTGACAGGAGCTCCTGAGGACCGTTCAAGTGCTGTACATGGAAGTCTTTTCCTGCCCAGATTTGACAATGCGATGCACTCTTTTGACCCTCGCAGATAGCACTTTGGCTTTTCGCTGAGAGGTATTCCAAATGCCGCGACGTTACACTAGTTGACTCCGGCAGTTTGATGTTGTACCTTCAGCAGCCAGAGTAGGGGTCAAACTTGAAGGACTTCACGCGAAAATCCCCTCGAGGATGATTAAGGGGGGAATCAAGGCTACCTTGCAGAAAATTGTATTTCTCCCTATAATCTCCACTTTTGAACAAGTTTGCCCCAGTGTTTTTATCCGAGGTGTGGAAGCGGGGGTGCCATGACTCTACTAGGTAGTAGATCAAAGTATCATGTACATGTGAGCCGTGAGCCGCGGCTTTAACTTGTATACCGAATCGACCGATCTCTGCATATTAGTGGCTCTCGCATATCGGGAGTTGCAGCTGGAAATGTTTATTTGGTCATATCATCCCTTTTTTTCTTCGAAAATATAAGAATTTAAAAAAGTTAAATCAAGATTCCCCAAAGTCTCAAATATCTTACAAAAATTATGTACCTGGATACGTAGATAATATCCCTGCTAACTTGCGGGGATTGAGTGGAGCCACATCATTACCTCCATAATCTTCAGACTCTCTCTCCCGGGCAATCCTTATTCGTGCCTTATTACTGTCCTTTTGAACCGATTGGAATCTGGATGAAGCTCCAATCATGGCTACCCCATATCACAAAATGGGCCTATCAGAGTTCACGTCCTATGAGTGCCCCTAAGTTCTTATCCAAACCCCAAACCCGGCCCTTCTCCGCATCCACGCTCCATTCATACCGATCCCTCGATCCTCTCCCAGATGCTCGACTCGATACCTTTCGCGACCGATGCTTCAGCCCCGAGCAACCGGGTCTACTGCCGCGATCTCATTTTCGCGACCTGCCTGCGCTGAAGAATTGGTTCCACGAGGACCCGACCGGCGCGACTCGCTTGAACGTGAAGTATCTGCAGGCCCACGCCGCCGACGCGTTCGTTCCACTCGAACTGACGGAGGATGCCGTTCCGGACCACAATTCCCATGATATACAATCCCAAAAAGCTGCGACGAAAGCTCCGAGCTTCCGGCAGCTCCGCGCGCCGCTCGCACTCTTCCTGAACTGGATGCAAATGGCAGATGAGTCCCCGCAATCATCGCGGCTGTACCTTGCGCAGTGCCAGCTCCTTGACCTTCCATCGATCTTACGCGATGATTTCCCAACACCGGAGATTGTCGCACAAGCTGAGAAGGGAGATATCTACGATACCAATATATGGATTGGCCATCCACCCACATACACGCCGCTCCACCGAGACCCCAACCCCAATCTATTCGTCCAGTTGGCGGGACAAAAGGCTGTCAGGCTCCTGCCCCCTGCGGAGGGACAAGCACTGTTCTCTGCGGTGCGCAGGGAGCTTGGCAAGAGCGGTAGCCGTGAAGCAGCCGCGTTTCGAGGGGAAGAGATGATGCAGGGAGAGGAGCGAGCGTTATTGGATGAGATGGTATGGGACACAACAGGACCTGCTGGCTCAGGGAATACGTCTCATGGTTATGAGGTGTGCTTGGAGGCCGGCGATGGGCTGTTCATCCCCAAAGGCTGGTGGCATAGTATCAAGGGGATTGGAACAGGCGTAACTGCTTCGGTAAGTCTGGGCTAAGTCTGGCCCCTTTCAGCTGAGATCAGAGGAGAGTTGCTAACAGTTTGAGTAGGTGAACTGGTGGTTCCGATGAAATATACCATCCCAGCCGGACAGTCAATCGACTCATCGCAATTAATGTACACTTGTAATGCACCACAACATTTCGAGCCTGGAAGTTGGATTTATCAACCTCTGCTGGGATGAAATCAAAATTCAGGCTGAATAATTAAATCTAAATCGTGCCCTCGATCAGCCTCATGGAGATATGCACCGACAGACCTTGTTTGAATGATCGATTCAAGTTGTAGTGATTGAGATTTATGGACTCGGAGTGACTAGACCAGTGCCTCGAGTCATACTAAAAAAAAGATAATGCAAACCAAACACGCTTTTCCTCTTATTTTATTTCGTGCGACGGCCCAAAATAAGCAAATACTAATAGTTACTGACTCGTTCCGTTGGCCAGTTTTTAACCAAGGAGCTCACGAGCAAAAGAACGAAAGATGCCGGACGTATCTTGGAGAGATCTACGTACGCCTTAGACCCGCTGATTCCAGAATCATCTCGGCTCCACTCGCGCATTTCATTCTTGAACTCCACCACCTCCGTCGCAACAACACTCAGCATGCAGCTGTCGCGCACTGCCTACCGTGCTGCCCTTCTCCATCTTACCGTCAACCCCATCCTTATACGCGCCACCATCCCGAGCTCCGGCACCTTAAACACCGCCTCGTACTTTTCCCAACCATCGAGCAGTCGACTTTCTAGCGTCCTCTTCCCACAGTGCCCTCTCTCCAAGACCTTCGAGCAAAGCCGCCAGTCCCACACAATGTCCTCATCAGATTCCGCAGATCAGAAGCCTGATTCTAATCAAGGCCAGCCACAAGACCAGGCTGCTACCTCTGATCAACTCTACCTCCCCTCCAGCGAATCCTCCGGGGAACAGCCACAACGGTTAGACGTGGGTAGCGAAGGCGGCTCTACAGTCACATTAGACCACCTGGGACCAATGGTCGTCAATGTGGACGGAACACTCGCACGAATCAGCAACTGGGATCAGATGACAGAGATCGAGCGCAAGAATACACTACGGATCCTGGGCAAGCGGAACAAGCAACGTCTGGAAGCGCTGAAGGCCGCTGAAGCTGAGAAGGCTCAGTAATAATGTTCTGAGTGGGATGCATGTACGACTAAGAGATTGAGATGGTGTGTGGACAGGGTCAAGTGACGGTTTGTACAGGAATATCCGTCAACGCGCCCTGGGGCGATTATTCAATTTAAAGATACAATCAAGCTTGACTTCCAGCCTGGAACTTCAGGGTTGGGAGCATATGTGACACCCATATTGCAAAAGTATTCACCAAACATATCGTTCAACTTCAACTTCAATCCGACTTCGGTGGCTCCCATGTTCTCTCGTGGTCACGGTCATCTTCGGTCTTCGATTGCTGGCTTGCTGTGCTATCATTTGAAAATCGTCGTTGGCTAGCTTCGTCTGTCCCAAGCCAGGCAGGAGGGAAAAAGCTATCATTGTCTTCGAAGTAGAGATGGTGGATCACATCGGGATCAGTTGAGTCCCGCCGAGTGTGAGGATTCTCTGTCGGGTGATTTTTGGAGATGGGTCTCTTATTTTCTTGAGCAGAGGACATTTTCAATGGTCATTTAAGGTGGACTGATTATGTGGGTTCAAGTTGAATATGAGCATAGAAGGAAGTTCAAGTTCGAGGAACTTTGGAGCTAAGTTAAGCACAACGTCATTCATCATCTGATCCAAGTACTACATGCCAGTGCGCCACTCAAACATTTCTAATGAAGATCAATGCTAGAAACACTAGTAGATCCCTTAACCACCATCTTCCATATATCCAGATAGAACAATCAAGGGGATAAGATATTGTGCATAATCAGTGATTTTTAGATCTAGCTAAATCACATGGGACTTGAACCATTCTAAGGGCGAACTTGAATGGAGACGCACCACATAGGCTATGGTGGACCTATCCCTTGGAGACCCAGAGAGGCCTTAAGTCTGCGATATTTGTATTCAAGTAGCTAGCAATCAATTGATTGAGCAGCTATTCCCCCATGAAACCCCATGAGCCTAATAAGATCTGGGGCAATCAGAATGCCGAGTTCGTAAGCAGTCGGTTATCTCCACCCCGCTTGCCCCACGTTATGAATTCCCTCAACTGTTCAATGATCTTTCACTCTCCAAACACCCACAACCACAAGAATGACCGATCAATCGAAGCGATTCACCCCCAAAGTGCCGGTCCAGCTGGACCCGCCAAAGGATGACCCAATCTCCCCCGAGGAATTGGCCAAGTGCGATGGTAAAGATGCTTCCCTTCTTCCCGAGGTTCCTGGCGAACTCCGAAGCTCATGATCGCGTGCAGGTAGCGACCCCAGTCGCCCAACATTGGTTGCCATCAAGGGCGTGGTCTTTGACGTGACTCGCAACGACGCCTATGGTGCGAACGGCTCATATCGCGGTAAGTCTTGGACTCCGAACCAAACCCTCAACCGCGCGCGTGGGGCATTTCGTTTTGCGCCGAGGTAGTAGACGCAGTGCTGACATTGTCGCTTTGTCACATCATAGTCTTTGCCGGCAAAGATCCCTCTCGTGCCCTCGCCTGCTCCTCCTTGAAGGTTGAAGATTGCGTACCTGAATGGTATGACCTGGACGATAAGGAGAAGACCGTGCTGGATGAATGGTTCACCTTCTTCAGCAAGCGGTACAACATAGTTGGGAAGGTTGAGGGTGCCAAAAACACTTAAAAGCACGCTCTCCTCATGTTCTTCTTCTGCTCATTACAAGCATATCTATCTATCGAATAAGGGAGAATCCTACGACTTCTCAAGATTTTTGAATGGCCTGGTTGGATAAATTGTATAGAATACTTCAAATTTGATATACCCGAAGGATCAAGGGCTCGGATTTCCAAGCCGACAGTCAAATTCATAAATGCTTTTTATTGCCAAAAATATTTGGTATCCAACATGCGAGAATAAAAAACATGAGTAAACATAGAGCGCCACTGAGATACATGGGCATTACCCGCTCTGTACATGATCGAATGAAAAAAAGAGATATCAACAGTCTCAAGCCTTGCCCCGACGAGACTTGCGTTGGTTGCGCTTTTTGGCAATGATGCGGTTGCGCTTAGCAAGCTTGTTCTCCTCTTCAGCCTCCTCCTCGTCGGGCTTGCCTTTGCCTGAGCGCTTCCTCTTTTGGCCCTGCTGTTCGACCTCCTCCTTAGCCTTCTCTTCCTTCTCCTTCGCCTTTTCCTCCTTTTCCTTCTCCTTCTTCTCCTGCAAATCCTTGCGACGCTTGACGACCTGGGCGTTTTCGATGGCGAACTCGACGATCAGGCGCTTCTTCCTGTCGGTCTCCCCGTCAGTTTGCGCACTGGCAGGGATTTCGACAGCGTGACAGTTCAGCCATCGCAGACCCATTAGGGCGTGACGGTGAGTGTAGTATTCGATGAAACCGTAACCACGGCTACGACCACCACCAGCCTTCTCCGAGACCTTGGTACCCTCACGGGTTTCGTAGACAATCGTAGCCTGTCGTACGATACCCACGCGCTTATTCTTTCTCAATTGCTCCAACTCCTTCATGGTTTCAGCGGATCGCAGTGACTCTTCTTTGGAGAGCGGTTGGCGAACTTCATTCTTGACATCGGTGGCGAAGCCAACTACGGCTTCACGAGCCAACTGCTTGAGATCTTTCGAGGTAATGTGTCGGGGAAGGTTTCGGACAGAAAGACGGCAAAGACTGAGGTGGAGGGCTGGGTTCTTCTTGATGAGGGTCTCTCGCTGCTTGAAGCTCTCTTCGCGCAACTTGATCTCTGAAGGTGAAAGCTTCTTGTACAAGGGTGAATTTGTCGGAATGGTACCCTCGGACAGGAGGTAGAGACGTCTCTTATCTTTGTCACGCACAAGACGGCTTGATACGCCTTCTTCTTCTAGTCGGGTAGCTTCTCGCTTGTTCACAGCACGCGCAACTTGGAGCACGCGACCGTCCATTGTGTACCGTCCGCTTGGGTCGGAGTTCTCATTTTGCAAAACGGAATGCTTCAATGCAGGGTTGTTGCGCTCTTTGGGATTGGGTGGTGGCTGATTGGTCTTGGGGGCCTCACGGATACAGGCGATCGCATCTTCAAGCTTCCAGAAACAAGCAAATCCAGTTCCACGAGGTCTTTCGGTTTCACGGTCCACAACAATTCGGGCATATCGCAAAGGTCCAAACTGCTTAAAGTGGTCGTAGAGGGATTCGTCGGTGCAAGTAAATGGAAGGTTACGGAGGAAGACGGTACATTCGTTGCGCTCGTCCTCCTGCTGCTCCTTCCCATTCTCGAGATCCTCCTCCAAGTCTTCAATATCCTCGTCTTCGTCCTCGTTTTCGGAAGTCTCCTCATCTTCATCCTCATCCTCATCCTCCTCGTCCTCGTCCTCGTCCTTATCTTCATCCTTCATCTCAACATCGTCGGACTCCTCCTCTTCCTTTCCTTCGACTTCTTCCTCATTTTGTTTGGTCCATTCCTCCTTCTCGACAGCCCAATCAACGGCCAATGTACGGCCATCGATTTCCTTGCCGTTAACCATTTGAAGAGCCTTCTCGGCATTCTTCTTGCCTCGAATGACCACAAAGCCAAAACCAGCCAAAGTATTGCCCTTCTTTGGAAGAGTCGCGAACTTGACCTTTCCAAAGCTGCGGAAAAGAAGAGCCAGATCATTCGGTTCCTTGATGCTCCATGGCAAGTTGCGAACAATCAGCTTCGGGGGTAGGTTGTTTCTTTGATCATCTCGCTCCTGTTTTGATTTGAGAGCGGCAGCAGATGGAACACTTTTGCCCAGTTTTTCATCAATCTCACGGTTACGCGGCTGGGCGTAATCGACTCGAATCTTCTTGCCGCCAAAGTCGGCTCCGTTCAATTCCTCCAAAGCACTCTGGGCATCTTCCAGGTCGGCAAATGTGACGAAACCGTATCCCTTGGACAACTTTGTCTGCGAATCGCTAACGACCGTGGCGTGCTTAATCACGTAGGATTGGGAGAAGAACTCAGCCAGGCTCTCTGTCGTGGCCGAAGTAGGTAGCGATCGAACGAAGAGGGTTCGCTTTGGTTGCTTCGTCGGAGCGACATCTGTAGCGTCGGTGATGGTGGTATCCATTTTGGTGACCTGTTCCGGAGTGGAATTCTCTTCGGAAAGGCGTCGTTTCTTGTTTGGCTCGGCCATTAAGTTTAGCTGTAGGAAATTGGTAGAGGATTGCTTCTTTTTTTTTTTTTGGGTCAAAAATCAGCGGCAGAAAATCCATAGCGGTGAGCAACGCAATGTATGGGTCCCTGATAAGGAACCTTATCGCTTTTAGATATCCGTACCTAACCTTCCAAGTTGGAACATCTCGACCTTTCGACTATCCATATTTCTGGGCTTGTGTCCAGAGAGGGTCTCTTGTGAAGGGGTTGTCTGACTGTCTTTCCAAAAGTACCCCCAAACATATTTCCTACTGTTTTCTACTACCCTCTTTCTGACCATCTTCTAAATACCTTGTTAAAAGATATCACCAGAGATTCACCACTACCCAATACCTGAAGCAGCGAATTATGTCTTATAGTACATACAGGAAGTAAAAAAAAGTCAAATGAATCTCAGGTAACCCCTCAGTAACTGACTCACTTTGTGGGCAGGGTAATACTAGTCTGAATTATGAAAACCCAGCTAAACCATAAGTAAAAGAACGGGTGTGTTTTTAGCTTTATGGAGTGTGTCTTTAGTCCCCCAATTTCAACAATGATACCCCCACATAACTTTGTCCCACTTTCCCACTTTCCCACTTTCCCACTCTAACCATTTGAACATTGCGGGGATACGGCGTGCCTGGCAGGACAAAAAGGGCCAGATTCACCTTAATTTTCACTCCACGTCCCTAAGTAGTTCAGTGTTTATGTTACTTGGGAAATTTACACAAAACTCTCACTCATAGTTACTACTAAAGATGCTATCACCGCTTGAAACTCCACATTTGGAGGATGAGGTGCCGATACTAATCGTTGGTGGAGGCCCCTCTGGGCTGCTGCTTGCTTTCCTACTTGCTCAACTAGGCGGTAAGTGGGCATTCAACTTCTAATATTTGATCGAAAATCATCTGATGTTTTTTCAGTTCGCTCGTTGATCATTGAGCGTTATGCAACGAGATTGGCTGCCCCCAAGGCGCACGCTCTCTCGCCCCGATCTCTAGAGATCTGCCGACAGGCGGGGTTGGATGTGAATGATATCCGCAAGATAGGCAGTCCTCGCCAAGATGCCTACTGGGTAAACTTTGTTACCAGCCTTGCTGGGAAGCAGGTCGGTCGTCTACCTTACGAAAGAATGGACCAAGGCGTTCTGGATGACACGCCAACAGTAAGCTCCCCCTTATGCCGCATAATCAACGCCAATTACTCATGAATGTGCAATTTAAAAGATGATCCACAACATTCCCCAGCCAGCGTTTGAGGAATATATTGCTGCACGATTATCGAAAACAAATCTTGTGGAGATTCGCAAGAACCATTCATTTGTTAGCCTTGAGCAAGTAAGTCACGGCCTAGTATCGTTCTTCAACCACAATTAACATTCTGCTTTCCCAGGAGGATGGGTCTGTCATTACTAAAGTTGAGGATCGCACCTCTCAAAAAGAATACAGAGTCAAATCCCGACATGTAGTTGCATGTGATGGCGCTAAAAGTGCGGTTCGAAATTATCTAGGAATAACGTGTGAAGGAGAAGAATCTTGTCGGTATCCTGCCGTGATCCTCAAGTCGCAAATAATACTAACATACATCACTTCTAAGGTGAAACTATGATGACGATTCATTTTAATGCTGATCTGAAGCCCGTCGTCAAAGAGCGTGTTGGAATGCTGCATTGGGTTATGGACCCCTTGGTATCTGGGTTCATTATTGGATATGATCTCTCAGGAAATCAAGTGCTGATTTGCAATTTTGACGTAAGTTTTTCAAGAAACATTCCATATGTTCACTTCCTGATCAATATGAAAACAGGCTGAGAAGCATCCGGTTGCTTCTTGGGATGAAAAACACTGCCGCGAGGTAATCGACGCCGCAATTGGGATGAAAGTACCTTACGATGTCCTCAGCTATCGTCCCTGGATTTTGAGCCGGAAAGTGGCTCATTATTATCGTGATGGTCAAGTTTTCTTGTCAGTCAAAAATAAGCTTATCCCTTGTGCCATACGCTGTTTGCTAATAAGGCTTGTATTCTTTTCAGATGCGGTGATGCCGCTCACTCTTTTCCCCCCACGGGTGGACTTGGCCTTAACTCTGGACTGGGTGATGTTCATAATCTGGCATACAAACTTGCAGCAGTTCATCATGGATGGGCTGGGGATGGACTTCTCAATACCTACCAGGCTGAGCGTCGCCAAGTGGCACTCGTCAATGCTAACCAGAGCGTCAAGAACGGAACACAAATATTTGGCTTGCTCAAAGCCTGTGGTCTGACGGACTCGGACGTTTCTATTTCGAGACAGAACCTTTACCATAACATCCAAGACCCAGAAGCAATGGTAGAGATCAACCGTGGCATTGAAGGCCAACGTGAACACTTCGACAATCTTGGATTACATATCGGATATGTGTATGGGAGCACCGAGATTCCGTCCAATGTTTCGGTCTTCACACCTTCCTGTGTACCTGGCGCTCGGCTTCCACACGCGTGGATCAAGGTTTCATCTGGACAATTGCAGCTTCCTGCACTTGACTGCAGCTATGTCCATGAACTTTCCGCGGGAGAGCTTGCCAAGAAACAATTTTCGACTTTGGACTTATGTCATCTCGATACGTTCACTCTCATCGTGCATGAAAAGAATGCATCTAATTCTCTGGCTATGGTTGAGGGAGCTCTGGCAATTCTATCCCAGAAAACCAAGGCCCTTCCTCTGAAGACAGTTGTTTATGGTATCGACTTCCAACTACAAGAGGGAGAAAAAAGCCAATCCTGGTCAGACCTCATGGGTCTGGAAGAGCAGGGGGTTCTTGTTTGCCCAGATCAGCACATTTTGGCCTGCATTCCGAGGGAGGCTGGAGCAGACGAACTGTTAGAGCGTTTGAAGGGACACCTGAGATGGAACTAGGATGGCACAGGGCATCGAGTATTATGCTTGTACTACCTTACACATGCATGCTAGATTGCATTTAGATTTCTTTTCAGTGCCATATCTGCCTAAGTGGCATTAGACTATATTACGTGAATCAAATTCTAGTCTTGAATCAATAAGCAACGGCCCCGTAGTCATCCTGTTCCAGTCTGTTCTTTGAATAACAAGTAGCTGTGGAGTTACGTCGAAAGAGCATTTCGAGGCTCTAGTATCCTTCTTTAGTCATAACTGACAAGGGGGAAGTTGGCGTATCCACTGGGATGACGTGGAAGTCAAACTAAACGCTGTTCCGGTGGGAAAGTGTGGGGAAAGCATGCTTGATCCCCACAGTACTTTACCTATATAAAGCCTCGTAAATACTCCGCATGTTCAGATGTTTGAATTATTAACACTTTGAATCAACTTGCATTTTCAGTGCCCAATTTCCATTTTCCAATGGCTTCCTCGTCGACTGTCCCCCAAGCAGGCCTTGCCCTCAAAGACGCTGGACTGCTCCTCGAGCATCCTTACCTCCCCATAGAAGCTGGCGTTGCATTGACCGAGGATGGAATGTGTCACATAGCCAGTTCAACGTACATGAAAGGCTGCACCGGATCGATGATAGACTGGTGGTTTGGCTGGGTCCATAAAACAGAGCAATACACCCTATGGCACCCTCGAGATCACGTATTCTCTGACTGGGAAGGGCCACGCGAAAATAATAGCACCTACATTGGGGGACACCACCTCGTCCACGAATATATTGGTGGCGAGCTCCAGAAGCTGAAGATTTCGTTCAAGGACCCAAGCGAATATTTCGGAGCTGGCTGGGAAGCCAAGTTCAAAGAGGCAGGATACTCGACTTCCGTCTGCGGCAGGACGGGCGTGTGGAATGACCAAACAAATGAAGTGCTGTATGTTGGACATTTGATTCATCTGATCAAGAATGAGCCGGATGGAGTTAGAATGCGTTCTCGGTTTTGGCTGGGGGACATTGACGGTGTTACGGACCCTGAAGAAAGGAAGAAAAATGGTTCTTTGCCTTTTGCAATGGGTTTGTTACAGCATTGCACTGAAGAAATGGCTATACTGGCTACAATTCTACCTGAAATGTATCAGAAACATGCGGAGCATTGATTAGGGTCAGAAAATGCAATGTCCTTTAATCGTCTGGCGGAATTCTACTTCATCTATCTACCTAGTTGAGATAGTGCGTGGCACTGAGAGTCTCCTGGGACAGCATCTAGCGGCCAGCTGAGCAACATTGTACCTCGGCATACAAATCCAAATGTTGAACACAAACGTGAGGATAGTTGAAGCCCACGGTGTTGAGTTCTCTGTCAACTGTTGGTCTAAGTTCTTCAAGTTTCTGGGGTGTCTTCCTAACCATCTTCCTGGGCCTCTAATGAGCTTAGTGTCCGTTAAGTAAATTTCAAAGTGTAAATGGTATCGGATGCACAAGTGACAGTGGTTGCATAATAGTCCGCTAAACAGAATCCTGAGCTCTTTGCGCGATTACGGTCAATCTCATAATGATTTCACCCATTTGCGCAGAAACTCCCCACTGAGAGGCAGCAGTTTTCAGAACAACCTGGAGGGAATTCAACTTCTCCAGAAGATTGACGGTCATAGCTTCCTCCTCGTTAACGTTTATTTCGTCTCTGTCCTTCCATACCTCGGACCAAGTGTATTTTTTCGGAACTTTGATCACGTTTTGGTGGAAGATACACATGCTCGCAATCACCATCGCAGAAGTAAACACCGCAGTTGGGATATGCATGGTGTAAACCAAGCTTAGTGGAAGATTTTCGAGGAGGTGCGTTATGGATATTGCATGCAGAACTGCGCGGAAAGCATCTGGTTTTATCGCCCACTGAGGAAGGTCCAGATCTTCAAGTCGACTTCTTCCATGGATTCCCCCGAGAACTTGCGGAAGCTGATAGCGATTGCATAACCATCGGTAGATAGAAATCGAAGGGGCGGTCAACTCGATGAAGACAGAGTGCCACCTTATAAGAGCCGGAACTTTATCATGAGGGTCTGCTGGGGCAGCCGCGCCAGTGTATTCGATATTCCCTTGGTGGATGTTCAGCATGGCTTGAATGATCTGCGGCGATGTGATTGCACCGAATACCGGTCCTCGAGTTTCATGAAGATCAGATATCAATGATTGTAGTCCTTCGACTATGACGAAAACTGATAGACGCGACAGCTGCAGTGGCTCCTCGGGATATCCACTGGCAAAAATGTGCGTGAAAGCCTCGGATACTGGAATTTGCGGCTGTCTCAAGCCTCCTTGTGCCATTTCGTAGATCCATTGATCTGCGGTCTCCGCAGTAAAAGCTGCATCTGAGCATGCCGTGCCAAGGCTGTTGATAAGGTGCCTCGCGCTAGCTGGTGACCCAGATGCTTGTGATATCAACCCATCAAGGATATAATGACCCAGTATCGCTCTTCTTTGTACTTCGGCCGCTGCCCACGTTTTCCAGCGGGTATTTTTCACTTCCTCGGACATATCCACACTTGGTATGCCTTCCATTAACCCATCATGTATGGCATACATGCCTGATGTTCTGGCCCAGTAAAAGCCTAGTCCATGGAATACCGAGGCTGTCGTTCTGATATTGGCATTACTTGACACCAATGCGTAGGTCTGTCCCAACAGAGCAGTGAGCACTAACTGAATCCCATCACAAGCATCCCATGGTCCTCGAAACTCAATCAGTGTCTGCCATGAAGTGGCGACCGCTGTGTGTCCCAGCCGCCATAGCATTTCGCCTTTCTCAATGGCGTCTTTCTCACAGACGAACAAGGACCCCAAAGCGACCATGTTCAGTAACAGAGGCGGTATCGATTTCTGTGGCGAGAAAGTTTGCTTGTGAATCACGGGGAAGTTGGGAGATATTCTTGTAAAAAACTCTTGAAGGCAGGCATCCAAGAATGTGGAAGTAAACCCGGAGCGATGAACATCCGAATTCAGCCTCTTTGATAGATCATCAATCATTCGGTAAATCTGGTCCAAGGCCATATTCCCGGGTGCGCTGGCGTTGTTCAAGTTTGTCTCTGTTACCAAGTCACTGAGGTGATAGTTGAGGTTGAGGACGTCATTGGCTGAAGCACCTCCCACTGGAATGTCTATAAGTGGAAGAGGCACTACTGGAGCGCCATTTAAGTCGGACATCAGCCACTCCAGAAGATCCCCAGATTCCACTGGCAGCAGCGCTTGAGACTCTGTCAAACTATGTGATGCCAAGCGGTCAACTGAAGGAGCGCAGCTAGGCCTTGTAGTTGATATTGATGAGGAAGCAGCAGCCTGTCCGGGGTTGGAAAGATCGATATCAACTTCTAGCCTCCTTTGCTGGCCTTCAGGATCGTGGCGGGAATGTAATCTCATATGCCTTCCAAGGACATCTTGGCGCCCAAATTGCCTTCCACATTGACGACATTGGAATGGTTTCAGGTTAGCATCTAGTAAGATATCAATATGTCTCCTTCGAATATGCAGTATGAAAGGATATCTCACGCGTTCTTTGGTGTCTCTTTTTGCTCTTGTTAGCGCTGATTCAAGACACGGACTCGGAGAGACGGTAACTTACAGTAAGGTGCTCCAACTTGGTGTATTTTCTGTTGCACTGATTGCAAGAAAATCGTTTTGTATTTGAAGCTGGAGGGGTTCCATTTTCCAATGACTGGTCGCTCATTATGTTGTTGGCTCGCAGGAATCTGAGAGTTGTGAGAAGCCAAGTGGCACTCAAGTGGGGGAGCCGAGGTGGGGCAGGATTATGAACATAATCAGACTGGTTCAGAAACTTGAGAATCTGATCCGAGAGAAATATCAACCAGAAAGTCGAATCTGTAGGTTCCACTCTGTCTTCAAATTTTACATTTGCAGGTCAATATGTAATCGTGAAGTGTCTCAAGTGTTTGAATCATGGAGGTGTTTTCGCAGGTTGCTGACGCCCCAATGTGGGGAAATTCGGACTGCCGGTTGTGCGGAGTAATCCTACATCATTGAAATGCCAGGTAGTTATAGATTTTCTAAATCTTGGATATTTGAGTCAGTAAGTCCATGCATGTATGTGATCAATAGAGGAGCCATGGAAGGAGGTCTAAGTGACTTCTCCTTATAAAGTTTGTGGAAGGACTTCACCAGAGCCCAACATTTGAAGAGGCGCAATTCCACGATCTACATTCATCACATTGGATACACGCGTCTCTTGTACTATTGATGGTGGTCCCGAAATGACTGTATCGGAAACAGAAGTATCTCCACATGAGTACGTATATAAAATATTGAAGATTTCGCTAGTCAACATCAAGCCCTAATCACATCTACTTCTTGACTCGGAACTGCGTCAGCTTGAATCCAAGTCTCATTCAAAACTTCTATCCTCGCGCAACACTCGCAGCATCTGTTCCAATGTCTCTCAAGAACTTTCTCAATTATATCAAAGCGTTCAATGCAAAGGATTATTCAACCCAGCACGGCTTTTATGACAAAGATGTTACCCTCACCATCCCCGATCCTGAGATTGGAACACTGATTGGCTCCGACGGCATCATGAACCATTACGCCAAGGTACATGCAGATGCCCGCGAGACAGTTGTACCTATGTTTGTGATAATGGACGAGAAAAGAATATTCTTCAGCATGGAGGCATATTTCCTCTACAACAAATCGACCAAGAATGCGGTACACAGCCACAAGGTCAAGCCGGGAGACGTGATCCGAGTGAAGGTCTGGGCTGTCTATGACATGAAAGACGGAAAAATGGCACGCATCACCTGCAATGCCATGAGTGATGAGCTTTTGGGACAAGTCAATGTGGACGACTATATTCAAGAGAGCTGGAGTAGGGTTGATGAGAAGATTAAGGCTTGTTGGAACCCATCTTCTTCTCTGTAAGAACGGACACATCGAACCAATTCAGATGGTGAATTATGGAAACAACTTGAACGGATTCCAAGGTTGAGATCATATAGTCAGCTACAGGATCTACTAGGCATTCAATTAGCCATCTTTAATTGACTGTATATCTTACCCTACCCTTGCCTGACCTCAACTTGAAGGTCTACATTCCGATGCCAAATGACCCTTCAGATGGAAAAGTCAACCTGTTACTTCATATGATTTCTTAAAGATGCGCCTGGGCACCAGGTGGTCATTAGTTGGATCTCATTTTGCTAAGTCGGTACCTGGATTAAGGCTGCAGGATTCTTACCTATCCCTTGTCTCTGAGTGGCTATTCTAATTTTTACCAGACGTCATCATCGGCATTGATCATTCTGATTGGATCCATTCAACCCTACATATAGTAAAGCCGAGCTTGAACTTGAAGTACATATACGATCCATATTTAGTCTAAACTTGTCATCGCCTATCTGAGGCTGCCAAAATTTGAATATGAATGCATCCATTGGGGTATTATTGTCTGTATCTCTAATCACATTTGCAGGAAAACACGATAAGTCAACGCTGTAAGCCCCGAAAGTCATTGGCCAGGCCGGAAATGCAATTGGGGTGCGAATGAAAAGAAATAAGAACCCGGGGATATAATTGACCTGGCCAGAACACGCGGGTAAGGGTCCTATCAATGTCTTTTAGAGAACAAATTGCAGATAATCATTAGTCGAGCACTTCATGTCATAGGAGGCACTGCCCTCAATCCACGCCGAGTGACTGGAGTCACTAGACAAACAGGGCAAGTGCAAAGGATAAAGAGACGTGACGGGCGTGCATTGGGTAATAAAGCTCGATTTCGGTTCGTTAGAGTGAACTAAGGGTAGAGAATAGGAAAAAAAGAAAAGAAAAGAAATGGATCTGAGGCCTTAGGTCGGTTTCTCACATCCGATCCGACCCAGTAGGGCTTTCCGATCACTCTGATCGAACGGCACACGACCGCGGCCACGAGCACGCACCGAGGCAGTGCCATTAGAGCGGCGGCGATCCAGCCCAGGGGAATTGTCATTGACAACGGGCGCAGCAGGAGCAGAATCCCTGGCGGCCAGCCGCACAGTGCCATTGGCAGTGGCTTCTCCCCTGACATCAACTTCGTCTTCCTCGTCGCTGCGAGTATCCTCTGCATTTCCGTGGCGGACAACACCATAGGCAACGCGGGCAATCATGGTGAACCACACAATAGAAAGCCCTTGCAGGGATAGCAGAAAAGAGAGGAAAATCCATTTGATAGTGCGGTTCATGCAGATAGGGTTCTCCAGGCTGCGGAAAGGCGCAAACAGGTATGCGAATGCGTCAGGGTAGCCATTGGTGCTGATCATCTCAGCGGTGACCCCGGAGTAGCATCCGTACGACATGCGGGCGGGCACATTCTGGTAAATCGACCACCAAAGCATGTTGTACAAGGCATGTCGGGTGATTACCCAGACGGCCATGAAGACACCAAAGGCAACATTGCACGCATTTTCGAAGCGCAAATACTTGAGGATTTTGGCTGACTGTTTCAGAAAGGATGATTAGTACTTGGTCAATTCCGAAGGTCGAGTCACACATACCGGAAGCAGGAAATCCACAACGTCCATCAAGCACAGTACCACGTTGGAAACATTGTAGAATCCGTAGATGTATGCGGAGCTCAAAAGGGTGCTTGTGATAATATGGTGCGACAGCATCTGGTAGTGGTCTTTGCGTCTCTCCTCCACGTGGATGACGAAAATCTGCTGCACCAGGAAGGCAAGCTCCACGAGCAGATACCATTTCATTAAACCTGACACTGGTCGAGCAGGCCACTCAGCCCAGATTGCAGCAAAGTCGCCCCAGTAGTAGGAGTTCTTCCATAGGTACTATTGAAACCCTGTTAGTCCGCAATTTCTTTTTTTTTTGCTTTTTGTTGCCTCTCATAGTGAACACGAACCAATCCTACTCCCCAGACCGTACTGTAGTACATGGCCTGCCATCCCTGTTCGGCAAACCGCACGGATGCCTTTCGTTTCAAGCCTGCGCGGGAGGCCAGCGGTCGCAGTACCCATTCAATCGCAAAGGCACGGACTGCCGTGAGGGCCAGGGCCGCACTGATCACAAAGTAGACATCATCCCAGCCTTGAACGTAGAAATCTCCTTCTTTGTTGTAGTAGGACAATTGGAAGAATGGTTGAGTGTATGGGCGTAGCGAGGGGTATAGGTTATGGAGAGCCAGCAACATAGCCAGAATTGTCAGGGAGATTCCTATTACCACGTTGCGCCAAGAGTTAGCTGTGAACTTTTCTTTCAATACCGAGGCTAAATGTGAAAGTGCGAACAGAGCATGTAGGGTTGGGGTAATTCCAGACTGATTCACGCCATTTTCCAATATAGTGGGGGGAACTTGAATGTCAAGACACCTTGTTCCTGAAGTTGGGGGGATTCCGGGGATGTTGACTTCGTACCGATTTGGTTGTTGACCACCCATTCTCGGAACGTGGTCTCCTTGGCTGGTCGACCATTGGGACGTGAAATGTAGACATTGAGCTCCGCCGATTGAGACGGGACCGAAGTCTCTTTGGACATGGCGCAGGTGGGCAATCCGCAAGATGTTGAGGAAAGTAAGAGCCAAAGTCAGAAAAAAAAGGAATGAGGGTTGCCACTAATTAACCTGAGGAGCGGGATGGGTCTCGATGCCTCAGCGGATCCGCCGCGCGGTCACTGGTTGGAAGCCAACAAAAATAGAGTAGGAAAACCAGGGTTGTGCTTTTTATGTCTGGTCCCTGTTGAATCCGAAAGTCTATTCCTCTGCTTTCCTTCTTTTTTGACCACAAAGCTCATAAAAAGCTCACAACGAACGAGGTTTTAAGGATTACCAGAATCCCGTTTGTGTGGAACGAGAGAATTGAGGGGGAAAAGCGAAATGATGAGCTCGTTTCAAGTCTTTTTCGAAGCCGATGATCGACACTCCACACCGCCTCGAAAAATGGTGGGATCGGTTGAATTGGAGAATATGACGCAGGTGAAAGAAAGAGGGGGGGGAAGAAGAAAGATTCAAGGGGAAGAGATATGCTATGTCTTAGACTTTATGTGATTTTTATGTCGAAATGTCTAAACGTCCACAAAAAGGAAAAAAAAAAATAAGGGTCTATACTACCGTAAGTATGGAGTACACTGAACTAGTCTAAACCTTCTGTCACCCCACGGACGAAGTCATTCGCATTCATTCCCAGTTGTGCAAGATCCACCCCTCCCTGACCTGCCATTGCTCGGGACATGGCTCGGGCCACTTCTTCTTCCTCCCAGATATTATTCACAACAGCTCCTCGGTCGACGCCAGAGGAATCATTCTCAATGCCCCGTGGACTCTCGGCCGCAACTACAGTTTGCCAATAAAGATCGTCGCGCGATTTCAACGCTTTGTCCCGGACAACCGCATTGCGAGCCACATTAGCCGCATGAAGCTTCGAGTTGGCACCAGTGACAGCGGTCAAAGCGGCCGAGACCGCCTGGTCCATCTGTTCCACGGGAGATGGCGGTTTGAAGAAGAAGCGGTTGGTGGACGAGAGATAGATAACGAGGGCACATATAGCGTCGCAGATGGTGAACACTAGTGGTCGTAGGTGAACCATGTAATTGTAAAGACCCGTGGGGGGCACCTGGCCAGCTCGGACTGCAGGTGAAGCCGATTGTAGGGCATCGTAGGACATGACCACCCAAACGTCTAGAGCCACCAGCGCCAGGCCAGTAAGGGTAAACTTGGTTCGCCAACGGGCAGCCTCCGGACCTCCAAAATATGTGGATGTAGCGACACCCAAAATGAGCAAGTGAAGCAGGTGCGGACCGAGGATGTTGGAAGGGAGATAGTATAGGAAGTAGGTGTTGAGGTTGTCGAAGGAACAGAACTGGCAAGAAGTCAAGGCCTCGGGGCCAAAGGCGAGGTAGACCTTGCGAGCACCCAGAGAGGTGAGTTTGTCTCGAAGGAGGGTATCGGCGTCAGTCAACAACCCGTTCTGCCGAAGCCTTGCGAGTCGGTGGAAGATAACGTCGACGGGTGTATTAATTCGTGAGCGGGTCCGAACAAACACATTTTGTTCAGGCGCATGGGGGTTGAAAGGCAAGCTCAGGACGAGAAAGAGTACAATGCTGCCAAACAAAACGTTCAGGGCTCGGTTTGCGGCGGCGGGAAGAGGGCGCGGGGGTGGGCGACTCGCAATAGAGACTCGAAGGGCTCGGTAAGCCCCAATCAATCGTGGAAGGAGGATTGGACCAAAGAAGATCAGGAGGGATTTGATACTGTTGATGGTTAGACCAGGCGCATGCGGAGCCGCGGAGAATGAACTTACGTTCCCCAGGAGATCCCGACTCCAGCCATAACTGTTGAAGGGGAGGATCAAACAAAAAATCGGTTCTATCTCATTGGGATGACAGGATGGCGAACTCGAATCACCGCTAGGGATTGAAGGCTTGAAAGTTGACACGATACAAGTCTACACGTTGCAGAACAGGGAAAGCGGTGGACCAAGTCCAGTGACTCCAGATCTCCAGATCTCCGGAGTTTCTCCGCTTTAATAGTTCAGCCTCCCACCTACACATGTGGACAATTGGCAATGATATACAAGGTCCTCTTTTGTTTCAAAAGGTCTTGCGCTTAATAGAAACTGATCAAGTGGTCAACGAATCGTTGCGTTCAAAGCTGGTTTCATGGGCATGCCTGTTTTACTAGTAGAGATATACGTCAACTGGCTAAGCAACAAGAGGTCCTAGTATTGTCCAAGGTATGTGATTCAATGTTTCTGACGTCCGAATATACTACTAATAGATGACTGCGTACAATCTCAATTTGAAGTTCTGCGGTCTACTTTGATACTGTACCTTGTTATTAAATGATGAATGCAGACTAGAGGCCTTCTTACTCAAGTGCTCTTTTATTACCCTTCAAGTGGCCTGATTCAAGTTCCAGTTTCATCCTAACTTTGTTCCAAGTCTGGAGCCAATACTACGAGCACTTGAGTGAGGACTGGGCAGTCCTGCTAGCACTTGAGCGTTTAAAACCGTCATTGTCGGCCTCAATTGCACACTGGCACGTCAACTGGTCTTCGGTTTCTAGCTGCATACATTGATCGACCGGAAGTAACCTTGAAAGTTCAAATAAATCAATTCTCATTCGCCCGGAGAAATGGTTTTCAATGAGTGAACGAAAGGACCTTGAAAGATAAGGTACAGATGATGATAAAACGCCGCGGTTCCGGGTAACAAAAATGCCATTCCATAAACTCCATCGCTCCCAATTCAATCCGTGGATTTCAAAGTCCAGAAAACGCTCTCTCGCAAACAATCAAACCTGACCCGAGCAGTTGGCAGGGTGGTGCGCCGGGTCAGGCATCCGAATCTCTGTGGAATCCCGAGAGTATTTGGAAGAGGCAGCGTCATTGATATGATTAACACCCAGCGTATTGTTGTCTTCATGATTGTTGTGGATGGGACCGGAGATCTTGATTGGGAAGCGAGCTGTCAGGCGTCGAGAGTACCGCTTAAAGGCTGGCTCCCGGCTGTAAGTTGGGAGGGTGTCCTCACGCTTCACACTGAGCTGAATCGAGCGGTTGCTGCTAGCGCGGCTCAACACCTTTTGCGAGGCGACTGCTCCATATGCTCGGACTTGACGCGCGCTGACATCCTTCTGGCGATCAGTGAAGATGAGGGTCTATGGATTGATTAGTGACATGGCTATGAATCAACCGAAAGGACCGTTGCCTTACCGCTAAGATATTCACCAGACTCATGATCATGGCTAGGACCCCCGCAGAGATCACGATGCGCCAAAACGCTAAGCCGAGAGACTTTTGGCTCAGAGAAGGGAAGTTGAGATTTCCCAAAGTGGCGATTCCCAAAATCATCATGATGGCTGCCAGAGCCATGAACCCGGATTCCTCCCCGAATAAAGGCCAATTGCGGTTGAAGTGTCCCCGAAGAATGGGCAGCTCCGAGACAATCAAGAGAACTAGGAGGGTTATTAGCGCAGCTCCATGGCAGATAGAGAAATTCGCGAGGGTCACTCACTGCTGACAAGAGCAACCACCACATGGGACACTGCCTCGAAGAAGAAAAATCCATTGGAAGTTTCGGTCTTGACCAACATCACCACACAGGAGGCAATGATATCCAGGAAGACAATGATGTTGATGACGCGAATGGCATTAAGAATCACATATCCTGGACCAGCCAAGGACTCGCGAAGTTTGTTCATCATGACTGCGATTCTTAGTCAAACGCGATGTGCTTTTGGGGTTTTAAGAGCTGGCTAGCAGCTTAAAGGCAGGGCAAAAAGGATAGGACAAGTTTGGTCAAGAGGGTGGAGAGGCTGGTAATTAAGAGAAAAATAACCGTCCAGCAGAAAGCCTCCTATAAATAAAGGAAATAAGGCACGAGATCAACTCGAGGTCTATGGAGAGCGCATTCACGATTAAAAAACATTCACGACGAAAAGAATCGCGTGAAGGAGGGAAAGACCCAGAATATCTACTTCCCGCATTCACTTTCGAAGGGTCCGTCACTAGGGTTTCCCGACAAAGGCGACAAGCTTGACCAAAATGGAAAAGTTGCCTATGAATAGACACTTGAAACATCCGAAACATCAGGCTGTTAACAAGTGGTTCATCAGAAGAAAAGATCTTGGGCGGTAGATGTTTCTATTCAGGGCTCTTTGTTCTGCAACCATTGTTTCATCCCAATCATTTTCAACTTTTCACTCACTTGGTGAAGAATATGAGAAACATTTAGCGCAGGGATCTGTACTAACAGTCTAGTTTCCGATGTCTGATGTCAGGAGGCTCCATCAGAAACTGGACTGGCCATCCAGTGCAGTGAGGGACTGGCTGAGAGCTACCCAATGTTTGCACTGCTGAAACGAGCTCTCCATAGATGGGCGGGTAGAGATTCATGGTGGAAACCGATCCATCTCCACTATTTTAAGTCTCTGCTATAGATAGAGAGAGCTTCGTCTTCTCTCAATTTTGTGAAATCGGGGCATTCGTGGCTGGCTATTTAGGTAAAAGTGACAAGCACTCAAATTTTGATTAATAGAAATTTCTCTTTATCAAGTATTTATGAGTCTATAATTTTCTTTCAACCCCGATGATTCATTGGGGGTGGTTTAGGCGCTTTATTGTTTGTTGTTCTGGTAGTATATGAAACAATGCGGCTATTCATGCACCTAATCATCTCAGTTCTCCAAGCGCCAGGGATCACTCGACCTTCAGGATTCCTATTTCTTTTTCCTTCTAGTTACTTCCAATTACTTTATTGTCTGATTCTCAATATTCTATTTTGTAATTGCTAATCGAATGGGTGAATTTCATTATATTCTGCATATCCGAGTCCAGGTATACCTCGGGAGGTTATCCCAGTTTCCCAGTTCCATGGCTGATGATTTGTCGGGATGGTTTAACGCCGCCCCAGGAAAAAAAAAAATTTCCCCACTTCCTTTCTTTACTCCCCATATTATCTTCACCATTCTGAGCGTTCCTCTAGTTATTATTATAATTCATCATGACTCGTGGTAATCAGCGCGACACCGACCGGGCCAAGGCCCAGAAGAAGGCCCAGTCTCAGGTTTGTCTGCCCCTCATAACCCCTCCAACCCCCGTAGAGGACCTGTGGGCTGACACGGGGGAACAGAAATCAAAGAACACCATGTCTGGCTCTGAGTTTCAAAAGGCGAAAGAGGATGCGGCTTCCATTATGCGAGAGAAGCAGCGTAAAGGTACGTGACCGGACCTCCCCGGGTTTACGCGCCGTGGATGGATTCTGACCAGTTTTCTTTAAAACAGCGGACGAGAAAAGGGCTGCAGAAGCAGCTGGAGGCAAAAAGAAATAATACCTCTCGAGACCCTCGACTTCCTTCCAACCGTACTTCCCCGATGACCCACACATCCTCGGTGTGTCGCTTCTTGCCTCGATCCAGGTGCTATCGAATGGATTCGATCGGCAACATTCAATGGAAACAATTGGAAATGGGAAGAGGCTCAGTGAACATACAATGAGGAATATAGAGAAAGAGGAAATGTCTGGTTCCTCCGGTCATTTCCTCCGTTTTGCAAATTTATGCCAGCGACTAGCGAGGGCGTTGACTTCCTGATCCAGTCGGGGATCTTTATGTTTTTACAGAAAGCGAACTTGAAGAATATACACCTGAAATCATTCAAGTTCAAGTTTCAGCCTGAGCCAATTTGAATCATCGCCCCTTCGAATCTGGGTTCCCTTCCAGCCGACCTTGATCCCAGTAGATCTGTGCCCGAGCCAAGAGAGTCAGCCATGGCCATAACTTGGGGCAGGAGGCATCGCGAAGCAACGCGGATTGTGGCAAAACGTCATCATCATCACGAGGAGAAGGAGGAAGTAGATCATCTAAAGTATTCTCCAGGTCGAATTGTTGAGCAGTCTGGTCAACAAAATTCCACAAGCTCTCGCTTTCCCAGCCGATATCCCGGGCAAATACGACCACCCTTCTCAAGGCCTCCTCCTGGGTCTGCTGCTCTGGGATAAAACCAAGTAAGTACTTGGCAAACATCCAGCCTGAGATATCTCGTGGGTGGGACAGACACCACACGAGTACTGGATCTAACAGCGCTTTGGCCAGTTCCATAATCCACACTGAACGATCCGTCTCATCTGCTGCATCTGCAAGCATATAATGTAACTGTCGCATATATGAAAAGGCATAGTAATTCTTAGGGTGTAATTCTCCAGCTCGTAGAACACCATTTAGCTCAACATGAGCTAGGGGTAGGAAAGCATCCGTACTCCAAGGCTCTATTTGAAAAACTTGCCTCAAAATCCACAGTCGATGCGACCAAAGTGTGGGAGATTTAGTGTGCCGATGTAAAGGGGAGCATTGATAGCTTGTCAAGAGTGTTAGCTCTCTTTGCAAGACTTGTTTTGTGGGTTTAATCAGGTCCTTGTCCTTTGCACATCGGTCCACGGCAGCCCTCAGCCAGCGTTTGCGCCAATTGCAAGCACTCAGATGTTCACAATCAAAGAGCAGCATTATCTCTGTGATAATTCGGCCTGACTCGTAGTTTGCATCTGGGTTCTCAGTCAAGAGAGAGGCCTTGTGATCCTCGTAAGTCATTGACATGAGGCGCTCCTTGAAGAGCTCGCGTGCGACCGTATAGGCCCCAACAAGTAGCTTTTTTGTAAGTCCTATGCAAAGACCATCTTGAAGCAAACCAGTCGTTGGTGCCAAAGATAGCATCTCTATCTCAAGGATTTGGCTCTCCCGAGTTGAGAAAATACTGGCCAGCTGTTGGTATGCATCTTCGGGGGTACCCATGAGGATTCATAAATGGGCTAAAGTAGTTCCCGATGTGTCCTGTGGCTTTTTGGTATTGAATGCAGCCAGAAATTTGGTAAGGAGATGAATTTTGAATATAGTCAAGGACTCGGAGCAAACAAGAAAGCTATGTATTGTGTAGTTCAAAGTAGAGCTAGCAAAGGCGGAGACCCACCACACTGCCCGTTTGGCTTTCTACCAAATGCGCAAGACCGCCCGAACGTCATTCTGCCTTTCGACCTGCAGTGTTCAACGTTCAGCAATATCCTAGCTGTCTCACCAAAATCACATAGCCTTAAGCTAGGCTAGGGCAGACCTTACTGCCTCCCTGACCTAGTTCTCAGTTCTTCTTTGAGACCACCTGTTCTTCGATTCTCACAGGTTGGCTTACTGGTCACCCCCTCCCCACCACCATGCTGTCCCTCATTTTGATGATTCTTTTCGTGCACATCGCAATCTACCTGGTCAACACAATCGGCGCATCTACAATCGATCTTCTGGTATGCTTGAAAATTACTGCGGTCCCTTCCGAACAGATAGCTGGACCACCCTGTGTTTAGGACCTTGGACTAACCACGATCTGTTCAACTCAGGTATGGCAACTGTACCTTAAGCTGCCTACATCTACATCGAGAAATGCACGCGAGCAGCAGCGAATGAAGGGCGAAGTGGTGAAGCTGAAGCGGGAGATGAACAGCACCAGCTCCCAGGACGAGTTTGCCAAGTGGGCAAAGCTGCGTCGGCGACACGATAAAGCTTTGGAGGAGTTCGAGGAAATAAGTCAGTGCTCTATCCCTTTATGACTACCGGACAGACTTATCACGGATATCATGGGCTAACATATCGCTTCTTACTTGTAGACAAGACCTTGTCGGCCCAAAAGAGCTCCTTCGACTGGAGCGTCAAGATCGCACGCTGGATCAGCACCAACGGACTGAAGATGTTCTTGCAATTCTGGTACTCTAAAACCCCCGTTTTCGCCCTTCCCAGTGGCTGGTTCCCATACTACGTGGAATGGATCCTTTCCTTCCCTCGAGCACCGCTCGGCTCAGTGAGCATTCATGTCTGGAACAATGTCTGTGCGACTGCCATTGCGGTGATTGCCGAGATTTTGGGTGCATTGTTGGCGCGGGTCATCACCGCAAAGCAGACTAGTGTACCAGCGGAAAAGGCACAGGCCAAGAAAGCAGAGTGAACTTGGAACAGTGATGAACCTACAAATCTATACGAGGCCTTGATGTATTTTATCGATATCGAGACGTGGCAGCAAGACCACGGTTTGATAAATGTTGCATAAGCCATTGCATTTACAATAGGTCAAATCAAAATAAGAAAATATCACATTATATTCAAAAAAGTTCAAGATATTTAATGTTCATCAGATAGAAGAAAATCGTTTATCGTCAACGAGCCCCTGCCGTAGCTAGGGAATCTCAGTGCTTGACTCTATGATTGTTATATCATCACGCGAACGTATAATGAAGCTCATGGCTCAAGGCGAGGGTTTAGAAAAGAGTCCGGCCCCTTCGACAGGGCTTCTGTGACAGCAGGCCATTGGCCTTGTCCACCGCTTTGCCATAAGCTACAGACTCGGAAAAAGATAATGGAACTCCTCGCCTCAAGAATGAGCCCCATTGAGTTACCCGTCTCCGAAAAGAAGGGCAATCGCATGACTATCCAAACACGACGAAAAGCAACCCGATACAAGGAAGACCTAAGTCCCCCTTCCCCTTTCCAACCCAAACCGCACATCCCATTATGACCAGTGAGACTGTCGGATGGCGAGCTTGAACGGAAGGGAGTAGGGCAGTAAGCCGCTATCGAATTGCTTCTATGGCGGCGCGTTTCCGCATTGCCTGACTTGAAAACTTTGGAAGAACCAAAGCGCAGGGTGTCCGGGGACTTTCTCCCAAAGCAAGGAGAGAAGGAACAGAATTCCTTGTGTGTAAGCTTTGAATGCGATTCTTTGAGCGAGGAGTTGGGAAAAGAGAGTGATAGAAAATTTGTTGCGGTTTTTTAACTGGAGACGGGTCATGTGATGCGTCTAGGTTAAATCGGGCTTAGTGCCCTTAAGAGAAATCAACCGAGCTTTCCTAATGTGGTTTAGCTCTTTTATTTTTCTACATGAGCTCTTTTTACATGTTGAAACCTGGATGTACAATCTCTAGTCTAATGGTTTTTCTATGTTGAGGATTTTGGAATTGGTATTGAATGTTTCATTAAAGAAAATGATTTTGACGAGCGGGTAACAGACAGAGATAAGCATGCACGGAAAGGCTAGGTATGGAATGATAAGTAACACCTGGGGGAGAAGATAAAAGACGAATCCATCATATCAGTAGTTTCATGCACCGTTTAAGCCTTGCCCTTGGTCTTCTTCGACTTCTTCTTGGCCACGGGCGACTCTGTGGAAGTCTTCTCCTTGGGGGTATCCTGCTCAGCCTTCTTTGTCTTCTTGGCCTTCTTGGGGGTATCCTCGGTGGCAGCAGGAGCCTCAACGGCCTTCACAGGCTCTTGCGGGGTCTCGGTTGCTTCAATAGCCTTGGGTGCCTCTTGAATCGGGACATCGTCGGCGCTCTTAAGCTTAGGCAAGTCAATCTCGTATCCAATGGCCTTGAGCTTCTCAGCCTTCTCCTGGCGCTTCTTCTGCTCCTGCTCGATACGCTTAGACCACTGCTCGCGGGTCTTTCCCTTCTCCAGACGCTTCTTCTCAATGCGGTTCCAGGGAGTGCGCTTGAAGCGACGGTTGGCACCCTTCCAGACTTCCGGGTGGAGTTGCTCCTTGGGGACAAACTTGCACTTGAGGATGTGTCCGTACATCAGGTAGTTGTCCATAGTCTCGGCAACAATCTTGGCAACGGTAGTCGAAGAGAACTCAACGAAGGCATAGTGCTTGGAGCGACCGGTGGTACGGTTGCGAGAAAGACGCAAGCGAGTAATCTCGCCGAACTGAGAAAAATAGGCGCGCATCTGGTGCTCGTAGAAACCGTGAGGAATGCGTCTGTACAAGAAATGTGAGCAAGAAGGTATAACACATATGACTACTAAAAGTAAAACTTACCCAACGTAAACAGCACCGGGCTCTTGATCCTCTTCCTGCTTCTGAGCCTTCATGATCTTCTTCTGGGCCTTCTTGGTGTTGGGGATCTTGGGAACAGGCTTGTTGGGGTTGAAACCCTCATCCTCAGAATCGTCCTCGTCACCACTGCTCTCAAAACCCTTGATGAGAGCGGCAGTCTGATCATCCAGAATGTCCTGTTCCTCATCCTCAGACTCGGCGGAGACATCCTCAGCCTCATCGTCCTCGGACTCAACTGGAGCCTCCTCTACCTTCTTAGCCTTAGATGAAGTCTTTGCCTTCTTTTCAGCGGGAGCGGCAGCGCTAGCATCCTTCTTAGACTTCTTGTTCTTGGTCTTTTCCGCGGCGGAGGTGGCAGGAGCAGAGGCCTTGTCATCTTCATCGTCGCTAAGGAAGTCGGCGGCGCGCTTGCGAGGCTTGGCCTGGCGAACAGGCTTATCGCTGGCCTTTGTCGAGGCATTGTCCTTGGTCTCCTTGACTTCCTTGACCTCCTTGGTCTTCTTGGCAGCAGTATCCTTCTTCTTCAGAATAGACTTGGGGGCGGCATCTTTGGTAGCTTCAGTCGGCTTGGTCTCAACCTTCTTGGTTTTTTTGGCGGGCGGGTCGCTGACGGCAGGCGCTGTTTTTCAAGTTAATAACGCTGACACGGAAATATGATTGATGCAATTCAACGAATTGAGACTTACCCTTGCGCTTCTTCTCTTTCTTATCAGGAGCCATGTTTGGTTTTGGGTTGAGTGAGAATTGGAGATTGGAGGCAAGCACGACTCGTTTCGCCGAACTTTTTTTTTTTCACTGATTTGCTCCGGAAGGCGGTGAGTCCCCACCTCCACCTATCATCCGCCTTATCTCTCGCAACACTTTGGAGGACTAGGTAACCATGGGGAAGCCTAAAGATGAGAAACCTCTAACGCATGAGGAAATCTGGGACGATTCTTCTCTTGTGCGATCTTGGGAAGATGCAGTGGAAGAATACCAGGTATGTCTTATTACCATGAACTTTCCTTCTATAAATTCACGTGATTACAAACTGACTTGTTAATGATAGCTCTACCACAGTATCCATGCCAAAGGAGAGAAGGTCGAGGATGTCCTTAGAGAAGCAGAGGAGGCACAAATTCCTTCTTCAGCTGGCGACGACCAGGACGAGGACGTGGCTATGACGGGTGAAAATGAGGACTCGAATGTTCCAATTCCCGATACCAACGAACCGGTGGTGAGTCCTGACAGAAATACAGGTCGTTTTTGAGATAGTACTAATCATAGTCTAGGCTGCGCAAATTTCGTCAGAAAGTGTCGAAACACCAATCGAGGAAGAATCGATAACTGCCGCAGCTCAAGGCCCAAAGACGCCGACAAATGCCATGCCCATGCCTGAACCTATTCTAGCTCATGGTGAGTCTTTCACCCGTCGAATTTATAGCGGTGAAACTTTTGATTGACATGTTTATAGTGCAAGATGAAGGCCTGAAGCGTCTCATGATGTCTTGGTATTATGCGGGGTACTACACTGGCCTCTATGAAGGACAACAGCAAGCGAGGTCGTCCAAGGAATGAACTTTGCAGCCAGCATACGTCGCCAAATTTCCGTTCTGATGATACCCGAGCCCTGCTAGCAATTTACGCTGTGAACCATTCGCTTGGACCAGTTGACCGGCTGATCTCGACCTTAATATTACACTTCATGGCCCTGACTGCCAGTCTTATCCCAAGGAAAAAAAGCTTCAAGCCCCGAATTACGAGAAACTTGATTTCGTAGGAGTAAGATACATCTACTACTGTCATCTACATAGGCCCTGATATCTGGATGATAGTCAAACTTCAAATATATTAATTAAGATTAATCACCTGTGATAATTGAGTTGTTCAAGTTGACATTAAGTCGTACTACCAACCCCAGTCCTTCGAATTTCATTTCAAATAAACCTTGGAACATTTGAAGAATGGAATCATACAAATCCAAGAAAAAGAGGCCAACATTTGAACAAGGTTCAACTTCGACTTGACAATGAAGTCTTTGTCCGATACATCATATTCAATTCGACGCCGAATCAACCCTTAATAAATGGCTAATTTACAGGCCGCTTCCAGTTCCACCGAGAAGGCCACCAATGATAGGAATCTTGCCCAAAGCGTTGGGCTGGGAAGTAGGCTTGTCGGTCTTGGTAGCAGTAGGAGTTTGGAACTTGCCAGATGTTGGCTTCTTCTCGGTCTTGGTAGGCTTGTTGTTCTTCACCTTCTCCTCCTCGTCATCCATGTCTTCGTCATCCTTATCCTCAGCAGAGTTAAGGGAAGCAGAGGGTTCGCTTTTGATATCATCATCCTGGTTGTTGGTGTCCTCGTTATCCATTCCATTCATCATCTTGGTAGCGGACTATTCAAAGGACGTTAGTCAACGTGAACGTTAGATAGTGGTACTTCTGTCTTTTCATACCTTCAAGTCATTGAGGGTACTGTCAAGTCCCAATTCTTGGCCAGGAGTCAAATCGTCGGTCTTGGTTGGCAAAGATAGAGCCAGTGCCGCGAGGAGCATGAAGACGGCAAGGAACGAAAGAGCGAAGCGGGCCATTTTGAATTGCGTATTGTAAAACAACGAACGAGTATAACTTAAGTGAGTGAAGGAATTGCAAAGCGTATAGCCACAGCCTGAGAATGAGTGTGTTCTTGGTTTAGGAAGAAAAGAGCAAAACTTTGGAGAAACCAACTGGGATATTATGCTACACTTATATACGCCACCCCTTCAATCGATTTACTTACAAAAGGGCGACAATGGGTACCAAGGGGTTTCAAAATATGTGTCAAATGCACAGGTGGGGGTTTCTTTGCGGTATTTACACTCCGATGGTAAATGCCCAAGATTCCTTCTCCCGAACTGATCAACATTTTGACGCGTGCTGCGGTGTAAAATTTCCAAACAGGCAAATAATGTCAAGTCTTGTACATACAATGCACTGGTGCTGCCCCAATCAATGTAACAGATTTCCCAGCATAGTTGTGCTCATCCCTACTAAACTCGCTGATCAGCCATGTAAGGGGAATGCATTGTCCAGTAAGGTGCCAGGGGTAGGTTGGGATCACATTCAATAAGCACGGGATTTTCGATGTACAACTGTACATTCGGAATTCCAGAAGTCCCTTTAAGCATTTTTGCACGTTCGATGTTTACATTGTAGGTTAATGATAACCTAACAAAAATCCGATGCTACTTTGTAGTATCGCCTGGCAATGCAGGTGGTCTCCGTGTTTGGAGACCCGACCCGAACGCCAGTTGGTTACAAGGGAGATGAGCGACCGTACTCAATGTGCAATAGTCAGTAGACGTTCTCGAAGCCCAGACTTCCACGATAATTAAATGTGAGGGGTGAGAATCAGTTGTATAAATAGAGCCCTGCTGCATTCCCAGCTTCAATTGGTGGTGTATGGTGCTTGTGCTGCCTTCGGAGCACATCTTGTAAGCCGCCCCTTCCAAGGTTATGAGTGTGTACTCGCCCAGTCGTCTGGAAGTCTGTAGTTTGGCGGTACTTGATATTGATCTCTGCAAGTGCCTGAATTAGGACACTGAAGGTTGCAGCGGCCATACAATCGACAATAACAATCTGCTGCGCTGGGACAGGCGCCCTTGTTCAGATCACTCAGCACTAGCTCCCCATCAGAGTTAGGCTTAGCAAACAGAATGTGCCACATATAGGACAAAACGCGTCCAGCGACACGATCATCCAAAGGAGCAGCCTTGTCATTATAAGCGCGGAGCCTAGATTCGCTCTCACTTCCATCAAGTAGCCACTGTCGTAAAGCAACATACTCGTCCCGCGAATGCTGCCAGACACGCTCACGCGAAACAACAAATTGTGCGCAGCACTGCGATCGGACGGCATCTGTCCGCCGAAGCTCCAGCTTAGCTTTGACTTCGGCAGCGGTGTAATAGTCACCGCCGAAGATTGATGCGAGCGCACGTGGGAGTGCAATGTCCGATGCCGCGCGAGCACTCCACGGCTCAACCACGGACTGCAACCTCATCTCCAGACTGCCCTGTGCCGGCACCGAGGGAAGACATGTGCTGGTGCTCCAGTCACAGCGGAGGTTATAATACCCGGATGGCTCCAGAGCCCGGGGCACGTCGAGCACGGCCAGTAGTGCCGCGTTATCGTAGTCGGGCGCGTCGTTATGCCATGCCCACCGGGACCCATGCACGAATACTGCGCCCGCGGCAGGAAAGTCCTCGTAATTGTCAATTATGAATGTGAGATAGGCCATGGCTTCGTGACCGCGGTTCGCAGGTACTTGAAGATAGACCGACTTCTTGTCGACTGGGGCGTCGACATCGTAGACGCAGAGGTGATAGTGCTTGGCTAATGCATTGAGCCATTGCTGATCGCCGTCAGCAGCTACGCGCGACACGATCAATGCAGGCTTTTTAGATCCGGACAGCTTGGGACAGATGCCTCGGGCTTCTGGTAGCACGCGAGCTGTGGTCTGATAGCGGATTTTGGTCCATGAGAAGGCCTTATCTTGGGACTGAGGTCGGTTGAGGTAAAGGATGAATAATAGAAGAATGAAGAAAATCACTAATTGATTCACTGATCTTTGTGCTTTACGACTCATCCTGAGTCCTCTATGTATAATTAAGGACAATTGACATAATCCAGGAAGATTGGAGATTTTTAAAGTCCTTCAAAATGTTGTCCCTGTTATTCGCGCCGGATATCACGGCTTGACTGTGGGGCGATGATGCCTCAGGCTCTAGAAACATTTCTTATCGGCGAAGAATTTCACGGTTCCAAATGTCCATTCTATTGAAAGCAGTCAAAAAGAGTGGCCTTTTTAAATTTAAATTCGAGGGGAGAAGGACATTATAGACCACTGAACCGACTATAGGAAATAATTCTTCGAGTTACTAGTATCAATTCGCATCCGGCGAGTCACCCGAGTCACGGTCCGGGTTCACGTTGATATACATATACAACTTGTACTCTTGAAGCACTTCAAGTTGAATACTAGTATAGCACTTGAGTACATAGTACTGGTACTAACTTCTGAGGTTGCAGCTTGAAAGACGGAATTCAATGTTTATTTGATATCATTTACCATGCTACTAAACAAGTACTATATACAGGAGTCAAGAATGTGGTCCCGACCGTCTAGAATCGGGCGAGAACCCTGTCTTGGGTATCGGCAACGGCATACGCGTTGCTGTGGTTCTTGCTGCATACCGACTTGGCCTGTTCAGCTGTGAAACCCCGAGCCTCAACAGCCGGGTTGTACCCAAGGCCGTTAATCTTGCCCACGGCATCCGATGGGACAGCAGCAGCGATCTTACCGTCAGCACGCTTGTAAACGGTGACGACAACAGCGCCACCAAGACCAAGGTTATGCTGCAGAGCGGCGCCTGTGCCATCAACAAGACGATTGTTGGCCCATCCACGCAGGTGCCAGACCAGCTCAGCACACTGGGCAATACCAGTTGCGCCGAGCGGGTGGCCCTTCGAGATCAGACCACCGGAAGGATTGATGACCATCTTGCCGCCATAGGTAATGTCACCACGGCGAACCATCTCGTGGGCCTTGCCAGGTTCTGAAAGCTCAAGGGCATCAATAGTAATCATCTCGTTGGCAGAGAAGCAGTCGTGCAACTCGCAAACCTTGATGTCCTTAACATTGACTCCGGCCTCAGCGGTGGCAGTGCGGGCTGCATGTCGGGACATGCCAAAGCCCATCAGATCGATGGAGCTACCGTTGAAGAGCTGATCGGTGTCGGTCGAGATCGTTTGGCCGGCAATCAGGACAGCCTGGTCCTTCAAGTGGGGACGAGCGTCGAGGAACTCTTGGGATACGATGACAGCAGCGGCACCACCATCCGAAGTCGGGCAGCATTGCAGCTTCGTCAGGGGCTCAAAGATCATAGGAGCCTTCATCACCTGCTCGAGGGAGTATTCGTCTTGGAATTGCGAGTAGGGGTTGCGCTTCGAGTGCTCATGGTTGATGCGTGCGATTTCGGCAAAGTCCTCGTTCTTGGCACCATATCTATACAAAAATGCACAAGTTAGCGTGTCATTCCAATACATCATTCATGGAGGTCGAGCGGCTCATACTTCTCAATATATTCACGGCCAGCGTTACCGAACATCTGTGCAGCACCTGGCGCATTGGTGACACCACGGGTCTCGGCCATCATTGTGCCAAACAGGGTAGTTGGGCCAGTGCGGTCGTTATAGACAGACTGCAAGCTACCTGGGTTCATCTTCTCAAACCCAACTACCAGGACGCAGTCGGCAGCACCGTGAGAGACCATCGTGCGACCCATGGCCAGACCGGTTGATCCTGTTGAGCAGTTGTTGTTCACATTGTAGATAGGGATGTTGGTCAAGCCGAACTGGTAGAAGACACGCTGACCGCAGGTGCTATCTCCGTAAACATAGCATGCAACACCCTGGTCCACATCGTCGTAGGTAATATGAGCATCCAGCATCGCTTTGATACCAGCCTCATAACCTAGCTCATTGTAGTCGACCTTGCCACGAGGCTTGATGAACTTGGTCATACCCACACCTAGGATATAGGCGGGACCAGCTTGCTTCTTACCCATTATGTCGTGAAAAAGATGTGAAATTGGGATGAATATTGAATTGTTGTCGAGAAAGATGTTGACCGAAGCTCCATGTAAATAGGTTCGGCATTGATGTCACGGGTGTGGGGGAGACTCCTTTTTTTGCGGGGCGCAAAGGACCTCGGTCCCGAGGACCCGAGGGAGGCAGTAGGAAGTGTTGCACAAATCTCGATTGCATAAACTCCGATAATTTGTTAGCAATCTAATGAATGATCTACGATAAGGCGTTTGAATATGTTTTCTTTACTTTTCTTCTTTCGCGTATCTTATAGCCTATATGACTTGAATCTACCCAAGGTCCGCAGCTACCTAGCTTAGGCGTTCATGATTGTCACGTGAAGATCCATATCGAGTATGCTCTGCGATTTTTCATCAATCCATTCTCTTTCTTTTATGTGTATACATATGCAACGCCCCCCCGATGAGTTCGGCCTGGGAACTTCCTGAGCAGGAGACGAGCAAACATTCTCAGAAATTCTCAGAATGACATAAGCTGCTTCGGATTTTCCACGTCTCCGCACATTCCTGGGGGAATGACACAATCAAACAGGGGGTTGTACTTTTGATCCTGCTCACATCCCTTCTCAACGTTTGCCATGCAGTTATCCGTGTCATCAAGTTCAAGGAGATTCGGGGCGAAGTTCCAGTGAACAAGGAAAGCAAATCCAGTTTCAAGAAACTCCTGGGGCCCATGCAGAGTTGACCCCGGGAAACTGGGTTATTTTAGGCCTGATGATCTACACAGAACCCCGCTCCAATCAGCGGTTGTCCGTCTTTGTCGAACTCAGTTTTGGAATTCTGGTCCAAAATTGTGCCATTCCAGCCATACCCAAGGTTTGCAAGGACCTATTGACCCCGGGATTATTGGCGAATGAATGACATGCATCTCCATTCCTTCTAATTGGGCTCCATGTCGATCCAACCGGAGGACTCCCCTCCCTAGTTGGAGGAGGAAAGGTGGTGTACGACTTTTTGGGAAATCTAAATCCATGGGTCTCTAATAGACCTTGTCAATGATCACTCCGGTCTTGGCTAGCTCGGAATTGACATCGAGTAATCATTGTCATATTTATTTTGTCTCAAGTTGATTATGCCCATTTGATATTCCCCCGAACCAAATGGCCGTGGTCATGGTCACAACTTGAATATTTGAGTCATGACAGGTATTTGCTAGTTGAACTCCCGTAGATTAACTAGCTAGCTTTCAAAAATTCAGAAAAAAAAAGAGCTATTTCAAAGGATACTTTCCGCTGAGGGTTATCTATCTGCATGTGTAGACGCTTTTCCCCGCGATCATCTTTCCCCATATGGGATCGATTATCATAGGTCCATCGAGACAAACGCTGTCATCCAGATGTCAGTTTCACCCAAAGATCTAGAGCGGGCAACCGGAGACGACCCGTCAACTCAAATTCCCAAATTCTCAATAGTAATATGCACCGTGACTCCTTTCTCAGTATGGATTCTATATTATAGGCCCAATATTGACGACGTCACTTGGTGTCGCCCTAAACCCCTTCTAGGAGCAATGTAAAGCTCGGTCCACATGCCTATTTGCTCTTTCTCTTTCCCCTCCCCCTCTAATTTCAGGTAGATAAGATTGATTTCTCTCACGATCGCGTGTCACTTCATGGCAAGTCTATTTTCCTCGTTATCCTGCACCCTGCGCTTTCCGTGCCCTCGCCTGCAGTAAAGTGGGTCGGCAAAACCCAAGATCCAACGCTAATCTGCCGCCTTCAGCTCCCGCACCTTTCACCCGCGATCGAGCGTCTTTTTTGGGGAGAGAATCCTGCCAGAGTCCGTGTATGACAGAGATCGATTCATATATTTCTCTTGCTCAAAAACCTTCCAATTCAACCTTCGACGAGAATTCTCATTGCCCCCCGGGGATCGCTACTGCGGGGTGCTGTTCGAACTTCGTGCCCATTCCTCCTATCTCGAATCGCCGCTGTTCCAAAACGTGCAAGAACCACCATTTGCTCTTGATACATGAGATCCGACTGGATCCTCCAACTCTTGTTTCTGAGAGTAACTGGGACTGTATAGGTCTTTAGTGCATGAATAATTGTGGGACGCCGAACGGTCTTCTCGAGCGCTGAGAGACCGCTTTGCGTTCCATAGGGTTCCCCAGCCCGCCGCGAGTTGAAATAATCTCTGGCTTTATAACAACAATTCTGGGATCACGACACGCTTGCCGGATGCTCAAATCCCCGATTCATTGAACTTTCCGAAACTAGTACGATTGTCTCAATGGAAAATTATTAGGCATGCCGATTGAGAACCAATCTGAACATGCACCCTTCTCCTCCACCACTCCAACCGCTATCATGTCCCCTTCTCCCAACCCCTGGCTCATGGACGAAAAGACTCGCAATAGACTTCTGAAGAAATACAAGATTCAAGTGGCTTCAGCGGCGTCTACTGTCTGTGCCACTCTGGCGATGGTGGGTCCACCCTTTGTTAATGATCTCAACCGGGCACATTGGCGACAAAGCCGAGAACCAAAAAAAATACTAACCCGCAACCTTTCTCGCTGTTAGACCCCTCTGGAAAATGTGAAAACCCGTATGCAAACGTGAGTATTCGCGCCGTTGGCCCAGATCAAGGTAGCATGAGTTGACGAACTGGATTTCTTTAGACACAATTTCCGAAATATCGGCGCTTGTATGCGCTATCTATGGCGACATGAAGGACCTCGTGGCTATGTGGCAGGTAAGCAAGTAACTTCCCATCTAATTTACGGTGGCTGGCACTAATCAATGACCCGGAACAGGTGCTCTCCCTCCTCTGGCCAGTGTTACCGCTGTTCGAGTCGTGAATTTTACTGCCTACGGTTGGGCCAAAGAGAAGCTCTCTAGTACATTGAAGGAGGTAAACGGAAGCTCGCCTCTTGAGGAGAACAGCCCAAGTATCTCTCAATTCGCCGTCTTCTCCGTGGCAGGCTGTTTCGCTGGAATGGTTGCCGCACCGCTTGCCTGTATGGTCCTCTCCCGCCTGCCCTATACCCTTGCTCCCCCGTTGACTTGTTGATTCTTGCTTGAACATCAAAAGGTCCCTTTGAACTAGCCAAGAATGTTGTTCAAACCTCAGTGTTGGTAGCAAACCGTGCTCAAGCGGCCCCGGGCGCTGCTCGAGACCCGTCTCTGCGCCACAAACCTCGTTTGGGCACGATAGAAGCCATCAGACAAATCGTCAAGCTTCATGGGTTCCGAGGTCTCTATACCGGGTTTCGTCTGCATGCCTTGCGGGATGCCGTCGGGACGGGTCTCTACTTTAGCATTTACGAGACCGTCAAACAGGTGGCAGCGAAGGAATTGGGCGAGGCCAAATCGCCCTTTGGAGCCCCCATGATTGCTGGTGCAATTTGCAGCACCATCCCATGGTTCTGCGTACGTTTCAACATGAGCCACCTTTAAACACATGTCGAGTTCATAGCTAACGAGATCCCAGACATATCCCCTTGATACCCGCAAGACTCGCGCACAGAGTGTCTTACTTGGTAAATCCAAAGAAGTTGGCGAGGCTTCTCTTGCTGTTGCGAAGTCCAGCATGTACAAAGGCCTTTCCGTGATTTTGATACGCACCGGTTTCAATAACATGATACTGATGTGCATTTTCGAGTACATCAAGACGAAAATCGACAGTCTCCCCAAGGAGTAGCCAGGTAGCTTCCCTGGAATTTGCGATGCGACTGGCCACTCTTTATTGAATTATATGTTTTCAAATTTCAGTGCTGTTTTTACCATATGTGCCCAGGTGCACCCGAAGATGTTACTCGAATACATACCGTACATAACATGGATGAGCTGGAAGCTCACGATTAGCCAATGAAAAAATCCTCGTGATTGAAAGATTAAACATCCTGTAGCTCTTACTAGTATCCAAACACCTGAGCTACTTATCCATGAAATGTACGCTGTACAGTAGACTGGAACAACATTGAAACTTTGGATGCGGCATCTGGGGTTGGTGCCTGAGGCCAGCACAACGTCATTCTCCGTTGCCTAGTGGGGGGATTTTCTGGCGGAGCAACCCCGTCAACAAACGCTCGTTCTTCTCTGCTCCACGCTGTAAATTTTTCTGTCGCCAACAATGACATCGTGAGTGCACCAAGCTGCCTAGTGGTGACCCCTCAAACATACTTCATTGACACTCACCACCCATATCTCATTTTCAGCAAAATCTTACAGCTTCCGTTTCGCCGCTCCCACTCGGTCTCGCTGTCGGATGCGATCAAGCAGTACATCTCCTCCAAATATGATCAGCGTCCCGATATGTTTGCAGAGGATCTGCTCATCATTGATCGTCTGCGAACGGAAGCTATCAACGTCCAGGAACCCCATGTCAGCGGCGTCGGTCGATTGGTAACCTATGCGGCGCAATTAAAATGGCTCGGCGGAAAGTTTCCGGTGGACGTGCGTAAAATCTCCAATGGTGAATAGCTTTTTCTAGCTGCACGATTGACATTGAATATCTATAGGTGGGAGTGGATTTTGCTTGGTACCCGGCTTTTGGTTTCAATGCCTCGAGGCCTGGTGAGTATTGGGAGCCACTTTGGGATTACGGTAGAAGCCTGCTGATGACCATCTTCAAATAGTGTCTCAGAACAACCTCCGATTCGAACTTGCGAACGTCCTTTTTAATCTGGCGGCTCTTTACTCTCAACTGGCGTATGCGTTGAACCGGACAACCGCGGATGGACTAAAGCAAGCTTGCAACTATTCCTGCCAGGCAGCTGGAGTTCTAAGCCACCTTCGCACAGATATCCTTCCCGATCTACGAACGTCACCCCCGGAGGATATGGACGATATGACACTGCAAAGTCTAGAGCAGCTGCTTCTCGCCCAAGGCCAAGAGTGTTTCTGGCAAAAAGCAGTGAAGGATGGACTGAAGGATGTTTCTATCGCAAGACTCGCCGCCAAAGTCTCCGACTTCTACGGGGATGCGGGTGACTTGGCTGTCAAGTCTAACGCCATCAGTACGGATTGGATTCACCACATGACTGCCAAAAATCACCACTTTGCTGCCGCCGCACAGTTCCGGCAGTCACTTGATTGTTTAGAAAAGCGCAAATACGGCGAGGAAGTGGCTAGATTACGGGATAGCTTGAATTGCGTCAACGAGGGCCTCAAGGAGTCGCGATGGATTAATCGCACGGTACTAGGGGACCTGAATGGGCTTAAGAGCCGAGTGGCTGAGGATCTTAAGCGTGCAGAGAAAGATAACGATGTGATTTACCTTAGTCCGGTACCCCCAAAGTCCGAACTTAAGTCAATCGATCGTGCCAGCATGGTTGCTTCTAAGGCACCATCGCAAGTCATAGATGCCATATCTATGCTGGGGGAGAAAGGTCCTCTTGGACTTCCACTCTTTGCGAAACTCGTTCCTTATGCAGTGCACATCGCTGCCAGCATTTACTCTGATCGCCGAGACCGGTTGATCAATGACAGCATTGCTGGAGAATTAGAATCGATGACTGACAAGCTGCGGGAGTATGGACCTCTGATTTCCTCCTTATAAAACGATGACGTGACTGACTTGGGACTTTGTAGTTTACTTTCATCTTTGAATTTGCCTGGTTCTTTGCAAGCGCTAGAGAAACCACTTGGGCTTCCACCGACTCTTGTTTCTCACGCAGAAGAGATGCGTCAGCAAGATGGGCTGAACCGCCTCCGACGCTCTGTAGAGGACACGGCAAAAATCAAGGGCAATGACCGAGCCATCTATCATGAAGGCGTCGAGTTACTGTCCGCTGAAAAAGCCGAAGACGATGCTGCTCGTCGCAAGTATGGCACAGATCGATGGAATCGGGAAACATCAGAGAAGGCCAACCCGAAAATCTACAACACTTCCAAAGAGATCAATGGTTACTTCACATCTGCGCAGAGCAGTGATGAGCTTGTTGATCGCAAGCTCCAGGACTCGGATTCTGTTTTTCGCGTTCTCACGGGAACAAACCGCGATCTTGAGTCTTTCGTGCCTAGCAGCCGAAGGGCAGCCATTCCCCCGGAGTTGGAGCGGGAGGCTGCTAAGCTGCGTAGTCGTTTGAGCGACGTGAGTCGGATGGAAAATCGGCGGCGGCGACGCATCCAGACTTTGAAAGAAAAGGCCCGCGCTGATGATATCCGTATGTATCCTGATTCTTCATGTGGCAACGCTCGCCTATACATTTCCGAGGTGCTAATCAAATGAATAGATCCGGCTCTTCTCAATGAAACAGCACGGCTGGAACGTGAGTTCCCCATGCAGGCGATCCAAGCCAGCCAATTTGAGGACCTGTTCGAAGAACATCTACGATATTACGATTCAGATCAAGATATGCTTAAGCAGGAGCAAAGGGATCAAGACCAGCTTTCTGAACAAGTGCGTGAAGCCAATCAAGCCTTCACTCGGGCCAACAAAGGAGATCGATCGACCAAGGAGCGGGAAACAGCTCTGCAAGACCTGGAGAATGGATATCTGAAGTACAAGGAGATTCTCTCCAACCTGGAAGTCGGACGCAAGTTCTACAACGACCTAGCCAAAATCGTCAGTCGATTCCGCGATGATGCAAAGACATTTGTACATCAGCGGCGAATGGAGGCGAGTCAACTTGAAGCGTAAGTGCCATCCCAGGTCCCATTTCCTCCCCGAAAACGATTTCACTGACCTTGTCATCTTAGCGACATCTCCAATGTCACTGCTATGTCATCCCTGCACATCTCCCCGCCTCATTTGCGCCAACCTGTCCCCCAACCAATGCCCCAGCCTATGCACACTACCCACACGACATATGCTGCACCCCCACCCTCCCAGCCACCTTCCCAGCCACCACCACCTGTACATGCCCCTAGACCTTCAGAAACCGCAGCTCCTCTCACGGCGCCGCAGCCCGTCCGTGCCGCGGTGCCTCCCCCTGCTGCCCCAGCGCCTGGAGTGTGGTCTCCTAATATGGGGATCCGATTCAACTCCGCGGCTGCACCGCCAGGTGCAACCCCGAATGCAGGATCAGGGATGGCCCCTGGACCGACCGGCCGCGGTGCACCAACGGGCACCTGGGACCCGAGCCAGGGACTACGGTTTTCCTGAGCTAGCGCCTTTTAGGCCTCGTTCCTTATTGCTGGGATTCTAGCCGGGATTCTACATAGAAGAACAAAAACTTGGAACAGACACACTTGACGAGCTCGGCGTTTTTCCCCACCAATGTGAATATCCTGTATAGTATCACGCATGCAGATATGCCTAGCGAACTTGAATTCACATGGGCCGAAACAGACTAGATTCTAATGTCCAAGTTGCAAGTAAAATTCCCTCCCGAGGTCCACAGACGTCATTTGTAGATTTCAGGGCAAGCCATCATCTTATCTCTCCTATCTCAGTGTCATTGCTCTTCCAGGGCTGATTCTCCACAGCACATGGTCTTTGGAATGTACATGTGGAGGAAATCCCCGCATTCTTCACCATTTATAAGATTTGTCTCAATCTGCGTATCTCATAAGTGTATTTTGCGGACGTGGGATCAGCTCAAATTTCTGCATAACGCCTTGGAAGCTGACGTGACACTTTGACCGCTTTGGCCTCCGCCATTCCTTCAGGGCTTCTTTACTATGATTTATTCTTCATATTGGAACTAGGTGACATGGTGTCTTAATATCCTCGAGGCTTTATACACATGGATAGATTTAAACGGTCATCAGATTTATCCGTAACATTCGAAGCTTAACTCTAGAAGTGGCTGGACTTCTCGTGACCCACTCGACGCGCGATACAGTGGACATTACGCACTCGACTGGGGGCATGATGTGGCACCTGAGCTTCAATATTCGCCCAGCCTTCTTCGTACCATGAAGATCAATGATGTGCTTGGGGCGGGATCAGAAGCCTCGTCATACAGTCTTTTTCTATATGAGGAAGATGCAGGTCAATCTCTAACCGGCGTATCGCTGACCAGATTTGCCCCTTTTCTTCATTTTGTTTTCAGCATTGACCGCTGTCAGCAATCAGACGGATCTATTTTGTCTTCAAGGTGTCTGATTCTCACTCTCGACTTTTCTTTATATTTTTCTTTTTTAACCTCGACTTTCTGTCCTTTCAGATGTCCTCAATCTGTGATGGAGACGACACATCATCGGGGCCACTTTTTCCACAGGGTCTTGCCGCTTGAACGCGTGTCCCCAGTTTTCGATCGACCCTACGTGATGGGGAGCCAGTCAGACCAGCCAGGTTGAACGGTCCAGGGGGTTAGAGTGGGTCTCATGAAATTGATACCAGGATTCGTTGCCCTGGTCTTGTGCAATTTGGCGGTTTCCGGAGGCGGTTGGACTAGGGACTGGGGCAAACCAAGAAAAAAAAGAAAAAATGAGAAAAAAAGACTGGTGGCTTGGGGGTTTTCCCTGTGGTTGATTGCGCGGTAAGGAGAACGCCTGTGGTCAATGGCTTTGATACAGAAACTTGCCAGCACTTTATGCAGTGTCGCATGTACGCTTCCTATGTTTCTTTCTTTCTTTCTTTTTTTAATTTCTCACTCTCCCTTGCGGAACCGGTGACCTCATGGGGGCGAGTCGTGTGGAGTGTTCCTTTTAACTATAATCCATGGGATCACCGCGGATCACCAGGAGATGGCAAAGATTAACACACGACAGGCGCCTTGACGTATAGTTCACAGATTATGCTGTACAAAAAATTATTGTTCTAGAATATTATCTAATGTGGATGAGGGTTAAAGGTGGTTAAAAGAACCGTGGGTGAGTTTTGGGGGTTTTTGCGGACGTTCTATAGGCTCGTCTTATTCGTCTTATTCTCAAAGTCTCCACTTGGAGAGAGATTTTATCACGCTATTTATACTTTGAACTGAAATTAGATGGATCAATGAACCAACCAGCAAGCGATGTGACTCTCGCTCACTCCATTATGACCCACGCCTGAATTCACCAAATCCAGACAAACCTGGCGCCTGGATCCTCCCTTATGCACCAGTCACCAGGGAGTTGAGGAGAGACATTGAACTCCACTTCTGAAACAAAGGTGGCAGTGTTTCTCTTTCTCTTTATTGTCACTTGTCTTTTTATCCCCTTTCAGCTGCAATTTACGTCTCTGCCTTGAATCCCCAATTTCTCTTGGCGTTGTCACCTCTCTCTCTTCTCCTTACGGTCTCTTCTTTGACTTACCCCCTCCCCATCCCACCCCTAAGCGCCCATCTACACCAACCCCCTGGGGCTCGAATATGGGGTTCGCTCTGTCAAATTTCCAGTAAATTTGATTCTTATCCTTTAACCCCGTCCGCTCGTTTTTTTGATTCCAACGATTTCTGAGAAATCATCGCCTTCGCTTCAATCTTCACCATGAAGTTCCCCTCCTGGACCGCCGGGCTGGTCGGGGCTCTATTATGCCCGGTCGCGTTAGCTATCGACTTGTTGGAAGCGACATCATTAGTCCCCTGCTCTGACGACGGCATTATCGACGTCGATTATTTCAAAGTTGTCTTCACCCCTGGAAATAGTTCCGCTCAACTCGCCTTCGACGGCAACATCAACTACCTCGCAAAATTTAAGATCGAAGTCGAATTGCTGGTTTATGGATATTCCGCTCTCACCAAGGAACTCGACCCCTGCAACTTTCCCAACAATGGCCTGGGCATGTGTCCTCCCACGCAAAGCCAATTGCAAGTCCCAAGCACTCACATCTCCGTCGACAAGTCGCTACTAAGCAACGTTCCACGTAAGTTCGTGATTTGGACATTTTTTTCCATGTTCCCCTTTTGCCGCCCGTTCTTCCGGCCCTTCCGCGCCACCTCCGCGGGAGGCGATAAGCAGACCCAGATGACGGTCAAGAAAAAAGAAGGGAGAAAATTATACAGAGAAAACCAGAAAAATGAAAAGATGCAGAAAGAGGGCGCAAAATGGACCAAAGCTAGGAAATTGAAGGGGAAAAGATTGAACTCTCTAACAACACATGTACAGATATCGCTTACACCGTCCCCGATCTCGATGCGATCGTTCGACTCAACCTGAAAAACTATACTTCCGGAGCACAAATCACCTGTATCGAAACCCGCGTCGCGAACGATAAAACGGTGGACGAAGCTGCAGTGTCATGGATTCTCGCTGTCATTACTGGACTGGGCCTTGTCACAACTGTCATTATTTCGATTTTGGGCCACACCCTGATCGCGACTCATCTCAATTTCCGCACCATGATTTTCCTGGGATTCATGCAGAACCAGGCGATCGCTGGTATGAGCTCCGTCGACTTCCCCCCGATCACCCAGTCGTGGACTCAGATCTTCCAATGGACCATGGGTATTCTGCACACCTCCGCCCTGCAGAACATCGCCACCTGGTTCCAGCGTGCGACCGGTGGAACTCCGGCCAACCTCCTGGCCTTGACTGGCAAGGAGTCGATTTATGTGGCAAAGCGATCGATAGATACCGCTTTGAATTTCTTGGGCAAACGTTCATCAGACACGACCTCCGGCGGAATGGAACAAACGGTGCGAGGAATTGAACGTGTCGGGTTCCGGGCGGATATCGAGTCGTCGAATATTTTCATGACCGGGTACCTCTTTTTCTACTTCGTCGCCGTGATGATCATCATCGCCATTCTCTTCTTCCGTGCCGTCCTCCCCCCTCTCTCCAAGAAGTTCAACAACTCCCGTCTGGCGCAGGCTGCCAACGCGACCTCGGAATGGAAGACCTTCATGCGAGGAAGTCTGTACCGCGTTGTATCCCTTGGTTACCCTCAGATGTGTACCATCTGTATGTGGGAACTGATCCAGAGAGATTCGGCGGCCGAGATCGTCCTGGCAATCAGCATGTGGCTGGTGATGAGCGTGGTCCTCCTCTACGCGGTGTTCCGAGTTTTCCAGCGCGCCAAGGCGTCCAAGGCTCTGAATGAGCACCCGGCTTACACTCTGTACTCCGACCCCGTTACTCTGACCAAGTGGGGTTTCCTGTATGTCAACTACCGAGCTCAGGCCTACTACTTCGTTCTCCCCGTCCTGGCCTCCACCGTCATTCGAGGCATGATCACCGCTTTCGCTCAGTCTGCTTGGATCCCTCAGTCCATCGTGCTTGTGGTGTTGGAGGCCGCTATGCTAGTTGCCACGGTTGTGGTCAAGCCATACATGGATCGGGCCGCCAATGGCTTTGCCATCACTGCGGCTGTGCTCAACTTCGTGAACGCAATTTTCATGCTCATTTTCTCCGATGTCTTCAACCAGCCTCAAATGATGACTAGCATTTGTGGTGTGCTTTGGGTGTTGTTCAACGCGATCTTCACCCTCGCCCTCCTAATCTGGCTGTTCATTGGATTCTACTATGCCTTCACTCTGAAGGAGCCTGATGCGAAGTACCGACGCCTCTCTGATAACCGGGAATCCTTCCGCATGTCCGGCATCGAAAACCGCATGACTACCGAGCTCTTGCCTCTGGAGAAGACCGCCCGAGGTGACGACAGCCGACTTGGCTCTCGCTGGAACGTCGACGAGACCTCCCACGCCGAGTCCAATCACGAACTGAACATGTCCCTGAGTCACCAAGGATCCCGTTACAACCTTGATGACCGATCGCCATCCCAAACCAACGAAAAGCTCGCCGGGCCACCAAGGTCACCCGTGCAAGACGTGTTGGAACCTACCCTCCCTTTGATTCCCACCAGCTCCGATAACTCTGGAAGGCGATCGCCCGTCTCCCCGGCTTACAGGCCTCCTTCAAGGCGATAATGACCCCCTCCTTTCCAGCTTCCTTCTTTCACATTTCCTGCCATCGTCTCTTATGCTATCTACCAACTTTCGACAAATTTCCTTTCTCCTTTCATTTCACTCCTCACTATTTGTACATTTTCTTTTTTTTGAGAGGCTGGCGTGGCTTCTGTACATTGCAAACCTGGCGTTTGGTCATACTGGGACATTCTTAGTGTGTAAATAATGAACTCACTTTGAAAATGATCAAAAGATTTTAAGATTTTGAGATACGGATGCTCTCATATAGATAGCGGTCTGGTATGGGCTTTTAGGACATAGTACGACATCGTACCTAGAGTAACTTAACCCAATTCTGGCGATGACTCTGCATGACTCGGATCTGTATGATCTGCCTGGTGTCGACTCGAAGTAAGAAAGTTGAAGCACTACATGATATGCCAGTGCATGTCACGGTTCTATACTATGTGTAAATCTCAAACCTTAATTATTCCGCATTATTCATAAATTCGATCAGCTACTATAATACATAATTACATTACTGGCCATGTCACTCGAGTGAATCATTGACCGTCAAACACCCATCTGGTTTCTGCAACCAGTTGCTATATGCAAACCCGAGTCTTAGGTGACTCTTCTTCCCGGGCCATTCAAAGCGAAACAAGCCTGAATAGCCCCAACCTGCCCTTTATACAAATCAACAGCATCCACAAAGAAGCTCTCGCCTCGTCAGCGAAGCTCGATTGAATCACCGTTTCACAGTGCCATTCCCGTTAGGCACCTTGGTAATCGAAGCATCCTCCGGCTCCGAGTCATCCGACCTGTCATCCTTCTTTTCGCCATAGGCGAGGAACTTCCAAGAGCTGCGACCAAGGCAGTAAAGCCAGAAGAGATTGAGGCCTTGCAGCATAGCCAGCAAAGCAAACGTAATGATATTGGAGATCCAGCACTTGTACTGCTGCGTCTCCCAGTTGAGCTCGTAAGGACCGACAGTGCGGAACTCGGTCAAGAGAGAGTAAAGCACGCGCAGATTCAAATAGTGACGCAGGTAAATCCAAGCGACGACATTGAGGGCGTAAAAAGGGATAACGAGATCCGAACCAGTGTAATGGAAGGATTTAGAAAGCTATTTTTGAATCAGCCACGTCCCTCAAACTTGGATATTCATCCAAGACCTCGCACAAAACACATGAACTTACAGCCAAGAAGAAATCACTAACGTCATGAGTGATGTAGATAGCAATCCCAATATACGTGAAATGAAAGCGATAGCTCAACGCAATCAGCGCAACAGTAACAATATGATGCGCAACCAACTCCCTGAAATCCTTCCGGCGCTCCTCCAGCCCCAACAACATAACAATAGCCTGCTGAGCCCAATAAGCGGCCTCAAAAAGATAATAAAACTTAAACTGTGCCTCATGCGTGCGATGCGGGAAACCCTCATACATAGCGGTGGTATTAAAATACCAAACCGGACTGCGGCGCATAACATACAGACCCGCCGCACCCGTAGCACCAAAGTACACGACGGTATACATCTGCTCCATGAAGCGCGCCTGCTTACGCTTAGACTGGATACCGCACAGTCTAGCCAGCGGGGCCAGGATCTCCTGCATGATGAACTCGCGCGTGAAGGACAGCACGATCGTGTAAAAGGACACGAAAGCGATATCCCACAGACCCTTCCCGTACTGAACGGGGCGGCCGGGTTCGGCGGGCTCCGCGTAGGAGAGGAAGATGAAATGGTGGATGAGGTTATCCTCGGTCGGGTTCAGAAGGTACAGGCCCAGGATGAACAGGGTCATGATCAGCGGGATGAACCAGGTATGCGTCGCGGCATATCTTTTCCATTTTTGCAGAGCGGAGAGAGGTTTTCGGGAGACCGTGACACTTTTCCGATGGGCGTGGCCATTGGAGGTTTGGATATTGAAGTTGTTTTTGGCTTGTGACTTTTTCCGACGCGACGCGCCGTTCGAGGCTGAGTATGCGGATGTAGCCATATCCAACGATCTCAGCTAAATTTCCCTTTTTGATTCCTCCTCTTTCAAGGTTTTAATTTTTTTTTTTTTCTTTTTGCGTTTTTTTTGCTGAGCAATTGTTGATATAAGAAAGGAAGTCCGGATCCAAGGGGTAAAGTTAAGGATGGATCCTTATAAATTGACCGCTCTCTCTCCTTTCCAATCATCGTTAATCTAAACGGCCATTTTTAATTGCAGACCCAATTTATCCCCCATTCGGTTTAGGATGGGACATGACATCAAATCAGAGTCCCTCCGGATCTTACATGTGTGTCAGCATTTCGGTATCGGATAGCCTTGCGAGAAGCCACATTTTTCATCTACCGATCTAATGCTTCCGAGATTTCGACTAAATTCTGTTCGATTAGCCCACGATCCCAGTCTGAATCATGTATACAGAGTCTGGCTCTCGGTGCCTCATTCAAGTTTTTTTGTACAAATATTCCAAAATCGTATTCAAGTTCGTCAAGGTGGTATCATTGATTCAAATAAGCAATATTATCTTATAACGCCAATCGCTCTCGAAGAAGGATTCTTAAAGGCTGAACTTTACTCATCAATCTCACTTCCAATGCAGCTTGAGAGATTCTTCCGAGGACACCCGGATTTCCAGACCCCACCTCCGCTCCTGCTAGGGACTGCGCAATAGAAAGAGACTCGGGGACTCCGATGGCATTGCCGATCTTGCGGAGCTGATCCAACATGAGTCGAAAAACAGTGTACATCTTTGTCCACATGTCGTTGGAGTAGGTGAGATCTCCTAGTCGCAATGTCGCGTTTTCCATCGATGCGGAAGAGGACAATTGTGGCGAGAGGACATCTTTAGGAGTGGCTTTGAGGTAGTCGTGAAACTGACTGAAGACGATGCCGTATAGTTTCGTCAATAATAGATAGCAGCTGGTCATTTGGAGCTTTGTGGAAGCGTCGAGGGAATTTGAATCCACCGAGGCGGATCGTTGAATGGCCAGTGGAGGTGTGGGCATATTATGAGAGTCGGACACGCGAGGAAGGCCTTTGAGGATTGAGGAGAATTCATGTGCCAAGTGGAGGACCACGCCCACGGGGTATCGTTCCAATCCACTCTGTTTGACATTATAGGCCCATTCGCTATTCTCGAGGTTCATCGTGGTTTGTTGGATATCAGACACCAGTGCAGAGAGGCGAACGGTGCTCCCGGATGCTCTGCTTTCGCTAGTCGATTGAGAGCGTGGCTCGAAGGTTTCTTTTGGATCTGTTGAGGTCTTCCTGGGAAGGTCTGATGGTAATTGAATGCCGATTCCAGGATTGTGACTCCTGACTGGGTTCGAGAAGCTGTTATCAAAGACATTCGACGAACAGGCGAGGTTCCACAGATTGTACGTGGAAGGGTCGAGGGTCGGAACGGAGGGATCGAAGCTTTGATTTTGTTGGAAGAGGAAATAGACGTTCATGTCATCTGGATTGAGTCCTGAGGGAGGTTGGTATGAGTTTTGTGAAGGGACTCTGGACATGTAGTTGTCGGTGGATCGTGGTGTCCCGTTGGGAAGCGCATCGCTACTGGAATCCGTGGCAGCAGGAGATGGATATCCCCAGTCAAGCTTCGAGTCGTTAAGCGCCTGTCGAGTCCTCTTGCCGCGTGCCCTGCGTTCGAAAACACATTCGACTTTGGCACGCGTACACCTCGCACATCGCGCTGGTTCACCTGGAACTTCCGGCAAGACGGTACATTTGAGTTTGTGGAATCGACAGCGTTCGCAAGAGGATCGAAGTGATTGGAAGTCGCTGCCAGTGGCAGACATTGAACTAGATGCCATGGTAACTCCTTGGTGATGCTATGAAGTGGATAGCACTGGCATATAGTGATTGATCATCCTCGTTCGTAGCATCGCGCGACGTCCCGTGGGTATTAATTATCATTGAATGACTAGATCCATATGATGATGTCAAGCTACCCTGCGGGCTGTAAAGTGGGCCCTGAACCATATATGCACGGCCGAAGATGTGCATCGTAGGAATGGAAGATTCGGCCTATTCACGATCCTTCGACGCGCGGGCTGGGGCCGGATGATCAGGATCTGTATGGCGGAGAAGACGCGGCAGGGATCATTGATCTCACAGCGAGAAGCTTCGCTGGGGCGATTAAAGATCCAAGCTACAGGGGCCGGAATCCAGTCCAATAGGAATGGCCAATTCATTGAGATCAAACACGCTACTGGCTCTTCAACAAGCCTTCCAGGGAAGGTGGCTCCAGGTGGCTGAGTGGAAATGGAAATCTCGGCGGAGGTCACCGTTTAACGAGACCATGTAAACATTGTAAAAATGAAAGACATAAAGCTCTGGGTAACAATACCAAGGTCAAAAAAGATAAAGCTTGGAGTGAACATAGTTGAAATGCTTAGAAAGTGCCCCCAACGCGGCTAACTCCGGCTAATATTAGGCCTTTCTTCATTATACGAATAGCCTCAATTTTTTTATTATGATCACCACTGCTTGAATGGTGATTCTATTAATACCCCGAACTTTTTAGCAGAGAATCTATTAGCTATGAACTATCCAACGATTGGGTCTGAGTTGGCATCTAGATTGGAACGGGTTGGCGCCTGGGTAGAAGAGGGCCTGAACAGGGCCCTCGGAGCCATAAAAGCAGAAGGACCGATCAAATTCTCACAGAGATGCAAATAGTTGGCATTCTTCAGCTTGAATTCAACTGAAGAATTCGTACAGGGATCTTTTTTTAGATTCAATGGAGGGTTAAGTTTGGATCAAAGGAATTTCGGCGCATTTCCTGGGGCCGAGGGGCGGCTCCGATCCACACTCCCCAGAGAGACCCTGCAGAATACAGAGTCGTGACACTTGAGTTCATTCAAGTGTTGATCTCAAATTAAAAGCTGCTTCATCTCATGCCTGCATAAGTTCGTCCTGGTGACCGATTAAACAGAAGGAAGCAATATTTGGACCCTGAGAAAATCTTGGAACTTTGGAATTCGTCAGTACTTGTGATAGCACTTGAGTCTTCAGGCCAGTTGCCCGATGAAATTTCTGTACATGTATGAACGGCCTATTAATCAGTCTATCGGGCACTTGTACAGCCAATATAAATCTAGATCCTCCAAGGCAGCCAAAAATAGTAGGTCCCCAACATTTGAAGCACAATGTCATGCTTCTTCAGAAGCTGAACCGGGCCCACAACCTTGGAAGATACAAAAACTGCTTCAAATTCTTCTTGCTGGAAATACCGATCTGAATGCGAGCTACAAGCTTCTAAAGAGGCGTAATATTATGTATATCGGTTAGAGTAGTAAAGACTCTGCAAAGAACCCTGGAGGCTAGGGCATATTGAATCAAGACAACCTAGTAAGCTAGGGGTTCAAATTTTAGAATTGCTATTTTTAACTCGGATAAATATCCTCGCAAGTAACCTTATTGATTATACCTTCAGGTTCTTCTGCATGAATCTGCGGAAATCTTCAAGTTTTACGGACGGGATGCTGATCTCGGCGATTTTTATGCAGGGCTGACTGGGGCAGTTAAGCACGGCAGCACAAACAGCCGCCGGCCAAATCTCGTACACAAAGGCTAGCCGTGATTTCCATCAGAACATTAAGATTGTATTGTTGTTTTGTTTACTATAGTCTTAGTTTCACTGATAATTCAAATATTAGATTATTCAAATATCTCCAGGGCTCGACATCTGTACATGTGTATCGGAGTGTCCTCGGATCGGTGCAAGTTCAATGTTTAATGCCTGATCACAGCCGAGTATGCTCCGATATTCGTCGTATTACATAACATCCAAAGGATCTTTGGCGAATTTTCAACTGAATCTTTCATTCTGGATGAAAGGGAGAAAGTTTTTCTTTATAAATTTGAGAAGAGGCATCCCGTACACCCACAAGGGGGCATTTCAATGAAATCCATGTTCATACCTTCCGATTCAAATGTTCGACTTAGGCCGTCAATCTAAACTCTCTTGACTATATGTATAGTCCCATGCGGTTTGTGGAGCTGTCCGAGTGTCAATACTCGGAATGTCGACTTCAAGTTAAGTTGTCAACTGATGCTATAATATCTCAAGTCCGTGCCTGCACATGTGGACCCAGATGCGTTGCTACGTGGGCTAATATGTCCGATCGCGGAGAAAATTACTTTTCCCTCATCCTGCGTATATTAGTAGAAAAGAATATCAGTTTACAAAGAACACTGGTAGAATTCCAAACAAAGTGGTGCGTAGAATATGCCTTTCATCCGATGGAGCCCGAATAATGGCAGATCGGTACAGGCCCTAGGGTATGAGGAAATCGTAAACCGTTCAAAGAATCTGAAATCGCAAAGGGAACCAGTTCACAGTGGGACATTCCAACACTTGGGGCTCTTTGATGCATCAAATCTGTAACGGGCAAAGGCTTTTCAATGCTGATCATATGTCAAAAGGGCTAACTTCCAATAGAAACGATTCCCTTCCATCAAGACAAAGGTCGCTTGCAAGAATCCACAAAAATCGACACTTCCCAGTCTCTCAAGGCTTGTATGGGGTATAGTCTCTCCTGGCTCCCTTTATCTTACAATCGTGCCATACACTTCGGATTCTGCAAAAGAAGATGTCTTTCATCAACTTGAGTCCCCACTTCGGTTGTCTTTCATCCAATTCTCTTTCAATACTGCTTCTGTAACCACGAGCCCCCTCTCCCAAGGAGTTGAATGTAAAAATACAAGCTCTATTTTTATGTACCTCAAGGGTAATGGTTCAAAGAGGGGATAAGGAAGTACCTAAGTACCTCCTGCCAAAATTTTAATATAAAGGTTAAGAAGCCAAATTCTCTGCTTCAAGCATCACCACCAGCCTTTAAATTATTATTTCGACACAACGATTTACATGTACATTTAAAATATTGTTTCTTTTCTTCTTTCTTATCTTCTTTTTGCAAATTGGCCAATAGAAATTTGCAATGGCGCGAATTTCAGCAAAACGAGGGCCGGGTCGGCCAAAGGCCCGGCAAAGAACGTTTCAAAAGATCGTAAACATGAGACCGGACAGCAGAAGTATGCAGCAAGTTTGGGAAAACCTCGACATTGAGGATAACGAACACATTCAAAGGGTTGTCGAGGAGAAAGTTCGCAGAGTCTGGGATTCCGTGAAGCCAATGACGTTCATGTCTAGTATCAAGCGTGACAATCTGAAAGATGCCATTGGCAAGCGATTGCGAGACATGCCACAGACTATCCAAGACAATGCGGAGATCAATAGAAAATATACTATTCAGCATCTTTACAGAATTGTTCAACTGCAGTATTCCACTTGCGATAATATACCTCGCAGAAGACCGCCTGTCGCTAGGATCGTTCCTACCTCCACTGACGATCAATCTTATAGGCGGCATTCTGTTAAGCGGTCCCCTACTAAATGGAAGTCTCCAAAGCGTTCAAGTTCCACCAGGCTTCCCAGCCTGGGGGGAATTCGACGTATGCTTTCTCGTCGTCCGGCATCCTCCCGGTCCGAGGAGTCATCGGATAATTCCGATGAAGATTCCGGAAGTGAAATGAGTATCGATGACGAACCGCAAGACGTCGATGACTATTTCCAATACGGCAGAGAGAACGAAGAAGAAAATGGCCCGGGAGAAGATGAATTAAACGAGGATACCGAAGAGGAGGAAGAGGAGGAAGAGGAGGAAGAGGAGGAAGAGGAGGAAGAGGAGGAAGAGGAGGAAGAGGAGGAAGAGGAGGAAGAGGAGGAAGAGCAAGATCAATTCGAGTCAGATACGGAGGGCAGTCAATCGCAGGAATCTGATGAACCTGAAGCCTCGTCTTCCCGTCGCATCCAAAGTGAAGCTATCAGTGAAATCGACACTGGAATTGAGAGTGGATCCGAAGATGAGGAGTCAGACGACGAAATGAGCTTCGATGATGAGCCTACACAGGATTTCTATGACGACGAGGAGGACGATGACTTGAATGAAGAGTCTGAGGATAAAATGAGCATAGATGACGAGCCGCGATATGACTCGGATAACCAAATGGACGAAGAGTCGGACCGTAGCTCTGGAGGTAGCTTGCGATCGGGCTCTGGGGACAGTCAGTCTGAGGTGTCTGGTAGTGAATCCACTGAAGAGGCTGATGGCCAGGATGACGACGAATCAGAGGGAAGCCTGTCAGATGCTTCTGAGGCCGAGTCTATCGAAGAGACCGAGGGCCAGAACGATGAAGAATCTGAAGGAAGTCAATCAGGTGTTTCCCAGGCCGAGTCTATAGAAGAGGCTGATGGCCAGGACGACGATGACGAATCGGAGGGAAGCCAATCAGATGCTTCCCAGGCTGAGTCTATCGAAGAGGCCGATGGCCAGGACGATGACGATGACGAATCAGAGGGAAGTCAATCAGATGCTTCCCAGGCTGAGTCTATCGAAGAGGCCGATGGTCAGGACGATGACGAATCGGAGGGAAGCCAATCAGATGCTTCTCAGGCTGAGTCTATCGAAGAGACCGATGGTCAGGACGACGACGAATCCGAATCTGAGGGAAGCCAATCAGACGCTTCCCAGGCTGAGTCTATTGAAGAGGCCGAAGGCCAAGACGATGATGGATCTGAAGAAGTTTCTGACGAGGGGTCTGATCAGGAATCCGAGGTCGAATCAGTTCAATCCGAAGAGCGATCTGAAGATCGATCGCGATCAGGCTCTGAGTCCCGTGAATCGGAGGCGTCTGACGCTGAATCCATCGCAGAGGCCGAGGGTCAAGATGATGATGGGTCTGATCAAGAATCCGAGGACGAGGCCACTGCTGAATCTGAAGAGGAGTCCGAAGGTCACCGATCATCAGGCTCTGAAGACATTGAATCAACCAGGTCTTGGGATCAAATGAGCCTGGATGATGAGACGCCATGGACCTCAGAGTACGCATACGGCGAGCCGAAAAATGACTCTGATGGCGCTCTACCATCAGATGATGAACCTGTTAAACAGGCTGAAACGCACAGTGACGACGAATCTGAAGACAGTTCAGACGAGGAACCCAATCAGAGATGGACCGGAATCAAGGTCTCTGACGCTGAATCTATCGAAGGCGTTGATAGTGATGGAGATGATCAATCTGACGAGGATTCTGACAAGAGATCCGATCAAGAATCTGACGGCGAACTGGCCCAGTCCTCATCAGATTCTGAAGATGCATCCAGCGAGGAGGCTGAAAGTCAGGAAGATGACCAATCTGACGACCAATCTGATGATGACGATAATTCTGACAAGGGATCCGATAACGAATTGCGTGGGTCTGAGGACTATGAATATCCCTATGACTATGAAGGGGACAATGAAGAACTCTCCGAGTCAGGATCGGACTCTGAAGACGTTCAATCAAACAAATCTTGGGATCAAATGAACTTGGACGAGCAGACGCCATGGAACTCGGATTACGGATACAGCGAAGAACAGCACAAGAGCTCTAAAGATCGCCAATCAGAGATATCTGATGCTGAATCCGATCAGGACTCTGATCTCGAATCGGCGGGATCCGATGACTCCGACGCCGAATCTACTGAAGAGGCCGAGGAACAGGACAACAATGATTCCAGAGAGGGCTCAAGTGAAGAATCCGATCAAGAAGCCAGTGATAATTCTGGTGGATTGTCTGAGGACTCTGAGGACTCTGAGGACTCTGAGGACTCTGAGGAGTCTGAGGGCGAACTAATGAGCGATATTCGGAAGAAACTTGAAGAACTTGAAGAAGATGATTCTGAAGAATCAGTAAGTATACATGATCGAAGTTCCCAAAATGTCCTTATACTAACTCCAAGAATTAGAGTGACTCCGATAATGAGTCTGAAGATGAAGGGTCCGATAAATCTTCGGACAACGAAACCACTACGGACGCTGAAGACGATGGCGATGAATCTGCACATGACTCAGACGAAGCTGAAGATGAATCCAGCAGCCAGTCTGACACAACCGATGAAGAATCTCATAGCGATTCAGATGCTGGATCTATTATGGACGTTGAAGACCAAGATGATGATGGCGAAGTTGAGAGCAAATACCCACATTCAGGTGAATATAACAACCTTCCTGACGATAAATCCAAGAGCAAGTCTAACAAATCTTCTGATTCAGAGCACTCTTCAGACTCCTCAGACTCGGAATCCGCTATGGACATTCAAAAGATTCAAGATCAATATGGCGATGAATCTGACACTGATTCTGATGATGAATCTGACACTGATTCTGACGATCAATCTACTAAATCCGGCAAATCGTCCGACTCGGGAGAATCAGACAACATTCCTGATGAGGAATCTGATAAACTTTCCGATGCTGAGAGTCATGATAGCGACGAATCTGAGGAAGGCTCTGATAATGATACTGATAATGAACTGGAGATCACATCCGACAAGTCTTCCGGCTCTGAGTCTGCTGTAGAAAATGGAGACGAAGATGACAATTCCTCTGATTCGGGAGAGTCCGATAACATCCCCGATGAGGATTCTGATAAAGGACCAGACTCGATGTCTGCTGTGGAGGCTGACAGCCAAGATAGCAGCGATGCTTCGAGCGCATCAGAAGGTGAACTAGATCATGATGACCAGCAAGAGTCAGATGGTGAGTCTGATTCGGGAGAATCTGACAATATTCCCGATGAAGGATCCGAGAGCGAATCTGATCGAGATCCCATGGAAGAATCAATGAATGCCTCTGATGAATCGACTTCTGAATCCGAGGTAAATTCTAACGACGAGGGCGAGGAAACCTCTAGCAGCGTTGCTAGTATAGATGCAGATGAAGACGAGGGTACGGAGGATCCTGTAGAAGCTACAGAATCATTTGGGGACAGCCAACGCATTTCAATTCCTGATGCACAAGATAGCTGGAGAACATCCATGCTGTATCCCAATAACTCCCGGTCCTTGGGCTCTTCGGAACAGGTACAGAGAGGCAGTTGGCCATCAGAAGAGACACAGACCTCCAGCGAAGAATCCGGGTCCGATATCTCCTCGGAAGAAGAAGATGATGAAGAAGAGGACAGTGATGAACAAGAGGAGTCCATATCATTAAACAAAGCTCTCGCAGAGTCCTCAGGCTCCGATAGCGATAGCGATAGCGAAAATAGCCCTACCGGGTGGCGTGACCCCGGAACCGAGAGAAGTGAGAGAAGCGCGAGCGAAAGCACGAGCCAAAGTCGTCAACAAACGCGTCCTGACCCTTCTTCCTTTTCATCCCCCACCTCCCAGAATTTCTCTTCTTCATCCTCCTCCTCATCCTCTTCCAACCACTTCAACGAAGATCAATCTTTAACAAACACTTATCCTGACCATTCTTCCGACAACGAAATTCAATTCCCTGAATCATCTGCCTTGTCCCCTCAAACTTCTCAACCAAAAACAACTTCTCAACCCACAACCAGCTCAAAACGAAAGGCCGAAAGGTCAGAGCCTGAAAGCTCCCACCGACTCTCACAAAAGGTGAAGAGCCACCACAATCGCACAACTCAGAGTCTCAAACGTAAGGCCGAAACTCCAGAACCAACCAGCTCCACTCCACACTCTCGAAAGATGGAGCACCAACGCACCATGCGAAAGGTTCTTAGCAAGAAGGAGTTCAAAGACGCATTGGCTGCTTTTGCATCGTCTTCTGAGTCTTCTGAAGGCGAAATGGACTTCTCAGAGTCGCCAGAGAAGCGAGCTTCTATGAAGTCATCTGGAAAATTCGCCCGCCTTGGCGGATTGCCATTCAAGGATGGATTGGATCAAGAGGCCCAAGAGGCCAAGATTCAAAAGCAATTCGCCGAGTTCATGGCAAGTGTGTCTTCCAAGTCATCTGGCTTGGCTACTAGCCAGGGTTCTTCCAGCACCCGCCAGTCAAAGTCGGCATCTTCTATCCGCACATCCACCCGCTCTTCAAACTCTTCTTCCACCAAGCCTATCATGCGAGTCAACGTGGGTGGACGAGCAGTCTTCGAAACCCATGGCTATCTGCGTAAGATCCTTGATAGAATCGCTGAAACTTCAATTGACTCAACTCAAGGTGACACAGAAACTACGGAGCCAGTGGATGAGCCCAATAGGCTGACCCGCCTGAGAGCCGCCTTGCAGAAGCGAGAGGGCACCGTGCAAGCACTTCACAAGGAGCTTCTAGGTGTTCATCGCTTTGAAGTCATGATGGAAGGCCGGATCAAGGCTCGTCGCCAATCCCCTGAAGGTTACTCCGAAGCGAAGAGAGACCAAGATAAGCTCGAGATGCAGCTGCTCCGCGAAACAAAGGAAGACCTGGAGGAGAAGCTGGATGGCGCTCTCAAGAAGGTAAAGAGCCTTGATTCCCGGATCAATGAATTACTCTCGATGTCAAGCTGGAGCGACCTCGACGACCAAGAGATTTCTAGTGAAGACAACGAGCATCGAATCGATCCCATCTACGCCCGTCTTGCTAGCGACCGTCCCACTCCCCTAATTCAGGGTGCATCCGGTGACTCCGGCAGCGATGACATGTCTATTTCTAGCGAAGATGAAAGTGATCATGAGATGCCAGATGAAGGCGAAAATGATCATGAGATGCCTAGCGAAGATGAAAGTGACAATGGGGGTCGGCGTACTAATCCAGAGGGCGCAACTGGTGACCTCAACAATGCTAACCAGAATCCTCGTCCGTATGAAGGTTGGCTCCTGGGCGTTCCAGGCGCTGTGATTCCTCAGTTGAATGATTCGGGCCCTGGTGGGCAGCTTGTTTGTATGCACGACAAGGTTTGGTGTGAAGAGTGTGAGATTTTCGGCAGCTACGATTCCATGGACGAGGAGCTGAGGGCCGATCCTCGATTGGTATCTCGCCACCTGCCACAGCGCCGTGCGCTCGAGCGAGACTCGGACGACGACGTTCCAATTGGAGTTGAGAGCGACGTGGAAATGCCTAGCGAATATGAAAGTGACAATGAGGGTCTGCGTACTAATCCAGAGGACACAGCTGGTGACCTCGACAATGCTAACCAGAATCCTCGTCCTTATGAAGGTTGGCTCCTGGGCGTTCCAGGCGCTGTGATTCCTCAGTTGAATGATTCGGGCCCTGGTGGGCAGCTTGTTTGTATGCACGACAAAGTTTGGTGTGAAGAGTGTGAGATTTTCGGCAGCTACGATTCCATGGACGAGGAGCTGAGGGCTGATCCTCGATTGGTATCTCGCCACCTGCCACAGCGCCGTGCGCTCGAGAGAGAATCGGATGATGACATTCCGATTGGGGATGACAACGACCAAGACGAAGTGGAACTACCCCGACAGGAACGCGCTGCTTTCAACCCTTGGGCCAACTTGACTGGAGGTCAAGAGGAAGTGCCCCGACAGGAAAGCGCTGGATCTAACCCTTCCGCCAACGTGACTGGAGGTGAAGAGGAAGTGCCACGACGGGAAAGCGCTGGATTCAACCCTTTCGCCTTTTTCTCTAGTTCAGCCCGTTCAGCCCGCCGTGCGGCCCGCCAAAGCCGTTCAGGCCGCCAAAGCTAGTCACTGAAATGTGCAGGAAAGGAGCGAACTCGGCTGACTTAGTCGAGGTGTTGTTTTAGTGGTGGTCAAGTTTTTTTCTTTCCTTTTTTTTTTGCTCAGATTGATATTTCTTCAAGTTCTCAAGCTCTCTCTGGTTCTCAAGTTATCGAGTTTGAAATGAAATTCTGTTGCTTTTTTTTGTAGTTTGTTCACGTTCATGGTGCTGTTTCAAGTTCTCGTGTTCAAGCTTTCATTCGTATGCCAGTTTAGCAAGTTTTTGTTCAAGTAATTGAGAGTTCTTTAATTTGAAGCTTATTGTTTGATTTTTTTCTTCACATGTTCTACAAGTTTATGTCGTGATATTGAATGCCATAGTTAAATTCGATATACATAGTATAGATAGGATTTGACAGATACATGTAAACCTTGGAAGATGAGTCGAACAATTTGAGATTGAAAAATGACCCCCTACTTCCTTAGTATTGAAAACATACACAAGAATTGACATCTCTGCACCAAAGCATCTGCTCTCCCAGTTTTGGGAACGCTTTATTCCATAAAAAACCCAGGTTGTGTCTATCATGAATTTTCAGCGCTGGTCAATCTCAGAAAAGAATGAGAGACTTTTCGCAAACTACAGCAATATTTAGCGGCCTTAAGTTTTGGACGGCGAAACCAGACCTTCATGAACAAGACAAAGGTGATACAGAGGTAAGACTGCCTGGGTCCCTGTGGTTTATTGATCAACTAATATGGTAGGTTACTTGAACAGATACTAGGTCGTGATGGTGAAGACAGACCTATTCTGGCTTGGGGGATTTCTGGAGTAATGGCGTGTATTCGGAAATGTCCCTCCCAGGAATACAAAAACGGTACGCATAGATGAAGAGAGGCGAGTGAGAAAGCAGGCCGAGGCCCAACTTTGACTGAGTGAACCGACGCTGCTCAAAATGCCTTGACATTTGTCGTGTTTATTCGTTACTTCTCGGACCTTCCTGTTGGAAGGCTACCATCTGGAAGACCCATGGACAAAAGGCAGCCTAGTGAATACCATAACCTCCGCCCCCCGAACCAGACTCATGTTTACACATAGGCACCAGCTTTCCAGCGGATCAGGTGTCAACAAGGGAGGACGCGATGGACACTAAAGTTGCGACAGAACTCATTTTACACATGAAAATTGAAAATATATGAAACGGAGTCTCAAGAGGATGGTAGCCTCTGACTGGGAATTGTTTTCTTTCAAACAAGCCGTGGAGTCAAATTTCCAGGGGGTCCAAGGGTTTTCATAATATCCGGTGGCTCAGATGATCTAGTGTTCGGTAAAGATGTGTCCATCGAGACTAAAGTTGAAAATCTAAGATTCTTATTAAGGCTTTATTTTCTTAGAGTTCCGGAATCCTGCCTGTGTACATGTGTATGAAACATTCTAGCCAAGTATGGACTCGCAACCGTGTATTTCTCAAAAAATGCGGTTATCTTAGACGGCCCTAGCCTATTAAAATCATGCATAGTCTCTCGTTCTCTCTTCACAGAACTCCCAAAACTCAGTTGCACGACCAGTTCCACCATCAGCCACTGTCTTCAAAGCGCTCTCCAAGTTCGCCGCGACACCTGGATGAAGTCGACCCCATGGTATAACATACTCGGTAGCATGATTATCCAAGTTCAGATCAGGCGTGAATCCAGCGTACAGCAGAGTATGCGCCGCCTTGACAGGACTGTGCAACAAAGGTGATGACAGGAACTTCATCACGCGTGCATTCCGCAGAAGCTGCGTGTTAGCTGCGCCAGGGTTCTGCGCCACGCTGAGAATTCCGCTCTCGCTGCCATCCCGGCGAGCCATCTCTGCAGCGAGGAACCAGTTCCCAATCTTGGAGGCAGTGTAGTTGGCAACAGCATCTTGAGGCGGATTGGTCAGGTTGGCCATAATCATGCCTTCTGGAGGTGCAGAGAACTCGACCACCTGACTGCTTGTCCAAATCACGCGGACCGAGCCAGGGCTGGTACTCGCAGTTGCGGCCGCTTTCAGCGAGGGCAAAAGAAGGCGTGTAAGAAGGAATGGGCCAAGGCAGTTTGTGGCCAGTTGGAGCTCCACGCCTTGCTTAGATACACTTCCCACTGGAGGCTGTGAGACACCTGCATTGTTGAATAGGAGGTCTAGCTTTGATTCTTTGGCTTGGAAATCATCCACAGTAGTTTTGATTGTGATGAGGTCGTCCAGGAATAAGGGCAGGAAGATCAATTCGCTGCTTCCACGTGCCTCTTGGGGGACTTCGCTTTGGATAGCTTTGATGGCTGCCTGTGCTTTCTCTTCGGACCGCCCGGCAATGTAGATTTTCGCGCCCTTGGAGTAAAGGATCTTGGCTAGCTCAAATCCAATACCCGAAGCGGCACCTGTGATAATGATGACTTTGCCTGATAGATCAGGGACATCTTCAGGGGTAAACGTAGGCTTTGGCGGGAAAACCTGTGAAAACTGTACACCCATCACGATGTTTGTAAGAGGAATCCCCGAAGTACTTCAATATTGGTAATAGAAAAAAAAGACCTCGAGAGGTGGGAAGTCTTTTGACGGGGGTAAATAAACCAGATCAGAGACGCATGTGGATGGTGCGTTGTGTGAACAAAGCATTTATGGCCCCCAAAGGAGGCTGGAGCATCCCTGGCGGGTTGAGAGTGTAATTTATTCTGTTCTGGTATGGTAACGCCGATCACTTTGTCATCTGCGCAGTTGGTCGTTTCACTGTTTTACGGTTGTAATTAAATACCCAGAGGATCATACCATTTTTACCACGATCGTATTACTTACGCCGATCAGTGACCCACTACAAAGCTTATTTAGAAGCTTATTCAAGGGTCAAATTGCGACCTTGGCAAAACCTGAGACATTCATTTCCATTAATTCCACAGATAACTAATCCAATTCATGATAGCGTGGGCAGTATATGCTCCACACCAAATTTCCCACAATACTGTGCCGCACGGCTTCCTGATAGGCTCGCGTGTCGCTCGACAAGCCACTGACCTCCAGCTTGGTTTCTTCAACAATCTGATCAAACTCACTGACATACTTACGAATCTCCTCTTCGCAGATCTGAATAGCTGTCATCTCGCTCACGCCATGCTCCTGCATGATGACCCATATAGCGTTAAAAACATAGTCCACGCCAGCTTTTTCGGCATCCCCTCGCTCCTTCTCCCAAGAAAATAAATCATTGGTGAGGCCGAGAGCTGCGTAGCCCGGTCGCGCAAGTTCCATGCAAAGGGTGAGCTCCTCGGGAGGGATAGTAAGTCCCATACCAAATGTGAGAGTGCCGAACCAGATGCTAGTAATTTGAAAGAATAGCTTGTCAGAGGCTCGGACATGGCAATTGAGAGTTGAAATAAAAAAACGGAAAGGGTTACATACAGTTCACCTGCGTCAATAATCCTCAAAGGGATATATTCTGCCAACGTCTTCACAGGACAGGACCGGCTTCGTGATGCCAGCTGAAGGAATCGAGCCCACGCTTTCATCGACGTGGCCGCACGGGGAGGATCCAGATCAGCCATTTCCTTGAAAATCTGACCTTGAAGTGCGTTCGCCTTGGCCCCGACTGAAGCCTTCAAACTCATTGTTTTGTCGTCCTCTTTGCCAAAGAGGTCGACCATTTCATTGGAACCGTCCACATCCTGTTTACGTTAGAACATTTCTTTTATGATATACCTAAGCGTATGTCGTTGAGTACTTACCTGTTCAAAATCAATGATTCGTTCCATTTCATCTAAAGAAGTTGTCAGTTTGGACAATATGTATACTCAGATCTGCACACATTTCGTACCATCATAAAGGAAGGCAAACTCATTGGCATATGAAATGACCTCTAAGCGCTCAGGGAGACACTCTGGGACCGTAACTTGCATGAAGCTAAACCGAGGCCCAAGGTTACCCTTGTAGCCATGAGCTGGTCGAACAGCTTTGCTCCAGTCAGCTTGGGCGCGCAAGGTACCTTTGATTTCGGCATTGGCAAATTGACTTGCTCGAAGGGGAATTCCGTTGCATAGGCCGCGGTCGTCGTATGTGTCTTGGGCAATTTCTTCCGAATAAAGGTACTGCATTGTAAAGCCAGAAAAGAAATGGAGTATATAGTAAAAGTGCTTGACGAAAAAGAATGAGATAGGTAGTACACTGGATCAGCCTTCAAATGTTGGAACAAGCGGTGGATGCAGCAATTGAAAGCTCCAGAGTCAAATGTGATTTATGAGAGATTTAAGAGACCCACGCTCGCTTTTGAAGAAACGTGCCGGACTCGCCGAATGTTTTTATATTAATAGCAACTAGTCAACTTGCACAATTCATCAATAGCCTCGAATCTAATAATCTTGGAAGTTTACCACGTATTAAATTGGTATTATAGTATGATAAGCACTCCAGGCAGTAATTGATATCTTACGTATAAAATACGTGGGTATGTAGACGACATGGTTTCAAATGTTTTTTTGAACATTTGAAGGCAACCTTGGAATTGATCAATGTTTCCAGACGTCTACACTGTTGATCTAGAGCTACCATGCACCAGAGGTATGTATGCGTATCATTTCTTTTTTATTCAATGTTGTTGTCCTTTTTACATTCCACTCCCCCCTTCTCCTTTCTCTTCCTCTTTTCAGCCTCAGGGGGCGGTGCAATGGACGTTATAAGCCTCAGCCCCCAAATACAACAATTCTCAAGGTTTAATTCCAAGGTTCAACGCTGCAACAAGCTTTGATGTTGGGAATGCATTTGGAGACCAAAAACCGGAGATTATCCCAATCTAGGTAGCCGCTTCTGTCGATTGCCGGTTGGGGGCCAGGAATCCAGCCATTGTGTATGGTATATCCATCAATCTCACTAATCCACAGTAAGGTCTGGAACGAGGGGATGCAGATCGCAATGCCGCTACTAGTAAATGCGAGATGTAATCTGTACATACTACCCCGTACGTAGATACACATGTGTACATGTATCTCACTAGTACATAAGGTTTGAGACTCGGAGGGGACGCCGCTTCATTGCACAATGCCCCACATATACACGGAATGCCACCGAGTAATACGAAATGTACATACAGGTACTCACTAGTAAGGGCTGAGGTACGAGCGCTTGAAGGATGCGGCTTAACTGTAAAATGCCCCACAGAGTAAGCAAAGAATGCCGTCGAGTGCGAACGCTTATCAAGGGCACGTTCGCGTCATTTAGGGGATTAATTGCCACTGATCAATCTTCTAAGACTTCAAAGGCTGGAATGTTCAGCCGGAGCGGGGTAAAGAGTCAATAATTAGTTGGGAATATCATTGCCGAAGACGAGTAGGACGTCTGAAAGCAAATGCTTTGTTTGAAATAGCTTATATTTGTTGAGTAGTGGATCCGAGAATCCTGTCCTTCAGCTTCTTATCTTCAATACCAGCAGTGATATCTGATTGGTCTTGTAACGTGAGAATATAGTATTGATCGACTGCACATCTTCTTCATATTACATTTCAGTCCCAACTTGAAGTCACAAATCCGCCTGAATATCAGGAGCCCGAATAAACACAAGAGTGAGCCTATTTGACAACGACTCTCACTCCCTTAGTCGTAATTTTCGGTAGTGGAATCATGAAATCATGTGCTTGAATAACGTCGGTCTCGTCAGTCTCAAAGAGCTCAAGCTTGGGGCCGTTGGAGCGGTGAAGCACAGCCAAGCTCAATGATAGCTCTGCCATAGCTAAGCTGTTTTTTTGTAGCACATTAGTAACGTTGAACTTGCAGAATAGTAAGATGGGGTCTCGTACTTGATGCCTAGACAGTTTCTTGATCCGCGACTGAATGGAACATAGTTACGATTCATCGCTGGATCAATATCACCAAGCCAGCGTTCTGGGAGGAACTTCTTGGGCTCAGCGTAAACCTCGGGGTCGGATTGCATAAAATAGGCGGACATGCCAACAGGTGTCTGTGTTATGAGTTGCCATGTCAGTATTGGCTATAATTCCTGCAACTCTCAATTGCAATCTTTTGGGGGAAACTCACCCCAATGGGAATGGTAAACTCTTTGTATTGGAGGGCAACATCCGGTGAGATACGGGGCAGGCGGTGCATCACACCATAGCTCAGTCTGTATGCACCAGTTAGCAACCTATGAGTTCCTCGAATCAAAGGGGAAAGACAAGAGATTGCCTTCTTACCTTAGAGATTCCTTAATAATAGCCTGCAAGTACGGCAATGCCAGCAATTCAGCCATGGACGGCACCTTTTCCGGCCAACCGTTCATAGTCTCGCGCAACTCAGCTTGAAGTTTAGCTTTGATCTCTGGGTTAGAAAGAATATAGTATGTGGCAAAGCCAATTGTTCTGGCTGTGCTGGCTGTTCCACCACCAAGGAGAACCTGTGCCTCCTTGGCCAAGCGCTCAGGAGACCGTTCAGACTCAGGCATATCACTTGCAGCAACATGGTGGAAGAGGGAGACTTGGTTCAATGCGCTGTTTGCCTTTCCCTTTCCATCGTTGCCCATGATACGCTTAATATTTTGCAATGCAACCTATAATCGGCAATGAGTATATAGCAATTGGGTCAATTTTGCTGATGTTAGTACGTACCTCTTTGAATCTGTTGAATACCTGTCCCTGGGGAAAAACCTTAAGAAGAACGGACTCAGGGATGTAGCTCACAACTCTATACTATGTATTAGAGAATTTGGAGTCTCTTGAAAACTTTAGAAAAAGCGGAAGTATGGGTGTACTTACTGAACAATCCATGGAATGCCGGTAAACAGGGGAATCGAACGCACGAGGTTATGAATCAAGTCATACCTAATTAATTGCCAATGTTAGCTCGCGCTTCGACAGGTCATAGATGACGGTGCGATACCAATCTGGAGCAAAGTCAGGATGATCAAGGAATTCCTCCCCATTGTCATCTTTATCCAAACAGATACGTCCAATGATATCACCGGAAAAGGCGGACAGCGCGTGATCAAGGCGAATGACATGGCCCTTTCCTTCGTATTCACGGAGTCGGGATTCCAGCTTCAAAGAAACTTCAGCCAACATGGGTTGTAACTTGGAAATTCCACGAGCGGAAAAAAAGGGCTCGAGAGGCTTTCTTCTCTTTCGGTGCAGCGCGTGATCGACGGTAAGAAGATGAGATCCTGCAATGAATTCAATTTTTGTCAGCTTTTATTCCAGAGGTTCATTGATGGTGATGTAAATCCAAGAGAAGCGGCCATGGACCTCTTACCATCAAAGTCGATTCCTTTGCAAAACACATCGTAATGACTAGTGCGTCGTTTGCTCTCCGCAACGTAGACTTCGTTGTAGAAATCAGGGTCGTGGATCGAAAGCTCATCAGGGTTTACCCGTACTATGGGACCTATATCAGTCAAGCACGTGTTAGTGATCCATCCTCATTGATTGTTGTCGCGGGACATGGGTTTTCCTCACCATATACCTGATGCAGCCGCTCAATCTCAAAAATGTATTTTCCATTTTTCCAGTAATCAAAGTAGAATTCGTACCACCCAGTTACAGCAGCAAGCTTTGGCCCAGGGAATTTGGCCAAGGGGGAGAGATATAGCCGATAAATCACCAGGCTTATGGTGTATCCAACCAAGGCAAGCCCTGGCAGGACCACTGAGATAGGAATCGGGAGAGTATAATCCATGGCGCCAGAGTTGTGTGAGTTCAAGCGTTAAACGATCCCTGAAAAGAAGGAAGAAACCGTTTTTCTGCAAGAGCACACACGTCTCATTATAGGTGACTGTGCCTTAGCATGTGGAAATCACTGCCCAGGTGGGCAACATTGTATGAGAAATGTAAAAAATACGGAGAAAGTGGGGATTGTGAACAGGTGTTGGACGCCCTCGAATTAGCACGGAGATAGCCGGTAGCCAATATTTCCAGCCTTGGAAGTTAATTCTAATTTCATAATTCTTTTTTAATAAATCTCGCTCGGGGCAGCTGAGGGAATGAAAGAGCTAAGACAAATATGGTGCGGACCGGCATTCGAGATGATACCCAGGCGTTACCTTCAGGGTTCAATTAGGTGTATCAATGCATACCTCCCCCCACTCTGAAGTTTATTCAGTATCCACATTTGTAACAAACTCCTTGTCATTGGCGTGCGGCTCGGCCCCCAACTTGAAGATTATTTTTCCGTATTCGTAGATCTGAATACAAAAATACAGACCCACAGCCAATGTCATCCGGACACTTTTCAAGCTCGAGATTAATTGAAGCCATCTAGACCCACCACCAGCCAAGTCAGAATATGACTTCGACAAGGATCAACAAGCTTGACTCACGGTTCAGCTTGGGGGCCAAAAGAAAGTTTGTATTCCCAGAAGACACAACTTTGGTAAGTCTTGCACGGCTGGGGGCCAAACCTTAGAACTCGGCAATGCTGTTCTTCATGCACTCTCAATCAGCCACTCGTGACAGGTTGAACAAGATGATTGGTCAAATGAGTATAATACAATATTCAAGAAGACAGTACTATGTTGACAAATAGACACCGAGATTTGGAAAAGGATCAAAACATCAAGCTTTGGAATGACGTGATCTTACACTGAATGGGACACGAAAGAATCAAGCAATTTCATTGGAAACTTTAAGTTGTTCACGACAAGCGGGTGCAAGTAATTTACTATCTAGACTAGCCGAGACTCTCAATTTTGAATATTGAAGACAATACAGGCCATAGACTATAGGACCAAGCAAACATGAACCTTGGTGAATCATTTAGCCACGATGTCTGGACATGTCAGCACAAAGCAGACAGGCCTCATCTTCCATCCAGAATTAGCTCGTCTTCCCAGCTACCTTCACTTGCACCTCCAAAGGTTTCTTTTCCACCAATAGGAAGGTCCGTAAGTCTTCCCAATTCAAGCGTTTATCCTCAACGGACTCGAAATCCAAAGACACCAGCAATTTTCCTAATACAAGCTCCATCTCCGCCCAGGCAAGATGTTGACCAAGACATGAACGGGGCCCCGTACTGAATGGCTGTATCGCACGGCGGTCATCATGAAAGAACGGCGATTTCGGGTTCGATAATGCATCTGGCAACCACCTTTCAGGGAGAAACTCTGTCGCGTTATAAAATCGGTCCGGGTCCCTGTTTAAGCTGTAGGCTTGAAGAGAAACAGAAGTCTATTATCAAAGAATCGTAAGTCATATGATGTTTGGTGGGGGGAGGGAATAGATTCGAGATTAGTGACTTACTCCTCCAGGTATCCAGGTTCCACAGACTTTCTCTCCGTGCCCTGGAACCTTACGTGGAAGCATCCAAGGAACAGGTGGGCAAAGTCGTAGGCCTTCATTAATCACTGCGTGGAGGTATGGAAGAGACTTGACTGCATCAATAGTAACGTTGTTACTATTTGGGAAGGCTTGACGTATTTCTTCAGTAAGAATCTTCATCTTATCAGGGTTATTAACCAGATAACAGAAGATGCCTGTAAGAACTGTCGCTGTTGTCTCACTTCCGGTGGTTGTTAGGATCATGAATGTTGCGTCAAGCTCACCTCGGGACCACATAACCTCTCCTGATTCATCAATAATATATGACATAATATCAGGTTGTTGAAGTTCCCAGCTTAAACGTCGATCGACTTTATCAACAATCTGTTGATAATGGCTTGCAGCCTTCTGTTTCAAAGAGGCAGGGATGCACTTCATCAAGAGAAACTCAATCAGAGGGTAATATCGAGCTGCTGAAACAAACGCGGCAGCCTTAACACTGTTGAAAAGTAATTGAATCCATGGATGATATTGAGAATGTTGGAGGCAGTTGAATGATTCTCCAAAGCCAAGCTCTCCAAAGATATCGAATGTGGTATAATTAAACCACGGGGCTATATCAATCACCCGTGCTTCTTCGGTACCAGCCTCGCGGACTCTTTCCACGAGAAGATTGGTATACTTCTGCAGTAGAGGCTCTTGAGTACGGAGCGCTCGTTGAGAGAAGGCTGGCGATAACAACTTTCGCATTCTTGCGTGTTGTGAGACATTGATAGCACTGAGAAGTGAGTCTGGTTTGCCAGGCTGCTTCTTCCACCAGAGAGGGTCTTTCAAAAACTGACGATGCTCTGGGCGATTGGCACTGGCGTATATATCAGTCCAAGCATCACCATGGGAGAAGCTCACTTCATCAGGAGCTGTCCTGACAACTGGACCATATTGGCGATGCAGCTTCTCAAATTTATGAACGATAGTGCCCTGGAGAAGATGCCATACGAATGGTAGACGGGTGGCAGCCCAAAATGGAGGGCCGGGTATGTGGGCCAATGGGTGGAAATAGATATTGTAGATGCCCTTGCCGATCGGATACTAAAGTATGTCGTTAGTCAACTGGTACGTTCACATTCAAGTTCATAAAGGCAGTCAGTCAATTACCCCAAGCAATACCAGAAAAGCAACCCATAGCGGATTCGGCAGTATGGCCGTTATCACAGTCATTGTGGCCCGGAATGTCCGTTGTTTGTGTGGTCGAAACGTGTAAGAAAGTGGGGTGGAGAAATCAACAGCTGAGGAAGGGAATCAGTTACGGCATGGAAGATGAAAATCAATGCCAGAAACTCTCAAGTGCTCCTAGCTAAAAATAAACTTGTCGTTTTCTTCCAAGGTTGATTTGAGGGGAAAACGGCCCGAGGGCGAGGGTGAATAATAGCGCCTTGCTTTCAAGTTGTGAGTTCTGAGGCTAGTTTTTATGTTAGGCAAGTGGCTGCCTTGGTGTAAGGCAACGGATCAATCAGGGTCAACCAAGGTCAATTAGGGTCAAATCAGGGTCGCGTCAGCAACTTGGAAACCCCCTTGAAAGTTTATCTCAAACTTTAAATGTTCCGTATTTATCAATGTTTGCCGATCTTTGCTTGTTTCTTCGCTTCCGAACCCAAGTCTATGTCTCCAGGGCTGAGATAGTGTGAAGTATCTGTAACTAAACTGTACGATAGCTGTATTACATGTCTGGATGATTGTAAATCAATACATTTTTAGCCCCCAATGCATGGACCCTTTTTACATGCACTCCCGTATTCAATGCTTCACGATGCAGACTGCTAAACTCTCAAAACTGCACATGGGCCTGATTGATGGGGGCCATCAAGGCATTGAAAGCGGGGCCAAAATCCTGCGTGGCTTTTTTAATGTTCTTCAATCCTTCGCGTGAACCTTGGAAGGAAGCTGAAGAACACATTTGCCCCCTTTTCAATTACTACTGGCCTTTCCAATCTTCTTCCTTGAACATACCTTCAGTTTGGCTGCTTCAACTTGAAGAACATCGATCACTATTCACAGAAGGAAGGAAAGCAAACCTTCAGAATGCCGGTCGCCCTCTTGCCCCCTCCGGCTGGAGAGACAGCCAACTTCGTCAATCCTGCAAATCAAATGCCAAACAATATAGCGCTGCATACCGTATGCCTTGCACTTGCAACGAGTGGCCTAATCCTGCGAATGTACACACGAATGAAGATTTTACGATCCAATCCGAGTCTTGATGACTGTAAGTGTTCTCTGCACTTGTGAAATCTGTGCTTTACCCTTGGTTGTCGTTTACTAACACGGATCATCACTGGTAGATCTTTGTATAGCCTCCTGGGTATGAGCCACCGTCAATTTCATCTTGCTTCTCCTCCATAAAACTAATCAACCGACCTGGCAGTGTCTTACCGTGGTGTTCTCTGGTTTAATGTTCAAATGTATGATGACTTCCCCGATCAATCCCAGCCTCTACTGTCGTATCATTTGAACTAATTTCAAACCAGCATATTCTCTTGGAATCGGCCGGCATATTTGGGATGAGCCGTCGACATGGATCGTTCCGGCTCTGAAGGTAAGAGCGCTCCCGATACCATTCAACTATACATGCGATCACTCACTAACTTCTATCCTCTTCAAGTACTTTACTATCGCCCAGTACATCTATCTGCTTATGACTGCGACTATTAAGCTTACCTTCCTTGCCTTTTACTACCGTGTCTTTGCGCATGTGCGCTCCATGCGATTCACCATCATCGGGGGAATGGTCTTCGTCGCTGTTACTCATGTTGTGATGATCTTCCTTACCATCTTTTCTTGCACTCCCATCAAGGCCCACTGGGATGTCTTCGTTACGAATAAGAAATGCTGGAACAACCTGATTCTTCCGTACGCCTCAGGTGCTCTTAGCTCGGCTACCGACGTTTTCGTCCTTGTGCTTCCTATTCACTCTTTGTGGAAGTTGAACATGAAGGTGGGCTCACGAATCAGAATTATCGGAGTCTTTGGAATTGGTGGCTTGTATGCGTTCTCCCTCCTCCATGATATGCCGGATACCAAACTAATCGAGCTATATAGTGCTTGCGTCGCAAGTCTCATTCGCTTGGGAATGACCCACATTCTCGATCAAAGCCCAGACGAAACCTGGAATATTTCCCACATCGCTATCTGGGCGTACGTTTTCTTTCCCCACTATTCACCTGCAGGCGAAGGCTAATTGATTCTAGTGTTCTCGAATGCAACATCGGAATCTGGTGTTCCTGCTTGATGCTGCTTCCGAAGTTTCTCGAACACCATTATCCACAAGGCATTTTGTCAGGTGTCACTCGTCTTTGGAGTAGCAAGAACAGCAAGACTAGCCAAAAGAAGTCGAAGGATAGCACTGATTTTGTCCCCTTGTCGGAGAGAGCCAAGGTCGGCGGTGCCCCGCGGTGGAACGATAGTTTTTCCAACTTGAAGCCACATGCCGCCAGTCAGGAAGCGAGGCTGTCGGGAAGCAGGGAGAATGTCCATGACTTTGTTTGATTGTATATATGGAATCATTTTCTTGATCTATCGGGGTCAGAAACTTGAAAATATGCAAGTTAGGCAATGTGCATTGAAGATTTACTACTACGAACTTGATAATATCATGATGTACCTAAGTTTTGTGCACATGTGGACCCGTAATATACTTTTCTAATTCAAGTTGATCCATGCGTCCGAGTCTATGCCCATGTGGTTCCAAGGTTTCTCTGCGGATCACTCCGTCAAGGCTGTCCGCTCCATTCGCCTCATCGGTGGACGAACTGGGCAGTATCTAAACAAGTTCAAGTTAACATGCCCAATTGTGCAAGCGCTAGATATCTGAATGACCACTGTCAGTTACTTCAAACACTCTTACATCCATTGATACAAAGCAAGTGATTCAATATTTCTTCCAGTGCCAGTATGCATAAAACGCCTGAAAGTCTAATCTGAATATGCAATTTCCTTTTCGCATTCGCTTACGAGTCATCTATCGGGGTATTTGGGGGCGGAGATAAGTCAGATAGAACAAGAGTTCAGATACCAAGTCTTTCTTCACTCGGGCGGGCTGTCTGTAAGCCTTTTAGCCACAAAGCTTAGGCGAAGGGGTTGAAACCTTGGAATTCCTTCCAGCTGGTGACATCAACGTGCCGCTAGTGTGTGTTCACACTCGATAGCATCCCGTGCTTACTGTGTGGGGCATTTTCCAGTGGTGGAGTCATATCACATCATGACATCTGGAAGAATTCAACGTTTGCCAGTTGCCGAAAATGGACAATTTTCCGTGTATTTGAAGACTAGGTTTTGGGGGCTTGGATTGTGCCACCCGTCTCACCAGGTAATTAGCATGGCCGCAGGTCATATTACCGATGTAACATAATGATTCATGAGAGCTCCACACATCCATGCGCAGCGCCTCTTCCACCAAGATATGGTGTGGATGAATCTCACTTCAATGCTAAACATTTGAAAGTTTGAAGGATCAATATGTCCTGGCACTTATCCAAACTGCCGAGGCACCTACTGAAGTATGCAGGAATGTGCAGGTGCCAGCCTGAGTGGGTACGTGTTTTTAAGCTCCCGCAGAGGCAGCCCTGGGCAAAGTATGTCCCAACATTCAATACATGATTTTCAATGTTGAACCTTGGAATGCGGCAACCTTGGAAATCAAAGGATATCTATATATAGTACCTAGTACTCAAGTGTCTCCAAGGTTGAATGGAGCAGCCTTCAGGGCTGGCGTATGCGATGTACTAACAACTAGTACAGTGCCATGTCACATTGGCCAGTACAGTATGCCACACTAGCGACCCCTGATTTAGAATATACATCACTACGGCTCTCTAGTCCTCCGAAAGCCCTTATTGCTGACGCTCTGTATTGACGTTCTGTTGATTGTCCATACTAGTCAACGCACAGATCATCAATGTTTCTTCAGGGCAACGTCCAAGCACGTGCGGGTGTTTCCGAGGTCTGTGCGGGGCACTAAATCCTCATGGCGCTCGTATCCTGCCGCTCCTGTGGGGCCCCGTATCGCACAAGGACTTCCTCCCGAAATCCTTCCAAAAGCCATGAAGGCTTGGAGCCCTGAAGGGCTTGAACTAACCCAGAATGGCAAAACTTTATTTATCCAAGTTCAGTTACTTCTCCGTAAATAGAACCCCGGGCCTGGGTCCCCCAACCCTGTAAATAAAAAACCAGATTGATACGGTAATGTAGATCGATACGGTAATCAGGCCACCCGTATTGTTTCAAGGTTTCCAATGTTATATTACGTGTCTGACGTATGGTTATGAAATTCGATAACGCTACTGCGCAGCAGGATAAGAGTACTCCACCATGTAGTTCAAACACCATAACTAGGCACCACACTCCCCTCTTTCATATCATTGCGCTCCTTTCAATTGTCATAATTCCTTCCATTACTATCATCGAGCCTTCAAACCACAACAACTGCAGCCATGAAGAGTGTGCAGCCACCCTCTTTGGATGATCGGGTCATCATGGGCCCTTATGACTACTTGCAATCTCATCCAGGCAAGAATGTGCGACATCAGTTAATCCTGGCGTTCAATGCCTGGCTCCAAGTGCCACCGAAGAGTCTGGATATCATAAACCGTGTCATCACTATGCTACATACAGCCTCGCTTCTGTGAGTTGCACCTCTTCTATACATACTTGGACACCAATGCTTCTATAAGTTGTTAAGCTGACAAGATCGCTTTCCTTTGAAAAGGATTGATGACATCGAAGATAATTCGAGCCTTCGTCGTGGTATTCCTACAGCGCATCATATCTTTGGCGCTGCCCAGACTATCAATTCAGCCAACTATGTCTACTTTCTTGCGCTTCAAGAAGCACAGAAATTGAATAATCCAGTGGCTATCGATGTATTCACCCAGGAGCTCCTAAACCTCCACAGCGGCCAAGGTATGGATCTTTACTGGCGTGATACATTGACGTGCCCGACGGAGGACGAGTATTTAGAGATGGTCAACAATAAGACCGGGGGGCTTTTCCGGCTAGCAATAAAGCTAATGCAAGCGGAAAGCCCAACTGATATGGACTGTGTGAGTCTTGTCAATGTTATGGGTCTACTTTTCCAGATTTGTGACGATTATCTCAATCTTTGTGACAAGACCTACACCAAGAACAAAGGCCTGTATGAAGATTTGACTGAGGGGAAATTCTCGTTTCCAATCATTCATTCTATCCGCTCAAATCCTAGCTCGCATCAGCTCATCAGCATTCTGAAGCAAAAGACAGAGGATGAAGATGTCAAGCGTTATGCCATCCAGCACATGCAGAGCACTGGGAGCTTCGAGTATACCAGAAAGGTTGTGCGTGAGCTTCATGGGCGTGCGTTATTGCTTATTGAGGATATTGACGTTGCTTCGCCTTGCATTGGTGGAAGGAATAATGGAGAGCTCGTTCGGGCTGTTATTGATAGGATTGTTAATTCGGTATTGATGGAGAGTGCGAATTAGTTTACCACTGGTCAACTGCCCAGGTACATGCCAGTGTTTATGTCATGTGAGAATTCGGTTACGGCGTTATGTACATAGGACTCGGAATTAATTTGCAAATGCTTACACAAATTTTTTGAGGAATTGAGTTTCAACTTTAATACAAATCCATCCATATAACAGCCTTTCAAGTCCTAATTTACACCTGAAACTGAAAGGACTGGTTTTCAAGTTCAAGTTTTTACAGAAAGACGGTGATGATGAGAATATTGATATCATTCAAATGCATAAAATTGAAAAGGCTAACTATTTACATGATATGTTCAATCGATCACATATCCACACATTCTTTTCCTGGGGTAACCGCGGAGTAAAGAAAAAAAAACACCATAACACATTCCCAAATGCTCTTACAGTCTTGAGCCGCTAGCGGGAGGGGGAGCCGCACAGCAAGATTTGGAGAAAGCATTTGTAGACTGGGTATCAACACAGACAGCAGAAGGAGGCACCCAAAGGCCGGGGTTCTTCTCGTAGAAGTTTGAGGCGCGCAGCATGACGCTGACTGGCTCAGCGGGCATGATGGGGAAATCCTCAGTACGGGGGAAGTGGGTCAGGCCGAACTGCAGGTAGCAGACGATATCGGTGTTCTCGATGTTCTCGTTGCGCTTGGCCCAGTCCAGGATGGTCTGGTTGTGGGGGTGGTTATCACGGCCATCGGACTGGCAGACGTAGTCACCAGCAGGGAAGAGCTCGTAGTCCTTGTAGGGAGTGACCCAGAGGGGCTTGCGGGCGAATGCGGCGCGGTTGTAGACTGTGCTGCCGGGCTTGGCGAGGAGAGGAGGGCAAGAGGTGTTGAGGATCTTGTAGCCGACGGGCTTCTTGGCGATGGCGTTCATGCGGTTGGGGTTGATGATGTCCCATGTGCGGTTGGTCTCGTAGCAGTAGTCTGCGGCACCCTCGAGGGCGGTGCGGAGAGGGGTCTTCTTGCTGAGGAAGGCGTTGCCGTACTTGTTCTCCGGGGAGCCGACGGGGTGGTCTGAGGAGACGGCGTCACTTTGCACGACGGAGTTGTTGGGGCCATCGACCTCGGGGTCGATACGGAGGGAGAAGAGGTGCTGGTGGTTGTGCGCAGTGATCTGGGGGGCGACCTGGGTACCGTAGGGAGCGGCCTCCTCAGTGGGGTGCAGACAGTAGGTGTTCAGCATACCAGTGAGCTTCATTTCGAGCTTGTAGGTACCGTCGAGAGTGAAGGTGTGGTAGAAGCCGTACTCGTAGTTGGCGGCAGTGATGATTTGAGAGATAATGAGCTTGCGGTCACGAGCGGAGATGACGGTGCCATCACGGTAATCGGTGTGCTTGTACAGAAGACCGTTGTCCTCCTCGTGGATACAGATGGCATTCTTGATGACGGCAGCCTCACCGTTGGAAGTGGACATAACTCCATCCATGTAGTGAATGGCACCCTTGCAGTCACAACCCAGCTTGAGAGAGTTGGTCATGAGACCAGTACCGTACTCACCAACATCGAAGGCGTGCTTCTTGTGGTGAGGGCTCTCGGGACAGCCGTAGGGAACAACCATCTCGACGACACTGATACGGTTGAAAAGAGTGCGCTCGCGGTCCTCGTACATGTCGTGGGAGCGGACATCGGAGATGACGATACCCTCACGGTAGTTGAAGCCGATGTGCATCTTGAAGTTGGCCCAGGACAGCTCGTTGCCACGGACCTTGAAGGAAACACCCTGGGGCTGGGTAATGTCGATAGGCTTGAGGCGCTCGTGGTTATACTTGTCACCAATGAACTCGGGAAGGTAGTTGTGCTCCATGAGGGGAACAGCGGTGCGCTCGCCGTTTACCAGGCGAATATCAACGCTGAGGACCTCCTCAGTCTCAGTATCAGCGACCACGGTGAAGTCGAGAGGGTGGGCATATTGGTTGTCGAACTCAGAGCTGCGGTAGTAGGCAAGACCCTGTTGCAAACGACGCTCGAAGCCCCAGCGCTCGTCAATACCAATGGCCCAGGCATCAAGGAAAACCTTGGACATATCGGTAATGCCCAAATCCTTGCATGCGCGAATGACACGGGAGTCCTTGCGAGCAATGCGCTCCATCACATCCAGATCCTCGAGAGTGAGAGTAGGCATGACATCCTTGACCTTCTTGACTTCCTCAACCTTGCCCTTGGCCAAGTTGACGACAACCTCGGCGACCTGGTGAGTCTCGCGCTCGATGATGATGGCGAAAGCGCGGCGATCCGGGGCAGGAATCTTTCCGGCGCGGAAGGCCTGGTATTCGGCCTTGCGGGGCTCCCGCAGTGTGAGACAGTTGAACTTGACGGTCTTGGGGCTGAAGTGGTCGCGAACGATCTTGGCGGCATCTGGAATTTCCCTGATGGAAAGCTGATCTATAATTCCGGTATTATTAGTCGCGATCAAAAAAATTTGTGGCTGGAGGTTCCTGCAGAAAGATCCCTGCAAGTCGTACCTAATGGGTGGGGAACTCCCTGGGGAAGCATGGCAGCTGCAGCAACGCTGTCATAGTCTCCCTCCCGGAAGATGGTGTAACCCGGGATGGAAGTGGTATCAGGGGCAGACGCCATTGTGAAGTTTAAGCGTAAAGAATGAACTTGTTGAAGCTGTAGTAAATCTTCAAGTCATTCGTTCTCCCATGGCCCTTATATAGTGTGTACCCGCATTTCTATCTGATCGAAAGAATCCGCATGGACATTCCCAATCAGGTAGTCGGGATGCCCTTTGGGTCGGATAGTGTGGCTCACGACTCTTCCCGACCAAGTGGATTTCCCGTGGTTTGCTGTTTCTGGCGAAAGCGTGGAGAAGGTTATGGCAACCCGTTTGACATGCATTGCTTCCATAATATCTTTTGCGTAAAAGCTTTTAACATACGGGAGCGCCCACCAATCACGCCCCTGGCTTTAGACGCATCCTCCGACGCATGCAGAGCACGGCTGTACACTCGCCGATAGGGCAGGTTGACCCTATAGAGAATGTAGTCGCTCAGCCCGACATGTCACAAGTCCAATCTTATTTTGGGATTGTGTTGGGTTTCCATTGGATCGTCTGTTCTGGTCAGTCCGGGGAGAATCGAAGGAGGCAAGGCCATAACATTGCCACGTTATCACCTGGGCACGTTATCGGCGATAAGCATAATTTCATATCTTATCTAGACTCTAAGAACACGTGGGAAACCAGATAAAATTTATTGAGTAGCACAATATGTACAATATCTAGAGACCATTACAGACAGAAATTGAATACTACGCATACGTATTCCATTTTTGATAAATTCGATCAAGTGTATCTATCGCCTATCTGCAACTTCAAAGATAAAAAAATATCGGTGAATCAACCAAGGTTGTGCACATCTGGGGTGTTGCGTGGACCTACCTCTTTAGGACTAGCGTACCGTGCGTATAATCCTCCACAGCCGAAACACCATTAGACCCCGACCGGAGATCATCTGGAGATGCCGTGTGGAGCCTTGCTTCTCCAGAGTTCCAGAGGCGACCCTCATTGGCCTTCCTCTTTTGGAATGTCGTGCCGAGATTAGGTTAATCGCATTCTGCAAGATTGGAGCTATGAGGTATGCGTTAACTTGGATTTTAAGAGCTTTGTTCGGCTGTACTTGAATTGATGCTTCCAACCTCCACCTAGTGCCCTTGTCAACAGAGGAATACCTTCTTCTATCATCTACCATCATGGCTTCATTAAACGTCCAGTGCATTGCCCCCAATGGCCGTAAATGGACCCAGCCCACTGGTCTGTTCATCAACAACCAATGGGTAAAGTCTTCGGATGGAGGCAAGATTGCTAGCATCAATCCAGCGTATGTTTGTTTGAAAGATCCGATCCATCACTTGAAAACTTACTGAATGACACGGCTGACTTTTTGTCTTCGAAACTCAGTACTGCCAAAGAAATCGCCTCCGTTTATGCTGCCACAGCTCAAGATGTCGATACCGCCGTGAAGGCTGCGCGCGCCGCACTGAACAACCCCAGCTGGAGGGATATGTCCGGCCTCGATCGCGGAAAGTTGATGAATCGCCTTGCCCACCTGATCGAAGAAAACAAGGAAACTCTGGCTACAATTGAGACCTGCGATAATGGAAAGCCCTATCTGGTCTCGTTGAATGATGATATGACGGAGACTGCCGAGACCATTCGCTACTACAGCGGTTACGCAGACAAAGTGTTTGGACAGGTGATTGACACCACTGTGGATAAGTTCGCATATACTGTGCGCCAGCCTGTTGGCGTTTGCGGTCAGATTATCCCGTAAGTTCCTCTACCCATGAAAGGAAAAAATCTCAATACAACGAACTAACGACGCTGGATATAGATGGAACTTCCCTCTTTCCATGGCAGCTTGGAAGCTTGGTCCTGCTCTGGCTTGTGGAAACGCCGTCGTGCTGAAGCCAGCTGAGCAGACCCCACTGTCAATTCTGTTCCTCGCAAACCTCATCGTGGAAGCTGGCTTCCCCCCGGGCGTGGTCAATATCGTTAACGGCCACGGCGCCGTCGCGGGTGCCACTCTTGCATCTCACATGGATGTCGACAAGATTGCATTCACCGGTAGCACTGCCACCGCTAAGCAGATCATGAAGATGGCCAGCGTCAACTTGAAGAACATCACTTTGGAGACTGGTGGAAAGAGTCCCCTTATCGTCTTTGAGGATGCCGATCTTGAACAAGCGGTGGAATGGGCCCACATCGGAATCATGTACAACCAGGGCCAAATCTGCACAGCGACATCCCGAATTCTGGTTCATGATAGTATTTATGACCGCTTTGTCCAGGCCTTCAAGGCACAGATTAAGAATGTCTCCAAGGTCGGTGATCCGTTCGAGGAGACCACTTTCCAGGGCCCTCAGGTCACTCAGGCACAGTACGAGCGCATTCTCTCTTATGTCGATGTCGGCACATCTGAGAAGGCTACCCTTGAGTGCGGTGGAAAGCCATTCAAGGGCGTTGGCGACGGCAAGGGCTTCTTCATTGAGCCTACCGTGTTCACCAATGTCTCTCCCAAGATGCGCATTTACCAGGAAGAAGTCTTTGGGCCCTTCGCTGTTATCGCTCGCTTTAAGACTGAAGATGAGGCAGTTCAAATGGCCAACGACACAACATACGGTCTGGGCAGTGCTCTCTTCACCACCAACTTGACTCGTGCTCACCGCGTTGCTAAGAGAATCGAGGCGGGTATGGTCTGGATCAACTCTAGCAATGACAGTGATTGGCGCATTCCATTTGGTGGAACCAAGCAGAGTGGAATCGGTCGGGAACTGGGTGAGGCTGGTTTGGAGGCCTACTCCAGTATCAAGGCTGTGCATGTGAACATGAAGTCTAAGCTGTAAATTATCCTTTTTTTGACGATTAGAATTTTGTGAGACGTAAAATTGAACTCTCTTTTACTTAATACCCTGTCAAACTGAACACATTTCCATGATGTTCCTTGATGACTAGGCATTTGGGTCGAGCGCACAGAATGACTCGGATAGCCTCAATTATTGTGGGATTATAGTGGTGAAAGCAAAAATGGCTGAATCAATTTCAAAGGTCGTCTTAGTCAAAGAGTCGCACTTTAATCTATTTACTGATCTATCATCTATATACACTGAATCAACAGTTCGCCCAATTGTGAATCTCACCAGACCACCAATATGGGCATGCCCTTTTTACAAAATCTCCTCCCTCTCAGTCTCCTCAACAACTCTCCATTAACTCTCCCATGACAAGGTCCCAGCACAATATGTGTTGATAGCCAGATCAATCCTTCTTCGTCGCAGCGGGCGCGGGTGCATCATTGGCCATTGCTTCCTGGGCTTGAATCACATGGGTGAAAGCCTCTTCGGTGTTGAGGTATGACCGGCTGCCTTGAACAAACCAGAAGGAGAGTGCAATGACAAGCATAACGCCGAAGACAGCAATGGCATAATTCATGTTGCCGCCTGTCGGATTAGGCGAGCTGGGAAAGAAGAAGAACACGGTTGTGATACAGCAGTAAACGATGCTGACATAGTTGCACGGCGCACCCAGTTTTCCCAGGTTGAATTGACCTCCCGGAGGAAGTTTGTCGCGTCCCTTCATGAGGACTGTCATGATGGGGAGTCCGTATGAAATCGTGAGTGCGATAGTGCTCACACTTAGGATAGCATTTAAAACCGTCTCGGCGAAGAGAAATAATATGCCAACCAAAGCGATCAATATTCCCTGGAACCACAAAGCTCGAACTGGGGCTTTCCAGGTGGGATCAACGTAAGACAGGTATTGGCCAAATGGCAATCCACCGTCTCGGGCAAATCCCCAGGTAAGGCGAGAAGCAGTGGTGACGATACTGATTCCCTGTCCCAGGCCATTGCTGATGAACATAGCCATCAGCACAGCAGCACCATTCCGGCCAACGGTTTGCTGGACCAGTTCCATAAAAGGCAGACCACTTGGGGAGTCGATAACCATTTTGATCTTCTGGATAGAGAAGAGGCACACCATCATTAGAATGAATCCACTCACAGCGCCCGAGAGAACAGCGAAATAGATGACTTTTGGTGCGTTCTTGCGAGGGGCTGGGATTTCCTCCACCATATGGATCACGGCATCGAAGGCAGTCAGTCCGTAAGCGGCCTGCACTAGACCGATGAACCAAACCACACCATCAGGCCAGCCTGTTTGGTTGATCCATTTGCCAAAGACGAAGGATGCTGGCTGGTAATGAAGATCCGATTTAGTCCCAACGGAAATGAGAAGAGCGAGGGAAAACACGAAGAACAACGCAAAGAACCATACGCCGACAAAGTTATTCAGCCAGGGCAGAAACTTGTCTCGCCGGCACCCAACAACATTGATAAGAGTGAGGATGAAAACGCATCCGATATAGACGACAAACTCCAGCCAGCCTTCCGATGCGCCAGACCATTCCTCATCGAACATCACCTTCATGCCCAGCAGGAAGTTGGTCATGAAGGCTACTTGTGAGGCCGCAAGAGTCCACCAGCCAAAGACGTTGATCCAGGCACACATGTACGACACGAAACGGCCCCATGGGGTATCCCAAAGGCGATAAATCCAGTATGCCTGACCAAGTGCAGTCGGCATACTACTGCAGATTTCTCCCAGAGAGAGTGCCACGCATGTGTTGCAGAATGTCACCAGTACCAGGCCCCATAGGATTGATACTGGACCGCCATTGACGAGACCGTCTGAAAGGTCTTGTGCGAAGGTTGACCAGGTTCCCAGGACACAGAAAGCCAAAGCTAACATGCTCCAGATGTTGAACTTGCGCTCCAGGCTCTGGCCATGACCGAACTCTGCCAGGTCGCATGCATCTTGTGTATTCTGGTCGGTGGGCTTCAGGGTAGTGTCGTGTTCCACGTCCATAATTTGATTGGCTTTGAAGGGCTCTCTGTCTTTACACCTCAGGCTGCGTTCAGTGGGCTCATTCTCCGAATAATCGTATGATGGTTCTTGGCGTGAGTCTGGGGAATGATGGTATGATTCCTGGTGGATGACTGAGTTGATTTGAGGCGAAATTGACAACCCCAGTTCCAGCGACCCGGGGGTTTTCTCATTTTTCTGGGGAACCCCACGGGTGTCCACGCTGTGTGGGCTTTGGAGGGGTGAGAAAGACTCTTCCTGGGTACACCGGGGGTGGCCCACTTGTGGCTACCAGACCTTGGAAGCATCCTGGGGATTCAACGAAACATGTCATGGCATCTCCTGCATTCTCGTAGTGGACATCCCCACCATATTCCTCGTAGCCTGGAGATTCCTTGTCTGGAAGGTGGATGCGGCGTCTCGGCGATGCCTTGTTCAACATGAAATCATTTCGGTCTGGTGATCCTTTCATAGCACGAATTTCAACCCCGAGCATGCGTACTTTCGTGGAGCACGATAACTGCTCAACTCAGCTCGAGTGATCTCAGCCGATTCTATGACACATGGTTGCATCTTCGGGTTCTCGGGAGCCTAATCTGCGGCGACTTTTTTTTTCTTCCCTCTCCACGGGTTGTTATAATAAGGAACGTCATTACCCATTGGGTCGCACGGCTGAAATGCTTTTTTTGACCTAGACCTTTTGCCCAGGTTGAATACCAAGCTTGCCAATGTCCTTAGTGGGGGCTGCAGGCGGCCGATAGCGCTTGCTTGTACCTTCCGAAAAAGGGAATATTGATGCCTGAGGTGTGAATTCCGCTATGATGATCAGGACGACCGACTATCGGTCCGATCTTCCTAGGCATGCCGCGGGGATTTTACTGTTTTACCTTGTTCATGTGCTCAATGATAACTGCGAGGGAATTTAAAGACCAAATATCTGCTCAAATCCCTGCGCGTGGTCCGGAATGTCCTCCCTATAAAGGGTTAGAGCGCGCCATTTATTTCGCCTGAGAAGATTGTCTGGCCAATCAGAGCCTCATGTACTTCATCATCCTATAGTTGCATCCCCCTATATATGGTCCCAGTGATGGCCCAAGGCACTTGGTCACTTCAAGTTTCTTTTTACTCCCTTTTTGAAATCTCAAAATATGCCTCCCTCAGATCATAAAAGAAAAGATTCTCTACCTGCCCGTCATCGGTCGCATAAAGGCTGCTGGACATGTAAACGAAAGCGGATCCAGTGTGACGAAATAAGACCCGCCTGCCAGCAGTGCGAAAAAAAGGGAATTACATGCGAAGGTTATGAGATTAGACTACGCTGGGGTGCCGGAATTGCTTCCAGAGGTCGATTCAACGGTGCCCAAAAGCCAGTCCAAGAGTCTATACCACCTCACTCCAAACGACGATGGGATCTCAGAGGGAAGGTCGATCATAGTGGAAATGACGATCACCAAGGTCAACCCACCTTATTACTTGAACAAGAATTCATCCAAGGTATGAGTTTTGAGCTATGATCTGGAGTGACTGTATTGCTTTATGGTTTTCTCGTACTCTTTCGTTTTTGCTTTCTTTGAATGGGTGGACTGGGATGCGATCAAAGCTAGACTTCAATGCTGATTTGATTCTTACAGCTGAATCTTTGAGCCCACCTGTTGAGAGACGGGCAACAGTCAACATTCTCAATGCGCCTTTCGGGCAGGACCCGCAGGACTATATCAACATTAACAAACACTTTGAGCTGCCTGTATCAACGGAGAAGGAAACACGACTCGGAGAAGAGAGGGGTGCTATATTTTGCGAAGGTCAGAGATTAGAGTCTACTCCATATTCGAGCAGACTACCAGGACTATCAGCCATATTAGCCTGAATCAAATCCGCCCAGGTGGTGATTAAATAAAGACAGATTGACCCAGAAAGTAAACGAGGATGAGATCATCTGGACACCTAGTTGACTTTGTAGTGACAGAACGCAAGACACCACCTGGGCGCGCACCCAAGTGGGCAGAACCCGATGAGGATGCAATGGGCAGCTTAGTTACTTGCTCATTTCTATTACAATACAATGAAATAGTAAAATCGGTTGTCTTCACCAAATCAAAGTTGAAAATTTTGGGTATCCAATCGCTGAACTAACCAAGAGCAAGTACTAATACTAAGCCCCATTCAGTCCAAACCAGGATCTGCAGACTTAAGCCGGTAGATCTTATTCTTGGCAATCAATATACAGAAACCAAAAAACTATACAGTAGAAGAAAACCAAATCAAGCACCCAGCTCGGCCCCTTCATCCGCTTTCTGCTCAGCAGAGACAGTACTATCAGGTTCTGGGTCTACTGCGCCTGCTAGGAAGAAGTCCAGTTCACTGGGTCCGCCTTGCGAGTTTTCGTTCTCTGCCAGCTGCTCCAGTAAGCTGAGGAAGGGATCTTTCTCTAGGTTTCCTGTTTCGCTGCCTGCTGTGTGAGAGCCGCTTGTTTGGGACTGTGCACCTGGTGTGAGGGCCGTGGTGCCTGTCCCTTGGGCTCCGTTGGAGGCGTCGAAGGGGAATGTTGCGTATTGGGGATTGGATGGAGGGGTTGGGGCTATGAGGGATGGGTCTGTTAAGAAGGCGGGTGGGGAAAGCCCGAAGGCTGAAGGTGAGAAAGCATTTGGGAGGGTGAGGTGGCTGTTGTCTCCGTGGGTGCCCGTTGTTGTGGAGGAGATGTCCGTGGTCCCTTGCACGGAGAAGATAGATGAGAGGGTCGGAGATGGCTGTGGGTTGGGGGTTTGGTGGAATTGGAGTGTTGGGGATAGTAAAGAGGGATGATTATTGGATTTGTTGGTGGCTGAATGCGATATGGAGTTATGTCGGTCGGACTCGGGAGTCTGTGTGGACTGGAAAGGACCCGGCGTTGATCTTGAATTGGGATAGAAGCCTTGGTGTTGGTATGAGGGTGGCGCCATAGGTCGTTGATAGAATTGATCTTGACGATCAGCCAAGCTCGGGACGCTACTATCAATTATCAGCTCTGAGCATCCCATGAGGCTCCATGAGTAGTAGTTAACATACCTTGGGCGCAGCTCATCGCCCGTATCTACGAGCCGAACGTGTGCTCCGTCGACAGCTAGGCCAGGGTATCTGTCCAAGAAGTCCTCGAGATGGAAGACTGGCGAGAATCGCATCGGACTGCTGGCCAGATTGCGGACGAGTTCGGCATGAGATGTGTAAATGGTCTGGAGTAATTCTCTTTGATGCTGAACACCCGTCCATGCATTTCGCAGCCAGGTCAACTGGTGCATCTCACGGGTGAGAAACTCAGCACTGGATGAGAAGACCTCGCCTTCTCGGCCTTTGTAGTGCACACCATGGACATGCACAGTACCAGCTGTACACACACAGTAGCCAACGAAGGCAGGCCACTCGACCAGTGGCGAGTTACGACCCAGTTCAACAAGCTCCGCAATAGCATTCGAATGTGAGAAGCATAGATTTGTGGCCTCGATTTGCCAAGATTGGTGTTGGCCTGTCCCTCTTAGCTCCACCAGATCGATAGGTAGAAAGGGACGGTAAAGCAAGCAATGAACCAAATGGTATATCAGCTTGCTAAGTAGCAGTGTCGTGCTCTCGGGATGCCCAAATAATGCCTCGATAGAGGCAAAAACATCCTGAGTGCCCGCGGCCCAGATATCCAGCTCCTGTCGAATCTTGGATAAGTTTGAAAGGGCATGCCAAGGGAAATGGGAGTCTCCTTTGACGCCACCGGCAGCCAGATACCGGTTGGTTACCCCAAGAATGCGGGTAATATCAATTAGCAAAGATGCCGCGCTGGGAGCCTTGCGGCGCGAATCTGCAGAGTACTGGATATTGGGCCCAACGTGGAACAGTTCACCCTCGATGTTAAGCCCTGCCGCGTGAGGTGACCACGAGGGGAGTCGTAATACGATAGAATGATCAGATATGAGGCAAGGGCGACGCGAGCCACACGTAATGAAGCGATCCATCAGGTAGACTGCCCAGAAAAGTCGACGTCTTACCTCACGCTCGGCAGGGGATAGATTGCTTTTAGATGGCACTTCCCGAAGGAGATCTAAAGCAACCACCATAGCCACACAATTTGCTGTTTAAATTAGCACGGAAGAACCACAGATATCAGACAGTTATACGGGTGGGTTGATGCATACAGAATGTCATATAAGCTTTCTTCCCAAGTCCATAGGCAAAGAAAACCTGCGATAGCAGGAGTAGAGTCTGCAGCCCTTCTACTGTCGGATTATCGATGTCGACCATGCGTCGGGCTTGCAAAGCTGCATCTAATCCGATATGCAAAGACTGCTCTGGCTGTCCCGCGGTGTGTGTGTATCTAACAGACCGCATTAGTCCACTTGGGTTTCCTATTGTTAGGGACCTGTTTGACAAAATTACCGTAAGGTCATGGCCGAGATGGCCATCGCTAGGTGTACTGGCAATTGGTTCAATTGATAGCGCTGCCGTGTACTTGCTTCATCAAAAATGAAGAAGGGCTTGCCATGCAATCGCGTAAAGTACGAATCCAAGAGTATTTCAGACAAAACGGGATTCGGTGCTTGTGGCGGTTGAACCGGGTGGGAGAGAGTCAGCGCAGCGGCGTGACCGGTCGGCCTGGGGAACGGCTCGGGTTGTTGAGGCCGAGCATTCGATATTGACGGTCGCGCTTCTCCTGGGGTGTATGGGTTGAAGGGAGTGGCATCTATGGTGTTCCGGCGGCCATTTGGTTTCGTGATCGGGAGATCTTCGGGCTGTTTCTCCGGGGAGGTAGGCGAAATGGGATTCTTCTCATCTTGGAGTCTTTTCTCTAGACCGTCGACTCGTTTGAGTAGGGCTTCCAGGACATCGGTCTTGGGGCCACGTTTTTTGGGAACGGCATCTTGAAAGCGGGAGATGGTCAGACTAGAAGGATCGGCGGGGGAGCATCGCATGATCTTCACGACTCACCATAAACGCAGGCACATTGAAAGACCTTGCATGCTTCGCAACTTGGTCGCAAGCGATTACATTTGATCTGCGACGCTCTGTTCAGCGCATTGATAGCCTTGTTGTTCGGACTGAGGGGCGCACCTTTCTCTTGCGACACGATTTGCAGTTCATCGCCTCGCGTGGTTCGATGGTCGCACGACGAGGAGTGAGACGGTCGATACTGACCTGAGGACGAGACATCGTCACATTAATTTAGAGAGACATGTATGGAGAAAGAACAGAATTGAGTCAGCAAAGAAAAAAGTTGTGGAGAATGGAGAGAGTCTGGAGAGTCTGGAGAAGGGGAAAATGCGGAGAAGTGCCGCCGGAGTTATTCTTTATGCTTCTTAGAGGACCCGCTTTGTATTTTGCTCTGGCTTCAAACTTACCAAGGTTCTTGGAAATCTTAGTCTGGGGGCTTTTTTGTATATTCAGGTTGATCTTTTTTCTTTATTACACAATAATCAATTCATTCTATTCATCCATTCTATTCATTCATATTCATTCTTCTCTCCCCCCTTGAAATCTTTCCTCTAGACACCTTTTCCAGGTGGAGGCTACCTTCGGGGTTGTTACCGTTTTGTTCCATTCCCCCGCAACGTTAGGGTTCTCGTCAGAAAGTCCCGAGGCGATCCCTATATAGCCTGCAAATCTGGCCCTACCATGTACTTCTACTTAGTATGTACTTGGTGCTATTTACCTCCCCTGTCCATCACGAGGTCTCATGCAGAGAACCCTGTCCCAACACATGTATCCAAGCACCTGGGGTACATAAGTACCATCTCACCGTTGAAAATCTGGAGCCAAGGACAATTCCCCCTCCACATTCTCTCCTTTCTCATTCTGCACAGCCAGATCGGGCCTGATGAAACCTATCCCTGATGAAAAGAGGCGAGGTGGCCGGCGGGGGGGGGCGCATCCGTCCATTGTCCTCCTCTCGATCGACAGACTCAGCTACTGTTTTAGAAACGGAAACTAAGCCCAACTCTGCATAGCGATCTTGGTCTCTATGCGCCCAGTGGGAAGGGCTCCGTCCCCTCTTTGGTCATCGTCGCTTATTGAACAGGAATCGATTCTCGAGCCCCTCAAGCCTCCACGCCCTTGCAGGTCCGCAATTCTGCAGCGAAAAGTGTCATGCAGGATCGGATTATATGCCTCACAGTGGATATAAGCATTTATCCAGCCGAGAGTTTACACGGGGTCTCCGCTTTGGTCCTAAGGCGTTAGAGAAGTTAGAGAGTTTAGTACTAGTCAGCCACTTGGCAACCGGGTTAAGGACTTGGAGTGTAAAATACCCGAGGGATATTTGAATCTAGACCAAGAATACTGGGGAATCCATGCAAGTACCGACAGCCAAGGCTGTATACTCCAAACATTTGACCCTAGGAAATCGGATAACCCGATTCCCTAGTTCACATATAATACGGAGAAATGAGCATAGAAAGAAAGGGGTTAATTGACATATGTAAATCAGACTTCCAAGGTTCTACACTAAAGAGACTCCGATGCCAGCATCTATCGCTGAAGCCGACAGCAAGATAGTAAACGAATAGAGCCACAGGTACAACATAAACAAGAAAGCAAGGAAACAACCCCTCCTAGTTCCAATATGATCCTAGAACAGAGGACGCCCAGACGCCATGCGAACAAAGTCAAACGGTACATTCTGCCCGACCAGCAACCGCAGGGTTTCCACCGTAGTCCAAGCACTCACATCCTCTGATCCATACGCTGTCCATCCTGCACTAGTTGCGACACCCAGCGGGTCACCTTTGCGGGGGCCCGTAGTTAAATCTACGTAGACCTTACCGCGCGTGGAAGGCGGCGACGAGCGCCCATTAGTGCGGTAATGTCGAAGGAGGGGCTGAACCAGAAGGGACTTCTCGGGTGGCAGAGCCGAGACGATGACAAAGGGTTGCTCGACTAGTTTCACGGACTGGAGAGAAGTGAAAGGCTCAAGGCCCGCGGCAAGGGGACCAACAGCCTTGAAGCCGACCGTGTAAATGGGGCCGACTTCGAGGCTGCGTAGGGCGAAGATGGCGGCCGAGGCGTCGGTTTCTGATCCGGCAAGGATGATCGCTGCTCGGCCGCGATAGGCGGAGGGTACGTAGTCCCGGGTTAAAGTGGCACGGATACCTTTCCACGCAGTGTTCTCCCCGATAAGATTGGCGCCGTTCGGGCCGTCGCTGGCGGCGGTCATGGCGATTGTATCGATGAGACCGATAGCGCGCGCAGCATCGCTCACGGTGGGGATATAAGAGGTAGAGCTAGAAATGGGTGGGTTGACCGATGCGCCACCAAATTGAGGTTGCGTGATCACAGGTTCAATCGAGCCCTTCGGTCCACGGTCGATGGAGCTGAATGTATGTGGTAGACCCAATTCGTTGAGACACTTCTCCATGAACATAGAATGGGGTGTTGCGCGAAATGAGCCGATCGCATATAGGTCGCGTTTAGGTAGTTGGCCCATGATATGCAGAGCCTCGTTAATTTCTGCAGCAGTCAACTGTCCAGGAGCGGCAATCATCGGAAGAAGAGGATGTGTGATGGGAGAGAAGACAGTGTTGAGAGCACGAGACAGCTGGCCCATTTGGCCCATATTGACAGCAGATAGTAGCGGGCCTGGACCACGATTCTTGACCGTCGAGCGGAAATACTCCAGCTCGTAGTTTTCCTCAATAGTGGATACCATGGCAATCATCTTGACAATGTCGGCATATCTGGTACTCTCAGTAAAGATGCGCTGGGCTTCGGGTGACGTCCACTTCCACGAGCCTGAGAAGTCGTGGAAAGCAGACATGATGATACTGTTGCCCTTGGCCTCTGCCAGCTGGCGACGAATGTCCTCTGGAAGCCAAAGCTCCACATCCACATATTCGACACCCCATCGAATGGCTCGCCGCAAGTATTTATAGAATAGCAAAGGGTCATCCATGGGGAATTTTCCGTTTTCCTTGGTACATCGCGTCGTGAATATGATCGGCAGTTCCGTGTGTTGGCGCAAGAGCATCAATTGTTGTCCGACGTACTTGAGACTCGGCACAGAGCCAGCCGGGGCTCCATCCTGTGAAGGTTCAACCAACAGATCCACACGAATTTCCACCGCATCGGAGCCAACAGATAGGATATCCAAATTCGGTAGGGCAGCATGAACGTCCGGGAACGTAGTCGAAATGAAATTGGTTCGGGTCTTTGTGCGTAGGTCTTCATGTGGTCTCGTCTGGCCCAAGACCAAGGATAGGAACCGGGTCAGATATCGTCGCAGGAATGAACCGTGTGAGTATAGAAACTCGTAATCGCAGGCTTCGGACAGTCGATCCTCCGGTGCCGTGCCATCTTCCACGCAATGTGTATTGATCAACAAAAGCGCCGATCTGTCGCATCCCTCTAAGCCCCGAGCTAAGTCTTCCGCCAGAACTCCGGCCACAACCATATCGCTGGCCTTTGAGATTGTTGACAGGGGCGATTCGGTAGTCCATGGTTTCCCTAGCACTTCTGCCACCAGATGCACGATATGCTCTTGCGTTGGGCGGTAGACAATCACAACGGAACGGGTTGGGGGTTTGATTGGTGAGGTCGCAGCTCCATTGGACTGGTTCGACGAAATGGGCGCTGGAGGATCGACTATCGTCGTAATATTGAGGGCCGACGCAACATTGTTAGTCGTAGGGGGAGCGGGAACCGGGAGAGCCGTAGCAGAGACGGCGACAGTCTCGTCGAGTAGAGGCGTCGCCATGAGCGGGAGGGCAGTGGGCATCATCGCATAGGAGACCTCGGTGTTTTCATACTTGACTTCCAACCCGCTGCAAAGACCAGAAATCGAGCCAGTCACGCGATACTAGATGGAAGTCAAGGTTTGCGGAACGTTTTCGCCTAAGCCACGCGAAAGGACCCCGTGTATGTACTTGCAAGAAGTCACGTCGTAGGAAGGAAAAAAATGGAGGGGCACGGGGAATGGAATTCGGGGTATCAAAGAGAAAGTGGTATCCGAGTCGCATAGACCGAAAAGGTGAGCCACCGAGCTAAAGGGGGGCAGGGTAAAGGGCAGATTTCAGCCGGAGACCAAATCAAGTGAATTCCATTCGACCAGACGGTAATCGGATAGAGTTTAATACGGGGCAAGCGGCAAGAAAGGCCAAGTAGTGGCATTGAAACCAGTGCGACATTGGGAAGCTGGAAGAAATGGCATAATGTGTTGCGAGGATCCATCCGGGGGGCGCGGGGAGAATTGAACGGGGATGCATTTCTCCGCCAATCAGCGTGAAGATCCCCCACGAACTGGGGCTGCTCGGCGACCTTGCCGTACGGCAATAGAGGCTGATTACGGAGTAGATTATACTCAATTTTATCATGGGATTGAATACATCTTACAAGGTCTCCATGGTGTATACAAACCCTTGCACATTAATTGATGTCTCTCTTGATCCCTTATAGTACATTCATAACTAGAAAATTATCCAATATTAGGCTATTCATAAGCGCTTGAGTGTTTCTCGGCTATACCTGATAAATAAGGTAGTAGTATGCTGCCAGGTCCCAGTGGCAAACGATTTCCCATTGTAACATTGAATTAATTACATGCGTAGTGAACATTTTTGAAGACCCTCCTGCGTGTCAGATGTGTGAAGAAACACCGGTATGTCACATTTTAAACTCATCGTATCGATCCCAGGCCTCGGACTAATGCTGATGATCACGACCAACCTTCCAAGGTTGGAACACCCTACTTACTCTATTTGTACCGCTGTGCTCCAATCTGATACGGGGAAAATCTACTATTGCTGAGAAAGTCCGGCCAATGTGGGGCTAGTGATTCGCTCGAGCTTATCCACTAGACGGCAGATATGCCACGGCTGGCCCTGGTACGTACGTAGGGATGCCCTAGGAGATGAGTGGCTCGACATTCAGGCCGCAGCATTTGACCTTTGAATAGCCATTCCTGATAGGATGGCCGGTTACCGAATGCAGATGGATGCCGCCATGGCTTATTACTTGTACCTAGGCACGTAGATAACGTGGACCAGGCTGAACGTACTAGTAGAAGTGTAAGCTGTCGTAGTGACCTATCCTCCCCGGCTGTTAAGCATCAGACCAAAAGAATTAGATCAACATTTCCAGGAACCCCATAGAGTGGGAGCGACTTTCTAGGATGAATGTTGCAACAGTACAGTTGGATCCATATTCACAGGTCAAGTACATCATTAAAGCATCTAAGGACAGGATCTCATCCTTCAAAGAATCCCACCCGATGTGACGCCATGCTTGAAGCAGCACGGGTCATTGTATCATAACACAGCATTGAGAAGAGAAAGAGGAACATCAGTTCGAGCGGTTGCCGCCCACTGTACGTCAAAGTTAAAGAAACGAGAGAAAAGAAATACCAGCCGAATCAAGGGGGTATTAGGTAGGAAACATCATGACAACAAAAACAACAAAATCCTGCAAAGCATCTGGTCACAAATCACAGAACTTCCCACAGAAATAAAAACCATTCAGCCCAGATTCCACTTTTATCTTTTGTTCGATCAGCCAGGCATCAAGCCGGATAAAAAACACTATGTACGAGAAAGGGTGGGAGAGGGGTGGGTAAAACAATCAAGAAAGGAGAACGGATGGAAGGTAGAGTTGAGGGAAAAGCGAGGATTGGCAACATCATCGGCCATGTTGGCTGGGCGAAACGCATGGCCATGCGAAACGTACACTCAGAGCACAAAGATGGTACATCGTTGAAAAGATAGGCTCGAAAGCGGTATTGGAGGGAGTTGGAGGGAAAAGGTTCAGCCCGGCCAGCGGTCTGTCTTTCTAGAGGCTGCATATCCGTACATCTCAGGCGACTAGCATCATCCATACAATCCCACTGCAGTGGAAAGACACGAAACAGGCTTCGTGCTTCGGGAAATTCAAGCCCGAGCCGAAAGAGTGGGCTTGCGTGTTTCAAATGTATAGCAGAGGGTAGATCACAAGAACTCGTGGGAGGGGAAGCCCACGCTGTCGCAGCAGAAGAGAAGTAGGCCCGGACTATCTTTTGTCAAAATCACACCAATTAATTTGGAGGAGAGACAGCCAGGCCATTCATCAGCTTGGGCAACGGCTTTCTGCGAGCATTATTTGCCGTCTTGGAGACCCGAGGAGCCCCGTGGATCATGCGGGGTTCTTTCATTAGACTAATGTCTAATTTGGCAGGGGCTGTAGAAGGTTTGTTAGTGGGTGATTTTTCTCATCAGTGCAAAGATGAAGTGCTTACCTCTGGTGCTGACACGACTGTAGTCCTGCGACAGGTTCTGGTGGCTGCGGCTGTTGGGAGCAAAGAATGTGGCGTTTGCAGTCCGCCACAGGTGGTTGGAGGTGTCAGACAAGAAATCAGTTGTTGACCGACCGGAGAAGATTGATCCTCGACCGCGGTTACGCTTCGACAAGACGATCTCATCGAAAAGTGCCATCTTCGAGTTTTTGTCCTTGGGATTCGTGCTCTCCCGTTCTGCGATGAATTCATTGAAACCTGGAGAGAATTGTTAGAGATCGATATTCGAATGAAAGTGAGTGAACCTGCCACATACCTTGGCTCTGTTGAAGGATCGCAATGTATTCAGCGTGTTCATGTGGAAGACTCTTCATAAAAGCATCCATATTGAACTGATAATACAATCCAGCTTTTTTCTTGTCACTGCTCGCAGGAACAAGATACTTCTTGTAGGTATAGAACAAGCTGGCAAAGCATCTTACAAAAGCAGCGCGGACCTGATCCGGGTGGAAAGCGGCCTCGCAGACCAAACAAACTTGACTAGTACAGCGACCGTGAACGATCATTTTGCAAGAGGCACACTTGAACATTCCCTCGTCAGCTCGTTCGTCACAGAAAGAACACACCATCTTCTCATCAAATGGCTGAATCTGGAGCAGATGGCCCTCAACCCAGCATGTGCCTTCGGAGTGACCTGCTGGCTGCACGGACGCTTGTGGAACAATGGTCGATGCAGCGATGGTAGACTGAGCATAAACTGATGGAGCGTACGTGGAACCACCGCCATAGTCTGTGTTCAAGGTCGTGACTGACAGGTTGGATGCATGTCCGAGGAACGGTGCACTCGGACGTCGGTTCATGCCGAAAGATGAGCTTCGTCGGGACGCGGCGTCGAAATGGCCGGAGCGCTTTTCTCGCAGCGAAGCCTGCAGTGCCATACCAGAGTCATTCCGCGATGACGGTGTGGGAGGAGGTGGGGGGAAATGGCCTGATGTTGGGGAACTCTCGCGAGGGGATGGCGGAGAAGCAGTCACCCGAGAGCCTGCACTGGTTCCAGGGCGCTCATGACTCTTTGAAGAATGACCACGAGACGAGGATGAAGATGCAGCATGCTCATGGCGTGCGTGGAGGAACGCATTGAAGATAGGAGGTTGGTAAGAGTTGGGCAATACAGCAGCCGAGCCAAACGCGCTGGAGTTGAGGCCGACATACTTGGCAAGGTTGGTGGGCGGTGCTTTAGAGTTGTAGGTAGAAGGGCTCTCTGTCAAGAAAGAGTCCCAAGGGTATGTCTCAATAGCATACGCAGGAGGTCCTGTTGGTACTCCACAGCGGGTGTGGTGCGGTGCAGCTAGCTGCAAGAGTGATAGAAGCTTCTTGCGCTGGTGACGAGGCAGCGGGGTGGGACGCACGGTACTCTCGATCATATCAGCATCGAGGTCCACCAGAACAAAGTCGTCGCTCGGCAATTCAACCTTCTCATAACGGCGTTCAATTCCTACAATGTAGGGACAGGGCGCCTCAATCGCTTGGACCAAGCGGGCAGGGAGAACCGGAATCAGGACGCCCGTCCATTGGAGGGGAAACAAAAGATCCACAAGGGCTCTTGTTGCAAGGTAAAGCATAGAGGTGTGTGAAGAAAGGAAGATGATCCGAGAATCTGTGAGTGCATACTCGAAGAGGATGATGATATTGGGGACGGAGAGGGTGCGGAACAACGCATACAGGTCGGTGTTGCGTGACCCTGGGAGTTCATTAGGTGCTTCCTTTCGAGCGAAGAGCCGCAGCTCTCGAATCGCAAGTTCCACTTGAGTCTTGGAGGAGACCGGGCAAAAGGCCTCCGTACAAAGATTCATCACATATCGCTCTAGTGGCTGCCAAACTCCTAAGCGCGGGGAGCTCGGTGGGATACGCTGAACTGAGTTCTCCGTCATCGGCACAACGATTGCCTTCAACCACTCTTTCCAAAAGCTGGTCATGGTGCTTTCTCGGCCAAGAATACCGTAGGCCCGGGGAATCCAAAATCCAGTGTCACCGTCAGTGAGACCCTCGATTTTCGAAGCCGCGCCATGACGAACTGGACGCAGCAAGTCGGTCATGAGACCGATTTTCTCTTCGACTGCGCTGATTTCATCCTCGAGTTTCTCACGCGATTCCGACCCAGATGCAACGTTCGGCAGCTGGGCTAGAAGTTGCGACAGCTTCGCCCGCTCCGAGGCCAATCTTTCTCCCAGACTTGCGGCCAGCTCACGTTCCTCGTCGGTCATATTATCCTTGCGCCATTCCTCGCAACGCTTTTCAAGCTCGTCCGCAGCTTGGGGGTTCAATGGAATCCAGATAATGACACAAATCGCATGGAGCTTGGATCCGTTCTCGGTTGTCATGGCAAATCCGTGCCAGGTTGATCGCGGACGCTCGTCTGAAGACACAATGTTGATATCGTTCGGGAATGCGAACATGGGAACGTAGTCTGGGAAGTTTCCACGCTGCTTCATCTCATCGGGCATATTGCGAGTGGGGTATCGGTCAAGCAACACGGGCTCAAATCGTCGTTTCAACGGGTGCATGGAAGGGGAGAATTCGAGCGGCTGGGGCACGGGAATCACCGAGTTGTAGTTACTGAGTCGTCGTGAAGTTCGTACGGAAGCTAGAGAGGGAGAATTGACTATTAGCATTGTGATCGCATTATCAAATCCGGCGAAAGAAGAATGGGAGGGAAGGTCCTTCTTTTCTCCTTTTCTCTCCAACTCGCGTTGACTCACCATGCCGAGCAATTGAAGGCTGTCTCTTCATGCTGTTCATATCCCTGAATGCCATATGCCGGCGAACACTCCCGATGCCGGATCTGAGGAGACCGGGGGCCCCAGCTGGAGAAGAGGAGTCATCGACAATCTTCTGAGTACGTACGCGCGATCGCGGGCGCGAGTTCTGAGTGATGGCGCCGGCGCTCACATTCAAATCCGTCAAAAAGGTATCTCTCTCTGATGCAAATTTGACCAACGCCTGGTCAAAATCGAAATCATCGGAGAATAGCGCGGAACCACGGACTGGGGACGATGCGCCCTTGACAGTCACACTGCTTCGGTTGCTGCTTGCCCCATTGGTCTGACCTGAGTCTCGAGACAGAGTTGACAGCCGTTGCTGAGATGCGCGTCGTGATCCTGATCCTGTGAACAATGTTGAATTGGGTCGCGAGGTACCATCTATGGGGTTCTCCTCTTCCGCGTCCGCATCTTCTTGAATGGCATCAGTGAGAGCGGGACCTGGAGAAGCTGCCCTGTTGATGCGATATTCATCCCCCAACCGTCTGTATGTGTCAAAGACCTCTGAACCATCTAGACCGGCGATCCAAAAGTAATCAGCTAGAGGGGCTCCCTCCAATGTGCTGGTTGGAGGCATTGTCAGGTTGTCGCGAGATGCCAATTATCCAGATCGGTCAATTATCCACCAAAGACCACCTCTCTTGTCACCACATGGACTGCAGAATCTTCCGCTTGATTCTGTTATCAATCAGGGGTGTGCGGGAGGGGGGGGGTGGGAGGAGGGAAACGTGCGCGCGGGGAGAAAGACGGAACCGCGGGAAGAGAGTCAAGCGAGTTCAATTTTCACTGGCTCCGAAAGTACCGAAATTAGGGAATGGATTGTAAGAACACAACTTGAAGAAGTAGAGAAGAATTGGTCAACCGGGGGGAGTGACGGGAGAAAGTCGGAACGGAGGAGGGGTTTTAGGAGTGAAGATCAATTTTGGGGGAGTTTTGTATCGGTGACGGAGAGGGGGAGAGGAAAAAAAAAAAAGGAGAGAATTATATGAACACCGTTCAAGGGAAAACAATACTGAAAGTAGGCACCCTAATAGAAACCGCCAAATTTGTAAAAATTCAGAAAATAAAAGAAAAAAAAAACATTGTCTAAAGAAAAGAGAAAAAGCAAAAGCAGCAGAAAGAATGTGGGGAATTATTACGAGAAGGTGAACTGTCCACTGATAGAGAGTCTCTTGTATAGTCCAGCAGCTATGATTCTTTTTTTAAGAAAAGAATTTAAAAATGATTTTGAATGATTTAGAGTGATTCTAATGTTAAATTTTTACGTAGGGCACTGAAGGAATATCTTATTAATTATTTTATTCCGGGTGCTTGCGTATACTGGTATTGGGGTTACTGGGTAAAAAGGCACCTGGGCAGACCTTTTTAACACCCGCAAGCACTTTACAGCTCCTGCACACGCACTCCTCCAAGCATGTTTCCCCACTCTTATAAGAGGCTTTTGAGATACCAGAGATATCTGGATCAAAAATCCAGATCTTGGAAATAATTCAATTCTCTATATTAACAATCCTCTTCAGTATCCCGGGTGATAACGCGTCCATTTATGATCGTCCTGATCGGCCTGCTGCACAAGTGTCTGACACGGGAGAACATCCTGCAGGCAATAGCACGGTATTCAAGAGGAATCCACACCCAATTACATGGGAAAGGTATAGATTCAATCCGATTTATTTGCATCTTCACAAAATCACACATCTTGCATTCTATCTCAGACAAGTTTCCAAGCCCAATGGAGTTTCAATCTCAATCCACAGATACTGCAACCTCCAGAAAAGGGCTCCACCTTGCAACCAACGATTCATGTTACAAGCTGATCGGTTCAGTGGAGCTTCAATCGATCCATACTTCGCCGCTGACTTCCTTTAGAATCCAACCATTCCCCAAAGGAACCCAAACTCCTAGGCGGAAGCCCCAGAAGGGTTACCATGGTTGAGAAAGGAGAAAGTGTCCACCAGCTCATGCCTAGTTAGGTACCGACCTTTTCGCATTCGCATTTAAGAACCTAAACCCCTGGAAATCCTTCAACGGTTGAACAGCACATGAACAGTTCATCCCAAGCCCTTTATCACACAGGGGCGTTCCCATGTGCCATTATGACGGATCCAGGAATAGATCAGCGACTCTAAGAACGCCATGTCTCACGGGAGATGGGGCAAGTTATGACACAAAGCCATTAAATTTTACATTTTACATCGGCGCTCCACCAAGAAATAGACACCTGTTTTTCAGATCATTCTTCCTAAGGTTTCTATGTCTTTCTAATCTGGGGCTTATGATTACAATTATGATTTTATTCTTGTTATTTTTTCCATTTCAAATATTATACTTGGCCGGGGAGAAAAGGAGGTATCTTGGAGAAAAAAGGGAAACTAGTGTCGGAGACTCCCGAAGCTTGAAGTGATTCTGCAGCTGAACATTCAGAGCTCAGATGCAATGACTGGTTTGCTTGTAGTATTGAAAGACCAATCTTGCCTTTTATAGATTCCTGCATCTATCTCCAATCCTATTTCCTCTCTCCCTGTTACTTCATATCTCACTCTGGGATATCAAATGTTCGAACTTGAGTCAGGAGTCGATCAAGTGGAGGCCTGTGCCTTTACTGCAAAGTGGACAAGCCGATCCCTACCGAACCCAGGTAAAGGTGGAGCATTGAGGGGTGAAATTCTCCAAGTGATGTTCAAATTGTGTAGTGGTGTACTTCGTACCGAACTCGCTTCCATATTGACTATACGTAGTCCCACTGATCACCTCCAAAGGTACCTGATAATATGTAGCTGAAAGAAAATAGAAATAAATGAAATGAAATAAAAAATGAAAATAAAATTCAGGCTTGATGTCTACAGCTCATTGAATATGGCCGGCCCCTCTTACCCCTTGCTGATAGACTCCATACATTCCAGTGTATGTTGGACCTTCTTGTTGTTTCCCGATTGGTGGGGGAGATTTCAAGAAAACGCCTCACAGCCCGCCACCGTGACACCAAACTGGGGGCTGCAGGTGAACATTTGAACCTTACGTGGAGGCGTCAGGTTTCAACTAATAGCCCTTTCTAGCCCATCCCGAGGCACCTTGGAACATTGAACTACTGGGGTTATCCCAACTTGCGTACTTTATCTTTGAACATTTGAAAGAAGCGGTGGACAATGTCTCCGCAATATTTGCTATTATATCCATAAACACGGAGTAGCAGGCTTCAAATGTTGGTCAGTGTGTATATTTCTTTTTTCCCTTTTCCTTGTCTTTTTCCCAATGTTGCAGAGTGCGGGTCCGAGATGCCGTGAATATTTAGTTTTGTTTTTTTGGGTCTCCACTGTGTAGGTACCGTTTTGTTAATTGTCTTTCCTGGATGTCTTGTTGGGTAGGAAAAGAAGAAATTTCCGATCTTTAGGCTGAGTATCCAAGGTGAGATCCATGTTTATATGGTCTATAAGGTCTAGAGCCAGAGCTGAAAATTCCTAGCGGGCTGGATCCGCATCCATGTTTATCAGGTGATAGGGGCCACTTGGTCTAGACTCCCTTCAACCTCTCATTTTGCATACGGTGTGCGTACGCCCTGTATGTATACCCAAGATTTGGCACAAAGAACATATGTGTTGAACCAGAAATGAGATTCCGCATTTGCTGAGGAAACCCTTATGCCGTGCAGACCCGGACTTTGCCAGACCTTGGGCAATCTCGGAATAGCCCACCTTTCGGCCCGCAGCCATGGACTTACCATGAACCTTGGAAAGCATGAAACGCATGGCAAACCTTGAAGTCGCTTCCCGATCCCCATGTTGGTGGCGCCGGGGTTATGGTGCGGCTCGGAGGACCGACCAAGCTGAGTCTTAGATTGAATGACCCACTCATTTGGTGCCTGACTACTCTTAGCAGACCTCTTAAAGGACTTTGCATAGGGCATGAACTAAACTATAACAGCCGTTATATAGATCTCGGCAATTATTACTATGGCGGTGTGTTTGAAGACAGATCACCTACGTGGAACACCAGCAAATCGGTAGCAGACAGGTCTTGTCTGTCGAATTATTGTATGTACGGAACACAAATGTTTCAAAGATAATTTGACTCCCGTCGATAGCACGCTCGTGTCCTGTAAGCCAAACGGCTGTCTGCATCGCAAACCCAGTTAGTATGCAGTCGCACCGCAGCGGAAGTGATTCAATCAGACTTCCGCCCTGTCTCATGTACGTTTCCGACTCATTAGGTTGCCGGTAGTGAGGAATCCCTTGTCCCCCATGGCGCCGCGCCATTCAATAGACAACTGGCCTAGGGTGGCGCGGCCTTCCCGCCGTAAATCCTTCTGCAGGGTTTCCAGGCCCTCTGTCTGACCATCCTCCTGCTCCACTAAGAATGCAATTTGCAACACATCGCGCGGGTTTAACGTCGGAGGCACCGACGTCACCTCATCTATCGCATCCCAGTTCAACGATTGAGATTTGAAGGGTGGCTTGGGATTGAGCCTAGTTTGCTGTTGACGAAGCGCGTCAGCCAAGGCTCCATGAGGCATAAAATCAACGTTTCATAGGGATGGGATCAGGCTGAAACAAGATTCTATGCCCAACCTGCCATCTTGCTTACCTTGACGACAACGGGGCCATCCCCTACATTCTCCAGTTGTGCCTCCAGGGCGAATCGGAGCAAACGTGTTTTCCCGTATGGGCCGAGAGTCTTGTTGTTGACTTCCAAGGGCGGCTGTTCCGATGCCTTAGTCCGAACACTCAGGCACGGCTGCGCAACAAATTGATATAGTTTGCGGAACGTCCGAACCCGGCCGCTGGCCGCCTGAGAGTCCTGGCCGATTCTCGTCTCCGAGTAGCTTACACTAACCGCGAGAATGTGATTTCCTTCTTCCTTGAGATCATATCGCACGATCTTTTGTAGCGACTCCCCGAGTTGCAGCCCTTCGGACTGTGCTGAGTCTTCCGATGGTTCCAGCTCCAATGACGCCACAGATGAAGGTGTTTGCATTTCTGCTACAATGCGTACCGATCGCACGACTCGGCCGATTTCATCGTCGCCAATCTCATTGTTGGCGCTCAGGGTACAGGCAAAGGTTTCGCCCACGTAAACCGATCCGAATGCTGGAGGGAGGGTAAGCTGTGGCCAGAAATATAGGTTAACAACCGTATGCTAGTCAGCCGGGAAGCAAATAGACCCACGAGAGGTGTGATAATGTATTGGTCGTCGAGGTTTGCATAAGGATGACCAAGTGAGGCTTTGGGAGAGATTTTGGTGTTTGCGGCGGGGAGAGGGGATTGGTAGGACAGGGAAGGTCGGGAGAGACTAGACAATGTCAGATCTCATTACATCACTCATGGAAGTCAAGCAATATTGAAACGATTACCGTAGGACTAGTTAAGGGAAATGGTTAGCTTCATGTTCGCCCGCAATGACCTCACCTCACACCTGGGCATCCGATGAGTTGACTGCTTACCTTTCAGGGAAACCGCATGAGGTTCCTTTGGGGCATCGGCCCCAGATAAAGCTCGAGGGCGCGCCATGGATTCAGTATGGCACAACTTAATTCAGCTGAATGTAGAAATCTCAGCATCCTTAAGTCATCTTGGATGGTGGTTCAAGCCTATCCCGGGGGGTTGACAGGCTGCTGATAGCGATAACAAAGAACAAACACTGCAAACAGTGGGCCCACGTGGTTTGCAGTTCAATGTTTAAAATGTCAAATTCTGCTAGTAATGACGACGAGAGTATTCAGGATTGATTTAAACGATGAATAAAGTCCCTAGGTAAGGTATGGCTCGAGGGATCTTTAGCATGTCCCCCACCAGATCCGAGTCTATGATGGTCTAGTAGGTACTAGTACTGGTAGTATCAACAACTATACTAGCGGCCCGGGAATATACTATAACGTCACAGCGAACTTCAACCTCAAGTTGAAGTTGAAGTTGAACTTTGAACTTCAAGTTGCAGTTTGAGTCCATTTCACAGTCAAGTTCCTGGCGAATGAGAACTACTAGTAGTACCAGTTGACAAATGTATGTACCGTATTCACCTGCGCATCACCTAAAGCATCCAAGGTTTTGAGCTTGAAAAGACATCGATTATTGCGTAATCCGTAAGCCGGAATGGTGACCTTTCAGTTGAATGTTTCCTGATAGTCTACGTAGAGGTCTTTCTAATCGTCTTTCTGAAGGTCTTTTGTTTCTTTGTAAGTTTCAAAACAAAGAAAAGAAATTAAACTGTTTGGTTCTATCAGATCCGGATATTACCTAAAGTTTGGGTCCATCCCGAGGATATCAATGACTGGAACAGACCTTCTGTTTTACATGCAACTTACCGTCTCGCTCTCCTCTCGCTCTTTCCAATAACAGGCGGCAAACGATTCGTTGGTCAAGTTTTAACTGTTTCCCAGCTCGTGAGGTCACCTCTGCATACTTATTCGTTGGCCTATGACTTACTATAAATTCAACTGACACAGTCTAGAAACAACCGGAGATCAAGTGTTTGAATTTCCCGATCCAAAGATTTAACATCTGCCATCCCTCTCTCACTTGACCTCCCAGCCTGCATTCTGGAAGCCCCCATCATGACAAAGGCCAATCCAAAGACCGTGGGTGACGCGAAAGAAGGTGCGGCGCAGGTGGCAGCTGCCTCTGTGACTCGCAAGAGAGCACCCAGAAAGAAGAAAGCCTCACAATCGTCACAATCTTCAGGAGCGGCCACCTCACAGTCTTCGACCACCCGAGGAACAAAGAGGAAGAGAAATGCTACCGCGAGCAACAAACCCACGGAATTGGACACATCTTCTACGAGAGCCCGGGCTGCTCCTCGAGCTACGCCTAGACAGCGCATCGAGAAGCGTGCCAAGCCGTACATTGATGAACCACCAGAGAGCTTTACCCTCAGGATGGAACGCCTTAGATATGAAAGGCACTTCATCCTGGGACATACAGTCACCGGCGCGAATTATAACCCCGTGATTTCCTTTGATATTGTTGGGTCAACTGGCAATATGTACAAGACTGTCATTCGGAAGGTGCCAACCTGCGACTGTCCAGATGCAAGATTTAGGCGTGCTCAATGCAAGCACATATTCTACGGTATGTCTTCGAGCCTCATCATCCTCAGTGTCTCAATTATTCTTACCCAATTATTGCTATCATTAATCTTACTGATGTCATTTGAAGCTCTCGTACACGCCCTCAAAGCTCCGGCCAATCTGCAGTATCAGGCAGCGTTCTTGTCTTCGGTAAGTGGGAGGACCACCCGACCCGCCCTGTCAGTATTAACTTGCAATGAGCTCACATCCCCGTGCACCAGGAACTTCGCGAAATCTGGGAGGCCTCCCCTCTTCATCGAGTCGAGCTTGTTTCAACAGAAAATGAAGATGGCCGCCGAAAGCCAATTGAAGGCGACTGTCCCATCTGCTTCATGGAATTTGAGCCCAACGAGGAGATAGAATGGTGCAAGGCGGCCTGCGGAAACAACGTTCACAAGCAATGCTTCGCAAAATGGGCAGAGACAGGCAACCAGAACCCTGTGCGCTGTGTGTACTGGTAGGCCTCTATCTGCAAGCCTTGAAAGGTTCATATTTGATCCAAACTAAACGAACATGATATCCAGCCGCACTGAGTGGAATACTGGCGACAATACCAACGAAGCCGAGAGGCTTCGACGGGGCGGCTTCATTGGCTTCAATGGCTATGTCAATGTGGGACACCAACTTGGATGTATGAGTTCATTTCCGTATTCAACCCCGGTCCCATTCTTCTTCAGTTCAAGGCGCACATTGCTAACCTACCGGCCTCATAGACTTTTAGACTTACTTGCATTCCTCAACTTACCAACGGTCATTCTCCTCTGGGTAGCCGCGATTACTCAACCATACAGAGGCTCGACTTCTGGCGAGCAGTGACGATGGGACGATGAGAGATGGCAAGATAGGGCGTTGCATGGGCTTGGTCCTGGTTTCAAAGATCGCTGCAACAGGAGTTTCATTCGCATATCATAGGTGTCAACGGCGTTAGATACGACAAGGGAGGACTTCAGATCGTTAGTTTACAAGTCAACTTGAACTTTAACGAATCAATATTGCTACTTGAATGATCTCATTTGCTTTGAAATAAGTTATGAGCATGCCAATAATGAATGACATGATTGAATATCAAAAGAATACATAGATTTCATAGAACACTCCACGTGGACATAAAACTTAACCTGCTAACTATGGGTATCACAAACTCAACATCAAGCTAACCCGATTGGACCCAAAACCCCCAATGCGCCATTCGCTATATAAGGTGAAATATGCAACAGAATGTTTCTCTGACTTGCTTAAGTGCTCGGTTTAATCCGGCGGCCCTTGTGAACAACAGCTAAGCTCACTGCCTCTTCACCAGTCATCCAAGACGGCACTCGTTCAGGGTCGACAATCCCCAACTCAGCGAGCTTGCGAATTCCCCCAATTACATCCGATCCTGAGAAGGTGAGAGATACAGGGGGCACAGAGCCCGCAGACTGAGGGTTGTTATTGCTACCCTCAGGAGATATGACGGGCGCATCCAATAGACGAACGTCGAAGCGATCCAGCGGCGCGGGGGTGAGCGAAGATGCCGCCGATCCAAATCGCGACTCGACAGCCAAGCGCCGTTTCTTGGACAACGGCGAAAGGGTTGAAGATACCTCAGTACCCGAGCGGTGCCTTTTGGAGACACTCGACTGCTGAGATACCTCTGTTGTATCCGCGTTTTCTTTATCATCACCAAGAAGCTTGTGACCTCCACGCATATGCTCTTCAGCTGGTACTGAATTTGACGGCCGCGGATCTAGCGGACTGCCTTCTAAAGCGGCGTCGGCAAAGATACTGAAGCATCCATTGGCCGAGGTGGAGCGGTTGGGGCCGCGCAGAGCTAACAGAGTAGGTAGGTTTTTCGCTGCTAACGCGGTGGCTTTCAAGGTATATCGCTCCTGCGGACGGGAGAGAGCTTTCGGGACCGCGTCGCGGACTAGACGCTGGAGACTGCGCGGATCGGTAGCGATGGAGTTCGATGATGGGGCAGGCGTCCTGGAGCCAATGGAGGTGATGGAGGTGTAAATGAACGGACAGCTGTCTGGGAAAGCGACGTAGATAATGCGCGACGAGTCGGCGAAGATCTCGGGTGTTTGTCGAGGGGATTGATAGGGCGAGTCGACGATGAAAATGCGGAGAAATGTTAGAGGCAGGGTAGAGGAGCGAGCGAGATGGTAGTGCGCTTTGACCAGCGAGGAAATTTCATGTTGGAGTGATTTCACGAAGGTTGCGGCTTGCATGCGTGGTATATTGCTTGACCAGTCCTCCGGAGCAGAGCTTTTGGTCGACTTCTTGGGCCGCGAGTCAATGCGATCGAGTTCCAGTGCTGTCCATCGCAGTGTTGCCGGGTGATCGTCCATGTAGCGAATATCTGCCATTGCGAGCTGTCGCAGGGTGATACCCTCGCGCCAATCTCCCTCTAGAATGCGCTCGAGAACTTCTCGCTTTCCACCTTTGCGCTCTTGCAGGTCCTCGTATGTCTGGCGGGCTTCTTCAATGGTTTCCGCGGCGGGGTATGGTAGTGCTTCTTCATCGTCGTCGTTGATTCTCTCATCGGATTGGAGATATGGCGGGAACGAGGTGACATTCTGTTCGTCTAGCCATGTGAGGGCAAGCTCAATCAACGCTTGTCGGGATAATCTGCCCAAAGCCTTGTTCAAAGATTGAGCAGTCGAGGGAATTCGGAGGTTGTTTGGCAGACTGGCCGTTGTCGGGGCGCGAATGGCTTTTGGGCGCGCCATGGCCGGTGAAATGGAAAGGTTCAAGAGTCAGAGTGAGAAACACGCATTTGATTACTTAAATAACCGCATAGTCAACAGCAAGCAGAGTATTTGGTAGGGTTCTTTTTCGCAATGTTATTTCCGTCCAAATTCCACGCGTTGGGACATCAACAATGTCACGTGCTGATAAGCTTATTCTGTCACGTGGATCTATACATATCAGTGCTGCCACAATTCCACGCCCTGGAGGATGTACCAAGTCGTCCTATAGACACCGAAGAGTGAGATGCCTCATTGTCGCCCGGAAAGAAAAATCCACCGATGACCACTCATTATCATACCGGCTCACGCTTCAGTGCCTTTATGCCCGGATTTGACAAGTTCTCTTCTCGAGTTCACTCCCATGTAGGATATCCGCAGCCTCTGCCGAAGTCATTGAAAGCGGCATGTTAAAGCTGAATCGATGGGTTGGTAATTTGCATCGCTAATTGAGCAGATGTACTATAATCTGCTATACTGCAAGCAGGCTGCCCTTCAAATATAGACAACAATTGTATATCCATGTCATTATGTAAAAGAAACTGGACCCTCAGCAGAATCCACGCTAATTTATCGGGCCGTTGCGGAGTCCGTGCTTGAACGACCTACAGATGTTGTGCATGTCATCCGTGCAAGGAGTAGACAGTGTACTCTGTACACGGTAAGGAATCCTGGCTGAGCGCACGGTTATGAAAGTGGACGCTTATTTGAGAGTCAGCTGAAAGCTTCGAGGGTGATTAATAATTATTCGGGGGTACTTCGGAAGAGTCAGGATGACCGTAGAGTGACTTCACGATGGGATCGCTGACAAATGTGATCTGGAAACCTTCGAATTGTATCTGCCAATCACCAATCACCGATGCCGGAGCCGATTGCCCATACTTTGTTATTTGGTGGGAGCCGCGTTTGTCGCTGGAATCTGAGTCCCGTTCAATTGCCTCAGAACATCTCAAATAAGGTCAAAGTAAATTTTGGGAAGGCAAGAGAGTGTTGATGTGCGCGACTCTCATCGCCTTCAACGTTTAATCCCCATCTGGACACTGATCCCGGAGTGGATTCTGAGAGTGGAAATAGTGGAGTCGACTCCGATCATCGGCGGGGGATTTGTGCGGTCGTTGTCTGTGTAGTATTCCAAGTTGGAACGGCATAGACAGAAGCGAATTACGATAAAAGGAAGTTAGAAAAGTCCTCGAGTCATCTCTCGTATTGAATTTAGGAAGCTCCGGAAGCTATTATCATGTATCGAAGGAATCCAGACTTTCCAAAGTGAAAGATCATTCGCCGAGGAAAACTGCCTGGCCGAAGAGGCGAAACCGGGAGGGATTAATCATCAACCCACCCCTCTTTACTTACAGTGGCTTTGATTAATTCTCGCTCCCCACTTCCTAAACTCAAAGAAACGAGAAAAAACCCACTCTCTCTGACTCCCCCCTTCCCACTTCATCCACTCCATCGCTACTATTCTCGACTCCCTTTCGAGAGAAGTTTTCATCACTACACACATTCGAATCGACAACGAGACCGAACGACTGTTCCTGGGGAACCCCGAATTTCATTGCCGACTGAGCCGCATCCGGCGCGCCCGAACCACGAACTGTTCCGACCGTGTACGCGAAACCTCAACGGATCAAGGCATCCTTGAATCCCGCACTACGCAAAAGACAATCTGCGTCGACCGAAGAGTTGACAGCATTTCGATCATGGCCGGATACAACGGGCGTCGTGCCCCCAACTTTTCCCAATACCTCGATGACTTGAACACCATCCCGTCGGCCTACGACCAGGCGCTGCAACAGCAGCAGCAGAACACTTTCAATGTGGACGATGAGCTGGCTATGTTCACCAACACCGAGTTCTTCGACTTTGACAACTTCGGCAATCTCGATCTGCCTACCTTCGATTCCGTGGATGAGAAGACTACACATGGGGAGGTTTCCGACCAGTCTGCACAGAATGGTGATATGAAGTTCTTCGACTTTCTGAATGGTAAGTCACAGATTGAAAGTTGATTTGGTATTTCACTGGCTTTGTTTGATTCTTTGATGGTGGTTGGATGAACATGCACTTTGCCTCGAGTTCTTGGATCGCATCATTCCGGTTTGCTGTCCACGGTTGATGCAATTATGGGACCATATCTGCGCCTATCACTGCATCAATCGCGAGCTGCACAGGGTGTTGTCTTTTCATTGGCTCCTGCAAACCTCGCACCGCGCTCCGCTCTTTGCACGAGACTTGGCCCTATATGGCGTCTTTTCGAATGCATAATGAGACATGAGCCATGTCCTGCACCGGTAACGGATTGGACCCTGGTCAAGGTTTTTTTCCGGGACCTGCAGGTCATTGTGCGCGTGGCGCGGCAACAGCTCTTCGTTCATCTTATATTTGCCTTGGGCAATTGGTTCTATCAAACGCGAATGTGCTCCGCTATTACGCCATTTCACGTGATCGGAGCAAGCCCTGCGATGATTGATCGTCCAACCACATCGAATGGCCGAACATCGGGCCTTTTGGAGATGCCTTTATGTCATGTTTTGATGCTAACGACTGGACACAGACGGAAGCCTTGCCAACATCACCGATTTCCAGACCGAGTTGAACAATGTGACTGCTCCTCCTATGCCCATGCAAAATGCTCCCTTCTCAGCTGTGCCCTCCGTGCCTAATGCGGTTTCCCCCACCGCTGCGGCTGCCCCCGTTGCGCCCTTGAATGCGCCTCAAAACGTGGCTCCGGCTCCGGCGAATGCCATCCCTGCCACTTCAGCCAACCCAGCACCCAAGCGCAAGAACACTCAAAAGACTCCTCAGCCATCTGCCGAGGATGCCGCACGCAATATTGCCGAAGAGGACAAGCGTCGTCGAAACACAGCTGCCAGTGCTCGTTTCCGTGTCAAGAAGAAGATGCGCGAGCAAGCTTTGGAGAAGACTGTCAAGGAGACCAACGATAGGAACGACGCCCTCGAGGCTCGTGTGTCTCAGCTTGAATTGGAGAACCACTGGCTGCGGGGATTGATCATGGAGAAGAATGGCAGCGAAGAACGCAACGAGGAATCCGAGAAGGCCATTTCAGACATGTTCAAGAGCTTCCTAGCATCACGCAACGAGGCCTCTTCAAGTCCTGCGACGGCCAAGCACGGTGTTGGAACCATTGCTTAGGCAGTGAAATCAATCCAATCAAAAGAAAAAAACAACCCAAAAAAAAACAACCAAAATGGTTTCCACAGCAAATGCAGATCAGTTTCTCTTGCGGTCTAGTTATGCACATCTGTTGTTACCCCCCTGCTGCTTGAGATGCCTATTCTGGCGTCTCTTTTCCTTCTTGTTCATATTGTTTTCAGCGACTTCGAATTTTATACATCTTTGCAGCCAGAGGTTTTCCCACGACCTCTGCAAACTTGGGGCGGTAGAAGACCATGAGAGATGATTACTTTGAGAGTGCAATTCCAATGAATAGACCCAACTTTACTACTCCCCCATTCCTAATTCCCATAATTCTCCCTAAAGCCTGTTGTGTGTGGTTCACTCGATCAGATATGGATCATTAATTGTTCCTAGCCTTGGAAGTGGGCACAGCGGAGTACTTGACCTGATCGGAGTCGGAACTAGATGAGAGCGTGGCTGAGCTGATTAACGACTCAAAAACGAGCTTTGGGGTCCAGGATTGGAGGGAGCCGAGGCCAATAGGAACAACCAATTCTTACAAGGATTGCATATTCCAAATTAAACTATTCCTTTCAAGATCCGATCCATTTTGAACAGCTTCAGGGACCTCTCACGCCGTGTTCAAGTTGGTCCCTTCAATTGCACGTGTTCTCACAACAGAACTGAAGCCTATGCCTCGGCTGCACAAAACCGTTGACAATTTGAGCAACGCCTCTTGTAGGTAAGAACCCTGACAATCACGCCCGAGCGCGCTTGGATCGGCGTTCGGAAGAAGACTCCCCCACGCCAGTCATCGATCAGCGGGTCCTAGCTTGTGCCCAGAGGCTGTCAAATTGTGTCAATTCTAAGCTATGTACCGCGAGCCCAGAATTCTCATGAGAACACGTCTATCAACTTCCCAATTGGCTTAATGCTCATCATGATAGCATGTCTTTCGGCGGATTGGCCGAAACGCTTATTCCCCACAGACCTGTTCTCATTTCGGCTCGCTCGCTCGCTCGGCGTGTTACTCGCCGCACTGCAAGAGATGATCCCCACAGATCGTACTTTTGCCTAGAGCCAGTGTATAGGTTTTGGTGGCTTGGGCCATGTTGCCCTGGCATGGTTCTATCTCGCTTCGCGGGCATGTTCGGCATAAGACGCCCCTGACCAGCGATGCCATCAATGGACCCACGCATCCCCTTGTCTGTACTTAAATTACACTAATGGCCCCCATCAGGGTGCCATATATTTGAGAAATATCCAGAGCCGGCGTTCTCCGTTCTCGCTAGTTCGTGTGGTATCCTCGCCATGGCATCTGTCCGAAGTTTGTTGTTGGCTATAGGAGCCGCATCTGTCGCCGCTGCAGGCTCCGCTGATAGCCTCAAGACCTGTCTACAATATGCCTTGACTGATAGTGGTCGGGTTGCCTTTGCTGGTGATTTTCTTTACCAGGCTGCGGATGTCAATGCCTACAATCTCAACATCCCCATCACGCCGGCAGCTGTTGCTTTCCCGACATCGGCGCAGCAAGTGTCGGCTGTTGTTAAGTGCGCCAGTGAGAATGGGTACCCGGTTCAACCCAAAAGTGGAGGACATAGCTATGGAAACTATGGTATGATGTCCCCATTCGTTTCTTGGGACTCTGGCCTGCACGGTTTGGAACTAACGTTCGTTCTTAATGGCTAAAGGTCTCGGCGGCGTTGACGGTGCTGTTGTCGTCGATCTGAAGAATATCCAGCAATTTTCTATGGATGCTGAAAACTGGGAAGCCACGATTGGCAGTGGCACTCTATTAGGAGATGTCACACAGCGCCTTCATGATGCTGGAGGACGAGCAATGTCGCACGGAACTTGTCCACAGGTCGGCTCTGGAGGCCACTTCACAATTGGAGGACTCGGACCAACCTCGAGGCAATTTGGCGCGGCATTGGACCATATTCTGGAAGTAGAAGTTGTGCTAGCCAACTCCAGTATTGTGCGAGCATCTGACACGCAAAACCAAGATATCTTCTGGGCGGTTAAGGGTGCTGCATCTGGCTTTGGTATCGTTACCGAATATAAGGTTCGCACCGAGGCGGAGCCGGGGACTGCAGTGAAGTATGAATACAGCCTGAAGGTCGGCACCACTGAGCAGCGAGCCGCCCTTTACAAACAGTGGCAGGCGTATGTCTCGGATCCTGACCTCACCTGGAAACTGGCATCCACCCTTACGCTTGCCGAGGATAGTGTGATCATCACGGGGACCTTTTTTGGGACCCAGGAAGAATATGACGCCCTTGATATCGGTAGCAAATTCCCTGGTGCGAACGGGACCGCGATCGTCTTCGAAGACTGGCTTGGACTCGTGGGCAACTGGGCCGAAGAGGTGGCTCTGGAGCTCGGAGGAGGTATTGCATCCCACTTCTACTCCAAGTCTAGTTCCTGGACAGCCAAGAATCTGATGAGCGATGAGACGATCGATAAGCTGTTCGAGTACATCGATTCCGCTGACAAGGGCACATTGCTCTGGTTTCTTCTCTTTGATTTCCAAGGAGGATATACCAGCACCATTGCATCTGACGCTACGGCATATGCGCACCGTGATGTCCTCATTTGGCTACAGTCATATTCTATCAACCTGCTTGGCTCCGTCTCGCAGACACAGGTTGACTTCCTGAATGAAGTTAACAAACTTGTCACGAACTACGACGTGCCATACGCTGCCTACCCTGGATATGTGGATCCTCGCATGCCTAATGGCGCCGAGGCATACTGGGGCTCCAACCTACCACGACTGCGCCAAATTAAGGAGGAAATCGACCCCAACAACGTGTTCCGTAATCCCCAGAGCCCTACACCTGCCGAGTAGAGTCGGGACTCGCTGAGGCTTACTATGAAGATTCCATTTAGGAGCTTTAGATGATGGATCATGACTCGGGCTATGTTACTTCAACTGTACACACTTTATAGCATAATAAGTACTAGGAAGACTTGAACTGTTGATTGAGCCTTTTTTTCAATGATCTTATAAGAAGTATCGCCATAGTTTAAGTTATCTTAACTTTTTAAATGGGGTATCATTTTGCAGCCGCGCCAAAACTTCCACAATCAAGAACCGTGAGATTTCCTCGCAACAACCACATACCCCCTTATAACCCCCGTTTTTGCCCACCAGTTGAAGACAACCCTCGCACCACGATACTTGCCAACTTTCAGTCCATATGGCGTCGCCTCTTCAACCCTCCTCTTCAAGAAATCAGCTAGCCCCGCAAAAACATGCCTTGAAATATCTTCCGTTTCAACCCGAGACGAGTCATAACCCGCCTTGGACAGCATATCAAGATACTCAGTCTTGGTCAAAATATTACTAAACGGAGCGCCAAGAACCCAGCAAACAACGCGCATAAGTAGCCTTTGAAACAAAGAGGCATCATCCGCAAGAAGAAGATCAAACGCCATGAACGACGCGTCCAGTGTTCCACACGCGTACTTCAGGAGCGGAAGACGCGAGGGGCGAAAATGATAGCTCGTATCAAGCGCAAGAAGCCAATTCTCTGCATCCGAGTCAGAAGTATCTAGCTTCTTGACCGCGGACTGGAGATCATCTGACCAGCTTGCGGGATCTGCAGCATTGCCGCAGAAGACCTGCATGAAGGAGTCGGAGCTCAGATTCTCTGCCGCGCGGCTGTCATGGACTCGGCGGTTTGCCAGTGCAGCCTGGGGAGGCTCTAGCGTAACACCAACATACGTGTTGATTAAGGGTCCAGAAGAGCGGTGCTGGAGACGGGGATTTAGTGAGGCATCCACAAGGGACTGGACACCTGATGCGGAGCCTGTATCTGGTGCGTGCTCCGTTACCCGAGATGGAGTCCTTTGCAGGGTGCTCAGGTAGAGTGACTGGTCTCCACAGCCACAGCCGACATCCAACAGCCTTATGGAGTGACTGTTAGACTCCAAGAGGCCGGATTTCGAGATCACCCGATCGAGTAAAGCTTGACAGGCATCGGGAAAATGAGTGGTGGACTAGGATGCGTCAGTGGGGTGTGATTCCGTGTGAACAAAGAAAGGATTCTTGGCCGTGGAGCGGACAGACGGTGAGCTGGACTCGCACTTACTTCCCAATACCCCATATTCATCCACATCGTTTGTGGTGGGAGCTGAATATTGAGCACAGCATGGTCTAAACCGTATACCTCGATGCGTGGTTTATTGAAGAGCCGTCGCCAGAGACTCGGCATGTTCGATGTTTGATGTTTCCAAGGTTCTGAGAAATTCAGGCTAATGGGTTCCTGAAATCACGCGCAATAAGACAATCGAAAGGGTTTTGTGGATCGCTGTTTGAAACATAGGAGCTTTGAATCAAACTAAAGTTGCGCGGTGGTAAATGTTGGTGTCGGTTGACAATTTTTAGGCCGCCAAGCCCTGCGTTTAGTGTTGGGGCGGAAGGCTAACAGGCTTAACTTAGCCGTAGGAATCGGCGGGATCGCACTTGTGGAGATTGGACTCGCACTTATGCACCGATTCCGCCAACAGTTGGGTTCCTAATAACGAAAAGGAAACTAGGGCGAAATGCGGCGGAATGCGCGAGACCATTCACAGCGTGGCTGGAACCTATTGGCGATCTAGGGATCTAGGGTCGTACAGGGAATACGTTGTTTTGGCCCCAAGGCCGCCGGCATATACGCCTTAGCGTGTGGATCATAGGATTTCGGTGCCTTTCTTTGTTTGACATCTCTGCAGCACCGGTTGTATTCCACACTTCAATGTTGCCCCCATCACCCTTTTTTTTTCAAGATCTACGCTCTGCGCAGCTGGCCCCGAAACATCTAGCCCACCACCATCCACTCTGTTTGTCCATTGAGCAGTGAATCGCCCCCAATTTTGACCAGGTTCCCCTCTTCCCCTGAACCGCTTTGGGGGTTTCTATTGCTTGGCAACTATACGAGCCGCTGTCCGTACTTTCTGGTGAAGGCCTAAATATTTGACAGGAGGGCTGACCTCTCGTGCTACAAGCTGAATTGGGTATGGTAGGGGGATTTCCCCTGCGACTGCTGGATAAAGTTATGTGGACATGTGCCTCAGACACGTGCTATGAAGCTTGTGATCGAGATTGAAATCGATGTAACCTTCAAATGTTTGAACACATATTTAAAAATGATCAATTCAAAAAATGTTAACCGGAGTTTGAAGCTATTTAAAGTATGTCTTCATAGTAAGATCCCTAATTATACTTCTAAATTTCGGCCTATGGATAAACACTTGAATGGACCCCACGTGATAGGGCCAGAAGATCTACATTTTGCCTAGGTACACGGGTCCGTGGGGACTTTTTCACGTATTAATTTGAATCGGTCGATAGCTCCGTTGATTGGTTCTAAGCTGTTTACCCGTCCAATCGTGAACCCTTTGGCCCCGATGAACCTTGCAATTGCCCCCAAGCGGCTGACAAAGCGGGGACATTCAATTTTATTTATTTTTGTTGGGTCAATTTCTCAAGCAGGAACAAAAGGGCTTGTCGCCCCGTTCAACATCCACTGAATCTTCGACTTGAACCAAAAGACCCTGAAAAATTAAGAAGCTCCAAATGCCTACCATGGCCTCTGTCGAACCACGCCAATCAGTCGCCGTAGTAGGCACTGGAATGGCGGGGTTGATCACTGCATACATCTTAAGAAATGACGCCAGGGGGAGATTCGACGTGGAAGTCTTCGAAAAGGTGCGTGAGACTCCCAGATGTGCGCTCCAACCCGATTGAAACGGGTCCCCGCTAACGCCCGAACAGCAAAAAACATTGTCCCTCGACTCGGCATCCCTGACTGTCACAAATACTTCAGGGAAAAAGCAGCGAGTGGATCTGCCCATGCGAGCTTTCGCCAGTGGCTTTTATGACAATTTGAAACGAATGTATGATCACTTTGGGATTCAATATGGGTTCCAACGATTCATCTTCCCATTTTCGAGCGTCTCACAAGCGGACCCTCAAAATAAACGCAAAGTCCGCACCAGCTACATCCATTCATCTCATTTTCATCAATTTCCCCCAATGCGACCACAGGGATCTTCATGGCTGAAGTGGCTCATCGAGGCTCTTTCCCTGGGCATCTGTTATTTATGGATCGTCACCTGCTCATTCTGGGTCAAGCCCATAGAAGGCAACAGCTCACGACCCTCCGAAACGTTTCGTCAGTACGCAGCGCGCATTCGTCTGCCGCCGCACTTTTTGAAACACTACTATCTCCCCATCATGTCTGCGGTCACAACATGCCCCCATGATGCATTATTGAATTTCCCAGCAAGCGACATTGTGGACTACCAGTCCAAGACCTTCGGAAAGCCCCATTTCACCGTTCTGGGCGGAGTCAGCAACGTCCAAGACAAGCTGTCCAAGGGCCTGAAAGTGAACTACTCGGCAGCCGCCACCCGTGTTGAAAATGTCGGCACAAAAGTCCAGTTGACCTGGAAGAACGACGAAACGGGCTCCACAGAATCCACAATATTCGATCATGTCATCATGGCCGTCACACCGGACGTTGTTCGCGCTATCTTCCCTCCCTTGCGAAGCTCGCTGACCGTCATCCCAACTGCAACTGTGCCGGCATACGTGCATCGCGACTTCGACCGATTACCAAAATGCAACCAGCTTGTGGATGGAGGAATCCGCCAGGAGCCCGGTCAACAGCCCCCCGAGAGAATCCACCTCCTCTCGAACTCTTCATCAACTGAATTCACACACGAGCATCTTTCCTCGGTCATCATCACAACGTCCCCGATTGTTCCAATCGACCCATCCAAAATCGAACATTCTGTGTACTTCACACGAACTTTGCGCACTCCCCTTAGCCGAAAGGTCACAAACGAAATCTTTCAGCCCAAGACCGCATCCAGGGATGTGAATGAATCGAAGCAGTGGCGCAATGGAGATGGCAATATCTGGCTTGTTGGAAGTTGGTGCTGGGATGGAATGGTCCTGTTAGAAGGATGCGTTGCTTCCGCGCTTAACGTTGCCGAAAAGTTGGATATTGAGGTGCCTTGGGCTAAGTAATTAATGACTCGCGTTCAATTCATAGATTGATACATGTATTGTTTCCGGGCGCACATATCATTTGGCATGTATCTATTTTAATGAGAGAATGACACCATACCATCTTACCGTGTACAACTCCAAGAACTTGAAGCCGCGACGGATCTAAGAACCGAGAACTACTTCAGCACCGGTAAAACATACATATGGTACAAATCGTAGACTGGTTCATGTACTCAGATACTAATAGAAGCCTGACTAGGACCCTCCACGGGCGACACCGTCCCGCACACCTAGCTGACCCACATTGGGTTCCATGAAGACTAAAGACACTTCAAGTATTCCCCACATTCAGTCAGAACTCCATTATTCCCTTTTCTGACATATCACTCTCGCGCAAGACTCGCCCGGTGAGCGATCTTCGCCAGCAACGGCGCCATCCCAGCATGATTACACTCGGGCTGGAACCTCTTCTTCCACGCAACCTCATCAAGACCATCACGCTTCTCAAAGCTAAAACCAGGCTTCTCAACAAAACAATTAAATTGAGCATCCGCCCCCCTCAAAGCACAGATCTCATTGCTCACGCAATCACCAGTGCAAGCTGGAACCTGGAAGCCGCGGGTACGTCTAGCCCAGAACTCCTCGAAGACAGACACGTCCTTTTCCATGGCAAGTGTCACATTATGCCAGAAAGCAGGAGTCAGCTCGACAGCGGCGTCGGTCACCGGGGGTGAAAGTCGAGTGCCGTAATCTGATTTGGCGGAGTAGTATGGGACCCATTCTGGTTTTTGTTGGTAGGAGGGGTCGCTGATATTCGCGATGTACTGTGTGAAGTCCAGGACACCGAATGTGACCGGGTCGATGTCGTATACCCGGAATGAGGGAGGTCCTGATGTTGGTGTCATGGATGGTGCTACGTAGCCCATTGCTGTGGCTGTGTCCCAGCTGCGGTTGGTGTAGTTTGAGTATGAGATCTGGAACTCATCTGTATGTGTGTGGCCGAAGAACAAGCCTGCAATGGTTGCTTCGTAGCGCTGTACGATTTGGTCAAAATAGTGCGAATGGTCGTGGAAGTGATCCGAGTTCCCGGATGGGATATGCGAGATAAGCCAGACGCGTTGGTTGGCGGTTTCGGCGGCGTGGAGTTCGTTGATTAGCCACTCGAGCTGGGAATTTGGATCGTATTCCATTGGCTCCGTGTAGGAAAAGAAGTTATACTTGTAATAGAAGATACTGTTGTACGAGATTATGCGCAGGTTGCTGCCCGGGTGGATAGCGGAATAGGAGCCATACTCGTTTGCGGTCTCGACGGATGGGATGCCTGTGAGGGCCATCCAGTCTGCAGCAAGAGTATCATATGCCCACTGCGGATTGTACTCGCTCGGAATCTGATTCGATGGGAAAAGATTCAGCGGCGCAGCGTCATGATTACCCAGTGCGGCATACACTCGACCAAGACTATCCTCCATTGCACCGTACGTGGCGTTGAAGTCTTGAAGAGCTTCGGTCTGGTTGACCAGCCAAACATCATGAGCCACTACATCGCCGGTGTAGATGGAAAAAGCCGGGTTCAACTCTGCAATGGCGGCATTCATGCTTTCCTGCAGCCGATGTGGAGGGTCACAATTGGTATTACCCCATGGCCCACACGGAGAGGAAGTATTGCCTGGTGCATCGTCCTCGGTATAAGACCTACAACAGATAGGCTTGGAGCAATCAGAGTTGGATCCAGTCTCGTAAGAGAGGTCAACATGTGTATCGCTGAAATGAACAACCTTGATGGGGGATTTCCCACTTGGCGAAGGTCGACGGGTGGGCGGCTTTGGTGAAGGAAACGTCAAATTGAATGGTCGGACTTCTGGGTATTGACAAAGGCCCACCAGAGTGGCGCAGAATGTTTTGGCCGTATGAGAGCCAATCTTGAGGTTCGTCAAGGAGTAATGGACCGCCGGACCCTCGTTGGCAATAACACCAGCGCAGACATCTGAATCCTCAGCCTGCGTTGTGTTAGCTACTGGCAAAGATTCATTCTGGTTTTTTTCGGTAACGTAGCAGAATCACATACGCCACTTATATCGCAAACTCCAATCAAAACATCTTCCATGAAAGTCTCTCCAAAGGCTGCCACAACTTTCAGACCTCCCAAGAGTGCCTAATCCCAAGAGCTTCAGTAACTATAAGCTGACAGTGCAGATACAAAGTAGCATACCTGGCAGCTGCCACAGTCAACCGCTTCTTTAAAGTCATCCCAAATGGAAGAGATCCAGCTATCTGCAGACTCGGTATGGGCGCCAACCGACGAGGCCGATGCGATCAGTATGACCCCCAGGCTAGCCCACTTCATTTTGGCCAAGTTTCTCGCTCAAAGCTCTTTGGGCTTCAACTGTGAGGTTGAATAGAATTCCAGCATTATTTCGACTTGAACTCGGTGCCGCACACCGTCTTATATGCAGATTGTGAGAAGCAGGCACATGCTTTGAGTTTTATGCGTTTGCCCAGACATGCGATACTACTGTTCGCTTAAAGGCGGAGTCGTTCCTGCAGCTGAGGCATAAGCGATGTCGATCCTTTGATCGGTTGCAGGTGTAGCTAAGCAGCGATGGATGGTTTTCACATGGCTATTCAACGATACCAATGCGACAATTAAGCTTCAATAGCCAGAGACCCCAGGAATACTCTCAGAGTTCACGACGAGAAGATCTTTCGTCTTGACAGATTTAATATCCGAGGTAAACGTGCCGTTTAACTTCCGATTGAACGGAGTTTAATCGAAGCCGACCGAGGGGTTTCGCGACCGCATACTTTAAAGAGATCAGCCAAGAGAGCTAGCGCTTTCAAGTGCAACCCTGCACGGTGAAATCATTGTCGCCGAACGGTTTATAGCTTCTTGGCTTAGTGGAAATGATCTTATTCTTGTTATTGTCGGAAAATCAATAGCTCCCAGTGGAGCCGTCGAGAATATGCACAGTCAATTCCAAGGTTGAAGTTCGTATGTAGGGCCATCTCTATCGCCAGTGTGAAGCTGTGCATGAGGTTGATGATGAACCCACGAGATTCGGTGCTCCTGGATTGTGCCTGCTCATTAAGCTCTCAAGGGCGGGCGCCATCACTTAGTTAGAGCACACTGTGGTAATTGTCACGGCTGCACGACTCAATTTGCATTTGCCAACTGTAGCATCGTGGCTGTGGTTCCCTTCCCTCAACTATAGGAACCTTGCAGAGATAGCTCATTCTCGAGATCATGACCACATACCGTCGACAGATCTCGAGGACCGTGGTTATTCCTTAGTCCGCATACCTGATGCGCCTCCTTCCAGCAGCGATTATTTTCATTGTTCTTGGAATGATGGCGATTCATGTTGCAGGCCTGGGAATGGTGGCTTTCCGATGCTATGCACCTTTTACCCCCAACATTTGATGGCATTGATCCCTTTGGGGGTGGGGGGATCGACATCCATCAGAAGCCCCTATTAAGGCGTCTGTTGATTGAGTAGCGTCTTGCGATAAGATCAGAGTCGGCTATTCAGCTGACACGCCAAGCTCTTGAAAGCTGCAAGCGACCGAGAATGTGGAGATCCTGGGATTTAAGCGATTGGCTATGGCAAGCATACAACCATTGTTAGACGCGGCTTGCTAGTGAAAACTATCGGAAGGCTATATGTCCAGATAGAGGAATCACTTGGTACAGATTGGATCCGAATGTCGATCAATTCGACATTGCATCTTTTCCTGGGAGTACCAAGTAGGCATTTTGGTACGGGTTAGAGGAAAAGGTCGGACGGACGGAACAGCCACTGATGCACCGATGAGATCCCAATACCAAACATTGCACTTGGGCAGAGTTTGGTCACACGAGTTTCCCCTCGTCACTCGTTGGGTCTGCCAGGGGAAAAAGGCCTATTCAAGTTGGGAAACTGCTGAACTAAGTTTTTCCCTGGATGGTGGCGTCGATTTCCAGCGACAGCTTGAGGTAATTGGCTGGGCCATACCCAGCAGACGCGGAGATCAAGATGGGATTAACGAATTCCCCTGAATCCTGGACAAGGAAGATCAATGACATTCAATGACATTCGCGGATTTACTCCGTAGGATTTCAACAAAGAACCAATATACGAGGAAAAGTGGAGATGCAAAACGAGCAAACCCGGAAAGTCCCATAAGTCCCAAAGGCCCAAAAGGGACAAAAAAACGGTTGCTCCAATTCAAGTTTTTGCGGGAACCAATGACACTCACGATCTCCATTTTGAACCTCCACACTTTCTCTTTTCCCCTCGATCTTGCAAATCTCTTCTCGGTCATTTTTCTGATTTGATGCTTTATTGATTTCCCCTCGTAATCCCTCCCCTTACCTCTTCTCCTCATCCCTTTATTCCCCTACCCTAAACCATCCCCGGAGCTTCTGGCCCTTTTACCCCGGATTCGGCGGGAAATGCTCTCTTCAACAGACCCTGGTGCTCGACCTCCCAACACACCTCTTACCATGATGAAGATAAATTAGACCTGAAATCTGTCGGATCGTTCCTAATTAACCCGTGAACCGTGATTGCTCGGGGCCTGCCCAGCGAGCAGGTGCAGTCGCGTGGGCAAGATGACGAGCCGCCAACCTGCCACGCTCGGGGTCTCAATCACCTTCTTCGTCATCGCCAGCGTATTTGTCGCATTGCGCTTCATCTCGCGTGTCTTTGTTGTTCGGAAAGTTGGGTTACACGACTACTTGATGTTGCTAGCATGGGTAAGCCATCCCGCTGAGAAACCTCGGAAAGCCACAGTCGCCATGGTCTCGGGTTGGATGCGCGCGGTGGCGCGCACGTCCCAGCCTGGTTCGCCAGTCGGTCTCCATGCACCACTCTTTACTAACTGACTGACTTTAGATCCTGGATTTCGGTTTTTCCTTCGCATTATTCTACGCAACCCGTAACGGACTGGGTCTACACGCAGATGACATCCTCCCCGAAAATGAGTCCGCTCTCAATAAAGCCAACTATGCGTTCACCGTTCTCTACGTGAGTTGCTCTTGGGAAACAAGTCAAGCTTGCTACATATGCTATGTGCACCTACTAATTCGAGCTGCCGGTGATTAGAATCCAGCTCTCATGGCTGTGAAGACGTCGATCCTAGTTTTCTACTTGACCTTGACACGCAATCAGAAGGTGTTTCGATGGGCAAACTACGTCACTCTCGCGGTTGTCAACGCAGCTGGTTTTGCGCTGACCATGATAAATGTGTTTCAATGTCGACCAATATCCGCCGCGTTCCTCACTAGCCTCCCATCCAATGCGCATTGCACCGATATCCTGACTCTGTATCTGTCCTCGTCCCCGGTCAACATTATCACCGACCTGGCGATACTGTTCTTGCCAATGCCGATTCTCACCCAGATGCGCCTCCCTAAGAAGCAGAAAATAATTTTGGTCATCACCTTCAGCTTTGGATTTTTCGTGGCCGTCGTCGATGTTATCAGAATTGCTTTTCTTCAACAAGCTGCCACCTCTCGCTCGCTAGCTCTCAAGTCAATCCACATCCAGAACGTGGGAGGTGCCGATTTCAGCTGTAAGCTTTGTCCAATTAACTTGCGTGAACGCTTTCAATGGTATATGCAGGACTAACTATCTTCCAGGGTTTGCATCCCTTTCGTTCATGTGGTCAGCCGTCGAAGTCAACGTGTCGATCATTTGCGCGTGCGTCCCAAGTCTGAAGCCTCTCGTCGCTCGAATCCTACCGAAGCTCATTAAAGATTACGATGATTCATCTGGGCCGACTCCCCCAACTCCCTACGCAAATGGAACCCCCTACGCAAATGGAGAAACTCCTGTCGCAATACCCTCGCCAGCTGTTATCCCATCTTCCTCCTCTAGCCCAGCTGGCAGCAAGGGAAGCAATACCTCTCAGGCTAGGAGGTCTATGACAATGATGGAATTCCTGGGTCACCCCGAGCAGAGCACCCGTCAGGACACAGAGTCAAACACTCAAACCGGCTCATCCTACCCGAACATCACGTTCTTCGATTTTGTCAACATGAAGAACCCGGAAAGCATGCTCAAGTTGAACAACCGCGAGTCGATCGCTCCAATTGCCCTCACAACTCTTCTTTTCTTCCTTTGGGGCTTCGCATACGGCTTACTGGACATGTTGAATACTCAATTCCAGACTATCGTCAACTTGGACTCTTGGCACTCTTTGGGCTTACATGGTGCATACTTCGGAGGTTATGTCATCGGTCCATTGCTGGTCGGTCGCCCAGTTTTGAAAATCTGGGGTTTCAAGTCCACATTCATTACGGGGTTGTGCATTTATGCCTGTGGTACCCTCATATTCTGGCCCTCTGCAGTGCTCGCATCCACAGCCGCATTCACTGTTTCCAACTTCATAGTTGGTTTTGGTCTTGCTGTTTTGGAGACTGCCGCGAATCCATTCATTGCGCTATGTGGCCCGCTTGAGAACTCGGAAATTCGCCTCAACATTTCCCAGGGAGTGCAAGCCGTAGGGAGCGTGCTTTCTCCTCTATTGGCAAAGAGAGTTCTCTTCAAGGATGTCCAAGACGTCGCGTCGCTCGTGAATGTCCAATGGACATATCTTGGCATTGCTTTGTTCGATGTGCTCCTCGCAGTGGCTTTCTACTACCTCCCCGTGCCAGAGGCATCAGATGAGGATCTGCAGGAGTTGGCGAATCGCCGACGAGAGGACAACATGACCAAAGTAATCGGTATCCCAGTTGTCTGGTTGACCCTCGGTTTGGGAATCTGGTCCCAGTTCTTCTATGTGGCGGGCCAAGAAGTCCTTGCAACGAGTCTGGAGCGCTTTGTGAATGCCGCTCGCCCCGACTCTTCTCTAAGCGCTTTTGACTTTTTGACTATCGGCCACAGCCTTTTCGCCATTGGCCGGTTCCTTGCTGCCTTTGCTCAATGGTTTTTGAAACCTCGCTGGATTCTCATGGTCTCCTACATTGGCATGATTGTCTTCTCCGTGCTTTGCATGAATACCACCGGATCAACTGCGGTAGTGATGGTGATGCTGGTCTACCTATTTGAGAGCGGCGCTTTCAGCATCATTTTCGCTACTTCTTTGCGTGGCACAGCGCAGCACACGAAGACAGCCGCCGTCTTTCTCACAATGGCAATCAGTGGCGGCACTTACTTCCCATTTGCCGAGTATGCCGCGTACAATGCACGTGGAGTATCGTACTCTTTCTGCGTCATAGTCGCTCTCTTTGCTGCTGGTGCCATTTTCCCCTTCTATCTCAACCTGGTACCTGCAGCGAAGAAGCAAGTTGACCCAGTACCTAATGAATACCTCCGGCGTCATCGGCGTCGCAGCCGTGCTCCGGCAGGGACAATGCGCCGCGAGAAAGAAAACCGCTCTGTCGGCGGTGTACTCTCACGACGACGCAGCTTGGTCTCAAATCCAGATCACCTTCCGGACCTCCCTATTCCGGGTGAAATAACCCCGGACTCTTCCCCCCAAACTCCGTCCATCTCCAGGTCCAGCTCTAGTTCTCACGCACGCTCCCAAACTTCCTATGAACCCTCACGACATCGCCATTCCCCTATTCCTGAATAATGAGCCTTGATACGACGACACGATTCACGACAGAATCCTTTTTGAACCGGCTGTATATATAATAACGTCTCAATACCCTTTTGCTTTTCCTGGTGGTTACTAGTACTCTAGTACTTGCTTGGGTCTTTCAACCCTTTCTCGGATATTAATTGGTTTTCTGGACTCTCTTTCCTTAATACTGCAAAGCCCCGGTGATCATCGGTGGCGCATTCAAAGTTTCTCGTGATATTTTGAGGTGAAATCTGCTCAGAGTTACACGTTACACTATATCCAGCATTCAGCGACGGCGCCGGGTGATAAAACGATCGAATAAGAGACTCCCTATGATTGATACAGATAAATCTGGTCTATTCAGCCTTTCCATGTGATCCGAAATACTACATACATGTAATTCTTCATTATCGATATCAATTTCCAAATCCACATGGACCGTAATAAAAGCACTTCAGATCAGAAGCAAAAACTATCGACCTCGCCAGTTGACGGGCCTCTTTCAACCAAGCACTTGAGCTCCACTCTTAGATTTCTTGTTTCTGAAATGTCTCAGATAAGCTGATATACGAAACTTGGAAGCTTTGATATACTAAGACATCTGGAACGGAGCAATGTCCAAAAATCACATCACCACATGGCAGAGTCCACACAAACTAGTGCCGCACGAAAGCAGCAGTTCCCCACACGTCATGAAACACATACCGGTAAGCCCTACGGAAAGAAGGCCGACGGTTAAGAACCAAAAGAATAATCCACCTACTCGCTAATTTTCCGAACCAGATCTACTCAGTCACGCGAGACGTTAATGGAGACGATGGAGCCACCCAAGATTTCAACCACGCGGGTTCAGGGAAGGGAAATCCGGTTCCGCGCTCCACTTGCGACAAGCGAATGCGTCACGGCTTACCGGTTCGATATTCAAGTTCTTTCACATGCAAGCTGAGTGTGGAGTCTTTGAAGCTGTATCCTAGAGATTAAGGTGAGGCTTGCTTGGAACTTGGACTCTTTGAACATCGGGATATGAAATCGGGATATAGCTCAGTTCGTATTCGGGCCCGGAAAGTTGACCCCGTCGCGGTAATCATTGTACCAAATGAGACTAGCACCCAATGATCCACAGGGTACAGCATCGGCGATTGAAAGCGATTTCTTGCATATGATTCAAGGAGTCCACTGATTTGCACCCAAGTTTGAAGCTGCATCCGAACTCTAGGGCTGGGCTTCGGGGCAAGAGCTTGTTTCAGAAAAGCACATACCAATTTCGTTATCAACTTCGATACTATACTCCATCAATGATTCGGATCACATAATTATTTTTTAAAAAATCAATAAACTGGACACCACTAGCGTCGAGTCCTTTCCTACAAGCCAGGGGCTACCGGAAGTCATCCCCGAAGAAAAAGGGGCAAGCCAAGAAGAATGAGCCTCGAAGATCCCATCTGCTCGTAATTAGGGTGATCTCGGAGAATTTTTAGTTGACACCAATGGGGATTGGAGAGGGAGTCCGCGGGGCCATTAGCGCGAGTTTAGGTCTTCGTTTCAGCCACGCCACATTTTGCACGGCACGGACTCCAGAAGAATGACTTCAATGATAAACCTTGCCTTCGGTCGAATTCCCCAGAACGAGCTAATTGGTCTGACAGGTTTGGAATCAGAGCTATAGACAACTATGGGTAACTAGGTCAATTAATTTTCAAGTTTTCAATTGGTTTCTTTGCCTCTTTTGAGCAGGTTGCCTCGTGGGACTACTTGTTAGCCTTTTTTTAGTATAATTGTTAGTATGATTATGATTTTCCCTGACTTCAAGTTCGGTCTTGAGCTGTTCAGGATCAATTGGAATTGAATGCATATAGATCATTGATTCCAAGGTTTATATTATATCCGATATAGAGGTTTAATTCCAGAACGTGATTGAACCGTTCCAATGTTCCATGGGTTCAGTATTCCTCAACTATGGTTCCATCTCGATTCGTGAACCAAAGATCCAAGAACCAAACACAAAAGCAATCCCCCTTTATTCGCAAAATGACACCCAAAAGAAGTAAAATCTCATATCGGACCAACAAAAGAAAAATAAAAAAATAAAAACCAATTCGAACCGACTTCAACCACATCCAAGGGACACTTTCTGGCCGAGCTGGGATTGGATCTGGAGAGTCCACAGCGGAACAGCGCAAACTAGTGGGGTTGAAAGGAGCAAAAAAAAAAAAGAAAAAAAAAATTATATTCTGGCAATCCACCGATTACCATTCGAACCCCTCTTTGCCGTACAAGGCGCCTTCTGGACCAAACAAAAAAACCAAGTTAGCGTGGTTCACTTGCTGCCAGCGGTAGTGATTTGCATCGACTCCCCATTCTGCATCCACTCAGTGCCGATTGAAGTTGAACGCCCGGCCGAAATGACGCTCAGTACGGATCTGGCGCTCTAAACTCGGCCTCGCCAGGGGAAACACTCGTATATGCTTTTTTTTTCTCTCGCATTTTCTCCTGGACCCAGGCGTCTGGATCCGAAGAGCATCCGAAAGGGTGGGAACGGATTACACCGTAATTTTGAAAATTTCCCCTTTTGCCCTGTTTCCCCCTTACGGTGCTGTGAGGGCCCCGGAGCGATCGTCCTGCTCAGCACGGGCATGTGCAAAATGATCGAGCTCGGTCCCGGAGGTTGGGAAGCGTGTGTGATATGAATTTTGCGTAGATTTGGGGAATATGATAATGTATATCTCCATCAAGTCTAGTTTTTTTTGTAATATGAATGCCGATGATTAGTCCCCTGTAAATGCGAACACGCGGGGAAATATGGTCGATGTGCCGGTGGCTTTCTGGTCCAGCATAGATCGTATGTGAAAAGACGTTCCAGAGTCGACCGGAGATGTAGAAAAAAAGAGACACGATCGCTAGAACAAAACCAATGGACTCAATGGACTCAATGGACGCCCCCGTCGCCGATTCAATGAATTTCATGCACCGGAAACAGAAGGAAAAGGGAAAGAAAAAGGGAAGTATAGGAAAGGATACATGTCACAGAAGATATGAGACCCAAAGAAAATGGGCATGTTAGCCTCGGGCACTGCGAGGTCGAGAATTGTGAGAGGACGAGTCTTGAAGAATGTCCGGAGCACGAGGTCCAACCATCCAGTCTTCCATTGCCAGCCATTCACTCCAGCTGCGCTCAGCAGCTTCGATCTCAGCGTCCAGAGGTCCCTGCAGTGGGCGTAAGAATGGGATCGTCTCCAATGGTGACATGTCGTAGTCTTTCTTCACTGAAGCCCAGCCGCCACTCTTTGCGGCGAATAGATAGTTGCGGCGTTCTTGCTCGTGCATTGGACCAACACCACTGCCCCAATCATCTCCAAAGAATCCATGCAGTACTCCTGGGAAGTCCATCCCTGTTGCGACTAGTCGACGAATGTATGGAATCAACGAGACGGACGGCGGACCGGATTGTTGCTGACCGGCTGGTGACGGTACGGTAGGGCTCGAATTCAAGACCGGGTTGGGCTGTCGTTGGAACGGTAATCGAATGTTCAAGAATGCCGACAGAGCCTGGACTGGTACGCTATGCTGAGCATGATCCAGGAAGTATCGCTGACAGCTTTGATAACACGGGTACCATTCAAAGATGTCGAAGTTATCCTCTGATCTTCCGGGAGAGGCGCCGGCCAGGCCGATCATGGTGGCCGGATCAAAATGGGGTTGCGAGTTCATGGATGAAGAGCTGTTGGGAGGCTCTGGGTGTTTACTATGGCGGTGATGCTCTTAGCTAGGATTCCTTTTTTTTTGGCTTTTCGTGTCATGTCATTGGGGGTTTCCGAAACTGCGCCTCCTTGGGGTTGGGCGTCAGTGGGGTCGATCTCGGCTCCCAAAGCCGCGCGCCTTCAAGAAATATCTCCAACTTGGAGGGGCAAGACCACCATTTGAAAAATAAAAATTGAAGGAATCTGGGGAAAGGAACAGAAGGGTAAAAAAAAAAAAAATAAGGTAGGGAGGGGGGAAAAGGTTACTTTGAAAAGAGATCCCTACCTCGACGGACAAGTACTGACACTCGACGCCGGAAGGGAGGAGAAGCAGGGGAGGGCGGGGGAGCAGAGCGGAACCAATCTCTGAAGGCCCCGAATCCTCTGCCTGATTGGGGCTTATTTATGGACATTCGGTCAGGGAAAGGCCATCTAGGGAGGGCAGCTCATGACAAAGCCCTTTCACAAGGCAAGGGCAAGCGAGAGAAGGGAGAGAGGGTAAGGTAATGGAAAGAATAGCCCATTGAGGGCTTATAAGATGAAGGAATAGCAGACATACATGATGAACAAGGGGAGATCCAGAGAGAAGAGGTGAAAAAAAGTATTAAGAAAAATAAAAAAAAAAAAGGGATTGGAAAAAAAGTAGAATTAAAATCAAGAGGGAAGAAGGAATCAGAGACGAGAGATGGGAAGTAGGCAAGGATGAGGTCAAAAGAGAGAAGTTTATTCTGGAACGTTCATAGAAAAAGAGGAAGAGAAAGGAAAATCGTGCGGAGAGTGGATTCGATGTATACGGAGTATTTTTGGTTTTTGAATCGGATCCATCAGAACGGGTCTATCCGATTAGGCCAATCATTCGAACGAGGTTCCATCATCATCAGATCTTACCTGCCCACGGGTCGGATGTGGATACTGATGCGATCTAGGGGATTACGAAGAGTGGTAGAGAGTCTCGTTGTAGGGCCACTATTTCAGCCTATAGCCTAGGTTGGGGAACATTAAGAACATACAGTATTTCAAATTGTATCAATCAATTGACGTGCACAAGAGGACTTCTCTCCGATTTCAAGTTCCTTAGTGCTTTTTTAGTCCAAAATATCCATGGCCTCGGGTTCAAGTTATGTATCCACCCAGGTGAACGAGCAATGATTCTCCTCAAATCAGGTTAACCAGGGTTCGGATTTCCCTAGGCGGATCCTGGTACCTGAATATTCTAGTTAGGTAAAGGCCCCAGGTGCCCATCCTTGCGCCGGGTAAGTTTGCATATATTAAAGAGATCTCATAGTCCAATTATCAGTTCTCATTGGCTAGTCAAATCAAGACGGCGTCGATTCTAATAACCATCTTACCCACTTCTTCCTCCTTTTTCTCTTTTCTCTTTTATTTTCTCTTGTAATTGTCTTTTTTTTTGCGGCCCAAAGAAAATATCAGGCACCTCAATTATTTACTATTCTTTTTTTTTCTTTTCTTTTTATTTCGCTAGATTCAAAAAACGAAATAAAATAAAAAACTGGGATCAGGGTTATATGTGAAAAAGGGGGTTCCCCTTGACTGGGTCCTACCTGTTCGGGAGGTGCAATGATGCACCAATCTAGATTCGAGCTAGGTTGTCGCTGCAAGGTGCCTAGTCATGATTGGAATCAAGCGTCCACGAGGACACTTGCCAGTGCATTGGTATTGTGCGTGGCGAGAGGCGCATGAAAAGCGACTGATCAGATAGCCTAGCGTCTACTCATATATTGATCATCATGTGCCCATAGTTTACGCATCGATATCACCAGCGATCTCGTGACATTTTAAAACAATAATGCCCCTCATATGTCTAGGTATAAGACTCAAAATGCTCATGCAAGGTCAACATGGAACTTTCCAATCTATTTGCCTCACCTCTGTTGAGTTTCACAACATTCTGTCCTTTCTGTCCCCTGAGGTCCAACCATTTGAAGAGGCGGATCAGGGAGAGTCCAAATCCGATAGCTTACTTTGCGATCGCGTGTGGCGCTATGCCCAATGGATCCAGATTTCTCGGGACGTACGGAGAAGAGGAACTGAAGGATTGAAGCTCTCCACAAGTTTCAAGGTGATTCGGCACTCAAAAGGTTCAATCCCAAGCCTGCATTCGATATCATTCGCCCTCCCCTGTAAGATCTTGCTATTCACCTCCGAACAATCGCGCTCGGATTCTAAAAATGGCGTCACCGGCGGTAGCTCTGGATCGAGGATCTCGCAAAGGGCGAGCCAGGCGCGGCGCAGGGACCACCCATCGAGCTGTGAGTTCCTTTCCCCCTTAGCGGAGCCCAACCCAAGCTAAGGCCCAATCACTCGGGGCCCAGGAAGAGGAAGTGACAGAGCCGATCACTGGGGCTGCGTTCCACATTCATTACGAATCGTGTGGTCATGGATCAAGCCTCGGTCAAGGTGCGTCTTCAAGTTTGGAGGGCCCCTTTTCACTCTGGAGGTTATGTGGCGGGGTCAGCTGCATGAAATCCGAGGTCGTACCCAATTGGGTCTTCATCTCTTCCTTTCTTTTTTTTATTTTCTTCTTAAGCTGACGGCTGACGGCTAAACAATGAGATGCCAGGTCTTTGTCGCCTCACATTTTCTTCAGATTATCGTTACCTCTCTTTACTCACCCCCTTTTCTTACCCTACCCCTTTCAATCTGAAGCTGACGACCCTCACTCCAGATCCCCGGTCTAATTTGCCACTTGTGGAAGGTTAGGGGTCCACTTAATTTTCATGACAGGTTATGAGAGTCTTCTGCCCGACTCTCACTTTTAGATCGCGTGCGCGCTCTTTCAACTCACATCTATTTTCAGGAGAGAAAAACTAGCCCAACTAGACTGTGACAGCGCGGGAAAAGGATCCACTGATCAGCTTGGTTGAACGACAAACAAGGCAATAGGATAACACTAAGAATGAAAGCGAAAGCGAAAAAATAGTCTGCCGAGGACATGCGGCCTTGAGAGGAAGCGCTTGGAACTTGAATTGGTGAGTTGTTGATTTCAGTGGTTAAGGGCAAAGGCCCTCAGCAGTGCTCTGCACGAATCTGCGGGCCGTGTTCCAGGATATGCATGTAGACCATTGGGGCGATCCTTTGGCGCCAGGGCGCAAGGTTTAATCCTGCTTCTGCACCAGTTGACCAAATGCAGCGCGATTGGGTATCAATAAGGCAGAACGAGGCCCGGAAAATCCAGTCCTGGAAATCAGTACGCATCTGATATGTATGTGCTGACCTCTCATTGGCATCAACTAAGCAATCATTCGTTAAGAAGCACCAGTCCAGATGTCTGGGTGACCTGATTAATACGAGGGGAAGCTATCCGCATGATGCATTCGAACAACTTACTACATTTGTCTATCTACATACGAAGGTGCATAAATTCGTCATGCATGTGTGCTACTATCCAATTGATTAGCTGGTCTACAGGCTATAATATCCGCAGCACTTGATTTGCCCCTAAAACTGCTACCAAATGCTCGGTCTCATACTAGCTTGGGCTCAGCTGATATCTGTGAGAGATACTGAGTCTACCCAGACAGACTCAAGATGGATCCATACATGTACGTAGACACATACTCCAGATGTCGGTACTTGATCTCATAATCTATCTATGAAAATATCCGCTACACTGCTGTTACTAAATCCTAGCTATCCTGATCCATGTAAGTCAGTCTCACCGACACGACTTCCAAGGCTCAGACAACAATGAACCGAAACTTAACCGTGCAGCAGACCTGCATCAAAAAATTCCAATTAACAGTGCTACATGCACCTATGAATCTTACCGCTTCACTCACCTTACTGCGCATACATGCACATGCCAACCCAATTGCACATTGAAACAATGCCAGTATTCCAAATCATTGCATGCTCTGAGATCTGGTCTGACTCTCCCAGCCGTCTGAGCTTCAAAAAACGATACATCACATTCCGTCCCTGCACGGTCACTACCGCCCAAGAGAACGTGCCCAACGAAGCAAATTCCAATGTCAATACAACCCCTCTAAAATATTCTCCGGTCGGAAAATGCTGTTGTCCGTCACTTTTGTCGCCGCTGACGTAGATTGTGCGGAGAGACGCTTAAATTTCTCGGCGCACGAAAATCTCGAGTAAAGCAATGTGTCACCTTGTCAGCTGCTTAAGCTTCTCTGATAGGGAAACTGCTCAGTGATCTACTTCCTATTCGTTTTCGACGAGTCGGGGTAGGTTGCGGAGATCGCCGAAGGCCATGTACTTTGTATCCAAGCGCGAGCTGCAGCGCCACTGTGGCTGGTAAGTACTCACTGTCTTAGCTCCGCAGCTTTCTCTGCAGCAATGATGTGGCTATGTGGCTGGTTGAAGTTTATTTTGCAAAGTTTGAGAGCTCGGTAATTGAAGTGCAAGGAGTGTGTCTCAGGGTGGAATCTGGGGTCGAGGGTGGGCTCTGCGGGCGGCGCTAGGGATCACGGCTTGTGGGGTTCAAATGTTGTGCTGCCAGGGTTCAGGTTGATGGGCTCTGCACACATGTGCAGGTAGACTGATGTTTAAATTGGACATTTGAATGTCATATTCTTCTTTTCCGTGATTGAAATCTAACTTACTTCTGTTTGCATTATTGATACGGAGGTAAAAAAGCGACGTCAATATTCAAGTGGGATCCAGCGTGCGTATAAACCAGCGCAGATGTGGTCTGCTGCCCAAGTGGTCTTACATATGATCCTTCCAAATTGAGGTATCTTATAATATTTTAGACTTTGCGCTACCTACATAGGTACGTATCTTGAATTTCTGTAGCAAATGCCTCTTCAAATGTTTGCATTATAGAGCCTCGGGTCTACTTTCAATGCTTCAAATGTTGATTTCAATGTTCCTAGTTTATATCTGGCTGGATGCTCCCGGGTGCCTGATATCGCACATCTCCTGTGTGATGGGTTATGATAGGATTTGAGTGAACAGACTTCCAAAATAGTATTCCAGACGAAAGGGATCGATGTTGATATTCCGCACTCAGCTCCTCCTAAAAGTCAGCACATGTGCAGGGAGCTCCTTTAGCCAGACTCAAAGCACTTTATAAATGTTTCCATGAACCGCAGGACTGCATTCGGGAAAATGTCCACTCTTTATACCCCATATTTACTATCTTCCAATCACAATGAAATGCTGACACACAGGGAACACAAATCAGAATGCCGGAGATTGATAAGATCTGTGCACGTGCAGAAGCACGCTCCAAGTGCATCCTGGGACTAAGGATCCTCCAGTCGGCAGGAATAGAGACCAAACTGGATTGGGTTGGAGTCCGAGCTTGCTTCATATTACGAATGGCGTGTGGATGGAGGTGGGCCCATATACTGTTTCCCCGTGTGCTAAAATCTGGAGATTGCAGTAGTTTGCATGAAACATTTGAAGGGTCTCCGTTCTTCGGCTTGCTTCCCATTCGTGGAAGTGGCAGGTTGGTTTAGTTTGAGCGGTTTGGCACATGTATGAGGCATAACTCGAACTATGAAAATGTTATGGACACGGTATGTATGTTTTGCCACATTGGTGCTGGATGAAACATTGTGCTCATGATTAGTACATAATGAGCCAATTCAAGCCCCCGGTGTAGATGGATAAACCACATGTGCATAGGGATTACATGTATCTGGGGAAGATAAATTCCGGCAATCAGCCTCAATTTCCAGTCTGGGGATCGACACGAGCCGGTGAGGGGAGAAAAAAAGAAAAGATGCGAGGCATTATTACTATTGGGCCAGTCATTCAAATGCTGGAGCCTTCGAGTTGCCCGGGTGGATGGATGCGCAGACGAATACGAGCACTTGAGAGAAGAAGTAAATGCAATGTGGCAACATTGAAGATTGTACCATTGCTGGACGCCGCTGCCGCCGATATTGGGATGGCGCGTCCCCAAGGCTCAATCCACTTCACCGGGGATGTCCCGACGATCGGTCGAGCAAATAGGGTTAGTTTGGGCCCTTGGCAGCATACAATGGCTCCTTGTGCCTGACGACCCAAGCTCTTGAGAAGCTTTTGCTTATGTATAGTTGTTAGGCTTCAGTGGTTACCGACAGGGATTGCCGACGCCTTGGCTCTATACTAGTTAAGTTTTAAGGAAGAAAAATTTTTAAAATTAAAATGCGCCCGGGCACATGTCACTCGATTTTAGAAGATTTGAAGTAAACATGACCCGATGAAAATTGAATGATCCATTGAGGGCCAATGTATCTCAAATCAATTACTTCTAGGTAATCATATTGGTTGCCTTCAAGGCTACTACTAGGTTATTACTAAGTATGTATCACAAAGAAAAAAAAAGATCGTGTGAGCCGTACCCCTCCTTCAATTTACCCCTCCAACCTCCACGGAGGGGATGCCGGGTAAAATGGGGATTGACAGGGTGGGTATGTTGAATTCCGAGAGAGAGACGATCGATAATGTTGATAAAGAAGCTGACCAGTGGTGGATTTTGTGTGAGTCAAAGGAGTTATGCGAAAAGAATTAGGTTAATTCAGATAAGGTACACAATGAGTGGGGTGAAAGGAGGGACTGAAATGGCAATCTGCATTCTGATTCGCCGTTTGCAGTGAGAGCACGTGACCTTGACGGTTTTCCCCTCCTTGGATGTTCAAGGATATTCCCAATGCAGGCAGTCGGTGGCGGAGTCTCCATAGAAGCATAGACCAGTCAAAGAAGAATATGGAGTACACTGGAGTCCGGAGAACAGGGAGGGATAAATAAAAACTCAAAAAAATGGAAGATCCTATAGTTGCAGGAGAATATCACTGCGTCATGCATCTGTTCTCCACATTTCGGTCTGAACTGTTTCCCCGTTTTTATACATGGGTGTAGATGAGTAAGAGGAACTTGAACTTTTTCTCTCCTGTATACCACCTGGGTTGTCGGTGGCCCAGGTGAAAGACGTTAAAAATCTTCATACGGAGAGGACCGATCCGAGTTGTAACGAGATTCACGAATATAAGACGGAACGAGAATGGAGAGAGGGACCAGTGGATCCGAGAGCGGACAGTGATTTGTGCGATGTGATTGGTGGCACTATAGTGGCACTAATAGAGTGTGCCGCCACCAAGAGAGATAAGGTCCAATTCTGTGACCTTAAACCATAAGATAACTCTGCTTGAGTGGGCCCCGAACTTCGGACATTCTTCCCACGGAAACCTGGGTCCTGAATCATTTACCTGTCCATTCGAGTGAGTTGGAGTCCACTGGAGCAACCTCTCACTCGTGTGCAACGATACTGGTCTCCTAGGATCAACTCCCGTTTGGTCTTCTCCGTTCAATTGTCCGGATTCTCTCGTCCGACTCCGGCTTGCGCTCCTCCCCGCCCCTCTCTTCCGGTTCACTTGTATATAATTGTTGCCTTCCTCCTCTCTTCTCCCTCTCTTTCATCTACTACTCTTCTTCCTCCTTTAATACCATCCCTCTTTATTCTATCAATTACCCCGGAAGAAGTAATCAACCATCACAATGACTGCCCAGAACCTTCCCTCCGAGCCCGAGTTCGAGCAGGCCTACAAGGGTATGTGACATTCTTATCCCCACACGTCACACCGTGCCAAATGGAAAAAGGAAAAAAAGAAAGATACCACAACTCTGCCCACTTTGAATTCTATATTCAAATGTCTTTTGCTTTGATCTCAATTCATATACCCCTCCATTTTTACCCCTCCAAAAAAAATTGCCCAAAGCTTTTACCCTTTTGCCCCTCCCCGAGTTAATCCTTTATCCATTTCGGCATCTTCGGCAAGTGGCTCTTCGGCAAGTGCTCAGCTAATCATATCGTTCCCGAATAGAGCTCGCTTCCACCCTCGAGAACTCCACTCTCTTCCAGAAGAAGCCTGAGTTCCGCAAGGCTCTCCAGGTCGTCTCCGTCCCCGAGCGCGTCGTTCAGTTCCGTGTCGTCTGGGAGGATGACCAGGGCAACGTCCAGATCAACCGCGGTTTCCGTGTCCAGTTCAACTCCGCTCTCGGCCCCTACAAGGGTGGTCTCCGTTTCCACCCCACTGTCAACCTGTCCATCCTGAAGTTCCTTGGCTTCGAGCAGATCTTCAAGAATGCTTTGACCGGCCTGAACATGGGTGGTGGTAAGGGTGGTTCCGACTTCGACCCCAAGGGCAAGTCCGACAACGAGATCCGTCGCTTCTGTGTCTCCTTCATGACTGAGCTGTGCAAGCACATTGGTCAGGACACTGACGTTCCCGCTGGTGACATCGGTGTCACTGGCCGTGAGGTCGGCTTCATGTTCGGCCAGTACAAGAAGATCCGCAACCAGTGGGAGGGTGTTCTCACCGGTAAGGGCGGCAGCTGGGGTGGTTCTCTGATCCGTCCTGAGGCTACCGGTTACGGTGTCGTCTACTACGTCGACCACATGATCAAGTACGCCTCCGAGGGCAAGGAGTCCTTCGCTGGCAAGCGCGTCGCCATCTCCGGCTCCGGTAACGTTGCCCAGTACGCTGCTCTGAAGGTCATCGAGCTCGGCGGTTCCGTCGTCTCCCTCTCCGACTCCCAGGGTTCCCTCATCCTCAACGGTGAGGAGGGCAGCTTCACCCCCGAGGAGATCGAGCAGATCGCCGCCATCAAGGTCGACCGCAAGCAGATCTCCGAGCTCGCCACCCAGGCCGCTTTCGCCTCCAAGTTCAAGTACATTGCCGGTGCCCGCCCCTGGACCAACATCGTCGGTCGCGTCGACGTCGCTCTCCCCTCCGCTACCCAGAACGAGGTTTCCGGTGACGAGGCCAAGGCTCTGATCGCCGCTGGCTGCAAGTTCATCGCTGAGGGCTCCAACATGGGTTCCACCCAGGAGGCCATTGATGTCTTCGAGGCCCACCGTGAGGCTAACAAGGGTGCCGCTGCCATCTGGTACGCCCCCGGTAAGGCCGCCAACGCTGGTGGTGTCGCTGTCTCCGGTCTCGAGATGGCCCAGAACTCTTCCCGTGTCTCCTGGACCCGCGAGGAGGTCGACAGCCGCCTCAAGGGCATCATGGAGGACTGCTTCAACAACGGTCTCGCCACCGCTCAGGAGTACGTCCCTACCTCCGAGGGCTCCCTGCCTTCCCTGGTTGCCGGTTCCAACATTGCTGGTTTCACCAAGGTCGCTGAGGCCATGAAGGACCACGGTGACTGGTGGTAAATTAGCCATCATCACCTCTCCCAAAATTGATGATTTTTCCGACCGTGCTCTCCTGAGGAGGGTATAGTGTCAACGCATTTTCTTTGTTCCAAATTTATGTCGAGCGGGTTTTTTAGGATAGAGGCGCTGGTTGTTTCTCTGCATTTGATGATATTCCCATTTTGAGCATCACTGGCTTTTGGTCTGCTTTGGGATCGTCATGACGATAATGAAATTGAATGATTTTAAATTACTTTTTTCCATCTGTAAGCTCTTAACTGTAATTCAATCCTCGACCACTGCTATATAGCTACTTTCATGAGTCAAGCATACAATGTCCGCGTGTGTGGTCCTCTGGATGTTGGTTGTATGCCCTGATATCCCATGGCATTCGCTCAATTCGAAGAGACTACTGGCTTTCCATCCAAAACATAAGAGGTCGAATGTCCCAATGAAACCAACGCCTTGGGAATATCAACCCAATCCCCCTGATCCTTCAGCACCTCTGCCCATTCCGGGTCCGCTATGAAACCACGAATAGCTTCCAAACTGGGGAACTGGTACTCGATAAAACAGTCGAAATCAGCAAAGTCCCAACTGGGGCGATGCTCCGCCAGCTCATTCTTCATCGTTTCATTGATAGATGGGGGCGTGACAAACTAGCAGAAATGTTAGTCTCTTATGCTTGAGAAAGGGCAGATATACGCACCAGTGAGTATTCAATCACGCCGTGCTTTTGGAAGACAGGCATAGCGAGTGGGACATGCTCGTCAGTGATCCATTTGATGAATGCCTCGTGGGTATGCTCTGGCTTGCGGTAATGGGTTATCGTGAGTTTTACTGGCTGGTTTCCTTGTATGGTCATCTTGGATATGGATGTTTTCTGCGAAGTACTTTAAGGATGGGTTGATTTGGCTTGAATGGTGGCGTTGTCTATGCCTGGATCTCAAGTTTCCCCGCAAGTCAGATGGTACGCCTAATCTAGGCCAATTAGAGCCCCTTTTTGACACTGATAGTAGAATGACCGCTAATGATGGCCTTTTTTTAAATATTAAAAAACTAAATGTGCCATTGGAGTACAAATTCGAACACAAAGAAGACAGTCATGCATTCAACTTAGAAGTTTAGTAAATCCAATGTTCCGATTCAAGTACAAGATAAAGCCGCCAACTGGTTTAGAGCTGATAGTATCATGTGATCTGCTGATAAAGGAATCAGCCACGTGACTTAAACAGACGCGATCCCTCCGCCCAATCATTGTTCTTGATCTTGAACCTGACCTGAGGCACTGCCAGCGACAAGCATGGCTGCCGTCAATTCAACCTTATAAAGACGTGTCTATATAGTCTCCCTCCGCCTGGTTGTGTACATGGTCTCACAATGCTGCCCGACAAGGCATCTCCCGAAAAGTGGAGGTCCTTCCTCCACCAATGTTTGGCGCGCCGTGTAGACGTCGACGAGTTCAAAGATTTATCCAAATTGATGCGCACGCGCTGTCCCATCGATGAAAGTGAACTCCTTGACCTACTGTTAGAAGTACGCGGGGCATCTACCATCACTTGGGATCCACTCCTGCCCGTGTATGTCGATGGGCTTTGCAAGGCAGGCCAGGTCAAGCCGGCCTCGGCCTTGAGCGGTCTTTTGAAACATTCGTCCATTCGCAGCAAAGAAAATGGACAGAAGACCTCTACTCTGATGACCGATATCAAAGTCATCCAAGATATTTCGTTTATCATCTCTACTGGGGCCATCCCACGAACCGCCAACGAGGCCGCAGAACTCTACTCGGCGACTGTGGAGTGGATCTTTGCTGTATCTATGTGGCATAATAGCTTGGACCCATCTCAGCAGATTGGTGGCATGATGAGCTCACCTGACGCGGCTTCTTTGATCGAGGCACTCGGTGTCATTCTTGTCGCTTTGTCGAGTACCGCAAAGGGTCTGGAAATGCTTTCCAGTGACTCTCAGCGAGGTGCTGCGAAAGGGTTGAAAGCAAAGCTGGGACAGGCTCTTTCGGCCTATATTCCCCTATCTGTCGATTCTTTTGTCCGACAGAGGCTGGACCAGTTCCAGAAACAATTCACTCTATACGGAGAGCAAACCTCCAAACCAATTGATCATTCCATCGAAGGAATGAACGTCAACTCTCTTCAGTTCGAAGCATCTGTGATGAACGGGCCGATCATCAACACTAGAGCTGGTCTCTACATGTATTTAAATTCCTTGCTCGTGGGACGACCATTGGTTGATGACTCCATGCTCCTCAACTACCTCACAAACCGCTACGAGGGTCATCAAGAAATTCTCGTTGAAGAGATCATCACAGCCGCGTTTGATGTTCTTTCCAACGGCGTCAATCGCAATGAATCGAGCCGAACGATGTTCCTATTCCGCTCGTTCCTGGTCAACAAACTTCCTGCCTTTTTCGCAGCTATGACGGCCGCCTCTATGGTTCCAATCAATGTGGAAATGTGCGTGTCGCAAGCACTGAGCCGGTTGGACCCAAATGCCTTTCCGTCGTTTTCTCAGATGTTCTCGATGCAGGGTAGCAGCGTTCTTTCTGATGCTCGTCAGGAGTTCCTGTTTGCTTGTGCGTCTCACAGACTGATTCCGGAATCCAGCATTGAAAGGCTCTTGGGAGAAAACCCGATGCAAACTTTACCTGTCGGGGGTCCCTATCAGAAGGATGATCTTGTCGCTCAGATAAACAATAATCCCGAACGTGCCGATCAGCTGATTGGCGAGATTGAGTCCATGGAAGGAAACGCTGGTGCCATAGTTGGTGCAATTCTTGAGGTATTTTAAGCCTAAAAATCAATCCTCTACAAGATCCCGTACTAATTCAAGCAGGTTATGTTCAACCTCTGCAATACGAGAGAAACCATCGCATTGAAGAACATTTGCAACGCGCTTTCACGTCGTCCACAGGCCCTGGATGTAATTTTGCTCTTCAGAACCACGAAGCAGGTCTTGCAGCCCCTCTGTGCTCTTCTCGATTCTTGGAAATGGGACGAAGAGCAAAGCGAGAACCAACCAGTTTATGATGAGTTTGGTGCTATTCTCCTGCTAGTGCTTGCCTTTAAGTACCGCTACGACTTGGGTGTATCGGACTTAGGTATCTCGACCCACGACTCCTTCGTGCTGAAGCTGCTGGACCGAGGATCGACCAGTCAAAAGCTCAGCGAGCTCAGCGAAAAGCAAAACATGGATCTCGGTGCCTGGATTGGGGCTCTTTTCATTGCGGAGGGTATCAGCGAGGAGACCATGTCATCCTGCAGTCCGCAGGAGTTTTACCTGTTCGTATCGACCCTGTTTGACCAAAGTCTCGGAGCGTGCGAGTCAGACAAGATGGACTTTGACACGCTAAAGGGGGGTCTTGAATGTAAGATGAAAATCGAATCCGATCGCGGAAATAGTACAGGCCAGCTAATATCTGCTCAGATCTCCTTGAACCCTTCTTACTCCCATCCTTGGTCGTCGCTTTGACATGGCTGGGTAATCATATTTGGGAATCGGAAAACGATCCCACCATTCCGCTAAAGACGCTCCTTTCCTTGGTCAAGCCAAGCTCCATCTCCGGCGAAGCTAAAGCCATCCACCAAACTGTCTTAAATATAACTGCTCGACCCCTCGAAGAACGACTCAAAGATGTACGGACGCGACACCAATCCCGCTCCGATATCAAACCGATCCTAGACGCGCTTGAGCCATACCTCTCGTTCCGCCGCGTTGGCGCTTGTCACCGCTCGGAACTCGACACCTGGGCTTCTCAAGCAGTAGGTGGTCTGCCAGGAAGCATTCGCAACACGTTCCAGTCGCTGGTTCTTTGGAGTGCAAGCTCAGAAATGAACATGGCGCCGCAGTCATATTCCCACCGACAAATTCTCGCCGGGATCCGTATTCTCGGCGCTTCCCGCGTTCTCGACGCATTGCTGGACGAATTGAAGCATCAGTTTGAGGCAGGCAGCGGAGACCTAGCCCTCGACATTGCGGCAACCATGGCCTGCGCTCCCATGCCAGAGTCTTTCGCCGTGGACCAGAATAGCTGCCATCCCATTGACCCGACCAAGGAATCAGTTCCCCGGTGCTCGATCCTAACTCTGAGAGATGCATTGAACATCCAACATGAGAATGTTCCCAAGATTTCAGAAAAGGACCAACTACGTGCAGAGATCATCGTTCGTCTTTGGCGCCGGGTTCGCATGCTCGTCACACCTCCATCCCAGGTCTCCAATATTGACGTCAGCAACATTATCCAGAATATGGATCTCGGCGTCGATGGCGGAGATCGGATGGACCTTGAGCCTTCTGCTGATGTTGGTGCGACTCGCATGGGCGATGAAGACCCCGACAACATTAACCAGATGCTGGACAACGCCGCAGCTGCAGCCGCGGCTGCGGGCATGGATGGTAATGTGGGCGTGGGTCAGGATATGGGATTGGATCCTGGGACTGCTGGTATGGATGCTATTGATGACGTTCTCAATGCCGCGGATATGGCTGTTGGCAATCCTGAGTTCCTGGATCTGGACATGGAAGGCATGTTTTGATTAACGGCTACCTAGCTCAAGCGTGCTGCATCCCTCCGGGTGATATCTGGGGACGTCCGGTGAAGCATTCGCGTGTACGCCTAATTGTTGTTACAAATGAAAATTCCTACTATATACGAATCTCTCCTACTTCTGCTGTCTGGACTTTTAAACTTGAATACTTGAATGTTGCAGTGTTTTCTTCGGTCCGCCAATTGATAGCACGAAATACCAAGCGCAATTCCCTCGATGTACACTATTTTACTGCGGCTCCTGGAGCTTTTGAATTCTTCAGCTTGAAAATCCATCTGGTATCATTATTAATTCATTATTCAAAATGGAGTCTCAACCTCGAACCCTCGTTCAAGGTACATGAACGCAAAAATCCGCCACTTCACCAAACAACCCAATGGTCTCGGAATCCAGTCTTGCCAGTGTGCCAGTGCATGGCCGTCCTTTCTATGTGACATCAATTAGTCCAGCTCACGCTATGTATTAACGACACTTACAAATCCCAGTAACCTTATCAACCTTTCCAAAAAGTTCCGGGATACCGGAATGCGGAAACATCTTTTCCATGATGAAACCCGGTGATGGGAGGATATTCTTTCGGGGCGCAATTTCCGTGATGGGTGCAGCTATCGCGATGCTGCTGAGGGAGAGCGCGGCAAGGAGTGTTGTCAAGTTCATATTGTCTGATCTGGGCCCGTCAGCGCTAGGCTCGGAGATTCTTCCTGCTCGTGACTGTACTTACGGAGAATTGCTACAGGTACCTAGGTAGATGAGGCGATGATGGAAGAGGCGTAGAATTCTCAGGTACTCGGGATCTAGAAATTACGTGGTTGGGAAAAATGGCGCTTTATCCCTCGATCCCTGGCCAACTTCTGGTGAATATGTAGGAAGGACTTCAGGCTCATTCCAGGGTGCTTTGTTTCTGTTGTCCCTTCGTGAAGAATGAAGGCGCGCGTCTGAGTCCCAGTTGGCACTTTGATATACACGCATCGTTTATGAAATTCTGAAATCGCTCTCCAAGTTCTAATATCTACGATAGTCACACGATCATTGCCGTCTTGCCAATTCTGAAAAATTCCGTCGACTGTAGGATGTTACGAAAATCGAGGGGCTCTGTTGTGACTGACGCCTTTGCATACCTTGGGGCGTGATCTATGCAAGGGATGATTGATAACCAGACATGTCGGCCTGCACCACATCCATGTCTAAATTTAGTTCGTATCATCACAAATATCTAAGAGCAGCTTTTGGAAGACTCATGCCTCACATGTAATGTTGTTCTAGACATTCAAGCGGTGTGTACGCAGCAAGGTACATGTTCATTGCAGATGGTTGCCACAGTATTCTCCATAGTTCCAAATCTATTGACAGTAAGCCTGGAAGTTTGATACCTCAGTTCTCTCACCGATTGAGTACTCAGTTGTTTAGTAAATATCTTTTCAGGGGAGAGATTCCACTATCTTGGTAATCTGCGGTTGAAATCAGAAGTCTGCGCTCTCGCGTGTTTGCTCAGCACCATGCAGTATGAATTGTGACCCATTCGGAAACACTTCCAGCCTGAGGGCCGCTTCAATGATTTAAATGTTGCATTGCATGCTTGTTTGACCCTGGGTCGATTCAAATACCAACATTGAATATGAGATGCCCTTGGAAGGTCAGTGTCTATTGGCTCGATCTAAGTATTGACAATTTAGATCGATACTGATGTTCAGTCCAACATTAAATCCCAACTATTGAAGCTTACGTCTTATGTTTGCTTCGATATAGCTGTCAACTGCATATGCACATCTTGTATTCAATTCAGATCTAAGGATTCCAACGTGAGCCTCCAAGGTTCACCACGAATTCGCTCTAATGCAGCAATCTAGAAAAGACCCCCTTTAATCGGAATTCGGCGAGGACCCTCATATCTTCAGTAGTAAACACACTAACCGCACTAATTGTCATTGGTGCTATTCTGGGAGTTCAACCACTTAGTCCTCAAAGTGGATATCGTCAGGAAATGAACAGAATACACCAAAATCCACTCAATCTTACCGTGGCTGTCAGTTCATCGGATTCAAAACAACACCCGGACCAACAGTTGCCGTGTCTATCAAGCCGTGCGAGTTGAAGACGGGCTGAAGATTCCCAAACAGGCATGAAGATGATCGTCTCCAGAAAAATCAAGGAAGCATCCAGCCTCTTAAACACCGCGATTGGACCACGCCGAAGGAATATGTTTCCCACTCCTTTTCGAATCAAAAAAGAAAAAGTAAAAAAAATGCGATTTTCCCCAAACTATCGTCAACCATTGACTAATTTTGCTTTAGCCCGCGACGGCGCCTCACACTGTCTTTTTCTAGACCTTCCATGGACGCCATGCCGTGTCCATCATCATTTAGATGACTCCAGGGAACTGGAAACCTAGTAACATCCCGCGGGTCTTGAATTGAAAGCGAACCCAATCTTCCCGCCAGGGGCGCGCGAAAATGGGGGCCGGGTTGTACAAGACGATTTCTGTTCCACTTTATCCCTCGTGCAGGATACACGAGCTGTGGGAATTTTGTTCCTCCCGCTTCTCGCATTTGACAGGCGGGACGATGCGTTTTTTTTTCGCGCCCGGTGAAGAATCGCCGTGCACCAGGAACAAAGTAGATCTGCGCAAGTGACTGTATTTTTAATTGGCGCTTCGCGACCTCATCATACCGCAGATTGGTCGTTTTCAATAATTGCTATCACGTTCCTGGACCCGGGCCGTTCGGGGGAACTCCCCATATCTAGAAGAGGGAGGGTTGCGAAGGAGAATGATTGGAGCCCGCGTAGGAAATCCCCCCAAATGCCGGCCCTTAAACCCTTCACGGTATCAAATGTCCGGGGAATTTTGGAGGTGATTTATGTTCCTGCATCACTTAGCGTGTTATTTTTTTTTTGAATCACATTCGACAAAAATAAGTCATGGGGAGAGTGTTTTTTTTTTCTCCTTCCTGCAGACTTATGGAGTTCTGTCACTCATGAAAGTGAGAAAACGAGCCCACAGAGGATCCGTTCACTCAGCCAAGAAAAGATCATCGTCGAGTGGAGGGGAAACCAGGTTCTTTCTGCTCGTTAGGGGCAGAAGAGAGAGACCCGCTGGAATCCCCTTTTTTGACTGGCACGCTTTGAATTCGGAGGCGAACGCCCACTTGATCGTCGATGCAGAGCTCCACACCACCAGTTTCGGTTCGTGATGTTATGGCGCATCCACATGGTGTGAAGCGTTGCTCGAACAACAGAAGTGAACCGGTAAAATAAAATAGGGCGAAAAAGTGGAAGAAGAGAGATCCTTTGAGAGGAAATAGGAGTTGAGATGTGAGAGGGGAACAGTTCGAGTCAGTACCTAGCAAATAGTGTATTTTTGTTTCTTTGTTCTCCAGCTGGGCATCAGCAGGGGGTTCCAGTGAACCGACACTTGGGAACTTACCCACTTATTGACGTACAATCTTGCCACAAGAACCCGTGGACTCTGCGCCAATGAACTCCGTATCAAAAGAGAGACTGTATAGTGGAGGAGCGATCTGGAGAACATTGAAGCTGGAGTTTACATGTACCAGATGGAAATCTGGTAAACAAGAACCAAACCTGACAGCGACTGGAGACGTAATGGTATTGTATTTGCCATTGACGACCTCGATAGGTATCCAAGCCGTTGCCGAGCCGTAAAATAGATTAAAGATGAACCACTTCAATGATAGATCATGCCATATTGGGCCCGCACTGGAGTCCATCATCACTCACATTTCACCATGAAAGACACAGCTATCTCTGCCTGAGAATCACGTCTTCGACGAGCTATCGAGCGATGATCTTTTCAACGTCCCGCGGAGTTGTGTGCTCCTCGTCAATGTTTATGGCGCATTAAAAGATAAGCCATGAGACCTATCAGCTTTCAAGGTTGGATTAACCCAGCCTAGAAACCGTGGCGCGGACAGGGGTGACCAGAATTGGACGACAGGGACGGGAACCGGAGTGGAGTATCCGTAGGTCTCTATTCTACCATACGTTGAAACTATTGATTCTTCTTCAATATACCGTTTGCCTAGCAATTAAGGTATGTTCATATGATCAATATTCTTAACGGTCCATTGTTCAATTTTTTTGGACCTGTCGCGTCTGTTCTTTGAACAAATCCACGAGGCAACGATGTTAATTCTCACTTCTCATAGGTTGTTTAGATTGTTCTCCACAAAAAGTACGACTCAGGGGCAAAAAGGGAAACACCTTTTTAGTCCCGCATACTGAGATGAACACGTGCTTGCGACATCAGGGGAATTTTGACAGGGTTGTAAGAGAGAAAAAAAATCCTAGTTCAGTTCTATCCTAGTTCAATGTTGTTCTAGGCGTTCAAGTTCGCCTCGAATCCGTTTAACTCGGCATCTCGGTTCCCTCGGTAAATATTTTTATTTTAGACGTTGAAACTATTGATTGTCAAAGCAATAATGCTGCCGTTTATGCAATATTAATCCTTACTTTGAGCCTTGTTTTTCTCAACTATCAAAACGGTCGGAACCGTGGTTCCTAACGGACTATACTTCAATATCATGTTGATCGTTAGTTAACTACATCATTTACATCATTTCCATGTTGATCGTTTCCAGTAGATTTCGGTGGGTTAGATGATCGCATCGTACATCGAAAAAAAAAAAAACTCCATTTACATATGCACCTAAAGAGATTCTCGGTGCCCCAGTGCCCCATGACAGATGGCAAATCCACCATCGAATCCCGATTCTTTGTCCTGGACCCGGAAGCCTTTCCGTCTGTTCCACTCAGCCCAATGACGGGGACCCGCCGATCCAATCTCTTTGACTCTACGTTTTGATCCTGGCGTCCGTATTGATATTTGAGATTCTCGATCCTGCTGCATCTTTTAGGAAAAGACCGTCTCGGCGGGAGCTCTCCGCGAGAATATTTTTACAGTGGCGCTGGCCCCCGAACAGAAATTCAGGTGGATAAAGTAGCCGTGTTCCGGTGGGGAAATTGGCCACTTTCTGGTGATTTGACTGGGGGCGAAATGAGAGAAAAAAAAAGATGACAGGGAAGTTGATACGTCGCAAATTCCTTCGCTCCAAAAGTACCGGCTGAACCGTTGCTCAGGAACGTGCCCGCCAATCGAGTCGCGTGCGAAGTGGGCGATGCTTTCTTAGTGGCTTCTCTAAGCGTCCGCGGATGCAATCCCGGATTGCTTAGGCTTATTCTGAATTACCCAATCTTCAGTTCGGTGGAGTTGGTGCAGGTGGAGTTGAACACTCGAGATGCCCCTTGGCAAAGGACGGAGTCTATTCTCAGGCCGTTTTTTTCTTTGTCTTCACAGTATTGCTCAGTCAGCACTTGATGTATCTATTCTGGAGAATGCTTTACAGTACGTAAGACACAGTATGTATCTGGTACCGATCCTTGGGGGTAAATTACTATACCCTAGAGCGTATATGCTACTGGATTATCTTTCCCAAAACCCAGTCTCCTGGGCTCAAGCTAAACTTACTTGGTTTCCCTGCACGCTCGTAATTGCTCGGTGTGTTTCTGATCAAGGAAGATCTGCCTTTGGGTCTTAGATCAACTGGAATGAGTCCCTGTAGTAGTTTGTTTAGTCAGGGAACTGGAACATGTTCTGGCCGAAACCATTCTGGCCACTGTGACCTCGGCGATCCACTTTTGTTCAGTTCAATGCAATGTCCAATATTTGAGGCAACACTTGAACACTGTGAGTTGTAAACTTCAATACTCCACTGCTTTTTCTTGATTTTCTTTTTTCTCCTTCCAGTCATTTTTATCGAGTGGCAAGAGTACGCAACAATGTCCACCATGACTGACATTCATTGCGATGACATCAGCGCCGCACAGGTGGAGAATGATTGACATGTAAGCCCTTTGATTCCGTCAGCTTCTGACGGAGAGGTTCAGCGTCCGATTTAACTGATGACAATTAATCGTTACTTTCAAATGTTCGCATTGCATTGTTGACTGAGTAGATGATCAAGCGGTGTAACCGCGGTGAAAAAGTGGCGTAGCTGAGGCTGCAGAGGGGTACATAGAGGGGCAATAGTGGGAGGCAGATCCAATTACGGGGAAGTAAGATTAGAAAATCCAAGCCAGGAGCGAATAGATTATATCTATCTAGTTACACATATGTAATAGATTGAACTTCTTTGAGAACGAACTGCTCCAGGGTTTGTTACAGATGCAGGTACTATGCTGGACTAAGATCGCATATGCGCCTTCGCCACTAGACTATTTCAGCCTCAGTCACACGCCACGATGCAGTATCCTCATATTCACGAGCACTTAAGGTTACACAGCATGAATCTGAAGAAAACATTGAAGAAGTAAAGATTAACTGGATCTGCGATGATGATTTCCTGTAGCGGTGAGTTTCACGTTCCAATGTGGAAGTTCAACTTGACCTCGTGTTCTAACCTTGGAAAGTTGGGCTTAGTGGGTCGTCCATATTGCATGTGAGCATTTTGAAGATTCCGACTCGTCTACGGGAAATTAAAACTCCAAAGTTTGGCGGACTCCGAATGCTTAATACGGCACCTGGGACAGATTGATATGTATGAAATGTAACAATTGATTGTATGGATGCTTTCTTGATCTAGGTAGACATTCAATGTTCACATGTGCAGCATTCCAAGGTTTGAAATGCTAGAATCATGATACTAATACTAGTAGATATATGTCAACTGGTCTCAGGGCTGTTACATATGTAGATGGGTCGAACAGAGACTCGGAAAAGGTATGTACATTAATATGTATATGTGCATCAATGACCTCCAGATGTCGGTATATATTGACCCGGAGAGCATTGATCATGGATTCAATTCAAATGTTCAAACATTTGAGCACTTGAGTGTTTTGGTATGTAGCCCAGACTTGAGAACATACTAGAGGACATCTGAATCGCCATGTATCTCCAGTGCTGCCAGATGCCGAGACACTCGAAGTTCAACTTGAACATTTAATTGATGTTACACATGGTCATGCATTGCTCGCTTGCAAACCCCGAACATTCCAAGGTTGGATGTATGCTATCTAGAGCTATTTGTCATGGTTCTCCGCACCTCGGATTCATGAACATCTACGGAGTGCTTCCAGACTAAAGCCGTGAGCTTGAAATACACATGGACTCGACTCTTGCAGGCTGCAGGTCCAAGCTCGTGCAACATCCGGCAGGGGTCCAAACGCACATACGGGATCGTCGCGTCGCACGCGGATCGACATTGAATTCGCACCTCAAGCTTGATTAGGAGAATTCATCAAGTCGGACAAAATGCAATGCAGAACGCCTTCAAGTTCAAGCACTCTGGAAACACTTGTTCATCAGGGAGTCGAGAGCTTGAAGTCTGAGTCATGATTCTAGGCCAGTACATGCGGGGCTTGGCTATCTAGAACGGTCTCATATCACCCGCACCGCCTGAAACCTGACAAACGGACTCGAATAGTTCCAAAATTTGAATGGACGGGACAGAAATGAACCAAGAATATTCACTGTTATCGGAGAAAACAAACCCCTATGTACGTTGGGGCATGAGCATGCGCATGAAGATACAGGTCGGAGAAAATAAGGCAACGCCCCACTTATCATTGGGCATCAGTCTCGTGCATTTTTGCCTAGAGGATGTGTCGCGTCCACGGTACTAGAACAAGCAAACTTGGAATGTGGGATGTGGCGACGCGCCAATTGAGACATGGCAAAGAAAAATAGGTTAAAGGACAGAGACGGGTGATCCCGCCGGGTTGCACAGCATTTGCACAGAACGTGGAATTTGATCTGTAGAAAAGTAGTTGAATTTTACTCTGAACCATTGAAATTTTGGAACGTTTCTTTTGATGCGAAAGTGTCTACGCGAAACTCTAGTATTTTACTGGGTATTGTACTTCAATGCTAGTGTAAACACACTCCAGGGCTGTCGTTCAACATTGAACCTCGGACTGGCCCTAGCACAAGACATATCCGCCATGGATCCTGTACCCGACGGAGGTTACTACATTCAGGGTGTGAACCGCAGGTCGGCTCAGACCAGGGGGGCAAGACCAGATCTCTTCGCAGCCCATATGTGATACTGTCGCAGGGCTTGCATTACAATGAGGCTGGGTCCCCTCATTGGTCCCGCGAGCACCTGTGAGGACGAGTCAGGACGAGTCGGAGGATTTAGTCATTTTGTCATCGCTGACAACGTCGGGGTTCTCCACATGTGACGGGACAATGTGCTTCGACATAGCGCGTAAGTATGAAAATTTCGATTCGGACTGGAAACGACAGAAATCACCATATAACATGCAGATACTATGTATGCAGGTGAATTACTCGACGGGAAGAGAAAGAGTCAACTGGTGTGGATTGGTTTCCGCAAATCAATGTGGGTTCAGAATGGTTTTTTTTTTTCGGACTTTGTGACTTTGTGTAGTCTAGACCTAGACCGTTGGAGAGATTATTGCGAACGGATTATTTCTGTATTTGTGCTAGGATCATTTTCGGTATAGACTATTTTGACGAGTTTGATCATCTTTTTTTTTTCATTTCGATTATTTCGAGGCCGATTTTTAAGACCCTCCAATCGAGATGGACAGGGGATAGCAACAGAACATTTCCCCATCCGTTCGCCGAGAACCAAGCTCTGAGATGGAGAAGCTGGACCTTGCGCGCCATTTTGATCCATTCGTACCACGGTTCCTTTCTGGAGCTCTGAGCTTTGAGCATGGAAACACTGGAATTGTGCACACCTGTATGGAGGAATTATGTATTTTGTCTTCCCGTCAAGCCAAGACTGTTTCAAAAGTACTTGCACTGTCAACTCATCCCAAACCCACTTCCCTTCAAAAGCTGGCGCGTTATTAGTCCATGAATAAGGCAGGAGTTTTTCTCCCCCCTCTCCAGAGGAGATTTTCCCCTGTAGGTCTGAGACAGGTGGCGGGTCCACGTCAAAAAAGCAGATCCCGTCGGTCTATCCTGAAGTTGTCCTTAGCAGCTGCAGCTCCCTCGAGACTATAGAATGCAGGAGGCGGGTGGCACTGCAATAGCCCGTGACGTTGACCCTTGGCCCTGGAGCCGACTCCGAGTCGATGATAGCTCGGATTTGGTGTCGCGTTTTTGTGGACCCGCGCGACTCAACGCGAACCTACTTTGGGCCTCCATCGGTTCCTATCGCAATGGAGGCCCCACGCGGGAGGGGAAACAAGGAAGCTGGGATCAAACATCTTACAGGTGTACTGTAATGGGGGGCAATGGGGGCAAAAGGGAGAGAATCCTCCACCACATTGAACCGAGGCGATCAGAGATTTTCATATGGTGAGAAGTGGGATTCCATAAGAATTGAATTCCTCCGAACTGGAAATTTGATAATGTGATGAGGGTCAGGCTCAAGTGCTTGAATTGTTTGATTCTCCGCGATCCAGATGTCAGGATTGATCGAATCCGTGTTTGCTGCAGGCTCCAGCACACGGCCAGTGTAGCAATAACGGTACACCAAGCGTATCGAGGACACAATACCAGGTATTCTTTTTGGACTATTTGATTGGTCCGGTAGCACGGGAGGGATCCCTATTATGAACGAATCAAAATAAAGCAAGTGGATTGACAGAGGGATTTATGAAAGGCCTGGAACTGGGCAACGGGAAGCCCTCGGCAGATGCAAGGAAACTGTTTACACATACGATCAATCTACTATTCAAAATATTAAACGCAGTGTATTCTCCCACATTCAAGATAGTTACAGTTATTCAATCCATGGATGCTCCAATACTTTAGGTAAAAAGAAATTTTAATTCGAACCAAAAAGCAACTAACTAGGCAAAGATGGGAAAAAAAAGGAAATATAGGGGAAGCAACAAAGTACATAAAAATGAGGAAATCAATAACATAAATTAATAAATTTTAAAAAAAGACCCAAAGGCTAAAAATCCTATAAAAATAAAAATAACCAATAAAAAAAGCAGTGGTATAGGACTTGTATTCTGTCACATTATATCATTCTCCACCCGCTCTAATACCGTCGTAATACCGTTGTGGAGTTAATAGGATCGTCCCGATCGAAGCCCCAGAAAAAGAATCAACTGGGTCCGACCTAAAGCTCTTATTCCCTTCCATTCGCACTCCTTTTCTTTTCTCTGATCTTTGGGATCTTTGCGATTTGCATTTTGCATTTTGCATTTTTTTTTGCTGCAATTTTTACAATTTACACGAAGAATCGAAAAACTTGAATTTCATTGCCGCCGGTGGCAATATAACATTCATTTTATCCCTTCGACTGTTTCGCCCTTGCGTGCGATTCGTTCCATCTCCGCCAAAACAGATAATTTGGAGATCCGGAATTCGCGTTTCGTCACCCGCTGCAAGTCAAAAGTCTCGTCCTTGCTGCGATCTTCATCCAACAGGGCTGGACCACTGGACTCCCTTCATAGTAGCCGTGCATTACTTTCACGCATTGACAACTCCCCTACCGCGGACTCGGAACCCTCTGTTGACATTGACTTGCGACTGGTCATCCCTTCGGCTGGGTCTTTCAATGTTCCGGACGCCTATGCAGGAAACTAGGTTGCTGTTTATAGTTTGATTACTTGATTGTTTTGAAAGTTCCAAAAGAAAAAAAAAAGGGTGTGTGGCATCTTGAAGTTCCCCGAGACCAGGTTGAAACCTATTTTTTACACACCCCAGCATTCTCCCCTCGAAAGCCTCCCTTGAGATCGCGCATTCCAACACAAACACCCTTCTTCCCCTCCATTAGTGTCTCCGCTATTCGATCCTGGTCTCAAGCCTGGCGCGCCCCCTCAATTGACAATTGAACATTGTAGGATCTTCACCCAGCCTTCGGCGATCCAATCCTTGCCCCGCGCCTCGCCTTGATCCAACACTCGCCACTTGTTTTCAGTCTGTCGCCCATTGAAGCATGTCAACTGCATCTATCATCGCATGAACGCCCCGGTCAGTGACCATTACGGCTCGAACATCATTACAATCGTGTGGGACAAGAGATGGAATCAATGAAGCCAAACATCCCACCTTTGAAGATTACGAAGTCGAATCCGAACATAGCTGTGTCGACCACATCGCCGGATCCCGACATCAAGCGTAATACGTCTCGCTTCTATTCGAACAACGGCCAGTGCGAGATCACGCCGCCGTTAACACCCCAGACTCAAGAAGCGACGGAAACCGAAGATACCCAAGGAACCGACGTCCAAAATCCCACCATGGAACAACAATCAGATACCCCCGAACCCCCGCGAGCGGTCTTTCATAATTACCTCCGCGCCTTTTATCCTTTTCATCCGGCTGGAAATGTCTCTCCGTCTACTGTTACTTTACCGCTGGACCAGGGCGATATCATCCTGGTTCACTCTGTTCATACTAATGGCTGGGCCGACGGTACCCTATTAGATTCTGGAAATCGGGGCTGGCTACCAACAAATTATTGTGAAGCATACGATCAATTACCGATGCGCCCTCTCCTCAAGGCGCTTACAGATTTTTGGGATGTTATTCGAGGAGGATGCGGGTCATCACTAAAAGATTTTGGAAATCAAGACTTGATGCGAGGCCCAATTGCTGGCGTCCGATTCTTGCTGGTTAGTACAGAACATGACTCTCGGTATCGCCTCGCGCCACTAACCTTGCTTTACAGGAGAAATCCGAATGCTTGACTCGGGAAGCACCTTTAGTAAAGAAGTACGATGGGCTGCGGAGGATTCGGAAAGCATTGCTATCGGATCTTTCGTCGCTTGTGAAGACTGCTAAACGCTTTCAAGACGTTGCCAATGGCGTCCCCGCAGAGGATGAAGTGGAGGCGATCTTGGACGAGATGCTACTAAAGGCTTTCAAGATTGTCACCCGAGGAGTTCGCTTTCTTGACGTATGGAACGAGGAGGTCGGATTGAGTCGCACTATCGCTGAGCTGGAAGCAGCCGGTGATAACCAGAGTCAATACGATATGCCACCAACACCCGCCTCGGAATCTTTCGACTCTGATATGGGGCCCATGTCCGACACTTACACCGAACGAAATGACTCTCGACAGATGACCCGTAGCCGGATGGATGTTAGCCGGGCATCAATGCGAACGGAGATGCTCGATCACCCTCGCCCCGTCTCTGTTTCAACGAAGCGCATCTCTGTGTCTCACCGCGTGTCATACTCGGGTGCTCCAAATGCCATTCGTGCCCAGAACCTGGCGTCGGAGCGATTGGGAACTACGTACGATGCGTTCCTCGGTGTGCTAGGATCTTTTATTGGCCTGCACATGCAGTCGCGTTCTTCCACGGAGTTGGTCGTAACTACACAGCAAGCTGTGCAATCTTGTCGCTCATTGTTGGATGTGGTTGAGGCTGTCTGTGAACATGATTCCCAGCGCGGTGTTCTCCTCGGAGAAGCTCGAGATTCTATGTGTGAGAAACTGCAAGAATTGGTGCATGCCGCTCGCGATGTGTTCCGCCCAGCGCACTCCCAGGACGATGACTTGGTGCTTATGCCGGACCAAGGTAAGCGCCTGGTGGACACCGCTACGGACTGCGTGCGAGCTGCTGGCAACTGTCTTGCCAAGGCCCGCATGGTGCTGGAGCAGATCGGCGACATCGAGCTGGATCCTCTGACTGAAGAGGCCGAAGACAATGTGGACGTGCCCGGCATTGTGACCTCCCAACCCGACACCCCGGGCGAGGAGAAGGCGCAAGAGCTGTCACTGCGACTTCCCCCTCCTCCCCTCTCGATTCCCAATTCGACTTATTGTCCCTCCACCCCTGGCCTCACAGACTCAACTACCCCCTCATCTTTCCAATCCCACCTAAGCTCTGCTACATCCGCCCACCCCTCCTCAACTCTCTCTTCTCTTCCATCTTCCGCTATTCTTCCCGCTCATTTTGAACAAATGTCTTCTTTTGGTTCATACGACAGCAGCTACCGCGAGAGCCAGCCCAAATCCGATGTCAGCGACTCATTTGGTCGAGGTGTCACAAGCATGGGTAGCAGTTTCACATACAATAGCCACACCCGTGACTCAGAAATGAGCGCTCTCTCCCAGACCTCCACTCGCGCCACTTCGCCTGACATTGCTGGCAGCTTCAACGTTCCCTCGCTCAAGGAGAGTATTAGTCACTCGACTTTGGCTGAGGAGAATGAGGAAACAGAAGCCCACCTCCTGGCAAAGACCTATGCTCATGAGCTAGTCTACAAGGAGGGTCACGTGATGGGAGGTAGTCTGCGCGCCCTGATCGAGAAGCTCACTGCCCATCAGTCCACTCCCGATGCTATGTTCGTCTCAACCTTCTACCTGACCTTCCGTCTCTTTGCTACTCCCCTGGAGTTTGCCCAGGCGCTGGCTGAGCGATTCGAGTACATTGGCGACACTCCTCATGCCGCGCCTCCTGTCCGCCTTCGCGTCTACAACGTGTTCAAGGGTTGGCTCGAGTCTCATTGGCGCCATGACCGAGACAACACTGCTCTCGAGTTCATTGTCGACTTTGCAAAGACTCGATTGACAGTCGACCTCCCCCATGCTGGTAAGCGCCTTCTCGATTTGACTGATAAGGTGTCTGCCGTGCATGGCCCTGTCGTGCCCCGTCTGGTATCTTCCATGGGCAAGACGAATACCTCTATCGCTGCATACATTGACCCTAATACCCCCCTCCCACCCCCTATTCTTGGCAAGAAGGAGCTCAATCTGCTCAAGCAATGGAAGACTGGTGAATCCTCGATAACCATTCTGGACTTCGATCCCTTGGAGCTGGCTCGGCAATTGACCATTAAGGAATCTGCCATATTCTGCTCCATTCTCCCTGAGGAACTTCTTGACACCGAATGGACCCGCAAGTCAGGATCACTGGCCGTCAATGTTCGTGCTATGTCAACCTTGTCGACGGACCTCGCCCACCTGGTGGCTGACTCCATCCTCTACCTTGAGGAGCCCAAGAAGCGGGCTGCCACTATCAAGCACTGGGTCAAGATTGCCACCAAGTGCCTGGAGCTGAACAACTATGACTCTCTCATGGCTATCATCTGCTCCTTGAACCTGTCGATGATCTCGCGGTTGAAGCGCACCTGGGACATTGTTTCTCAGAAGACCAAGACTGCATTGGAGAACCTCCGTAGCATTGTCGATGTCTCTCGAAACTATGCGGTACTCCGACAGCGCCTCCAGAACCACGTTCCCCCGTGCTTGCCTTTCGTCGGAACTTACCTTACTGATCTTACCTTTGTGGACCACGGCAACCAGTCTCTCCGATCTCTCCCGACGGATGACGGCGAGATGGCTGTGATCAACTTTGATAAGCACATGAAGACAGCTCGGATCATCAGTGAACTCCAGCGATTCCAGATTCCCTACCGTCTGACTGAGGTTCCCGAGCTGCAAACGTGGATGCAGAATGAACTTGTGCGAGTTCGCTCCAATGGTGAAGCCACTGCTCAGACATTCTATCGTCGCTCTCTTGTCCTCGAGCCACGAGAGGCACAGCGTGCAGCCGCAGCTCTACAAACACCGACAGACAATACCCCTCCACCATCTATCTTGGAGAATGCAAAGGACAAATTCGATTTCCTCTCCTGGACACATCCCTCCAAGCCAAAGTCCATTACGACCAATGGCTAATACTCTTCATCCTTTTATCCGATATACACGCCCTCTTTCTCTCGACCTTCTTCCTCACATCCTATATTTAATGACTTGATGACCTGCACCACTTACTTTTTGCGTCTTCTTTGCGCTCATCAGTGTTTTATTTTACTGCTTTGACCTTGTTTCACTTGATTCACCATGCTGGCAGCATATCTTCCATTTGCAATTCTTTCCAATGTTCTGTGAATATCTTTCATTATTCGGGCGGCGCTCGTGTCTTTTTACTTGGTTTTTTTCATCCCTGCGAGGATTGGCATCAGAAAAGCGGCTACGGAATGGGTCCGGATGGACTATGGAGTACCATAGGACGTGGTTTCGTTTCTTTTGGGAGGACATTCATTGCGCTGGAAAAGGGATTTCTTTTTGTTTCATCTCTCATAGAAGGGATAAGCCTCACGGCTTTGTACAAGTGCACTATTAAAAGCTGCCTGGAATGCAATAAGCTTTTATCATCAACTCTTTCATTGTAGTCTGTCTAAGTGTATGACTTTGCCTGTACATTCTATATCGAGATCTAGATCCTGTCTAGTCTAGTCTAGTCTATCTGTAACTGTAGGTCTTGTCTGACTGTAGCTGTAGTCTAGCTATAGTCTAGCTTTTTGTTTTGTACCGCTCTTGTATCGCTCTTTTCTCGCTCTTGTCTAGCTCTTGTCTAGCTCTTGTCTAGCTCTTGTCTAGCTGTGACTTGCTTGGTTTCACCATGGCCAAAGCAACATGGCTACTTATCCCGAGCACCACGTAAAGGTGCAAGTCATGCCCGGGTGTCGCCCACAGGGCCCGGACGACTAGGCAACAAAGGAAATAAGAAGAGGAGAAGACAGAGGAGAAGAGAGAGGACAAGAGGAGGATAAAGGAAAGACAGATGGATCAAGACAGGGTCGAGGGTTGTAGACGAGCACCAAGAGTCCAGATTGGGCGTCGAGAATCGGAAGTCACTGACATCTGTACAAGGTCATGGTATCATGTACAGATGCAGCTCGTTCGTCTTCTGGGGTTGCCGTTGTCGTTTTCAGATCTGGGCCCGGTTGACGCTTAAGAACCAGCACGCACTTACACCTGTACAAGGTCATGGTATCATGTAGAGGTGTAAGATTGTTTTGGTCTTGTGGGTTGCCCTTTTCGTTTTCAGAGAAAGGGCTGGGTGGCTCTGGCGTCGTCTTTTGTTCTTTGAATCGTGTCTTGAGTCGAGGGTGTGATGGTGAATCGAATTGGAATATTGGTAAAAGAATGAATAGACGATCGTTCACACCGTCCCCTTTTTTGTCGCTTTTTATTTTCAAGTTTTTTTGTGACGTCCCCTCATGTCGGTCATGGATTGGTGGGATGTCAACAGTCCGGGGATCTTCAGTCGTCACTCTCTGGGTTCATCGGCTGAGTCGGGATTCCAACGGAGTCGGTTTCGGAATCGGTAGAGTCATCCGAAGAGTTTGCTTCACTCTGTTCTGACAGCACTTCGTCTTCTTCACTTTCATCAAAAATCATCATCTGTGGTGGCTGGGTCGTGTCCCATTGGCAGCGAGGCTTGGTCCACGCGAGAAGTTCCTTCATCTCAGTGAAGAATGAGTCTTCGGTGAACTGTCTGAGTTCAGAGTACTGGATGTGGAGCGAGTCGTAGGCGTTGTAACCACAGATAATCCGAGCTTTAGCTCCAGGGTAGACGACAAGCATCAAGACCTAGTATGATTAGCGTGGAAGTAGGAGATCGGATGACGTAGACTTACTGGAGCCGTGTGATGAACTTTGGCGAAGAAATTGTCGTCATGGCACTTGGTGATCGTGTGGGGAGGCACAAGGGTGTCCCGCATGATTGCGATCAGATACTGCAGTTCGAAGAAGTTGGGTCGAAGATCCAAGGCGGGCTTCTTCGAGTAGAGTTGCACGACACGGTGACTTGCTCGGTAATTTCCGGTCTCCATGAAGGTGGTGATTTCTCCAGGAAGGCTCTTAATAGCTTTCCTTGCTTCGCTTCCGAGTCTGTACAGAGCGTTAGAGATTGATCGTTGAACAGATGGAAGTAGAGATTGACCATTGAACATATGAAAGAGGGACATACTTGAAAGCGTTGAACTCCTCAGTGCCGCGGCCGGGGCGTGAGGTGAAGGTGAAGTTGTTCAACTCAAAAGAGAGGGCTCTTCCGAGCTTCTCATCTTTCTGTTTGTCGGACAGGCTGGATGATTTGACCTTCTTGTGGGCGGAGAAGAAGGAATTTTTGCGAGCTTTCACATTGACGTTGGAATGGAACCGAAGAGATCGGTCTGGTTTGAACCACTTTTGTACAGCGGGTTGGACTGGTCCCTTAGTGAAGTTGAATTCACTCAACTTCACATCCAATAACTGCATGGCGTACTTGAAGGTTTCGTCGCTTTCGTATTTTTTAATAGACAACCGCTCGAGGGCATCGAGCATGTGAGTCAGGTACTTTCGACGAATACCATAGTGCCACACCCACCGGGCTTCCCGGTGGGATGGCGGAAACTCGCAGGCGATCTTGGATTGCATTGAGGGATGGGAAAGAAAGAGAAAAGAAAAAGGAAGAAGTGGGAGATCGAGGGTGTTTTTATAGACCTCGCCGGCGAGGAATTGGGCGTCCGATTCTCACTGTCATTTACCCTGGTGATTTTGTTTAGTTCCGACGCTCTAATTGGCTCCGAATAGTATAGCCACAAACTCTCTTTTCTTATGAAAAACGAAGAAGTGAGAGACCGGGGGTGTTTTATAGACCTCGCCGGCGAGGAATTGGGCGTCGGACTTTCACTGTCATTTACTTTGGTGATTTTGTTTAGTTCCGACGCTCTAATTGGCTCCGATTAGTATGGATGCAAACTCTCTTTTCTTATGAATCGTTACATCGGCATAGGAATTTGACATGTGCTTAGTTCTATGGATTGATGTCGGCTCACTTAAATTGACGCGGACCCTTACAAAGGTTTGATGAACCATTGGATATTTGACTATCAGTTATATCTCTCATAGTTAATTTTAGAATTGCATTGTTCTTTCAATAAGATGTTACCATGGCTTAGTAGGACCTACCATGGCTGAAGGGCACCTGAACCAGAACTGAGCCGGGGCTCCTACAAAATGCAACCCAGTAGGTTAGTTTCATAGTAACATACAAGAGATTGTTCGAAGTAGCAGTCACAGTGAAGAAGAGGTAAGCAGAAATATGACGGATCTCGTTGTCCGATTCCCAATTTGTAAAAAGGAGTAAGATGACGACAACATAACGACAACATAAGCACAGCAAAAGAATCAGTCTCATGAGAGGGGAAATAAAAGAGGGGCGATATAATGAGAGATAAGGAGAGTGCTTGTAGGTTGCAATTGTCATTTTGAAGTAAAAGGTGTCAAGCTCTACCTGTACCTGACTAGACTTGGTAATCTCACCGCAAGATCGCAAGATCAGGCTGCGACACAGCCGTTATACGGCACATTTGTAAGATCAACGTAGAACGAACTGCATAGGCCGTATTTAGAGCTTTTCCGATTGCCAGGAATATGATGAACAGGCGAAGCTAGGTTCCTGTTGCCTGGTTGTATACTTCCGAAACTCAAGAAGCTCCGCGGACTGTCCGGTCATCGCCGGAGTGAGCCGGAGTCTCTCACCTCACTATAAAGGCAGATGCGCCCGTAGAAAGAAGTTGTGACTCTGATAGATATATCATAACCTCCTTTTTTTCTCATATCAAGATAGCCGCTCTTATCATCATGTCCACTGAATCTCTCCAACAGACAAACCTCGAAAGCCTCGGCCTGGCAGCTGGGACTCTGCCCGTGATCACAATGCCAACTGGCGAAAAGATCCCCACCGGTACGATGGGAGCTCTTCTTTTCAACATAAAGGCATACGATAGAGGAAATGAGGCAACCAGAGCTGAGCTGGAGCCAAAGATTCAACAAGCTATCCCGGCTCTCTGTAAAGTTGGCTTGTTTGAGCTATTTCCACCAGAAGAGTGGGCGTCGGCCCACAGCCGTGGTCGAGGTCTCGTGGGAAAACTGGCTGAGAACTACATCAAGTGAGACTGAAGCTATTTCTAGGACATGAAATTAACTTGCTCTGACATTTGTTGACTAGGAACCATGCTGGGAGGGACATCCCAACCTCGGAATAAGAGCAGGGAAGGAACAGGGCGCGGCGAACTTTGCGTGAATTACCACTTGTGGTGTCAAATATCTTATTTACGGTGTAAATAGGCCTCATGAAGCACTCTAATTAACTTCTTATCGTTTCAAGTTCGCTTTCCAGACTCTCCAGGGCTGCATTCTGGCGCGTATCAAATTTGCGGGGTGAACGGGCCGCATCGGCCATGCTGAAGCCGTCAACGGGCCGGGCACGAGAGATACAACTATAACACTGCACCGTTGAAGAGCTCGGCTGCAACACAGGGCAATGGAAATAAATTAAGATCTCATTGAAGATCTATATGAACGACTTTGCTATGGCGCCCGCCGTTGGCTCTGGGATTCAGGTTGCAATCTACCGTGGGGGTACGAGCAAAGCTCTATTCTTCCATGAAGAACATCTGCCATCACCGGGACCCAAGAGAGATCATCTTTTGAAAAGAATCATGGGATCTCCAGATCCTCTTCAAATCGATGGACTGGGTGGCGCGAAGGCTGTGACTTCGAAAATCGCGATCATCAAGAAATCGGAACGCCAGGGCATCGATGTCGACTATACCTTTGTGCAGGTTGGAATCGCTGATGATACGATCTCATATGGCGGAAACTGTGGGAATATCTCTGCGGCTGTAGGGCCATTCGCTATTGACGAAGGCCTTGTGGCCTTCCGGCCTGGTACCTCTATCGATCCCAGTGTCAAGACGCAGGAGATTCGAATATGGAATACAGGGACGAATAAGATGCTAACAGCGCATGTTCCTGTGGATGAATTTGGGAGATTCAGGTCAGAAGGGACGCATGAGATTGCTGGAGTGCCTGGGACTGCCAGTCCGATCTTGATGGACTACCGATATGTAAGTTCCAAGGTTGAGTATGATTATTGTCGCGCGGAGTACACGAACTCACTCAGAATAGTCTATTGGAGCGACGCTCTCCAAAGGAATTCTGCCATCCGGGAACCCAGTCGACACAGTGAATGTTGCAGGAAGAGACATCAATATCTCAATTTGCGACGTCGCAAATCCGTGCATCTTTGTCAAAGCCAGTGATTTCGGCATAAGCGGATATGAAAGCGCCGCAGAATTAACCGCCAATGAGACATGGGTTAAGATGTGCGATGAGCTACGCGGGAAAGCGGCCGTGCTTCTTTCATTAACTGATGACTGGACTACGTGGAATAAGATATCGCCCTTTGGCCCTTTGCCTATATTCGTTGCAGCCCCCGAGGACCCATCGAAAGGGCATCTCTCAGCGAGATTGTTTCTAGACAAGATGTGCCACGAGAGTATGGCTGGAACTGGAGCTGTGTGTACTACGGCTTGCAGTCGTGTCCCAGGAACTATAGTCAACCAGGTAGTTGGTTCTGCAGCTAACTTGGAGACTTTGGACATTATTCATCCTATCGGGGTTATGAGCGTTTGTGTGCAAAAGGAATCCGAGCTTGGGTCAGATGGTCTGCCTGTTTTCAACACGCTTTCTTTTGTTCGTACTGCACGTCGGATGATGGATGGGAAGGTTTACGCCCCCGAGAGCATTGCTTCTTAGCCGTCCATGATTCAGCAGCTGAGCGGTTGTACATATTGATGTTTATTGATGTATTGAGGGACCTGGATTTTCAGTAAATTAACTTGTCATTTTCTGCTTTGCTACCCAGATGCCTTTCTAGTTCAGATGTAGGCAGTATGATCTGGGCGTTGTGCAGCTCAAAAAGCAAGTTTAGCTCATGTGGCACCATGTGAATGCTTCGGAGAATGTATTTACTCCCGACGTCCCTCAGAGTAGCCTTTTGATTGTCTCGATGAGGCAGCGTTGCACAATCACTTTGCCAATTCATATCCATCGAAAGTTGTAGCCTCATGGGCCCCGCATGGTACTCTGTTCCCCTAGCAATGTGTTACTATACAAACCTTCAAATGAGGAGGCAAATGATCTATCTAGCTGACAATGCTGGAAAATCAACCCTTGCATGATGCCCCTCTTCAGAGCTATCACTTTTCCTACAGTCCATGCCACGTCAGAAGAGGATTCCCACGAGGATGCCGTGCAAGGAGGTACGTCAAAACCGTAACTTGGGGATAGAAAATCCCTAGTGGCCAATAGCAGAGATAATCAAGCGCCTTGCGGGGATATCTCAGATGAGACTGATCTGAAACTATTTGAACCGTACAGGCATCATGCAGAAGGTGGCTTGCATCGTCGATCAGGTTTATGCTGGTTCATGTGTCCTCGGGACTGGATTCGGAAAGGCGAGCTGCCAGTGGCTTAGTCGAACGCAAATGGCATCTTTCTTTCATGACCAGACTTACCTGTATTTGTATTCTACTTGAGTTCAAACGAAAGGTATTGAAACCGGTATCGCCAACTCGGGCGGATGGTGGCTGAAAGGTGCGATGTGATATGTCAACTTTGCCTTAATCCGGTTCAAGTTGCCGCAAAGTCACCAATGTAAAATGAGTCAAGGAATGACTAGTCCGCGCAGAAAATGGAAGAGTCATAGTCAGATAAGGAAGGAGGGGAGAAATATGTGAGGTGGAAATTTGTGGGAGCATTCATGTGCATGCGAAATTCAAATGTTGATAATTTCGCAGTCTGTTGACTACATGCTCAAGGTAGGCCTTGCATACTTAGTCTCCGAGAATAACCGAAAGCACTAAGTTCAAGGCCGAATGGTCCTCATTTGTTATCGACCAGGGACTGGCCTCAGCAACTGTGCGCGCGATGTAGAGTCATCCGCACCAGGTAAATCCCCCTTCAAGTGGACAGCAAGCCTTTATTTTGCGCCAGAGCCCAAGAGATACGTAGAAGAAGAGGGAAGTTATGCAAAATTGATCGAATGGCAAGTTGACCTTTTTTTTCAGAGGGGATATGAGCTCTCAAGATTTGAAGCATGTGTTCAAGCTTCCTGCCAAATCAGTTCAGATCAACAAATAGGCCCAAAGCCGAGATTTAGTTTACTGCGGCACCAAGTCCAATCCTCGACGAAGCACTTCAATCAACTTCTGAGCCTCAATGGCAGTCTTCTTGCTCTCGTAGGATGCCCACCGCGGGCTAATTTGCCCCGGCTATATCCAACGCTCGAAAGTAGAGCGGCTCTGTATCGTCCTCGCTATTTGTGATATCGGCCTCGATCCAACCAGCGTTAACGGCAGCTTGAAGGGCCAGGCTGTGCCCATCGGTGGTAAGCCATAACTTGATTACGCGTGGTTGAGGGGGCTTTGTCGTCGCGAGAACTTCAATGAAGTATTTGAAGCAATCTTGGTATTCCTGAGACTCCGATTCAGAATCTAAGAGTTGGAGCCCGTCAACACAACAGGCTAAGATTGGGGGTCCCAAGGGAATTATATCCTTCAAAAACTCAATAGCGTCGGGCAGCGAGGTAGAATCCGGCGTAAGACGGCTAATTCTTGTGGGCGAAAGATCAGGCATATCTTCAAAATCCAGGACAGAGGACAAATCCTTTGGGATGAATTCCAGAATCTGGGATATTAAAGCGTACACCATCTTCAAGAGCTCTAGGGGACGGGAGAACGTTCTGTAGTATCTCGGGTCGTAGTAACAAAAGAACGCAGCAATCGGAACGTTAAACTTTCTGAATGTTTCGACGATGGACGCTGATATCAGCGTGTTGGGGGTCGTATCACCAATCGTCGGAGGTCCCTCGAGCCATAATCCCTGAGATGACATCGATTGGGTCCATCGCAATAGACTATAGCGTACCTGGGAGTCGGTGGATCCATAGCGGCTTTGTTCCAACAGGTCCTCTTCCCTCTCGGAGCTGACGTATTCTCTCATCCAAGCCGTCCCTTCCATAATGGTCTGAGTGGTCCAGTGTTGGTTAATTGGTTCCTCTTGAGTACTTGATGCTATTCCTGCTGCTGAGATACTAGTAAAACCAGGAATATTTGGCGGGACGACGTTGAAATTCAAACCAGCGAAAGGGCTCGCAGATCCAGGAGTCCGAGTCGGGCATGAATCAGTATACCCACCAGCGAGGAGTGCTTGAGCCAATCGACCCAAAGTCTTCTCCATGTCTCGTAGCGTGAGGTCGTTAGATTCATCGCTCAGTTCCTTCACATGATATCCAAGATTGTCGATCGAACCTTGGAGCTTGTTTCGGAAACTTTCACCGAAACTATTCTTGACCCGCTGAGCTCGTGAAAGTAACCATTCCTCGAGTATTGAGACCAAGAGGCCAAAGAGTGTAGAGTAGAATTTGATAATATGGCTTCTGATGTACTCGCTCCGATTCGCTTGTCGAACAGCTTTAAATAGCCTATGGGTCTTGTCGGAGAGCTTTTCGAGGCAGTCGGAGACCAATTCGGCGATATCTTCATGCTCTGTTGTAGCCTTGATAAGGATCGTGAGTCTCACAGGTGCATACTTGATGAGGACTCTCACTACAAACCTTGACACATGCAGTTAACCCGCCTACCAAGACGGAAGTGTACTTGTCCCCAGAAGGAAGTAGCTCCAGGAGGTACTCGTGGTTTTGAATTGTTGTTGCCACTTTCCGAAACCATTCTTTCACCCTCCCCCCTCTTGAGTATTTCTTTTCATTTATTTCATCTTGCACTTTGCGCACAATCGTCTCAAGCCTTTCGGGGGTAGGATCATTGGCGAGCTCGACAAGGTCTTTATTATGAGCTCCTCGCTTCTGGATAAGGTCTTCGATTGTCGTCTTCCACTTTGCTTCGAGCTCCTTCGTTATGGCTTTCAGTTCGTCCGATTCGGTGATGGCGGCTGGAAGAGGTGATCTCAAATCGAAATTAGATCGTGCGGTACTCAAAAGAAAGGTGATCTTACGATGGGGGTTTCGATGGTTCGCCTTTGCGATAAATTCCAATCGCTTGGTCAGCAGATTCACTGAACAATCTTCGTCCCTCACTCTCCTCCTTCACCTCCCATTTTATATGCTCATCGAGGCTTTTCCTGCTCGGCTCTTCGTCAGCATACTCTTGTCTCCTCAAATTTAAGCCATTCAATCTGGGGATTGTCACTGACGCCAACGACCCCTTGGGTGATTCATTCTTGACTTTGGAATTGAAGTGTCGCACATGCGTCAGGGCCTCACCTGCACTACGCCTGAGACGATCCATGCTGGAACACGAATTTGTTGGAGATGAAATTTGATGAGTGTCAGAAGAAATGCCGAACTAGCTCATGGGCGAGCCCGCTAACAGTATTGAGGGATATCATAGACTGGCTTATCAGGCTAAAGCGGGAGTGTCGGCTCTCCATAGCTTCCAATGTTAAAGTTGGTTGTTGCCCATTCTGATACCCAATCAACACACACGGACCACGTCGCTCTGATGTTGAGGCAAGGCTCCAGGCCCTCTTTAAATGGTTCCAGTGGCGCTGCCGGACAAATATGGACGGTGACGTGGCTTTTGAGCAAACAAATTGACAGCCAGTCATAATTGTCAGGATCTGTTCCTCTGTCAGGCTCCCTAGTTCTTGGGAGCGGGATGAGCCCTAAAGTGCATAGCGTGGACGCCATGGTCAATTCGCCCGGGTGATTGAGCAGGTGTGGCGTGGAGGAAAATGTCGGATCGTCTGCACATAAGCTGACATGCATAGCATGTCGTCGAAACCACTTCAAGTTCAAGCTTGCTGCTAACCCTTTTAGGCCTTACTCCGTCGTATTATGGCTTTTTGTTCTTGTTCAACATGGGTTCATGCATAAAAGTTGCGATCCTTCCGGGATGTCAGTTTCCAGGTGGGTTTGTGCGTTCACTCCTGTTTCCGACAATGCATTTGTAGTTAAGCCTCAGCTCACAGGGGTTCTTCTCAGGCCGATTTCTCTTAACCACCAGAGGACAAACTCTCAACCCTGGTTACTGCCACGTCATCCCACCCCCCATATGTTCTTCTTTTTTTGATCGATTTTTCTATCAGCGACACCCACTTTGAGTAGACTCCCAGCAGGCGGCTCGGACTCGGAGGCCATCGGATTCAGCACCCAACGCTTCGCAACCTTATAATCAGTCAATATATCGTTGTCTGTCTACCCTGACCTCGGACTCGGACCCTCGCCTAACTATAACGCAATTTCTTTCACTGGCATCTCCCATCCATACGTGCCTTGCTCCCTTTTATCATGGCCTATACAGCAGCAGTTGAGGTTCAGGCGCTTGAGGATGCAAAACCCTCAACGCCAAGAGTTGATACAACATTGATTGGTTCTAAGGAGGAAGAAGAATCGAAAGATGTTTTCAAGCCAATCAGATATCTCTATCATTGCTACAACTACGACGGTGCGGACTTTTACGAGACCCACGATGCCCCTTTGCAGCTTAAAGTTGCGAAACAGCTCAAGCAGGTCCCTGTCACAGGAGTTCCCGACTGTGTGTTTGAGATATCCACAAGGGTCGAGGCCAATGAACCTTCCGATATTATGGAAGATGAGCCAAAAAAGCTCTCATTGAATTGCATGAAGGTGAAAGTGGTCAACAAGGCTAAGATGACCATTCATTCGCTGCCACTTGTGGAGGCCATTCGAGAAGTCATTAAATACTACCCGAGGTAAGTCTTGGGTGCAATGTATGACTATGTTGAGGCTAACAAATTGCAGCCAAAACCTGGTTGGTGATGAGGTGTTGGTCAATGAGCCCTATCTGTCGCTTATACATCACATTCGAGAACTGAGAGAACTGAGGGATCGGCTAAAGGCCGACGTCGCCACAGACAGCAACATTCAGGTCGAAGAGAAGTGCAGCCATATTGACGTGTTACTGGACTTCTTGAACCCACGGGTCCAGCGTATGACATCTGCAGCTGACAAAAGGTTGCTAAAAGAAACTCCTACAGTGGTTTTCGAAGATGTCTGGTATCTTCTGAAACCCGGGACACTGAGCTATTTTCTCCACGATGATATATGGCTTGGTGGCGTCATTGAAGCCGTCTCTTTCGACGAAGCGACCGACGACAAGGGGGCGTTCTGGACAGTGACAGTTATCTTTCAAGACACTGGCACTAGCGGGCAAACCATTGACTGCTCAACTCAGATCTTAACCATAGAGACGTATGACGGTGAAAAGATTGTGACCACCTTGCCTGTCTTCCCACGCACGTTCCACGACAAGCAGGATAATTTAGAAAGACGGCTTGCATTTCAAAAAAGGGGGGCTTTGGCCCGGGACATCATTTGGGGTGGTTATAAGTATATGAAATACAGTGGCAAGCTCATGGGCAAAGCAAAGCGAAAGGTAAGACGTCTCTGAAAATGCCTGGATCAGCAAAGGTACTGAGTCGGTATAGTATGACGGTCCCGTTATAATCGGACCCTCTGAGCTTCACGGGGAGTTCCCCGAGAACAACTGGATGTTCGATGTCACGGATAACGTCAAGAACACAAAGGTGGAAGATGGTCAAATGCCAACGCTTCCGTTGGATTTGGTTGCCACTGAACATCCAACATCTGTCGTATCAGACGATCACCTATTCATGATGTGCCCAGTGATGACTGCATTTGCATTATTGACTAAGACTTGGGGTAATGAAAGCCTCTTGGAACCCAGGAAAAAAAAGTGTCCTTGCTAAACATGATCCACAGAGCTTGTGAACATTGACTCTGCGGATCCTCTCGACGCCACGGGTGCCATACCGGACGCAAATATTAAAGCCGAAAACCTTGAAATAATCAAAGCACTCTCAGAACGACAGATCAGATCGCAAAACCCCTGGTCGGCGGACTTTATCAAGGACAAAGGTGAAGGTGTTGTTGTGTTACTTCACGGTCAGTAGTGTACTCAATTGTGGTCCTTCACGCCGTCGTGATATATCATGTTCTTCCCGGCTAACATTCAATTGCTCGGATTGCAGGACCGCCTGGAGTTGGAAAGACTTATACTGTGGGTAAGTATAGTCTCTGTATAAGCCGTCCAAAAACACTGGAATTCTAACAGTCATTCAGAATCAGTTGCAGCGAATACCCGTCGACCGTTGATTAGTCTCACAATAGCAGACCTCGGCACAAAGGAAGAATCAATCGAATCTCAACTTACCAGATGGTTCGCACTTGCTGACAAATGGCGAGCAATCATGCTTCTAGATGAGGCAGATGTTTTTCTCGAACGTCGAGAACACAAAGATATCTCCCGGAATGGAATAGTTTCTGGTAGGTTGAATTTCAGTCTTCCCATAGACAGTTCGGTCGTTAGTTGCTGATCCCATCTTTAAAGCGTTCCTGCGAAAGATGGAATTCTTCAAAGGGTTACTCTTCCTAACAACGAACCGGGTCGGCCACATCGACGAAGCATTCATCTCACGAGTCCACGTCATCGTTGGCTTTGAGAAGCTGAACCCAGAAAAGCGAAAGAAGATTTGGAAGAACTTTCTCGATAAGCTTCACAGGGAACAGAAAGGCAAGATTCGCGTCACCCCTGCCTGCAATCAGTTTCTCATGGGAGATGAGATGGGCAAGATGGACTGGAATGGACGCGAGATCCGAAACGCCCTCCAGACTGCTATCGCTTTGGCCGAGTATGATATGCGCGGAAGCGAATACTACACCGAGGGCGATGAGATCACCGTCGAGAGCGACCATTTCAAGAAAGTGATGCGAATGAGCAGTACCTTCCGGGAATATTTGAACAGCATTAGGAAAGACGATGAGGCGATACGCGGTAAGATGTATTATGGGCGCAATGATTTTTTTGTCGATGATGATGGTTCAGTTAAAACTGTCGCTTCTCTGGGTGGCAAAGCAGGAAAATTGCCAACAAACATGCATTGATGCCCTGGTGCCACTGGCAGTGGGGACTTGATCAATACATAGACGTTATTCTAATTGGCTGCTCAGGTATTTAAGTGCTTCAAGTTGTTTAGCTGCACTTGGGGGTGTGTATGATCGCTGTTTCAATAGCGTTTTGATTAAACAACTTTGGACTGCAGTGACAGGTCTATGTTCGTATATCCACTTAACATACATTCGACAATGATTTAGTGCCCAAATCGTCCCCGAAACGCCTGTATAAAGTCTAATCCTGGACTGTCATGTCCAAGGTGATCATCTGCGACCGTATTTTCATGGAAGACCCCGGACCCATGCTCGAGCGGAGGTCGAAGGTCGAGAATAGGGATCATCGAAGGACGACCATGGGCGCACTGGAACGGGAATGCGCACTTGGCTAGGCGGGAGATCAAGACCCTGCAATCATCATTGCTTAATGGATCATTAAACATAATCGCACCTCGACACGCACGAGAATTCAGAAGATCCAGTATAGATTGCGGACAGCCACTCATTTTCTGCACCCAGGAATGACAAACTGAATTGTCCGTCATCGTCTCCGAAATCATAGGTTCGTCGAAAACCGTGTCCTTCTTGTTGGAAGCGCGTCCTGGTCCCAAGGGCCGACCGTCATTTTCTTCATTTGTCCAGATTTCACGGCGCAGTATTTCAACAACTAGGCTGGGTTCTAGCCGACACCTTTCTGCAATTAGAGCCGGCAGTGTGGAAACAGAAACCGTACTCTCAGAGCCAGATGACTCTTCCACTCTATATTGGATGCCCCAGTCTCCGAAAAAGCGCAAGTATTTGTGAAAGAGTGCAGATTCCGTGGAAGAGATCTTGAAGTTGATTGTATCAATCTCAACAGTACGAACTGTTGTTTCGCAGATTGGCTGTGTTGGGACAAACATTTCGGTAAACAGGTTTTCAATCCGACAGCGTTCATCTGCTGCATGTTGATCCACTAACACCAGAATAGTTTCTTGGTTGTCAGTAACCTCGAAATGGTTTGCGCCGAGTTTGGCGAGAATGAATTTTTGATCCACCTGAGCAATGACGTGGGCTGTTTCTAGGCTTTGGCGACTCAGTTTGCCTCTGAATTTGGCAACTTGAGCGGCACTCAAGGCTCCGATGTCGTTGAGACTACCATGGGAGCACTTAGAAGCACCCAAGTAATTGGCTTCGAGGTCAAATCGCGGCAATGGCATCTCGGTCCGCGCAAAAGTCGGATTACCCCACACTCGAAGTAAATTCTCTACCCAGATGTTTTGAACCGAGGGGCTTTCCAGCACATCTGCTGATCGTGACGGACCAGATCCACGGGGGAATACCGATTTGGTGGGTTGGACAGTTTGGCCAGTTCGCGAATTGATCATATGAGTTTTCCCTGTCCGTTGATCAAACCAGGGTATCATCTTGTCGGCGGTTTCTGGGACGGTATTTTGGACGTCATTCTGGCCTGCTGGGGGTGCATTCTCTGATAACCCGATTGACTGGAGTGGCAAAATACTAGATAGCAGGTTGGTGGCACCTCTCTCGGAGACCGAATGATCTGGATTTACCAATCGAAGCGAAGGCTGTACCTCGCGTTCATTTGGACGACCCCGACTGGAATGGGGATGAGGATGTTGCTCATTCAAATCCTTAGCCGTTTTCACTCTGGACCAACTTTGAAGATCATGACTGGCATTGGCTGCATGTGGGCGACTAAAGGAAGGAAGTTTGAGACCTTGTGCAAAACTTTCCTCCATAGTCGCCCGATCAGAGCATTGTTTCGAGGATGCGGATGCAGAGCGGGCCCGCCCGATTGATGAAGCTTCTTGAGCTCGGTCCAGCGACTTCTCGCTTCGCCTTCCCGTGTGAGGCCGCATATTATGCTTCTTGAGGAACTCCGTAATCATAGCTTCTAGAACTTCCATGATACGCTGCAAGCATTTCTCTGAGGCTGGTAAAATCTCGTCTTCCTCCTCGCCCAAAGGGAGAGCAGAGCTTGTATCAATATGCAGATAAAACATCGGCCATTTGTTCACTGGCTTTGCCCATGACCTGCCACTCACAGTGCTCGGTGCATCAGAAGGGCCTACGACTGGCGATTCACATGTAGCGGTAGTGCCTCGAGAGGCTATTGACGATATCCCAAAATCAGAGGCAGATATCATCCGATTGATCTCCGTGAACAGAATGTTTGAACCGCTCCGTGGAAGTACAGGCTCTTGACCTAAAGAAATGAACTGTAGTTTCTTTGAAGGACTCGGAATAGTTGACAAGGCGGCAGAGATAGTCAGGTCAGGAAGTTTCGCTGATACTATGTGCCAAGAATCCATATTCCGTGAATTGGTCATACCAGATTGTGATAGGACCGACCCAATCCGAGACAGATCGACATTATGTACGGGGACATGCGATTCATGAGGATTGTGTAGACGAACAGAGATTCTGTTGCCTCTTTCTGCATCCGATACCACCAATCTCAGAAACTGAGAATTGGCTAGAAGAAGTGCAACTAGAGAGTACCGTAGGCGATCCCACTCTCGATCCAATTCATCTGGTTTTTGTAGCGCGAGGGCTCGACTCCTGACGCGCACAGGCATACTTCCAAAGAGATCATTCACCGTGACACATGTACCGTGCTTACTATGGCGGAGATGTTGGTGAACTGGTGCCGGAATCAAGCGCGCGACAGGGCGCGAGTGATGGTATATCACTGAATTGGTAGACCGTTCTTGAACTTGTCGAGATGTCACAGTCAGCAAGGACAGAGAACTTAGAGAATATAAGAACAGGCCCCGGTGACCGTAGCTGTTCGCCTTCTGGAACTTGGACGTGTCTGGAGGGAGGGTTAGCTAGTCATTGACAAGGAGGCTGGACTGGAGAGGCATACGATGTGCCTTTCCAAGGCCGCCCGTAGGTTCAAATTCAGCCGGCGCAATGCCATCGCCATCATCTTCAACGATGCAGCCCCCACGCTTGAAATCAACAGATATATGAATTGTTGTCGCATTCGCATCTAACGCATTCTTTATCAATTCCAAGATGACACCATTGAGATGAGTAATCGAGGTAGAAGATTTGATCTTCGCAGCGACATCTGGAGGAAGGGCATGAATTTCAGGCCTCGAAGACATTACTGGAAGCTTCTTTCTGCCTGAAGTGTAAATTTGCTGGCAACTAAGCAAGCCTGCTGCCCATCGCAACGGCGGTTAGGTTCCAACGGCAAGAACGTTGCCACTCATGGTTGTCACATTGAGTTGAGCTCAACTTGACTGCTTCCACCATCCGACTGAACTACCAAAAAAGTAGTTTCGGTCCAAAATTGGTCAAGTCTTGAAGCATTTAAGGTTGGAAGTTGAAGAATTCCCAAACCAATTAAGTGACATCAAAGAGGCACATGACCCGCACGGATAAACAGTGTTCCCGCGTTCGCCATCTGCCTCGGCGCGAACTCCCTTGTAGTTCGTTCATTTACAGCTCCTTTTTTCAGTCGAAACTTCTTGAAAGCTCGTTCTGACCAGTTTACTTGTCTTCAATATGGCCGCAACTGAAGGGCCCGCGCGGGTACACGGTAAGCGTTCAGGAGAACATCTGGCCTCCGTGAAACCATGAGTTTTGCTAATGCCTTGCTTCATACAACAGATCGCAACGGTCGCCGCCGCCCATTCTCCAGCTGGATGAAGCGCCTTGCCAGCCTCAAGAGCTCCTCAGACTCCAGTTCGAATCGGTGGTCTCACAAACGACAAGCAGCGGCCAAGGCCAAGAAGGGCGGCCAAGGCAACAACAATCCGTATCCGCTATCTGGAACGATCAATCGACAGACCAACCGAAGCGGTTCTTACGAAGAAAGCGAGCGCAATGGCCGAGAGTCCCGTCTACGAAGTGACCCGTCACTGGTGTACTCGAGTTATGAACACACTGTTCCCGAGACAGGTGCGAAGTCTACGGCTCCTACGATATCCACGAACGGCGATACTGCTATCTCCGATGCCGCGTACTCGAAGGCAGGAACAATGGCTACAGTAGGCGGAGGAATCAGTTCGCACGGAGGGGGCGAAGGGAGCACATTCTCGTCGCCTGCACCCTCCGTCCGATCTTTGACAACTACCTTGACTACTGTGCAGTCTGCAGCGCCATCAACACAACTGTACCCTACAACGAACGCACAAAACAACAATGGCCATGGACATTCAGCGCAAAGTTCCGGAAGTCAACAAGTACAATTCTCGCATCAGTTCCCAACCTCCTCGTCCCCCGCCACGGCTGTACCCCCACACCTGATACCCCACAGTCAATCTATGACATACAGCACGGCCACCGCAAACAACGTCCTCACCGATAACGCATCAATCCTCACCCTAGCGAGCTCGTCAAACCGCCGGCGCCGGAATTCCCTTGATACAAATGCTTCGGTGCGCGCATTAGCGCCTTCGTCCCTTTTCGGTGGAAGCCGGGAGAGTCTCCCCTTGAGTGTTTTGAGCGGCAATGTCGCCGAGCCTTCCAATGCTTCTGCATTCAACGCTCAAGGAGTGCTCAATCGTCCTAGCATCGTCGGACTCGCTAGCGCTGAACGGATTAGCGTCTACTCCTCATCTGGCGTCACACCCATGGCCAACGGTGCAGGCGAGCGTGGGAGTCTCTACACCGGAAAACCCGCCGCTGTAGCCGGAGACGGAGCTAGCATCCGCAGTGGCGCGCCTTCCCATAGCCGCAATGATAGCACAGCTGCCAGCATCACTGGAGTGGGCAGTCCACTTGCCATGGCCTCTGGTCGTGTCAGTCGCCGAAGCTCCGGATGGGGAGAGATCACCGGCGATGAAGAAGAGGGGAAAATCTGCGAGCGCACTGATGAGAAGCCTGCGATGAAGCCCGAGTACAGCTTTCCCGAGGAGACCAAGGATCAGTCGTGAGTGGTGACATTTTAGGCTATGAAGCACACTGGAAGGAGGTGGTGATATGAGACCTCGAATGACGTTATGCAAGCGCGACAAAGCGGTTGATTTGTTTTACGGTTCCTTGAATTTTGATCCCTTTAACCTACTACACTAATGACATGACGCATGGAGCCTGGGATGGGAGGTGTGCCTGGGGGCTTGATTTTGATTTTGAGGCGTTCTTTGCTTGGGCGTTTGGAATTGGGTTTTTTGATACCCTCTGTGGTATGAGCTTTACTTGGAATTTTCTTCTCCCTTGATGCGTGCAGCATAACATTGCAGATTGACTGTATCCATTAGGACCAAATAATAATATCTTTCCACCTTGTGCATTTCTTTTCGGATCTCACGTTCCCATGATCAACTCGACTGTGCTGCTGTGCGACGTTGAATAATCATAGGCATATCATACTGGTACACAAACCAGGCATCCCGATACTTCCATTCGTGCTTGGGATCTACCAATTGGATCTGACGAGAGGTTTAGTTTCGGCCAACAAGCCAACAGCGTACAGAACGGGTCACTCACATCAAACTTGTTATACAATGTCGCAATCAGCTTCTTGATTTCCAGCATGGCAAGGTATCGACCCATGCAAATGCGGCCACCACCGCCAAAGACAAAGTCAACTGTATCCTTCATGCGTCTAGAACGAGTCTCGAACTCCTCTGCACTTTCATTCTTGCCTTGAAACCAACGATCAGGGTTGAAATCATCGGCATCCTTACCAAAGACCTCGTAATCACGGTTCGTGACAAATGGATTGATGCCAACCTTGGTGCCCGCAGGAAGATATTGACCAGACGGAAGAGTGAAACCACCCTCAGGAACCACACGCTCAAAGATCATCGCAATGCCGGGATTAACTCGCAACGATTCACAGATGACAGCATCCAAGTACGGTAGATCCCGAATCGACTTCCAAGGAGCAGGCGTAGGAAGATTGGCAGCTTGAAGCTCGGCTGCAAGTTTCGCTGAGGCAGAGGGCGACTTGGCTAGATAATAGAGGACGGCGCGCATAGTAGCAGAGCTTGTATCGCCACCAGCAAGGATGCTGAGCATCAGCCAGTTCACAATCTGTTGGTCGTTGACGATCTCGGGGTACGCTTTCTTCAGTTGGACGTATTTGTCAAGTGTGTGATCGACTGAGCCGAGCTTGGTCTCTTTGTTAGCGAGTTCGGCCTGGTACTCTGCCACAACTTTGAATGCGTAGAGAACACCAGTCAGGGTGGGCTTGGGTCCAATTCTCTTGATTGGGTTCTTATCGAGAAGGTTGTCGATCCAAGGGATTTGAGAAACCTGTTGACAATATCAGCTCTGCGTTTTTGGGACGAGAATTTTGGCAATTTACCGGTGCAAAGTAATGTAAACCAACGGTAGAGTCGGTGATCAGGTTGTCCACGTCCTTCTCTTGGTCAATAAATCCATAGTGACGGCCAAAGCTGAAGTTTGCGGTGACGTCCCAGGCAACTACAGGTCATAGAGGTCAGTAAACATTTTCATTATGATCGAATTCAATATTGAGAAAGCCTCACAAAATCCAATCCATTCATCAGCCGGACAGACCTTGTTGGCATTTTCCCCATCAACGAATCTCAGTGAGAGCTTGTCCACAAATTTGTTGATGGTCTCGTCAATCAAAGGTTCATATTCTAGAACCTTGGTCATACTCCAAAGACCACGGATAGGTCGAATATTTTGGTTATGCCAATCTTCATCCTGAGAGTTGAACAAATTGGATAGACGGTGGCCTTCAATCAGGACGTCATTTGGCCTGTACATGTCACTCTTGAAGCAACAGAACGATCGTTAGCACATGCCTGCGCTATTTAGAAAATACGAGATCAGAAAACGAGAGTCAAAGCGATACCTTTTTCCATGGATTGCGAGTCGAGTAAATCGTACGTATCAATCCAGGGTCAGAGATACTGACGCAGTTTGGACCGATTTGTACAGCAGTGCCATACTTGCGATGCAACTCCAGGTGTTTGAGATCAACACGACCTCCATGGGTATAGTAGGCGCGCCATAAATCCGTGAGCTTTGCCAAGAAGGGCCCCGGAATCGATCGCAAAGACGAAAAGAGAATATCGCAGATCAGCTTTGTGAGACACAAAATGCCAATAATTGTCAGAGCCTGGCCCCAAGATGGGGTCAGAAGTGAAGCAAATACGGGCATTGCACCGAGCCGAGACAGGTCACAACTACAAAAGTACGGTCAGAACAATGCAATTCACGGCAAGTGAATTCAGTAAATTGATAGTTCTTGAGACATGTTCGAGACGTGGAGAAGTTTGGGCTTCGTCCTTTTTTTGAAAGAACCCCTAAACGCTTCAAACCTAAGTGGTCAAGAAACATGGCAAAACCCAGAGCGCCATGAAAATGCCCCACGAGACGGAACAGTAGGTCAATGCGACGAGCTACGCTGGCTAGAACTCAGAATCGTTAGCCACCGCGGCATTTGGACCTGTCTTGTCTCGTGCATTTGGGACCTTTTGGACATTAGGGGAAGACGGGATGTGGAGCCCCGGAGTTATCCTACAGGGAGTGCTAATGGCTCGCTGAGTATGCAGCTTTCTGTAATTGGGTTGGAGAACCTAAATTTTTGACAGCGGCGTTGTCCTAGCGCCCGCGGAGCTCGCTTAAGGGTTGATTCTTGCCAAGTTAATAAATTGTGGCTGTATGAGAAACAGCTAGCAAACCCTGCCAAAATCACCACGCTAAAAACAAGGTGGACCTAAATCCAATTCAGGCAAAGATACTCATCTAAAGCCTAGAACTTCGCCATGAATCAACCTAATTTTCTTGCATTGAACGGGCTACATACCTTATTGAGGGGAAAGAGTTGGTTAGTTTCAACGTTCGTAAATGTGATAGATCGATTGATCTGTCATTTTTTTCTTTTTTTGACCCAGACGATCTGCCCCAGTGTTTTGCCCCCTTTGATACGACAGAGACCCACTAGACATGGGAAGTGACCCATCTGAACCAGGAAATAGACTCCTGTCAAATACCTGGATAGTTTTAGACTGATCGGGAATATGGCAGTGCGGCGATGAAGGTTTAAATCCCTTCAAATGTCCAGAGCTCCAGAATGCCAGTCTCAAAGGCCACACGCGTTTCTGTGACCAGGCTTGAAAGCTGTGAGCTGCAGAGACAGCTGCTTCAAGATGACTTCAGCCCAGCAGGAGTCCTACATGCAGGAGTCTAGGGCTCCTGTAGTGCGGGCTGTCATGTGGGTGATGGCAATGGTCCCTTTGCTGGTTGTCATGATGCGGTTATATGTGCGAGTTTTCTTAAAACGAGTTTTCGGCTGGGACGACTTCATCATTATAATTGCGACCGTGAGTGTTGATCAGCCTATCTACTGCTAGTATTCAGAGTTAACTCTATGTGCGCAGGCCCTTCTCGTTGCATATGCAGGTGTCTGCCAAGCAGCCACGAATCTGGGTCTTGGAAGGCATCTGATTGTTGTCGAACAAAATCCGAATAACCTCATATCGGTAGCATTGCTATGCGACATTGGTGAGGCATTGGCCGTCATGGCCTGCACATTGGGAAAGACATCATTTGCAGTGACATTGCTACGGATTGTGGTGAAGAGATGGATGGTAGTATTGTTGTGGTTTGTGATCGTGACGATGAACTTGGTCAACATCCTGACGGCATTTTTTGTATTTTTCCAATGCAAAGATCCCCGACATTTGTGGAATCCTACTATTCCTTCCAAGTGCTGGCCTTCCGATGTTTTCACCCACTACTCATTGTTTGTGGGAGGTAAGTTCTTCAAGAAAAGACAAGCAATTATGGGTCCCTTTATCTGACATACAATGCAGCTTATTCGGGTGCCCAGGATTTCGTTCTGGCACTTCTTCCCTGGACAATTGTGTGGAATCTTCAGATGAAAAAGAAAGAGAAGATCGGAATAGCGTGTGCCATGAGCCTGGGAGTCTTGTAAGCATGATCACAAGCAAGACTGATTGACCTGAGCCGGTTCCCAGATTGACTGACTTTTTCTCTAGTGCCGGTGCTGCTTCAATCGTCAAGACCATATACCTCGTTGCCCTTTCCGCCAAAGCAGACTTCACTTGTGAGTTTTGTGATACCAAAAAATCTTTGTCCTCTACTAAACAAGGAATTCATAACAGGGGAACTCGCTCCCTTACTCTACTGGGCTGCTGTCGAAGATGGACTAGCCATTACTGCCGCCTCCATACCCGCCCTGAAGCCCATACTGATGAGGATCTTCCCAGGCTCCTCAGCAAACGAAGATTACAACATGATTTCATATCCACCAAAACCAGCAAAGGTCAAGGTATTTGACAACTCCCAGGGAGAGACAAAAACGGATATAATGCATGAGAGTGTTCATGATATCCACGATAGAGGAAGCCAGACTGCGATCTTAGAACCACATACGCCGGGAAGAGAAGATGGCATCAACTATACAAGAGAGCTTTCAGTGACATATACTCGATCACCGTGAAAGTCTTGCGATTGTTTTTACCTTTGTTCGGATGAACTCGAGGATTTGAATTTGAAGCCTTGGAGTTTGTCTCTTTTTACATGTACCTTTCCTGCCCATACGAGCGATGCTGGAAATCCATCTGGAATGGACCGTACACTGGCATGGTTCAAGTTGATATATGGTCACTCTCACTGGCATGGGAAAATATACCAATTCAAAAGTTAGCTAGCCCGAAAAAGTTGCAACTTCAAGTTGAAACTTCAAGTTGAACTTAACATAACTAGTGAGGAATAACATTTCTAAACTTGAAAAAGGAGTATTCAAATGTTGTACTCCTCCTCACCCTTCCTTTTAATTCTCCTCTACTCATTCTCTTTTCCCTCTGCTTCTTCCCATAACTTCTTCTGCTTGACGCATACCAACACGCTGACTCCGTGCGTCCCTTCTATTCATCAACCTCTCCACTGTCTTTTGACACCACTCCAATACTCAGAGCACATAAGCCGCTGGCATTTGCTTTGTCAAAACTTAGCTCCTGTCAACGGCTCACACAGAGCTACTTGCTAGCTTTAAGTGACCACTGTGAGTTGAAGGAACCCGACTGCTCAAAACTTGAGCTGACTGTGATATTCATGTTTAGCACCTGTCCACATCAGGCCACTCAGAGAGCTCAGTTGCCGCTGACTTGAAAGTCGACCTCCTCAATACCACATACCTACCCTTGAAAGCAATTCAAAATGGTTCGTATTCAATACCCCATTGCTACACGGTGTGACTTTCTGAAGACTAAAACTGTTTGGAACCAGGGTAAAAAGATGCAGCGAAGTCGCCAGAAGACGGCAAATATCGAAATGCTGGTATTCAAATGTTGGTGATCTTACGGTGAATGTCTACTGGTTCGCAATCGAGAAAATTCCCATGAACTCAGCACCTGAAGGCCTCAGCAAGGTTCCAGATGTCACAAGGCATTTATTAAAGCTCCCGCAGGCTATGGATTGTAGGAATAATAAAACCCAGGTATCACGGAGGGTCCTGGGCCACTCATCAGGAAGCACCGCTGGCTGGAATTAAAAACCTAGGCAGACTGTGTTGGTTATAACCAGGCTGCAAGGAAGAGGGCACTGTATTTTAAGAGTTAGATTATTCCCAAGTTATTTGATGTAAAAACTTAAATCTCTTCGGCGTTCTACTTACGCATATCTTTGCACCGCTAGGGTTGGATGCTGGAGGGCAAGTGTTCAAGCTCAGGCAGCAGCCGGGAAGTGGTCCACCCGTAATACAAGTTGTTCCAGTGGGACACTATCTCCAATTTAGATTCAAGATAAGCATGGCTAGCAGAGATGAGAGGTAGCTTACGCATATTCCTGCTGCCGGGCAGAATGGTGTTGCGGCAGGGCAGCTAACACAAATACCATTGACACAGGCACCGCCACCGGGACCTGGAGGGCACTTGAGAGTTGTTAGCCAATGATAAAAGAAGACGACTTAAGATGTTCCTTATTGACAAACTCACAGATTTGTTGCACTGTCCACAATTAGTTAGACTGGTTGTCAAGTCAGCACAAACTCCATTACAACAGGCTGGCAATGTGCCCGTGCATGTAGGAGTACTGCAAGATCCGCAGTGCTGAATGCTCGAGCTGAGATCGGTGCATGTTCCGTTGCAACAGGCAGGTATCAGGCCTTGACACGGAATCGCGACGCAAGAGCCGCAATGGTTAATATCTGTGCTGAGATCTGTACAGTTCCCACTGCAGCAGGCTGGATTCACCCCGGTGCATGCAGGCCCTGTACAGGATCCGCAGTGACTCAGATTACTAGATAGATCAGTACATGTACCGTTACAGCAAGCGGGCTTTAATCCAATGCATGGAATAGCGATGCAAGATCCGCAATGATTCACATCAGCGCTCAAATCTGTACATGTCCCCAGGCAGCAAGCTGGGTTGCCACCTGTACAAGCTGTTGCGTTGCAAGCACCACAGTGCTTGATGTCCGAAGACAGGTCAGTGCAATTTCCATTGCAACAGGCAGGCGTTAGGCCTAGGCACGGGGATGCTGTGCAAGATCCGCAATGCAGGAAATCGCTATTGAGATCTGTGCATATACCGGTGCAGCAACCTGGATTAACGCCAGTACATGGAGCGGCAGTACAAGATCCACAATGCGTAGGACTCGATAGCAAATCTGTACAGGTTCCGTTGCAACAGGCTGGAAGCAGACCTGTACATGGTGCCGCTGTACAAGATCCACACTTGGTAATACTGCTGCTCAAGTCGGTACAAGTTCCGTTGCAACAGGCTGGCTGTTGGCCAAGACATGGCAATGCAAGACAAGCGCCACAATGGTTGACATTGGACGTGATGTCGGTGCAGTTTCCGGAGCAACAAGTAGCTGCCGTTGCTGGGCACTGAAATCATGAGTGAGCTTTAAGTTCCTTCTAATTCCAAGTTCATTCGAATCAAATCTACTCACCACTGAACTGCATGAGCCGCAATGATTGGCGTTGGAGCTGAGGTCAGTACAAGATCCAGCGCAGCATGCCGGAGTGACCCCAAGACATGGGATTGCAAGACATGCGCCGCAATGGTTAGGATCAGAGAAGAGATCAACGCAGCCTCCGAGACAACAGGCTGGCTGGATGCCGGTACACTATCAGGTAATAATGGTTAGTCAGAATCAATGAGCAGTACGGATTTTGCTAGGGGTTTCCCTACAGTAGTACTGCAGTTTCCACAATGATTGAGATCAGTTGCAATATCGGTACATTCCCCTGAGCAACATGCTGGTACAACCCCCAAGCATGGTGTGGCATTGCAAGCTCCACAATGAATATTGCTGTTATCTAGGTCGGCGCATGTACCTGAGCAGCAAGCTGGTTGTGTCCCGGTGCACTGTGAAGTCTCAGGTGAGTAATTCTATCAGGGGATTTTGATGCAAGTGAGGTGAGAGACGAACATTGACTCCACAAAGCCCACAGTTGGTTGGAGAAGAAGTCAGGTCAGCACATTTTCCCGAGCAGCAAGTAGGTAACGTTCCGTTACACTGATAATGACTGATAAGTATATTCATCCGATGTGCAAAATGGAAGGTTGGGATGGTGAGAAGCTCACTGGTGGAGTGGTGCAGTTTCCGCAATGTTGGATGCTTGTAGCTAAGTCTGCACATGTGCCGTTGCAACATGCAGGCTGAAGCCCAACACACTAAGAAAAGTGAAGGTCAGATTGAGATTTCAAGTTTGTTTATCAGCTCTTACAGGAGCAGCAGAGCAACTGCCACATTTATCGAGCGACGTGGCAAGATCGGCACAGCTTCCAAAACAACATGCAGGATTTTGACCAGCACACTGAGCGGAAAAGGAACATCGAACCTCTGTTAGCTTCAAATTCAAAATCACCGCAAAAACTCAGAAGGCTTGTTAAAATGTCTCACGGTGTTGTTGCAGGTCCCACAATTTGTTAGACTTTTTCCCAAGTCCGTACAGTTCCCGGAACAGCAGCCGGGGACTTGTTGTCCTGCACACTATAACACGGTAAGCCTTCGAATTTTGATGTCTAGTATATAATGAAATATACCAGTCACTTCATAGTGCGTGCATGCATGCACATTGGCAGGTGAACACATACAGGCGCATTGCAGTTTCCACAGTTATTAGGATCCGTCGCTGTGTTTACACAATTAAAATTGCAGCATGTTTGATTGGTTTGACACTAGAAAGGATAACGAATATTTAGTTTGGATAAATTTTAGGAGGGCTCGCTAGCGACAGTCAACTTACTGGCTTCCATGGAAAGAAAGGGGCACATAAACCATTGGGATCAAGAGTGGAAGCTAGAGGAGTAGCTCTCACTGTCGCGACGACGGAGGGTGTTGCATTCAAAGGCTTTGCATCAGACCATCCAAACCCGCTTATCAAAATTCCTACAATTGGATTAGCATTAATTCTCAAAGATAAAAACAATCAGACCCCGATTTTACTATACCAATGAGATAAACAAGGATTACTCCTTTACTGGCCATCTTTGCCAATGTCAGAAAGCCGCTGATGGGGTGAGAAGTTGGCAGCCAGTGATTCCTCAAGGTGGGAGGTATATTAGATCTCAACCTGGGAAAAGGTTTTACATGAAGGTCTTCATTTAAGTGTCAAGTACACCTCCCAGTAGTGTTCCACATGAAAGCCTCGGTATGGGGTGGTGTTAAAAAGGCGGGTATCAAGATTCTTATTCCATAGTGCAACCTCTCTGCAGGTGCCCGATGGGTTACCAAGACAATCCTCGAAGCCATATTCAGACTAATTGTATTGGACCTGCTCCAAATCGGTCTTATTTACGCACCTTGATCCCTGCATCAGGGTCACCTCCAAAAGGACTAGGTGCATTCGAGACCCGAGCTGGTTGAGGTGTGATGAGATGGTACAACTTGAAGAGCTTTTTCTCCACAATTTCAACAAAGCTGTAGCACAGATTCTATTTTGTTGAACATCATGATGTTTTGGGTAGTGATTTGACGTTGAAAATTTGAGCCTAGATAAATCACCGGTCGTGGTGCACACTGACATGGAGCTTCAAATGATACCAGTGTAGCTAGCCCACATCGACTGAGATGAATTCTATTCGAGAATACCTTGATATCACGGTCCAAATCTCTGTTAGCGTACTTTCCGTAAATGAGAAGTCTCTGATTTCCTACCTAAGCATATGCCGGTGATTTCGATTAATTTGGAACTTTGCCATAAGAGTCTGGAAATTCAACATTTGGAAAATCCTGCAGGGCTTGCAATGCCGAATGGACATGTAGTTCAAGTAAAGTGCACTCAAAAACTTCAGTTGACGAGACCCTCAAAGCTGTGTTACCACATGCATAAAAAATCCATACTGCTGCAACCAGGACCAGCAGACGTGTCACCTCAGGCTTTGAAATGAACACATGAAAGGTTCAAAATGACAAGAGTGGATCCATGGCAGTGATATAAAGCAATACTGTGCGCACTTTAGGGCATACCCGGCTAGTATGTATGTGCGTGCTAGTTCTACTACCTATGTGGTCAACTATGTAGAAATAATATTGCTCTCTATTATGTATGTACGCATCATGATATGTAATATCCCTCGCTATGAAACTTACTATAGAAAGATTAATCTGTACTATCGAGGCTTTCGAGCTGGAACGGCTAAATGAATGAAATTGTTCAATTCACTCAATTTCTGAAGCCTGTATGCCACTCTCTCGTGTATGAATCGTCAAGTAATGTACCAATAAAAAAAGAAAGAAAAAAAAAACAGAAATGAAAATGCCATGATGGAAGTACTGGCCTGAGTCTGTTCGGCTCGCGTCAAAGCAGAAAGAATCCCTGACAGCAGCCAGCCGAGTGCGAGAAGAGATGAGATATTAAAGCCCAGCTGAATTGAGTTCTGTCAGCAAGGCAATGCTTTCTTCCTCTAATTTCTCTGCTTCTTCAATCTTGTAAAGATCCCTTTTGACCAGAGCAAGGTTATCGATGGCTGTCACAAGGGTATTGACATCGCCGCCCTCAATCTGTCGGCAGTACATTAGAACATCCTCAAACAAGGCCTCTTCGTCTTCGAATTTGCCGGCGCAGTGTTTGATATGAGCGAGCTGGGTCATTGCTCTCAAAACTTCGAAATTTCCCTCGTCGCTGGATTTCTTTCGCAAGTTGACGACCTCTTCCTGTACCCGTTCTGCCTCGGAGAACTCTCCAAGTTCCTTCAAGACATCCGCAAGTTCAGCTTGCGTCAAAAGAGTATCATGAGCCCTGTCGGTTTCGAGGTGATTCAATTTTTCGAGAACTTCTGTGAGGAATCTCTTGGCTTCGTCGAGCTCGCGAAGCCGGGACATGTATCCAGCTAAACTGCCCTTGGCGATCAAGGTTACTCGACTGTTCTCTCCATAAGCTGATTTATAGAGATTATAGGCTTCTTGCGACAGATCTTTCGCCTCTGTATACTTTTCCAGCATGCCTTTGGTCCATGCCAGATCACCCAGCCTCGATGCTAGGGTCGCAGGGTCGTTCAAGGTCCGGTATCTATCAACCACATGCGATTGTAGGGCTTCTGCTTCCTCGACCTCACCAAGCTGGGCCTTGATCATGCCAAGGCGAGAAATAGCCTTCAAAACGGAGCTTGATTCTTCATCTAGACATCCACGGAACATGTCTAGCGCGGCTTGTTGCACATCTCTTGCTTGTAGAAGCTTGCGCATCTTTGCTTTGGTCCAAGCCAGATCCATCAAAGCTCTCGCGATGGTCGGATTTCCTCCACAATTATCCTCCTGTCGATATACGTCGACCACCTGTGTATACAGGCGCTCCGCTTCTTCCATTTTCCCTTGGTCTATCCTGGTCACAGCCAAATTGGTTATCGATGTCAGGATATCCGGGTGCTTGTCTCGATAGAGCTCTCGACGTTTCTCGACGATCCAAGTTTGTAACTCTGCCGCCTCTTGTAACTTGCCTTGGTCGTGTATGATGTGGGCAAGGGAATCTTTGGCAGAGAGCATGCTTGCCATATCGGGCCTCGGGTTCCTCTCATGCGCGGCGATTGTCTTCCTTATCAACTCCTCGGCCTCGGTCAAATTTTCCATCTCTTCCAAAACTATGCTAAGCTCATGCTGTACACTCAATACTCTGGCGTTTCCTGGATCTCGGTTCTGGAGTAAACACCCCTCTAGAACCTGTTCGCAAATTCTTCGTGCGTCCTGTAACTCCCCACGAGATCGTTTGATCACTGCCAGCTCCTCCATGGTAGCTAGGATTGTAATCTGGTCTTCCCTCTTGAGTTGGAGAGCTGCTAGTGCCGATTCCAGGAGCTGTTCAGCCTCTACCCATTTTTCTTGGCGTCGCTTGGTTGCAGCCATGTCTCGTAATGTTTGCAGACAATTTGGACTATGTTCATCTTCGAATTTTCGATATCCCGCAAGAATCCTCTCATGTAACTTCATGGCTTCATTGGGCTTTCCAAGATTTCGCTTTGCCAAAGCTAGCCTGCTCATCGTCCGAAGTGTACTGGGACTGTCTTGGTCAAATCTTGCTTCAAATTCTTCCAGAACGGTGCTGTGCAGTTGTTCGGCTTCCATATAATTGCAAATGTAAGACTCCAAATAGCCAAGGAAATCGCGAGCAAATAACATCCTCAGGCTGTTGTGTGCCTCATGTTGCTGTAGCACTTTGATGACCTCGAGTTGCAATGATCTCGCCTCTTCGGAACGAGACTGGAGATTCCGAAGTCTTGCGAGACTCGTCATCATTGTACAATGATCGATATAAGTCATGTCAGGGTCGCGGCGAACCCTATCAAGTGCTTCGAGTCGGATTGTCTCAGCCTCGCCATACCGTTCTTGGCGCTCATAAATACTCGCAGTCAAAGACTTCTCGCAAATAGTTTGCCAGTGATCCGCTCCTAATTGTCGCGTTTTCTCGGCGACAACATGCTGATTATGGCTAAGAGCCATGTCCAAGCTCATTTGCGAAAACAACACGCTTGCCAAGTGTCCCTCTACTTGAAGAGCTAGATAATGATCCGGGCCCACAGTATTCACAACTTGACTTAGAAGGTTCTTTGATAGCTCGTGAGCTTCATTGAGATTCCCCTGTGTATGCAAAGCTCTCGAAAGAGATAAGCACGTGGAAACGGAACGATCCGATCTGGGGGTATCGATTGCTTGACGGAGTTTCCAGATACGGCGGGCCATATCGGAGGCTTTCTGGTATTTTCCCTCATATTCAAGAATGACTGCGAAATTCTCCATCGCTGTCAATGTAGATGGATGGTCTTTGCCAATTGCCACCTCAAAGTATGTGATATCTAGGAGGCTCCGAGCTTCTTGGAGTCTGTCGAGTTCAATCAGAGTCAGAGCAAGCGAGTTTCGTATACCTAGGAGATCCGGATCATTCTTATCCATCAACTGTTGAGCATGGTCGAATCCAGCTCGAAGAATCCGCTCAGAAATCACCAGATGACGCATATCATACCGAGCCTCCCCTTCCAGTTGCAGAACGCTGAGAAAGACACGGAAGTTTGCTTTGTCGGACATTTCAGGGGACGCAAGGATTTCATGAGCAAGAGACAGAGCTTCAGAATGTTTTCCAGTGATTCGGAGCATGCTTCCCAGGTTGAGAAGAATTCGGCATCTCCAGAGGCCGTGGGATAGACCATTGAGTTTCTCGCTTTCTCGCAGGGCTCTTCTACAGAGCTTTTCAGCTTGTAATGTCTCCAGGCTCTGAAATTTCATCTCAGAAAGGCGCAGGAGTGCTCGGATGTAGTTCGGTATGTCTACATTGGATGATGCATCTTCAAACAATGTCAAATGCTGTTGACACAGCCTTGTGATCAGCTCTATCTGGTACTTTCGAACGTCAAAAGAGACTGACTGGCGGTTTAACCAGTCGAACCATGTCGATGTCAGCCGTGGAAGCGACCACCAATTGTCATCATCAACTAGGCTGGTGTATTGAACCCACCAAGCAAGTCCCGCTTCGCAATCCAGGAACTGCAATACTCTCTTCTTGAGAGACTCATCCGTGGAAGAAGTGAGTTGGAGATGGCTGATCCAATGATGCGCGGCATAAGTTAAGAAGGGAAATTTGTTTGCAAGCAGTGGCGACACACCAGCTGCGGGACTGGTGTCTGAAACCAAAAGTGGCATCGAGAGGTACTCGATACATTTGACAACCAGGTTTGCATGTATGCTGTCGTCATGGTACTCGACATTGCTCTCACGCGCCTTGTCCCAGTCAAACGACACGAGAAACTCCTTGACTGTTGAGTGAATGAGACGGACACGATCGTCGAAGATTTCGATCAACCCAGCTCCAAAATTCTCGATTCCGCGAATTGTCAATGCCTTTGGCTGCTCGTGACTCGACAATTCAAATTTGTCCACACACGCGACGCCTAGCTCTCTCACATTGAGGGGGGCCTGGGAGTATATAACCCACTCAAACATACGCCTGGCCATGTTGAGATGTTCAGGACTCAGACGGGATAAAGACCTCTCATAGTAAGAAAAAATTCCCTCCGGAAGCTCTTCCACTGCTTTTTTCACGTCAACTGAATAGGGGAGAATCTCTGTCTCCAAAATGTCGAGCTTAAGCCTGGCAAGAATAAAAAGCCCCTGAGAGCCTTTCGTCAACAACTTCATGGCTTCTTCGTGGGTTCCCAAACTCCGGATATCCAGCGACTGGATCCGCCACCTCAGGTAACGAGTAATATCCGACTCCATACTCTCCTGGTCAATGTCGACTCTCGAAAATGTTTGGACTGGGATTTGTTGTACCGAGTATGGTATGCCAGCGGTACTCTGAGATGAAAAGACGAGTTTCAGTTTACTTCGAACACTGTCAGGAAGACGCGTGAAGGTTGTGAGAATTTCGCGCCAGTCGTCACATTCATTTAAGGCGTCGATGACAATGTAATTCAACTTGAATTTCTCCAGACAGTTTTCAAGCGACAGATAGAATAGACCGGAGACCTTTTTTGCCTCTTGTCGAACATTGAAGAGTGCTGCAAGTCTGTCTTTGACGAAGTCTGGATCTCTCTGGCTGATCTGCCCCAGAAGTTGCGCGATAAGAGTCTTGACGATTGACAACGTGGTACGCTTTGAAGAGTCCTCCGTCTTACTATCACAGAAGAAATACGACAGAGAAGTCTCTTGGCTTGAATCGAACTGTTTGCGGAGATGGTCAACTAGGAGTGACGCGAGAAATGTCTTGCCGGATCCAGGGCCGCCAGCCAGGAGCATCGTTGCTGAAGTGCTATTGTTGACAAAACGGCGGAAGTCTTCGTCTTCCAGGAGCCAAGTACCTGTTCCAGGACATCGATCATAATTTTGAGCCATTTCAATCTCAAAACTAGATGGTGTCAACTGTTTTGATATCTCGGCTTGTAATTTCAGAAGATCCGTTGGGTCTTTCTTCTCGAGTCTGGATTGTCCTATCAAATCTACTAGATACACAAACCTGTAAGCCTGGCTGATCATTCCAGAAGCCACCTCAAAGCATCACATACCCATATCATGTTGACCATCTTGCCTCTTCTGCGCCGTCACACTCGTCACCCATCTGTTCAACACTGCCTTAACCCGGACGAAACCAACATCCGTCGCGCATGAGAATTTCACCATATCGCTGTGGTTGGCAGGAATATTTGAAACAACTTCCATTCCATGCTCGATGGTTGATGAGAATTGATTGACTACCTGTTCAACCTATGAGCTGACTGCAGTAGATAAGAAGAGACGAGTTTATCATACCATGATTCCCTTTGTTGGAAGTTCTTCCCGAAAGCTTTGTACCTGAATAGGTCGTTCCGCCAGGATCTGATGAAAGCCTCTGCCTATTCGGTCCAGAGTCTCAGAGTTCACTTCCAGATCGTGCAGTATGGAAGTATTTGGGTTGTTTCCCAAGACTTTGGTTATATTTTGGGCAATCTTTCCCATGGTCGCTGTCGCAGATCCTCGATGTGGAGTGCCGAGAAAAATGATCCCGTGGGTTGCTGGAAGGATTTCCTTCAAGTAGGTGACTTCAGCTCGAGAGGCGTTCAACATCTAGAGCAGTCCTTCTGTTAGTCTTGATTCCGTCGAAGATGAAGGCTTGGAGATGCTGCGCTTGAGAACTGACATCCTTGACCACTATGCCCCCTAGACTGTGTGCCACGAAAATAATGGGCAGTGATTTCTACAACCGCGCAAGCGTCAGCATGATACTCAATTGAGCTCGAGGAGTATTTTGGATGAAAATAGATGGAAGCTGATCCTTACATCATTATCTGAGATGCGATTGTCTGCCAAGTCAGATAGAAGACTTGCTGCATGCTGGAAGACCGTGGACTGTGACGCGGGTGAAAAGAGATGGCTTATGTCTGCGTCGTAACCCCAGGTAAAGATACGCGATTGTGGAATCGCCTGCGGGAGAAGGACTTTGGGCCAAAACACGCTTGTATTTTTGTGATGACTCGAGCTTTGCGCTGTCGACGGACGACTAGCGGTACCGCTGCCATCGTCTTGCTGAGCCTCGTGGTCCCGTCCACTTTCTGTGCGCCCAAACCTCCAGAATCTGCGCTTGGTTTTCTGTCCTGCTGGGGAAGGTGATCTGAGAGCATCAGCTCCAGTTTGACTTGGAGGGGTGAGCGTGTCTTTAGCGGCTGGACCTGTCCATGTCCATGTGTCTTCGGGGTGTCCGAAAAGACCGTGAACAAAGACGATACTGTTGGCAAACAATTAGAAGTGTTTGAAGAATATTCCAAGAAGTGCTACTCACTCGACTACCGGATCCTCGCCTGCGTACAGGAGATGTAAGCCATGGCGGATCGCCATGATTTTCAGGCTCTGTTTCCCCGCTGACCGTCGCGTTGTCCAATCACTCACGAGTCACAACCGATGGAGCGTTCTTGAACCCAGATATGTGTGGGTAGCCACCACAATCTTCGGAAAGCTATGGTGGGTTCCAAGCTAGAGGCACACGCGCCTCTTGGTTGTCGAAATTCAAGTTCCCATATCTGCGTAAGCGGGGGAATTTGGTGTTTTATCACAGCGGAGAAGAGCATCGACACCTGACCCTTTACGGCGAATGTGGCGCAACCTCAGCCCCGCGACGCTGCCTCGTAGAGGAGCGCCAGGCGAGGCTGAGAACCCGTCGTTATGCATGCGATGATTGGTCAAGCATGCTTCTTCTTATTTGTGCCCGCTGAGCGAAATCAAGATCGGAATTCTGCTTAGGAGGAAAAAGGCACCTGGGAAACTATCTCCCCCGACGTAAGATTGGATGTGTCCATTCGCCTTGTGCCACGAAGTCTAGGAATGGCAGACTCGACACCCTGCATATCGCATATCGGGCCAGTCTAAGCTGTAACACATGATTGGTTCGTCGCTACACCTTCCTCTATTCTGTCAACTGGTAGTGCTAGTGTCCCGGAGAATAAAATTTCTCTGTCTGGTCCATTTCAGTATCAACAGAATTAGCTACTAAATGGCACATTAGTCGCAATTAGCTTGCTTTTTCACGATTCTTTCAGGTATCAACCAGGGTATTCTGCTGCAGCATCCACCGAGAGAAGTCCCTGCTTATCGATCATTGCAACCAGATCATCATCCATCATGAATTCCCCAAGCTCCATACCAAAAGGCGATAACCCGAAATCAGCAGCTGGTAAAGAGCCACGGTTCATCATCACGGGCGGCAAGGGCGTTGACCCAGTGTGATCAGTTTCTGTATTTTCATAAGTGTTGAGCCTTGCTAACTTTCTATGTGATTCCGGCTTACCGGGATCGCCTAAAACATTGCTGAAATGTTCCAAGAAAGCTCGACATCGCTCGATCAGACGGTTTCCATCGTCCAGCTTGGAAAGAGCCAATACTGCACGTCCTGGATACTCTTGGGCTTTTTTCGCCTTCGCGGTCATAGGGGTTCCACTCAAGGTTGGATCCTTGTAGATGCAGATCGCTCCGATGACCACCAGCGCTGCGTTGAAGGCTGTATTGGATATTAACAGATTGAACTTGGCGCCAGTCGAGGAAGACACAACAGCACTTACTGTAATAAAGCGAAAACCACCAAGCACCTAACAGACTTTGTTTCCATCCCGGGTCTGACACCACTTGGTAGACAATATCGATGATCTCCATGGCTGACTTTGTGCAGATTTCCATACTATTCATTCCGATATCGTTTAGTAGCTTCAAATCATGAGGATCTCGGTGAGGCGATCTGCTAGCAGATATGAATTTGATCAGAACAGGTCGGTGAAGCAAAACGCGGAGGTTCAAATAACGCAATGTTAGAATGACGCGAAATTTCCACGCAAAATAATCGAAGTCTGAAAGTTTGTCTTGGGGCATTTCGCTTAGATTTGCCAGGGTGATCGGGGCCAGGGAAGCTGGCAGCGATCGTTCCCAGGAAAATAAATCTTGCTCCATGTTGAATATGTGAGCCACTGTTTCGCTAACTGGCAGTGGTGGATCACAGCCTATATTCTGGCCATATAGAGCATCCAATACGTTCCATAGGTTTTTGTATAGCGTACTAACGTTGAGCCATTGTTAGACAGAACAAATCGATTTGGAAACGGATACCTGACTCACATTGTCGCGTTAAAAAAGGAGACACTGAGGTATGATGTCTCATCGTCAACAAAGGCCGAGGAATTTTCAAATTGGCGCTTGGAAGGAAGCTCCAGTTTGACATAACTGTCTGGTATCGCGGCTGGACGTCCAAACGTCATGCTCAGGGTTCTACTAGGATTAGTACCGATCCTCCACTGCATCATGATTTCTGCTTACCTATCTAGCACAACACAGCCGTACCAAGTCCTCTTGCGAGTCTCCTGTTCTAACGGATTGAAGGTCCGAGATGCGTTAATAGAATGAAGCCCAAGCTGGAGAGCGGCCTTCACTGCTAAGCCATGAACCGTCCATGCTTGGACAGACTTCTGAGTACCCTGGAGGTATTGGCCCATGAGTAGAAGAAATTGGACTATGTCCAAGTCAGCAAATAAAACAGCGTTGATGAAGCGGCTTATTCAAGATGTACTTACCGACTTCCAAGGTAGTCCCACGCAGGAGCTCGCCACCACAAAGCCCGAGACCCCGCTGATAGAAAATATCGGATTCAGCGATGCGGTTATCTGCCTTGGTACCATTTGGCCCAGCTGTAATGGTCGACATTGCCAAAATCATATTCAACAAGCCAAGCCACGTCTTTCTGACCTTGGTAAAGTTTTCCTGTGCCATTTGGTGGTATGTGTCGAGGAACATTGGCGGATAAATATAGGGGAAGAGTAATCCGGTGTTCGAGAAATAGCGCTGGATCAAAACCAATGTCTCTGACTGAGTCGGCAACGCAAAAATATTGACATGCGCTTGGTTATCTTGCGTAGGTTGCCGCAGTGGAGATGGTGGTCTTGAGACACTGACAAAGCCACCTTCTGCAGCACCGGGAGAGAGAAGGTATCCCTGCTGGACCACGGCTCGAGAAAGATGTCGTAAAAACGCAATATTCGAAGAAGGACCTGGAGAGTCATCTCAGTGATACTGAAAGTAAACCATGAAGCAGAAAGCGTTACCAAAAAACCCCGAATCCTCCTCATCAGCGAAAGTCATCGCACCCATCGCATCAACGGAGTCCTCCGTCCCAATAAGATCAGGAATAGAAACCACCCTCTTCTCATTGTAAGTAGTCCTTGTCGCGGGCATCCCGGCGTCCGGCACTCGATCAACTCGAGCTGACAATCCGAATAGATCATCCTTGACAGAGAGTAAGGAATCCTCAAGTTTCTTCACTCGATCCTCCAAGCCATGCAGATAATCCTTCTGCACAATCACATTGGTCGCAGTTGTTGGAGGCGTATAGATGCACTCGAAGCCCAGGTCGCTACACAGCGAACACCGGGGCCGGGAGCCGTCGCATCGAGACTTGCGAGTGCGGCATGCATCGCAGGCGACAGCTACACGGCGTCGTTTAGATGCCGGCGTCTGCGAGGTGGCCTGATCGGCTTCTTCTGATGGAGCCATTGGAAGGTGTTGATATCCGGGGATGACTCGGGGTAACAGGGATCAAGTCTATTGCTGATCTTGGGAGGCGAGTATAGCAGACTGGGGCGTTAGAATGCGGGGAACGGTCGGGTAGTGGCCGCGGGTAGACCGGAACCGGAGCATTGAGATAAATGTCCACGTTTGGTTGGTTCCACCTGCACATGTGTGATCCAGGAATTTAGTGAGGGGCCTATGTCTGGAAAACTGCAGATGATGGATTTTCGACCTTCTGGTCCGTCAAAGGCTCCAACAATAACGCCGGGTACTTGACTTGATTGAGAAACATCTTAGCAGAGTGAACATTTGAAGTCCAAGCAACAAAGGACTAACAAAATATCTACGAAGAATAGCCAACTATCTATACTAGTATCCGTAACCTCAAAAAGACAAGTTATCAAAAATCTTACATCCATGAAATTAAAATTGACTTCGCTCGAAGACGCTATGCTGGAAAATTGTTACATATGACAATGGCAAAAGAAAGACGCCATGAAATTTAGAGTTGAATCAACTCAAGATCAGAGAAATCCGGTGGTCTCCGACTGAAAATGGTCTTGCACTTCTTGTCCAGAGCCTGATACTCGTTACTGATCCAGATATGCTGACTGAATTGCTGTGTCCAGGAGACTTCGTCATCACTAACTCCGAGGTCATCACGTGGGATCCAGATGACTGGGCGTTTAGCACGAAGAGCCTCGTGTTGGAATGCACGCTGTACCAATCCATCGCGTTCCTCTGGTGTAAGGTCCTCCAGTTCGTCGTTCACGCCTGCGAAGAGATTGCCCAGATTGTGTGGGAAATGATCTTGGCTCTCGGCATCTCGGGACACTGTTTCGCGCAGGCTGGCGACGGCGGGTGAGGGAGTTGTCGTATTGACTTTGAAAGAATAGGGATGCCATGATGATGTCCAGCCGGGCGGTCTGATGCCCAGTGTTTTGGGTTCGGTTTGTTCACCGTCTTCGTCGCTTGCGCTGAGATTTTTGAGCTCAATATCCTGCTCCTCGTGAAGTTTGTTGGAGTCTGGCTGAGTAGCATCAGCTTCCATGGCTTTATCATGATGGTCATGGTCATGGTCTTGATCATCTTCTTCATCGTCATCGCCATCGATGTCAGACGTCAACCGAGCAGTCTGAGCACGCTTGAATTCTTCATCTCGTTGAAGGGCCTCCTCTTCCAGACTGACCGGGATATACCTAATCAAAGGACCGAAGGCCTCGGTGAGAAGGACCTGGTAACAGATAGTCGCTGCCGCAACGAAGATCATGATAATGGCCTGGCCTTTACACGTGACGTTCTTGTCCTCATCTCGAACCAGGAAAAATAGCACGATCAATGCAAACTCCATGACATAGAGACCAGTGAAAAGTTGGTTGATAGCCCGTGGGAAAAGCAGACCTCCGGTATCAAACCGGAACTTGGTGACGTAAAGGGTTCGGTAGCGATAGACAAACCAAAAGGTGCCAAAGGTGATGAGATTGAATACCAGAATCAACGGAGCAACAATGGAGTAGATCATGCCTAAAAAGACCAGTTAGTACGTTGTAGTCTGATAAATTGGATTCTTCTTACCTATGGCAGCCAGTGTTGTGTAAATAGGGAAAAAGGATCCCCATTTCATGTGAATCAAGTTGGTAGCTCGGTTCCATTTCGTTCGCGCAGTAGAATCCAGAATCGGAGCAAGGATAAACCATTTGATCAGGCTAACGATTTGCATAAGCGCACCTGCGCTCACAGACATAGCACGCAGCATCATGTAGGAGAAGAAGTAGTTACTGGCCCTTGGGATGTCCTGGGCTAATAGTGTTGGCCAGTTGGTCACATTGGAAGAGCCCTGGAGAATCGACGCAAGGCCTGAGGAGACAGTGACGACCAAAAAGAGCTGGACGAACAAGAACGCAAAGAAGTAATTCTGGATCGTCATCTCAACTGCCATACCATTAACGACACCTTGCTGTCTGGACAACAATCGAAGAATGGCGGGAAGAACCGCCATCAAGATAGCCAGGAAAGCAGTAGGCAAGATACCTAGAATAGTCAATATTAGCTCACATTGAAATTGCCACAAGGATCAAAAAGAAGAGACTCACCTTGAATAGCGGATATCAACCAAGTTGGTAGTCGACCGATCCAGGCTAACCATGAAAACGTATCTTCCAAGTATGATAGCTGCGACAGCAGACCAGTGAATGCAACAGGAATTGCCCATGTAACGACCAGTACACAGATGCCGGTAACAACAACGAAGGTTCGGATATACCGCTCCCACCATTTGAGAGACATGTTATCCCAGATAACGTCATCTGGTGAAATTTCCACGATTCGCGGTGCCATCTGCTTAGGCAGATAGTGGGTGACTGATTGACAAGCCATGTGTGCAGCGACTTGATGGTTGAACTGAATGAAAGCCGAGTTCATCAAGGGGAACCGCTCGGGGTTTTGTTGATCAGTTTCAATCTCCACATTGAGGCGAGCCAGTTCCTTCCGGCAGTAGTCAATGGCATCGACCTTCTTTCCAATAAGCCAGATTGTTGGCCACCAATTCCACTTGAACCAAGGTAGACGCCATGTGTCCCGATCCTTAGCCTTGATGTATTTCTTCCAGAGAGCATCTGAATCATCGAAATCCTCATTGTAGGCAATGGGATATTGCCTATTGCTATCCGTAGATTTTCGCTCGTCTTTCTGGATTTCTTCTTTTTCATGAGGTCCTTCTTCGGCATTGCTCTCTTGATCTTTTTCAGGATCGGAGTGAGACTGCTCCTCAGGAGTGAGCTCATCGGAAGCGATTTGGTGTGCCGACCGTTCATGTTCAGCAGTATGCATGTTTCCTTCGGGCGCTGCATGTTTGTGGTCAAAGCCGCCCTCCGCTTTCCTGAATCCACCTATGACAGTCTTACCCAGCTTCCCGACACCATGAGTGACGGCCCCAACACCTTGGGTTACACCTTGAGTAACGGCCCCAACGCCCTGAGTAACGCCTTGGGTGACCGCCCCAGCAGCCGCTATCGCCGGATTGAATACCTTCTGCGGACCCCGAACTTTTTTATCGGTACCCTCGTTCTCTTTCGGGGGCCGATGGAGAACTTCCGCTAGCGTATGGGCTTGATGGGGGTTTCCGGCACTCACACCAGGGCCCATGACCATCTTGGGGGCAGCCTTTTCATCTTGTAATGGATCTTGATCCTGGGTATCGATGCCGCTCTTTTTGTTCTTTTTCTTCTCTGCTTTGAGCATTTTGAGCTGGGCCTCCTTGCACTTGCGAATCAAGGAGGTTTCGGCACCCTCTAACTTCAGAGCAACCTTTTCTCGTCTTTTAACCTTGTCGTTCAGCTCGTCAAAGTCTCGATTGATCCATACGTTCCTCACGCCACCAGGGAAGATGTTGAAGAGATGAGTCAAAGAATCAGGACTCAAGAAGTCCGGTGGAATGGCTGTGACCAGCACAGTTGTCGCAGAAGCACGTAGCCGATGCTGCGGTGACGTCATGTATGCCTGTCGCATGCGAATGTACACCCGTAACTCGTAGAAAAAGGTGAAGCAGATGTAGACAATGGCTATGACGGCCATTATCAGATGAGCCCAGTAACGGTGGGTCTCTGTAGGTTTGACATTTCCCCATGCCAGTTTGTCCAAGCCAGACACTGTATAGCGCTTGTCACTACCGCTGCTGGGATCGATGAGCGATGTCCCTCTCCCACCGATCAGATTCACCGGAATCAGGACGGGGATCAAGATACAGGCCAAGGGAATGAAGATCTTCAGCAGCATGCGCAGATACCGCAAGAAGAAATAGGCATCTAGGCCACTTCGCTGAATGAGTTCGGCATCTGGTGTGAGAAACACCGGAGCAATCCAGCGAAAGAGGCCTGCCGGCGACGGCGCTGTCCTTTCACGGTCGGGGACCAGGTAGGTACGTGGTTGACTGTTCAATTAGTTTAGTTGGATACAATGTTTGGTCCGTGTTGCCGATCAAACACTTACTAGATGCGGGTCAGTCTGTCTTTGAGCGCCAAGAAAACGAGGAATTCAACGGCGAAGATGACAATACTGGTCGCCAGCGAGGCCAAAAACGACGATAGTGATTCTCCCACATCGCTAGAGCTTTTGCTACTGGCTTGCTCCAGCGCGTTGATGAGAGCGTTGCCCATGATGACTAAGCCACGCGGCCACGCCAGTTGACGGAGAAAAAAAAATCAATGAAAATCAGTTCCAAGGCCGATCCTTGAAGATAAGGATGCTGCACATTTGAAGGACGCTCGTGCGAGATTTGTGAATTTGCTTGGTCCTCTGTCAGACTGGAATCTGTAAAGTCTGTATGTTGACACCGTTCTCAGTGCTGAAGAGTTGGATCTAGCACTGAGTCAGTGGCGCAAGGAGGCCCTGAAGGGGAAGAAAATCAATTTTGGGCGCTAGATGAGAAATAAATGGATCCGGATACGGAATTTCCCCTCGTTTGAGATGATCAAAGTGGCTAACACGTAAGACTAGATAGTACTAGCCTTATTGCTAGTTTCTGAGCCAGTCGGTTAAAAGCTGACGACAGAGTTCTCCAGATCGAGGCGATGATTGGGTCTTATTGGGAGCTGGTCGATCGCCTGTGGAGTGACATCAACAGTTCCAACATTTTCAACATTTTTTCAAAAAGGTTCCTGGGCAGCAGTGGGCAAAAACGCCCAGACTTTCTCTCTCTTTCTCTCCACTCAAGTCAGATTGAACACGCACACGCCAAGTTTTTTTGATCCTGAGGGTACACAAGAGTGTCGGGTTTCCGCCACCGCAAGTGTTCAGTTATCTTGATTTTTAAGGGGTTCAGGCCAAGTGGGGCCTTAATTTCCAGGTCAGAATAGTTCAATTTCACAACACAGATGTACTCAACCCATGGAACATTTCAGTCTATGTACGGAGTACTCTGTACAGGCTCCTAGTTTTTGAAGTTGACTTTAAGCCTCATGAGATCATGATGGTGTCAAGGCAAACGAAGAACTTGAACTTGAACTCCCAGGAACCTCCAGGGCTTAGAAAGGCTCGAGATTAGATACAACTACTGTACCCCTATAGAGCCTGAAGGTATATGCCCAGATGTGCATGCCATGAGCTGAAATATCCCAGCTTGCAGACATTTGAATATTCAGATTCTAATGCTAGAATGTTTTGATCATGTATGTGTTAGACACTAAAGTAGTGGTCAAAGCAAGTGAAGGAACAACAGAACTTGGAACGCCTTAAAGCTTATCTCGCAGGTGGACCGCCACATATGGAGAAATCCTCAGTAAACATTTCGCATCATACATACATGCGCAGTTCTCTATATACCCCTCTCCGATCTCACTCCTCTGTGTGGGGTGAAGTTGAAGTGTGAAGAGTGTTCCAAGGTTCCGCTCTTAAATCGACCCCTGTATTCGACTGGTCCCATGGTTCAGCCTTTTTGGGACTACCAAGGCAGACCAAAGGCACAACGTCCTCTCATAATGATTCAAATTTTGTTAGCCTACAAGGTCCCTAGAGTCATGTCTAAAGTACAAGCAATGTAGCAGAAAATCGTGGCTTCTCGTCACCCAGCGCAAAGTGGTGCCCGATAAATCTCGGAAATCGCCACAGCCCGAGCCAACTCCATATTATCTCCACTGGCATAGTAACCCGCTACATTTATCAGGAAATAATTAGTGACACAGTCGCAGATCTGAACTTTAATATCACAGTCTATACTACATACTCAGTGTCACTTGAAGGCGTTTGAAATTTTCAAGTTGAGTTGAGATCTACCGTAAGGGATCGCTCTGCCCATGCTGGAAGAAACACTTACCTCTCATTCAAGTTCTCAAGTCCCTCCAATATTTGTTTCAAGCGGGATTATCACAGTAACTGAGGTGACAGTGACTCACCTAGATGCGAACACGTCTCATAGTCCCTATCCTGAAACTCATTCGTGGTCAAGCCCTCACTTGAAGCAAACAATGAACCAGCTGATGCCTGGAGACACGAACAAATCTCCCAACTAGGTATCCTTCTTTCATCTCCCGGGGTCTCACGTAAGTCACCAAACAATGGCTGCATTCCGACTCAAACCAATAAAGACACTGGTTCTCGATCTTCAACCAAGCAATATAGCATGTATCAGAATATGCACCGGAAGCATCCGACCCCACCACCCACAGCGCTAAAGAACAATCGAACAAGCATTTCTATCTGAAACTTCGACAGGAGACACCACTCGGCATTCCGATGAGATACAAAGCTTGTCTCGGCTCTGCTACGTCATGTTCTGCACAAAGAATTCTGCAAGTGAAAGCGAATGAAGACATGGTTCTACGCGCCGTACCGGCCCCGCCCCCGCGGTATCTCTCGACACCTTACTGGTGGCCTTACTGGGGTATGCAGTAAGCACACATCGGGTTTTGTGATGGGGACACAAAGGAATTCAAGGCGAGTAAGTCTGCATGTATACCTTGCCAAGGTGATGTGTTTCTAGAAAGAGTATGATGGTCTGTACAAGGTTTATTTGACGCCGGGTCACCACCTCGTATCTAATGCCCGGCGAGCTTACTGGTACGGATTAAAACAAAATACGAATTGAGAATGAATGTTGTTTCCTTTTGGTATTGCCTGTCTGCAGCACGCAGTGGTATCAAGTAAAAAGTAAAAGGGTCAAAAAAGGTTATCGTCAAATCATGTTGGCAGCAAACCAGGCCAAGACCGGCCTAACCAAGAATGCTAAAAGAGTGTACCAACTGTCTTCTTCAAGTCTTTTTATCAGAGAATGTTCACCCTTCATGCAATGGCACGGCCAGAGGCACGGAGAGAAAAAAAAAGTGTCAAAAATGTAAAAGTAGAAGTGAAAGTATTTCAAAAAAGTTGCAGGGGATCAGATAGGTCAAGTTCAGGCCTTGACACAGTATCTGTATCCCTTCCAGAGGTTGGAGCATGGCTCGTCCAATCCAGTGTTCCAGCTTCGGAGTTCAGATGCAGTAATCCCATATTGGCTTTCGACCTTTTCGCAGTAGTCTCCTGCAACGATGGAGGCGTACTCCGTGCAGGAAGAGGTAGCGTATGGGTAAATAGGGAATGACGAGGCGGACGCACTGGGCGACGCGCTAGGGACCGTAGTGGTCGGCACCGGTGTAGGAACGACCGGGACAGAAGTGCTGGTGGGCTGCGCGGGGCTGGGCTCGGCAGTCGAGGTGGGTGTCGCGATGGGAGTAGCCTCAGGGGTAGTGGTGGAAGCAACGGTGGGTTCCGGCGCGGCACTAGTAGTGGGCGCGGCGGTAGCAGAGGGGGAGGGCGAGGCAGATGAGCTTCCAGAGCCACTGCTTGAGCTGCCGCTCCAGCTGCTGCTTTCCAGGCTACCGATGGTGTTGGTGTTGCAGTTGCTAGTGCCGGTGGTCCAGCCCAGGAGACGATTGGCGATATCAGAGACGTAGCAGTGGGTGGCGATACCCTGGCCCAGGTTGCCGTCAGAGGCGATGGAGCCAGAGTTGTAGCAGCGAGCGGCCTTGTAGTAAGAAGTGGCATCGCTGTCACCGCCATTCTGAGCGACGAGCTGCTTGAGACCGTCGCCCTCGGAGGTGCCTTCCACACCGTCAACAATCATCTGGTGGATCTCACTGTATGGGCAAGGGTTCTGGACGGTGCCGTCCTTGTTGCAGGAACCAGTTCCGTCGTGGCTTTGCATCAGACCGGGGTTGACAACACCGTTGTCGGTAGTTTGGACACGGACACAGCCGTTGGACTCTTGCATGACAATTGCGAGGATGAATCGGGAATCGACACCGCTGGAGGAAGAGACGGCCTGGATGGCCTTCTTGATGTTCTCGTTCTCCTCGTCGGAGTTGTTCTCCACACCCCATTGAGAGCAACTATCGCTCATGACAGCTTTGTTGGCCTCGAAACTATAAGAAAAAAAGAGAACTGATTAGTATATTTGAACGAACAGAACAATTCGAGATTCGATTGTAAACTCACAGCTCATCAAACTCAGTAACCCATTCGAGGAGCGAGGGCCAGCCATCAGACACCAAACCATCACCACCAAAAACCGCTTCATAAAGACCGGTACTGCGTTCACTCAAAGAAGGACTCGGACGGACTTGCACTACGTGTGCAGACTTGCTGTAGAGAGAGGATGCTATCGGCGCCCCAGAAATGAGGGGGAGGCTGCCGGCAGCCAAAAGCTAATCAAGCCAGGTGGGTTAGTATATGATAGTCTTGATCGGGGAAGTATGAAGATCCACTTACGAATGGAAGGGTGAACATAGTTGCTGAAAAAGGAGTGCCCAGCACGTTAAAAAGAGGGAAGAAGAAGACTTGCTTGCTTGATCATCTCCCAGGGGAGGGGACCTGCCCATGATATATGTACTCTTGAGTGTACCCTGAGTGTACCCTGAGCAGTGAATGTGGAGAACAAACTCAGAGGTCAACCCACCATGAGGGTACCATCCAGGAACATGGCGAAGGAGTGGAAGCCATGATAGGCCAATGACAATGAGCCGGGGGCCTTGCGGCGCAGAAGGTGAAACAGCCTAAAGGGCCCCATCAGGGGGGGTAAACGGGGCCTTGGTAATACCCTGAAAAGTAACGATGAACGAGCCGAACAAGCCCTGAGTTGGTTTCAGGTAAGGGATTAGTAGCGGGGGGCATGGCCTTGCATGAATGGAGCCGTTGATAAAATTCCGTGATTGGTGTATTTCCCAACTTTCGTTGGATCGACTCTCAGCCTTCAGCTAACTCCACCACCAATGACACTTCGCCCCCGGTGACCCCGTGTGAATGATTTTTTTCTTTGGTGACTGTGTTTAGTCCCCTTCATGGCGTTCTGTAATTTCTTTACCTCTGGTTTCGAGATTGATCGAAGATTTCCTTTTACCCCTTTTAGGTTCCATGCAAGCGATCTATAGATTGAGTAGATTAAGGGGTTCAAAAGACGGGAGATGGTGACCCTTCATTTCCATGATCCCTGAATTTTGCCGATAGAACATGTAAACTTCTACGGAGTACAGATCACTCCAAGTCTCCATCGACCCCAATACAAGTCAATTCCGAGGTTCGCGCATTTTTCCCAAAGTTCTCTTGGTATTGTGGGTCAAATCCACAGCCCAAGCCTTCCAAGTGAGACGTGCCCATGTGGAATACCTGTTCGAGGCTGTGATCCCTACACAGGTGGCTGAACACACCAGTGACACAGTGTTTTACGGGGGAAAAGATCCAGAGGATCGGCTGTGTTCAATCCTTGAAGCTGACGAGTCTCCTAGTGATGTAGCATTCGAGTGGGAAAACGCCTCAAACTAGCCTCGGAGGATCCTCTCGGAGCCCACCGTACTGATCCAATAGCCACCCACATGCGCACGTATCCCGGAGATCGCGCGCGTATACGTTCCGCACACAATTTTCAGATATCAAAAAAAATATGAAATGATTTTTTAATTTAATTTATTTCGCCTCGTATTCCTCAATTTTTTTATTACACGCAGAAGTCCAATTGTGTGCATCTCCTTGATGACGTGAAAGGCGTCACCGAATACGGAGAATGATTACCGCGGCGTTTAGCTGTGGGGCAATCACAGCCCAAGGTCCTCTTTTACATACTGTAGAACGATACACAAGTATTCAAGGAGTATGACAAGAACCTGATGATATACGAATTGAATAAAGTACAGATGTGCTGTGTCTATTCAGAAACCAGGGCTTCAATATCCATGTCCTCGGAGCGATAAAATCCCAACGCCTCAAGCATGGGTCGATCATCGAAGCGATACAGATACACCGCCTCTCCAGGATCGGCAAAGTGCTGATATCTGTACCATGCCGGGATGCAGAACGTATCTCCTGCTTCCCATGTATACTTCTGATCTCCAATAAGAGAGTATCCATTACCAGTGATGACATGGTATACCGAGGAAGCGGTCTCACGACGAGAAGGCGACGACGTGCCAGCTGAGACACGCTCAGCGCATCCGCCAAGGACTCGACTCACTAGAAAAACATTCAATGTTAGATCAATTGATACTTCGTATTCATGTTCCAATTGACCTCAGTCGGGGGAAACCTACCCTCACGACCATCCGCCTTCAAATAGCGATGCGTAGCAAATGCACCACTAACCCCATCCAACCGCGCCTTCATCTCCTCCCAAGGAAACACCAACGGAGAAGTAGCGCTATCAACATCTTCAGCCGGATACCGTGGCTGACCGAAATGCTCCACGAAATGCACAGGGAAGTGGCGGAAATTAGGCAAATCGAGCCCGTCCAACCAGACCATGGGACCCGAGCCATCTTTGCCGTGGTCATGGTAATTCCACGTCGGGGTGAGAATCACATCGCCTCGCTGCATCTTGATCCGGCGGCCATGCACCGCTGTAAATCCGCCTTGGCCTTCGATGATGAAGCGCATCGCAAACGCCGTGTGGCGGTGGGCTCGCGCGGTTTCGTTTGGCATGACGAGCTGGAGGCCTGCGTAGAGTGTGTCGGTTGTATAGGGAGCATCTGGCAGTGTTAATTCAAAATTTCTGAAGATGTCTCTCCAATGTAGTGCATAGAGCACTTACCTCGGGCAGGATTGATGAGCATCAATACACGTCTCTCTGCTTGTGACTCTGGGACAAGATTCCCTGCGCGTTCCAGGTTGGGTCGGATAGCCTTGTACTTCCAAACGTTGGGGATAGTGGTTGGGTTTGGAGCAGGAGGATTCAAACGCGTCATCTGCTTCCAAAGAGGAAGTGTTTTGCTTGCTTCGAGGTCAGCCAGAAGCCGCTCCTCAGAGTCAACGGTCGTCGCAACTTGCTCCGTCAAAGACATAGTGGATCTCTTTCGAAAATGACTAGCAATCTTTTCCTTTTTCAAAATATTCTGAGATCCCACGAATCTATTTTCATGGTTTCTTCGTCATGGCAGACCTGAATAATTATATCCAGATGTCAGGTCTCTCTGAAGCTACTCTGGCAGGGACCGGGGATACACCGGGTAGACATCCGCGGTGCGGCCATGGCTTGCGGGGAGTATGACGATTTAAATTGTCTGGGATATGGACCTGCTAGGCTCGTCGAATCAAATTTCAGATCCGAAAATCATCAACAGGTGCTACATACTGCAGTAAAAGCATGTCACCTACAACTCTCGCTCAGCAAGATCCCTCAGGAACTTCTCTCCTAGTCAGTCTACTCAGTATACCATTCTAAAAAGCGGGGCACTAGCTCACCTACAACAGCACCCAACATATCCAAGCAACTGTCTCGCATTTTTGAATTCATGGCCACTACACCATGATATCGAAATCCAAAAGACTCGGCTGCCTCTGAACATCATCGTTGTGGGCGCCGGGCTGGGCGGTCTCGCAACGGCAATCGCACTCGCTAGCTCAGGCCACACGGTAACTATTTACGAGCAAGCAGCAGCTCTAGGCGAAGTAAACACGTCTACTTCTCTCACTTCTCTCAACGTTACTGACTGCACAAAAGGTCGGCGCAGGAATCCAAATCCCATCGAACTCGACTCGTCTACTCAGCAGACTGGGGCTAGATCCATACCTACAGAAATACATCACAGAGCCCGAAGCCATTTCCTTCCGTCGTTGGGAAACCGGCAATGTCATCGGGTTGACGAAGCTGGTGCCAAATTTCCGAGACCTTTTCGGGGCTCCGTACTATGTGATTCATCGCGCGAATTTCCACTCCGCTCTGCATCAGCGCGCTGTGGATCTGGACGTTACAATCAAGCTTGGGAGTCGTGTGACAGCATATGATGCTCCAAACGGGACTATCTTTCTTAGCAATGGGATATCTGCTACGGGGGATTTGGTTATTGCTGCAGACGGTAGAGTTATCTTTCCCGGTGGACTAAATACAAAGCTAATGCAGCTTAGGAGTAAAGTCCGTCGCACGCCAACTGATCGATAAATCTGGACAGCAACCTTTCACCAGAACAGGGTTTGCGGCCTACCGAGCTACGGTCGATGTTGAGCTCATGAAGCAAGATCCCGATACTTCTTGGCTGCTAGAGCGACCGTCATTGAATATCTGGTACGAACGAAATCGGACACCCTTCATCAACATCGCTAACCTGTACCTAGGATCGGCGATCAAAGACATGTGATGACCTATACCATTGGCGCAGGGAAATCTTTCAACATGGTACTATCACACCCAGATAGCACTGATCCAGAAACATGGGACCAAACACAGGCCTTGAACGATATGAGACGCGAGTTCCAGGGATGGGACCCTCGGTACGAAGCCTCCCTCCATAGTAAACCACCTACTAACGGCGACCAGGCTTACCAAGATTATCGGCATGATCCAAAATACCATCAAATGGCCACTTGTGAGCGGAACACCCCTGCCACAATGGACTTCAGGAAAAGTGGTAATCCTGGGCGACGCAGCCCACGCCATGCTACCATACATGTCACAAGGTAAGATGGTGCCGTTCCACATTTTTCATATAATTAATGAGTTCCAGGCGCCGCAATGGCTGTCGAAGATGGGATTGCCTTGGCAAGATCGCTGTCAAAAATTAGCAATCCGGCTGAAATGACCCAGGCCCTTGCCATCTTCGAGCGGGTCCGCATCGACAGAGCTGGGAAGATGCAGGAGGCTAGTTTGCTGAATGGCAAGCTGTGGCACTTCCCTGATGGACCGATACAGAGAGCCCGAGACGCTGCTATGAGGCCTGAGACTCGGGGTGAGCCGTTCAGTCACAGCCCGAATCAGTGGAGTGATCCTACTACGCAGATGTGGTGCTATGCGTACGATGCAGATGTGGAGATTGATCGGGCTTGGGAGGAAAGTTTGCAGGATAAGAGTCGTCTGTAGAGATAGCCATAGTTTGAAAATGTTATGATGTTCAAGTGCTACAAAGGAGCTGAAATTATTCACATAGTTGATACACATATCGCCTCCAGGGCTGTATACTTGAATTATTCAAATATTCCTGAACCTTCTCCCGGCCGTACATGCAACTCGAGATAGACTCGGATCAGGTCGAAAGCCTTGGAATACATGATCTAGAAGAAGGTCGACTAGATGCCAGTTCACGCTATTGGTCGACTGATTCTACCTACTCGTGGTCTTCCTCACAACATTCGATATCGAGCACGATTTCAAGTCTATTCCGCGTTTTCCAATACGGCAGCGTGCCGTATGCCGATTAAATTTCCCTTCAACCTTTCTCTATTCCGATATTGATTAACTCCGACATACCCCCGCCAGCCCCGATCTACCCCCAGACGCCATGCATACCCCTCATAGCACCAGTATAACAGCTCTTAACATCCAAATAAATAGACAACTTGAATCAAATTTCACAGTAAAAGATTCACTCAATCCATCAATTCACCATGACCCTCCCCTGGAAACGCCTCATCCGCTTCATCGCCACCGACGGCCGACTCCTCCGGGGCGAGCCCATCCTCCCAACCCCCACAACAGACCTAGGCTTCATCACCCCATCAGACAGGCTCCAAGCGCGCGTCCTAGAAGGAGAAGATATCTACGACACGACAGGTAAAACCCGTCTCACAGATGAAGTGGTAACGGTGGAAACGATTCTGGGCCCCCTAGCCCAGAACGAGGTCCCTATTCTACGCTGTGTCGGGCTGAACTACGCGAAGCACAGTAAGTACCGTATTCAAGTCCCTGAACAGAATGCAGCGCTAACAAACTTGAATCAGTCAAGGAAGCTGGCCGTACACCGCCGCCTTTCCCGTTCATTTTCTTCAAGCCTAATACTACTGTGCACGATCATGGGAAACCGGTTCTTATTCCGAAGCTTGCACAGGATGAGCAGGCTGATTACGAGGGCGAACTAGTAAGAACCCAGGCCAACTCGAACAGCAAAAAGAAAGTAAAACAAAGCTAACCAAAGCAGTGCCTCGTAATCGGCCGCGACGCCAAAAACATATCTCCATCCGACGCCCTCAGCTACGTCGCAGCCTACACGGTAGGCAACGACATATCATCCCGGAAACTGCAGCGCGACCCGGCGCTGGCCGGCCGTGTCCCGCAATGGGGGTTCTCGAAGGGATTCGATACGTATGCGCCACTGGGACCGTGTCTCGTTGCGGGGACGGAGATCCGGGACCCCAGTCAGCTGCTGTTGAAGACTGTTGTTGATGGGAGCGTTCGGCAGGAGGAGAGCGTGGCGGATTTGTTGTTTGATTGTGCTTATTTGGTTTCGTATTTGTCGCAGGGTACGACGTTGCAGAAGGGGAGTGTTATTATGACGGGGACACCGGGTGGTGAGTTCAAATATTGATCTTTTTGTTATTATGTGCTTGTGCTAATGGGTCTAGGTGTTGGTGCTGGGTTGACTCCGCCGAAGTATCTTGTTCCTGGGACGCAGATGGATGTGTCGATTAGTGGGATTGGGACTTTGAGGAATGGGGTTGAGTTTGAGTAATGTATGGGATTTCTTTTTCGCCTGTCGAGTATTGTGATAGAGCGCATTGGGACATCGCATAGACTTTGATTCGACTTTCGTCATGACTGTCTGATTTTCAGGGGGATCATCCATTGGGCTATGCAGGCAGCAACAAACGGTGGATCAGATTTCGTGAAGTGTTCAGGAACATGCGCGCTTTGATTGGTGGTGTTGTCGAGTTGTTTCATAGTCCAGGGGACTTGCGTAATTCAAGTTCCTCCACCTGGCAGGGTTTGCGAAAAGAAAGTATTTTACTGTTGTTTTTTACTGTGTTTTACTACGGAGATGTACTCCGTTTGTTCTCCGCTAATGAGTAAGTCGAGGTTGGAGAGGTCTCGGCCATGTCAACACAAGGTTAGAAAACGAATTCGATTCACACTGGACATGGTAACATAAGTATTGCACAGTGAGCCAACACGTTCCGATCCATTCGCCAGATCTCGTATCGTTTCATGGGCATGATCATCATGGATATCATTGCACTCCCACACGCAGAAGGCTTCCTCAAGGCATCCGACGAAAAGACGAAATCAAAGGAAAGAGGCATTGCCAGCACGCAACATTGGAATGGGAGGCATTGGGTCAGTACTTTTGATAATGGGCGATCAAGGTAATATTGTCTCAAGGCTCCGAGAAGGCACAACTATCAACATGAAAAAATTGGGGTAAAAGGGCAACTCTCTAGGAGCGCACATGGATCGAATTGAGGAAGCAACTCATAATGAGATTGCGAAGAAAAGAAAAAAACGAAGACTTTGAAGACACCGGGGCAGATCCAAGAACATTCGAGCTATCCTACGGGAGCCTCGGGCAACAAAGAGAAATGAAAAAAACGGGATCATCAAGATCGTTTGCTAATAGCTGCTTGAGGGACAAAATCTTCCAGAGATTGCCCATTCTTCCGACGCTCACGATCGACGCGCGCAGTCGGGTGGTGCGACGTTGACTTAGTTGATGTACCACTTAGCACCGTACAGGCGACCGGCGGACAATGAGTCAAAGGCCTCGAACAGAGCCCGAGACAGATCGAGGGATCCGTTGTCGCAACCCATGCACTTGTCAACGACGGTAGCGGTCTTGGTGACACCGCCGTATTCGATGGTAACAGTCTTGCCGCAGTCATCGTTGGTCATGATACCCACGGGGAGGGCGAGAACGAGTTCGGTCAGGCCGTCATTGGTGGTGCCACAGGCGCTGGGAGCGCTGGCGGAAGTAGCAGTGTCGTAGTAGGTCATCTGGCCAGAGCAAGGAGACTCCTCGTCGCAAGCGCCCGTGTATCCGCTGCCACTGCCGCTGCTGCTGGTGGAGGCACTAGTAGCAGGGGCGGGAGCAGCCGAGGTAGTCGAAGTAGCCTCCTCGGTGACGGCGCGCTCAGTGGGCTCGGGAGCAGGAGCGGGGGCGACAGAGGTAGTAGGCTCCTGGGTGGTGGTGGGCTCAGGCGCAGGGGTGGTGCTGGTGGAAGTAGTGGTAGTGGGCTCGGGCTGGTGGTGCTCCTGGTGGTGCTCCTCGGGCTTAGCAGTAGTGGTGGCCTCAACAGAAGTAGTCTCAACTGCAGCAACGTCGGAAGAAGTGGTAGTGACCGGAACAACGGTAGCAGTCGCGACAAGCTCCTGGGGGTAAAGAGTGGTGGTGACATCGACAGTGGTGTAGACGACGTCAGTGACGGTCTCCCAAACGACAGCGCGCTTCTCAATAGGAGCGGCAGCGGTGGAAGCCATAAAGAGAGCGCCAGCAAGGGCGAGAGTCTTGAAAATGGGAGCCATTGTGGTTGGGTCGCGTTTGTGTTGGGAAGGAGTGAAGTTGGGAAGGTTGAACGGTGAAGGATTGAAAGTTGGGTGGTTAAAAAAAGGATTGGTCACTGCACAGCAGTTAAGATCACTCAAAAAGAACGATGAGGACTTGGGATTGAAAAGGCGAACGACAAGCAAAGGAATGTGCGATGAAAGAGAGAAGTGAGAGAAGTGAGAGATCTGGGCGCTTTTAATCTCTGCCCCATTTTGCGGTGGAAATCAAATCCCTGACCCACTTTTTTTTTCTTTCCAAACCCTTTCATCTCTCACCCATGGCTCGTCAATTAAAAAAGACCCGTATTTCGGTACATTTCAATCTAAATTTCCCTTTTCCCGAACAGACATTATTCCAACTCATCACACATACTGTGTGGGATTGCGGCATTGCTGCATCGCTGTTTGGCTGTATGGCTGTATCTCTGTACGGCTGTATCGCTGCACTGCTGAAAGGCGGACGCTTCGGACCAGCCAAGAAACATGATTGGAGAAATAGAGTTGCGCCAACACAATGGCGCAGGGGTGATGTGTGCCACCGTTTTTCTCCTGACCCTAAACTGCTTTGGGCTTGCGGTTGAAGCAGCCGATCCCAGTGCCAATGGAATCACCCCCACATTGAACCCTCGTTTTTGACTCTTGAACAATTCCCGATTTTTTTATCCAGTTGGGTCATTTTCTGATCTGACTTGGATACCAGGCTATGAAACGGAAAGGATAAAGGGGGCGAAGAAAAGCAAAAAGACCGCGTTGCCAACAGTCAGCCCAACAGCTCCATTGGACCCCCTAACAGATCAGATTGGCTGGCTCTGTACAGCGGGTCCCTGCGCCGCAATTCAATTGGGCCTTGATGAGACAAGCCATGTTGAACAGGTTCAACAGGACGATCTGATCTGGAACTGGCCATGCATCCCAATACCCTACCTACTGCATACGAAGGAATGTACACGGTAGAAAGGGCTGTACTCCCATCAAAGCGCGGCTTTTCCCTAATTTTTTTTTTCTCCGCGAGGCACCTGCTCCATTCGGAAGGTTACCCAGAATCGATTTTTCCAGGGTAATATCGCCTGGTGGGGGCGTCGGCTTCGAGAACTGTGGCTTGCGGTGGTAATCCGCCCATGGACACTGAAACCACCAGGAATATGATGACAGGCACCAAACAGATGCCGGGTCAGGTACCCGTCGCTGGGGCCAGAAGGACAGAGTAACGCTGGCAATGATCCAGAGCTGCAGCTGTTGTCATCTCCGATGTCCCTGATCTACATAGGACAGGCCTGAGCGATGACAGTTCAGATGCCGGTCTGTCTGGTACATGTCGAAAAAGGCTGCGTTCGAGGCGTCCCACCCGAACAGGTTTACCAGATCGGTGGCTTGCAATGTGAAACGAAGCCGATCACCACCAAGAATTCTAGACCGAACCGGGCCCTTGAGAGGTAGAGCCAATAAACGGGGCTTTCTCTTCGTACGGCCCAATCGGTAAGAGGGGTACCATCCACTGTCAAAAAATTCTGTTCGTGGCTTTCCGGCCAGTCGCCGTGGCTCCACTTGGCCGATGATCACCCCAGATTGAGGGAATGGGACCATGGTCTTGGTGATTGGAGTCGGCTACCACTTGTAATGAGAATTGGGCTGGAGAGGGTTAGACATGGCCATAGACCATATTCAGGTATGCATCGCACGGTATGTCGATTCGCAGGTTGAGGGTGTCAGGGTCGCATGAAATTCTCGGTAGAGGGATTGCCGAACCTGAGTATTCCAATTAGTAGATTCAGGGTATCATTTCAGATCTCGATATCGGTAGATTGGAATGTGAGATCTTGGCAAATAATGTGCCGACCGCGTGGCATCGTCGCATTGGGACGTTTCCATGTTTGGCGTTTGCTGTATGTGACACTATGAATAATCACCTGCGCTGCGGTCTTGATCTTCGCGTCTCAGATAGAATTTCGGCATCTTTTTTGAGAAGAGAAAAAATAAAAAGATGAACAGAAACTTGAAGAAATAAAAAAAAAATAAAAAGGAAAGAGCTTGAAGGGCATTGATGCCCCGATGGGTTGTACAATAATAGACATGGAAGTATGTAAACAACATTGAGTGCGAAGTTCTGTCTTCTATTGAACAAACATGGGCTGGTTGCTAGGCAATAAATTGACCACTCAACTCAACTCCAGATGTACTACATGTAGCTCAGTCTCCTCTCTTTCTTGTACAGATTCCAAGGCAATGCAGCATTCTTATACTGGTTACCATTGCACATTTCTTAAGTCGCTACTGGGAGATTCTATAACTCTACCAGCCTACGGAAAGTACAAGGATATCTGGACTAGACGTCTACAGGGCATTCGAATGTAATAACGTAGCACGTCGTTGAAGTAATGAGTAGCAAAAAAGATCTTGATCCACGCCGAAAACAAAACCAAGGGGAAACAAAAGAAATATCCAGACCATCAATCTCATAATATGGGTACATAAAATCACACGGGGGTGTGGCGTTGCAAACAAAAGAAGTCGAGAACAAAAGGGAAATAAGGAACATCAAACATCATTGACAAGGAATTTAGCCCTGGCACATGATGCAGGCATCCTTGTTTTCGATGCTGCATTGCAGGACGGCATCTGAGTAGATATCCCCTGATGGGGTCTCACCCTCAGCAGCCTCCTCGCCCTCAGCGGCCTCGGTGGCCTCAGTAGCAGTCTCAGCAGCAACAGGGGCAGCAGCAGCCACAACAACAGGCTCAACGACAGTGCGGGGGTTCTCCTGGCTGGCAGAAACGGCAGCCTCGGCACGGGGCACAGCAGAGTAAGAGCCAGCAGCAGCACCAACGGTGCGCTTCTTGCTGCGGGCAATGTTGGTGTCCTCAACCTTCAGGGCCTCCTGGTCGACAGTGAACTGGATAGGGGCAGAGGCAGCCATGGTACGCAGGTAGTACATGCCAGTCTTCAGACCCATCTTCCAGCCAGCGAAGTGCATACTGGTGATCTTACCCATGGTAGGCTCCTTCATGTGGATGTTGAGAGACTGGGACTGATCAATGTAGGCACCACGGTCAGCGGCCATCTGCAGGATGTTACGCTGGGAGATCTCCCAAACGGTCTTGTACAGGGCCTTGATGTCGGCGGGGATGTTGGGAATGTTCTGGACGGAACCACCCTCGGCGATGATACGGTTCTTCATGTTGTCGGACCACAGGCCAAGGTCGACCAGGTCCTTGAGAAGCCAAGGGTTGACAACCTGGAACTCACCGGCCAAGACACGGCGAGAGTAGATGTTCGAGGTGTAGGGCTCGAAGCACTCGTTGAAGCCCAGAATCTGACTGGTACTGGCAGTGGGCATGGGGGCAACAAGAAGACTGTTACGCACACCGGTCTCGGCGATCTTGGCCTTCAGAGAAGCCCAGTCCCAAAGGTCAGTGGGAGTGCGGTCCCACATGTCGTACTGCAGGATACCCTGGGAGACGGGGGAGCCAGCGTAGGTCTCGTAAGGTCCGAGCTTCGCGGCAAGCTCAGAAGAGGCCGTCAGAGCACCGTGGTAGATGGTCTCGAAGATCTGAATGTTCAGCTGCTTGGCCTCGGGGGAGTCGAAAGGCAGACGCAAAGCAAGGAAAGCATCAGCCAGACCGTTGACACCCAGAGCGATGGGACGGTGGCGGAAGTTACTCTTCTTGGCCTCGGGAACAGGGTAGTAGTTGATGTCGATGATCTTGTTCAGGTTACGGACCAGAACCTGGACAACCTCGTGCAGCTTGCCGAAGTCGTACTCGCCACGAGCGGCATCAACGAAAGTGGGCAGAGCCAGGGAGGCCAAGTTGCAAACAGCGACCTCATCAGGGGCACTGTACTCGATGATCTCGGTGCACAGGTTGGAGCTGCGAATGGTACCAAGGTTCTTCTGGTTGCTCTTGCGGTTGCAAGCATCCTTGTAAAGCATGAAGGGGTTACCAGTCTCAGTCTGGGCCTCGAGGATGGCATACCACAGCTTCTGAGCCTTGAAGGTCTTACGGCCACGGCCCTCCTTCTCGTACTTCTCGTAGAGAGCATCAAACTCCTCGCCGTAGACGTCAGCGAGACCAGGGGCCTCGTTGGGGCAGAACAGAGTCCAGTCACCGTTGGCCTCAACACGCTTCATGAACAGATCAGGGGTCCACAGAGCGAAGAAGAGATCACGAGCACGAACCTCCTCCTTACCGTGGTTCTTGCGCAGGTCCAAGAACTCGAACACGTCGGCGTGCCAGGGCTCAAGGTAGATGGCAAAGGCACCGGGGCGCTTGTTGCCACCCTGATCGACATAGCGAGCGGTGTTGTTGAACACACGCAGCATAGGAACGATACCGTTGGAGGAACCGTTGGTACCGCCAATGTAGGAGCCAGTAGCACGGATGCGGTGGACGTTCAATCCAATACCACCAGCGGTCTTGGAAATCATGGCACAGGTCTTCAGAGTGTCATAGATACCCTCAATGCTGTCCTCCTTCATATCAACCAGGAAGCAAGAAGCCAATTGGGGCGAAGGAGTACCGGCGTTGAACAGTGTGGGGGAGGCGTGGGTGAAGAACTTCTGGGACATCAAGTGGTAGGTCTCAATGGCCTTTTCAATATCCTCACCGTGGATACCAACTGCAACACGCATCAACAGGTGCTGAGGACGCTCAGCAACCTTACCGTTGATGCGGAGCAGGTATGAACGCTCGAGGGTCTTGAAACCAAAGAAGTTGTAGTTAAAGTCACGGTCGTAAACGATGGCCGAGTTGAGCTCATCGGCGTGCTTTGTAATGATCTCGTAGATGTGTTGAGAGATCATGGGAGCGGGCTTGTTGTTTTTGGGGTTGACATAGTGGTAAAGGTCTGAGATGACCATGGAGAATTGCTTCTTGGTCTGCTTGTGGAGGTTGGAAACGGCGATACGAGCGGCCAGAATGGCGTAGTCAGGGTGTGTGACGGTCATGTATGCCGCAGTCTCGGCAGCCTGTAGAAAAGGTGGGGTGTCAGCACGTCGGGAAATCCCAAGCAGCGGTGGCGGGGTTATGAGGCCATACCAAGTTGTCCAGCTCAATGGTGTTCACACCCTGGTAGACACCAGAGATAACTTTTTGGGTGATAGCAGCAGCATCGACGTGCTCGGGGTCGAGGCCGTAACACAGCCTGGAGACACGGGCAGTGATCTTATCGAACTGAACGCGTTCCTTGCGTCCATCTAATATTCTGGTCAGTGTCTAGCTTCGGCATGGTGGCAAAAGCAAGTATAGCTCTCGATTCCCATTGAAATGGGGGAAAGCTGCCCCGCGTCTTGCAGGAAGAATGCTTCAGCACTTCATGTCGTACGTACCTCTCTTGTAGACGAACATTTTGACGGAGGGGGAGGGTGGGGGTGAAAGAAAGGAGGAGATTAGAACAGAAGGGGTATTAAGAAGATATGCAAGCAAGAGAAGATATTAGGAATTGAGGGGGGAGGGAGAAAGTTATGGGAGTTGAGAGTAGAGGGGATAGAAAGAAGGGAAAATGGACCGGAGGGGCGAGGATATTTGATGGTCGCCAGGGCAGACGCGTTTTTTCGCGCTGGCGTGTTTCCTCAGCAGCAGCTTCTGAGTAATTATTGTGTGGGGCGTGGTGAAATGAGTTTCGATTGGTAAGCGTTTTACACCGAATTTCAGACCGCAGGTTTAAAGACAAGGAAGTTGAGGGAGGGAACGCAGTTTTTAAAAGCTAGATAAAGTGCCTTGCCTAGGAAGGGATTGTGAAGTATGCATATAGGTGAGGTCTGATCATCTTCTACACTTTTTTTCCAGAGTTTATATTGACGATCTTTAGGCATCTGGGCGACTTGATGCATTCTAAGGTCTGATCTGCCTATCTGCAGGAATATGCAGCCACCAAGGGCATGAAAATCGCAGATAGAGCATTGTCCACTTGAGAACAGGTCTATATAGCACTTTACCACAAGATCTCGCCAAGAACCTCTATCTCAGGCACAAAAACTTTTGAAATATCAATCTTCAAGTTCCAATATAGATGGCGAATGTAACTTTCAATGTTCGACGTTTACCAGTCTAACCTATATAGGAAACCAATTCTATGGATCGTGAAGGTCACGTGGCTTCGTGTCCAAGCTTGTCCGATGCTCGGAAGCGTCGTCGCGCGCATGGCATCGGCACTGCGATCAGCGAGCGGAGCCTAACATTCCGGGCTCAGACAACTCCGATGTCACTCGGTCTAAATCTACAGAGGTCCCCGCATTGCTGAATCAATGGCACAGACGGTATGTACTTCTAAAGGTAACAGATACACACCGCCCCTCAAGGCAACAACCTCCTTACTGCATTCAATCGGGACAGTCCGACACATTTGAGTCAAACCATGATTCAAGGGGCTGAGCAGAAGCACCAGTGAAGAGATAGGTTGGCAAAAAAGAAAGCACCAAATAAGCAATTGCATTTGCCTTTCTAAAATGACAAGTATGCGCAGGTCGGTACAAAATCACAAGCCAGCAAGACATTCAACCTGTTCGAGACTACCTGTCTCTGAAAGAGACGCGGTATATTGGAACAGATCACATCCAGCATATCAAAGCCAATTATCTATCAAGAAATCCAGAAGAAATCACGTTGAGAAGGGAAATCGAGTGGTATCGCGTTGTCCAATTCTCACAGAAGCGCGGCGGCGCCGAGGAACATCGCAGCGACGAAGGTGGTGCCCGAAAGCTGCTGGGAGCTAGCGCCGGCAGTCGAGGGCGAAGGCGAGGCAGAAGCGGAGGCAGAGCCTGAAGCGGAGCCGGACTTAGAGCCGGAGGTCGACGAGCCAGTTGACTGGGAGCCAGCGCTTGAGACGGCAGTAATGAAGCCAGAACCAGTGGAGTTAGCGCCGCTGCCAGTGGTGGTAGCCGATGAGGAAGAGGTAGTGTCCGCTAGTATGCAAGGTCAGCGCCTACGCTCAAAACATGTACATTGTAGACCGAGATCATCCAGTCTCGTATCTTGATCCCTTACCAACAGTGAAGCCGTTGGCCTTGCATTGGTTGCTGAAGAACTTCAGGCCAGCGTCCGCATTGTCACCGCACTGCTTCTCAATGGAGGCCTGGATGGTCTTGGAGGTACAGATAGAAGGGAGGTCGTCGGGGTTGTTGGTGCCGCTGCAGATGAACTTGTCAGTATCGTGGGGTTCACGGGTCTAAAATAATCTGGATCACCCATACCCCATGACAGAGAGAACACAGGCCGGGGTCGAGGCGGAGACCATGCTGGCGAGAGCCACAAAGGCGATAGCGAGAGTCGACTTGAACAACATGATGACGGAGAATAAATCACAATATTGAGATGGTAAGTGAGAGTTAGAGATTGGTATCAGATCGCGCAGCGAATCAGATGTAGTAAAGACTGTGGTTTAACGAAAGAGTGACTGGTTGCGACAAAAAATGAGAGTGGTGGAGTAGAGGACAAAGAGTGACGAAGGAAAGATAACCAGCGGATCTCGAAGTGGAAGTCACTTCAGGGTGGGAATCAGGGTCTAAAGGAGAGTGGACAAACCTTTGCAGTTTCGTCGTGCCCAATTGGGCAGTTGATTGACGGTTCCTGCTGGTATTGTTTTGTAATTGATCCCTGAAATTGAGTGCTTAAAAAGTGGAGGTCCATATAAAAGAGATTGGATCATTACGGTATGGATCTTACTAGTGTATCAATTATCCCCCACGCTCGGATACAGAACTATCCCTAATATCGCCTAGCGCCAGGGACCCTTTTGACCCCAGTCCGTCTCTGAATCTCACGGTCAAATCTATCTGCGAAGCTGATGGACTGCATATATGCTATGACCAATTGATTTATCTGGAAATTTCAAAATATGCCAATTGCTCCAGGGTGAACTGCAATGGAGCAAAAGTTCTTCATCAAGTGCCACAGAGTCATGTCGTCAATGTCTTACCCCCGATGCCAGAAATGGATTAGACAATATTGGGCTGTGTCTATTTTTGACCCATAATTCACACGGAACCACTGAATCCTCTCCCTGGGAAAATATCATGTTAACTATCGGTTTACTCCGAGTCTGCATTCCTCGAATGTAACACGACGTAGGTAGTTATTGGAGGTTTCCATCAGCACTAGGACGAAGATACTAGTAGATGCGGCGAGTTAATACACGTGCAGGGAAATCCTGCCTATGAGAACCTCTACATTAATTTCGGGGTTGACTGAACAAAAGTCAAGTGCTTGAACTTGCTTAGATAGAAAAAAGCACTGGAGGGCCTCAAATCTCTTGGAGATCCAAGTTGTATTCAATATGCACGTTGTTGATCAATTCATTCGTAAGTTCTATGGAGCATCTAGTCTATTGCGCCAATATTCAACATAGTATGTTTCGTCCAACCTCCATTATAAGTCACACCTCACTAGCGACTATGATTTCTCCCAAGTAGGATCATAGATACTGGAGACCATCTCCTGAATCGGCAACCTATGATCGACGATTTCCCTCCCATTAATCAAATCGTTCTCCCTAACCCTCTTATCCGCCTCTTCTTCATTCGCCGCAATGCCCGCCTTAACATGCCTCTTGATCAACCTCGACCTCGCAATCTCAAAGTCCACATCGACAAACCACAGTTCGTCCATCAAGCCCGCCGCCAGGTTCCACGGCTCCTTATTAAGACTCAGATAATTGCCCTCGAAGAAGACGACCCGACACGAAGCGGGAATAGCGATATCACCATCCACGGGATCCTTAACCGCATGATCGAAGCTCGGCGCAAACAGATCCATCGAGGAAGAAGTAAGCGGTTCCCTTAATGCTTTTACAAGAGCAAGAAATTTATCTCCGTCAAAGGTGAAGGCTGCACCGCGACGTGCGAATGCATGAGTTGGATCGGGCATTGCGGAGAGCTGGGTGCGTGTCAAGTGATAGCCGTCCATAGGAATTGCGGCGGCAATGGGAGGGGAGGAAGGATTCTCGGAGGCATAGATTCTGTTGATATGTTGAGTCATCATGTTGGCGAGAGCTGTTTTGCCAGAGCCTGGGATGCCGCTGACGGCGATCATTAAACGGGCGTCATCGGGGGTGGAGCAGAACTTGGCTATAGGGTAGCGTTAGCATAGGATCACCGGTTGTGTAAGGATTAGTCTTTCTTTTATGAAAGAAGCACTTTCTGCACCAATTGATCTAGATGCGAGTTTCGTCCGTGCTTGTGATAGGGGGTTGAGGTTCCAAGGCTGGGATATAAGGTTCACTAACCCCAGGTCTTATTGACCAGGTGTTCTACCTGGGGATTCATGGTTTGATTGATATGATGCAGGGAATATAATTGAGCCGCCTGTAAATTTTCGGTGTAATGTGTTGTCGATACGGGCTGGGTGGTGCGCTCGGCGCAATCTCCGGAGGTGTCTGTGTCGCGTGCTGGCGTGTAGGATAGCTTATGCGGGAACGATTTTTGCTTTTGTTCGAGGAAGTAGGAGAAGTTCGATAGACAGCTTCGTGAACAAAGTGGAAGGCCGAGATAAATGTTATAAGTATGGGATAGGTTATGTCGTTGTCAAAAATCCCATAAATGCCGCGATAACGGATTGGCGGGGCTGTCTATGACTGATCCAGGTGGGGACTGCTGTGCTCCGAGGCCTACACTACATACGTCACAGTTCATTGGCTCTTGGATTGCAAGAAACTAACGCTTTCCTATGGGAGGACAAGTCATTGAACGGTAAGGAATCAATACAATACTATCTATGGCCCCGGGCTGTAGATCTGATTACTTTACTAGCGCTTTTAAGGTGCTGAGCATGACATCATGCAAGTTAATGCAGCCGAGCATTTTTGATTGGACAAGGAAACGCTCACTATTAAAAGTCAGGTGCTATCAGACACGGCCACTGCTTTGGACAATGGGAATGTGATAGTCACATGCTTGAATGGGAAAGAAATTCTTGGAGCAAAACATTTTGCTGCAACAAGTGCAGTCTCGTCCGGCAAGCCAGACAACAAGAAACGAAGTATCAAACAAAGGGGTCATATGAGACGCTGGAAAAGCCATCTTTCCAACTCCGGTATAATCAACCCATACCGTAGAAATCCTCGAAAACGCCGTGAAAAAATGATCCGCCCCCATGATTGCCGTATAACGCCAGATTCGTGAAAAGTATGTAACTTGAAGTATGTAGAAAGAACCGAGTAGCCTCATTAATCAAACTCGGACCCATTGTTGTCATTGGGGGCATTCGCGCCAGTGCTAAGCCCACGTCCCATGTTACGCGACAGACCGGCACCCGCCCACCAGTCGTCAGGAATGTCCTCTCGCCGTGCAAGTCGATCCAGGATGGCCTGCATCTGCTGGAGGTGCGTGTCGCTAGTGACGTCCGAGAATGAGAAGGAAATGGTAGGAATGGTGGGAAGGGGAGGGTGGCTGCTCATGGTCGAATTACGACCAGGCGAGCGTCGAAGTGCAATTGGAACTCCAGAAGGTCCGATGATGCGGTGGTAATTCACAGGGCTGTCCTCGTCGTCCGATGAGCTCAAGTCACAAGGATTAAGCTGGTCAGGGTATGGGTCTAGGCTCATCGGGACAGCCACGCGCACAGGGTACAATCTTCCGGATGAATTTGCGGGAGGCTGAGATGGGCGGCGGTGGAGTGCGTCGATATCAGGGCCCGCGTTCAGGGAAGAAAATGAAGTGTCTGTGGAAGGGAGGTGTACATCCGGGGTAACCGTGGAAAACATAGGCTCCCATGCGTCGCTCTCGCCATCCCCACCTAGGCTCACGCTTCGCTGGCGGTCACCAAGGCCATCCATTCCAGACTCAAGGGCTCTGTTCGCACGTGCCTCGAGTACAAGGCTTCTGAGAGTGGCAGAGGAAGAGTCTGACGAGGTTGATTCGTTTATGGGCGCGCGGAGACGAGAGAGTGCAGGAAGGCGGACGCTAGTGTCTGAGGGTGGGTGAGACGCGCCCGAGGTATGGTATGAGATTGCAGGGGCAAAGTTGGTGGTGAATCCCAAGTTGCTGGTGTCCGGGAGGCGCGCAGAGAGTTGAAATGAGGACTGCGAGTCAGGGCGACTAGGGAGGTCTGACAATGACAGGGCATCATCCCGATTTCGTCGAGGGCGAGGGTCGGGCATGCTCCGACGCCACGAGCGAGGAGGGCCGCGGGGAGGGCCTTCATCATAGGCATCACGGCGACTCGAGTCCAGGTCGATGCCGTCCTCACTAATTCCCAAATTCAGAACGGACGAGCGTACCCCTGGCTGGGATTCACCCATACCACGCGCACCGCGTTGGATCTCATCGAGGATCTGGGAATGAAAAGATGACACGGCTCCTCCAGGGCGGGCGCGAGCGCTGTGACGCGACGAACGTCTAATGGAATTATGGCGCCGAATTGCAGAGCGCGCAGCGGCTGAGGCATCCCTCTCCAGAGCAGACTTCGAAGCGTTTGACTCTGAAGGCTCGCGCCACAATCTGTCATCACGTTAGCAGATGTGGCGACACGTCGACGCGGCGCATGCGACCAAACTCAGTTTTCGGTGACAATGATTTGACTTACGGGATGCCCATATCTGCTTGAGTTACCAAAGACTGAAACCAGCAAAAGCAAAAAAAAAAAATAAAGATGAATGAATGACAATTTTTGGGAATGCAATATGATGTGACGTGACTCTGGAGATGCAAGAGTGAGTGGGGATGCGAATGGAGTCCGATCGGAAGGGGGGAAAAGATTGGGGTTTTTCTGCCGCGTGGCTGGATTTGTCACGTGATTTGCTATCGTGAGGCGGTGATCTCCGATTACTGAACCTTGAGCTTAAGCATGCGGAGTACAACGACCCAATTTTGTGAACTCTTCTCCCTTCGACAATGAAGATTCCTCTTTCCTAATCAATTGCTAAAAAAATAATTGACAGAATGATCGAGTTGGGCTTGAATCGGATTTCGCTTCTCCTTCACCAGACCCCACTGACATGGAAGGCCATTCACATTGCGGGGACCAATGGCAAAGGCTCGATCAGCGCCTACCTCTCCCACCTGCTTTCCACCGACGGAGTACGATGCGGTCGCTTCACCTCACCACACTTGATTGACCGATGGGACTGTATTACAATTGGGGAGCGGGTTGTTCAAGAGTCTCTGTTCCGACAAATTGAAGATCAGGTCAAACTACGAGATCAGAAATTGGGGATTGGAGCATCAGAGTTCGAGCTCCTGACGGCGACCGCATTTGAAATATTCAATCATGAACGAGTCGAAGTTGGAGTCGTCGAAGTCGGAATGGGTGGTCGCCTGGATGCCACTAATGTTTTGAGTGATGTGCTGGTGTCAGTCATTGCCAAAATTGGGATGGATCACCAAACCTTTTTGGGTTCAACGATCGAAGAGATTGCTAAAGAAAAGGCTGGAATCTTAAAACCTGGAGTGCCTTGTGTTGTCGACAACAGCAATGAGCCGGCGGTGTTAAGCACAATCGCGAGTCGCATTCAACAACTTGGAATTGACGCAACATTTGTCTCGCCAGACCGAGTACAAGAGCAGCTTCCTCCGCTAGCGCAATTGTTCCAAACATTAGATCTCGAACCTCATCAGAAAGAAAACATGTGCTGCGCTGTCTCAGCACTCCGCCTAGCTCTATCCAAGATCCGCCCCCAAACAAATGCCTTTTCCCTACTCCCACATCTTGCCAATGTGAAATGGCCTGGTCGCTTGGAAGACATCAGCCTCCAATCTCTTGTTGGCCGCGAAGAACCAGCTCTCCTGGATGGTGCCCATAATCCCCAGTCGGCGGACGTTCTTGGTAAATACGTTGACCGCAAACTGCGATCTCCCGACCAGAATGTTACCTGGGTGGTTGCGGCTTCCAGTGGGAAGGATCTAGCGGGAGTCTTCCGCTCCATCATTCGACCTGGAGATAATGTCGCAACAGCTGAGTTTGGGCCTGTTGACGGAATGCCATGGGTAGCACCGACGAAAGCTAGCGAACTTGCGACAGCCATTCAGGCCATTCCAGACATTGGCAGCGTGGAGAGCTTTGAGGGAGATATTATTCCCGCCCTTCAGTGGGCCAGCAAAGTGGCTCAAGGTGGACCACTCGTTATTGGCGGTAGCCTGTATCTGATATCCGATATACACCGTCTGCTTCGGGATGCGCAAAAATGATACCCCATTGCATGTGTCTTTCGAGCGTCCAGTGGTTTTTCAATTTTTTTTTTTTTTTTTCTTTCCAAAATTTGACCCATACTATAGCATTCATGTACAATTACTAGACAACTATGGGGTGGTGTTTCCTACTTTAGGTACTTACTAGGCATAACATTTGAAGATAATATGCTAGATCTTTTGCAATGGCCTTTCTCTCGAATCAAATCGCTTAATCGTATTTTAAGGCGACCGAGGGTTTCGCACCAAGCCCTCTGAGTCGGGATCGTAGCAAAAGTGGCGTAGGGCTGATCGGCGAGCAGGTCAGCACAGCCGCTGCATGATGCGGCGGGCTGTGGAGAAGGAAATCCCAAAACAATCACAAGTTTAAACCTCGACTCTCCAAACACCCCATCTTGCAAACTGGCGTCGCTTGATCTGAAAGCGATTCTGGTTTCTTTCGAGGTTTGCACCAGTTTGAAACCTGAGCTCCCTCAGTGTCCACCTATTGGAGAGGCTGCAGTCCCTCCTTGTGATGCTCGCTTGGTGAGACCCTCCTTCCCAACACCTGTTTAACAACAACCTCCCTCAACCACCTCATATCACGACTATTTGTGCTCCGAGATCAGTCCAGACAAATTAACAATCCGAACTTTTTCTAGATTCTGCGGACATGAACCCCGAGCTTGTCGCCCTCGGCTCCTGCCTTCTTCCCTAGCTTTCACCCCACCCCTGTTAACCTGAAACCGCATCCCGAGACCTTTGATCAGACAAAATCCTTTGTGTTGGGCCATAGACCTTCTCGATTCCCAGCCTTGTGATGGTTTCACGCTCCGGCGAAGGGAATGAGGGGCCGCGCCCCCTCACCCCCTCCAGAACCCCCGGGACGCCGATTAAGCCACGCCTGACCCGAGTCGGCACCAGCCCAACAAAGAGGGATGAGAAACCCAGGGAGGAAAAGGTCTTGAAGTCTTCAGCTAAGGATGTTGCGGAACTCAAGGACTATGTATGGCCCCTTCTACATGCTACGCGTCAAATGCGCTCGCAAGGTAGGATCTTGGACTGGAGCTGACCGTGGATACATATAGCAATTGGGCGATTGTCTAGGAAGAGGAGCCTTCGGGTCTGTCTACCGCGCACTGAATTGGAACACCGGAGAGACAGTCGCCGTGAAGCAGATCAAACTGGTGGATCTCCCGAAGACCGAGTTGCGAGTTATTATGGTATGCACAAAGTTCCTGTCCGCCATACTCGATGACATGCTAATACGAGACGCCCTAGCTGGAAATTGATCTTCTGAAAAACCTTGATGTAAGACAAACATGCGACCAAATGAGGAAGTTTGTTGCTGACCTTGAACCATAGCACCCCAATATCGTGAAGTACCACGGATTCGTGAAGTCGGTCGAAACTTTAAACATCATCCTCGAGTATGTGAAGGGAACAAAACTAAAGAATGGATGGGAACCGGGAATGCTAACTGTATACCCAGATATTGTGAAAATGGCTCGCTACACTCCATCGCAAAGAACTTTGGTCGTTTCCCCGAGAATTTGGTCGGATTGTACATGTCTCAAGTTCTGCACGGTCTCCTGTACCTGCATGAACAAGGTGTCATTCACCGAGACATCAAAGGTGCCAATATCCTGACCACAAAGGAAGGACTGGTTAAACTCGCAGATTTTGGTGTTGCCAGTCGAACAACCGGTCTGAGCGAGTCGAGTGTGGTCGGAACTCCCTACTGGATGGCACCTGAAGTAATTGAGCTCTCGGGCGCGACCACTGCTTCTGATATCTGGAGTTTGGGATGCACAGTCATTGAACTCCTCGAAGGAAAACCTCCGTATCATAACCTGCAGCCCATGCCGGCTCTATTCCGCATTGTCAATGACGACCATCCTCCACTTCCCCAGGGTGCCTCTCCGGTATGATATACTTCTTGTTTCAATTGAGCAGAATTTGTTGAAGCTAACAACATTCCAGGCTGTCAAAGACTTTTTGATGCAGTGCTTTCAAAAAGACCCCAATTTACGTGTCTCAGCAAGGAAGTTGCTTAAGCACCCTTGGATTGTCAATGCTAGGCGATCTGACTCTGTGATCCCCAAGAAATCCACAGAGTATGAAGAAGCTGTGAAGAGTGTCCAAGAATGGAATGAGGCCTTGCGATCTCCCGCGGGGACAGCCAGAAAGGCAAATAAATTTGACCACGGCGCCGGACCCCTTTCGACGCAACGCAGTTCCCTTGCGGACACTTTGCCGTCCCCAACTTCCATGAAAGCGACTGACCGATTTCGATCGGCTGAATCGGCTGAGAATGACAATTGGGATGATGATTTTGCGACTGCTATTTCTCCCAGCGCTCTGCAGTTACCCCATCATCGGCCTCAAGATAATTTCGACGGAAAACTTTCATATGAGCGACTCAAGGCGTTTGCATCCCTGGACGGAACAATGTTGAAATCAGATGACAGCTTCAATGAGATTGAAGATGCTTCGAGAGCCTCTTTGTCAGTCCCAGAACACGACCCTTTGCAAACGATACGACCTTCTTCAGCCAAAAAGGCCTCTGCAACTGATCCTCACAAATCCCAAAGTCCTATCCGGCGTCAACCAGCCAGACCTGTGGCTGCAGCTATGCAAAATGTCCCAATCCTGACCCAAAACCCCGTACCACCCAGACGGGCGCGGCCCGCCGTGTACAAAGAAAATTCGGTCGAGGATTACACTGACCTGATCATCGCTAATGAAGATGTGTTGGATCAGAAGCTTGGCCTCGTGCCAGAAGATGAGGATCCTGCATCCCCAATTCATGAAAACGGATACAGTGCCTTCGACGAGATTCAAGGTGGCCAGCATCCTCAACTACGCAAGCAACTTTCTGTTAAGCGTGACAGATCTACAATTGAGATTCAAAGATTCGCTGAAAATGAGACTGATGAAGATTTCTCTGATGTTCTTGGAGCAGATGAGGTGGGATTTGGTGCTACAGACAGTGACGATGGATCAGACCCTAGCACCTTGATGCTGAACTCGAAACTGTCCAACAACTCTTGGCTAGGTGACCAGGATGACGAAGACGATCCTTTTGCTCAATTGGAAGAAGGATTCGATGAAATGGACCTCGAGGCCAACATTGCCCGCGACAAATATGGACGACTCCGAACCCAAGTCGAAGGACTAGTGGATTCGCTGAAGACCTCTCAGGATGAAGATGTCCTGGCGGATATTTCCGACCAGCTTCTCACAGTATTTTACGACCTGCCTGAGACCAAGGAAATCATCATAAGTGCCCATGGAATGCTCCCCATTCTGGAGATTCTCGACACTTCACGCCGCCGCGATATCATTATCTGCTTGCTCCGAGTTGTTAACGAGATCATCTTCAATGATTACGAGGTGCAAGAGAACCTTTGTTTTGTTGGTGGCATTCCCATCGTGAACGAATTTGCATCTAAGAAATACCCGCGTGAGATTCGGCTTGAAGCTGCTGCTTTTGTCCAGCAGATGTACCAAACTTCAACTCTTACCCTTCAAATGTTTGTCAGCGCCGGTGGCCTAAACGTCTTGGTTGAATTTTTGGAAGATGACTACGAGGACGAACGTGATCTAGTTTTGATTGGGGTCACCGGTATTTGGAGTGTGTTTGAGTTACAGGTATCTATGGCATCCCTGACCCGTGCAAAAAGAGAGCGAGCTAACGATTACTTTGCAGGGATCCACTCCGAAGAATGACTTCTGTAGAATTCTATCGCGTAACTCGGTCCTAGATCCTCTTTCACTCGTCCTAAGTCGTGTTTTGGACGAGGAGGGTGAGCTAGCGGAGCTTATCGAGGGTCGTATTGCCAACATCTTCTTCATCTTCTCGCAGGCCGAAAACCACGTCAAGGAAATGGTAGCAGAACGAACTGTTTTGCATCGAGTTTTGAAGGAGCTCCGACGAATGTCACCCAGTCACCAAGTCACGATGTTGAAGTTTATCAAAAACCTTTCCATGCTTTCGACGACATTGGATTCACTTCAAAACTCCAATGCAATTGATGTCCTTACGGATTTGCTCCGGGTCACGATGAAGCGAGGACACTTCCGAGAAGTTTCCAACCAAATTCTCAACACCATCTACAACATGTGTCGTCTGAACAAATCTCGACAGGAGGATGCAGCTCTCAACGGCATCGTGCCGTTGCTTCAAAAGATTGTCCAAACTGAAAGACCCCTGAAAGAATTTGCATTGCCCATTCTTTGCGATATGGCACAGTCGGGCAAGGTCGGTCGCCGAGAATTATGGCGCAACAAAGGTCTCGCATTCTACATTTCCTTGCTTGCAGATCCATACTGGCAAGTGACTGCGCTGGATGCCATCTTCACCTGGTTGCAAGAAGAGACTGCCAAGGTCGAAGAGCATCTTTTAGACGAGCGTCAAGCTCAGAACTCATTCACCGATGCAATTGTGCGATGCCTGAATTTTGCAAAGACCAACGCATTCGAGAACATTCTTGATCCCCTGCAGAAACTCCTTCGGCTTAGTCCTCCAGTGGCAGCGACATTTGCCCGCACAGATTTCTTTATGAGGCTCGGCCAAACGCTTCACCATAGCAAAGCTGCAGTGCGACTGAACATCTTGCGTATCATCTCAAGCATCTGCGATTCGAGTGAACAGCAGGGTGGCTTACTTGCTACCTATGGTTTAATAGACGCCATTCGCGAGCTTGAAAACGATCAAGCTATCCTTGTCAGAGATATGGCAGGAAAGCTCATCCAGTCAAATGAACTAAGTGACTCCTATGGGGTTGGCAAGCGCAGGCCAGTCAGTCGCAGGAAAAGCACCTCCACTCCATCACCCAACCCCTTCTCCAGCTCCACCCCCTCTACACCTTCCACAAACCGCACGAGCCAATCCAGAGCATTGTTTGAAGCGCGAGAGGCCCCTCGCCATCCGCGCAACGCTCTAAGTGGCTCTTCTCTGGCTCTTCGTCCAGGTAGCCGAGATGGCAATCTCTCAGCTTTGAGTTCTGTCAACGGCAGTGCAGCTGCCGCTGCCCGACCTCGCGTGGCACGCCGCATGTCTAATCGACTATCTCACGTTGAGCTGTTGCAAAATGAAGAAAAGGTCCCCGGTTCTCTTGGCCGCCGTCCTTCAATCATTCCTCGACGTCGTCGTCCTACAACTGCTGACTCTGAATGGGCATGATTCAGTGTTCATTGGAGTCTTTCCTGGCTTCCCGCCTCCGATAATTTCTTTTCTTTTGTATTTTGTTTCTCCTTTAGAAGATCATGGCGCCATTACATGAGGTGGGGTGGGTTACAGGGTCACTTGTCTGTGTTCAAACGTTTCCTTTCCTTTCTACTGTTGCCTAAGTGAGCACTGGATGCCACACACAGCCTACATACACTTTCAATGAGACATAATCACTATTTTCTTTCGAGGTCCGAGTGCAAAGAGCATAGTCTAAAATGATACCACATTCTTCACTATATTGGTAGTCTTGATTCAGATATACTAGTACTCTTATTCCAAGGTTTATATGGTCTTGTATCCGCAAATGACCATCCATATGAACGTAAACTTGAAATCGACCTCTAACTAGGGCTCGCTGTATAAATGACGTCAGGCTATATACATCGCTCGGAATCACGTGTACACGGGCCCGGCATCGGGTGAGTCCAGCCGATTGGCGGCGAGAACCGCCCCAAAAAATCTCCCTGATACAATTTCAATGATCATGAAATAGATTGGTTCAAGCGCAAACTGCCAACTTTCTCTTTGATCCTACCTCCTTTGCTCCCAGGACTGCACCTGGTCGGAATGAGCGCCGCATTTCGTCTGCCGCTGCGGGCTCTGGCCAATCCCGCCCCGGTGGTCCGACAAACACCAAAAGTCTCGATTGCCAGTCCCTCACTTGGTCTAGGTGCTCACTTCTCGTTGCGCCCGTCATTGATCTCTTGCGCGGATATAACAAAGCCATGTTTCTCTCGGGGATTTGCGCCGAACTCTTTTGCTGGCGCGTCGCGGCGTTTTTTTGCGTCTAGAACCTCCCTGTTGTCCGCAGAGGGCAAGAGCCAGCAAAACAGTGGCGCCGGATCCCAGAAAACTCAGTCGCAAAGCAAAGGACTCAAATATTTGATCGTTCTTGGTGTTCTCGGTGTTGTGGGGGCTGTATACCACAAAGAAATCCAACATGCGTACAGAGCGGCAAGACGAAGTGGTCGCGTGGTTGGCACTCTAGCCGTCTGCATTAACGAGTGAGTATACTACGGTTATCCTTGTGGCGGGTTTTTAGGCGCAGATACAGGACAAGCTTGCTAACATATAATTGAACCGTAGTTACCGCGTGACTCTCAAGCAAGAAGCTACCTCCCCCGAAGAACACGATGCCAACATCCGCGCATGCCACAAGCGTTGTGCCGAGCGAACCCTTCGAGTACTCGAGAAGAACGGATCCATATTTATTAAGTTGGGACAGCATCTCAGCAGCATGGGCTACCTCCTCCCCGTTGAATGGACTACGACTTTCATCCCGCTCCAAGACAAATGCCCCGTATCGTCTATCGAGTCAATCGGCGAGATGTTCATCCAGGATACCGGCCAGACAATTGAGGAGCTGTTCACCTCTTTCGAGCCGGAGCCTACTGGTGCCGCATCGCTTGCTCAGGTTCACATCGCCACATTGAAGGAAACCGGTCAAAAGGTCGCTGTCAAGGTCCAGCACCCTGCGCTTGCTGAATGGGTGCCGCTGGATCTGGCGCTGACTAGATTCACCTTTTCGATGCTCAAGCGATTCTTCCCGGACTATGATTTGGAATGGTTATCTCGCGAAATGGACTTGTCTTTGCCCGTGGAGCTGGACTTCCGCATGGAAGCCCAGAACGCCACTGAGGCCAGCGAGTACTTCAAGAAGCATTCGGATGCTCCCTTGGTCATCCCCGAAGGTAAGGTCTCACAGCTGCTGGGTTATAACAACTGGTACTGATTGATTATCCTAGTCATGTGGTCGCAAAAGCGTATTCTTGTCATGGAGTTCATTGCTGGCCGCCGCCCCGACGATCTTGAATACCTGGATGCGAATAACATCGACCGCGACGAAGTCTCTGCTGCCTTTGCCCATATCTTCAATGAAATGATCTTCGGTGACGGGGCTCCTTTGCACTGCGACCCTCACGGTGGTAACATTGCCATTCGCCCCAACCCCAACCGAAGCCACCCGAACTTTGACATCATCCTCTACGACCACGGCTTGTACCGCACCATTTCGCGTGATCTTCGCCGTAACTACGCCAAGCTCTGGCTAGCTGTCATTGACGCGGATATTCCCCGTATGCGGGAATACTCCTACAAGGTGGCTGGTGTTACTGACGAGCAGTTCCCGCTCTTCGCCAGTGCTATTACTGGCCGCGACTACCGTGTTTTGACGAAAAATATTGTGTCTTCTCGTGATGCAGATGAGAAGAAGCATATCACCGGTGCTTTGGGTGAGGGTATGCTCCAGCAACTTGTAGTTCTGCTTGGACAGGTGCCCCGGATCATCCTTCTCATTCTCAAGACCAATGATCTCAGTATGAAAACCCCAGCTCCCAAACCCACTTTCTGCTATGGCAGCCACTAACAAATTTACAGCTCGTAGTCTTGACGAGAATCTGCATACCCGCCAGGGTCCTATGCGTACATTCCTGATCCTGGCGCGGTACGCCACCCGCACTGTCTTCCAGGAGCAAATGGAGCAGATCCAGGAGTCCGGCGGAGTCTTTTTGAATCTTTTCCGCTACCTCTCGGCATGGGCTGGGTTCATCCGTGTTGAGATGAAGCTGTCTGTCTATGAGACAGTACTGAGCTTGAAGAGTCGATTCGGATTGCGATCTGGTTGAAAGACTGATGACCACCACTCATGATCTTGCTCATTTGATTTCCTTCTCGTGTATATATCCCTTGCAGTGATTCTTGTTCTTTGGGGCATGGATGTCTTGGTCGGATTATCCGTGCATTCAGCGATGGCGTTCTCTTCTCTTCTTCCACATTGGTTTCAACAGTTTCCCCGATTACACGCCCGGGGATGATATCTGGTGGTCCTGCAACCTTTGTCTGCTGCCTATTCGAGTTAGCGGACTGTACAAATAGATTTGTCAATAGATATTCAAAATAGACTATTGCTTTTGTGCGACCGTGACCAGGCCGATTAAAGATCCAACGGTAGTTACTAACGGCGACTAATATGACCTCAGGAGCTACAGGCTACACAAGGGAACAAATTTCTGGTTTCATAATTTGATTGAGACTATCAAGGCACCATTGCCGCTTTTTAAGAATAGAGAGTATCGATCAGTATGCCAGATACCTAGGCGCCGCCAGAGAAAAAAATTAAAAAAAAGTGAACCATAAAAGAGTCATAGGAAAGTTCTGTACAGCAAACAAATAACACCGATTTGTTTGAAAATCACCACGTCACCGAAGACTGCAACGTCAGTCTCATAACAATAATCTCATCTTGGAACATCGAGATCCTTCGATCAAACGAATGTGCCTCACAACGCTCGTGGGGAATCACATTGAAAACGAAAAAGAACGAACTTCGCATCGGAGGTCATCTAACTCCTAAAAAACGCGAACGATTTTGCTTAGATGGCAGCGGCAGGGCTACCGGTTTCGATCTTGACGTCGGGAATAGCAGCACCAGTGCCAGAGAGATCGGTGGCCTTGGCCTTGGGGTTCTTGGTGTAGTAGTCGGAGATGGCGGACTTGATGGCATCCTCAGCCAGCATGGAGCAGTGGACTAGAATCAAATAATGTCAGTTTCATGTTTCTAATTGATAAGAGGTTAAAGGGAATTGATAACATACGCTTAACGGGAGGGAGGCAAAGCTCCTTGGCCACATCGGTGTTCTTGATCTTGCCGGCCTCATCAAGGGTCATACCGCGGACGAGCTCGGTCAGGTAGCTGGAGGAGGCGATGGCAGAGCCACAGCCGAAGGTCTTGAAGACAACATCGTCGATAACACCGGACTCCTTGTTGACGCGGATCTGCAGCTTCATGACATCGCCACAGGCGGGAGCACCGACCAGACCGGTACCGACATCCTGATCACCCTTCTTCATGGAACCGACATTTCGAGGGTTGTTGTAGTGGTCCAAGACCTTCTCGTGGTAACCACGGCGTTGAGCAGGGGCGATGGTGGGGGTACGGCGCTGAGCAGGCTGAACGGACTGCAGGCCGGAGAGGGGAGCGAAAGTGCGAGGCGCGATAGCGCCAACGCGGGGAGCGACGGTGACAAGACGCTTGAACATTTTGAGATTGTAGGTTATTGAGAAATGGTTGATTCACTTAGTGGTTGGCAGATGAAGTGGTTCAGGTAAAGTTCGGGAGATGGCGAAAACAGATCTGATACGGGAGGGAGGAGAATGATGAATTCATTGCTTTGCTAAATAATCTGATTCTTAATCAGCTACGGCGCTAAACCTAATGGAGTAACCACCATTCCCCGAACCGCCGGACATCGGAGCTGACTCATCTACCTTGCTCCAGGTTTTTCTTTCTTCCACGAACAATGCTTGTATGGAACTCCAGAATAAAGAGATAGCCAAAGGTTCTTCCAGAACAAACCCACTTCAATGATATCAAATGGAGGGGCTAAGGTGGCGAGCTTGGCCGGGGGGCCATTAACGTTGTCCGCGGTGGACTCTTTCACCTAACTTGTTTTCCGAAAAAACATACCTCGGCCAATGGAATTCCCATGATATCAAATTGTGGGTATGACCAGCCTGGCAGTGATAGACACTCCGGTGGTTCTATGATTTAATCTTCTTCCTGCTTTAGGTTGAATAGATGAACATCCCTCTCACATCTTTGTGAATATCATTCCTGGCTTTGCTTGTACGCATGTGCAATTCTACATATTGTAAAATGAGTTTGTGGGACACTCGCGGACCCCGGACTCGGAGATAACGCTACGCTCGGTCATTCAGAGAGAGAAAACGGACACCGGTTTTATGCATGAGTGCCGGACCGGGGTTCCGTCCCGATCAACTGATCGGAGAGCTTGGTGAAGTAGTTCGTAGTTCTACATGGAGGGGTATTTTGTTAGGCCTCTATATCATGCCAGTGTATCTAATTCTAGGAAATTAGAGGATATGTCACAAACTTGAAATCCATATCTAACAGTCAATTGTAGTAGAAGACTCAACTGCTGTTTACAAAATACTCGCAATCTAGATGGTCTAGAAGTAATAAAGAGCCGATCTTACTAATTGGAGCTAACGAGTGGGGCATAGTCCTTGGGTGAAAAGGGAAGGTAAGAGAACCTTAGAGCACTTGTGAGTGTCTAAAAGTCATTTATCATGATTGATAGATGTTCTTAGGGATACCTGCCAATTCAAAATTTATGCTATTGAGAAAATCCGGTAAATTAGGTTTAGCCCTTCTGCAGGGTTAATGCTCAGTCTTTTCTACCGTCAGTAAAGCAATGAGCATTTTTGATAGCCAGCATATAGTAATTACGGTTCTCTCGCTTGAATGGTCAAGTATTCACAGGCAGAGCTAGATGTAGATAGAGCACTTGAGCATGTTGATTCCATTCATTATGGCTCCCCACGTATTGAAAACCATTTTCAATTACTATATACTTAAACTCTAGAGCGGAGCAAATTTAATATGATGCTAGAAGACACATGGTTGGAATGAAGTAAACCTTGGAACCAAAGCAAGAGGCAGATTTGATTTGCGCCATATCTAATGCTTTTTCCATATATCCAAGGGCCGCAAGTTGAGAGCAACGAGAACGGGTATTGTATAGAAGTGGGTCTAATATTGTTTTGGTCGCCAAATATCACGTGACCATATCCGCTCATATTTTTTCTTTTCGCTTGTCACCCTATTCTTCCCTCTCCCACACTTGCCTGTATCAACCGGCGGAGATCTTAATGATGGAACTCCATAATACTACTCAATCCTCCAGCTTGGTACCTTGATGTCAGGTCTCCTATGGAGTGACTCCATGAATTACGAATTACATGGGCATTGAGCCCTTGCCCCTGCCAGAGTCTAGCATGACTACTGGACTGGAACAGCGCAAACGAACATTGAATAACATGATTTCTGACTTGCTTGAAATTTATGATATCCATTGCTTGCCCTAGCCATTATCAGCTGTGGCATAGGTCTTCTCTCTTCACGATTCAAATGATGATTTTTACATGAATATTGAACCAGGTTGTTATATACACTTGAACGCCTGGGGAATGATCATTAATACACTGAAAATTCTGATCGATCATGAAGACGAAGATTTATGTTTTTGCCTCTTGTTCATAGTTAAATTTGTTCCAATAACTGCAATCAACTGTTGATCAAGAATCTTATTCATTTACCAGTAGTCATCACCTATTAGGCTTCCCACTTTTGGCATCCTTCTCTGCTTGACTTTCCTGTAGGGCCTGTTGGATCCATGATCCATCTTTACGATCTGCCTGCGATGATCGCTGCTGTGAACTCGACCCTAATGGCGGTTGAACTTGTGCGTCACGCCTGGCAGTGCGGATCGAGCTGATGCAGTAGCCACAGAGGATGATGGCCATTGTAAATGCTGCAATGGGTGCATTTATTGACTTGGCATTCTGTCAGTTTTGGAATCTTGCACCAATCTTGAAGGGGATTGCAGGGGTAAAGAGGCCTACGATCAGCCAATCACTTGAGAAGAAGAAGGGCAGAAACATACCCCTGATGGGCGACCGAAGGTCTTGGGATTGTTTTTGGGTGCCATTAAGCCGGTGGCTCTACCGCCCAGGTCATGAGCAACAGGCAATGAGTCGGTAGGGCCGTGGGAGGTGCGCACGCAACGAAGTGATTGAGTGCTACCGATACAGCATTGATGGGCGATGCGTCGCTGAGGCTTGAGCTTTCTTTTGATTTTGGAAAGATCTCCAAGACCGTCAAAACCTTAAACTGGTTTGTTGTTTAGGGACAGGAAGACCCGGATGGTTCAATAGCATTTGCACGGGGAGCACTTGGAGGCGGTTAAGTTGAAATTCGAGGTCCGGATTGGTCCTCAAGTCCCCGCTCTGGACGTTTGTCATCACAACTTATGTACAACTGTCAAAGTAGATTTTGACCCCCATTTTTACCGCTAGGCTACAATGGTGCACACCTGACATACCTAGCAAGGGTATTTTGGGGGCCTTATAGGGAAATATCATTTGTGACAACATGATTCCTTTCATGACTCCAGTCAGCAAACACTTGAATCAACAACGCATGTGCATTCCCATGTTTGAACCCTCGATGAACTCTCGATCGGCAATTTAATATTGCATCATAAGGAGCGCTTTCAGAAGAGCTTGAATATTTCAAGTTGAAGCCATTTATCATGGCACGACTCACAGATCTTCCAGTTGAGCTTCTTCTTGAAATCACGATACACCTGGAGCTTCTGAGTGATATCAATGCCCTCTCACAAACCGACTCCTCATTCCATTCACTTTATGACCCCCTTCTCTATGAGAGAATCCGCATCCGGGCTTCCGATCAACGAGGAAACAGCGCAGATTCGAGGCTGCTCGGAGAGGGCCCTCTAGAATGGGCTGCAGAGAATGGCAAGCATGCTTGTGCGAGCCGACTTCTCCGTGATGAGGTCCCAGTATGGCCACGTTATGATATCCTCCCCCCGATCATTGCTGCAGCCAAAAAAGGGGATTTGAAGATGGTTGAGATCTTTGTGAATCATGATCCCGCCATGATAAATACGCTGCATCTTATTGAGCTTCAGGACGAATTTTACATCGGTAACCCTCTGACTTATGCCATTGCCTATCGACACGACTCAGTGGTCGAGTTCTTGATAAAAAACGGGACTCCTCTTCGATTCCCCGATGAACCACATCCTTCATATCCTGATGAGTCGTATCTCCAACCGATGGACCAAGCGATCAAGCTGTGTCGGAATACATTTGCGGCTAAGCTCCTCCTTGAGAATGGCGGAGAACGCGACGATACCTGGCCTCCTGAGTACCTCACACTGGCTGCACAGACTAGCTTTGACATGTTTAAAGTAGTCATGGACGCTGGATTGTTGCCCGAATTCGATGGGAAAGACTTCTGGCGAGGAGTTCTTAATAAGGCTATTTTCTCCGGAGACGTGAGGACCGTCAAGGCTCTTTTCGAACATGGAGTACGTATCAACATGGACGCGACTGAAACATGGAATCCCAAGTCCTGGGGCGTTTACGGCCCTGATAATATCTTCACCAAAATTGGTACCGCGCCAGGTTCCCACAGTGAGCTCACAACTTTTTTGCTCCAACAAATCAGTCTCGATGATGTCGTTAATGGTTCTTCCTTGCACTCAGTTCTCTGCATGGCTTCTGCTGCAGCGAGTATTGGCGACGAGAAACTGTTACGCGATGTATTGAAGACCGACTGGGCTAATAAGAAGCCTGCCATCGACCAAACACAATGGCTGAGCTGGTTGGAAATGCTTTGCTTCTACTCAGCCGTGAATTTGGAGCATATCCCGATCTTAAAAGTACTGATTGAGTATGGTGTCCCCATAAGTTGGACAGAAACCCTCACGGGAAGCCCGCCAATAATAGAAGCGGCAAGGATGGGCAAGTATGAAATCGTCAAATATTTGTTTGAGAAAAGTGGTGCACCAGAACGTGATCCTAATTATCGAGGTCATGCTTATGATGCCCCTGACTTACTATATTGGACTCTTCATAAAGACACTGGACTTTGGAATGAAACCCAAGAACAATTGGATCAAAGGCACAAAATCGTGCAATTCATCATGGAAAGAGTCCCCCATGCCAAAATACTGCACAGACATCACAATATTCTCCAAGATTGTGTCAATATACGACATGAAGGCATCTTGAACACTCTAGAGATGCACCGCTGCCTGCGTATTGACTTGGAACATGACAACCGTCTTTACCATGAGGCTATTTGGAAACCAAATCCTCAGATGACAAGGCGTTTTCTAGAAGCAGGGTTTGATCCCAACTATTACCACTCTGGTGAGCACTTCTCTGGTGAGCAAGAGCCTGGTGACCTTCCTTTGAACTTGGTGGGTCGTGAGAGCAGCTTCGGGGGCCATACATACTCAATGGTCGAGTACACGGCGGTGGTGAATCTGCTTCTTGAGTACGGTGCAGACATGGAAAAACGGACTCCTACTTCTGGGTTGACTCCGTTATTCGTGCTAGTGAGCAACCCCGACAACATGTTTGATTTTACACCTATTTCGACCGCGACCGCGGCCCGGGCCCAATTTTTCTTGGAAAAAGGTGCTGATCCCTTTTCCTCTTGCAACGGGGACGAGTCCTTAATCGAAATTGCTGTTCGTCGGGGAGATCTTGCAACTTTGAAAGTTCTATTGGAATTTTTCGACCAACAGAGTGTCCCCTTTGAGAAAGTCAGGGGAAGTATGGAAAAGGCCGCCTGTCTTACTCAATCACTGAAGATGAAAAATGTGCTATCACGTTGGTACTGGAAAAAGCGAAATCTGTGAGGGATCGAGGTATCTTCATGGAATGCTGCCAGCGATGATCTTCAATCCTTCAAGTTCCTCTACAAGGGTAGAATATTATGATTCAATTGACCCATCTGTGTTGTCACTATCCCAGTAACTTCAATTTGCGTACCTCGAGTTAATCTTGGGATAACATCTCAGTCATTCACTCGCAGTGAGAAGATCGGGGCTTGTCTTCTGAGTCAAGAGCAACTGGAACTCCTTTAAGCGCCTCTTCCGCCATCTTCTCACGCTCCTCCTCAGTCGCATCATACCAGTGTAATGCAACATGGGCATCATCGCCAAACAATGCACCAATTTCTTCAAGAGTCCGCCCCTTCGTTTCAGGGAAGAAAAAGAAAATCACTCCAATATAGAACAAAGATGGCACAATCAACACCAAGTAAAACTTCCATCCAATCTTGCTCAAGGCCACTGGACCAGCGACTAGGGTCACTTCCGACGCAAGATAGAAGGCACTGAGTCCCAATGCGACCCCTTGAGTGCGAAGATGGTTGGGAAATATTTCCGTAAGGTAAATAAACTGCGTTGCGTCCATAAAGAAACACCACCAGAAGCAGTAGAAGAAAACAAAGAAGACTGCTCCATGGAGACCTGATATGTTAGTTGTGCCCAGATACCTGGCACACAGGGCGCTGAGAAATATCAAGCAAGCAACGCAGCCGGTAGATCCAATCAATAGAAAGTTCCGGCGTCCATAGCGATCGACGTAAAACGCAGTCCACGTATTCCCAAACAATGTGAAGGTTGTCCAGCATGCATTCAAGAGAAGTGGAATCGGGTCTTTGAACCCGATATCTGCGTATATCAAGACTCCGTAGTTTGTGATCACGAAGATTCCAAGGAACTGATTCCCCCACATCATAGCAAATGCAACAAGAGCACGCCTGCGGTTAGATGAGGTCCGAACAAGCTCATACCACTTTGTTGGTACCGAGCGATCGAGCTCAAATTGCTTCTCGATCATGAAGAACTCTTGTCTCGCCTTGATCATGTCGGGTTGTAAACGAGTCACAATTGATAAAGCTTGTTCTCGGCGCCCTTGCTGCAGTAACCATCTAGGTGATTCAGGCACAAAGGGACTGCCGACGAGAACAATCAAAGGAAACAAAGCTTGAACGGCGAGTGGAAATCTCCAGGAAAAAGTGGCCGCTGCATCCGTAGACTTGATGTGATAGCAGGCGTACCCAAGCCATGCTGCGAGTGTATATCCGACAGCATACATGATTCCAGTGACGGCTACCATAGCTCCACGCATATCAGCAGTAGATATCTCTGCCTGATACGTTGGCACAATACAGGCAAGAGTGCCAGATCCAATACCGGCCACCAAACGAGCAACGATGAACATAGTGATGTCGACAGTACCAGCGCACAAGGCACCACCAACAATCAAAATGACCAACCCAAACTGAATTGTTTTTCGTCGACCGAAGTAGTCGCCAGACCAAGCCTGGAAAATACACCCGATAATTGCACCTGCTGAGTTGACTCCATTGAGCGCTCCGATCATATTCGTGGTATGGTCATAGCCAGATTCTCCTTGGGCCGCAAGGTTGAAATACTTGTAAAAGTCGGGCTGGCCAACGGTGGAGCCAATGATGGCTAAGCCATAGGCAGTCGATATCGTTCCTATCGCTACATACGTGACAACCCAAAAGTTGTAGGTGTTGACTTGGAATCTGGAAGTCATTGTTTGAAAATAGTTGAAGGACGCAATGTAGTTCCTTCGAGGGGAAATCTGGACGGCACATATACTTAAACAACTTACGCAAGAAGATCGACCTCCAACTTTCCCTGACTGTTGACATTATCCGGGGAGATAGCTTAACCCTCGGCATTAGGTTGAACTTTAATCAATCAAAGTATGAGGAAATGCGGGGAAATTCACATACATTGCCTCACCAGTGACTTCATTTTGCTTGCCTCGGTCAGTTGTTGATCTATTCCCCGCATGGTTAAATGATATTCATGTCAATATTGACTAGCGTGGGGGACAATGTCACAGACCCTTGGAGTGCTGCTTTGCATTGGCTCGACTTCCGAGCGTTTAGATGCAAGATAAAGTCTATTGAATCATTTGGGGGAATTGACTCAAAGCAAGAATTTCGATTCCGGGGATAGTGATAAAAGAAAAACCCGAGACGGACATGTAGCTTGCTGTTAACTGTTCTGACGCAAGACGCCCCCATTTAAATGCTTTGGAGACGAAGAAGGGATTCCAGCAAGATGAAGTGTCAATTCAAGATCACCCAGAAGGCTGCGGAGTACGTGAGATACCCCGGCTTCTCCACCGATGGCGAGTCCATAAACGTAGGGACGACCAATGAGAACCATCTTAGCACCCAGCGCCAGAGCTCTGGCAATGTCGGCGCCGGTGCGAACTCCGGAGTCGAAAAGTACTTCCAGCCGCTCTCCAACAGCTTCGACTATCTCAGGAAGAACAGTGAGACTCCCAATTCCCCCATCTTGTTGACGACCTCCATGATTCGAAACGACTATACCCTGGACACCAGCTTGCGCGGCTTTTTGCGCATCGTGGACAGTTTGGATGCCCTTCAAGACAATGGGACCACCCCAATTTTCCTTTAGAAATTTTATCTCTTCCCAGGAATGACTTGTGCCTGGAAAGATAATTCGTGTCCATTCAGCAGTTGCGGTGCTCAAATCATCTTCTATTTCCTTATGATGGCGTTCGCGAAATTGACGACGAAAAATCGGGTCTGAGAATCCAATCTCAACGCCAATGTTATCCGGTCGAAGAAATGGGCTGAATGCGTTAGAGAGATCCGAAGGACGCCATCCAAGAATGCATGTATCAAGAGTAATAACAAGAACGCTGCAACCCGCTGCTTTCGCTCTATTCAGGAGGCTGACGGTGATATCATTGTGCTCATTTGATGGCCAGTACATCTGGAACCAGCGTGGACCCTCTCCATTAGCCTCTGCAATCTTCTCAATACTCTCAGAAGACGCCGAACTGATGATATATGGGACGTGTTCCTTGCGAGCAGCTGTAGCGGATGCGAGTTCTCCATCTCGATGAAAGATATGCTGCACACCTACAGGCGCGAGAGCAATCGGGTAGTCAAAAGTCTGGCCAAAAAGAGTGGTCTTCAGGTTGGGAAAGTCTGCTTTTACCAACCGAGATGGAACGATAGCCCACTTTCGGAAGGCTGCTCGGTTGTTGTCGCTTGTTTCACCGATGCCTGCTGATCCGCTTGCATATCCGAAGCTTTCGGCACAGAGTACATCTTTCGCGTCAGCTTCCCATTGGAGCGGATTGAAGCTTAGCGATGGCTTGGTATTGTTGAGCCCATTTTGGTATATTTCGTTTTCGTACGTGTGGGGTCTTGATGTTGCCATCGTGCAAATGTGAGATCACAAAACAAAGTGAGAGCTGGTCAATGTTAGTAGGGACTCAAGAACATTGAATACTTCAATTCCTAGTTACCTCTACAACTGCTCATCTCATTTGAGTCGATCAGTAGCTTGAAATATGCAGAAACCCCAGAAATTCTATCGTTTCCAACACTTATTGTTCCCATTGGGGTCGATATGCCGACACACTGCCTAGGAATTACCTAGGGGTGACATCACTCGAGTCCCGTACATCATGCCCAGGTGTACTACCTAGGTATGGTCTTTGGAATCTATTTTGTGTACCCATAGTATACGGCCAGCATGGGTTTCAGTGATACTAGTAAAGTTAACCTAGGTTTATAGATATCATCTGTTATAATGGCTTAAAAGTGGCGATGAGGACGTGCATGGTAAAGAAAAGAAATCAGGGTAGTATGTACAAATATGCAGTAGCCATGCGAAAGGTTTAATGAACGAGACTTTGACACGCTTCAAAATCACGGGAAATCTTGGCTGCAGACAGGGTAATGTAAGGTCCCTGGGCATGTGATCATGGTATCGGCTACAGAGGCTTCACATGCAAAGCCCCTGAGCAAAAGAGAAAAAAAGCACACTTGCCATCTATTCTGAGAGTCTTCAGTTTGGTGAAGTATTTTGTGAATGTAGGACGAAATCCCAGCTAAAGGCTAGGATTAAGTTCCATTTCTGTACAGGTCGGAGAGGGAGGTTTTCGGGAAGAAGGATGCCCAACTTTTGGTGCAACGGGGATTCGGAATCGAGCAAGCGGCATATTGGCGTTTAATAATTGGTTGAGATGAGTCCGAATCATCAAACCATACTGGATTGATCGGCCTCTTCTTTTGCCAATGCAAGCTTCTCGCCGTCGTTTTGGAAGTTATGAATGAGCTTCCTCAGGTACTCGTAGGTGAGCATTGTTGTCATGGCAGCCGGGACGGCCCGGAATAGGTTGGTCCCAATCCCGGAATAAAACGCACGCCAGCCTTCCTCGTGCAAAATAGTCTGGCATGTGCGGATGACTCCGGAGTATCGCGGCCGGAGAGGCATCCCATCTGATGTGGATGCTAGAGGTATCCCGCGATCATGTGGGTGATTCAAGCCACCTCGGAAAGAGATCTCTTCATGAGATTGGGCTGGTGCCATACGTTGCTGAGTTTGCAGCCTCGTCCGAAGGACTTCGTGAGGATAGGTAACTGTGCTTGCACAGATTTTGCTGAGGAAAGTAGCAAATGAGATGCCCACCCAGTGGGAACTTCCAGTATCGGGATGTTCTCCAATGCCATATCCAGTGAAAGCCATCTTCAGATATTCGTACAGAGGGAATTGGATTGCCACATGGGTGAGTCCCAGAAGAGCGGGAGTCAATCCAGAGTAAAACGAGCGGAATCCTTCAACTCTGTACATCTTGCGAGCTGCATCTATGGTTCCCGAGTATTGCCATGGGGCTCTGGCTCCTTCGTGATTCTGTTTCAGGCTTTGTGACATAAGCCTTGTTTTAATGACCCAGATGGGATTTGTCGCAATTGTCGAACAGGCACCAGCAGTGATCGAGGCATAGCCACGAGACAACCACCAACTATCTGCAGTATGAATTAGTAAAACAAGTTATAGCATGGAGCGAATTGCACAACCACCTACCTGTCTGTTCGTAAAAGTATTCACGGGTTCGGTCATAGATAGCAAGGTAGACCGCCCATGTAGGGAGATAGCCCATCAACATTGGTCCAAGTCCCTGGTATAGACCACGGATTCCGTCTTCCCGTAAAATCACCTTTCCCGTGCCAAGCATGCCCCTATATAGTGTCTTTGTCTCCATAGATCCATTCCGTCGGGCGAAGCCACCCTGGGCTTGTAGCTTTGTTTTGATGACATCCAGTGGGCATGTCACAATTCCTGAGGCCACACCTGCAGCACCGCCACAAAACGGAGCGATCCAGAAGTTGGGTACATTGGTGGACAGGATTGCAAGTCGGTTGAAAAGGTCGGAACTTGACGACGCATCGGCGCCATGCATGTGTGAGGGAAGCGCGGAAGTATTGTTTACATGAAGGTTGTCCGACTGCTCGGAAAGCTTTGTCGCAGCTGGAGAGCTGCTTCGGTCGCCGGATTGCATCGTGAGGGGGATGACAGGCGTTCACGCTTCTCTGTCCGTCTTGATCACCGAGGGCTCCCGGACCCCAGCATATCGGGTGGACGATCCGGAACCCAAAAGTTCAACCTTGAAATCTCCGAAAGTGAGGGGGTATGATAGGGACTGTCGAAGGATTTGCGGTGCTGTCGATAGGAAGGGTAGTTTCAAAAGGGGGTTGAGCGCGGAGAGTTTTTCGAAATTATGGTTACCGGCGGGTTCTGAATGCGATATGCCCTATGATGTCGGAGCACGGACTCGACTCGGGTGGGGGTGTTGACTGCACCCTAACAAGCAAGTTCCCTAGGATAGGGATCAAACAATGACTTAGGATGTTGCCAACTCCATATCAGATAGATGAAAGGAAGTTGAGTGCGGTGACGGAATTGTAAAAGCTGGGTTCAAGTCATGGCATGGAGAACTGAGTGGTGCGAGGTGGAGTCACCGATTGGCATTCTTCTCCGCGCCGGCCTCAGGCACGAAAACGCGAGGATCACGAGACCTGAGTCACGTGGACTTTTAATGCCTCAGGCGTGTAGAATTACCATTTTAGGTCTAGTGTCTTAAGCTTCCGTTTTGCACAACCTCGCAACATCGGGTTAACTCGTGTTCAGCCGGACCGCCCTTTCTATCTTTCATTCCTCCCCAGCGCCTTTGGATACCCGGGATTCAAAATGTCTGCCCCCTCAGTTGCTAACTACATTGTCAAGCGCCCATGGCTCAAGCGCTGGATGACTCCCATCGCCAACTGGTACACCGACGCTGCCGGTTACCGCCGACTTGGACTGAAGTAATTATCGACCCCCCTCCAGTCCAATTCAGTCCTATGGCGAGCGAATTGGGATGGCTAGGGACATCATGATATCTGTAGCGACGCCCACCATTGGATTTCGTCAATGTCATGGTTCTTACGTCTACCAGCCTATCCCAATGGCTCATGCCCGGCTATCCCGAAATCGCTCGCCGGCAATTCTCGTCTTACGCAGTTTCTAACCGGTATGCAGGTTCGACGACCTCATCCCTGAGGAGAGCGAGACCGTCCAGCAGGCCATCAAGCGCCTTCCTCCTAAGGAGGCCTACGACCGTGTTTTCCGTATCCGCCGCGCATTCCAGGTCCGTCTACCTACGCCCCTTTCCTATCTTGCCATCGACATGCTAATAGATATATCAATTGCAGTGCTCCATCTCCCACACTCTTCTTCCCCCCAACGAGCAGATCAAGCCCTCCGAGGTGAGTCCCTCCTGTCCAAATCTCGCACTCCCCGCATTCGACCCCATATCAGCCAATCCCGTTGCAAGGATTTGTCACATATGACCCCAGACCCTGGACTCGCCCATATTGGTCCTCAATCAATGCAAAGCTAATAGTATGACTTGTTTAGGATGTTGAGTACCTTAGCCCCATTATCCGCGAGATCGAGAAGGAGAACAAGGAGCGTGAGGACCTCGACAACCTCGTCGTCCGCAAGTAATTTGTGCCTAGCAACGGCTTATAATCGGCTGCGATTGACTACGAAAAACGGTGCAATTTCAGGGTGACGGATCTTTCTGCGTGTGATAGACCTTCAGAATTTTTTTTTTGCAAAGGATATGGACCAGCCGTGGATGGTGGTCCCTTGATAATCCTCTTATGTGTACTGATACTGTACAAATCGATCTTCTTTGTTCCTGCTTGATACGAGAGTGTGGCTACAACTTCTAGCAAGCCTATGATGACCTTTCGCTGTAGCATCATTACCTGCTGGTGTACTAGTGCGCAAAGTATAACATGATACTTCAATTGCGCCAAGACCAAGCGCAATAAACGACAGCGTAAGACGGCACTTAGATCCTGAATCTTCTCATATATTTGATCCACCACATATCTCAGCTTGACGCTGGGCTCTATTCACCCTGTGAGGACTGCTACATCGACATTTTCGATGCGCCACATGTACCACATGAACAAACTCCTATACTCAATTAGTAAACCCACCCACATACGCTTGTATAAGATTTGAGAGCTTACCTGTATGGGGCATACTTGGCCGCCATTTCTATCATATCCTTTTCTGCCATGTATTTGAATTTACCACCACCCTTCCCCTTTAGCTTACTCACATCTCGACCCGCAAATGCAGCACAACCGCGCCTGTGATATGTCAGCCTGCAATTCCTCAAATAAAGCATTCGCATCAAGCAGCATTGGCACAAGGCCAAACTGCGATAGAAATCCCACCAAACGAAGCAAGAAAACTTGGCACTACTTACTGCACTCCCAGATCCCCCGTCGAGAAAACATCAATCCGTTTCAAAGCAAAGCAAGCAAACATCTCTACAGACCACTTGCCAAGCCCTCGCACAGCAATGAGTTTCTCAACAAGCTCCTCATCACTAGCACGAGCGAGCATCTGGGCACTAAGCTCGCCACTGGCAAACTTCTCCGCCAAACCCTGAATATATTCCGCTTTCCGCTGGGACAGGCCAGCGGTCCGCAGGGTCGGGATATCACATCGCGCAACCTCTTCCGGCAAAGGGAACGACGAGCGACCACCATCAGATGCACTATTTTCCAGGTTGAAAAGAGCCAGGAACTTGTTTCTGATTGATTTTGCCGCGGCACCTGAGACTTGTTGTCCGATGATACTGCTTGTCAAGCTGTTGAAGGGGTCGACTTTTTCAGCCAGGCCCTCGGGAGAGAAGAGTGGGCAGGGATGTTGCTCGATAACGGTTTGGAGACGGGGGTCTGTGGCGATCAGGTGCGCGATGCCTTTCTCGAGTAATGTTCCTGTTGTTGCTGTCGGTCGTGGGAGGCCTGTTTTGGAGGGCGAGGCATCTTCTATGCGGGATGGGTATGCTTCTACTGAGGACCCGTGCGGAGTAAGGAGTGTCACGTTTGTTCGATGCGGATCGACTGGACGGTCAAGGGGAGGTGGAGTTTGTAGTCTGTTGTTGGGGGCATCAGCATTAACGGGGGTGTCGTCTGATATCCGAGCCGCTGTGTCTGCAGTTGGTGGCTCTGGTGACCAGTAGGAGCTTGTTGGCTTTGTAGAGGGTTTTGCAGCCTTTTTTGAAGCTGCATTTTGTGCTACTTTTTTCGTTGGAGAAGCCTTGCGAGGCTTGCTCACTGAGCTGTTTTGCACCCTTGTGAGTTTGAGTGGGGAGCTCTGCAATGCAGGCGGAGCTTTGATGGTGGGAATGGAGCTCAATCGAGCTGAGCGCCGGAGTGACATGATTTGTCTCTTATTTTGGGAAATTTATTCCAGAATTGTAGTCCCAGATATTTCTCGAAGATCGGATGGGGAGTTTCAATTTTGGCTCTTGGGTCTGATGTCAACCTTGGAATTCCCCCCGGATTCTAGGCTGCCGCGTGCCAAGCTTCAGGCTCCTCCGGGGTCTTGCACTGTATGTGCTTATTAAATACAGTTATCATTTACATTTTTGGGTGTCGGTTACTTTTATTATCATATATCTTCAAATAATCTGTAAAATAAGTCTTGATATGATATCATACATTTCGCATATGAGCAATTATGGCACCTGGTGTGCTAGCAAGGCGCAACGAGCCCCAGCTGAATGTAGATACTGGGAAGATGTGGAGGCTATACACTGGTGTGTTCGGAACGGCCGTGTGGTCTGGCTCGTATATTTGGATAAGGTCAGATTGACTTCTGAGATTATCTTTTGTATGGAGCAGAATTAGCGTAGGGGCCAGCTGGGCAAAGAGTTGGGCGAGTAGAAGCGGCATTGTAGCCTTACTGATTGACACCAGTCTTGCCTAACTAAGTATCCAGCTCAGAGTTCACTGCGGATTGTCAGAGGATATTAACCAACCAACGTCGCAGAATAGGGCTGAGCAGAACAAGCCGTCAAGTAAGCCGTAAATAAGGTGAAGAGCGACAATAGTGGATAGCCTTGGGGGCCATATTATCCGCGCCATTGACCCTGTGCACTCCGAGATGGTTGCTTAATCGGGTTTAGCGTATCTAAAAGTATACCACGGCCCCTTCGCGTTGACAAACTCCACAATGTGCTTGTTGTCTAATTCCTGGGATACACGCCGTGGATAGAAGGAAAAAAAGGTATATAAGGATGTCGATATCCCGTCGAAGAAGATCCATCCGACTCGAGCCACAATTCAGAATACACTGGCAGATTGCAATACCAACCAAAAGACCTCGTTGAGAAATCATACTTGACTATATTGCACAATGGTTGACGCACTCTCCACTGCCAAGCTCGTGATTTACATCATTCTCAGTCAACCTGCCTTATACGTTGCCTTCGAGCATGGGAAACCCGGGTTCTTGGGCTGGTTCTATGTCCAGCTCTTTTGCGGCCTCCGTCTTGTCACCGATATTTTGACAATCAAGCCCGGCCTTGCCAGCGCCGAGACCACGATGATCCTCAACAGTGTTGGTCTGGCGCCACTTCTCTTTGCATGTGCAGGAATCCTCCATGAAGCGTGAGTACCATATACAGTCCTAATGATTTACATTAAGACTAACCCACGATGGCACTATAGGAGACGCGCTCGTGACCCGACGATCAACAATCGCAAGGAATGGGGATTTCAGATCCAATACCATCTGCTCGTCATGTGTGCTACTATCCTCAACGTCGTTGGCGTAGTCAAGTACATGACTGATGGTCCATCTTCACTGCCCAACATCTTGACAAAGGTCGGCGCTACTCTCGCCGTTCTGGGATGGGTGGTACTCGTGGCTTTCAGCTTGTACTCTCTGAAGTACAATGTGGTCAAGAGTGCCTCGACATACCGTGACGGAACTCTGGTTAGTCTCCTCATACAATTGCTCATTATCTTAGCGCACCACTGATTGGTTCTTTTTAGCTGCTGTACGGCGTCATTGCTACCCTCCCTTTCAACGGCCTACGTCTCGCCTACTCCGTCACATCTCTCATTCTTCGTGTCGAGCACCCTACCTCAGGATTCTTGAGCTCTGTCGCAGTCGAGGTTTGCATTGGAGTCGTACCGGAGATCCTTGTTGTTATAATTCTCGTCCTGGCAGGCTTCAAGACCCGCGGCGTCCGTCAACTCTTCAGAGAGCGGACTCAATATGCTGCCCCAGTTCCCAAACCTGGTGTCTAAACTTAGGCTTACCGGCTTCTGGATTTATGTTTCTTTTTCGCACAACCAGTGTTTGTTAATGATAGCAGCGGTTCTTTTCTATGCATGTAGAGATGTTTATCTTCTTACTTTGTGAGCGACTTTATTATTTCAACAAGAGACTACAGATAAAATACCATAATGTTGACATGAGAAAACTAATCAAATATTTGAGTGTTCAAGATCTTGTATAGCCAAGGCAAAAGATTGGCCAACATTTGAATTCATTGTTTTAATATCACGTGATGGATATCGTTTCTGGCATGAGGTCTAAGTCGATGGCATTGTGTAGCCCAATAGTTGAAAGATCAATTGATGTTTGTTCGACATCTGGAGGTATTTCATCCCAGTATGCGATATAATTTGCTTCAATTGTTTGAATTGGACACCCTCGAGCCTCTATCAATAGGAAAAAATGCAATGATCATGGATTCTCTTGCTGTAAACTTGAAAATGGATCGAAACCAGCCAATGAAACCACCCATTTGCAGCGACCGTTAGAAGCGGACTCGGCGGAGCTAAATATAACAGCTTCGACGATTCTTTCAACAAACAGATACTCGCCAGTGATTGGCGGGATGCCAGTAATTTTTGAACCATGGCCAGTCATCTGGATCAAAAGTCCATAGAGTAAAGTCATGCGATTGGACCAGATCTACTCCGCTCGACATGAATACCAAGGAACAGACTCGAGGAACAGGTGATTTCATTCCAACCCATGGCTCGAAGTCTGCCCAATTGATTTTTTTTTTAATACGAATCCATATTTAGCATATCTGTGTGCAAAGCAAGGCAGAACAAAGAACCTAACAGGATCCAGCAATTGGGTACTTTGCGTTTCTTAAGCTAGCAAATGCCGGTCACATTTAGCGGGCTTGCGTCAGCAGCGGATGCTGATTCAACCTGGAACTTGGAAGTTGGAACCTGCCAATGATTTACTAACAGAGTGAGGGAGAAAATTTTTTTCCTTAGCTAGGCGAGAAGTGGGGTGCTAAATCAATTAATGATCATCGTGTACTCCGTAATGGATGATTGAGCAGAGCCAATAATTTAAATTGTGACTTGGTCAAGGTCGATCTTCAACGGACGTTGTGCACCCCGTACCAAGTTCGAAACAAGATTCAACCCCTGTTCGGTGCGACCAAGGCAAGGTTGTACACTGACCTTCTCGCGAGAAAAATAAACGTCGAATCAATCGAGTATCGAGCGTCAAGGGAACTTGAACTCACAACCCAAACCGGATGTCCCTCATTCTAAAGCTGCCCAACTGCAGGGAAATATGCTCAATTCTTTCTTGTATGGAGGTGTCTGGGCTGGATAGACCGGAGAATGTATCCCAGCCTCCCCCTTAATACGTTCTCACCAGACGCATAACGCAGCGTGGCAAACATTCCAGAAGCAGTAAAAAAAAAAACACATCTGTCAGCCGACATTGTGGAATGTGAGAACAATTACAACACCAGATAGTTGGCGACCGTTTAACGCGAGCAACAACACAACGAAGCTAGTCCCGCCTAGGCCGCGCGGAGTCCATATTTGTGGCGCTCACGGGCGTGGACTTTTGTCATTTGGCCTAGGGTCTACTGACCTCGGGATGCGCACTTCGGCTTGGACGGGCTCAAAACGCTAAGTGGACGCGCAAGTGCAGTAGTTCGGCGAGGACCATCGTTAGCCCTGGATACTAACGTGAAAAACTCTTCAATTCGATATCAGAACCCCAGTTCTAAACTTCTAGCGATTCAATATTGGTGGGGATGTCAGAGTGGAGCCTAGACGGAGGAAGTTGGGTCCGATCTGAAACAATTGAGTACGCGTATTTACCAACTTCCTGTATCAACGTTGCGGTAATATTCGTAATATTGAAATGCGCGATGTGACGAAGAATTGATGCTAATCTTAGCATGATTCAGATGAGTCTTCAGGATGAATAAACATAGAATATCACAGGCTGAAGGCTCCCAACCTCGGACTGCCTTTTAATACGGAACTTAGGTCCAATTCGGTACCCAGGTAGCTCGGGCACTTGGGTATCTTCATCGACGGGCTCCTCTTACCTTCTCCCGTGCGGATCCCGAGTCTATGGCGCTCTGGACGGGCGATCGTCGCTTTTAATACAGTGACAGGCGCCGCAGACAGCTCTGGGCTCGATGGTTGCCAGAATTTGATTACTTGGGGGCATACGAAGTACTAATTCCCATACCCAATAGAAAAAGAAATCATAAATAGCTGGACTCGTTGCCTTTTCTGGCCCCACGATCTCGAATGATTCGAGACACGGCACATGAGACAAGCCTGGTCGAATATCCAGTCATGTATCAGCCATCCGCGACCGAAAGTAATCTGGTTGGCTGATGAAATGCAGGGTCATGATTACTACGATCCTGCTTATTGATATGTTGTAGCAAGGAATCTGATCCTTCTCGCATATTATACCATGTATAATATACCATGTACTTAGTAACAAGAAAAAAAGCACAATTCACCTGCAGGAGAACCCATCCGTGTTGCTAAGGGAACAATTTAGTCGAGATTAAGGTCGGCAGGTTGATTTCTCCAGACACCCGTGGACGATTAGACGAAGATAGCGAGGATTGACATTGATTGATCCAGGGCAAATCATTCCAGCGTGCCAATCAGAGACCATACATACCGGGGCCGTGAACGATAGCGGCAGGGGGGAAACAGAGCGGGCCAGCAAATGCTTGAATTCTTGCAAATTTAGATCGACCAGGCGCAAGGTCACTTTTTATGAATCAGGGGAAAAGGAGAATTTAAATCAACAGCTACCAAGATAGAAAAGAAGAGGGACTATCGTCATCTTAGCTTTTTCCTTTCCAATTAAATTACTCGACTAGTGCTCAGGGGAACTGCGAGCTTGGGTGCAGGGATGACGACAACTTCTGATAGATACGCTGATGGGGCCACTGAGCTTAGCCTGATCAGCAATAGCAGTAAATTAGATGCAGAATTTAATTATACACGCAATGGTACTCACAAATTTACCAGCTCATAATGAGCATACGAAAGAGGAGTGTCATCTTTTCAGTATGTTTTTTTCATAAACATCCAAGCTTTTGCCACCTTCCTTCAATTGGACAATTGCCCATACTGGACTGTTTTACATGTAATAGCTTTTTTGTCTTTTTCTGGTGATACCTAGGCTCCAGCTGTTTGGCTGTTTTTCTTGGTAGCTCATGTATGGACAATGCTTTAGTGCACTGTTCGTGTATGCATGTGCATGTAGTGCAACTAGTCTTCATGCGACCATCTCTTCCACTAAAGCATAACTTGCTGCTTCACAGGTGGCGCAGTTCATCATAACAATTTTCAACGGCTATAACAGTTGAACCCTAAAGTTCTAGATGTTGATGGAAAATTCCTGGTAGCAAACAGATTTACTCTCAGACCTTTTTCCTGAACCAATTCTTGGTGTTTTATTTTTATTATTATTTTATTCCAATTTCTGATCGCAGAGCCACGGATAACCACAATACACGTGTGGACATAATAATGAGTCTCATAGACCCACTGGATGGGGAAAGGGGCAAAAGTGGACGAATCGGCGGTTGACGATGTGTTACGGAAACGGCACTAAAACAACAAGACCCAATTCCCATGCACCCAAGCACGGCAAAATCAGGAATTGAGCAAGAATTGAAGGACGAATGCGGTATTGTGTTGTACACAGCACTCATCCAGCCCCTTGGGTTTGTGTATCAGTATTTATACCCTCTGTATGTGGCCGTACACAAGCAACTTTGGGCTCCACTCTACCGACGACGCCTCCTTTCTCCTCCTTCTCCCCCCGAAACTTCTTATTTTCCTCTTCTTTCCCCCCTCAAACCCGTCCACTCGTTCTTTCCCTTTTGACCCTCTGGCTCTCTTTCGTTTTGAGGCCTTTTCATCCACTCGTTCTCCCTTTGTTTTATTAATTCTTCATACTCATTGGTACGTCGCTATTCTTCCTCACTAGGTCGCTCATTCCCCCCCTGGAATCCATCGATCTCGCGATTTGAATCATCACTAACACGGTCGCGTTTAGAGTACCCTCCGTCATGTCTTTCGTCAAGTACCTCCTGCCTGCTCTGGCAGCTTCTCAGCTTGCCTTCGCTAGCGATTGTGAGTTACACCTCAGCCCCAATGGAGAAGAAGAGAAAAAACAAGTGAAAAAAAAATATCTCTTGAGAGGGAACGCGAAAAAGAAGAGGCTTATCGTTGGAAATGACAAATGCTAATTTCCTATTTTGATAGCTTGCGGTGACACCACCATCGAGAACCAGACCGACGCCGATGGCATCTCCAGCTGCTCCACCGTCGACGGTGATATCACCATCAAGAATGACTACACTGGTTCCCTGGACTTCGGTAGCATCAAGAAGATCACCGGCAACGTTATGTGCACTGGCGGTTCCAACGTCACCAGCATCTCCGGTGCCTCTCTGGAGAGCATTGGCAAGAACTTCACCCTGAACGGTCTTACCAGCCTGACCTCGCTCTCCTTCGCCGAGCTCACCTCCATCGGCAGCATTTACTTCACTGCCCTTCCTGAGCTGGAGTCTTTCGACTTCGCCACTGGTGTCAACAGCGTCGATGATATCAACATTGTCAACACCGGTCTGACCTCCCTGAGCGGTATCACCCTTGACACCGTTGGTCAGTTGGTCATTGAGGACAACAACAACATGGCCACCATCAACTTGAACAACCTCACCAACGCTACCGGCAACATCATCTTCTCCGGTAACGACAACGAGCTGAGCGTTTCCCTCCCCAAGCTTGAGGGCGGTACCTCCATGACCTTCACCAACATCTCCAGCGTCAGCATCCCTGCTCTGGAGACCCTCACTGGCCAGCTTGGTTTCTGGGCCTCCCCTTTCACTTCTCTGTACGCCCCCAAGCTGACTGAGACTGGCGACCTTGTCTTCACCAACAACGACAAGCTCTACAACATCTCCATGCCCAAGCTGCAGACTGTCGACGGTGGTTTCTCCGTTACCAAGAACAACAAGCTGCAGGTTATTGATCTCCCCGCTCTCCAGACCGTCAAGGGTGCCATCAACTTCATCGGTGGTTTCTACGAGGTCGAGTTCGGTTCCCTGAAGACCGTTGACGGTGCTTTCACCATCGAGTCCACCAACGGTACCTTCTCCTGCAAGGACTTCAAGTCCTCCTACGGCAGCGATGTCCGCGGTAGCTGGAAGTGCAATGCTACCGAGTCCAGCCTGTCCGCTGAGTCCACCAGCACTGGCAGCTCCGGCTCCGGTTCCGGCTCCGGCTCTGGATCTAGCTCCAGCACCAGCAACCCTGCTATGATGACCACTGCCAGCGGCTCCGTTGCCGGTATCGCTGCCCTCTTCTACGCTCTTGCTCAGCTCGTCTAAGGGTAGGGGAAAATGATTATGGGAGGAAAGGAAAGATTTGTGTTTTTGCTGGAGAGATTGTAGATGCAGAGTTCCACCAAGCAACGGATCCCTTTTATTTGATTTTGCCTTACATTGCTGTTCTCATGATAATAATTCCGTCTTGTTGAGGAAAATTCGCAATTTGAATTCTGTCCTCGGAAGACACCCCTCGTCGCCGTTCCATCGGAAAGGAGTTTTCATTCTATTACCCCTTGTCCTTTCTGCATTGTTTCGATATTGGCTTACCTGGAGCGCATTCTATGTGCTAATGTATTCGGTTGCACTTGTAGCCTTAAGTCTCCTGCTCCGACGTAACCTTGCACATGTGCACTTGTAGAATGTTCGTAACAAGTTCATAATCAAGATGAACGGACGTGTGCATGTCAATGTTGGATAGTCTGCAGTCCAGTGCCAGTCCTTCAATCTGGACTGCAAGTTCAATGTTGATGCCCAGGTGGATGTTTGTAGAAACCATGGGCTAGCCTTGGAAAGCCCAGGTGTGTATTTATAATCTTGGGATGCTCCATATGGATGCATTCAATGTTCAATGTTTGTTTGAATGTTCTACGGGCAGTTTTATTACATCGTGATGCACTCTGGCACTTTGTGGCGGTTGTGCATTTCAAATGTTGAGTCCCAGCACCTGGCAGCACCGTGACTTACCACGACATTACTGTGCATTTTTTGCGTTCAGGGCCTCCAATTTTCACACTTGGAATTGCACTATTCTATATATGAGCATTCGATTTCAAGTTTCTACTAGTACGAGCGCGGCCTTGGCTCACTCTGAGTCCCGAGGTCGGCGTGTGCAAGTTCCACTGGCAGTGGCAGTGCTCATCCTACATACCTGGACTCGTCCGAGTCGGATGTATATATAGATACCTGGCAGTACTACCACTGGCACCTGAGCAATCTCAGGCTCAACTTGAAGTTGAACGCATCAATTGAAATAATGCTGGGACCTTCCAAGCACCATACATATGTGAACTGGCTGTCCCCCTAATAACAGCCCTGGAGCTACGTGAAACCTTGGAAGGTTGTAGTGGTGTATTCTGTATTAGCAACCGTATGGCTATATAAGCTCTTCAAACACATAGTCAAATGTTCATCGCAACCTTGGAAGTTGTTCCATCACTGTTGTAGAACCAAGGGTCTCGTGAAAATTTAGTAACTGGTACTGCCACCTGTGCATTGGAAACCAGTCATTTCAAAGTTCAATATATTCTTGTGTAGTATTCAAGTCACGCTAATACTTAAAAGCCTGAGGGAGTTGAGTATTCATCCATTCAAATGTTTGAATGTTAAGATGTTGGTTTACCCTATCCATGATACCTGAAGTGCCTACTAGTCTACGCACTTCAAATTATTCCAGTCATGATTTGGATGCGCATGCTTGGGCGTGTCTTTGATATTGGAAGATGCCCAGAAATAGCAAACCTTGGAAGCTTCACCTAGGGATATCTTGTGAACATTCAATGCCATTAAAAACCACGCATAGTAACTCTTCAAAGCAGAGCAAATATGCGGCGATTGCGAACCTCCAAGGCTTTGAAAGTCGCTATCAGCTCAAGGCCAACCCCTCATCTTGACAGGGTTTTCTTGGAAATATGCACTTCAAGTTTCATGAAACTCCAAGATTCTAGGTACCCCTCTGTCCAGAATTGCCTTACATCTCTGCATGCAGCAGGGTCTACAAATTCTCGCCGAGGATACTCAAGTGGGAGTAAAATCTGACTGCATGCGAACCAGAGGTATCAATCTGATTCTCATTTTTTCAAATCCCGAAGCCCAAATCCTACTTCCCTCTCCAAAGCCACTATACCCAAAAGCACCAAATCAAGGAAACCAAACCATGACCAAATCCACCTGGGCAAACTGACACCCACGCGTGCCAGCCCAGAAAAATAAATATGCGACCCGTTACAAGAAAAGAAAATCCTCCGATAAAAAGCAACCTTGGAAAAGACGTTCCAAAATTCCCGAAAAAAAAGTAAAGAGTCAAACATGAACAACTCACACCTCACACCTCACATCGGGTAAGCCGAGCAAGCCGTCGTAACGGATTCCCTTTACATGTCAAGCGACCCAGATCGCCTTTCTTAGCGAGTTCTCGCCCATCGACTCCATTTACCAAGAAGTGACGACTCTGCATCATGCAGCAGCGGACAAAAAGACCCCAAAGTGCCAGAAAAAAAGTAACTCACAATGCAAGTTGCCTACGTCGTAGCCCCTACAGTAACTAAGTGGCCCTCGGCGACTAAATAGAGGACTAAGAAGAAGACTAAGTAGAAGCGGGCTCTCAACAAAACTCTGGAATATTCGCCCAGCCACAGAGACCGGTACGATTGCGATCGGGATCTATCTGTGGGGAAGTTGTAGAGTGCCGGGAGAGTACGTTAAGTGTTCCGTGAGACTAAAATAAGAGTGGAGAGAAGAGGGGAAGATCCAAACCAAACCCAAGGATGATCGTCTAAGAATTAGGAAGTCCAGGAAAAAGATGAAGAGAAAAATATTCATTCGATCTGAAGTGAAATCTCCACTTCCCCTCCTCACCAGTGTCTCGTTTTTAGCCATGTGCGTCTCAAGTGTTGTCATGCAGCGAAACGAACCCATGGAGTGGATGTGTCGAATCCGCCACGCTGGGACCTAAGATGATCCTCTCGTCATCCGATTCGAGGCTCAGATGGAGAAATGGATCGAGCTAGGAACGATAACGAGGGGACCCAGAAAATGGGGTCAGGGCAATCTACGGGAGGGACTTTCCGTCTTTTTGGTTATCTCATGATATTATGAGCTATAATAATAGATTAAAAAAAAGATGAGTCTTCTCAAGTAATGTTTTCATCCGATTATTCGATTGGGTTCGGTTAGCTTATGCCTAGAGATGATCGGGCTAGTGATCTACCACTAAAGTGGGTTTGGGAGGCTGGGAAATTTCGTTGAGCGATTGTCTTCCAGAAACAAAAATAGATAACGAGAAATTTCTAACAATCCAAAGGGATTTGAAGAGTGATTGAATCAGCAACACTGTTTGCAAAATTTCTTTTCTGCATTGAAAAGCAGGAACCCAGTTCGAAATCGCCTGTGGAGCGACGGGATCGGTCTCGCCCGCTGCTACATACAATACGTGTGCATGAGAGCGCAGAAGGAACTGGATTTCCCCCACTCAGACACAGTAGTTCTCGCACTCAAGGTATCATACCCACTTACGTGGCTTTAGACCGTGGCTGCACAGTGCGAAGGTTCCATGTAGGTCCCGTAAGGAAAGATTGACAGGTCGTTTCCGTTGAGTCTCGGGCCAAATTTGGGTTTTTCTTCCCACGCGATCTGTCCACATGGATAGATTCGACCGGAAGAATTAAGAAGGCCATTAATTTGGTGAAAATATATGGCTCTCCCCGATTCAAATGTTGCCTTGTTAGTGCCAGGCCTGCAGTGACGGTGGGTTCGATGGGGCCCTCTAGACATCAAGAGAAGTGATTTACCTCCAGCCACCAGGGCTGGGTTTTGCGCCCGCTAGGAATAAACTTTGATGGATTTAACTCAGTCCCCTCAGCCGAATAGGGCCGAGAGTATCTGTTGAGATAAACGGTATTCTGAAATCGCTGAGTTGGATCAGTGGGAAAAGTGAATCGGAGACTGATCGGATGGTTGCCAAGGTGGATGGACCGGGGTAGAGAATCTAGATGGGCCCTAATAGGCAGGGATTTGGTGGGTAAGAATCTCAATATTATGGATCAAAGGGTTCGGGGCAAAAAAAAAAAAGTCTTTCTCGCAGTAGCCTGTGTCTCGTTCAGTAGGTAACGAGGAGAGCCACATGTGGATCGGACAAAAGGACAATGGATGAGTTGTCCTTCTCGTGGGAACTTGTGGAATAAGAGGGATTGGTGGCAAAGGGACACAGGCCCTCCGTGTACTCCGCGTTCTTTTTTCTAATATGGTAATAAGGGGGTCTAATTGCATGGAGAGAGAAGGGTACCTGAATGAATATGCATTTCGGTCCCATAGGAGATACATCCGCCTTGCATTGGAACCAACTTCGTGTCCAGGTAATGGGGATTCCCAGAGTGCCTGAGCGAGCGAAAATCGATCGCAACTTGCATGTAGGAACGCAAATCTTGGTCTTCCAGGTAATGTACGATCGAGAGGGGAACTCCACGGGCAAAAGACAAAAAGTATCGGGGAAGAGCGAGCGATACGTGTCAGATGCGGCGAATTTGAGTTCCGGAAGAGTGTGAGCCACTGGTGAGAGGGACGATTATACGCCATATTGCTACTAGATCTGTATGGTACCTGTGGTCCTTGCAGCTCCCCGGTGGCTCGAGGTGGCTATTCGGGGAATAAATGCTATTTTTATGAGATAGTCTGAAAAGCTTCTGCGTATCTCGGATAGACTGCAGTAGTCTGTGCAACCCGTACGTGCTGCTCTTCTCTGATTTCAGTTTCAAATTGCCTCTACGGTTTTTATCCCTCAGAAAACTCATGTACAGTACTTTGGTTCAGTCTCCACGAAAGACCGGAAAATCACATAGGGTTTAATGATCCGCATGGCTGATGACGTTCCAATTATGATCTTTTGCCCTTGCTGCGATTGCTCTAATCGATAATGTATGTACGAGGCCTAATTATTTGCGTTCATCATCCTTTTGCATGTTCATAGTGGCTCGTTGAGGGTGATCTTAATCAGAATTGCCGAGGCGTGGGTATGGTATACGTGATAGTTTACCTCGATGTGAAGAATGGCAAAGCTAGTATCCCTTTCTGGAGACCCATGCGTCCCCTCTAGACCACCACGAGTTTGCCATGCGTGATTGCCACCATCCTGGGAGGAGAAAGAAAAAGATCTGGCTTATTTTTCTCCAGTGGAGGCGAAAGGCACGTACAGTAGTGTATCCGCAGTTGCAATGGATGGGGCAAAGTGCAAATCCCTGCAAATCCCGGAGAGGGGAAATCAGAAGATTGGTAGATCGATCTTGAACTGACGAAACCGATCGTAGACTCACAGGATAGTTCGTCGCTAAAGGGTTGAACCATGAACCTGGCTTCGTGTTTTGTGGGCTCTCCTACAGTAGTCTGAGGTCGTGAATCCATCCCAGTGGCGGATCCAATTCAAAAAAAAAAGAAAAAAAAGAGGAGTTGCATCAATATGGTGAGGTGCGTGAACTGGTACTTTTGAGCGTTTCTTGGCAGATCTAGCCCCATTGTGTGGGGTTGGTGATCGAAAGACCGAGTCAGAGACGGGATGGATATGAGATTTCAGATGAGCAACATTCAAAGTAAATTGTGGCACTGTCTGCGAGTCACTGAATTGAGTATTCATCTCTGACTCTCACGGCCCCGCTATGTCACTTGCGACAGTTGAAACTTGACAGGTCTAGAAGCGGGTCTCAGCTGAGTCAACTACGGGATACTATTGGGAATAACTTAGCGTGAGGAGCGTAGCTGAGGACAGCCATTGGCCTTTGATACGTGGACGCCTATGTGGAGGCGAAACACAAAGTAGGCCTGGGCCTTGAACTGGAGCCGCAGCGGATATGCCCGTTCAATGCTGTGTAATGTAGAGATATTGAAGGACCAAATGCGTTCGACCACACAGATCGTATGAACAGGGATGCTTAAACCGAGCACGAACGATCCATCTCTGTGTCTGTGCCTGGGATCAAAAAGTCAGAGATCCATGAGCAAGATCCCAGATCCCAGATACCAGAATCCAGAGATCAGGTTCGCAGCTCTGATCTCCGATGTATGAACTTAAATCTGACCAACCGGCAGGCGTGTCGTTTTACCCGGATGACATACCCTGGGCCGATTCATCTGCACGTCACTCAAAACGGTAATCAGGGAGAGGCAAAGTTCAGATGCTCCCAGATCCATAGGTCCAATGTCCCCGGGGAAGTGACGGAAGACCAGGATGCTGTCTGAGCTCCAATGGTTCGTGCCTGGAAATCACATCCCTCGAGCCAGCTGCAGGCTCTGCTGCGTGCCGCCTGCACCATGGTGCTAGGCGCAGCCGCGGGACCCTCAATGGAGTCCCGATTGTATGCAAGTGTCCAAGGTTCATTCCAAAAAGGAAAAAAAAAAAAAGCTAAGCCGTGGTGATGTGTTGAGCCAAGCAGGGATGAGAAAGTACAAATGGTCGAAAAGGGGAAAAGGGGGAAAAGCGGAACCTTGGAAGTTTCCATCTAATGTATGTGATTAAATTGATAGAACCAGTTCCCAGGTTCGTATACACAAACCACCACTGTCTCAGCTACATATTAAATGTTCCTCCTGCTAATAAGAAGAAATTATTAACTATCATTCGGACAAGCCCGTATTCGTCCAGTCACCAGATTTGGAAGACCCTCTAGAACGTGGGGACGGCCACAAATGGAGTCTTGGCCGAGGGCGGGACGGGGAAATATGACAGCTCTGATCTACTAACAGGGACCGGCCTTGTTAGTAGACCCACTTCTCTGGTTTAGCGAACTCAGCAGCACGGGATACAAGCTACGAGCAGAGATTCTCATAATGCTAGTGACGATCAGAGGCGTGGGGCGAATTCTACAGAGGAACGTGCAACTTTTAGGGTTGACTCCATCAGGGCTATTGTTTTGCGCTCTGACTCGCTCATAGACTAACGACGCCAAACGTCTGTGTGTTGAGATTTCAATTCCAAATTGTTTCTCGTCTTTTGATTCGATGACTGACAGCCAGTGTATCCTGGTCGTTGGGTCTTTGGGCTGTCCCAATTCTGTGGTTGTCCTCGAGTGATCTCTTCGTATCTGGTCTGATCCGCTTGCCTCACGACTGTGATTCGTTTTCCGTGGAGCTGAGATCCATAATCCCGTTGCCTACACGAAGAATAGTGATTGTGTAATGTCTAACGCTCAAAGTGATGACACCATCTGACCTAAACGTCTTATTTGTCCCGTTCCTCGCTTAAGCCATGACGATAGCACACTGACACAAGGTTGAAGGTATCAATGCTATAGTCTCTAGTCTGCCCCTGAGCAATTTGATGAGCCTCCTCGCATTCATACCATGAGAGTTTCTAGAAATGATCCTTGCGTAAATCTATCACTTCATTTATTTGATAACAATTGAAGCGAACTACTCTGTAGAATGAGATTCTAAGTTTCGCCCCCTCTCAGGGACCAGTTCGGGGAATTGAGTTGCCCCCTTGTTGTTCCTAATACTAACATGGTAAGTTCTCCTGAATATTGATGCAAGAGATCGAACCGAATCTCGACAACTCGATAGGAAGCATGCTACAGTGGGCGTTTCATGATGTATCCAACTCCAAGCGGGGTTTACAAAAATCCAATCTGAAATATGCAAGCAAAGTACGTTGTGGACCGTTTGGGAAGAGATTTCTTTTTGTAAATTCTTTTTTCCATATTTGTTTTTTTTATTCTTATTCTTATTCCTAATATTTATTTATTCTATTTTTTTATTTTCCATTTTCTATTTTTCACTTTTCATTTTTCATTTTTTGCCTTTTTCTTTTCTTTTCTCGCTACCTTGAATTCATATGGAGAGGTAACGTTTCTTGTTTCTTGCCTGACTCTTTTCTTTTTCATCCCGTCTAGAATCTTGCAAGTATCTTAGTATCTCAGTAGAAAAAAAGGAATAATAAAAAAGGAAATTCCATTTCCACATGGATAAACCCCCGGAAGATTATTTCGAATCAACGATGGTTTGAACCGTTCCCCAGCTAACCATGCACGGAGAATGCTCCTAGATAATGTCATTAATTGATTACTATTGATGTAAGGGCAACGCCGCACTGCCTTCTGAAAGCCCTCCCCGTGTCGATCTCGATACCACCAGGCCGGTGACAAATCAAGGGCCATGGATCCTCGTCCTGAACCTTTCTCTCGGGCTTGATCGAATGGTTCTGATTGGCCGATCTTTTAAATTGGGTCTATGGTGTTCGTCCGTGCAGGATGTGACAGATACTCGACATCTCTCTTCTCCCCTCGATTCTTCTGTGACACTTCTCCCGAAGCGGGTCTGCCTGCTGGCCTAGAGCCCACCCGGGAGGCATACTTCGCTTCCCCGTCGTGACCGTGGGTCTTCCACAGGCTTCATGCACCATGTACAGTATCTGTCTGTATGACATCCCGACCTTCCGCGCTTGGGCTTTGTGGATGATCGGCCCTGATCGTTCACGGTTCCCCCTCCCTGGGTCCGGAGAGGTACGACTCCCGGGCCTCAGGGCTTCGATGTGAGATATATGGTCCATCAGGCAAAAGTACTTGCCCCCTCTCCGTCGTCATCTACATATAAACCACGCTTTCCAGCCCTTCATCCCTGGAGTAGAATTGTCTCACTCATTATCTTCGCCTTGTGTGGATCTCGATCTTTTCGCCTTCTTTGTCTATACCTGCCTTTGTTGATTCACACGTTTATTGTGCATATACAACCTTGCCATTGTTTCAGTCCCACCCGCCTTTCTTCCATCCTCAACCGTGTGAATACCTCGTGCCTCAAGTTTTGAAAGACGATACCAGTGCCCACCGTCGCTTTTTTTCAGTACATAGATTCTTGCGGCATTGACTCGACCTCGATATCGACTTTCGCTTTTTGCACATACCCACCCATTCGCACAAAATCTTTTGACGATCTACCATGATGTATGAGGAAATGGCTTCTATGACTGCATGTGACGATATTCAGCGACGCTGCTCGCTTCCGTGAGTACCTACAGGTTGGAGTGATGCGACATCTCATTTCTAATAAGCCATTAGTTCTTTGAAATCTGCCACTTCCGGCTCTGATCTTGGCGATGAGCGTCGTCTTCCTCCTCTCCCCCGCGTTGATCCTCTGCCACGCGGTCCCTTCAACCCCTTCCATGTCAAGGAAGCTTTCCCTCCTACCACTCCTAGCTCTCAGGACACCTTTCAGTTCAAGTCTCCGTGGTCTGGAAGTGATCACATCGTGGCTCCTCCTTCTCCTGCCAACTCTGCTGAGAGCTCTTGGCAGGAGTCCTTTGCCGCTCAAAAGGCTGCTGCTTCTGAGTGGCCCACCGATCTCTCCCAAACTGAGATCATGACATTGATTGCCCCAACAAACATCAACCGCAAGCAGCCTCTTCAGCAGCTCTGCGGACGTAAGCGCAAGGGCAGCGCCGACTCTGCTGATCCTGATGATCAGCGCGAAAAGCACCGCATTGCTGAGGGTAACCGCCGAAAGAACCTCAGCCAGCTCCACCGTGAGCTCGACAGCCGTATTCACGACTTCTTCTTGGAGCGTGCTGGCTGGAACCCATCCAAGAGCTTGCCTCAGTCCAAGGAGCACATCGTCCAGGGTGCTGTCTACCTCATTGATTTCATGTTGGCTATTATTGTCCACTTGATCCGCCAAGAACAGATGACTCCTCAGCTCTCTGAGAAGCTGCAGCCTCAGGTTCGCTGCATGCAACTGCAACAATTGGTCACCTCTCTTCAACAACAAAACCAGACCACTCAGCAGCAGCTTCGCGCCGTCAAGGCCGAGAACGATCTGCTGGCTGACCGCAACCGTGCCCTTGAGTTTCAGCTCAAGTCCTACGAGCAAATGTTCCGATCTCCCAAGCCCGAGACTTCTAGTCCACGCCCCCTGGTCGATGTCCCCGAGCACAAGCGCCAAAAGAAGGGGCTTCCAGGTCTGCGCGTCTTCTGCGATGGAGCCGGTGCCACCGATGCTCCTATGGCCCATGATTCCCTGCACAGCGCCACCTCTCAAACATATGGTACCCCCTACCTGAGCGCCACGCCACCTATCACAGGGCCTTCCTCGCCTGCTTTCCCTCCATCACAATCTTCCTCCTTCCACTTCCCGGCTTCCCGTCGGCAATCCCTGATCCCGTCGCCATAATGTGCAGACGATGATGATACACGCCTCCATTGATCTTCATGTTGATGATTCCCATTTTGTTTTCCCCGCCGGGTTTTGATCCCCCTTGCAGACAGCGGCCTCATCCCCTCTTCGCCCTTTCTTGGCTTGACAAAAACTTTGTCCTCAAACTCTCTGCTGTTTGTCCCGCTGTATTGTGCCCCTTAGCGTGTCTGCATTGTAACAATAGCTGGATTTGTTTTGCGAGATGCGACGTCGCCTGCGCCTTCAAGGCATTTTGATTCTTCGCCCCCTTTTTTTCTACTTTTCTTCTGTTGATTCTTACCTTTCGTTGGACCTTTTTTCTCCAAATATTCTAAAAATGGGCGGATATATTTTTCTTCTTTCTTTTGTTCATTTTTTTTTTGGCGCTGTGTTGATATGGATATACATGATTGGGATGGGTGTTTGACTTTTCTTTTGTTTCGATGTGATTTACGGATTTTCTTTGTCTATAAATTCTACTGTCAATTTATGATAATTCAGACAGCTATATCTCGACTCGTCTCTACCCCCACGTAGAAAAATCTCTGCCTTTTCGTCAATGTGTTCGAAATGGTAGTTCTCATCCCGACCTTCGGTTTACTCGGTCGTTGATAGATCATATGCAGGAGCCGCGAACTTCGCCTTGTTGTGGCGATGAACAAGAAGCCATGATTGATTAGAGGTGATCAGGGGAAAGACAAATTTGGAATACAAATCCATTCTCTACTGTAAATGCCAAATATTGAGACTCTGCTGGATCATGCATGTGCATGTGGTAATTGCGATGAAAACGGTCGAATCTCCTATTTAAGTTCTTGTGCCACAAATAGGTTCGAGGAGCTTTACTCATACTAGAATATCCGATGATGCCTCTCCTTTCGTGTTTGTCTACATGTATTGAAGAATTAATGTCATTCACACTGGCAGTCGAACCTCACTGTATGCACACATGTTGGCAAATGCGGCGTCTGGAGAACCGGTTATACAGCGGAGAATGTGGAGAAATTGATTCCCCATGTCTTAGATAACAGACCTTCAAATGTTGTTGACATGAGTTTCAGTGGACCCTTCAGATTGAAGAGAATCCAAGAGATTCAATGTTGAACTAACATTTGAATCTGATTTAGCCAAGAGTTCTTATGGATCCCTGCTGCAACACGTAATAATAAGGGGGTCGTTAACGCTTAACGCCACACCCGGGTCGAGACCCTCGCACGTCAAGGACACGCAATGCTTTGAGGTGAAAATCTCAAGCATTAACAGTAGAACATTGATATTTAGCAAGCTCAGTCACTATAGGAAGAAAGAATAAAATATTCTATGAGATTGAGAGAGCATATTAAGTTCTAGACACTCTTCTAAGTGCTATAAATAACACTCAGGGTCTTTTCCGCTGTCACTAAGACGCCTAATTCTGTTGCTGTGAAGAAAACCATGTCAATCAGAAATCAACCCTGCAGGGGCAATAGTAAATATTTTGTTAGATTTGTTCTCACAAAATTCTAAAAAATTCCAAAAATTCACATGAATCTTTTTAAATATACTATAGTCTAATAGCATCTCATACTTAATTTAATCCCGTAGATCATAGTGTGGCAGAGGCTTGTCTCAAGTGCTGATTTTACCCGTTTCCGCTTGGCAATTCCCCCGACGATCCCGTCTTCCTCTTTTCCTCTCTCCCTATCCGCTCACTCACTCGACTTCCAACCCGCACACCAAATCATCCTCATCCCGAATTATTGTGGCCTTTTGCGCATCCTCTGAGGCCTCACTCGTTCGGTCCACAAGGGGTTTTCGACGGGCCTGCCCTGCGATCGAGACCCCCCGGGATCGTCGCCGCTCCGGCTCCTGAAAGTCCAGAATCTCAAAACAATCCCCTCTCCTTTCCTATCCTCTATCTACAACATGTTGCTGCCAAAGGGTGGAGTTACTTGGAAGTCCGCGAGTGCGCGCTTACCCCCATGGAGGGCGGTGCTCGTGCTCCTGACTCGGACTCGATTTTTGGTCACGGTGGCCATCACTGGTCTGGTCATCTTGATGTGGCGTGGCTTGAGCAAGTCCGCGTCGGAGATGCAAAAGTATGCAGAGATCGTCCCCAGATGTGAAATCGGTATTGTGATAGCCATACTAATTTTTGATCTGATCTAGTTTCTATTGCTACGGCTCTTCTAAGTCGCCTATGGAAATGTCCATCAACGAGATGAACGCTTGGAACGCCCATGCCCAGACCCCTGTCCTTTTCAACCACCACGAACCTTATGAAGTGAACAACACCTCAATTTCCGAAGTTGACCTCAACCCCATCGTGTCCTCCGTTAAAGCCGTCCAAAACCGGGAGCGTGTGCTCGTCCTGACCCCTCTGCGCGACGCTGCCCCCTACCTCCCGAAATACTTTGATCTCCTGTCCCAGTTGACCTACCCCCACGAGCTCATCGATTTAGCCTTCCTGGTCGGTGATACCAAGGATGATACTCTGGCCAATCTCGCTGCCGAACTTGACCGTCTCCAAAACCACGCCGATGAAAAAGTCCGCTTCCGCAGCGCGACCATCGTCCGCAAGGATTTCGGCTCCGATGTTGAGATGAGCGTTGAGGAGCGTCACGGCTTCGCCGCTCAGGGTCCCCGCCGTAAGGCAATCGGTCGTGCTCGTAACTACCTACTGTACTCGGCTCTCAAGGCTGATCACTCCTGGGTTTACTGGCGCGACGTTGACATCGTGGACTGCCCTGAGCGTATTCTGGAGGACTTCATGGCTCACGATAAGGATATTCTCGTTCCCAGTATGTGAATCCAGCCATTGAAGATTATAGGATCAGACTTTGCTAACCCTGGACCTCTTTTCGCTAGACATTTGGTTCCACCGCTACCGCGATGGTCATGATATCGAGGGTCGCTGTACGTTTCTATTTCCCACCTCCTTCAAACGCTTCACTTTCACCTTGCTAACTTCTAAAAAAGTTGACTACAATTCTTGGATCGAATCTGATAAGGCTCGTCGCTTGCGACAGACCCTGGACCCGGATACCATTCTGGCTGAAGGTTACAAGGAGTACGACACTGGCCGCACTTACATGGTTGGCATGGGTGACTGGCGTAAGAACAAGGACGAGGAGATTGAGCTTGATGGCATTGGTGGTGTCAACATCCTTGTTAAGGCCGATGTGCACCGCTCAGGTAAGCTCAACGAACATTCCCATTCGATCTTCATATCCGTTCCTAACCATATTCTCCTAGGTATCAACTTCCCCTCATACTCGTTCGAAAACCAAGCGGAAACCGAGGGCTTTGCCAAGATGGCCAAGCGCGCTGGATACCAAGTCATTGGTCTTCCTAACTATGTGGTCTGGCACATCGATACGGACGAAAAGCCCGGCAACCTAGGAGACCGCAAGGCCTACTAAGCTGTGATAATTGCAAAGTTGATCTTTGAACCCGGTCCGTCTGCGATCAACCCTCCACCCTTTCTGACCGTACGGAGCTCCACGGCATTCCGTCGTGCCCGGGCACGGTAGTCTTCGCATACCCATACCACTGTGATACATTCCCGCCTTTGTTCTTATTTTCCCTTTTTTTCTTTTCACTTTCACTTTAGAGGGTTGTTTCGTGACGGAAGCTTAATGAATTCCATAATCCGCTATCTTCATATCGCGTTCTAGGGAGTGTGTATTTGTTACCTTGGCGCTCGGGGGGAAAATGTTGTTTGATAGCATCGCGTCTATAGACTTCGCCTGCTGTCCTTCAGACGTTGATATTCTGAAATTGTGCTTTTGATGCCCGGCAATTCTTCCTTTCCTTCAATTGCGAAGGGAAATGTCTATGGAAGTCGCCTTCCCTTCTTGTTCTCTCCCCTGTTTACATTTTCATATTCTGTTGCCAACTCAATTAGGGACCAAGAACTGGACCGTTACAATCATGCCCGTTTCTTTTGCTTCTAAATATCTTATCCCGAACCCAGAAACCACAGGGCTATTGCAACCCGACCGCACTCAGAGCTTATGATCTTTGGATCTGAACTGATCGGAGCTCAGGGGGGCAACCTTGGAAGGGATTACACTCTGCTCTGCAGCTTTGCGGTCCGGGCTATGGTCGTGTACATAATAATTCGAACGACCTTAAGACACACATACAAGAAGTAATCTTGCCAGTGGATTTGGTTTACACATGGGCTTCTTAAGCTCCCACCCTTAACACAGGCTGTAATCTAAAGGCCTGTCTAAGTAGTCCTATCAATCTGGGATAGCTAATATTCGTGTCAATCGTAGCTTAGATATCAATTAGAAGAACTCGAGAGGGCTATATGTGCTACATGTCATAGATGAGGCCTACTCTACCAGTGTAACAAGTGCGTTGCGTCAACTGGTATGAATGATCCAACTACTGATTGGAAGAGAGGACATGTGGCCATATGGACTATCTAGGCAGACCAAACATAGATTCCGAGCTAGCAATGTGCTTTAAAAGTCGCTCATTCATTGATTTCCTGTATATCTAAAGCTCTATATCTAAAGCTGCTCGCGGACTGCAGACTTGAACTAAAGAAGTTGTCAGCAAATTTCCTCTTAGCACCTCAAAAAGCATAATGTTACACACCGGAATAATCTGAGCCTTCTCCAAATCCCAAACACCAGTCTGCGAGTAAATATCATTCTCCAAGATAGCGCGGACCTCAGCCTCGTTCTCAGCCAGAGCGAGCATCATGCTGCCCTTGAAAGAAGGGGCCTCGCCCTCAGCGGGGTGGGACTCGAGCATAGCACCTATCATCATATCGTATTAGAACCAAGGAACACTCCGATCACGATTCAGAAGGAACTAAAGGGATAACACTTACCACCAGCGACAATAGACCCGGCAGCAACAAGGGGCTTGACATTCGCCAGATGAGTCCTGAATAACCATCAATTCCGATCCATTGCACATCGCGAAGAGAACTTACGGGCGAACCTCCAGACGCTTAGCCTGGGCACCAGGCTTATCCGGCAGGATACAGAGGAATTCCTTCTTAGCGGCGGAAGACATTGTGCGTTGAAGAGTCAAGTTGTTCAAGTTAGAGAGAGGGTTGTAGAGTGGGGGAGGAACTTGAAATCTCGACGGAGCACGGAGGAATAAATGCCGGGAAGCGGGGGTTTGGACGAGGGTGAGACGAGCATACATGGTGGAATTGCGGGGATGGAAATTATTTCTAAGGGAAAGAATTGGATAAATTGGGCGCAAACTGGACAGGTACCAGACCAATGGTAGTTTTGGAGCGGATAAGATTAATTCATTGTTAGCCTGAGCTTGACGGGATGTGGCATTCTTGGTGGGTTTTGTGGGGTAGATTCGGCTTGATGCGGATACCGGGTAATGCGAGATGTTTTTCATTAGCGCTCCTGCTTGTAATATTGCCGAGTTTTGCTTGAATTGGTTAGTCATGCGCCGAGGGTAGGTGAGAGGTTGAGTTGGAATGACTCCGAGTCGGATGTAGTGGTGTTAAGTGCATCCGATATCGAACTATACACGACCTCGGGAGTACCGAGCCCGAATCGGCTTGATGCGTTGGAAGCATTTTAAAATCAAGCTGGCTCCAATGACAGTATGGCCCTCTCGTCAATACTATGTCTTGTGTAGAATACATCTAGACATGGAGAAGAAATTGAATGCAAGTTGGGCGAAGGGACCATTTAAGTGTTCGAAGTGGAGCATAACATGCATTGATATCCATTCGGGTAGAGGCTACGAAGTACCTAGTAAGTACTCGAGGAAAGCATATCCAGATGAGGGAAAGGAAACTTGAAACGCTGAATGCGAATGGCCATATCGGCACTGTGAGGAGGTACTACGAGGAAATGCTGGGTCAAAATGGGCAGCCGCTGCTGCTAGATTTCATGAGCCTGAAGTTTACAACTGATCCCCGGATCCAGCAAAGAGGGCGAGACCAACCCAGCTGCAGTCTTTACCTCGAAACTTCAGACTGAGGGCAAGGTCAACCAACCCCCGTCAGTCAAGATGTATTGACCTGTATGCTCTTTTAGCACCACACTTGTAGTTTTTCAGTTTGTACTATTAGTATTGCCCACAATGAAATTTCATCAATCGCTTCTTCAGAAGTTAGAACAGTCTAGGTCCGTAAGCCCTTATGGACCCAGATAAGTTAGAACAGTCTAGGTCTCAAAGAGAATACTCTAGGTCCATAAGCTCTTATCGACTTAGGTTAGGTTAACTTTAAAGTCTGAAGAATCTTGATCTTTAGGATTTTATGGACCTATGCCCTAGGTAGTTAGTATAATTAACTGGTAATCGAGGGCGAATTTGAGTGACGATTCCAGCAGCCTCATTATGGGCTATATAAATATTAACCCATTGCAGGTGTGATCATGACCTCACGGAAGTTCAAGCCAACTGCGTGTATTTCAATCTCGGCCGTGGTATCAGGTAGAGGCTGAGTGGTAACTTCATTCATCTGTGACCCATTCCAACTCCTCCAAAAGACCCGGGGTGGTAATGCTTAGTTGAACGGGGCGACCGGCATCACCGAAAGATTGAGTTTGTCGTTAGGATTGGATGATCGCAAGTTGACAAAGTGATTTGCCCGTTGAGAGTCAAAAAGACGGTTGGTGAAGAGAGTCCCCTTTCAGTACAGATACTCAGAGTTGTCCGTAGCTTCACTGCCAGCCTCACGATGATATCTCGGTAATCTCGAAAGGACCTTATAGACATCTTCATTTGCCACAGCTTCTCCTATCTCAAGGCTCATTAAGCTCGTGGGTTCCAGTTCCCTCTCCGATCTAACAGTTCTCAGCAATCCAAGCACTGTATTCATCTTCGGGTTGGCGGTTACACTTCCAGTAATCCACACCATGGGGTCTAATAATTTTCACGGGAATCACTGTCTGTTTTGGAACTCTGGGTCTTGGGGCTCGGAGGATGGGCTTTGTTGAATAGACGATGTGTCCTGAAAAGTGCTTAGATCGACTTGCTAAAGAAAGTTGGTCGCTTGGGTATCTGAGAATTTAGTCAAATTCACCATAATTTGGAGTGACAAATGAGGGCAAACACAAGAATATACGTAGTAAGAGAACTTTAGAATGTCCAATTTCAGAGCTGCAAATGTATCTGTATTGAAGATTCTTTAGTTTGGATAAATTGGTATAAACTGTTTTAATACATAGTAGAGAAACGACCAATAAGCATAAAGATGCACGTGTTGTGGGGACCCCAATCCGCCCTGGCTTATCGGAGAACCTCTCGACAGCTCAACTTGCAACCCATTCCCAACACCCACCATCATGCCTCCAGATTCCGCACCGGCGAGAGCCGGGGGAATGTCGCTCTATGCAAACTTGCTTGACCCATCAGCTGAGTCCACACCCGGCACTATTTCCCGCGCGCCTGTCGTCTTCAAACCAAGCTCCGAAGGCGAAGCGCAAACCGACGAGTCCGCTGCAAAGAAGCAGCAGCTCAATGCTGGTACTTGTGAATGTCTTGAACGTTTTTCATTGAAGCTAAACTAACTCACCCCTTCCATTTTGGCAGCATCTCTTCGATTTCAACCCACCAAGCGACCACAACTGGCAGCTCAAAAGCCCAAACCCAAACCCACTTTACCCAAAGCTGCACCACCGTCCAGCACAAATCAGTCTTCTACTTCGGGACCAACTCCTGCGAAAAGCACGTTGGCTGACTGGGCCGCCACGGAGGATGACGACTTTGGTTATTACATGGGTGAGAAGCGCCAACGCGGCGGGAGAAAGAAGCGCAAGAAGAACCGCGAGCCTGAAACAGTGCCGCAGAACTGGGACGATATCTACGATCCATCGCGACCTAACAACTACGAGACATACAGACATGGCGATGAAAAGATTATTGAAGTCCGCGAATGGAAGGATCGACTTTATGCGCATCGGATGAGACGCTCGCCGAGCAGAGACTCGGATAGTGATGACTATGATCGACCCATGAACAGTATGTTGCTTGCTTGCTTTGCAAAAGCCGCCTTGAAAGTATACTAACAAACACCCTCCAATCCAGGACAATTCGCGCCGCCAAGTAGTTTCGCACCGCCGCCCAATCTCAACGATCCGCCGCCCGCATCCATCCCCGATGACGAGTCTGGAGAAGATGCATTCACTCGCCGTGCCCGTATGAGCCAACGTGATGGGGATGACGCCTACATGCCCGATTCTCACTCAATACCACCTCCACCTCCCCCTCCTGAAGAACCACCCGTGGCCCCTCCAAACGATGCTACTGGCGACGCGACATATGTGCGCCAATTTCAACAATCACAAGACCAACTTTCCGGTATCCCGCCGCCACCACCGACTTCGCGTCCCCTCGATTCCTTTCAACCCAGTTCAGCCACAATCTCGCGTGCCCCTGTCCGGTATACTCTTCCTCCAGCCCCCGCAGACATACCAGCATCCGAAGCAGAGCTGGAAGAAGTATTTGCTCGAGAAGAGCCTGCAGAAAGCGAGGGCGATTCAACAGGACAAGAGACCGAAGGGGGACCGCGTTCTCTGCGCCCAGGACAGAAGGGCTTTGCGGAGCGTCTACTTTCGAAGTATGGCTGGACCAAGGGGTCTGGACTTGGTGCTTCAGGCTCTGGTATTGCAAAGCCTCTTCAAGTTAAGGTTGAGAAGCGCAAGAAACGTCCAGATTCCGAGGGTGGAGGATTCGTCACCCCTGCCGGGCGAGGCAAAATCATTGGTGGTAAGAGGAAGGATGAAGACGATACCGGCATGTTTGGCCCTATGAGCGAAGTGATTATTCTGCGGGGCATGCTTGATGGTATGGATCTTCAATCGGAGCTAGAAAGTGGAGAAATTATGCAGGAAATTGGAGGAGAGTGCTCAGAGAAGGTATGTATCTTCATACTACTGCCTAGAAGGAGTGGTGTACTAATAGCTTTTAGTATGGAAGCGTGGAAAGAGTATACATCGCTCGCGATGTGGGAACTCCCGTTCCAGTTTTTGTCAAGTTCACTAGTCCTCTTTCCGCTCTAAGGGTAAGTCTGAACTCCGGCCTGGTCTAATGTTCTGTGGGTTACTAACGATGTTCAATGACTAGGCTGTTAACGCTCTGCAAGGTCGTGTATTTAATGGCAACGCCATCACAGCACGATTCTTCGAGCGCGAAAAATTTGAAGATGGGATCTACGTGGATTAATGAATGTACTTATGACGAATGCCTACTGGGTAAAACTTGAATGAAAGATATTGCTTGTCCTGCAAGTACATCGAATTCTTCTAATAAGCTCGTTGCTACTGACTAGTAGCGTCAGGTCGTCACGATCTAGACACGTGGATCAATCCTTCAGCAATCCAAAAACAAATTAGAAAGTGAGCCGATCAAATAAGTCCAGCTCAGAATCATCCCACACGCGCTCTCCCGCCCCATTTCTCGCAGCAGGCACTGGAATCATTGACTGCCATCGACCCGGCAAGGACCGACTACTAGGATCCCACCGTCCAGCGATGTATCCCAAGGTAGGCGAATCAGGAAAAGCAAACTCCCGTCTAAACCAATCCGTTTCAATCTCCGGCGAGGAAGCGACGGACTTCTGTCTCGAATGCTCAGACGGAATCAAATGCTCATAGTCAGCAACCTCCACCTCGACCTCTTCCAGATCGAGCCAGCTAGTCGGCTCATCGTACTCCTCGAACTTGGGGTAGAGGTGTGTGTGATAACCTGGGATAGGCTCAGGTTCATGGGCCCATTTCTCACCCTCGACCTCCCGTGGATTTTCCTGTTCGATCTCTTGGGTTTGAGTCTCAATGCCGCGGTCCATGTTAGTCTTTTCTTTCTGGATCGTGTGTTCGTCTTTGCAGGGGGAGCAGGAGCCCGAGAGAGGGAGAGAAACGATGGGTCTTTGATGAGCTAGACAGTCGTCCCCTGTTAGTGTAGCGCTGTCGCAGGAGATCAGAGATGATAGAGAGTCATCCAGGTGCTGGCAGAGGGCATGGTACCAAAGGATAGCGTAGCACATGATGAAAGCTGCGCAAGTGGTAGTGGAGTCAAGGTCTTGATTTCAAGCTCGCGTGGTCTGATGTAATTCATATACTGCTCGCGCTGCAGCTGTTACAAGGTCACAAACCTGAGGAACTGCCAGTACTTCTACAACTCAGATGAGCAGAATCCTGTCTCCGGGCTTCAACACCAGCAGGTAAAGCCCGGTTAAATATCTTTCAGGTGCAGTCTTCAAAGGTTTTAAGAACAATGAAAGATTGAGAATAAACTTGAACTTCTTTCACGGGATGGACTGTATCATTCGAGGCTATTTTAGTCTAGGGTAGATATGATTGGCTCATTCAACGTTATTGCTTCAATGAGCCAGTTGTGCTTTCATTTAAGTACTAATGTAGGAATACCAGTGGGACAGTTAGGCTTACACAGATTCTGAATGCCCTTTATGAGAATCTCTTTATGCCTTTTCATAGTTGTAACAAATAAAAAGACCACTGAAACGGCTCAACATAGTTACTTAGCGGAGGATCAATAGATAGAACAACCAATCCGAAGCCTTTACTCTAAATCTGGGAACTACAATGAAAGCACAACAATTAGAAGTAAGTTATGAACGCCGTCCATTAGAAAGTAAAACGCCATGCTGGTGCTCGGTCGCTGAGAAAAGCAGAAAAGCTCCCCTTTGCCGAACTAGACTTCATGCCCAGAAAGCTCTCCTCACCTCGCCAGATGTTCGCAAATAGGCAACAAAATAAAGACAAAAAAGAAGACGAGTCATCAGATAGAAAGCGCCATCAAAAAATGAAGCATACAGCTTTCTAATGCATTACATGGGTGGGTTCTCCTTGACAACTTGTCGAACACGTCGCTCGTAAGCCACACGGTCCTTCTTGAACAGGTTGTACGCATCGGCCTGGGCAGGAGACTCTGGGTTGGGCTCATCCAGCAGGTCCTGGATACCAAGTAAAATCTGACGAATAGTAATGGCCGGGCGCCAAGCCTCATCCTCGTTCAGAATCGAAAGGCAAACGGTGCCGGAGGGGTAGACATTGGGGTGGAAAAGAGGAGGGGTGAATTTGCCTGCAAATTATTGTAAGTCAGCTGGAGTTCCTATTCGTTGGAGCGCTGGATTGGTAGGTTTTTGTATAAGACGTACACTTCGGAGGCTTGGTAGGGTATTCTGGAAGGAAAATGGTCAGTTCTGACATATGTACGTAGGCACGGAATGCGCAAACTTACCCTCGGGGAAAATAACCTCCAGCTTGAAAGATCCACCCGCCCACAGGGTGTCCTTCTTACCAGGAATGGCGCATTCCCAGTGCTTGAGATCAAGGGTTCCCTCGCGAGTTCGCTGGGGCTTTGCGACAAAACCAAAGGGGTGGTCGCGGCGCCACTGCTTTCTGCTCAGAGGTATGAAGTCATTAGCTTGCGCTGTTCAAGCACATTGAATGCGCCAAAGTGTAGATCATTGGGGTGGTGTGACATACCGCTCTTCTTGGAGACGGTTCTGGCAGAGAGACATCTTGGGATAATCAAGGCTGGAGCTGTAGAATATTGGGGAGAGTTCGTGGTTGAAATGAGGGGGAGAGAGTTGATGAGAAAGAAGCGCGGAAGGGAAAATTAAAAGTGACAATAGAAAGATCACTTCAGGTTGCTCTGTTTGCGCATCTCAACTTTGATGCGATTCCAATCGCCCCGCTAGGATTAGGTAATCACATTGGACCTGTTCTTTGATGCGACAAATGATTAGGGAGTTAATGCAGTAATATGCAGCTATAGAGCACACTAGAAATTCACTATACAAGGAACCTACTAAAAACATCAAATAGTCAGAGTTATTAGGGTTTTGTGTCTCAAATGATCTGCTAGCAAATGCCTATCGTAATCCAATTATTCATATGATCTAGCATCATCGCGGGGTTGACCGGGGATCCACCCATATTTTAGAGAAGATTCTTTAGGGCATTGAAGGTCCAACATGGTGATTTTTGAACTGAAGTTATGATCTAAAAGGGACCAATTGCTTGTATAGATTCAGATCTCTTCACATTCCACCTATTATACAGAGAGAAATGCCAAGTAATAACGCCAATGTCAGTGGACGGCGTTATCTTATCGGTGACTCAAAGACTGGCCGACATCGCCCCTCCTAACGGGAAACGAAAAAAAATCGCCATAACCGGTTGATGTCCCCATATATCCCGGATTAGTCAATCTTCCTCCTTCCTTCTCTCTCCTTCATCCAATTGACCTTAATACTCCCCCAAAGTCATCTGCCCAACATGTGTGGAATCTTTGCGTGCCACCAGTGCGTGATCACCTACCCTAAAAATCCCACTTCTTCCCTGCCGTTGGGTCCCGCACATAGTGGGTTGAGTCAATACTAATGCAAGGAACAGTCACCCTGATGTGCAAAAGTTCAAGCCTACGGCCTTGCGTATGGCTAAGGCGTAAGTGTCTCTATTTCTGCAATCTGCTCTCAATTGAGTCGTGGGAATTGTCATTGACCAGAAACTATCTCGCAGTGTGCGCCACCGTGGCCCCGATTGGAGTGAGTCACCACTTGAACAAGAACTCGAAAAGGATATCGATGGGAAGCTGGAATATTGACATATACTTTCTTAAACAGGCGGAAACTTCTGCGCTGAGAGCACTAGTGAGTCAATTGCTAAAGAGACATTCAATGTGTTCTCGCCTTGGGATTTGAATGTGTGGATGCTAATAATGGTATTCTGTAGTCCTTGCGCACGAGCGTCTGAGCATTGTCGGTGTTGGTATGTCAAGCTCCAGCTTATAGCTCAAGACTTCTGGTCTTCACTGTTCCTTTTGCTTACGCCGTTCTTTCCCCAGACTCCGGTGCCCAGCCCCTCGTCAACGATGATGAGACCCTCGCCCTCGCCGTCAACGGTGAAATCTACAACCACCGCATCTTGCGCAAAAGCTTGAAGCACAAGTACAACTTCAAGACTCACTCAGATTGCGAGGTCATCATTCCATTGGTACGTAATGGAATACTTTTTTTCTGCGCGCGCAGCTTGTTATGTGGCTCATGACTGATTGTTCTACTTTTTTAGTACATGGAGCACGGCCTCGACGCCCCCAAGCACCTGGACGGTATGTTCTCTTGGGTTCTTTGGGACAAGAAGCAGGACCGTGTCATCGCTGCCCGTGATCCCATTGGTATCACCAGTTTCTACCTCGGCCGCTCTTCCACTACCCCCGGTGCCGTCTACTTCGCCTCTGAGCTCAAGTGTCTGCACCCCGTCTGCGACGACATCGTTGCTTTCCCTCCCGGCCACGTTTACGACTCCAAGACCGATACCCTGTCGCGCTACTTCGAGCCCAAGTGGTGGGACCCCACCAACGTGCCCACGACCCCCATCGACTACAAGCTGATCCGTCACACTCTGGAGAAGTCTGTTCGCAAGCGTCTGATGGCTGAGGTCCCTTACGGTGTCCTGCTTTCCGGTGGTCTTGACTCCAGTCTGACTGCTGCCATTGCCCAGCGTGAGACGCTGCGCATGCAGGAGGCTGCTCGCGCCGCTATTAAGTCCGGAGCTACTTCTTCCGACTTGGTCGGCATTGACGATGAGAACGACCTGTCCACTGTCACCACCTTCCAGCAGCTGCACTCTTTCTCCATTGGTCTCCCCGGTGCTCCTGATACCGAGGCTGCTCTGGAGGTTGCTCGCTTCTTGGGCACCAAGCACCACGCTTTCACCTTCACCATTGAGGACGGTCTGGACGCTCTTTCTGATGTTATCTACCACCTGGAGACCTACGATGTTACCACCATCCGTGCCTCTACTCCCATGTACCTGCTCTCCCGTAAGATCAAGGCCATGGGTGTCAAGATGGTTCTGAGTGGTGAGGGTAGTGACGAGATCTTCGGAGGCTACCTGTACTTCCACGCTGCTCCCAACCGCGAGGAGTTCCACAAGGAGACCGTTCGCCGTGTGAAGAACCTGCACCTGGCTGATTGCCTGCGTGCTAACAAGTCCACCTCTGCCTGGGGTTTGGAGGCTCGTGTTCCCTTCTTGGACAAGGAGTTCCTGGAGGTCTCCATGGCTGTTGACCCCAAGTACAAGATGATCGACTCCGAGCACATTGAGAAGTACATCCTGCGCAAGGCTTTCGACACCAGTGATGAGCCTGATGTCTCTCCTTACCTGCCCGATAAGATTCTCTGGCGCCAGAAGGAGCAGTTCAGTGACGGTGTTGGATACGGATGGATTGATGGCCTGAAGGACACCGCCGAGCTGCACGTTACTGATGAGATGATGAAGAACCCTAAGCCCGAGTGGGGTACTGACGTCCCCGATACCAAGGAAGCGTACGTTATTATATCTTTATCCGCTTACCCCGCGTGTTTTCCCTCAATACGGGAACCCCAATGAGTCTTGATTTACTGACTTTTTTTTTCCAGTTACTGGTACCGCATGATGTTCGATGAGCACTTCCCACCTTACTGTGCGGGCACTGTTGAGCGGTGGACCCCAACTTGGTCGAAGCAGAGCGACCCTAGTGGCCGGTAAGTTGCTCAAATTCGGGGAAATTGATGTGATGGAAAGGCAAAAACCAATACTAACCCGCACCTATAGATCGATTGCCACGCACAACGCCAAGTATAACCACATTGATGTCTAAAGTATCTCCCATTTTAGATTTTAAAAAGTCAAGATTCCTCGCGGATTGTCATTTTATTTCCCCCAAGTCAGCAATGAATCTATATAGAATTTGGATGTGAATAAAAAGCTATTTCCATGAATTGTATTTTCCCGATTTTTCCAAGGGTTCTTCAACCTTGTGTTCAATAGTGTTTCCCCTTGGTCTAACTTGATGGAGTCATGGATCGGAGCTGCGCCATTACATAATCCTTCGCCGGCGGATTTGCCCGGCAACCGAACACCAACCAATCAATCACGGGACTGCTCCACGGCCCGTGGACTCCCCCTTCTCCCCCAACGCATCACAACCCGCCAAAACCTCTCTCCTTCTTCTCTTTCTCCATCACAGAATACCCATTCTTCTTCACAACTCATTCACCATGTCTGCTCCTGCTGCTTTCTCTGACATCGCCAAGGCGGCCAATGATGTATGACGCCCTTTAGAGAAGATTTTTTTTTTCTCACTTCGTTCCGCAAAGTACGGATAGCTAACCGGGACCTTGAATAGCTCCTGAACAAGGACTTCTACCACGCCAGCCCGGGTTTGTTCTCAATATTGACCCCTTAAATCTTAAGCTCTCCAAGCTAATGAGCTCCTAGCCAACCTTGAGGTTAAGTCCAAGGCTCCCAACGGTGTCACCTTCACCGTTAAGGGCAAGTCCGCCCACGAGGGTTCCATCGCTGGCCAGGTAAGATCTTTCCCTTCAATCGCAGAGACCTCCCTCTCGCGTGAAATAAGTTAGAAGAAATCATGATTGCTGATACAATATGATAATATAGCTTGAGGCCAAGTACGTCGATGCGCCCACTGGTAAATACCCCACCCGTCGCAAACCACCCGACCCCCGTGTGAATACGCAACGAGGCATGGCGTTTAACTTCGCTGCATATGGCCCGTTGTCTTCAAGCAAGATTGTTTTCTTTTACATGACCAATACCCACAGGCATTCATTGAAGCTAATCATTCGTCCATGGTCAGGTCTTACCCTCACCCAGGCTTGGACCACTGCCAACGCCCTCGACACCAAGCTCGAGCTGGACAACAACATTGCCAAGGGCCTCAAGGCTGAGATCCTCACTCAGTACCAGCCCGCTAAGCAGTCCAAGGGTGCCAAGCTCAACCTGTACTTCAAGCAGCCCAACCTGCACGCCCGTGCTTTCTTCGATCTGCTGAACGGCCCCACCGCCAACCTCGACGCTGTTCTCGGCCACGAGGGTTTCCTCGTCGGTGCTGAGGGTGGCTACGATGTCAACAAGGCCGCCATCACCAAGTACTCCGCTGCCGTCGGCTACAGCGTTCCCCAGTACTCCGCTGCCATCACCGCCAGCAACAACCTCTCCCTCTTCTCTGCCAGCTACTACCACCGTGTTAACGCTCAGGTTGAGGCCGGTGCCAAGGCTTCCTGGGACTCCAACTCCGGCAACGCTGTCGGCCTTGAGGTTGCCAGCAAGTACCGCCTGGACCCCTCTTCCTTCGCCAAGGTACTTTTCTTTCCTTACCCTCTCCCTCATCGTGCAAACATCAAACTTACATGACTTTTTTCTCTCTTTCTACAGGCCAAGATCAACGACCGTGGTGTTGCCGCTCTGGCCTACAACGTCCTGCTCCGTCCCGGTGTCACCCTCGGCCTGGGTGCTTCCTTCGATACCCAGAACCTGAACCAGGCCGCCCACAAGGTTGGCGCCAGCTTCACCTTCGAGGCTTAAATGTATCCTACCCCTTTACAACCTGAGAGTAGCAAGCTCCTAATTCTCGGTTCTCGATAACCATGTTTCTGAATGGAATTGTGGAAGGGCCTTGATTTTTGTACTTGGATCTTCTTTCAAACCACCCGATAATCTGTGTGTCTAGTCTTGTGCCGTCCACACTTTGTATATCAAATCTAAATTTCCTTTGTTTGATGGATGGTCATCTTCAGTAAAGCAATAGAACTGATTGTAGAATGCAGCCATTAAGCCTGAATTATGATATCATCAGTTTCGATCATAGTACGAACCGCTACGAGTAAGAAGTCCACGGGTGCGTCAAGGCCAAGTTGATATTTGATACTCAGATAATGTCTTTCATTTATAGTATTTCAACTCAGCACCTGAGCTGTATTCGCAAAGCAGATCCTCAATTAGAAGGACCAGCCTTCTCTTTCAATTCCTTCCTCCTAGCAGCCTCCATAGCCCTAGCAGCCTCCATAGCTTCAACCATACCCGCAGCAGTCGTTTCCCGCGGCATCATCATGCCACCAATAGTAACGACACCAAAAATAATCCCAATAAGAGTAAACACCATCGCAAAATCAATATGCCCCCCACCATGCACCCGAAGGAAATCCCCTTCCTTCATAGCAGCCCTCTGCGCAGCCCGCCTCCTCTCCCCACGCCTCCTATCCTCCGCACTCTGCGTCCGAAAATGCGACCGCGCATTAAAATGCCCCAACGGATTCCGATAAATAAACCCCATCGGATCCTCAGGATCACTCTCTTTCGCCTTCTCATCCCCAAACCCAAACCCCGACCCCGTATACCCGCCCTCCGCCCGTCGCCCCGTAGCCCCGTACCCGCCCTGCGCATAAAAACTCGGCGGCGGCCCCGTGAACGTCCCGCGCTGCTTGCTTAGTCCGCTGGCCGGTCGTGAGCCCGCATAGCTGCCGTGTCCGCCTTTGTGCGGGTTTGCCGTGTGGCTGCTGTGCGAGCCGGTTGGGTGGGCTTGGTGGTTGTGGATGCCGTGTTGGCGGTCGTAGGCTGCGCGTTTTGTGGCGTTGCGGAGGGTGTTGTAGGCTGTTGAGAGACGGGCGAATTTCTGACTTGCTTCGGGGTCTTTGCGGTTGTGGTCTGGGTGGTGGCGGAGGCAGAGGGCGTAGAATTGTCTGGGTGCGGTTAGTTCTGGATCTTTCAGGGATGGGCGGATTGAGTGGTTTGAAGGGTTGTGAGTTGTATGAGGAGGTATTTATTATGGTACAGAAAGGATGGGAGGGGATAGGTAGGGCGTGCGTGGTTGAATGTGGATGCTAGTGCTGGTGCATACTTTTTGATCTCTGGTGCTGTTGCTGTCGTGGGGAGATCGAGGATCTCGTAATAATTCTGCTCACGGGCGTAGCTTGAGCATGTCGTAGAGAAGCATAGCACAGATTGCCGGCTATGGAGAGGCCTGTAAGCGGAGCTTGGTGCCTGTGGTCGCTTGAAGCTCGTGCATGTGGACAGAGGACGAGTGTGGCGCGCAGAGAGGACAGAAGCTCGACTGGGTTTATGGGGTGGATGGAGAATAGCAACAGCTGTGCGAGGCGGAGGCATTGGAGTTGTTCTTTTTTTTCTATCAGTGTTGGTACAGTAGTGGGAGGAGGGGGAAATGAACAGTGTGGAGAGAAAAGGGAAGTGAGAAGATCTCGGGGCCGAAGTGGCGTCATGGGAAGATAACGAAGGGAAACTGCCCAAGTGCCCTGGCTCTACTTAAGGGTACAAGCCAACCACACAGACTACCGCTGAGAATGTATGTAGACTTGAATACGAATATCCGTTTTGGCACTGATTCTTCACTTCAAATGGTCATATTTAAATGCTATTAGTTATTTACTGTGCTCGTTTACAATGGACCTCGATGTGAACTGATGATCAGATTAGATAAGAGCATAGCCATCTTTCGAACGTGGCCCCCGCAATTCTTACTGAAACTAGTCCAATGAAAGGCAAAATTCAAGTTAAGAAAGACAGAGAATCCATCATATAATCCAGGCCATTTCTCTATGACCAACTGGTAGAGATAAGCTCAACTAACTATACAGATGTACTCATTTTTCAGTGTCCTTACCAATCCAGTCATCATAAGCCATGTAAAAGTATGGTTCAACTCCGGTGCGACGAGGAAGTATAAGGTAGCATCCATTGACAATTGGCTTGTAGCCTGAACTCTCCCAACAATTCCACAACCTGACTGGCATTGGATATCATGGCAACCTCACATTGAACGATGCTCTCCAAGAATTTTTGTATCAAGACCCACCGGTCGACTTCTTCTTTTGAAAGGATTTGGAGAACATTTGAAGGATCATACTATGATGTCCTAGGCTAAACCTAATTTAGAACCCTAGATTGGGTCTTGTCCATTCTAGTAATATATGTTCAGCCTGCGTACAATATTCTTGACTTCTCATTCCACTTCATCAAAATAGCGAAACTTGAAGTGTTCAAAACTATTAAATGCGAGAATATGGAATTGTGAGTCACAAGTCCACAAACTGTACTCTTTTAATTTCAATTGAATTAAGAAAGAGCATCCATTCCATTTTTTATTTAGGGGTGGCCTATTCTTCAGAGCGTGGCTTCAATTTTTGATTGATAGTATACTTCAGTTAGTATGAACTTGCTCGACCCACGGAATAGATTCTCAAGAGTATTAACCCACTACAGAACATTTAAAGTCTGGCTCATGAGTATCAAGAAGATATCTTCATACCGACATGGCTATACTATACCGCAGTGGAAAGGTCACGATCATGATATAGGTGGCTTCTCTGTGCAACAATTCAAGCCGAGACTAGCAATACTAGTAGTAGTATGTTCAAAAAATTTGACTAGAAAAGAACTCAGTCAGTTTAAAATACCAGAAAATACATGTTCAAGCTCCGTAGATATTGTTAAAATAATAATGTTAAAAAAAGATCCGAGTCCCTGCCTGGTGGCATGCGTGACATCCATCCATTCAAATGTTAAGTACGTCATTTGCTGTATTTAATTAATGGGGCCAAAAAGTGAGGGCAGTCTGAGAGACCGGGGTGGGTGCAATTTAACTATGTATAATAGAAAGACCGGATCAGGTACAAATCAATAGTAATTCTTTTGAAGCATCCTAATTGATTAATATTGTAATTAAGAAAAAAAAATGAATCAACCACTCTCCTGGTGCCTGTTCGTGGCAAACCGCCACTCCCCACATACAGGGCAGCGTATCTTATCGTAGCGAAAATCTTTCCCCGACATCCGAGTTCAGCTTCCCCTCTCCACCACATCTTCCAATAGCCCATCATGGCAGCTCAAGCAACAGAGAAGCTGCAGCAGCTGGACTGTACGACCTCTTTCCTCCCCAAATACTTCACCAGCTGACAGTATTCTAGTGAACGGCCAACAAGGTGCCCAGGCGGATGCCCCCGCAGCCACCCCGGCCAACGGTGAAGCAGAGGACTCCGATGACGATGAAGAGGGCGAGGGTGCACCCGATGTTGAGGGCGCTGCCGGAGGTAAGCAAACTGTTTTCCTATAATTACTTTACATCCTTCAACCAACCAATTCCATGGATGATGGAACTATGGCCAGAGACCAATGCGGGGCATCGCTAACATTAAATTGTCTTTCCAGCCGCCAAAAAGAAGAAGAAGCGCAAGTCCAAGAAGAAGAAGAAGGGTGGAGCTAAGGTCCAAAGCTCTCCCCCACGGGTTCCTGTATCCAACCTTTTCCCCAACGGCCAATACCCCGAAGGTGAGATTGTTGAATACTTGAACGACAATGCCTACCGTACCACCGACGAGGAGAAGCGATACCTAGATCGCATGAACAACGACTTCCTCCAGGAGTACCGTCAAGGTGCCGAGGTCCATCGTCAAGTTCGCCAGTATGCGCAGAAGAACATCAAGCCTGGCCAGACTTTGACGGAGATCGCGGAAGGCATTGAAGATTCCGTGCGGGCTCTGACCGGCCACTCGGGTCTGGAAGAAGGCGATAACATCAAGGGCGGCATGGGTTTCCCTTGTGGTCTCAGCATTAACCACTGTGCTGCGCATTACACTCCAAATGCTGGAAACAAAATGGTTCTCAACCAGGGTGATGTCATGAAGGTTGATTTTGGTGCTCATCTCAATGGTCGCATTGTGGACAGTGCCTTCACCATGACATTTGACCCTGTCTATGATCCACTCCTTGAAGCCGTTAAAGATGCCACCAATACCGGTATTCGGGTAAGTTCCAATGTCCTGAAGATGCATCGTCCAGTGCTAATACTATCTGCAGGAGGCTGGTATTGACGTCCGTATGAGTGATATCGGTGCTGCCATTCAAGAGGCCATGGAAAGCTACGAAGTCGAGCTCAATGGTACCATGTACCCTGTCAAGTGTATCCGTAACTTGAACGGACACAATATTGACCAGCACATCATCCACGGCGGCAAGAGTGTGCCAATTGTCAAGGGTACCGACCAGACTAAGATGGAGGAGGGTGAAGTATTTGCCATTGAGACTTTCGGAAGTACCGGCAAGGGTTACGTTAATGAAGATGTAAGTTCCCTGTCAAAATCGTGCGCAATCTGAATGATGCTAATTTAGGATAGATGGAATGTTCTCACTACGCTCTCGCCCCCGACGCACCCAAGGTTCCCCTTCGCCTCTCATCAGCCAAGAACCTTCTCAGTGTGATCAACAAGAACTTCGGCACCTTGCCTTTCTGCAGACGCTACTTAGACCGTCTGGGTCAGGATAAGTACCTACTTGGCGTATGTATACCAAGGCTCCGTGGAAGGATCTAATGCAGATGGCTAACTCGTATTTAGTTGAACAACCTGGTCTCATCTGGTATTGTCAATGACTACCCACCTCTGGTTGATATCAAGGGCTCATACACAGCTCAATATGAACATGTAAGCTTTTGTGTCTATGGTACCACCTTGTCGAATTGCTTGACTAACGGATTGACAGACTATCGTGCTCCGACCGAATGTTAAGGAGGTCATTAGTCGCGGAGACGACTACTAAGCTGAAGTCAAAGTTTCAAATATAAAAACAGCTCCAAACAAAATGAAACAAAATTATATGGAAATCAGGACCCATTGTAAATCATAAGTTTCTGAGCACTTGGCCACTAGTGCCATTTAGATCATGGAAAGCCACCTCAGCTATAGATAGCCAACATTGGAAGAGAAAGAAATGACAGAGGACGTAGACATACTAGCACCGTCACAAGATGTCAGCAAGTTTCAGAAAAGATTCTCATCAGGAATTCTGTAGTTCACTTACGGGATACTCTGTTCAGCCACCTCTCTCCTTCTTTGCCTGGGCTTCACTTCTTTCCTTCAGCTTCCTCTTAACGAAGAGGGCGAGGGCGAGGGCGAGTTCCCAAGAGTCCGATAGGCCAGTGGACAATCTTCTGATTACATTGACCACCAATCGACGTTTACCAAAACCGCCACCTCCATACGCATAGCCTCGCTATACACGTTTTCCATCTGAGCCACGAGTCCCTCCGGCAGGGAACCCATTTTGCACTCCTTCAAAAACCCTTCAAGCTGGTTAACCAATCTTCAGCAGTATCTTCGTCCTATGCTGCAGGCTTGCCTTCGTCTGCGACGACCACGTCATCGTCATCGGTTCCAAGGTTGTCATATCATCGCTATCACTGACCATGTCTTCCTGCGTGGTAGGCTTGCCAACCATAGGAGTATCATTATTTCCTCCAGCCTTGTCTCCTTAAGAAGCAGGTTCTCTGATTGTAGCGACATCAGAAACATCATGGCCAGCGATTTGGCTCTTAGTGCAGGCTTCATCACCGGCAGCTTCACCAAATAGGCTATCTGCCATGTCCGAAAACCATCGTCGACGCCATTGTGGGTATGGGCCACGGCCCATCGGTAGTTCTGAACTTCTTGTTCAAATTGAATATTTTCGAAAGTGTTCTCCTCTTGATCCTCTCTAGATATTAACAGGCACGATCACTGTCCTCTGCCGCTCTTGCCTTTGTGATATCTTGTTCTTCGAGTGAGCAGAAAAGTCACATATGTCTTGAGCTCTAACAGAAAGCCCGCTTCGAATTTCAACCCTTTCATCAAGAATTGGGCGGCCCTTGTGTACTGGCAGGCTCCATCTCTCAAATCGGATTTTGTATCGTCGGGTTATTCGTGACGCTCAAGATTGCCTTGAGGACATGTACACGAGGGAAGTTATGGCAAGTCCAGGTACATGTGTCGCGTCTTCAATCAGATGAGATGAAAATCACTTCCGCTGACCAAGAGGAGAATCAAGATGGTGAGCATGGTGTCTGTCTTGAGATGCATGTTTGAGGGGGTGGGAGGCAATGGAGTTTGGGGGGGGGGTAAAGAAAGTTGAATGTTGAGATTCCTTTGATGACCCCGTTGTACCCAATCGCTTCTCCCGGAGCCGTTGTGGGCAATGAAGCTTTGCCTTCTTGAGTCGTGTCTGGAAGGGAGGAGAGTAACAATATGAGGTGTATTGTTGTTTTGAGAGAGAGAGAGATGCTAAAGTTAAAAGGGAGAAGGGGACGCGAAATCAAGCAATAGTTAAAACAATCGGCAGTTGGTCATTGCATACGGTGCTGCGGTATCACAGTGCCCGATGAAAGGTGACAGCAGGACGAGGACTCGGAGGATAGGTCGGTACCTATACAGTATTTGAAGCGTTATTCCTCGGCACATATTGATGTGTCTTTCAGACACACTCTAAAGATAGGTACAAAATGATGCTAATGCAGCTAGGTCCCAAAGTGGTCAAGGCAAACCATCGAATCTTGAATGTTGAACCAAACAAGAGTGGCGATGGCTTGGCCGCATAGGTGCCCAGACCCTAATGCATGATCTCCCTAGAGGCTCTTCCTGAGTCGCTAACGGCCGTTGGCCCAAGAAGCACTAATCGTGTAGTTGCCTGCGAAGTTTCCGAAAATTTTCCAAAAGTCGACTCCCAAACTGGTCATATTTCCGAGTTCTCCAGGTTTTCCGGTCCGAAAGCTGCACATGGGCCAAATGTTGGGTTGAAATGTCGCCAGGTCGTCGTTAACGCGTCCTCAGCGCCCCGGGGGCCAGCTTGTTAGCTGGCTTCCAAGGTTCGTGACATCATGATACAGATATAAAGAGTGTTTCTGAGGCTCAGGCTATAAAAAATGACACAGATCGATGCTTCTATTACTTCCAAGGTTTCAATAATCACAAATTTGAAATTGAAAGGGAATTCCAACCAAAAGTCATTAGACCCGGTGTGGTCCCCGATATCAAGGTGAGCCATGAAGTCAACTTGAAGATAAAAAACACTTCTCAACCTTGGAAAATATTAAACTGACCCGTGCTAGCTGGCTCCTAAGGATTACTTTGAGATGATTAGGCCTAAAAGGTCACTCTCTGTGGACCGCCTGATCAAAGATCTGGCTTATCACTCCTACACAATCTTCCTCTTTATCCGCAGCGACTTTAAGACCATCATTATCCCTAGTACGATATTTGGTGTGAGCAACTCCTTCGCTACTAGCGCATATGGCTTGGGTGATACTGCACCTTTGTCTATGCATTTACTTGCAATTCGGTTTCTTCGAACTTTTCTTTGGGTCAGCCTTGCTCTAATTCCATTTGTGATCAACAACCAGCGAACGCCGTCTGCCATTATAGAAGATACATCCAACAAACCATGGCGTCCAATGCCGCAGAAACGTCTCACTCCAGCTACAGCCAATTGCGTTAGGATTACCTTCTTAATGGTTGTGCAGGTTCATGGCTTAATTTGTCATGGCATTGGTCACCGACAGTCAACCCTCCTTCTCGCCCTCGATATATGGTATAACAACTTTGGCGGGGCCAATGACGATCCCATTATTCGCAATGGACTTAATGCATTAGGTTATCTGTGTTTTATCTCTGGTGCACTCGAGGTGGCTTTATGGGGAAAACTTCCATTCACACTCCAGAGTTTGCTAGGAGAAACAAGCACGAGATTATACTTACCACAATGGCTCTTCATCATTGCATGTATCATTCTCAGCACTGTTCATGTGCAGGATCTTTTTGACCAAGAAGGGGATTCGATTCTAGACCGACGGACCATACCATTGGTTATAGGCGACGAAGCTGCCAGATGGACCATTGCTATCCCCATGGCTCTTTGGGGCATTATTTGTCCCTGTTTCTGGAATGTCCGACTGGAAATTACTTTGATGAGTCTCGGCCTGGCTTATACTATTGCATTGCGAGTCCTGGCCTTTCGGACTGTGGAAAATGACCGTGCAACCTATCGACTTTGGAATTTCTGGATTGCTACAATATTTGCCATGCCACTGCTCTCCCGGCAAGATTAGTTCGGGACCCAGTGATAAATCTCTGCAATTCTGTCCTTGTTTATCATTACGGGAATATCTAGAGCCACTAGCTGATACCGTGCCCAGGTGGCAAAAGTCGTGAAAAAGAATGTGATCCGGTTCTCATGAACTGTAGGTGGACCTCACATTGATAGCGTACGCTCAAGAATTTCTATTTTGAGCTATTACTAGATAAACTTGTATTTAAGATTAATACTTGTCCTGAACAAAGCAACGTCAATTGTATGATTGCCTTTCTATAAACCACCTGGGCAGTCTGTATGGAACTGTATACAAGGTCTAAATATGATTGGTTAGATTTCCAAGTGGGGCTTTATCCAACCAATCATTTCCTTCTACCAATGATAGTACCACCGCCTTCTATTTCTGCCAGTCAGGAACATGATACAAATTATAATAGGGGATGCCTATTTTAAAGGGCTCCGCTCCAATTTATCGGACCATCCAGGTCTCCCGTGTTGCCCCACGTGAAAACGAGCCACCTTCCGCCTTTTAAGCATAAGTGATTTCTCCATGTCGACACTTCTCGACTCAATCATATTTCACCATGTCCGTCGTTGAAACTACCTCGCCTCACCTTCGGGTGTCCGCGAAATCGTCGTCCACGCCTACCTCCGAACCCACCTCCGCAAGAATTCCACCGCCAGAGTCCTCCGCGGTTGAGGACAAGTTCTTCTGGACGTACACTGAAGAACCGCATAGGTCAAGACGACAGGCAATTATCAAAGCGCATCCGGAGGTATGTTATATGTCGATATTTCATTGGTAAACAATATCCTGGCCTGGTTCCTGAATTGAAGAACCAGTCCATGGTTGAGGCTACATTTCCTTGTTTCGCCAGGGCACGGCATAAGAACTCCTGATTCTGGGTGCTAATATTCTTTTTTCGATACACAGGTGACCAAGCTCTGCGGTCCTGAACCTCTCACCAAATATGTTGTCTTGGGCGTTGTGTCTCTGCAACTTATATGCGCTTACCTCCTCCGCAATACCCCCATCCTCGACTGGAAGTTCCTGACTACAGCCTATGTCATTGGAGCCACGTCAAACCAGAATCTTTTCCTCGCCATTCACGAGATCTCTCATAACTTGGCATTCCGTTCCCCGTTCGCCAATCGTGTGCTGGCCATCTTTGCAAATCTCCCTATCGGAGTGCCTTACAGCGCTGCATTTAGGGTAAGTCCTTATCAGGAGTCAATGGACAAGCAGGGTTGGTCTGTATAAAGTCAATTGAATGCTAACATACCATCTTATCACAGCCATACCACCTGACTCACCATAAGTCACTCGGCGTAACCGGCCTGGACACTGATCTCCCCACCGCATTAGAAGCTTTCTTCCTGAACTCAGTCTTCGGCAAGACATTCTTCTGCACCTTCCAGATCCTCTTCTACGCAGTCCGCCCAATGTTCATTTACAGCCCTCCCTTCACATCAATTCACCTCCTCAACCTTGTCGTTGAACTATCCTTCGACTACTTCCTTGTCAAATTCGCCGGCCTAAACTCCCTATACTACCTGATCGCCTCTTCTTTCCTCGCCGGATCCCTACACCCCTGCGCCGGCCACTTCATCGCAGAGCACTACTTCTTTTCACAAGTCAAGACAGGCGGCACGGAGTCCCTCGCAGACCTAAAAACCAAGCCCGCATCCAAGACCTCAGCACAACACCCACTGAGCTCTCTCGCACCACCAGAGACATACTCATACTACGGCCCTCTTAACATCCTCACCTACAACGTGGGCCTGCACAACGAGCACCACGACTTCCCTGCTATTCCCTGGACCAAGTTGCACAAGCTTCATTCCATTGCTTCAGAGTTCTACGAGCCCCTGCCCTGCCACCGGAGCTGGGTCTGGGTTATCTGGACTTTCATCCTGGACAGCAATGTCGGGCCGTGGTGTCGCGTGAAGCGTGCGCAGGGCGGACGTATTGTTGGTGGTGGTAAGGCTTCTGGGCGTGCGGGCGAGGCCGCGTCGGCTGGTCCGGACGGCGAAGAAGGTGATGGATGGAAAGAGAGTGAGATTCAATGCTAAAGTAGCAGTGTTCTCGTATCTCATGGTTTGGATTTGTTCTCCTTTTTTATGGTATCGGTGTTTTTGATTACTAGGAGTAGATAGAATGCACGGCATTGGTGCTTGGCAATATCAAATGACTATTTTTAGAAAGATCTATGAAGTCACCATGTATATGTACGTACACGAAATCTAAGGCTGTTCATTTGAAAGCGTTGGAGCTAGATACAGGCTACTTTGACGCCATGGAGCTGCAAGCTACGAATCTACTTCTATAATGATTTGGATTGCACATTGCGTGCGGAGTCATGCGTACATAGCCAGTCTGTTAGAAAGGCTCGCTAAAGGTAATAGCAAGGACATTCGTTGGTTTATCTTGCAGCGATTCGACCATCATTTATCACACAAAAGGAAAAAAGAGAATCGAGACGCTCAGTCCATTCATCATAACGTGATATTAGACAAGACAGGAAAGATAGGAGAAGCGAAGTGGGAAAGAAGGGAACTAGAACCACAGCATAGAAAGTCCGAAAACTCCCCAAAGCCGAGATCTTGAGCGGGATGGGAAATAAAAGAAATATGGATACCAGGAAAGAAAAGAAGATAGAAGAAAACACAAGAAAAGGCTGATGCTAGAGTCGAAACGGTGGGCTCTTCAAGAGGCACTCACGGAGTAAAAGAAAAGCAACAAAAAGGGGGATAGATGAGGAACTCGGAAAAATGGGCGTCGAGTCATGATCGGGGACATAAGCACGACGGAAGCAAGCTCAAAAGAAAAAGTAAGCGATCAGAAAGCTCAGCAAGCAAAGCCCAGCCACCATCTGGAGAGGAACGCCGGTCTCGCCCTGTGCCTGTGTCTGCTGCATTGCTGCCGGGGCGGCGTTGGCCTCGCCGCCTGTCTTACGCTGCCGCAAGCCCTGATCTGCGAGTCTGTCCTTGAGGCGTTGAATTTGCGCAGTCGCATCTGCGAGCTGGGATTTCAGGTCGTCACTTGAGGGGACAATAGAGGTAGCGGACTTGGTGGCGGTGAAAACGGCAGGCTCGGCGGTAGAGGGAGATTCGGACTTGGGCTTCTCGGAGAACTCGGGGGGAGGAATGGGGGATGCTTGGTCGGCGGAGGTCTTTTTTGGGGCGGGAGTTTCAAAGTTTGCGCCAGGAGAGGGGTAGGCCGGGGGCTCATCATCAAGGTGCTTGAATAAAAGGTCAGCTTAAGCGCAAATATTGGCAATCACCACATAAACATACCGATTGCTCTTGAGCCTCATCGTGGGGAGCCAACCAGGCAACACGAATCTTACGCTCCACCACAGCAGACTTGGCAGCCTTCTCAAACTGTTGTGCAATGTTATTAGCAACTCCGATCCTCAGTGGTAAAATGTGATGGACGAACAATCGATGTCACATTGGCATGCTCCATATCCTTCGTCACAGCAACGGACTGAACCAAAAACTTGTCCTTGCATTTGGCATCGGGGGCAGGCTCCTCCTTCATAGCCTGCAGAAGAACTAAAATGACTCAATCAGCTAATGTCGCATAATATCACAATCGCGAAGTTGGATCGAACCTTGAACATCGGTTCCTTTGCCCGGCTCGATACGGCCGGAGTTAGGTCGGACACAGTAGCTATGAGGATGTTAGATGGACTGGTCGCTCGCGATGAATCATACGTCGCATAAGGTTTCACGGATAACATACTGTTTGGGAGCGGTGGTTTTGACCTAGCGCACACAAATAAACCTGTTAGTTGAATCCGTAACTGACAAATGTGGAGGGGAACGGGAAGGACACGCGCATACCTTGAAAACCAAAGGCTCATCATTCAGATTGTGCAGATGGAGAACCTGGCACACTTCCTGGTTGAAAGGGCCTGTTCAAAATAGTAACAGGAACACTGGTCAGTATTTGGGCGCTTCGAATCTACCATTTGTTTGGGGCCGGGGAACTCACGCTGGAAGGAAAGCTCCTGGGGATCGATCTCAACAGACATGGTGGAGGTGAGGTGGGAAGCGCAGGAAGAAGGATGAAAATGTAGAGTAGGCAGCAGCTTCGACTGCCAGTGAGAGATTGCGCAGGCGGAAAAGAAAAGTGTGGGGAGTTTATCAAGACAAGGGAGCCTGCGCCTTCAGGAGTTGACTTATTGTCTCATTCGGGATGGATTGCTGAGTCAGCGATCAGGTGATGGCCAGCCCAACATGAGTCCTACAGTTAGGTGAAAGATGCTTAGTAAAATCGATTCGATCTTTGACTAGTATTCATAGAGAGGGCCTCGGTGTCATATCAGAGCATTTTATTCCATTCCTCGGGCATTTGTAGAAGTGGACTGCATGTGATGCGGTGGGGTTGTCTTGTTATCATTTAGAGTAAGAACTATTAGATCAGATACCCACTTTGTCTGGAAAACGGTCTTCGATTTTATGATGATCATTTCATAGATCCCAGAGCAACTTTATACTATTCTCGTCCTATAGATATCTGGCACAATTAAGCTTCGAGGCAATGACTGCAGGGACAGCTCGAATCGACTTGACTGCCTTATTCCTCGGCAGATCTACGGAACCTGTAGCATGTGCCGATGGCGTTTGAATGGCTAGCAAATATTTCTGAGAACAGCCAATCTTCTTGTCAGTAATGATCGTTAATACAGTCAGGTGCTAGGATTTATTAATCTTGGAAGAAATGATTCTTGCGAGCAGTTTTCACTATAGCTTACGGGCGAATTATTGAGAGTCGATCAGTCATGTCTTGGTAGCAACTGCGATGCTCAGCGTCTTATGATGCTTAAAAGTTGCAAGTAAACTTCTTCGTCGTATCTGAACCAATCTCTTATTCTCGACTGCTCTGACCATCGTGAAAGTTAGGTGATGAGATATCTTAATCTTATGCCAGTGTTGGAGTCGCCAACTGGAGGGGATCCACACTTATCGCCCTCGCCGCCTTCGCGGTACGCGATAACGTCACCTGGAAGCTCAGATTGCTCCCCACCTTCACCGATTGCCTGTTCCTATCACTCCACCAACTCAACCCTTTTCAATCTGCTCAGTCTTTATCGTATCGCAGATACGCATATCTCCCTCTCTCGAAGAAGAACAGAACTTTCCTGAATTTACCTTTTTCGCACTGAAACCCTCACCAATCATGGCTTCGGACCTTGATCAGCTCATTGAGATGGGCTTCGACAAAGAGCGCGCTGAGATAGCTGTCTCCAAGAATGGCGGCTGTAAGATGCCATCACGCCAAGTCTACCGCTACTGACCTAGCTAACACTTGGATAGTACAGGGAGCACTGGAGTGGCTCGAGCAAAACCAGGAGAAATCCATCGAGGAGATCAGAGAAGCACAAGCACAGGAGGAGGAGGAAGAAGGACCTGCGTTGAAGCCCGGCGAGGAAGCTCGTAGCTTGGTCTGCAATGACTGCGGCAAGAAGTTTCGAAGCCAAGCTCAGGCTGAATTCCACGCCTCCAAGTCCCAGCACGTGGACTTCTCCGAATCCACAGAGGAGATTGCTCCGTTGACCGAGGAGCAAAAAAAGCAGCGACTGGAAGAGTTGAGACAACGGCTGGCAGAGAAACGCGCCGTACAGTCAGAGCAGGACAAGGTGGATCAGAAGCGCAATGAAGTATGTCATCAAACTCGCCAATATGAGAATACGTTTCGCTAATCTTGTCCGTCAGGAAATTCGACGAAAGAGTAACAAGGACAACCAGGTTGCGAAGGAGGAGCTCGAGCGGAAACAGATGGCAAAGGAAGCCCTTGCTAAGAAGAGGGAGAAGCAGGAGGAGATCGAGCACAAGAAGCGCGTTAGGGCTAAGATCGAAGCGGACAAGGAGGAGCGACGTCGGAAGGCTGAGAACGAGCGGGCAGAGCGTACGGGTGCCGCACCACCCCCGCAACCTGCTGCTCCTGCGGCGCCTACGACATCGGGCCCTGTTTCATCGAAGCCCGCATCGGCATACACCGAGACTCGCTTGCGATTCCAGACCCCGAAAGGCAATGTCATGAAGACGCTTCCTGTGGAGACTACTTTGTTCGAAGTTGCAGCGGCACTGAAATCGGAGGATGGTATCGACGTTCAGAGCTTCACACAGAACTTTCCACGAAAGGTCTTCAACTCCGAGTTCTTTGGAGAAACTCTGAAGGAACTTGGATTGACACCAAGTGCTAGCTTGATTGTTCAATGATTCGTTAATGCACACCTGTTGAGGACCCTTGGGGACCAATTGCTCCGCGGGACGTGAGAAATCATATGACTTCTAAAATCATAACTACATAGCATGATTTATACGAATAAGCAAACTCCTCATCTGAAACCTCATTAATAATCATGTAAAATTAAAGTAGAATATTGTATGCTGGATTTAGCTTACGAGTCTGGGGGGATCTGGCAAAATAGAGATGAACTAATGCCCATTCTATACGTGAGCGCTTATCACCACGTGACCTCGCGAGACTCCGCGCGATGATGAAGACGCGCTCGACACGGTCATCACAAACAAGACCACATCAACCCACAACTCCAAATTATGCCGGCGTGAGAGACAACCCTGCAAACCAGCAAAAATACCCATGGACAAAATCACTGATCCCCTTCAACTTAGTATTGGCGACCAGCATCGCGGTGGACCCGCAACCATCGGGATGCCCAGCGCCCCAGGTACCGTCGCGGCAAACCCCTTTGAGGAGCCCCAACGAAAGATGAGCGAATACACTGCCCAGGAAATAGCCACTCTTCAATCCCGTCTTGATAAAAAGTTGGGACCAGAGTTCATTTCATCCAGGCCCGGTGCGGGTGGGGCAAAGGTGCACTATCTCTCCGCAGACAAGTGTATCAGCCTTGCCAACGAGGTGTTCGGGTTTAATGGCTGGTCCAGTTCAATCCAGAAAATTGACATTGACTTTGTACGCAGTGATTCCGTCTTTTTTGAAAAACTAACTAACGTGCACGCTCCAGGTCGAGGAAAACCAAAACACGGGTAGGATCAGTCTCGGTCTGTCAGTCATTGTTCGAGTCACACTGAGGGATGGCACTTTCCACGAGGTAGGAGCCTGCAATTCAGCTACGCCATTCACATCTCTAACCATGGTAGGATATCGGGTACGGCCATATCGAAAATTGCAAAGGGAAAGCGGCAGCGTTCGAAAAGGCCAAGAAAGAGGGCACAACAGACGCGCTGAAGCGAACACTACGAACCTTTGGCAACGTGCTTGGAAATTGTGTTTATGACAAGGACTACCTCTCAAAGGTAGTCAAGGTAAAGGCCGCACCGGTAAGACACATCCCATCTTTTGGTGCGTTGGCATCTTTCGCTCATATTTGGACAGGCTAAATGGGACGTCGATGAGCTGCACCGTCACCGTGACTTTGCCCCAGTCAAGAAGGAACCAGCTATTCCTCAAAAGCGCGCTGTTGAAGATGACGACTTGCCACCTGCACGTCCTGCCGAGCCTGCCAAAATTAGTGCCACAGGCAATAATGTCTCTTTCGACGGCGACGGCGAGTTTGGGAGTATGTTCAAACCAGAATGCAATATTTTGTCTCCGGTGACTAATTCATACTTCAGGTGACCTTTTCGACGAGGCCGACTTCGTGGTGTCCGCAGCTGGTGGAAACCCAGACGAAATCATGATAGACCCAGAGCCTTCGCGCCAACATCCCCCAACTCCTATGAACCGACCGATTCCTCCACGGGGCCCGCCGACTGGACGCTTTGATCCAAGCGCAGTTACACCTTCAAAACCGGAAAGATGGAATGCAGGAAACCCAGCCGCAAGACAATCGATGCCACCCAACCCACGTCCAACCGCCGGCGGTGTGCAAGATATGAGACGCCCGATGCCTGGACCTGGTCAGTTCAACAATATGGCTCCCGTTCGGCCCGGTGCTCCCGCTCCAGCACGATCTGGGATGGACGTCAACGCGCAACAGAATAATCAGCCGCAAATCAAGCGAGAGCCTGTTCCGCCAGCTCAACCTGCTGCTCCCAACATGAACCCTGACCAAAATCAACTCCCTCCCGCCTCCCAAACAGTGGGTTTCTTTTCAGCCAGAGCTGCCGATTCATTACGCGACAACCCCAATGCCGCACCTTTGGGATCTCAATTTGATCCACATGCCGAAAGCCCGTCCATCCGCAAAACCGCCGGAGTTGATCACACCAAGAGTGTACCTATCTCCAGACCAATGATCGCGACGGCTTCACCAGCACCTAACAATTCACGCGACTATGTCAACCCTGCTACTGATCTTCAGCGCCGGGTCGGTACTCCAGGCCCCCCTGGTGGCGGAGTAGGCAGTCCCCTGTCTCGAGGCCCGTCGACATCATCATATCGCCCATTGACTCGCCCGAACATCGACTCTCGCAACTCACCCAATCCTGCTGCCATGAACCGAGGAAGTGTGCCTCCTCAAAACAACCCCAATGGAAAGCGCCCACCGTTGAACGATGTCACTAATGCCGGCACCTCGCCTGGTGTGGCTCCCGTCGCTGCTACGACTGGCCAGAATGACCCTAAGCGTCCCCGGGTGTCTGACGTTGCTTCTAATCAAGCACAGCCACCTCAGCCCCCACAGCAATAGCCCCGATATTTTCTGATCCAGTGAGCATTGCTACGCATTGAGAGTCATTTAGCGGTCCGACTTGTTCTATCATCATGATTTGGGATTTTTTCAGGTGTCCAGGCGCGATTGCATGTTTACCATGTCGGAAATCGGACGGGGCGTTTGGAGTTCAACGGCAAATTGTATGGCCAACCACTGCCATAGCTCGCTTTCTTACAGAGTACATTGACTTATCTATCTTTCTTTTCGTTTTTTTTTTTTTTTTTTGCTTTTTTTTTGAGCTTATGGTTGAGCCTACATGCAAATCCCGGGCCTCACTTCTTCCTTTCTCTAGCTAAAGGCGATTTTCCTTGTTTTCTTTGAGCCCAAGACGCTAGCTAGGATTCATCATTCAAATCCTCAACAATGATAACGATTACAAAATCATTAAAAAGACATTATTCGACGTACCTATTCGATGTACCTGTTCGACGTACCTATCCGACGTACCCAGTGTGGACAGACATTGGGATCATGTAATCTGCCTATGAACGATTACTTAGACTAGGCCTTCCCTCCTATTTGGTCTATCGCCCACTTCGTTCTCTTTAAATTTATCTTATTGCATGTTGAGAGGTAGCAGCTCCGCCGATCTCTGCAGTCATGTACTGAGAGCTCTTGCCTAATCTGGCCAGATAGGGTTTTCGTACGGCCAGCAATTTGGGCTGTTCAACTCGTACAGCCTCAATTGGAAATCAATGGCCTTTAGACACGGCCAATCAGAGGATCAAGTGCTAACAGACTATTCTCCAGTAGATTCGGGAATCTTCATAGACCACGAGTCTCATTTCAGGCTTCCAGTAGGCACGGGTACCTGGGCTCGAAGTGGCCTATAGGAACGCAGCTCACATGCATCCATGATAGAACCAAGGTCAACTGGTCAAACTGAGGTTTATAGTATACCTTGTCCTAACAAATTGCTCTATTCTCTAACATACGGTGTACTAGCATGATAATGGAATATTTCAGCCCGCCTTTGAGCCAGAAAAAAATTGAAGATACCCTTCTTCAATATGAAGAGTTGACCAGTTCTGAAAAGTATACTGTTCGGTACTGTAGCAACGATGGGAACATCGCCCGTCATTGGTTTGCCTTGCTACCCTCGCCTACTCGTACATCGGGGGTCTGGATTAGAGGGTGTGCAAAATAAAGGGGGGTGCAAAAATGAGGGGGGTGCAAAATAAAGGGGGGTGCAAAAAAGAGGGGGGTGCAAAAATGAGGGGGGTCTTTACTAGGGGGTGTGAGTTAACGGGGGTTGTGAACCAGTTCCCCTGATACGTAAGAGGCTGGCCGGGAAATCTGGGAGTCGTTCCGCGAATAACCCCCTGGGGGTTATTCTCTATGTTCTCATTGGCTCACTCCCTTGTCCTTTTTTCTTTTTCTTTTTCTTTTTCTTTTTCTTCTCTTTTTGATTTTGGTTTTGATTTTTTTCTAAGAATCATCTCGTGCCCTATAAGGCTAGGGCCGGAGAGCCACACCTTGAGAACCAACAAAAAGGATTCAAATACAATTTAAAAATGATAGTAAGAATAATGAATAGAGAAAATGAAAGAATCATCAGAATACCGTCCCATATTGTTGCTGATCGTCGTCTACGCCGTTGTTTGCCCTGGCTCTACATGGCAATTCACTGTCGGGTCCCTAATATCGGGTCCCTCGCTGTCGATAGGTCAAAAGACACGTTGAAAGGTCCTTGGCTTCGATTCTTCTATGACACTTCTCGCGAAGCGGGCCTGCCTGCTGGCCAATAGAGTCCACCCGGGAGGTACGCTTCCCTTCCCGTGGGTCTTCTACAGGGTTCATGGATGCACCATGTACATCCCGCGCTTGTGGTCTGTGGATAGCCGGCCCTGATCGTTCACGGTTCCCCTTCCCTGGGTCCAGAGAGGTACGACTCCCGGTGCTCAGATGCTAGCTCTTGATGGTAATATTCCCTTTCAAGTATTGAGCTGAGAGTTAAATAGAGGTGTTCTTCCTACTCAAGGATCATCCTGCTGTTCTGTTCATTCCTTTTCTTTTTTTCCCATTGGCATATACTACACCTTGATGTACAGGATGTCTGCTTTTCTAAAGTACCTTTCTCAGATTAAAGAATGGATACTTGGCTACGGCTTGGAGGGTGGTGAGCACTTGCATGAGGAATTCCAGGCAAAAACCCAGGTATGAAGTTGCTCGAACTGGGAGGTTCCCAGTCACGATAATTTGGTTATCTTCAAATGCTGAGCTGATTCTTACAAAAGCTTCAGGATGATGTCTTAACTTGCACGGGACGCCAGGTTGCTCCCAGTGGCACCTCGCAAGTTCGAAAGCGAGCACCCTATGCTTGTGTCGGTGAGGCAATAATCCAATTCGACATTCGGCAATAATCTAACTAGTGTAGATGCATAGAATTGCTTGTCACTTTAAGGGCTCGACCAAATTCATGAAAATGTCGGTGTGCAGTGGGCGCAGATGATTAAACCCTTTAAGTTGGAGAGTGTATAATTTTTGTTTCCTTAGGCTGAGGCTACACTGGAAGCTAAAGCAGTCGAAACTTCAATGTGAGATAATACCTTTATACTTGCGGGCAGTTCGTACATAGTATGGAAAAATCGTACTAGTATGTACTTTTGTTGTGGGTCCTCCGCGATTTCCGGCTGAGATGACTCGACGTTTTGTGCGCTATCACATCTTTGCAAGTCGACGGAGAACTGAATGGGGCAAAAGAAAACTTTCTCTCCTTCCCGACTTTTCAAATGTTGTCCACTTTTCGGCTGTTAGTGCCTGTGTCGAGCCAAGCGGAACTCACTCTCAGTTCCAAAACCACACCCTTGGTGCATGTACTGGACTTTTGGCCGGAACTAAAAAAAAAATGGGAAAAAAAATTAAAAAATTAAAATAAAAGGGACTGGAAGGGCCACGCACCTGCCCCGGTCTTATTCTCCAGAATTCATTCAGCATGACCAGTGCTGTAGCAATCAAAGATCCGAGTCGCTCAAGTGTAATACTTGGAGGCTTTCCTTTTCTCTCTGTTCTCGCTGCTCACAAATCATGATTCCACGGCTCACACGAGTTCAACCAGACTGTAATGAAATCAATGAGCTTTGGGGAATGAAAGCGTGGCACTGACTTGTTCCTGACCCAACCCTGACCCAAGGTGGGAGGGACGGGCCGGATAGCCGTAACAAATCTCTTGTAGATCAAGATCGACTAGATGCAAAACAACGTTCTCGGTACAATGGCTGACCCACCCGGGCACTCGTTCAGACTCGAGGAAAGAATCCATCCGGGAATAAGAAAATTTTGATTTTAATTCTTCAATTTTTTTTTCCCACAACTAAACGGGGAAGCCCATCCGGGTACCTATGTGCCACGTCACCAAAGTCCCCTGCATTTGATATGCCGAGACCGTTCGTACATTGACAGGTCCAGTCCAGCATTCAAAGTGCATGAATGCATGTGCTGCACCCTGTGGAGTTTGGGACTTTTGTGCAAACCCAGGGGTTGGTCCCCCGAGAAATCGACCAGTAAGGCATGACGGAAGTGCACAAAGAACATCCCGGCCAAACATGGAATCAAACCTCTTCGTTCTTAATTTCACAACCTCGTGTGTGGCATCAAGTGTACTGCGGGCTCACCTGCTCGCGCATGTACCTTTCAAAGAATGAATGCGAGGTATCGCACAATCGGGGTGTAGGTACAATAGGCTGCGAAATAGTAATTTTGTGAGTTCGTAATACGTAGTAGCCGATCGGAGTGAGTTTAACTAGTGGGTTCGCGGGAGCTAGGTAAAGACGTGGGAGACAGATTGCCGGAAGATCATTGAAAGTCTCCACACTGAGGCTTAGGATGACTTTTTTTGGAGAGAACCAACATCTCCGAGTCTCGCAGAGGGTGAAACGAGGGAGGCGAGGCCAGGTGTTCTTTTGTCACAAGTTAGTCCAAACCTGAAACAAACCAGAGTGCCAGGATCGCAATAGAGCGTTCATCGGGTTCGTGGGTTCGTGAGCGAATAAAGTTAGGCTCTCCCCGTGTGGAGCCTGACCCGCTCAAGACAGACTTCACTTGCCGTAAGTTCAAGTTACCGCCAACCACCAAAAGCACTCCATTCCGAGGTTGAAACCAGTGTATTCGTGCAAAATTCTGGGAGGAAGAGCGAAGGTGTGATGACTTGTCAAGCACCCCTGGATCAAAGTGGTATGGCCGATAGCTCGTGGGTAGGGTGGCAAAATTCTGCACCGGCGCTGGTTACGGCGTTGAACGTATTTCGACCTAGAGGGTGAAAGCAGCAGTAAGAATGTTGACCACAAGACTTGTCAGTATGTATGGTCTCCAGTATACACAGTGGAATAGTATCTTCAAATCTCCCAAGTTCTAAGGGCTTCGGGGCTGTGTGACTGCACTGATGGCAAGATAGGTCCCTCGGACCCGTTTCCATCGACACGGTCGGGTCGTCAGGATGAAGGGTAATATAAGTGGATTCTCATCAATATGAGGAATTGCGATAAAGTATCAACTTAGTGTCGTCTCATTGCCTCAGCAGGAGAAGGAGTCTATCAAGAAATGGCTGTTAGCAAGAAGGCAATCCACATGTCGTTCCGCTATTCGTTCTGGTAGTAAGATGGCTTCGAACTCACCTGGCTCACTGACCATGAGCCAACAAATATACCATAGGAGTTGATGATTCCCGAAATTTTCCTCATGAGAACTTGAATAGAAGGAAGGATGGAAGATTCTGGATTCAGGGGAACAGGGGAACAGGTCCGACTCTTGGAAAGGGAACCAACAGGGCACCGAAACATTTCAAGGTAGTGTGAGTGGGTCTAAGAGATGAGATACTGGGAATAAGGATGGCCAGCTGTTCTCACCAAGATCTTCTTTTCCTCGCTTAGTGCGACCTGTTCAATGTAAAAAATCTTAGATGGTTTCCTTTAAAAAAAAAGAAAAAAGAAAATAATAATAAGAATTATTTTGACCGTTTTGCCAGTACCTAAATTTTTCCCATGAATTTTGATTAAATAAATTCTTCTTTAATGGTTCGTAGATGTGGATTTGGCCCCCGGGGGAGCCGGGCTACTCCCCCCGTGCGCCGCACACTAGGCTCCACCGGATCCATGAGAGGATCTAAGTCTAACTAATTGAACAGGCCATGGCATCCACCTCAAATAAGATCGTGTAAATTGACAGTATTGACAGGGTTCACCGATTTACCTGCTTGCCGCGATAATATGCGTCAGCAATCCTGGGTGGCTACAAAAAAAGTCTGCTGCAAAATAGGCAAGGTCCTCAACGATTTATTCACCCGGGTGACGGTAAATTACAAAGAGGACAAGTCTCGACTGGTATTCCAAGTTGATTGACATGCGGATCTCCTTTCTCTTCTCAGGTCTTGACCCACAGTGGAAAATGGAAAGCCACAGAGGAAGAATCCCGAAAAGGAAAAAAAAAAAAAACGGAAAAAAAAAACAACATCTTCGACGCGGAACGGGGGACCGGTGCCGGCCACATACGCCACATGGACCTGCTCCAGTGTCTAGATCGATGCACCTTTCCAGGTACTGGATGTCATGGGGCAAGGCAATCTCCGCAGTACCGTGCCTGCATTAAAGGCTGACTGGTGTAAACCGGTCTTGGTGGAGGGTACAGACCAAGGCCCACACCATCATCATGGATTAGGCCAAGGTTTATTCGAGCCCTGATAGCAAGCTGGCTCTTCCATTTCCCCCGGAATCCAGCCGATCTACTATCAGAAAGGATTATTTTCCAGGGGATGCCATTATGCAGGCTCCGCTCAATCAAACTCGACGAAATCACTCTAGGCTCCAGGGACTCAAAGACAAGCCTAGTCTTCGTACCTCTTCATGGATTGGATCCGTGAACCAAACCACTGGTATTTTCAAAAATCTTCATCTATTTGCTTTTTCTAAGAGTGGCATACCAGGTGCAAGGATCAATTTCATCGATCAGATCAGTGCCATCCCAAAGTGGTTTAGACAAATCCGTTCGCGCTGTCATTCACCCCGAGATGTGGATGACAGAATGGCTTGTCCACACAGGACTCCATGATCTGCAAAATGCACAGACAGAAGTCCGCCATTGCTTGAAGTACGGGTCTGCCAGTATAAAAGACTAGATTGCCATTTCTCTCAACCGATCCCAGAGTTTCAACTCGTCATTCCTCCCATCTCTTCTACAACCGCAAGTGCCTTGGTGTCTTGAGTATACATTCTCATTCTTCTTCTTTGAAATTTCTTGTGGCCAGAACAGCACCCCCTTTTCCCAGTTGACGAAGTTGTCTATTTTCTTTCCTCAAGAGGCATTGAACTCCCACAGATGTTTGATCGTGTCGTCGAGCTCTACCTAGCCTACGTCAAAGTGGGTAACGCTGTCCTTGTGGTCGGCATTACAAGCATTGTCCTAGTTGTCTGGAATGCACTGCCACGACCTCCCCCGAAACCACGTCCCGTTGAGAGGGACCTCTCCGATGATCAGATCACTCAGTGGGTTAGTGCTGAACGGATCATTATGTCCTTGGATCGAATTGCTAACATCCTCCCCCTACTATTAGATCCGTCCATTGAATCCGAATCCCATTCCCTCGTCTCTTCGTAGACGCACCCCGACCGGCCTGAGCCGTGAAGTCGACGCCGTTTCACGATCCCCTCACGGGGGCTCATCGACCGCTCTAGAAGAAGGTGGAAGTATCTTCACTCATACCTAGCTCGAAATGCATGGCTGAGTATACATGACCATCCGTGGTATCCCATGCTGTCTTGCCGTATGGTCGTTTCAAGTCATGGGACAGGCTCTTGACATACACAGTTACGATGCGACGGCTTAACGGAATCACCAGTCGCTGCCACCACGGTGCTCATATGTTGAAGAAGACACAGGTGACATTTGGGTTATCTATTCGTTTTGGTCGGTAGTGAAAAGGCGGTTGTTGACATTCAAGGATGGATTATATACAAGGCCGGATTGGGGAATGCGGCGTTATTGAGGCAAGGAAAGGTACAAAAGGGGTTATTTCTAATATGTGCACTCAGGAACACAGACTCGGAGCAAAAAAGTTTTTCTTACTGTCTTTAGTCCATCGAATTCAAGTTGTATCTCATCGACAGAACCTACGTGAATACCGGAACCGAAGATTTTAGTTCACTCTTTTTTTTTCGTGAAACGTCTCTCCTTAATGTCACGTCTATTTAACCATATTTCTGCATCGCGGGGACGGAGCTAAGATCGAGGAATCCAACTGGTGAAGAACACCGGAGAAATCGACTATTGGGCCTTGGTGTGCAGGGGGCCAACTGGTCGAGCGTGCCAGGATCAATGGCGGGAAACTAGCGCAAGGCAATCCGGTCATCTTAGCTTGGAATTATTCAAGATTTTAAAAAATAAGGAGCCCCAAATTTCTTCATTTCCTATCCTTACATCGTCTTGAACATGCATTCAGAACTTGGCTTTCACGGGCTTAACTCGAACAGGGTCTTGGACAGGGGAGGTACGCGGGTGAGAGATACATATGTAGTAGGGGGCTTCAACAATGAACAAAGAAAATAACCACGTATTACTAGTATATTGTATTATTTTACCGACATGTTCAATGTTGCACATTCGTAGGATGTTTTCCAGTATTAGAGTAGAAGGGCCAAGTCATCATGACTGAAAAAGAACGGACCGTCTGTAAACTTGCCCTTCTCAATGTTCCAGTTCTTTTCTCTTTTTTCTCCTCAGTTCCTTCCAGGGTTATCTCTTGAAAAATTCAATTCTCCAATCCGGGAAAAGCCAAGCGGTTGATCAGTAAAGAGTTTCACGTAGACTTCGCTTTCTGCTGCGATATACGTTTTTTTTTTTTTTTTTTTTCTTTTTCTCTAATTTTTTTTTCTTTGTCTCTTATTTTTTTTTCTTCTTTTCTTTTTTTTTGTCCTTCCTTTTTTTATTTTCTCGTTTTTTTATTTATTTTTATTTTTGTTTTCTTTTTTTGGAGCACGGCCTCCTATGGCCACAATAATTATAATTAAGTATCTGGTAGATCGTTTTAGCACCATATCGTACTTTAAAAGGAAGGAGTCATTGCGTAGTGTACTAGGCTGGATGTGTTAATAGTACCAAACCCCCCGTATGCCTCAAAGAGATTCTTCAAAGGTTGGTGGAAGAGGGCTGCATGACCTCGGGACTTTTTGAAGCCACTGATTCCACAAAAAAATGCCATAGTACCCGTGCTCTAGACTATTTCAAAGCTCGGGAGCAGGGGTGTGCAAACAACTATTTGCCAGGGTTGATAGTCTCCGTGGTGTCTCGCTCTCCGTAAACATTCAAACTAGGGCTCGGCAGGCTCTCCCGCTGGATTGTCGCAGTAGCGTCACGAGGACCGGATTTTATGCAGACTTCCGGTCTATCAGCGAGACAACACGTGGACTCAAGGTCAGTTCGCTTATTTTTCAAAGTCAAATACCTGTTATCTCGTTTCGGGATCAAAAGTACATGGATGTTCGGCCGACTCCAAGAAGAGTGGATGGAGGTCCGTGGGTGCGAAAACCGAATCGGGGGTATCTAATCTTCAAACAAAGTATAATAATAAAAGTTTCATTAACTGATAATCCGCATCCGGACGCATGGTAATTCTGGGGAGATGGAATATCGGATCCACTTGAAATTCTCCATTATATAGGGTCCAAGCCACCGAGTCTAGACTATTGATCCGGGAAGATTGGGAAGATTGGGGGGATTGGGGAAGCCACATGCATGGTCGAGTGGAGCGGAGGAGTGGCCAAGTGAGCTCACTTTCTCCTGCAAGAGCGAAACTGTCTTTGTGAAGACCCATATCGGAGTGAGCCGCTTGTCTCTCGAATACAATACTTGTGTACAAATTATGGTTCATCTCATTCTCCGTTAGCGCAGACGATCAAAATAGCGGTAAGCAGAGGAACGCAATGGCCCCAACAATATTCAATGTTCCTGAAACACTAGTGCTGGGGCTAGTAAGATTGAGTGCCCAGGTGTTCTTTGTTGTGGTCTGTTCTAGCGTCCGTCGGGCCGCTCCTAGAACATCCGGAAGAAACAAAGATCGGCCAACTAAACATGAAAATTATAGAGTGTGTAATGTGATATTGGAAGACCCAATTCTCCAGCTAGGCACCAGGTAGGCAAAAGTCGGTCTGGATGTACTTTTTCGTCATGAATTTGCGCTGGGAAATTGGGGGCGGGTTAACTCGCTCTCCTCAATCTCCAGAGAGAGGGCTCCCTTAGTTCTTATTGGATGGATTCGAGGCTCTGATCAAGTCTAGTCTGCCTACTTGTGTATGATTCCCAGGTGGACGTCGGGATTGGCTTTTGCGAACCATGGTTCGGCCCTGAGAGAACCTTCCGGGGCCAGAACAGATGGTCCCGAACCAATCACGGCTTCTCTTCCAAAGTTAGGTGTAATACCAAAAGTCACCACATTCCGACTTTTCAAGGTTGTTGGAAACAACCTTCCGGCAATAAGCGCTCAGGGGTCAACAAAGGTATCTAGAACGTCAGCCTCAGAGGACATCCATAAACGCGATACAAGGCCGATACAGCAGTGAATACAGCTCCGGACTTGTAGATCAAAGCGATCACCTGAGCTCTTTTTCTATCTAGCCACATTTATCGATAATTTTTGTAGACCGTAACTGCTGGTCGCCTGAACTCCAGAGCTCTTGCTCCTTTAGTAAAATCTAATTAATTTCTTGCGATCGTGGCCCCCGAAACTTTGAAGTGTGAAGCGCGGATCCTCCAACCTCGGCACATTTTGTTTGTTTTTCCAAGGTTTTCCACTCTTTCCACCCTGTCCCTCCCTTCTGATAGATCACAATTTGTCATCCTCGGGGCCGTTAGTCCTAATAACAGCCTCAATCTTGAAGAGGCTCCAATTCAATTTTTCTGACTTGCATGAAACACGGGCTATACACGTATGGGTCCCTCTAATTCGACATCGCTTAGGGGATGTAGATCTAAATTACCGCTGGTCTCGGTCTTTCGTATTATGACGTAGACATTTCAATTCGGACCAGCTAGCTTGTGGTTTCCTGGCCGATGTGGTGGAGCCCTAAGAGCTTGCGTCTGAGGCGCAGGCAGCATAGCCAACCAGCTTTCGCTTGCGTAAGAGGTTGGCATTTGTTCCTGCATTTTCGTGAGAAATTCTTTCATGTGGAACGGCGGTGTATGCGATGGTTATCTACAAGGCGGAGATGGATTCTGGTAGTTATCGCCAGCGAATCGCTATTTGGGATCTGAAACACTTCTTGCTTGAGTTAATGCCGCTAGCCGACATATACGAAAACGAAAAGGATTCGTGGGAAGTGACAGTGCAAGTTAATGCTAATCAAAACACTTGGAGTGGGTCGGCCGGCTTTCGAGATCCATAGCTTGACATGAGATCTCTGTTGCGCCCCATATGACACTCATGCGGATCATCTACGACTCGGACGGTTTCCTAATAAGGAGAGAACCCCGAGGAAAGATCGGGGATGAGCATCTTGGACGTTGATCGCCAGAAGTGGGCTTTCAATAGTGGCGCTAAGACGAGTCCACAAGGCTCACTCCGCAATCTCCATCCTTTTGTAACTTAAGTGAAAGTTTCGAGCTTCAAATTGGGAGAATGGACGAATTTTCATTGGGCTACCTAGGTGCCATTCTCCGAAACAAAACAAGGAAAAACAAATTAGTAGAATACTTCCATCCACAGGCGATGTCCTGCTCCACGCATTTACTCTCCTGCCCCATGCATTGCTTCGGGTCCTCCTCTTTCAACAAAATCAAAAATTTTCCTCCTCTTTCGTACCGGTGCCCCGGCAAAGAAATCAAAAAAAAAAAAATCAATGTCACAGAATCGACGGAGTCCAAGGTCAAGAAAATGAAACCCAGCCGATCAAAGCGCAAGGTAAAATTGTCTGGTAAATCTCCGACAGACAATCGCAGCGCTATCCAGCCAGAATTATCTTGAAAGCTCGTAGAGAAATCGAAGCCTGATTAACGTGGACAGTGGTTGAGGGAGTAGACGAAATGCCTGATTTGAAAGTGAGCATAGATCCTGACTGTCGAATTTTGGATACTTACCGTGGGTCACCAAGCGTGCAATGTCATATCAGGGGCCGTGCCGCAGATTACTTCCTGGGGCCCATGTATGGCTTGGGGCCGATGAATGTAACCTTTGATTTTGGCTCATTGTTTTTGCGGTGTCCTGCCATACTGCTCCGACTTGGTAGGTTCTCATCGGTGTGGCGCTGTGGCAAGGTATCTGCAGAAGGTTTTAGTGATAAATACAACTGGTTTCAAGGGAAAGGGCCATACCGGCACGGTGACGGCCATGGGACACAATTGGGTTACTGGGGAGGGTCTGCGAGTGCGGTTCTGGGTACTGGAGGGCATCATGTCGATCATTTAGCGGAGTGTTTGCTTGCTGAGTAGCCCTAGGGGGCTTGCTGGGGGTAAAAGGAAGCGCGAGCGGGCCTCTGGGAACCCGTCCGAATTCACGTACACGAACACCCACTTCAGCATGCGTCTCGATGGGCTTGGGAGCCTCATTTTCATTTGCGGTATCGGTTTGGCGCTTGGTGTTTGGTTTGAAATTCTCCTTAGGCTTGGGCAGATGGCTGAGAGCCGCCTGTCGCGGCTCTTCAGTATTCATCTGGGCCGGCTTCGTAGCCTTCACCTCTGCCAGCTTTGAAGTAATCAACTGCCGATCCGCGTATTTTGACTTGCCCATTTCCATTGTCTTTTCAACGTCGGTTTTCTTTTTCGGGGCAATAGCGGGGGTTTCACGCTTGTCAATGAGCTGATCGTCGGTCTTTTTCTGGGTTTTCTGAGTTGTATTCAACTGCGGATCCGCGTGAATTGACTTGCCCATTTCCATCGTCTTTTCAACGTCGGTCTTCTTGTTCCGGGCAGTAGTGGTGGTTTCACGCGTGTCAATGACCTGATCGTCGGTCTTTTTCTGGGTTTTCTGGGTGGTAGTATTGGCAGAACGTGAGACAATGATCTGTTCCTCGACAGTTTTTTGAGTAGTGCTAGCATCTCTCACAGTTGAACTGGAGTCGATAGGCTGATTCTCATCAATTTTCTGAGTAGCAGTGATGGTCGTGGAGGGAGAGTCGGTAGGCCGGTCCGCAATTTTGAGGGATGCCTTTCTGAATTCGAACTTTGCAGGGGTGCCCACTGGGCGCTCTCCGAGCTGCGATTGTTTCTTATCCACAGGGTCTCCGTCCGGGCTTTGACTTGAATCACGGGCATCGTAGAACTTCTCCTTGCCAATTCCTTGACTTCCAGAGGAAGAAGGAGTTGTACTATCAGAGAAGCACTCACGCTTGGGAGATCGATACGCCAAAAAGCTGCTGGGAGGTTCTCTGTGTGTCGGTGTGACGGGAGTAGTTAATGTCTGGGTTTGTTCGCGCGGTGGAGTTGTATTTTCAGCCCTGGGGAGAACAGCAACATCGTCGGTCGTCATGCCCCGAGAACCAGAGACTTGCTGGTCAGGTAATTTCGGCACTTCGACATTTGTGCTTCCCTGAGTGCTGGTACTTTGCTCCTCGGAATTTACGGAAGACTCTTGCACCAAGGTCAGGCTGCTCGCTTCTGTCGGAACTCTTGCCTCTGTCGACGCCTTTGCATCTACTGGTGCTCGGGTCTCCCGCAGTGCCTGCTCGGCAAACTTTTCCAGTTCATCAAGTTGCTGCCGTATGCGAGAGATTTGCTGCTGAATCTCCATCTTGTCCTGCATGGGAGGTCGAGTATCTGCTTCGTCATTCTGTTGTTCAAGATCAGAGGAAGGCTGAAGGGTCGTCGGATTCGAAGGTGCCGAGCGCAGAGGCAGTTCCTCATTGTGTTGCTTTAAATGAGACAGATGGTCAAGGTTCAACGGATTTGGCTGCGATGATCCAAGAGGCAGTCCAGCTTCCGAAGACACATTGTCAGGCTCAGTGGAGAAGGTGATACCCTCTAGTTGGGCAGCTCCTTTACTCGCAAGCGAAATCTCCGGAGACTCTGTTGGGCTCTTTGCAATTCCTTTCTCGCAGACGGTATCGATAAGATGGCCAATCGGAACGTCTAGTCTCGATTCTAGGCTCTGGTTACGTTCGAATGTGTGTTCTTCCGATGCTGTACTCGAGGAAGGCCGGCCCAAGTCAGGCTGTGGGGCCTGTTGAGGATTAGCTGAACCGAGGGAAGGCTTAACTGCTGCGGAGGACTGCGGGTCCATTTCCTTTGGCTGAGTTGGTGTTAGAGCGTAGGTAGTAAAGTCTTCAGGACTGGTGCTCATTACCGGCAATGATTGCGTCCTTTGGTGGGGAACAGAAATATTCCAATTTGTCGCAGATGAAGATGAAGGGAGGTTGGTGGGAGTATCATTCTCTGTAGTGACAAGTGAGCGTCCGATCTTCTTGTCTCTTGAAGTTTCCTCTGGGATCTGAAATCGGAGGATAGTCTCGGTGCTTTTTGGTGCGTGCTTTGAGGCAAATAGGGCCGATTTCGTAGGTTTTGCAGGGAGTTTTTTGGGAAATGTTGACGCACCCAGGGTCACAGGAGATTCAGTCGAGTTACCGTCACGTCTCTTGACGTTCTCCTGGGCTTGCGATTTCGTTTCAGCCCTGGCTGGAGCTGCAGAGAACGCAAAAACCGGGTGAGATCCTGCTTCAGCACCGGGCTTCTTGTTTTCAGCACTTGGCTTTTTGCCTTTTTGTTCTGGAGCGTAAGCAAGGGGAGAAAATTCAAATTTTGGAAGAGTCCCAGCAGTTTCTTTCGCAGCTGGCTCCTTCTTTTCGACAGCTGGCTTGGTGTCTTTCTGGGCGACGCCTTTGGTGTGGGTGGTGGCAGAAGATTGAACTTTCGTGGAAGGTACCTTCTCAGGATCAGACTTCTTCTTTTCGGAACCTAATTTGTTATCCTTCTGAAGGTGAGCCTGAACTTGAGCCTGAGCTTGAGCAATACCAGAAGCTGGAACTTTTGGGGAAGGAATTGGAGTCTTTTTGACAACTGGTGTGTGTGTCGGTGAGCTTGCCTCCGAAGGGCTGATGGCAGACGATGAGGCCTTGTCCGGAGGCGACGGCTTACATGGGAGATTTCGGGCATCTGTCAAAAAGTCCTGAGGACTGGCAAGTTTTCCCCTGGAATTATAACTGTGTGAGTGTTTTGAAGGGGTAAACGAATGGGAAATGGGATAGTGGAATGGGGAATTGCGGAGTGGGAAAGTAAGGAAGGCAAAGCCGCAAACATGTAGATCGAGTACTTACGCCATGATGGGCAGTCTGCCTTTGGCTATGACTGAAGATAAGCCAGCAATCGGCTTGCCTGGTTTGAACGGGTTGAAACCCGGCTTCGGAGCTTTTTTGTTCGCTGCTTGTCAGTGACGTGTTTTCTTCTTCGTTTTAGGAGATTCATTACCTGAACCAAGTGGATTCAATCCTCCTTTGCCGTGGAAGCTGCTGCTGCCTAGGCCATTGTCGTTACCACTTCCTCTGCGTCTGCCCGCTCCTTGTGAGCCCCGTCGAGACGACCTAGGGCTAACAGAAAATCCACCGTTATTAGAGTCCAGGGCCGGGTCGAGTCGAAATCCTGCATCAGTAGCCGCTTGTTTGAAGGAATTTATCTGGTTTGCGTGGGGGTTGAGCCTTGAAGAAGATTATTCACGTTAGTACAGAACACTGGTGAATGTACGGGGGTTGATACTGACCTCATTGGAATGCGTTCATCATCGCGAGGTCTTTTCCCAAGTTGGAGCCCTCCTCCATAAGCTTGTCGGGGGAAAGGATTCGGCCCATGGGATTCCATTGGATTCGTGGTGCGTCGAAGTTGCTCCATTGAAGCAGAAAGGGCAGCTCGGTGACTCTGTCCGTGCATCAAATCGTCCAGCTGGCGATCTGTGCTTGAAACATCGCCGACAGTTTTGTGAAGAGCTATTCAATCAGGTCAGTCAGTCATATGCATTTGTCGAGTTGTATGTGGATATTACCGTTCCAGCCATCGAGAAGTTTTCTATCCTTTTCAGCTCTGATGTTGGCTTGGCTGCCTCGAATGTTTGATGCGCGTCTGGCCTCCAGTTCTACCACAGAACTGACGTTGGCGACAACATTATCGTTCGCGGAGATGTTTTCGCGGCGTGCAATGCCCAGATCGGCCTAGTAAATAATTCATATGAGCTTTTGTTCATAAAGTCTTCGAGAGAAGCTTACCATCATCATTGCCTTGAGTCTTTCATTTTTTCCGTAGTCAGATTCGTCCTCCATTTTTGCGAAGCTTGGCAAGTGATTTTGATTTCACAGGAGAAGCGATTGGGGCAATTGAAAAGAGGAAGAAAGAAGGTGAGGTATGGAGTTGTTGGCGAGTTTCAAGGCAGTCTGGGCAGCTATGCCACCCTTGTGCTGGGCCTATTGTAAGAAGGAAGCTTCAAGATCTTGAAAGAAGAGAATGGGTAGGTAAGTGCGATACCGCGTTGGACAATTCCAATCTCCTGATCTGACGCAGCGACGGGCGATGAGTCAAATTATCGATTTCACAGGAGAAGGAAATGGGGCGGTTGGTGTGGAAGAGAAAGAAGCTGTGTCAAAATCGTAAGACTCAAGCAAGCTCTTGGAAAAGAAGGAAAGGTAGGAGGTGGTATGACACCACGTTAGGCCAATTGCAATTTTGGTCTAACGTGACGAAGGGCGACAAGTAAAAACGAATCAAATGAAACCTGACAAGATGTGGCAGGCAGAATTGTACCCTCGGTACAGAGATCTGCCTGCAACAAATTATCGTACAAACGATTCGGAAAGCGACAGTCACAAAAGCAGTATGAGATTTGAGATGGACCAGAAAAAGGAGGGGATGAGGGAGATGGATGGGAGATGAAAGGAGGGGGAGAAAGAAAGAAAGAAAGTCAAGAGGTGAGGTGGGAAGATCAGGGAAGCTGAAGAGGAGCAACAACACTTTTCTGCCTCAGGGTGACATTATTAGGCAACAGAACACCAACAAGTCATTGAATTTCACGCGCTGCGTTTATTCAGCTGAATTTGACAGACACTCACAAGCTCCAGTTCAACACCCAAAACTTGGTTTTTCAGAAACGGGAAGTGCTGCTGCCTAGATAGAATGAGCATATCCAAGTTGCGAGTAATTGATATTTGCTTTTCATGTTTATGTACAAATGGATCAGGCACTGTCATCTGAAGCCTTGGAGCCGTAAAGTCTGAGATTCGCGAAAAAGATCCACACTAGATAAGTAGGCTAGGAAGCGGCGCATGAGTGACCATCTCCGTCATCTGATGAGAGTTAATAGTGCAATTTAAAGGGCTGGGGCCATATCCAACTTACTTCGTATGATTTTCATGATCGCCTGGACTACACTCACGATCATTACCACTAGCCCAAAGCCCACACACAAGTAGGCGGGAATCTTTTCTCGGCGACCCGCACCACTCAGTTTGATGTAGCAAAGCGGCGGGAAGATGTATGCCAATGCAGCGGCGCTCGTAGCTCCAATCAACTCAAAGACACTGCCGAGGTCACAGGTGACCAATGCTATCAGCATGGATGTCACGACCAAGGCGGTGGTGAAGATGAAATGCCGGCGGGGTTTGAAGGGCTCGTCCGGGTAAAAGTAGGTGATCATCACAGACCGGCAAACGAAAGCTTCCAGGGGCAAGGTGGTCAACATGTTTAATCCGAAGCAGCTATACATTGTCAGTTTTAGTTTTGACCGTGATGATCGATTTGTGGGCCTTACAATCTTGCAATATTGACCATGATATTGTCCGATGGGAAGTTATTCAACACATTACCCTGTGTTTTCGAGCCAAAGGAGAGAAATCCAGCTAGTCCCATGGCAAGGCACATGATCAAGGATACTCCGGTTGAGTAGTGGGTAACTGTGGCAAAGCGGTCCAGTGTGGGTCTTTTCAACGATCCGTAGATCAGAAGGCTGTTGTGATCTGAGAATCCGGTTAGTTTGGAATCCTAATATATTGGGAACGATTCAAACGTACGGCAAACAAACGCTAATGAGAAGTAGTTAGCAGTGGGTCATAAATTCCTGGAGAGAGACGAGCTTACCAAAGGATATCACACCAACCGCTTGAAAGAATCCAGAGTTGAAAAGAAGATGACTTTTGACCTCTCCCCTCGAGTCTGCCGGGACCCGTACACCTTGAGTGATGACCGTGACGACAATGACGATCATACTAACCAATGCTAGGGCCGATGCTTTGGCCAACTGTTTTGTTCATTAGCTCCTGCAGGTCATTGGATTCAAACAAGGGAGAACCAACCTTGGCGATGTCTCTGTAGAGGGACAGGGGAAAGGAGACGCCCAGTACAAATAAGACAATCACAGCTCGGCGGTCCGTCAATAGCCAAAGGAAGGACATCTCGCGCAATGACGGGAATAAAGCTCCAAGGACCTGCGGAATGGTATCGCCGACGATGATGCAAAACGCAACCATTCCGCCAAAAGCGAATGCCCATTGGGCCACAGAGATTGCAATAAGACCAGTCTTTCCAAAGCAGTACTGCATAGTGGCTTGAAATGAATCTGCTCCGCTCAATTTCGAGTTGACCACGATCAAGCGAATGGTCCAGTCCACAGTGATAGTCAATGCTGTAAGGAGCAAGATGCCCACTGCCATACCTGCTTGGCGGATTGCGTAAGGTTGACCAATGATGCCCGCTCCAATGATACTGTTGGCCATATTCATGAATGCCATCTTCATTCCACTCCGTGGCCGAGCGCTCTCCAGGTGTTCTTCGGGGAAGAAGTCGTCCGATGTTGCAAGGGTCACGCTTGGAGCCTCAATGTCGGTCAAGAGAGGGACATGCTGGCCTCTATTCTGTCGCCCAGGTGCACCCGGATGACCCAGCTCGTAGTCCTCCTCATCTAGCCACAATGGTTCATCCAAGCTGCGGCGCTGTTCATCTTCATCTTCGTGATTGTCTCCGCTCATTCCATGGCTCCCGGCCTCGGATTCCTCGTCAATGTCAAAGCGGACTCTGTTTGTTGTACGTGGGGTACGGCGCTGCCCATCAGCAGCAGGCCTGGATATGGAGGATTGTCGTTTTGTCTGAGGTCGTGTGGTTGTAGCTGGTGCTTGGGATGTTGGGGGCGCGATGTCAGGACCAGGGTGAACTATGAGGTCGTCAGGCTCCTCATGGGATGGAGACAGAAGGGCATGGGCCTCATGGTCAAATTGACCGTCCTGTCCAGAGAGCGGGACACTTTCTCCCTTCTCCCCGGGCATTGTTGCTCCGTGAGGAAGAAGAGAAGGTGGAAGTTCTTTGAGGCCAGCTTAATGGGGGCGACCGCACGTGATAGCTTATCGATAAGGTCCACGCGTCTGTTGGACCCGCCGATCGGTCACTTAGACTCACCACAGATGCACAAGACATGGTCGCACTGTGGGGAAACCGCCGTTTTGACAGAAGTCAATTCATAGGCCTTTAAGAAATATTTCTTCATTGAGTTGTCTTTGGTTGCTTTTGGAATTTCTACTGTGACACCTGTCAGTGGACTACATTCATATTGACCAGGTTCTGCCATTGCCAGTATATAGAGACTGAGTACGTGGCCCCCACCTCAAGCTCGTAGGTGCCACGAATCCACGATCTCGCTATACTATCTCAGACTCGGACTGTTGAAAGACAGAGGGGTATATTATATACTAGGTAATTTATATACAGGCTATTCCTTTCTAAACAAAGATACTCTCCAAGGATTCACTTTCCATGTAAGTAGCATTTGAGAGTACATAGTCTGGACATAGGGAATACCTCCAAGTCATGTGTTTTGTGGCCTGAGGTTCAAATGTAGCCAGAACGGCCAACCCCATGGATCTTGGAGTTTCTCTATTCCCGTCCCTACCTAACCTCGAGGACTCTACTCCTCTAACTTGACCCTTGGAGCTCTTAGCTATCGCCAAGGAAAGTCTCATCATGGTGGATCATATTCCGCTAGAGGCTTTTTGACAGAGTGCTGTGATATGCCTTCAGAATGAGGTACACAACTGATCTCGGCGAATGTTCTCTCCATCACACAGTGTCACAAATACAATTGCGTCTTTCGGCGATAGCAATCCTAAATAATCCAACAGACCAACCAGTCCCTATGAGCTCTACTATTCCTCAGTGGCCCGACCCGCTGTCTACGTGGATCAAGGAAGCCCCGAAAATCGAGGTTCATTTCAGTCTCCGTTTCAGCCCCAGATTGGAACCAATATCACCATTGTTCATCCCAGAATTGGAACAAAGACTCTGTGGTTCTGAGGTAGGTCTTCCAGCCGCACTGATACGGACTCGCTGACTGTTTCTTCAGGCCTGGTCGGAAATCGGACTCACAATCACACATAACACCCATGGCATCCACACCGAGCCAGGCTTCTCCACAAACCATTTTATCACACTGGAGCTCTGCAGACAGGTGGATGTGTCTTCTGCTGCGAGGCATTCAAGGGTCCCTGCTGCGCTCCGAACCCCACCGGATATTCTATGCCCTGAGGGTTTGCCCGTCGTATCCTTGGATGCCATTGAACTTTCTCTGGATTTCGACTCGTTCCCATTTACAAATGATGAGTCTCATGAGCTGGCCGACCTCTCCGACCATATGGAAGAGCTCCTGGGGCTTCAGCTTCAGTCTGAATCACCTAACGACTTGGCCATGGACTGGGAGTCAAGGATACCGGTGTACCCCGAAGCCTTCTCTGAGGACGAGGATATTATCTGCGAAGATGACGGGGCAAAGGACCGGAATCCATGGTTTGAAACGTTGTATGATTTGATGGACTTTGGCCTCCAGCGACTACTCATATCCCCTACCCCTAATATTCCGTTCGTTCAGCCAATTGTTGCAGACGATCTCCAGATCTTACGAAAACTAGCTCCAGCAATTTTCAACGCAGAATATCGTGAGGTGAGTATCAATCCTTTTCGTTCATGAGCTGAGCTCAGCGACCAACTCGAGCAGGGAATGAACCAACGCGCAGCCTCAATTCCCATAGTCGCCGATGCAGTTGCCTCGATGATAACGAACACTTCCAATCCACAATTACAGCGTCAGTCATCATATCTACCCCAGGATCCAACAGCTTGGATTGGCAAAGGCCTCTGGGGCAAGGCTCAGGCCCAGCTCCCCAGGAGGAAAGCTCTAAAGACACAACGTCGCTTTTGTGCGCCGTCAATCAACTTTGCCAGCCAAAACCTGGCTATCCATGATCAGGATGACTTTGATGATGATGATGATATTCTGGAAATCGATGATCACCAAGACGAATTCTTCGAAGTCGTTCAGACGGATACAGATCATGAATCAGGCAAACCACTTTTCAGAAACAGCAGCCAGTCGAGCTTCCGAGACCTTGACGAACCAACACAAACAACACTATATAGCAACCACACCTCTCTCTCGGTAGTCTCCACTCCTCGGACTGATGGAGAAATGTTGCTGCTATGTGACTCTACATTGGAAGAGCCATTCTTCCAACTCGAAACATGAGATACACCAAACGGATAGATTTACTGTTTGATTTCTGCGGGGCGGACCAATGATTACATGCATTCAATGGTTGAATAAATGAAACAAAATTCCAATTAGCCAAATTCCTCCATCAGTAAGAAGATTCCCAAATCACAGTTCTCGTGATCCCATGACCTCCGTTATTCAAGTAAGCCAAGAACAACTTCAGACCCTCTCTTGGTCTCTCTTGGCAATGAATTAGCATGCCGATCTGCCGCCAAGTCGCAAGGGATGAATCCACAATCCACAGGGAGTGGCTGAACCGACCCAAGACATTTTTCAGGGACAATAAGCCAGGGCTAGTGTGCAGAATTCGCCGGGAAAATACACCGAATCAAGACCATGCTAACCCAAAGGGACGCTCTGGTGGCTTTACGCTGTGGGGGGATCCGCAGAGATATCGACGGTGGGACTTGATCACAACCCAATTAGTCCACCGAAAGATAGAAGAATCTACAGAGCAGTGTTGATTGTCGCGTTTGAAACGACGATGGTATTTCTTCCGACGGTCATTTCTCACATGTGCCACAGGGCGGCTTTCTCGATCAACCAGCATGATCTTGGCTGATTGCTGCAGTGTCTGAATCACATCCAACCAAGGGTCGATATGACCACACATAAGATAAGAAAAAAATTTCGTTGGTTACAGCGCAGGTGTGTTGAACTCATCTCAGCGTGTATTCGCTCAGTCTACAGGCACATGGGCAGGAGACTTTGGTTCCGGATTGCCCGTTCCCGCAAGCTTGGACCATAGCTAAAGGCGGCTGGCAAGGCACCGAAATTCACGTTGAGGTACAGTATGGTCGCTTCGGTGGGACAGTTAGCTCGAATGAATTTGCCACATCAAGGAGATTGTGCAAGAGCAAACGATGGGAATTTCCGACTATTTCCCCTCTTAGTCTGCATGATCGTTATCTAGGGGCCAGAAAAAGAATCCGCCGGGGTTGAGGAATCCTGCCAAGTCGATGATGACACCTGCCCAGGATCGCCCTTACAGCCAAGTCAACATAGACTACTGGATAGGGCAGTGCACAATTATGCGCCATCTTATAGGGTGCGCTGATCATTGATCCATTGACCCATCGATCTGGGATGTTTCGAGAATTCCGAGGCATCCGCAGACTCACCGGACCCGATCCTGGTCACAGCCCCCCGAACATTGAGCGTTCCAGCTGCGTCAAAGAAATCCCATCGTACGGAGATTTACTAATGGTAAATCCCCTGTTGAGTGGTAGATCGAGGTACAGTGTTTCACCGCCCCTCAAGAGGTCATGGGATGCCTCAACAGTTCCAGACGGGATCCCTTTTTTTTGTGGGGGCGCTGATTCGTTCGTTCCCAAATTCTAGAATAGCTGACGCGGAGAGTTGCAGAATGAGGAGTCAACTCTCAGGAAAATGATGAAAAATCGGACCTCAGAGGGGGGAACCAGGGTGGGGGAAGCCACTTAGCTTCCAGGAATTGGAGATCATGCGTCAATCTTTCCCGGCCGGTTGTCCTTGGGAAAGTGAGGTTGCCATTACTCCATCATGCATATGGAAGCGGGCGGAAAATGACAATGTCCAATAATGGATGATCGGAGGGACGGAGAGGGACGATTCATCCCCGAGAAAAACAGTGGGGGCAATGATCATCAGACCGTACTCTGATGTACCGGGTACATAGCGTCAGCTGATTACTTATGGGACCCGGGGAAAACTGGAGGGATCGTCAAGGTATCGGGTACTCTTACTACACTTAACACTGAGATTCGGGGTGTACACAAAATCCATGGAACCTTGATTTCCCCTCTTTCGGAGTTTGAAAATTGAAAAGGAAGAGAAGAATTATATCATTCTATTGAGAATAGTAAAATCATCTTCCCCTGAATAGAGCACGTCAAGACTCTAGGAAGGTATTATTGGAAACGTGGAGCCAGTACTGAGTCTACTAGCGATAAAGTCCAGACCGCCAAGAGAGTGGATCATAGCTCTCCCCAACGATTCCCCCCGTGAGCCATTCTACTGTGTAAACTGTACTCCGTTGATTGCTATAAAGCTGTTGACCTTCTTCCTTTTCGGTCTCTGTTCCTGAAACTTTCCCTTTCTCCCTCTCTCCCCCCTTATCTGGGTTTCTTCCTTGTCCTACCTTACCACTCTACCACTCCACTTCTCAACCCTCCCATACATTCCTATACTCCAAAGCAGATCCCACTTCACAACAAAAATGGCTGCCCCTCGTTCATCTTCTCTGCGTGCTTTGCGCCAGATTACCAACCAGCCCTCCGTGGCTCCCGTGGCTCGCCGTGGTCTTCACATTACTGGTGTCCAGTCCGCCCAACCTGCCAGCTCTGCCGACAAGGCTTCCCTCTACGCTGCTCGCAGCCTTCCAGACCTCAAGAGCGAGTGCCAAAGACGCTCCCTTCGTGCTGCTGGCAGCAAGTCGGAGGTATGTTCCATCATCCATCGACGTCATCTTGAAGTAGCTAACCAACCCAACCAGCTGATCGAGCGCCTCTCCAACCACGACGTCCTGCAGTCTCGTGCCTTCAGCATTGCCATGCGCCGCATCAACAGCAGTGCTTTCGCTGAGTATGTTCCCCAATCTAAACTCTATCTTATCAGCTACGGTATCAAGGGATACGCAGTGCACCACTACAAGACGATCGTAGACTAACCCGCATCTCACAGCTCCTCCTCCCGCCAATTCAACACCTCCCGCGCCTCAAAGGCCGTCGGCGATTCCTCCACTGTCGATTTCATCTACATGCCCTCCATGGCCGACATGGACGCAGGCCCCGTTCGATCCGCACCCCGTGTCCCGGTCCTTCCCGATCTATCCTCCCACCAAGAATCCCAAACCTCCTCCGCCCCACCCATGAAGCCCCAGATCTACACGGTCGCCGGTTCCGGCGCTGACGTCGCCGCCAGTGCCATGAGCGAGGTTGTTGACAACGCCGCCGTGGACCTTGACCCCTTCTCCTTGACCGAGGCTGTGAGCCGCTCCAGAGTTGGCGAGGAGCTGCAGCGCCGCACTAACGGCTCTGCCGGTAGTGAGCCTGGTGTTGTCAAGGAGCTCTGGACTGGGTTCCTGGATGATGTCCTCGGGCCGAAGGCCCCTACTGCTCGGCAGTAGACTACGGGTTTAGGCCCCCGTGACTCGATTTCGATCTATACGCAGGTGCCGATGAAGTACCTCGCTGACGGCCTGTCATGAACGAATTTTCTTGCTGCCAGCTTCGAGTCTTGTTATCTTCTATTTTATGTTTTATTTTGGATTTGTTTAACCTTCTGGTTGTTTGAAGCGTTTGCGATGTAATATTTTTGTTGTCTCTGGGGAAGTGCTCTCCTTGACCTTTTTTCCGTTATCGAATATTTCTCCAAATGTTCCGTGATCACATCACTCAATTGAATTGACCATTCATTACCAATGACTCATGCTCCTATACGTCCACGGGTAGTTAATGCCTAGTGGTAACTGTCCCATGACCTATCCGATTTTCGTTTTACCTCGGTTCAAGCACCTTAGATCATCAAGCGACAATTCTCTGATCTACATACCCGAATTTCTCCCGATCTAATTCCTCAATCCCGACCCGAGGTCATGGGACCCGAATGATTTTAGTTGCCTCAATAACAATTGTTGAGTCCGGAGTACGCTACTCCATTATACGGGGGAACTCGGTTAGGAAACTATGGCGTGACGCAGGCTCCACTTTCGTGGCATTTGAAATTTCCGAGATTAGATCTTCAGCTTTATCGTTGGTGAACTAATTCTTCTTTCTGACTAGTGTCGTTCTTTTTTTCTAGGGTGATGTCGGAAGCTGTGGGTTTAGACGTTGCTGGCCCGGCGAAGCTTACCGGGCTGTCGGTGCCCAGGTGCTATGCAGTATGATGTCTTCTTCTTCCCTGGGGTTGGCGCATCTGGCTGGCGAATTTACCCGGGGAATTGACTTTATCCATTGTCTGGTCAGGGACTGTGGGGATGTTCCTGGTGAGCCTATGGGTGCAGCAGGGTGCCCAGGCCTATACTGCAAATTCAATAGGCAGATTTTGTGGCCAGGTTTCTCCGCATAGATTTCTGGGTTCTTCTGAAGGTCTCCGCATCAATTGACCATTTAGAATCAAATTATCTTATATTCGTGGGATAATGTTGATTTATGAATATGGCAGCCCTGGAATAGACCCACCTGGCTTTGGACGCCCATTGCCAGATCAGCGTGGAGTATGTCTTCAGTCAGGGATGCCATTCTCAATATTCTTCATCAAGGGTTAATCGTCCTCAAATCCAGAGGTTGGAGGACTTTGGCAAATGCCTGGATATCAAGTAGTGGCAGGGCCCCGGGATGTTGGGCTGTTTGAAACCTACTCCCAGGGTCCTCCGTCACAGCTACCCATGGCACTAGGACCAGCTCCCGAGGTTTCAACATTCAATGTTACTATTTTCAGAGACTTGATTTGGCTCATTTCCAAGGTTGGTGTTCAGGTATTCCGAGATTCCAACTCTAGTTTTGTGTCTTAGGGTCCATTTTCATCGTTGTAGCCAATGGAGTGACATTCAGATTTGCACTACTATCAATGGATTCCTGAGCTAAATCTGCAGAGGAATCAATAGGAGTATGAACTCTTTATGAAGATTATATCTGATCCAAAAACAACATTAAAGTCCACCGATGAACTTATTCACAGGGCAGTACTTCCCCATTCAGGTGATTCTATGACTGGCAACTGGTCAATTGTTAGGTTGCAAATTACTTGAGCAATATTTAAGGAGCGTTGAATCATAGATTTCGTTACATACTACCCCCCGCCCTTACTCCAGGGCTGCCTTACTGTGCAACTATCACATAAACCACTCCATTTCACATAGGTGCAACACTGCACCACAAAACCTTGATACTGCATTGTTCAATTTCGGTTGCCAAAGCCACATGTAGTACAAATTTAACGGCTCAGGGTGAGACACTGTGAAGCCTACAGGTGAACTGCTGGGAATTTCACAATGATAAAATTCAACACTGGGCCACCAAGGACCTCCTAGTATGTTCAATCTGTAAATGTGGTTGGCAAGGTAGGAGACTTTAGTAAGGCTGGATATCAAGTCTAGACCCGCCGTTGTGCACATCATAGCCACTTAAATGCATCAACTAAGTCGATCACTCTCACTGGGCCAATAGGCGCCCGTGCACTGATAAAGAACTCCGATCCCCATTTGTTAGTTCTAGTGTTACCCCTTTTCAAAAATGAATTTCCATATCTCCACAAGGGAAAAGAAGAAGTAAACTTACCAAGTCAAAATGGGTACACTGTCAAACCCTCAAATTTTGGAATTTTTTTTTTCTCTCTTAGTGTTGCAAAATCAAGAATCGTAATTTGACTAACCAGGCAATATAGGAGAAAAGCCTGGACTAGCGCCTGGCTAGCTCTAGGATTTAGGTCGATCGCACCCTGAAATGGTGAACAGGTGGACCCAGTGTTCCCCGGACTAAACCCAGCTCAGCCTAGGCAGTCTTGTCAGGGGACGATTTTCCTCACTGGAGTGGTTCGGTGGTTCGGGGTCTCTCAAGGTGGAACCAAACGCCACTTCTTCTTCCCCCTCACATCCAAGCCTGTTCTTCCAACCTCCAACCGCTCCTTTTTCCAACTCTTGTCGTTCTTTCTGTCTTTTCGGTCTTTTTAAGCTCTGTGATTCCGGGTTCTTGTTTCTTCTTTCCATCTGCCATTGAATTGTTTCTGCATAAGATCGGTTGTGAGAGCAGTTCAATTGCAGTTCGTCTTGGACCCCTGACTCGTTCGTGCTAGGATCGCGCCTCCACTCTTGAAACCCCCATACCACAATTGATCCAACGGTGCGACAGATCAATCAACACATTCAGCTTGGAATTGAGTACTCTGTTTCGACAAATGACGACCGTGATCCCTCGTTGCTAAATCCATACTTTGGATCATGCGTTTCTCACTTTGCCTGGTCGCCACCGGCCTGGCGACCGGTGTGCACGCCTTTTACCCATGGGAGATCAAGATTGATTCACCGGAAGCTTCGTCAACTATTGAAGGATTGGGACGTCGCTTCTTGCCCTGGATCCTTGAACCAAATGACTCGGAAGAAAGCTCTGACGCCAAGCCATTGACCCTCGGCATTAAAAAGTTCCCCGTTCGCCGCGACTACAGCATTGTGCAAGCCAACACTCCGACCCTGCCAACCAGTGCTCCGCTAGACCAGGATGGCAACGACTACTCCTATTTCACAATTGTCGATGTTGGATCGCAAAAGGAAGAAATGTGGCTCGCCCTTGATACTGGGTCTCCAAGCAGCTGGGTGTTCAGCTCTGCCTGCACAGACAGCGTTTGCACAAGCCACCACACTTTCGATTCCGACAATTCCACCAGCTATTATTCAAACAGCTCTACCATTACGGTTGGATATGGAAGCGGCACTATCAAAGGAGGCCTGGGTCAGGATGTGATGTCTGTCGCCGGTCTAGATGTCACTTTCACATTCGGACAAGCCACCTCGGCCACCTCGGCTTTTGGTAACTATCCCATTGACGGAATTCTAGGTCTGGGTCGTTCAGGCACTGCTGGGTGGACGATTCCTTCATTCATGGACATTGTCGCCAAGGATGCCTACCTGTCGTCGAACATAGTAGGCTTTAGTCTCTCGCGTGCGGAGGATGACGCCACGACTGGAGAAGTGAACTTCGGGAATGTCGATACCACCAAATACGATGGGAACATCACCTACACCACAACCAACTCGGATAAGTGGACCATCTCTCTCGATGATGCTTACGTGGACGGCACAGCTTGTGGCCTCACGGGCAAGAGTGCCACTATCGACACCGGCACAACCTATCTCTTGATTCCCCCAGATGATGCGGCGACGCTGTTTTCTCATGTCCCCGGATCTACACAGTCAGGAACCAACTACATTATTCCGTGTAACTCGACCGCCGATATCCAACTTTCGTTCTCTGGGGTCAAATACTCCATCTCGCCAAAGGACTACATCGGCGCCACAAGCACCAACGGATGTGTGTCCACAATCGTGAGCTACCAATCATCCGGCTCTAACGACTGGCTCGTTGGCGATGTGTTCTTAAAGAACGTCTATTCCGTCTTCGACTTTGACAATGGCCAGATCGGCTTTGGGACTCGGAACTCTACCTCTGTTCCTGGAAATGGAACTTTTACCGCGCCTCCAGTCACTACTACAACTGCGAGCACTGTCTCCGCGACCAGTACTACAGAAGCCGCAGCTTCGGCTTCGACTTCAGCCTCGGCATCCGACACTGCAACCATAACACACTTCAGTTCCGCCTCCCGACTTTCTCTTACCCTCCTCCCGACCTTAACCGCAATCCTCGCTGCACTCCTAGCCTAAAAGTGCACCCTCCTCATAATACCCTCTCGCCGGTCATCTGAATTACTACCTCGATCAGGCGCCTCCTTATCCGTTCCGGGCGCATCTCAGTATCTTTGGCCTAGTTTGGCGTTATCTGTGCATAATAGGGCCTCGCGCATGTGTCGCATTGGTCCATTCATACCTTACACTTTTTTTTCCCTTTTCCTTGATATCCCCATCGCAGCATTCGTTACCAACTCAGACCATTGGTCTCCCATTTATGCACATAGAGCTATCGCCTCTTTACCTTCGTTGAGACACATGATGTCCGTCTCACAGAATAATATTTCTTCCATGTAAGATAGAATTACAATTCAAGATGGAATGCCATCGAAATTACCAATCATTTTTGTTTATTTCCTTCTATATGTGATTTTGTAGGACGAGTGTAGAAATCTCTAGCTGCATAGGATGACTCTAGGGATGTAATCTCTGAAGCTGGGGTTGTAGAACATCTGGTCAGGTGATTTCCCTTTTTGGGGGGGGGGTTCAACCCCTCCCAAAGCGGTAGTCCATCTCGACTTGTAATCCGTGTTTCTTTTGGCTTTTACGGCTGTGAAACGCCAAGTCAATAAATAAAATAAAAGATTTCAGAATATGATCTCTCTTGCACATCTATTGGTACCGGTTTCATGTTGTTTCGGCGAGAATTGACTGAAATCGACTCTGAGATTTTCAACATATCCTGTGTGCAGTATATATCCAGAGCATACCTGCACCACTTTCCTGGTGACTTTGGCACCACATGCAATGTCAGACTCGGAATCTACCCCGAATGCGATTTCAAAGCCAAAATATATATATTTCAATCGCTACGTCAAATTGCATACTACGATAATCTTAAATATTCAAATTCCACCCCGGAATTCAGCATTATCGACCGATCTACAATGCGTGAAGCTCGGCGCCTCTCGCCGAGTCGGCACTTTATTAGTCACAGATCCCGACATTCGCCGGCCAAACTGCCGGGAGCTAAACCCAATCGGGTCACACCCTCGGACCAACAGCGTCATCGCTGATACTAATACTCGCGCTTCTCTACTCACACAATCCCATAGACACACATAATGCTCGGCCACGCAGGAAGAAGAAGCGTCCTCGCGCGCTCAAAATGCTCAACTACCACGGTTCGCGCCACACGCGCTGTCGCCGCGGCGCAGACATCCAGCACTAACCGGGAGTTCCACTCAACGTCGAACAAGGCTGCGTTCCGACCGACGTGGATGCCCATGCGTGTTAAGACGCCGTGGATTGATGCTTTGACCGCGAGTAGGGAGGCGGCGCGGAACTCCAAGGCCGGTGTTGAGGCCCCGCCGCCTGTGAAGCCGGATTTGACGCCGAAGACGATGTCTGATAGCCGCTACAGTGCTGTATGTGTTCAACTTGACGACGTGGATTGGGGAGTTGCTAATGAGTGTACAGATTCTTCCTTTGGCGCAAGATAAATGGCTTTTGGATACTTATCTCAATGCCTCTGGGCATATCCGGTATGTACCGTGCGACATTCGTGGTATTTGGACCCTTGAAGCTAATGGTGCTGTAGACTTGGCTCCCTTCTGATGGACCTTGATGCGTTGGCGGGTGTCATTGCGTACCGTCATACAGGTGATGGAGTAACCACAGTCACCGCTGCCGTGGATCGAATCACCATTGAGAACCCAATGATGGAGATCTGTGATCTTGAGCTCAGCGGTCAGGTTACGTACGCTACTGGACGGTCTAGTATGGAAGTATCGTGCCAGGTAGTCAAGGTCCGGCCTGAAGGTCTGGAGCCTCGCCCAGAGGATGTATTGATCACATGTGCCTTCACCATGGTGTCATTAGACCCGGCAACAAAAAAGTCAGTCCAGCCTTCCCGTCTTCGACTACCAACAACAAATACTAATTTGAGTGAACAGACCTGCCTCTGTTGCACCCCTTGTCCTTGAGACCGAAGAGGAGAAGCGTTTGTTCGAGAAGGGCGCCGAGAACTCAAAAGCCAAGAAGGCTCTCAGAACCCGCAGTCTCCTCGAGAAGGCACCCGATGACGAGGAGAGTAACCTGATCCACTCCATGTGGACCAAGGAAATGACCTACCTGAGTAAGCTACCAAATAATTCGTCTTAAAGACACAACTAACCACAAACAGACCCAGAGAGCCCAACTACCCGACCCCAAAACCAAGTCGACATGAGCACCACGGTCCTCAAATCAGCCATGATCATGCAACCCCAAGACCGCAACAGACACAACTTCATGATCTTCGGTGGATTCCTACTGAAGCAATCATTCGAGCTCGCCTTCTGCTGCGCAGCATCATTCTCTCACGCCCGCCCTAACTTCCTAGCACTGGATCCTAGTACATTCGAAAACCCCGTTCCAGTAGGAAGTGTACTCTACCTCCGTGCAACAGTCGCGTATACCGAGCCAGAGGAGCGCGAAGGCGACAGCCACAAGTACACCAAGGTCCAGGTGCGCGTGGACACTAAGGTCCGAGATGTCGAGCACGGGACTAAGAAGTCTACTGGTATGTTCAACTACACGTTCCTGGTTGAAAAGGATATCCAGGTTATGCCGAAGAGCTATGGGGAGTTCATGCTTTGGACTGATGCGAGGCGGAGGGCGCTGAATGCTGCGGCTATTGATCCGGCGCATAAGACCAGTGCTTTGCGGAGTATCCAGGATAGTGTGACTGAGTAGATGGTTTGTGCTGGGTGGAATTTTGAATATTTGTCTAATGTAAATATGCCGCGAGTCAAAATGTACTTGTCTGGAATACCATGGTTGATTATTTCGAATATTTCGCATGGTCTGTAGGTACCTTGAGGTCGAAACAGGATTGATAGAGCACTAGAGACGAGGGACTGATATCCCTAGAACAGCCCTAGGCCTGGACTATAGCCCTGAAGTCGGGGCTATATGACTAGAATTAGACCGAAAGCGACACGATACTACAATTCGAAGAAGGCCTACAGTGGTCCCAAATTACTCTACGCAAACTTGAAGCTTAAGAGACAAGACTAAATAATGTTTGAACAATTGTATGTAGATTGATGTTCAAGCATTGGCAGATATGATGAGCATTGATTGAAGCTCAAATCACAGCCAGAAAATACAAAACAAACCTCCCAAAACCCCTGAGGTTGATACATGAAAATATGGAAAACCCGAAAGCCGTGGACCGACAGATCAATGAGAAAGAAAGATGATCGTCAAGGTCGTTATATGAGCAATGATGAAGCCCAAAGCACGGCCAAATAATACAAAACAAAACCTCCCAAAACCCCTGAGGTTGATACATGAAATATGGAACCTTTGGACCGACAGATCAATGAGAAAGATGATCGTCAAGGTCGTTAGGATTCAAAGAAAAAGCCCTTCCCAACTCCCCACTCCAAACTCCTCACTCCCCATCGTAAAAAAAAAAAAAAAAAGAAAAAAGAAACTTTGAGCCCGCAATCCTTCTTCAAACACCTTGAAAGTTGAAGTGCACTCGGAGCTTCCTCCCCGCTGTGCTGTAGCCCTGCAGTTTGTGCCACCCCCTGCATGTCGAATTCGAAGTTGATATGATGAGCCGCATCACGGAAACCGGGTTTGTTGATTTGTTGAATAAATTATAGTTCGAGTTTCGAAGGGATGTGCCGATTGTCCTGAAGCTTGATACAGCCCGCCACGGTCACATTGCCCAGGTTGATAGGTTGATCGAATTTTCGGTCCTCTTCCCCCAGTCATTTTCCCCAGTCCTTTTTCCTTTTCCCAGGGCTGACTGTGCCGATTGTCCTGAAGCTTGGAACGGCCCGCCACGGTCACAGCGCCCTCACATGTTGGTTCATTGGTTGGTTGATGAACGAAGCCTTGTTCGACCCCGCCAGAGTTCCTCCTCCCAGAGTCTCTTTCCCAGGGCTGACTGTGCCGATTGTCCTGAAGCTTGATACAGCCCGCCACGGTCACATTTCCCAGGTTGGTAGAAGGTTGGTAGTAGGTTGGCAGTAGGTTGGCAGTAGGTTGGTTCATTGGTTGGTTGGTTGGTTGGTTGGTTGGTTAAATTCTCGTTCGAATTTTGAAGGGATGTGCCGATTGTCCTGAAGCTTGAAACAGCCCGCCACGGTCACATTTCCCAGGTTGGTAGTAGGTTGGTTGATAAAACGAAGCCCTTTCGACCCCGCCAGAATTCCTCCTCCCAGAGTCCTTTCCCCCAGCGTCCTTTTCCCAGAGCAGACTGTGCCGATCGTCCTGAAGCTTGAAACAGCCCGCCACGGTCACAGCGCCCTCGCAAGTTGGTTGGTTGGTTGGTTGATTGAACGAAGTCTTGTTCGACCCCGCGGAGTTCCTCTTTCGAAGAGTTGGTAGATTGGTTGGTTGATTGGTTGGATTCTCGTTCAAATTTTGAAGGGTTGTGCCGATTGCCCTGAAGCTTGAGACAGCCCGCCACGGCACAGTGCCCAAGTTTGTAGGTTGATGAGTTGGTAGGTTGGTAAGTTGGTTGATTGCACTCGGAGCTTCCTCCCCGCTGTGCTGTGTATGCCCTGCAGTTTGTGCCACCCCCTGCATGTCGTGTCCGAGTTCGATTGATTGAATTCTTGTTTCTTCTCCTGATAGTAGAATGTGGTAGTCAATTGGTTAGTAGGGAGAGGGGGGTAAAGAAGGGAGCTGTGCCGATTGTTCCAGGGCCCAAGACAGCCCGCCACGGTCACAGTGTCCCAGTTGGTAAGTTGGTAGGTTGGATTTTCGTTGCTCCTTCTCAGAGTTCTCTCCCCAAGGTTTGACATGGAGTCTTAGGGCTAACTGTGCTGGTTGTTCCGAAGCTTGGTACAGCCCACCGTAGTCACAGCGCCCTCGTAGGTTGGTTGGTTGGTTGGTTGATTGAACGAAGTCTTGTTCGACCCCGAGGAGTTCCTCTTTTGAAGGATTGGTAGATTGGTAGGTTGGTTGATTGAACGAAGTCTTGTTTGGCCCCGAAGAGTTCCCCTTTCGAAGAGTTGGTAGATTGATAGGTTGGTTTCTTGGTTGGTTGATTGAACGAAGTCTTGTTCGACCCCGCCAGAGTTCCTCCTTTCAGAGTCCTCTTCCAGAGTTGACTGTGCCGATTGTCCTGAAGCTTGATACAGCCCGCAACGGTCACAGCGTCCTCTTAGGTTGATTGAATTTCGTAGGTTGATTGCACTCGGAGCTTCCTCCCCGCTTGTGCTGTGTATGCCCTGCAGTTTGTGCCACCCCCTGCATGTCGTATTCGAGTTTGGTTCGATGCTCCGACCTTGATAGTACTGTGTAGTAAGTTTGTTAGTAGGGGGAGGGGTGACATTCGTCGTTGAATTAGGGTTTCGTTCTGCAGGGAACTGTGCCGATCGTGCTAGGGCCCGAGAAAGCCCGCCACGGTCACAGCCCTAAGTTGGTTGGTTGATTGGAGTCCCGTTGTTCTTTCCAGAGCAAACTGTGCCATTGCATCGGAGCTTGACAGTTTGCCATGCCTTGGTCACAGTGCTCTTCTCGCCATTTTGCCAATATTTTTTTTTTTTTTCTTTTGTCTTTTTTCTTCTTCTTTTTTTTTTCTTTTTGCCGTTTGGCTCTTCTTCTTCTTCTTTTTTTTCTTTCCTCCTTGTTCTTTTCCTTTTTGGTGATCCATGTTCTTCCTCCCAGAGCGAACTGTGCTGATATCGCCAAAACTCGATATATCCCACACTGCAGTCACAGTGCTCCCCCCAAATTGATATTCCATCATTGCGTGGTTGTTTCTCCTCCCCAGTGGCTTGATACAGCCCATAGTCACAGTGGACCTTTTTCTTTTTTCGTTTTTGAATCCTCGTTCTTCTTCCTCAGAGCCAACTGTGACGACTGCCTTGAATCTCGAGACAGGTCGCCGAAGTAGCCAGATGTTGTGTTGTTGTTTGGAAGCCACGTGGTGGGATGGCAGCATGAAAATTGGAGTGCTGCAAGCCGAAGTTCATAGATCAGAGACCGAGTATGCCGATTTTCGAAGAGGTCTTTTGTCTTTCCTCTGTTATTTTTTTTTTTTGTTTTGTTTTTGTGCCTTTCAATTTGAGCCTGCCTCGGTCGCAGTATGTGAGATTGTAGGATAATTGCCGAAGCCAGCTGCGCCGATTGTGCTGAGGTCTCAAGAAGTTGTCACGGTCATAGATGGTTGTTGATGTTGATCCGAGCTGTTCCCAATGTAGTCCACGGGCACCGAGTTGAATTCTTTTTTTTTTGAATTCTTTTTTTTTGAATTCTTTTTTTTTGAATTCTTTTTTTTTTTGAATTCTTTTTTTTTTGAATTCTTTTTTTTTGAATTCTTTTTTTTTGAATTCTTTTTTCTTTGAATTCTTTTTTTTTGTCCTTGTTCCTCCTCAGAGTCCTCCTTCCAGGGCCAACTGCGCCGGCCACAGTGCCCATGTTTCTCCTCAGACCTCTCCCAGAGCAAACTGTGCCGATTGTCCTGAAGCTTGAAACAGCCCGCCACGGTCACAGCGCCCACCCAAGTTGATTGATTGAAAAGTTTTTGAAAAGTTGATTGAAATTTGCACTCGGAGCTTCCTCCCCGCTTGTGCTGTGTGCCCTGCAGATTGTGCCACCCCCTGCATGTCGAAGATCGAATCGAGGTTGGAGGAGACTGTTGATCAAGTAGTCTGAGCTCCAAGGTTGAGCGAGAGGGACCGAGGAAGACCGGAAAAGAGGCCAGAAGGCCGTTGTAGTGGGCTGTATAGTTAGCATATAGTTCAGAAATGGATGGAACAACCTACTTGGTCGACCAATTGGTCCCTGCTGCCAAGTCCATAGGACAAGACCTCCATGCCAATAAGAAGTTGAAAGACAATGTCATGTATAACAATGTCAAGTGGCAGGTCATAGTAAGTTGAAGAAGGACAAGGCCTCCATGCCAGTAAGAAGTTGAAGGACATATAACAATGTCAAGTGGCAGGTCGTAGTAAGTTGTAGAAGGACAAGACCTTCATGCCAATAAGAAGTTGAAGGACATACAACAATGTCAAGTGGCAAGTGGTAGTAGGTTGAAGAAGGACAAGACCTTCATGCCAATAAGAAGTTGAAGGACATACAACAATGTCAAGTGGCAAGTGGTAGTAGGTTGTAGAAGGACGAGACCTTCATGCCAATAAGAAGTTGTAGGACAATGTAATGTATAACAATGTCAAGTGGCAGCAGCATAATGTTGTCTGTAGTTCCATGTTAGCATAAGCTCAAAGACATAAAGCAGTAAGGGGTTGTCACGAGATAACATGTTGTTCCATGTTGATGTTAGGGCCATGTTGTTGTGGGGCCGAGGCATGAAGTATAGACCGGACAACCCTATGTCCCACAACATGATGTTGATCAGGCATCATATTGTAGACCTAAGGCCGAGACCTATATTCATCTTTCATCCTTCATAAAATAAACAAAACATTCTTTGAAGAAGAAAAGAAAAAAAGGAAAGAAGAAAAAGACGAAAAGAAGTAAACAGAGGGTCCATAAATAGTCCCGGGGGGGGGCGTTGCCAGATCACCCCACCGAAAGTATGGTTCAACCAATGAGCTTCGATAATAACAGACCATCCCAAATTAGGTTAGTGGGCGGAACGGGATCCCCTGACTCGAGCCAATGAAATCGCAGGATCAAATCAACAAGTATACCAACATCGATTGTTGTTGTCGTCGTTGCCCAGGTGTTGTTGTTGATGTAAACAATCAACTACACGCGCATCGCCATTCGAATTGATCTGGCTCTGATCCTGGTTCCTGATTCGTCCAACGGATTTGAGTGATCTGAAGGCCTTGCCAACGTGATCCTACATGGGATGGAACTGATTTGGGATTATTGATTTCGTAGTATGATAACTTGAGCTTGTAGTAGCATGGTCAATGGAGGAATAGAATGCTTACCCAGGTGGTAGTAGTTTACTGCAGATAAACATTTTAGCTATAGCTGCCTAGTATGGGGCCTCTTTGCAGCCTTAGGATTCGGTCCACGCAAGCAATTGGGATGCCCTGGGCTGCCACGGAACACGAGTTGAGCCTCCACTGGCGACACCAGTTCCATTCAAACTAGTAAGCAAGCGAAATTGAAACCATACGTGCGAATGGATAAGAGCAACAATTGAAAAACTGATACCCGTTTCATTCAAAATGAATTTCTACCAAACAATTTTGAGATAGAACATGAGCACCAGACCCGCAACGAGTAATGTTCAAATGCCCATTTTTCAACTTAAGTTTTACAGATAAAGTAAATTTAAGAGGAAAGCCTTGAAGTAGAAGCAGTACAACGGTCTAAATTCCGAACGTATATACAAGGGGAATATATGCAAAAAAGGGCATGGCTAAATCCACCCCAATAGAAACAAGAATACCAACTCCACCGATGAATAGAGATGAAAAGACTCCGGCTCATGGAGAATGATGAAACCGCCCAGGTAATGCACCAGTATAGACATAATGGTCGTACCTAAAAACAAGGAAACTCCCCCTCCCTCCTCGAGAACAGTAGCCCAGCATTTGAAAAGAAACAAAGATCGTGTCACGTCATAATATCCAGCCTTCAACTTTTTTGAAGCTCACTTTTGTATTTGCATTGCGTTTGTGCGGGGGTATGTGTGGAGCTGCGGATACAGCAGAAAGAGATATGGATATGTGGATATTCGGGCACCAGGAAGATCCTAGTGGACTGAACAAGTGTTCAGAGGGGAAAGCGCTGATGAGAGGAATTTCGAGTCAATCGAAAGACGCGGGTACAGAAGAAAGCCCAGTAGTACACAGAGGGCACGGTGCACGGATTGTCATTGTTCAGTGAGGACCTCGTCAATCGTATTCGATGTCAAAGAGCCCGAGTTACCCGGTTGACCGAGCCCCATGTGCATACTCTTGTCTCTGGGCTCGGGAGGCTGCTCTTCCTTCATGCAAGCATTTTCCAAAATATTCGTCCACTTGCCACTGGCTCCAGCATGGCTGTGCTTCAGATGCTGTCGGAAGTGGTCTGCACGGAAGAATTTCTTCGCGTTGTTGCACTCGCCGAACTTGTGTACTGTTGTCAGGTGCTCGAATCTGGCATCCCAGTCTGGTCGTGGGAAATTCGGAAACTCCTCGCCGCAATAGCCGCATGTGTCGTGCGATGGACCTGCACTTGATTGATAAGATGGTGAGACCGAACCGTGGAAGGCTGCCTGGAAGCCCGGGAGAGCGGCACATGACCAGGAATGGCGGCGGAGGTGGAGAGAATTTTGATGTCGTTCGGCCTCGTTCTTATTCTTAAACCGATTGTTGCAGTACTGGCAGGAATATTGCTTCTCCATCTCGTGTGCCCTGGGAGTTCAAATTAGCTTGCTTCTTCAAAATAGTCTCGAATGGGAATAATTGGCTTACCGTAAATCTTCCTGATTGTCGAATTTCTTCGGCTTCTTGGGGCAGCAATCGCAGATGAATAGTCCGCCAATCTTGGAGACGGCAGTCTTCGGCACATTCAGTACAGTTGGCACTGGTACTTTGCCCGTAGCATCCGTCGCAGGTGGTTCCAGCGAGTTGGCCGAGCCTGCCACCAGTCGCGGAACGGGCTGTATCAGCGAGATTGGCGAGCTCGGGTTCAAAATCGACTTTTCATGGAAAGTATCAAGATCTGAGCTTGGCGAAAGCCCCCCAGGGGATGGTCGGTCGTAAGGCGAGAGACTAGTCATACTGCTACCTCCGATGGATAGAGCAGATGAGTAGGATCCAGATGTCCTGATACTCAGAGATGATGCCGCCGACAGTGTTCGCTGACTTGGCGCGTAGCTGCTATTTACCGTCAAGTTATTAGTGAACGGTTGTCCGCTAGTCCTCCGCTGCGACAGATCCCCGTTGCTCGTCGCCACATGTAACGTATGGCGATCATCGCTGACCGGCTCACGTGGGGGCGAAGAGGCTCTCCGTTTCATGCCCTGTCGTGTGATTTCCGGGTATGGCGGGGTTGGCTCGCGGAGAATAAATTGTTGTGGTGGCATGGGCTCATCCATGTATGGTCGAGGAAGCATGGGTTCATCTAATCCAAAGTCTCCTTCAATATCTGAAAAGACGCCCTGGTCGTAGCTTCCGCGGTTTGATCGACTTGGTAGACTTATGCTGTCTTCTCGTGATGGAGTTTTGCCATGGCGTCGCCTTCTCCCCATATCTCGCATATAGTCGTAATCCAGTGCCATTGAAGGAGTGGTGCTTTCCACGCTCGGGCTGCGTCCTGGACTGCGGCCTTCAATATATTCTCTCCAACCAACGCTGGATCTGGGTGATACGCCCCCTGATTGAGGACTATAGGACCATTTCACATCGAGCGTTGAACCCTCTGAAGGGCCTGGCGAGGGCAGGTTGCTTGGTGATCGAGACGGAACGGTAAGTGCTGAGACCGAATTTCGGTGGTCAGGTCCACTGACTGATCCCCTTGCTGATAATGTATTCCCAATTTTGGACAGTAAATGTTGGTCGTATGCATTTGATGAATCCTTGACGCTTCTCAAAGAAAAGTCACGCTCTCCTTTCAATCTATAGAATGGTTAGCTCACGGGATTCGGGAAAAACTCGGACATAATCAAAATCGCAAGAAATGCCAGCCTGTGGCAATTTCTTTCGCAAGACAACTCACATTGGGCCCGAGGGTGAGTTCACGGACATGGAATTGGGAAACCCATCATCTGTAGGAGGCGGCGGTTCAATCTTGATCTGTGCTTCCGGGCTACGAGACAATGGAAATCCACTCTGTCTCCCTTCCAATTCATCCACAGCCATAGGATCACTCTGTGAAGCAGCTTCGGGTCTCCGATGTCCTCCAAATAGGCTCGAATTCGGGTTTATGGGTGGGAGACCGGAGGAAGGTCTCCCGGAATTTGCATGAAGCCACCCAGCATCATATCCATTTTCCAAATCCTGGATCCTTGTTGGCGGTGGCAGCGGCGGAGGTGCGTTATGCATGGCAGGCCGAGATGGTATAGGTAACGGGCCGTGTGATGAGAAAGGCAAGTCGGGCATTGCGCGCGGAGATCTATCGGGGGGATGACGGTAATCGTGATTCTTGAAATCATACAAGCTCGGCGCAGATGTATGTCTCGGGTCCATTATAGAAACGTAGGCGATAGGGATCCACGCGCGTGCATGAGCTGGACGAAGTGGCGAATGGATACTAAACCCCCAGGAATATTCCCTTTTTCTTTTTGTTCACCCTGTATGCGAATGCGAATGCAAATGCAAATGCGAAAAGAAGATGACAAAACAAAGCTCGAAGGTGATCGGAACGATAGTCGGATGGAATCAAGATCCGGTGTTGCAACAATAACCCAATCCAGTTGGGCGCAAACGTTGGTCGTGAAACCAGCACCGATTCCTAAGCGGACTGTTGAACACACCCCACCTCCGATGCTTGAGAAGGTCCAGCTTCCAAATAGGTCGAAGCGAAGCGATTAATCGAAGGTGGCGACGGGGAGTTCTGAGCGAAGAGTTGCATGCGGCTGGCTGTGAGACTAAGTTGTAAGTCAGACTAGTGAAACCGAGACACGAGTGACCTGATAAGATTACGCAAGGAATAGGGCTGAAGAAGAGGGTAAAATTACCTTCGAGACCCTGGTTGAGCGACTCGCCTCATGGGATATATGAAACGTTCGCCGCAGTTGTGACACGCACAGCCCAGTGGGAAAAAGATGTCTATGTCCCATAGAAACCAATCAATGGCAAGTTGCGGGACTGGTACCACACATGCTTTTCTGGATCAACTGGGTATTTGGCTTTTTTTTTCTTCGGCAATCAGAAATTAAAAAAAAAAGAAAGCGGTGATTTTTTGTGGGGGGTAAAACCAAGGGTTCAATTCAGAGAATTAAAGCCCAGGCGGAGAGAATTTGGTAGCAGGGAAACCGAGTTGTATGCGATTTAGATGCCAAAAGGAACAAGAATGTGGCGAGTATAGACCGTTCTTAATCCTAAGACACCCCCGCCACTAGCTGAACAATTGAATTTCGGGGGACAATTTGAAAATAACAAGCTTGTATGAACAAGGCTGAAAAACAAAACCCTTGGAATTTTTTGAGATTTGCGACACTAGTCAGAAGAAGGGGGGGAAGAAAGAGTATTGCGCCCCCCAAGGGAAGATCGGGTAGTTAGAAAAGTCGGGGCGATGGCGGTGCAAGTAATTGGTGATTGGATATCCCACTGGGGAAAGAAGAAAAGAGTTAAGATCGAATGAAAAGCGGTGATCTCATGGTCAAAAGAGAAAGAAGGAGCTGGAGATTCTGGAACCAAAGAGGAATCATAGATTGAGGAAAATGGGTCCTTTGGGGACTTTTTTTTGGGTCGGACGTAACCTGCAGTTCGAGGGGGGTCTGACGTGGTTTAAAGAGGCAAAATGGGGTTTGGTTTGGTAACGGGGGTATATGTATGTACAAGGTAAGCCACTTACATACTCAGTACCGCAAGTACCGACCTGATGGGAAAAAATCAGCCTTTTCTAAGTGGGGATGGGAAGAAAAAAAAAGGATAAATTGATAAAAACGGGGAATGTCAGAGAGGATCATCAGATCTCGATTACACCAACCCGCGTGGGTGATTAAATTGTAAATAATACTATGTAATAAAGGGGGGGTAGGATAGCCACGTTGGAATGACACGATCCTCTTTTGAGCTTGGGACACAAGGCTGGTTTAGACTTGCAACCTTGAAAGTCAGCCTTAATTAGGGAAAACGGAATCCTCGGCTCTCCGTACTGTAATTTTCATTTTCATTTTCATTTTCACATTTTCGTCCATTTTTGGTGAATTTTTATTTTATTTTATTTTCTATTTAATTTTTCTTAATTTTTTTTTCTCTCTTCATTAACTTTGAACAATTGCTGCAGATTGGACCATCCGTGGTTCCATCCCGTGGAAACCCTAAGAGTTAGGGCCTTCCAGAAACATTGGAGTAGAAACGACAGGGGTATTCATTCTAGATGGCCCTAGGGCCTTTTTCGCCCCTCAGGGCTTGACGACCAACCTACAGGGCTCACTTTGTACAGGGGTATACTGAGGAGACCTCACCTGGCTTGCAGGGGAAAATTAAACAAAGAATTTTTGAGAAGAGAAGAGAATAGAAAATTTGATTTGAGATGAAATTAATTCCTTTGGGTAAATGCGAATGCAAATACAAATTATCCTAATGTACGCCGCCTGCTAGATGCGGTGAGCTTGACGCTAGAGTGGGGGAGACGATGGAATCTCTCGTATAGTACACTGGGCTACTGGGTGACTGGCCCACTGGGCGCCTCGCGATAATCTGATGTCTGATGTCTCGTGGAGATCTGTTGATGAGAGTCTAATAGATCATTTGAAACGATTTGAGTTCCTTTCTAGTAGGGTGATCATGCAGCGTACCTATTCCGGAATCTGGTAAAACTTGCGAAACCAGGATCCAATATACGATTGTGGATACGACCATAGGGCCCTTGGTTGACGAGGCACATGTTCATAACTAAATGGACCGCCTGGGGCGACCGCTGACAATACTAGACTGATAGAGGGCGACCAATACAATGGAGACCACCTCCACGGGCAAAGCAATGATTGGTAGGACATCTAGATGTTGACCGGCGGTGATAATATGAGAATATGCACCGGGAAGTCTTGGGAGGTCTTGGCAACAGGCTTGTATCTACCGGGGTTTATCATTCAAAAAGAAAAAAAGATTTCTGGGTCATACTAGAATCGAGGCAAAGAAATAGAGGAACAGGTGTAACAGGGTCGATTTTGACGACTGAACAGGGTCAGAATGCAGCATAGGGTCCTGATTTCATTTTCTTCCAAGGAAAAATAATCATAATAACAATAATAAAAAACGCCTGTAGGAATTCCCCCGGAGGATTCGGATTCCGCGGCAATAATGTTCCTGTTTTCCAAACGACTGGCTCGCACTCTTCAATTTGGAGAGAACATTCTTTTTCCATGCCTCCACATTAAAGGGACAATCATGAGTCGTTGATGGTGGCCCACTGATTTCCTAGCTGACCCACTTGGGGCCCAGTCATGCATGCACTGCCACACTGGCAGTCCGCTGTCATTTGGATTCGAGCAAGGGGATTTCAACACTGTTAGTCTGTACACTTCGTAACTCTGGTGATCTTAAGACAAAAAGTAAGACATGTCGAGATCAAATTTGGACCTCGAAAATCGATGAAAACATCTCAAACATCTCATTCTGTATCTCGTTGACGTTGACGACCTGTGCTGACTCATCATCGAATGCTCCACACCAGCTTCAAGATTTGGCTCTTCTTCTTGTATCCTGCTTGGCTCCAATTTTTTTGGCCCTTGGTATTTTTTTTTCTCTTTTTCCAAGGTTCTGTCGCGAAAATGAGAAGGTCATGGAGAAGGAAAGTTACTTCGGGTGGCATCTGCCGTTCTTGGAACTGGAGAGTCCCAAGTAGAATACTCCGTACCTATAGATTAGCCCCTGAGCAGCTATCGATTTTGAGGCAGATTTTACCTCGGCCTATAGGACAGTAGCCCTACCACACACATCGCATGAGCATCAACTAGTGTCATATAAAGACCGCAATATTGGGTCGTCTGACCCTCACCATCAATCAGGTGATTCTGCGAGCAAATTAGAATGCGATTTCCAGACCTCCGTACCACCTGGGCACAAAAGGTGGTTTCGTCAGCTCTTTGATACAAGGCATTGGTAGCGATGTCTTGGCTGTCGAGACGGTCAGTGCTCTCCGGGTTTCCAGTGTGGCTGCGGCTACCGGGCCCGTTCCATCTCCAGGTGAAACTAGTGTACAAGTTTCCACCATGATGCTCGATCGTCGCAGTCAAGTCCCAGTTTGGACTACCAGAAAAGCCAAGCTACTGAGAAGACATGGGTCTGCAATGCAAGTTAGGCAGTGATAGTCGGTGCTCTAATCAACGTCAACAAGGAAAAAGGAAACAAAGGCGCCGTCAGCAGTCCATTTTTCAGCCCGATGGGTTTCTGTAGGGCGTCAGCCTAAGCCCTAGAAGGCTGCAGGTGGGTGGCAACTGCGCGTGTGCGCCAGGGCGCCTCTTTTTTTTTCTTTTTTGTTTTCTTTTGAGGTAAAGCGATGCGACATCCGCGTCAGCCTCATTTCTATAGTATGCAAATACTATAGTCCCATGCCCAGGCGGTGTTTGTTCCTGCGCCCGTCCAGTTACCCGCAGCCAAGTCGTATTTTCAACCAACGAACCCACCCCTTGCAGCGCGCAGAACGAATCGGTTCTTCGGACATCGGTGTAGCAGCTTGACCAGTTTGTCAGGGATACAGTAACATGTAAGAAAATACTACGGCCCCACTCACGCGGCGTGAACCGCTCAGCTGGACCTGCGCCTGGAACCTGGGTGTAATTCTCAGCCGGAGGTTTTTTTTTTTTCATTTGGGTTCATTGAGCCTCTCATTCTGGAAAGGGGCGGATTACGACGCAACTCGTGGTGGCGGCGAACCGTACAAGGCTGGCTGGGTCTGGTGGTGGTTAAATTGGGTGTTCTCTGATGGAGGTCGGCTATTGGTGCGCTAGTTAGTATGAGTAGGGCCAATGGTTGCTCGTAGCCGATAACCCTCTTAAGTTGAACCTAGACTCGCGGCACATTCTGGGTCCGGCATGTCCTATCCAATCTCACGGAATGCGGAGTAAGTCTGCGAGTGGGTTGACCAGCTCATTGGGTCAATCCACATCTCTCTCGTATTGAGGGATGAAAGAACCATGAAGCCAGGATTGGTTGAATGGCAGGGTTCGAGCACATGCTCGTTGAGCAAGACCCCGCCTATAGGTATGCATCCAAGGCGATGGTGACGAAGTACCGCAAGAGTGGATACGTTTGGCTTCAAGAGCATTCAATGGCTTCAAGTTCGGCTTTCATCAAGTGGGGAAAATCTCTTCATCTAAGCATTGGAAATCAGCACGGCGCATAGCGAGATGCAAGAGCCTGCATGTAAACATTGGAGAACGATTTTGCGGCCTGAGGCACCAACATCACCTGGTGTCACCTTACCCACCTTACCCTTGCCCTACTTTCCCGTTTTGGTTAAGCAATGAAGCCTACACCTCGGCCCTTTTGATATCGCCGGCAATGAGAATACAGATTCTTTGAGGTGGCCAAGTCATATCAACAACAACTCGACTCACAAGGAAGAGGGAGTCTCTCACTTTTCCACCACTATGGCCATGAATCAGATCCCAGGCCATAATATCTACGTCGGAGGGTCAGTTCATTCTCTTCACCTTGATCTGACTAAATTCCTCGAGCCGGGTGGGCCTACAAGGCGCCGTCCCTCGTTCACCCTATAGGCTGCTAACATAATTCCCGCTGTATAGCATCCTATCTCTGAAGAACAAAGCTGCCCTTGAAAGGGCTAACATCACACATGTTGTTTCTGTGATAAGCCTCCGCTCAGATGAAATCTTATCATCCTATGAGCATCACAAAATAGATGTTGACGATGTCGACGATGAGAATTTGTTGGAGCACATCCCCGCCGCAATCAAGTTCATCCAGTCTGGGCTAGATAGCGGTGGCAGTGTCCTTGTGCACTGGTGAGTATCCCTTATTTTTTCTTTTCCTGGTTTGAGTTTTCTATTATGTTTTTACTTTTCGTCGCTACCCCAAAATTGTTGATTGGCGCGTCTATCGTTTTTGCTTTTGCGATCTACTGAAATACATCGTGTTTACTCCGTACTTCCTGGAATAATGTGTGCTAACCTCATAAACTAGTGCTATGGGCAAATCCCGATCAGCAACTGTTTGCATTGCCTATTTGCTCCACCAGCGACGTGATGAATCTTCATTCACACCGCAAGCTGCTTTAGAGCTCGTGAGAGAAGGTCGACCACTCTGTGAGCCCAACGATGGGTTCATGAGCCAACTGGACTTGTATCACGAAATGGGATGCCCAGACGACCTCGCAGATCAACCAGCCTATCAAAGATGGTTATACCGTCGAGAGGTTGAGGAGAGCGTGGCGTGTGGTCGTGCACCGGAAATGGGGTCGGTGCGCTTCGAAGATGAACAGCCTGCAAAGCCTTCCCAAGCAAATGAAAGTCGCGAAGTGGAGATTAAGTGTCGCAAATGCCGGTTCGTATTCCGCCCGAGATTAAAGGTGCATTGGTCCGTGACAAAGCCCAGAAAGCTAATTTTCAAATGATATTCCGCAGACGAGGGATCGCCTCAAGCAAGTACATCATTACCCATGAAGATGAAAAGCGCGAGAATGCCAAGGCAAATTCCAATACAGATTGCGCACATGTGTTCTTACACCCCATGAAGTGGATGCGCTCCAGCCTGTATCCTTCAGCGTCTGATACGGACCCCAGTGCCCAATACGCTGGTGAAGCACCATTATCTGGGCGCCTTAGCTGCCCCAATCCCACGTGTGGGTCCAATATCGGAAAATTTGCCTGGCAGGGCCTCCAGTGCAGTTGCAATACTTGGGTGGTCCCTGCGCTCGCCCTGGCGAAGGCTCGTGTCGATATCAAGACGCGATCATCAGGCAACCTCCCAGCCGCACTGGGCATTCGCCTCCCACCAGGGATGCGGCCTGCTGAACCTAATCCGGTTGGTTCAGGGCGTGGAAACCTATGAAATCATATTTTGAACGACATAAGTACCTGCACATAGAAAAAGAATCATGAGTCACGAAGCTGCCTAGATGTGAGCTGATACCCAGCACTAGTTCCTTGTTTTAGTTGTAGTTCCTGCTCCCCGTATAGTCCCCAGGGCTGCATAAGCGCCGATCAGCAGACCCCACAAGCCAACCACCAACTTCTGTTGATCCCTGTTTCAAGCCACTGTAAGCCGTCTTCATGCGTTGTACCTTCACCGTCGATTTGACTCCCTTTGCGTCGGCCACTTGCGTCATGTGGAGGCGACCTCTCATTTCACGCATAACTTACCATCTTCAGCCAGCCATCAGGGCCTGGACCAGGTAAAAAGGAGCTCCACGGGCTTGGATCTCCGGCGCAGCTCCGCGATGTACTAGGATTGCACAGGTACTAAACTCTTCCAGGTTGATTCCAGCAGCCCTGTCCAGCAACACGAGGGTAAATCCTCCGATGAGCCTCGACGATTCATCAGCTCATTGGAATCGCGAACGCAGCCAGTCCGCGCTAGGCAACACACTAGCGGCTCTGCTTCCCCTTCAGTAACGAACCAAAGGCCAGGATCTCTATTTCCGTAAAGAGGTCATTCTACGATGTCAAGTTAATCTTGGCACAGGCTGGCTGTACCCTCCGATCCTTTCTTGTCGTGGCGCCTCACTTTCTGGACGAAGATCAATTGTAACAGGAGATATACTCCGGGATGATCTCCATCGCAACAGCTTGCCGTGAGTGATACAGAGTCGGCGATGTGTGACAGCCGAGCCTGGTCACTAGCCAATCACGCCGTAGTCCAAGCAACTATTGAGTGGCTGACCAGGCGAGCTTAGGGCTGCATAATGGATCCCAAATACCCAAAGAAGCTTGTGGCTGGGAGTCTTCACCTGAAGCCGCTAATCTCACTCTGCTTTACCTATTTCGTAGATCTACCGTCAGCAGTGACAACGAAGTACATCTGATGTATTCCTCTCCGCAACCATACATCGTCGCTTGAACCGCAACGAGTCATGGTCTTCAGAACACAAGAGCAACCTTGGAAGTCTTGAATAATATTGGTGCAACGCCGTTCGTCAGCTGAAGAGATCCACTTTCGAATTTACGGTCAGCCCCCTTCGAGGCTTTCCCATAGCCCCGCAGAGAGAGACGCGCGCGTTGGCAAGGGTCACAGATGTTTCAAGAAGATCAGCAATAGCGCCAATGACGCTGGGCTTGCTGAACGGTGATTAATTCCCCCTTCTGGGTGGAGGACTTTCCAAGGTTGGTGAAGCAAAGGAGGCTGTGCAAAGTGGATCTTATTCCTGGGCCTCCCGATTGGCCCCACTGATTATACCATGTGTATTCGTATTACCTGTTTATTACCGTCATTACAGTATAGTTCTTGGCACTTTTAACGCTCAGGTCAATTGTAGGTCAATTTACATGGATTTTCAAGTCCAGGTACTCCGTATACATGGATACTGAAGTACATTCATGGATCGACTTAAGAACTTACTAGTAGAAAATTTATGCTAATTTGACATGTATCTCTAACTTATTTAACAAATTAACCCCGTTCAAAGTTCAAATCAATATACGCCCCATACTGAGCTCCCTTCACCTTCAAGTTGGATTGTCGCCTGGGGCCAACAAGCTACATTACCCGCTCAACGGCACCCCCTAATTGGCAGGGTCTTGTAACCTGGTGGGGGTGGGGCAGTGCACATTCTGGCAGGGGAAGCTCTCAAGAGTGGAGTCTCTGGTACAAAGCACATCTCATCTTGTAGTGATATCATAGTTCTCCTTTCGCAGCACTACTGGATAAACTTCCGCACTTAGGGGCCCCCATTTTCCCACTAGGAGTCCTGATCGCCTTGCATGGCATCTGTGACAGTTTCAAGCTTGAAGCTGATCTGTGCCTGGTTCCATGTGGACTTCGTGGCGGCCTGATACCTAGCCCTGGAGGTATTTGGCGCTTGGTCACTCGACCTGTCCCCTGCCACAACTGGCTTTCCGCGCTGCCTGGACCCATGCATGTCATTTGTTTGGGTCAGGGGAGGCTGATGGGCTGCGTCAGTCAGAGTCTATCTGATTGCTTTCGATGCTTTGAGTCTGCCAAGATGTGATCATTACGTGTCTGACTCCAACTCGGTTAAGATGGGTTGTAGGGCCGTAGAGTTCTTTATCACGTTTCCCCTCATGTGCGAGACTGGTCTACTTCGAATTCACGCTAGGCTGCTTGAGGCAGTTGAGCCTAGTTCGTAGTCACTGTGATTCGTAGTCACTGTGATAGGTATGGTCTTGGGCCCCAAACTCATTTGCATGTAGATATAGTTCCGCCTTGTAAGGAAAGAGGGGCTAGAAGAGCGAGAATTCCAGTGACAAGGTTTTGAGGCATTGCTAGGCATCCTTCGAGTGTTCCCGCATAATTAATTGATGTCTAGGTTTACCAGCTTTCAAGATTCTGTGCATGCGTCTTGGGTGCGATTGGATATGAATCCACACATGTGCATGTATCTTTCTCACCGGGATCGAATTGATGTACATGAAGTCATTTTGCATGTAGTATTATTCCGATCTATGTATAAAGGGTCTATATTTAAATGTTCATGTAGGCATCAGACAGGTTGCCTACCTAGTAAGCTCAAGTGCTCCAAATATTATGCACGTGTGCACTATGCAAGAAATCATATTCTTGCGTTGAAAGGTACCAGCACCCGAGTACTTGGCCATCAATTGATCTGACGTGATAACACTTGAAATACCCGTAGAAAAGGCAGACCAATCATACATACAGAGGTCAAACTCAAGGTTCGGGATGTGATACTTTAGGAACCTTAGAAACCACCCGCATCCCTCGAGGGGGCCATTTACAAGCGACCTACACGTCGTCGTGCATATGCACCCAAGGTCCGAAATCGGCAGCAAGGCATCCTTGAAGACTCAAAAAAGCCCTCGAGGTTTAACTGATCCTTCAAAGGCCCGGCCCATTAGTTTCATGAAGTGGGCCTGAAAGCCCAGCAAGGCGTCCAGTTCTAACCCTTCCAAGCGCAAACCGTACTCCTAACGGCTCAAATACCCGAATAGCTATAAGACAAGGCGTTCGATCTACGGCACGAATGGAAGCCAGCGCGATAGCCTACTAGGGCTGATGGGGGCCAGTTTCTAGAAGAGGGGTGTTCTCGCGCTTCGCCTCAACGGGTGCCCTTAGTGCTTATCCTTCCCTTGAACCCCACCATGAACACATGCAGAGCGAGCCGATGATACGGGGAACACGGCCTTTTATCCCCGACTATCCCTGCAGTCCGATTGACTGTGGATATAGAAGGAATAGGCGTTTTCGGAGCCGTGCTGCCTTGCCTAAGACAGCTAGGCGCCCCGCTTTTGCTTAATGTGGGAGGCCTTGCATTGAGATACCTGCATGAAGTGAATAAAATGATTACGCTGAAAAGAGTAGGCGCTTTGGTAAATATGTTCGGCAGTGTGGAATAATTCAACTTGATCCCGCAGGATTGTAACGCTGGCATATCTGCTTGTAACTTGGACTGTGCACGATTTGATGACCCCGTTTCCTGGGGCGCGTGGTCCAGCCTGTGATATCCTTTGGACCATCTGGCTTTGTGGCACTCGCTCAAGCTTCACTAGGGTCTCTTCCCCGCCGCGGTGACGTCTTGACAACCCGTGTAGAGATTTGAAACGTCAGCCTTAGCGGAGCACCAATGTGATCTAGGCTCAATGCAGTCACTGACAGATGAGGGGTTCTCTGAGTGGCCTTACCCGCCTGGCTTAGTGATCAGATGCCACGAAAATGACTCGTATAGCGGCACACATTGCGAGTGACAAAGGGTTCTCGAATCAACAATTAAGTATTATTGATTTGATTTGCCAAAGAGGCAGCCCGTGCGTATGTTTTGGATTGTGGAGATTGGAGATTGGAGTCAAGTCATCACATTCATTGCCAACTCAAAGCTAGAGCTGGCGGGTCGGAACGGATGGGAATAATGACGGATCCTTCATTCGTTCCTGGTTTCTCTTGGCCATTTCAATGCCACGCAGTCGGTTAATGCGCATCTGGTAAAATGTCCTGGTTTCCCGTGAGCAAAAGCGGCAGCGCAGTAGCTTTGGAAGGGATCAAGATACCTGTGTAACTCGAAAATTCGTGGCGAGTTATCCGTCGTCGCTTCGGCACCAGCATTTTTGATGGCGTCAATCTGACAAAGGAAAAGTTAACAAGAAGACCCGCTTTCGGAGACTGATGAGCTCACCTTATTGTCTCTTTCTTTCTGGTCATCATCAGGTTTTGAATCCGAGCTTTTATCTTTATCCTTGGAGTCGTCTTTGTCTTTGTCCTCTTTCTTTTTGTCGTCTTTCGCTTTCTCTTTTTTTCGTCGTTGCTTCTCCTCATATTCTTGCTTGACCTTTTCGATTTCTTTGGCCATCGCTTCGTCTTTTTGACGCTTTGCTTCGCCCTCTGTGTCAATTATGGGAGAACAGAAGTTGCGGTCTTGCAGATGTGCGGGGCACACATAAAAGAAGTCCTGAGTCAAGTCAGTGAAAAACTGGATGATAGGAAGCCAATTTACGGGCCAGGCTTAAGGTTGCATATCGTTGACCTGTTTGAAGCAACCTTGGGGCATGCTCACCTTGTTATCTGGGGTAATCATAACACTTGTTGCCGGTTTGAAGCAGATAAGACATGGTTTGGCTGATGTGTCTGCGACACGGCGCAGGTGATATTTGTTGATCAGAGACATGGTTTCAGTGGCCTTGGCCTAATGAATTGAAAGGTCGTATATCAAGGTTGTGACGTTTGAGAGAAACAGTAGAGCTGGGGTCGGGTTTAGGTATATGCTTCGACGTGAAGTTGCATGTTGTCGAGTATGTCATGTGACCGGAAAATAGCAGCTCATAGATCAACTGGTTGTGCTCTGTGCTTCAACTTGAACACGGACTCTTGTTTATTATGCATAGTCGAGAAATTTTATATTTTCATATTTGGACGAACTTGTTTGGTATTTTGAAATAATATTGTTTGTGGGCAGAGCAGAACTCGTATCTGCATTAATGAAAAAAAGCAAAAAAAAAAAAAAACGCCGGCCATGCCATTTGTTCATTGAGAACCAACTCCCATTCGAAAACAAAACATACGTTGAGCAACTGACCTCCAAGTATCGTTGCTTCTAATACACATAACAGGTTAAAGCTTCAGGAAACTTTATGAATTCCATCGTTGATCGTGACTATTGCTCCTCATCGACAACACCTGCGGCTTGCTTGGCCAATCTGAGGTCTTTGCTGGCGAGCCCAACGTCTCTTAGGTAGGGCTTGAAAGAGGACAGCAGGTCCGCTAAACCACTCCTCAATGTGTTCAGAACAAGTTCGATGTCTGGGACACGGCGAGCCTCTGCTTGCGCGCTGGGATCACTTGAAGGGGGGAAGTTCACATCGGTCCAGTGTGCAGCCAATCCGCCCTGGTGAACAAATTCTTCCAGGGACACGATAGTTTCCGTGAGAAGGCGAATCACAACTGGAACGTCCGCTTGGGCTTTGCCGTACTGATCCTCCGCCAAACTAGCAATCAAGAGGCGAGTCAAAGAATCGACTGCGTCGACAATCGAGCTCAAAGACGAATCAGGCGAGCCAAACACAACGTTACATGCGCGCCGGGCGTAGGTCTGGCGGAAAGGCTGACCGATAGGAGATCGAAGGAACTGTGCAAGCATTGGGTGAACGTTCTCGGGCTTAAAGGTGGCGGTGGGACCAGCAGTCAGCATCTTCAGCTCCTCGGATGAAGCAATGAGCTTCTGTTTGCGCTCAGGACTGAGCACGGCCGATGAGGCTCTGTCCAATACTTGACGAGCGCGAACTCGTGCCTGTGGAGTCCAATCTGCGGACTGGCCAATTGACCTGGCAGTGTTGCCGAACGCTTCGCCGAATTTTTCTTGACGAGAAGTCGCCTTAGGCGAGGCAGCGAAGATATTTTCAGTTTTCGGGGCGTCCGTTAGTCGCGGCAGAGTCTGGAGAGTTGGTTGGAATGCTGCAGCTTGTGTCGATTCTTTGGCAACAGGGGCTGGAGCCTTGCTAGCATCAATGCGCACAGAAATATCCTTGATAACGTCCAACAAGGACTCCAAAACCTGTGACCAAGTGGTGCCATTTTCGCGGTCAATCTCATTGAATATAGCCTTGCGACGATCAGGTAGTCGCTGGCTGATTAGACCGAGTTCCCAGAGTGCGAAGGCCTTGACAACCGGCTTCTTAGCCTTCAATCCATTGAGGAGACTGCCATTGGGATCTTTGGCTTCACTTGTTAGCGGCTGCCCGCGTTTCAGGGGCTCTTTCCCAATGAAGACGGAGAAGAAAAGATTTGTGGCTTGCCAGGAAGAGACAAGCAACCAGCCCGTAATAACAGAGCGAACAATCAGAAGTATAAATCCTGGAGGTAAAAGTGACTCGGGCTCCGAAGCTGAGCGAGGGAAGTTCCAAAAGAGCTTAGCAAAGTACAATGACCAGCTCCATGCGCTTCGTCGGAGAAACAGCTGATAGACAATTGGAGTGACGCCAGCAACAACGGAACTTTGGACAAGACTGTTGATAAGCATTTGAGGTACCAGGCTTGAGATTTGTTTCGGTGTCGGTGGTACCGGGTGCGTCCGCTGGTCATCAGCCTTCGTATCGCGCGTGACAACTGGGATGGAGACGCTGTCGTAATCGTAGTAGAGATGGCAAACTGCCTGAACGCAAGCAAGAATGAGGTGGTAGGTATGGATGTAAATCGGACGTTCATTCAAATGGGGTCGCTCATGAGGCCTATTAATGGTAAGTCTTATATTCAACTCGCTCCGTGACGTTATTCAGCGTACCTGCCACGTTTTACCATCTCAAGGTGATCACCGGTTGTAGATGACCAAACATAGATTTCAGTAAACCACCAGGCGGAGAAAAGATACCAGGCGAAGGTCTGCGCCACTTGCAGGGGGAAAAGATATCGCAATGTGCTGAGCGAAGATGGTGTAGTTCTTGAGCCGAGGTGCATTTGGCCGACGCGAAGGACGAAGACGGCAAGGCAGGACACGAAAAGAAGCACGGTGCGAACACCGCAAGAGCTGATGGGGAACCATGACCAGAAGACTATATCAATTGCACGTGTTAGAGCCATGACCAGAAAATTGAAAACAAAGGTTTCAGACCATGCAGGCAAACGACTTACATGATGATTTGCTACCAATCGAGAATGCGACGATATAGCAGACCAGAAGGGCAAGCGCAGACGCATGGACAAACCGCCGGTGCAGCGCTGAGGTCAAAATGCGCCTGTACGGGCGAGGTTGAACTGCGGCCATGATGTGCAAGAGCTAGCGTGGAATGGTACTCGTGAAGAGAATTGGACAAGGCTCAAAGCATGATCTGGATGACCATCCGAAATATCGGAAAGATAAGTTTGAGGGTACCGTAGCCGGTGAGAGCGTCGGCGTTCGAGGGAAAACAAAAGCTAGGCGTCGAATGCGATGGGATCGAACACAAGCCTGGAGCTCGGGTCATCGAATATTTTGAGGCATCAAAACACATCAGCCACATATTAGTCAGACATCCGTGCCACAAGATTGGGCCGCGCTTTGATTATGTAATTAAGTGGCGCAGCATCTCACGATAAAACTAAACTGTTTACGGACTAGCTCAGACAGGTACGTCATGTGAGATGACCTGCATTTCGGATGCAGCAGGCAGACGACTCAACGGCATCTCTTGTTTATGCTCTTAGATACGACTTTAGCCAACATTTGAATACCCACAACGTGAATTAAGATGTCGTTCGATCGCTTGAACTCACTGGAGGCCCAGCCTACCATGCGCCGGGACGAGGACCCGGTGTACCGCGATGACCCTGGCTTCGACCATCTGGCCGAGACGCTCTCAGACCAAATCTTCTCATTAACCTCGAATACCACCCGGTTATCCAATCAAATTGCCCTCTTGGGAACAAAGAGAGACACTGAGCGAGTGCGCGAACGGGTCCATAACCTTTTGGAAGAGACACGCACGGGTTTCAAAGACGCAGCGGAAGCTCTCAAGAAGATACAGACTTGGGAAGACGTCAACGTGAGTTTCTAAACGTCCATGTATCATTTTTCTCATTCTCTGACAAACCCGACTACAGCCCTCTCAGAAATGGACACAGCAGAAGCTCTCATCCGAGTTCAAATCCAACCTAGATGAATTCCAAACTGTCCAGCGTAGGGCTTTGGAAAAGCAACGCGCATCTGCCGTGGCCGCCCGCACTGCCATCGAAGATGGCGAACAACCATCTGGCAACACTGACGTCCAACTTCAAGAGCAGCAGCTCCTTGAGCAGCCACGCCTGGCTAACCAGGGTGAAGTCGATTTCCAGGAGACATTGATCATTGAGCGGGAGGCAGAGATACGCAATATTGAGCAAAGTGTCGGCGAATTGAATGAACTGTTCCGTGACGTTGCACATATCGTTACTGAGCAAGGTGGGCAGTTGGATATCATCAGCGAAAATGTGCAGAACGTCACCCAAGACACTCGCGGCGCAAACACAGAGCTGCGCAGCGCTAGTCGATACCAGAAGAACGCGCGCAACAAGGCTTGCTGTTTGTTTGTCATCCTCGCTATTATCTTGGCCATCATTGTCCTCGCGGTCGTTCTTGGATAGATAGATAGCTTTGGCCTATTACTCTTGTGTTTGTTTTGGCGATTTTTCAGTACCCCCTCTGTTATGTCTACGCACGATATCCCCCATGCATGAAACAGCCCCATTTTCCTATGGGTCTTCCCTTCAGTTGAGATCTCGCTTTTCAGTTCATTTGATTAATGGCGTTATGAATGGAGAATACCAACTCGCTTTTGGTCTTCGATCCTCTAATGATATCGTACATAGTGTGTTTATACATGAATTATTCAACTGATGCTGTTGGGCCCAAGAATTCGACGCTCGGTTTTCGCCTTGCAATGTTCGAAAGGAAGCATAATACTCCCCTTCATAATCCAGCCAGATAGTCAGGATTACAGGCCGGTGAAGCGGTTAAACCGCATTCTCCATCCTTCGTACGAGTTCAATTTGGGTCGCACGTCCAGATAGAAGCTAAGTTTGCCTGGTCCCGCGTTTCCGGTCAAACCCGGTTGGCCTGTAGTACCTGAAGATTTTCCTTGATAGAAATCAATCACGTATTCGATCTGTTCTCCGTCACATCGCTCAACAACCCAGTCATGTCGGTCAAAGGGTCGTTGGTAGCCAAGCCAGCCGTTGAGCCGGGCACGAGGACTCAGGAACTGGGGCTCAACTCCCAGGCCACGGAAGGAATATAACTTAGGCCCACCGCACTTCTTGCTCCCAGGGTCCGACGATGGAGCTTTTCGCTCCCAATCCAATATTTGCTGCCATGCTCGCTCGTTGACGGCGTTGTGAATAGGGATGATCGAGGCGACCGAAGTTGCAAGTTCAGACGCAGAGGAGGTAGAGTTTGGTGTATTACCCTTGCGCATTAATGCTTCAAAGAACTGCTTTTCGGAAGGGTAGATCCAATTTCCTGTGGCCTCGTCGCGGCCAGTTTCGGACTCGGCATTCGACGGGAGCCCATGCGACGCGGCAGACCCTGAGGCGTATGCTGATGGGGTTTGTTTGTTGGCTTCGGGGCAGGCTGCTCCTGCTGCCTCTCCGGCACGGGGTATACTGCTGACTTCTCGATCCGAAGAAAGTGGGCGTTGCATCTTTGCTGCAGTTTGAGCCTGCTCCGGAGTTGATGCGGGTGTGGAAGGATGAGCTGAATTTCCATGTTGCTGTAACCAGACTTCGCGAGTCTTATGATCAACAGGGCAAGTCGCTGCTTGTGGTTCTGCAGGCGCAGAGGGAGTGCTTGCACCGGCACCCATGGTGGATAGTTTTGATGGTCAATTGAGAAATTCCAAATGACAAATGATAGGACTGGAGATGATTGGAAATAGCGGACTAATGATCGGCGCCATACCAAATAAGCGGCGCAATAATTTTGCCTTCACCGCCCCATCAATATTAAACGCCCAACAAGGAAACCCCCCTTTACCTTCTCGATCCTGTAGTTGCGGTTTGGAATTTCACTTATTTTATCCCAAAGTTATTTCTTTTTGAATTCAATTCAAAAATGGCCGCTACTTCTACCCAGCCCGTTCACCGGGCCACCACTACTGCCCCTGTCAACATTGCCGTGATCAAGTATGTTACACTGCCCCTCGATCGGTTTCAAAATATTGCGAATCATCAGACTAACAATGGTAAAATTGCAGGTACTGGGGAAAGCGCGATACTACTCTTAACCTCCCGACCAACTCTTCCCTCTCGGTGACCCTGTCGCAACGCTCCCTTCGCACCCTGACCACCGCCTCGTGCTCTCCCTCCTACCCCGCCGAGGATACTCTTAACCTGAATGGCAAGCCTCAGGAAATCCAATCCTCTAAGCGTACCCTTGCTTGTCTCTCCAACCTCCGTGCTCTTCGCAAGTCTCTTGAGGATGCCGACTCTTCGCTGCCTAAGCTCTCTACTTTCCCTCTCCGAATCGTCTCCGAGAACAACTTCCCCACTGCCGCTGGTCTGGCCAGTTCCGCCGCTGGTTTTGCTGCCCTTGTCCGCGCTGTGGCTGATCTGTACCAGCTCCCCCAGACTCCTCGGGAGCTGAGCCGCATTGCTCGCCAAGGTTCGGGCTCTGCCTGCCGATCCCTTATGGGTGGATACGTCGCATGGCGCTCAGGCGAGCTTGTGGACGGAAGTGACAGTTTGGCCGAGGAGGTGGCTCCGGCCTCCCACTGGCCAGAAATGCGGGCATTGGTTCTGGTTGTCAGTGCCGAGAAGAAGGATGTTCCTAGCACAGAGGGTATGCAGACCACTGTCGCTACCTCCGAGCTCTTTGCTCAGCGAGTGTCCTCTGTTGTCCCTGAACGTATGTCCGCCATTGAGGACGCTATCCGTGACAAGGACTTCCCTAAGTTTGCTGAGATCACCATGCGTGACTCCAACACCTTCCACGCCACGTGTCTGGACTCGTGGCCTCCCATCTTCTACATGAACGATGTTTCGCGCGCTGCTGTCCGCCTGGTGCATGACATCAACAACGCCGTTGGCCGTACCGTTGCGGCCTACACCTACGATGCCGGCCCTAACTCTGTCATCTACTATGAGGAGAAGGACTCCGAGCTCGTCGCTGGCACCGTTAAGGCCATCCTGGGCACTAGCGTCGATGGCTGGAACGGTCCTTTCTACGAGCCTTTGGTCAATGTCACTGCCCCCGGTGTTCCCCTTGAGAAGGTTGACCCTCGCGTTCTCGATGTCCTGAAGAATGGCATTAGCCGTGTCATTCTGACTGGTGTCGGCGAGGGCCCCATTTCCGTTGACGATCACCTTGTGTCAGAGACCGGCGAGATGGTCAACCAGTAAAGGGGGATGAGATTTACGATCCAGCGAACTTGCTATCAATGACTTGGACGATACCCCATTTCCTTCTGCGAAGGAAATCTTACTCCAGTCATTCCAAGAGACGATGCAGATGCCTTTCATTGTATCCTTTTCTTTTTCGGTTCTCGAATATATTTAGAACATAATTGACAGCGTCATCTTGACCTTCGGAGATAATAGCTCATTTGAATCACCTCGGTTGTTTCAGGTCACTGAAGCGTAGCAGAATGCACATACCGTGCCACTGACGATAGCATCCAATTTTTGAACTTGAATGAATTCAAACAGCCTCATCTCCAACAATCGGGCAGTCATCACAATCATCACATCGCTTGAACCCATAGCCCAGTGAACGACATGTTTCGATGAACTTCTCTTGCGTCTGGCCAGCTGTAACACAGCACCCCTCAAATCCACACGCACTTGTTTCATATATCCCCCCTATCAGTTCACATGCATCGCGTGAAGGCCGCATCCCGCCTCGACATCTACATTTGATACCATCCACGGCTGGTACAGTGCTTCCCAGAAGTAAGACGGCGAACGAATAGTAGAAAGACAAACGCATTATCGGCGTCTGCATGAGGGTCAGTCCATGGGCTCTGGCAGTCCAGATATCCAATTTGAGGCTAGAGGCCAGTGCTGGAATGTTAACTTACCAGTCGAGTACCGTCCGGTTGTTGATTCTTCTGGAGGTCAAATGTGCAGGATTTGGGGTTCAGCTGGGCATTCGTTGATTCACTGTTGGCTGTCTGACCTCTTGTTCTTTTCAATGGCCTTCAAGTTGAAGCTTCAATTTCAACAGTGGGAGCACTTGATCGTTGTCGGGCGGCCGCTGGCACGTCTTATATGATTTCTATCTAGGTACAGCTTCGAGGTTTTTTTTAAAAATATGTGATTTGCTGCAATCAATGGCAAGTAGCACTTGAGTTTTCCCATGATAACACTCGAGTTCAAGTTTGAATCTACAAATAATCGCCGGTTCACTCTTCGGATGCTCAAAGTATTTTCACTGTGTTACCGTCCACGGATTCTATTATAGAGCACTTCCAAATACTGGGCATGAGTCTCTCGGTACAAATATGTCTATCTGAGCCCCGGGAGTTGAATCATTCCAAGCCTGAGGCTGTACCTAGGTCCCTATCTCCGATATACAGTTCGAAGCTTTCTTTGGTTAATAAAGGTTATATGGATGTGTACATTCCAACATCTCAATGTAGTACTAATATGTTTTCTGTACAACAATTCTCCAACTTGAAGCATTCAAATGTTAAAATAAATTCCCGAAGTACACCTGGGCATATGGTTGCATTGAAGTTGATCATATGAGTGACAACCATGTGATATCCATGCTTTCGGGTTTGAGCAACATTCGAATTCTTGACATACCTTTTCGAGACAGCGATACTCAACTTGAATCTCCAGATGTCGGAAACAATAAATCCCGGAAGTAGCATTTAACATTGAATTGATGCCTGTCCACGGGAGCCCTGGAGTCCGACGAGGTCTGGATAGGAACGGGTAGAAAATGGTGCAGGTATACCCTGGATATATACACCCAGCTCAGATTGATAACAGAGCTCGATCTCAAATTGGTCAAAACCACTGAACCCGGTTTAATTTTGGTATCAAAATTTGCGCCATAAAAAGCTAATACAAAATAGAGCTATTTCATTTTTTATAATTAATATTTGCGGCCATGAGGGCCCAAAATATCGCTGGTCAAAGGTTGGGATGGACTAGGTTGAACCAGGGGGGTTGAACCCCCCCGCTTTTGGAAGCAATTGAGGGTTCAACCCCACAACCGTCAACTGGTCAACTGGTTCAACATAAACAAAAATTTGAGAAGCCGCCGAACACAAGGCTCTGAGCATCAAATCTATACATATTTACGCATTAAACAATCGTCGCAGATACTAGACCCATGAAGGAGACCTCGAAGTTTGTTCATGATTCCATTGTTCTACAGAATTCAGGGTCTTTAGTTCGATTTTTGCAATGAACGTCATTTGCCCACGCACAAGCTCTAGCTTCTCGCAAGAGTGCCCAAATGCATGATGTGATCTGCAAACATACGACCCAATTAATTCTAAATTGTAGCCTAATCATTGCAATGCCCGAAGACCCCCACGACAAGTTTCACATCGCAGTCCATTAAGGTATGGAGTTCAGAGAAGCCAATAATAAGCTTTTTTAGAGACCGAGCCGGTTGCCTAATTAAGACTAGCGCATTTCCATACAATGCTGACGGCCCCCATAGCCACAATCTCGTACTGTCTCGTAGGTATAAGAAGATGAATTTCACCCTCCAAATATTTTGACCATAATCATATTCCCAGCGACTCCCAAATCATTAAAAATCGAAAATGGACCGTTCCGCAGGCCCGATTGGCAAAATTGCCCAAGGCATCACATCAGGCATTGGCTTTGCTTCGGAAGTAAGAGGTTACAAGAAAGCAAAGAAGGCCGCCCAAAAAGAACGCGAGCTTGATTTGCAACAACAGTCTCAGAACGAAGAGCAACAAGGGGAATCGTCTTCCGCCTCTCGTTCTCTTTCCTCAGATACGGCAAGTCTGTCTCTCAACGAGAAGAAGGCTGCCGATCCGAATGTCGAGGAACCTCCAGCTTATGACGAGATTGAACGTTCATGGGAGCTGAACGAAGCGCAAGATGTCGTGATTGAGGCACAGAAGCCTCGCAAGAGCAAAGAAGGAACTGCCAATCCGGACAAAGTTCTGAGCGCCTTTCTGCAACGCCAACCTCCTCCTTACCAGACTTCCTCAGAGTCACCAGGTCAAACACCCAGACTTGCTTTACCTGTTGCCGTACCGCAACGCAGGCCCAAGGACAAAAAGCGTGGATTTATCCGTGCTTATGCACCGGATCTGCAGAATGTGGGTATCAGCCAAGAGACATGGTTCGATTTCATTGAAACATTGAATGAAGCCAGTCTTGCCAACCCGTGGATCAACGCCATCAACTTGGCAGCAATTGCTGCTTCTCCACTGCCATTCTTAGCATCAACTGCCATCTCAATGGCTCTTATGGTTGCCACGGAGATAGCAATTGAGACCCAGGGTCGATACCGGTAAGTCATACACTACTTCTACCGCTTTGAACAAATAAAGGGCTAAGAAGGTTTTCGTGCGCCAGGCAAAACAAAGCTCTTGATCGACTCAACGACGAGTTCTTCCGTCCTCGTGGTCTTTTTTGTCTCGTAATGAAATGGGACACCGAATCATTCACTGCTCGCACGAATGCCAGTGTCGACAGTACCATTCAAAACGCAATCGACACCCGAGGGAAAAAGTCCCACAAGTTTCAGTCTTCCAACGGTGTCACCAACGGCATGGAAAACATGCAGGTCGCAGAGCTTATTTTCCCTGGCCTTGACTTTCTCGCTACTGCGTCAAAGGACGAACAGAAGGGATTCAAGAGCAAGATGTCCCGCGGGAAACTCTTTATCGATGATTATATGGATCGGAGAGCACAGGCAAAATTTGTGAGCGCTCGACTATTATTCATTCTCAAACATTCATTGACTAACGATCAATTTTAGTATGCCGAGAACCCAGACAGCCATCTCAACCAAGCCGGAAAGCCGAAATTCTCTTCCAAATACGCCGATCCAACCCATGAAGTTCACAACACTTTCTCTGCTGCAAGACGCCTGCCACAGAATCAGTATGATGGTACGGATCGCTTCTCTGGGAGACGAGGAATAGGACGCGATAGAGGAGGATTCGGCGACAATGCTTTCAGTAACGGTCCTCTCGGGCTGGTTGCTTACGCCGGAAAATCTTTATATGATCGACACCAGCGAAAGAAGGCCGAGAATAGCCTCGGTGAGGCTTCCATTGCTCGCGAAGCCTCTTCGTCCAATGATCATGGGAGTGGAGAATTACGGACAGACCATTCAAGACAGGGATCAGAAACTGGGGGTTTTCAACAACAGCGCCCTGAACAAGAGTCTCTTCAGCAACCACACCCTCAACCACAGTATCCCGGGCCTCAGCAACTTGGCTACCTGCAGCAGCCTTATCCACAACAAGGATATACCCAGCAGCCATACCCTCAACAACAGTATCCTCAGCAAGGATATCTGCAGCAACCATATACCCAACAAGGATACGTCCAGCAACAATACCCCGAGCAACAGTATCCTCAGAACTATCCTCACGAAGGATATGCACAAAATCCATACCCACAACAGCCATACGCTCATTCGTATCCTCAGCAGCAGCCCCCGCAACAGCAGCATTCGGGGCAGCAGCCTCTCAACCCCCCTTCACCAGGACGCCAATCTCCAGAACGACAGTCTTCGCGACAGCAGTACCAACGGAGGGCTAACTCTGGTGGAATCGGAGGTCTCAACCTTTCTAAAGCATTTGGCTCGGTAAGACTCTCCCATAACAGTCCGACCACAGGGATCATTACTAAGAATTTGATACAGAAAGTTTTATACTTGATGGTTGTGAATATGCCAACAGAAGAAGAGATGGCCGAGGCAAAGAGACTGACTGCTGATTGGAATATCCAAAGTGAAGAACAGCACATCTAGTGATCTGGAAGTAGTAATAGGCCATACGGCGGAATCAGATGGATTCCGAGTCAATGTTGAGCCTGAACATATGCATTGATATTCATTCAAGATTAGTACAAGTAATTTCATTTACCTACAAAGTACCGCCGATTCCCTCTCGTGTCTCATGATGCTTCAAATGCTAGAATGAATCAAAGAAATACAGCCAAAACTCCAAAAGCCGCACCTGCTAATGGCAAGAGACTCCTAACAAAGTTCAGCCTCGCCCACCGCTCCGTCAAACCAGAGACCTCTTGACTGGAAACCGACGTTGATTGTGCCCTTTGCAGGAGGGCATTATTTGTTCCACTCATTCTGATAAGCGTATATGGGACAATGCCAACAGTGAAGGCTGCCGCCGCAAAGCAAAGGCCACTGCGACTATAAATCGTTTTTCTGTACAAGGGAGACCCTTGACGGAAGTGCCACGCCAAGTACATGAATGACGAGGCTACTGCAACTGCAATGGGAGGATTTTGTGCTTTGCCTTTATCGAAAAGAGCTTTCCATTGCTTGGCGAGTTTTTCTCCGGATGAGCCATTCTCTTTATGCGATTCGTTAAGTGCAGGAATGCAAATTGTGCTCAAGGATGCGATGTTTCCTATTTAGTTCAGATTAATTTCATGACCTTGGGAGCATAGTTTTCAGCCATCTCGATCCTTATAGACCGAAACAAGCAACCGAGATCTATAAGATCTATACAGTCCACATACCTGATAACCATGCTGCGCCTGATATTCCAATTGCCTGTGCCAAACGAACACCGAGTAAGTTTGAAGACATTTTCTATGTACGTAAAGGAGGTGAATGCGAAGATAGGATCAACTGGAGATAGAACCGAATACAATACTAATGACAAGGAGATATTTGAAGAGATTTTAAAACCCTACAAGGAGTCAAAGTAACTTTATAATTCAATAGAAATCCATCAAAAATCAAGCAGCTAATGGGTACAGTATCCGAAAGCCGATGCCTTGATACGTATGGCTGAAAATACTGTGGCAACATACTAATTACGCATCCGTCAGCCCACAGTGGGCTTCTTGAGCATGTAGGAGGATCAATTTGTCGATCCCCCTACCGGCTCACTCCTTGATCGGCCTTTGGCGGCTTTTAGGAGTGGTTCATGCTGGCGACAAGGGCTGGATTAACTATTTATCCGAGAAAGCGGCAGTCACATGACCTGGCCCGGCTTTTACCGGGGTTTGGGATGACACTAGGCCTGAAACGGTAATCTACTCAGTCGAGTCTACAGTATGACAGGAAGTAAATTCTCCGAAGAAATCAGCTCATCTTTGCTTCTTCTCTTTAACCAACCCTTTGTCATTTTGCTGTGTCTATTGCTGTAATCAAATCACAACTATGGCGACATCACGACTGACTCTTCAAGGCTTACGAGCCAGACCAGTACTTGTTTCAGCACTGGCAGTTGCAGGAGTCGGTACATACTTTGGAACTCGATCATTTTTTGGACCGGCGACCTACGCAGAGTCTCAGGAACCAGATACTGTGTTTGGGGGATGGGGCCCGACTACATTGCGATTGAAAAGCTCAGAGCTTGTGAGCCACAACACGAAGCACCTGGTCTTTGAGTTTCCAGATGAGAATGCCAAAAGCGGGCTTTCACTTACATGTACGTCAATATTTTTTCGATTCAAAACACCTTGAATCAATAGCTAATCATGAGCAGCTTCCCTTTTGACGTTTTCCCGACCGGAGGGTCGTTGGTTACCCGTACTCAGACCATACTCCCCTATCAGTTCTCCAGGTATGCTTACCAGGTTATCACTTACGCTGTTTTACAATATGCTTTTACTGACAAAATTATTGCAAGACCAAACGGGAACAATCGAATTCCTGATCAAGAAGTATCCCAACGGTACAGCTAGCACGCATATGCATTCGCTGAATCCTGGTGATACCCTGACCTTCGTCTTTGCAATCAAAGAGTTCCCATGGGTGCCGAATAAGTTCTCAAAGGTCCATCTCATTGCTGGAGGTCTGGGAATTACCCCTATGTACCAGCTGATTCAAGGCACTCTGAACAACAAAGAAGACAAAACCAAAGTGAACTTGATTTTTGGCGTGAACAGTGAAGAAGACCTGCTCCTGAGAAAGGAGCTTGAGAACTTCAAGGAGAAATTCCCAGATCGATTCAGCTATTCCTTCGTGGTGAGTAGCCTGAAAGAAGAAAAGAATTCTCTACGAAAAGGCTACGTGGATGAAGGTCTGCTCAAAGATCTTGTTGGTGAGGTGGACGAGGATACGAAGGTTCTTCTCTGTGGTCCTGAGCCTATGGTTAAGTCCTTGATGGGACAACGAGCTGGATTAAGCTGGACTCCAGGGATTCTGACCCGTCTCGGATTCAGGAAAGATCAAGTGCATCAGTTCTAGGACCCTTGGAAATGAAAGGGATTGTACATTAATATAATATCTGAATAATATCACAGGGTTACAATGGCAACGGCCTGGAATATTTCGAAATTGCCTTTCGGAGAAGAAAAAAAATAGCATTCGAACACAAGATAAGGGTCCTCAAAGCCTTACAGCCTACCGTCCGAGTCAGTTTGATATGCAGCGTAAAAATTGCCTCTTTGAGCAGACAAAAGCGTATCGGGTGGGGATTTCTGTGCATTATCCACCTATACCAACCAATAAAAAGCCTTTGCCAACAAGAGCCCATACAATCGCCAAGTGAGCCGTCAGGTATAAAGATCTGGAGCGCAACGCTACCGTCAATTATTCTTCCAAAGTCATTATCGAGGACTTCCTTCCGGATACCCCATCAATTCAATGCAATTTCTCGTGTTCGGAGCTTCAGGTTTGAATTCCCACGCTATCCGATTCCAATACAGACACTGACTCGAACGCATGACCAAAAAGGTGCGATAGGTCGACTATTCTGTGAGCTTGCAGTCAAGCAAGGCCACAATCTCACTATTTTCGTTCGAAATGTGAATAAGCTCCCGGAATTTATCCGGGAAAACAGTGCAATCAAGGTAGTCGAGGGCACATTGGAGTCAGAAGCAGCATTGGAGACGATCTCGAAATGCGGTGCCAAAACATTCATTTCTTTTGCGGGGCCACCAGTTGGATCCAAGGGGACAGTATGTTCAATCAGTCCCATATGTGCATATGTAGCTTCAACTAATCATTTACTAGCCACTCACGGACGGTTACAAACTTCTCCTCCCAAGACTCATGGATAATGGCTTCGAGCGGATTCTCATTCTGTGTACGCCGTCTTTTCATGTTGAAGAGGACAAAGTGGGTTTCAAGTGGCGATTTGGAGAATGGCTTATGAAGATATTCAGTCCCGGGCAACTCTTGGAAATGGTCAGTGTTGGGAAGTTGGTTCAATTTTTACCCGATGATGAGCGGATGCGCTGCACACTATTTCGAGTTGGGGGTTTGACCAATGAAGGGGAAAAGCCGGTTGAGGCCACTTATTTGGGAAGTGGAATGGATGGTGTTTGGATTAGTCGAGCTAGTGTTGCCAGATGGGTTTTGGATGAAATCTGTGATGGAAGTTGGATTGGGAAAGTCCCATATATCTGTAATAAGTAAGGGCAGCGTGTTAAACAGGTGGATTTTGGAAATCAATTATGTCTGATTGTTAATGCTCTTAGTTTCTCTATAATAAGTAGAGAATTCCCTGTTTGTGGCCTACCATGTAGATGTCGACTTACTTCAAGCACCCTCGGTCTATTTTTCCGAGCCTCTCCACTCTCATTGTGCATCTTTGCCCCAAATTTTATTGAATCATGCTAGTTCATAACCTGTGCCCAAATTACATTTCATAATTGAATGTTTTCGATGACTCTAGAAGCTCTTCAATCTCACTGTCGCTACATTCTCATACTCACCGCCTTCGTTTAGGGACGTGATGCTCTCCAACCGTTTCTTCTCTTCCATTTCACTTCAGGAGAAGTCAGTATCGAAAATGCGGGCATGATCTCGTTCAGTCCATCTGTCAGCAATCGACATGCGTCGAACTCGACGAGCTCACACCAAGTCCCATTTTGGCTGTGACCGCTGCCGCCGAAGGCGAATCAAATGTGACGAAACGGGACCGCCATGCTCAAATTGTCGAGCTAGAGAAACACCGTGTGAATTCTCCACGATTCGTGTTCGCCAGTCACAGTGGAGCGAACCAATCCAAGCCCATACGGCCTCTACAGCAAGACCGAGAGCTTCAAGGGATAATAATGATGAAAACCTTCAAGTGTCTGGGCCTTCCCTGGAAATGCCAAGACGAATGGCAAGGAGCGAGAATTATATCTCGAGGAAGCTTTGCATTACCAAGGAAAAGCACTGCCTTCTTTCCGCTTGCAGTTAGAGAACATAAATATCTCTAATTGCAACGCTCTTTTTGCGTGCTCTGTGATCATGATGGCCTGCGCAGCTGTTTCTGTCTCTTGATGATCCCCAACCAGGTTCCCGGAGGGTTCCCAGTAACCTGGTATCTGTCTTTCACTTCGTGAAAGGAATTCACTCGGTCATTGACAAAGGTCGGAATTGGTTGGAGGATGGACCGTTCAGACCAGTTGTTCTGTACGATGCTTCACAACGGATGGAGCCGAGTCAGCTTTCAGAAAGGGAATGTGAGATTCTCAATGAGCTGAGAGCCCTATGTTCCAATGCAAATCCAGCTCTGCGTGATACTTGTGAGGGAGCGATCATGCTTTTAGAAGACTGCTTCAAAACAAATGGTGGAATGGTTATTCCTTGGCTGGTTTTAGTTGGAGAGAAATTTGTGAACCAGGTGCAAGAAGAAGATCCACTGGCACTATTGATTTATACGTGTTGGGCAGCAGCTCTCAGTCGACTTACGCAGATGTGGTGGGCGAGGGCGGCTGGTAAGAGTATCGTGGAAAGTTTGGTCAGATATCTTCCAATTGAAGGGAAAGAGTGGAAAGCTGTCGTGGCGTGGGCGAAAGACGTTGTCGAACATCCAGTCCCAGCAGAACCAAAGTGAACATAATGAAGAGATCACATTAAGCAGTCATATTTCCGTTTTAGAGAGTTGCGTGAAACGCTACTGAATCGACCTACCCGGGCTAACTGGAGGAATAGCGAAAGATAATCTTCAAATGCCCGAAGCAAATGATGGAGAATATTTACTGAGAAGTGAAACCTATTTACATAGAGCCCATACCTCTCGGCGCAGTTGATATGTCCACCTCCCAAAGACCATGAGCTTTAAGGCTCGCTTGGTCAAGACCGAACGTTCCTCAAACTAGCTTGAAGCTATGATATTCGGCAGCCATTTAAGGCAAAGAAAGGAAAAGCTCCTTCATCTTGGGGTAGTTAGGAGTTCCCAGTCCGGTAGCTGGGTCCCATCTGCAAGAAATTAGCCACGTCAACTTGGAAAAAGGAGAGAGAGCTTACCCTTCAATAGCTGCGAATCCATAGGTGCCACAGCCAGCATTGGTTCCGTTGGTGATATCATTCAGAACCTCAGGGTGAGCATAAAGAACTGGGTTGACAAAGCCAATTGGGCCCTTGCCTTTCAGAATGCGCTCTTCATTGATCTAGATATCTGTTAGAGACATTCCTTGAAAAAGAATCCAGAGATTTTCTTCTTACCAGGGTGAGAACTGAAGCAAACAGAGGCGAGGCCAGACTGGATCCGTACCAATGTTCATCAACGCCGTTAAGGTAGGCACGGAAATTCGCACCATTAGCCGCGACATCAGGATAAGCACGACCAATACGGTTGTAAATACCCTTTGTGGTGTTGACATCAACCTCAAACTCCGAATAGTACGGGTATTTCAGATCGGCCTTCTTGAAATACTTCTCCACAGTAGCCTTCTGGTACTCTGGCTGAGGGAAGTAGTTGGAGAAACCGCCAGCAGTGCTGAAGTTTGTGGCCGTGCCACCGAGGTTGACATGCATGACACTTTCGGGATCCTCGACTGTCTGATCCCCATAGAGCATGGTGCCTCCGACTGATGTCACATAGGGGCAGTTGGAGGGATATTGCGGGTTGAAGATCTTGCTGTTTGGACCGAGACACCCGTTGGCGGAACCGTCACCTGCAAATGAGGCGACGCCGTAGTCTCCAGAAGCAAAGAGAATCGAGTGGCCTTGCAAGCCCAACTTCATGAACTCATTGCATTGACGCTTGGTGTAGCCCACTGGAAGATCTGCTTCTGCTTGGCCGTAGGAGGCGCTGATGACGTTGGTTGGCTTGTAGATGCCACACTGCAGCTTGCCTTTGTAGCCGCCTGCAGCTGGATCTGGGTAGACTGGGTCGATGCTGGGGTCGTTGCCTGTCTCGCCATAGGCACTGTATGTGCAGTAAGACTAATACTAAGATTAGCGATCTGAAGATGAAGAGATATTTGAACGTATTAGGCTTGACATACACCATCCAGGGCGTCCAGGAATGTATTGAACAGGTTAGTTGTTGCGACCTCCTTTGGCTCATAGATCTGGTCGTCGACCTGGTACAGAGTCACGGACTGAGGATGAATCAATGCGAATCTTGGAGTCTCGTCAGTAGCGATTCAAGAAAGCTGGGATACTCTCAACTTACGCCATATCAATATCAATGTCAGACTCGCCAGTGTTGAGCGAACTATCCGCGGGAACGGAGAAGTTGGCTCCATCGATCATAGCCGGGATAGGGTAAGTACCCTGGGGAACCCAAGGAGCATATTCCTTGTAGAAGGCGTCGATATCCGATTTGGCAAAGTAATCACCCTGCTCGTAGAGACCCAGAGTATTTCCCTTGACAGCAGTCTTGGCATCTGGAATATCGTACATGGCCTTGATACAGGTTGGGGTCATGTTATAGCCACACCCCTGGACATCAGAAGGAAGGGACAGAGCCTTGTCAGAAAGAACGTAGTCATTGGAGACAGATGCTGCAGCCACCGAGTTTGGCTTTGCACGAGCCAGGTGCGAATCTCTCTTGGTCACCTTGGAGCGCTTCACGACCGGTGACAGCTTGACGCCCGGTGTGATATAGTCAATGTGTTTTTGGATATGCTCCGGGACGTGATATCTGCAAATTGGATGTTTAACAACCGTTTCACCTCATTTCGAATCTGAATTTACTTACTGGTCACATCCAATCTTGACGCTTGACGTTGCTGCATGCTTGTGCTCATGGAATTCAGCCAGGAATAGTCGCTCGGCCTCATGTGTGTAGGCATCGAACGCAATCCAGCCCTTATTATCCGAATGGACAACTCGGGAGGGGTGAATGCCGCTAGATTCCAGCCATTGACGAATGGACTCTACGGCTTCTTCCGAGGGTGCAAACATATCATGCACCTCATCCGCGGACCAATATTGGCCATAACGGGGAGAATCAGGGTGAGAGCTGTGTGAGGCATTAGCGCGTTCGAGGTTCAAATCATGGCTAACTTCCCGGGCATTAACTTACACTTCCATCAAGTAGTCATAGCCCTTTTCAAGGTTATTTTGATTCAGTCCAATACGAACGGGCAACACAGCATCACTGTGGACCCGATCGCCTTTCACCCAGTCATGGGCGCGCTTCTCCCGCTTTTCATGTAGGACATGCTTAACGGTGCTAGGAGCAGCCCCAGTCAGAGCCGCAATAGCCAGCGCAACACAAATTTGGCGCACAAGCATGATGAGACCGAAATCAATATGCCTGAACCGTGGCCTCCGAAAGCAGGGAATCGGGGGTCTTCAAATACACAACGCTCCGTGCAACGAATGCACTAACACCACGCCATCACAATGGTGCCCCGCCTAAATCGGCAGGAATAAACAACTTTTACCCCATTATAGCGTCTGATTGGGTATCAGTGGCACGGCCTCTGCATGGGGGATTGAGACACCATCCCCATTGTAATCTCACGAGTAGCCTGGAAGGCTTAGCATCGGCAAAGACTCCACTTCCCTGGATCGATGGGGTTTCATTGGAGTGGAAAAAGGGGGGAAATTGAATATGGTCGTATCTGCGTTCTTCATTTCCGGTACCTGAAGCTTATCAACCCCGCTCGCACGGGGCTAATTTGTGCTAATTTAGCTTAGTTTCGGGCGCTCCACTGGATGGGCTTTGTTTTGGTCGTTATCGTAGGAGTGGCAATCGGAATTCCTGCAAGGGCGGAGCTCCGACGGCCAATCCTCTCCTCTTGATCAGATACTACCTTTGTTTATGTAAAAATCGAGGTCTCTTTCTTCCACAGTGTTCCATTTGAATATCATTCGACAATTCGTGTCTGTGCGATGACAGCCACGCGATCAACTCGGCTAAGAAGTCCAAATGAGTGTTGTTGTACGCGAAGCAGAAACCCAAGCCAACAAAATGGAAATGAAATGCCTCAACCTTGGAAGTGCTCACATGATTCTTCCTGATTGTTTTCTCCAGATACGATCAAAAGTCAGTGAGTGCGTAAGCGATAGGCCGACTCTCTTAGGGGTAAGTCTATGTAATTGGCTCAGTGATAAAGCCACCTGGGCAGGCTCCAAATATCATCAAGTTGACCTGTCGTTTGAACATTTTTGAATGCGGCATATGACGTATCTTTTCTTTTCTTTCATTCGGATTTTCTGTGGGGGCAACGCGTCTGCATTTCAGTATTTAAAGGTTATTCTCACTCTACTGTGGATGCAATAGGGAATGGATGTTCAAAACAATCTAACTTTTATTCATTCAAGACATAGACTAATACTCCTCAATGCGTAGTTTACCCGACATCATTTCTAACTGAGCAGGGACGACTTCTTGATCTCCTTCACAGCAGGCACTTCTTTACGAGTAGCGCCACTGCCCGTAACAGCGGCAATGCTTTCCTCGAGAACACGAGAGCCAGCAGTGAGGTGCAAGAAAGGCTCCTCCTCATCTGCATCCTCATCCTTCTTCACAGGCTCGGCAGGAACTTCAAACACATCCTCACGACAATCGGCACACATTTTCAAAACATCTTCCAGCGTCTTCTCAACAGCAGCGGCACGCTCCCGCATGTTCCGTCGCAGCAATGCATCCACAAGAACCTGTGCCTCGTTGACGGTTGTGTTGACACGCTCCATGAGTCGTCGGATACTGTTCACCAGGTACTCTTCCTCGTAGACAGTGCCCTTCTTACCCTTGGCCCGCTTACGCTCCTCACGGCGTCGGGTCCTGGATGTCTGGCGGGAGCCTGTGGTCTTACCAGTCTTGCCAGTGTACCGAGTGAACATGGTACGTCCAGCCAGAGTAGATGCTTCGGTCGGGGCCAGTGACACGTTATCGGGGATATCGACACCTCCCTCGCCTCCTGTGGGGTCACCTCCGAAGAACGCCAAGGGGTCAGCGGCACGAAGCTGGCGGAGTTCGTGGACACGAGGCACTTGCGCGTTGAGTTGGTTCTTGCAGTCGGCCAGCAGGTCTGTCATCGAGCCCATTGCCTCTGCAAGTCCGGAGTCAACGATGCTAGTGACCATGTCTTGTTTACCGTGCAGGGTGAGTAGACGAGCTGCTTCGGCGAACTTTGAGCCTCGGCACAATAGCTGAGCAGCGGTGACATAGTCGTGCAGGTGCTCTGCGTGGATGGTTGCTGCTGAGACATAGTCGCGGTCTTCGTCAACCAGTGTTGTGGCGAGCTCGGTTATGTGCTCGGTCAAGGTTTCCTCTGGAAGTGAAGCCATCATCGCACAGTACAGGGATTCCCGCCATAGATGGGCCAGACGGTAGCATTTGTAGGCCTCATCATATGATCCGAGGGACTCGTAGGCAATTGCAGCGTCTTTGTGCTTGGAATCATTCTGAAGGTAATCGGCGTAGAGGCGCATGATCTCATTTTGGTGTTCGGGTTGGTATTTGTAGATATCGAGTGCTTCCTTGTACAGGACGTGCTTGGTGACATAGCTGGTAATCTCTTCGTTGGCACCCAAAGAGAACAGATGGCCTAGCGCCTTGACAAAGCGAGAAAGGTGGTTATCGATCTCGAATTGACGGCGAGTTTCAGGCAATTTCTGCAGCTTGCGAAGGAAGGGGAGATATTCTCTGGGGTCCATCTGAGCTTGTTGGGCTACAAGGAGAGTGAGCTCAAGGTCGTAAAGTCCGAGTGCATGGGAGTAAAGGCGGTTGGCATCGGTTAAGAAGCACATGTGCTCGATGGCGTCGTCCGCTTGCTCGGGAGTTTCGGTTCTTAAACGCGCAACCAGCTTCAGGCCGGCCTCCAAATCAGGCGGTGACTTGCATACATGGGCAGTGATCAGGTTTTGCAAATTTGTGTCGAGGCGATTTTGCAGCACGGCCAAAAATCCATTACAGATGGCGTTAACCTTGCTCTCTTTGCTAAGCTTGCCAGGGGTAGCGGTAGAAGCATCTGGTTGAGCAACAACGGCAGACTCATTTTTGGAGATCTTGAGGGTATCTTTGTATAGTGTTTGCGAAACATCATCCTCACTATAATCAGGTTAGCTTAGAATCCAAATGGTCGAGGGGATGTCGTACCTCAGGCGAGAAAGGAAGTCATCAATAAATTCAACCTTCTTGACTTGCTCAACGAAGAGCAGAATGTTCTCCATAAATTGCTGGGGAGCGTAATCGTGAAGAATATTCAGGTCAACCATCTGGCTGCGACATGCCAGGAAAGCCGAACGGTACTTCTTGAGGTCAATAAAAGTACGGACTCCTGCCAACACGAGTGCACGAGGGTAAATGGTTTCGATGTTACCACGAGGGGCCTGAAGAACGACACCAAACACTGATGGCATCACAGAAACCAATTTAGAGCCACGTTCGATGGCTCGACATCTCTCATCAGTTTCTGGGGTATCTTCAGGGACCTCCATTTCTATAACAATAGTGTTAGCTTGTTGCGTCGGGTTTTCTTTTTGGGGTTGGAGACAACTCTCAACTTACCATCTACTCGGTTCAAATGAACGAACTTGAGCAAATGTTGCGAGGTAGTATACAGGAGATGTGCCGGTGTCACCAAGAAAGAGGTACAGTTCTTCGCGAGAACTCGCTTATTGGCATATAAGCCACCGGTCCTCGACAGACTGATCAAAATTCGCTGGTACCGTTAGCTTGTATTTCAGCTATCATTGATAGGGTTACATTGCAGGGCTCTTACCTCGTCGTCAGAAATTGAGACAGCACGGGCCCAGTGTGTATCAGCACTAGGGCTGTCAGCCCAAGGAACAACTGTAATTTCACCACCGTCAACCTGTTCAACACTGGAATAAGAAACAGCTTGGCCGATCTGGCGTGCATGTGAAAACCACAGGGCCTGGTGTCCAATCCCAGCAAAGACTGATGATAATTGCTCAGACTCCGCTGCCTCATAAACGATGCGAGACTCACGAGTCTCCAGCGTCGTTAGTTCAATATGACTTGTGTTCGGCGCACTGTCCTTCAGCACGTAGACTTCATTGTCACTCAAGAAGGCAATCTGCCTTGGCCGACATTCAGGTGCATCGGAAAGGGGATAGCTGGATTCAAGGATTGGTAAAGGTACTGGGCGGCTTTTGAGAGACCACAGATAGATAGAGAAACTTGAGTTTGTCAGAACTGCAATTCGAGTGCCCGACTTGCTGAAAGCCACATCCACTACATTAGAGTCCAACTCGAGCTCATTGTGTGCCATAGGGGGTGGTACACCGGCCAATCGCAGTGGAGTGAGTTTCAAGAACTTTCCATCGATGACAGCAACCGCACCAACATCATCAGGAATGACTGTTGATCCGTGGTGGATATCAAAAACGTAGTCCATCTCAAGGACGCAGTCTGTTCATAATGTGAGCAATATTTTCCTAGTTTAAACATTGGGGGAACGTACTCGATGATCCAACAACCACTCGCAACGCTTTCTCTTGGTGCCAATTGAACGAAAAGGGAGTTGACACGCCTGGCTCGATAGTAGTCGGAACCTCTTGCTTCAAGTAGTAATGATAATTGCCCATTGTCCAGAACTGAACTCGGTCTGTGAAGCGAACTGCCAGAACAGTGGAATCGATGTTCCATGAAAGGTGAATGCGCGAAGCCCAGGTTTGACGATCCTCCTCTGTCAATCGGAGAGTAAATTGACCATGACGAAGGCCGTTCCTCTCAAAGAAAACAACATCGATTCGATCATCCAGACGCTGGATTCCTGCCATGAGATTTCCGAAAGGCCTCCAGCTAAGAGCACCCTCAAGACCGTCCACAGGCTCGCTCACGCTATCCAGAGTGCCCTCTCTCGAGTAAACTCTGATGACACGGCGAGTGTCTTCGTCAATTGTGTTGACAGCGACGTAGGCACCGTCACCTCGCCAGCTAATCGTAGTGCTGGTATCATCGTTGCTGCTCAGCTTGCCCTCGTCGACCTTTTCTGGGACCGTAGGATCTCGAAGAGCCTTGGCTCTCTTTCCCTGGAACTGTGTTTCTCTTTTACCCCATCCCACAGACACGTGTTGCGAGGCCTGCATATCAGCTTGGGAAAACGTGATTTCAGCCACATTCTCAAACTCCCGGGTCATGTAAAGGAATGTTCTAGATCTCGTTGTAATTGCTAGCAGTTCCTCATCTGGAGACCATGCAGCAGCTGTAATTCCAACATCGACTGATCCAAGAATCTCGATTTTGTCCTCGCCTGGGAGGGGCTCTTCGCGGACAATGATAATATCACCACCCTCGAGCACCAAGCACGCGGTCAGGTTGTCTGCGAAGTAATGCAGGGAGAGTACGCGATCACATGGCAAATCCGGTAGTGGACATGGTGCATCCCAGGACGCAAGACACTCAAACTCACTGGGATTGAGTGGATCGGCAGAAACGACCTCTGGACGCTTCCTCCTAAGCTCGATGACAGGGTTGTCCGGAGAAGGGCCAAAAGTGCACACAATGGAATCAGAGGCAGTGTCCCATGCAGTTGCAGTCAATGGAAGATCTCCCAGGATGCGCGTCTCCTGGAGACGTACGTTCTTGAGGTTGCGCATTCTAGGCGGCGAGTATCAACTTTTTTTTTTGTATCAGGTCTACCCCGCCATGAGATAGCTGGGATAAAAGGCGTGCTGTGACGCGACCAAGGTGAATGAAAAAATAAAGATTAATTACTGATCCGCGTATTCACTGTTTGATCTCAAAAATCGAAGCGCGGAGGGGAGATTATATGACAGAGTTGTGGCTCCGCGCCTGATACAGAACCGATGCCGAACCAAAGATTTTTGATTTTCCACATCCGCTCAGCCAATGACTTCATTCAGATTTCAACGTCGCTTTAGCTACGATTTACGGCTTCTACACAACTACAATGGAGATATTTCCGCTTGTAATCAAAATTTCAACTTGTTCTCTAGCTTTATACATGATATTCCGGTCCTCCTAGGCCAAGCTCCGGAATTTCCCAAACGAAGTTGTCCGCATTGCCGCCGCACGAGAAAATACAACAAGACGAGCTTATTTGGTCTTGTAAGTTTGCCAGACTAAAAGAATATTTTGTTAGCATGAACAAGAAGGATTTCTGAGACCATTGGTAGCTTACCAGCAATGGCGAAGGGAGCACCGAAACCGGTAACTAAGGGAGGCGCTAGTTAGTCAAAGGGTCTGCGGTCGGGGTACCGAGGACGACGAACTCATGAAAGCCCAGTACTTGTAGAAGAAGCTCTTGCGCAGGGGGTCGAAGGGAATGTTGGTGCGAGGACCCTCGGCGTAGTGGTAGGGGCTGCCGAACTGGGTGCGAGTGGTGGAGAAGCCACGACGGGCAGCAACGGTGGCCAGACGGGCCCGGACGGCGGAGGAGGCGTACATCTGAGAGATAGTCAGCTTGCTAGTCGGCTATGAGGTGCAATTGAGAGCTTCAAAATCACGTACGTTGAGATACAAGGTGGAGGGAGTGAACGATCGGAATTAGACGGACGGAGCCAGGATAGACATCTCAAGTTGCGGAATGGAACGATGTGGTCACATGATCGTTGTCTCGTGATATTGAATATGAGTCAGCATTTTATCGGATCTAACCAATCAGAGGCTCTCATATCCTACATACTGTTTGCAAGATTGTCAAAAGAAAAAGTGCAACAATGTCATCGTAATTATGTATATTTTTTGTCTCAGAATTGGACGAGGTGACCTAATCTGGTCAAAGGAAAGCTTCACCAAGTACTAATAGGATTCATGTGCATATTACAAGGTAATGCATTATAAGGTTGAGTTCAGATCAAACGATACGTTTTGGCACTGCCTCAATAATAAAAAGACACTTGCTGTATTGTGGAACTGAGTGTCAAATTAGTCCGTAAGATTTTAACTATATGAGGCCAAAGTATGCATCCGCAGGGACTGGTAAATCAACATCACGTGATTAAAGGGAAAGAGTTTAGCGCGTCCCGCAAATCTTTTATCAGCGCCTCACCGCCCTCGAATTGCCCCAAAGAAAAAAAAAAGGTCCAGACACGCTTGCTCTGCACCTCTGTTTCTCGCTCCACCCAACCATTGCAGATGGACGAGCTCTTCGACGTCTTTGATGGTGCGCCATCAGCGCAACCTCCCTCGGATGCGCCCGTGCGCCCCAGGAAGGAAAAGAAGGACAGGAGCAAGAAACGCCAAGCCGATGGAAGCGTGAAGGATAATGCATCACCAGCGACGGAAAAAACACCACAGAGCCCGAAGGATGAAGACATGAAAGACAAATCTCCGGAGCCGACCGACGAGCCCCTTGTCGATGAGAACAAACAACCTCAATCTGAATCGAAGCGTCCTCGCATTGCCGAAGCACCTGAACCCTTAGTTGCCGACACCTTCGAAGCCGAAGAACAGGTCGAGCATCAAGTTGCAGCAAACGATGTGTCGGCACAACAGGGTGTGCCCCTCGTTGTTTCCCATCAAGTGCGCCATCAAGTGGCGATTCCCCCCGACTACCCCTACGTGCCTCTGTCGCAACACAAGCAACCCGCCGAGCCCGCGAAGACATACTCTTTCACTCTCGATCCTTTTCAACAGCTTGCAGTCAATTCAATTCAAAGAGAGGAGAGTGTATTGGTCTCAGCGCATACCAGTGCTGGAAAAACAGTGGTTGCCGAATATGCTATCGCGCAAAGTCTCAAACGCAACCAGAGAGTTATCTACACCAGTCCGATCAAGGCCTTGTCCAACCAGAAATACCGTGAGTTCGCGGCTGAGTTCGGCGATGTTGGTTTGATGACTGGTGATGTGACCATTAACCCAACTGCAACCGGTGAGTATCTCTATATTTGCTCTATTAGATCCATAGAGTGTTTCTAACATTTTGAAAAGTCCTTGTCATGACCACAGAAATTCTTCGGAGCATGTTGTACCGGGGCTCCGAGATTATGCGCGAAGTCCAGTGGGTTGTTTTCGACGAAATCCATTACCTGCGTGACGCCGCGCGTGGTGTTGTCTGGGAGGAGACCTTGATCCTGCTACCCGACAAGGTTCGATACGTTTTTCTTTCCGCCACCATCCCCAACGCTATGCAATTCGCCGAGTGGATCACAAAGATGCATAACCAGCCTTGTCACGTTGTCTACACGAATTACCGACCAACTCCTCTTCAACATTACTTCTTCCCTCATGGCTCTGAAGGCATCCATCTCATTGTGGACGAGAAGGGTGAATTCCGAGAAGACAATTTCCAGAAAGCAATGAGTGCAATTGCAGACAAGGCGGGTGATGATTCGAACAATGCGCTTGCTGTTCGAAAGGGCAAGGGTAAGGACAAGAAATTGAACAAGGGAGGCGAAAAGGGACCTTCTGATCTTTACAAGATCGTGAGAATGGTCATGCTCAAGAGCTTGAACCCAGTCATTATTTTCAGCTTCAGCAAGCGAGAGTGTGAAGCAGGCGCTCTCCAACTCAAGAATCTGTCATTCAACGATGATTCAGAGAAGGAAATGGTCTCGAAGGTCTTCAACAGCGCTATTGAAATGCTGTCGCCGGAAGACCGGGAACTTCCTCAAATCGCCCACATTCTCCCTCTTCTCCGCAAGGGTGTGGGTGTTCATCATTCTGGTCTGCTACCTATTCTCAAGGAGACCATCGAGATTCTCTTCCAGGAGGGTCTTATCAAGGTTCTCTTTGCGACTGAAACTTTCTCTATTGGTTTGAACATGCCGGCCAAGACCGTGGTTTTCACTAGCGTGCGAAAGTTTGATGGCAAATCCCAGCGGTGGGTTACTCCCTCCGAATTCATCCAGATGTCAGGTCGTGCTGGCCGACGTGGTCTTGATGAGCGAGGTATTGTCATCATGATGATTGGTGAAGAAATGGACCCCGCAGTCGCCAAAGAGATTGTACGTGGAGAACAGGATCGCCTCAACTCGGCGTTCCATCTGGGTTACAACATGATCCTTAACTTGATGCGAGTGGAAGGCATCTCTCCACAGTTTATGCTCCAGCAATGCTTTAAGCAATTCCAGAGCTCTTCCGACGTGACTACATTGGAGTTGGAATTGAAGAAGTTGGAAGAGAAGAGGGCCAACATGATTATCTCTGATGAAGGGACCATCCGCGAATACTACGACATTCGGAAGCAAATTGACGTCTTTTCTGAGGATGTTCGAGCCGTGGTCACCCACCCTAACTACTGTCTCCATTTCCTTGACGCCGGTCGTCTGGTTCAGATCAAATGGCAAGACATGGACTTTGGCTGGGGTATTGCCATTGGCCACAAACCCCGAAAGCCTGCTAAGGGTTCGACGGAGGACTTCCCCCCGCATCAAAAATACATCTTGGAAGTCATGCTGAAGATCGCTGACGGCCCCTCGGTCGCTACCAAGACCTTCCAGGATCTGCCCGAGGGTGTGCGACCACCCAAGGAAGGAGAAAAGAATCGCATGGAGGTTGTGCCTGTGATGCTCACGTGCGTTCACGGCATTGGATTCCCCCGACTTCGGTTGCCTAAAGATATTTCAAGCCCGTCAGGGCGCGATACAGCAAGGAAGATGCTGGACGAAGTGGCAAAGCGATTGCCCGATGGAATTCCTCTTATCGACCCCATTGAGACCATGAAGATTGAGGATCCTGGGTTCAAGAAGCTCCTTCGGAAAATTGAAGTGTTGGAATCTCGACTTTTGGGTAACCCATTGCACAACTCCCCGCGATTGCCCGAACTCTACGAAGAGTACGCCCAGAAGGTCAACCTTGGTACAGAGATTAAGGATTTGAAGAAGAAGATCCATGATGCCAATTCTATCCTGCAGCTGGAGGAGTTGAAGAATCGTCAGCGGGTACTTCGCCGTCTTGGATTTGTCAACGAAGCGGAGGTTGTTCTGTTGAAGGCTCGTGTTGCCTGCGAGATCAGCACCGGCGATGAACTTGTGCTTAGCGAGTTACTTTTCGACGGTTTCTTCAATGATCTCACCCCAGAACAAATCGCTGCCGTTGTCAGTGTCTTTGTATTTGAGGAGAAGGTTAAGGAAACTCCCCCCATTACCAAAGAAGAATTGGCGAAGCCGCTCCGCGAGATTCAAACCAAGGCTCGACAGATTGCCAAGGTTTATCAGGAATGTAAGATGGCAGTTAACGAGGATGAATATGTGCAAGGATTCCACTGGGAGCTGATGGAAGTTGTTTACGATTGGGCACATGGCAAGTCTTTTGCTGAGATTTGGTAAGATTTCCCCAAGATTTCCCCCACCGTTATGCTATCCCTTTTCCACCTTTCCACTAACAATCTGATTCTAGCAAAATGACCGATGTGTACGAAGGTAGCTTGATCCGTGTCTTCCGTCGCCTGGAGGAATGTTTGCGACAATTGGCACAGGCTGCCAAGGTTATGGGCAGTGAGGACCTAGAGGGACAGTTTGAACTTGCTCTTACCAAGGTCCGCCGAGACATTGTCGCTGCGCAATCTTTGTACCTATGATATCCCCGGAGGTTACTTTTGTCCCCTTGCATGAAGTTCAAAATGAAAAATAACAATGAACAATTTCAAAATTTCATGTTAAATTATTATTTGTAAAAGACTTAAAAAGGTGCTCTTTTAGCCCAAGCTGAAAGTTGCTGTGGCTTGCTAAGATTTGGGGTCAGCCGATACCTAGTACCTATAGCATGGACCCTCGTCATCTTTTTTTTTCTTACTATATCGCCTTTGTCAAAGCCCGTATTTTTAGAATGTCAGCCATATTTCTTTTGAATAAAATACTAGTAAAAATTCTTCTAATACTCATCATTTTATCGTATTCTCCAATTTTTTTTCCTGTATAGATCTGGTTCTCTGTAACGTTGAGAAGTTACCTTGAAACCTGCACAGAGGGCGTGCGTTGCCTCCCGCAACGAGTCGTTCACTTTTCTCCACCGCTTGTCTGTCTGCCTTCTGTGCACTTCTACTCCCCACTTCACCCTTTTGGGCACCTTTTTTTTGCTCCCCCTTTTGTCTCTTTTGTTGCCTGCTATTCTCTCGTTTCCATCAACTGCGCTCCCTATTTTGTTGCCATCCGGCTGTCATCATGAACAGTCTGGTGGCCACACCCCCCGTTCCTCCTCACTTCTACGAGAACCCTCGGCTATCTCCATCCCGCATAAGTACGGCCTCTCTACCTTCCTGAGCTCTTCGATGAGTATGAGATATCTGTTTTTAGGAGATTCAAAGTACTGACTCTGCATCTAGTGGCTTCCACGCACTCCTCCTACTCCAGCCGAAAGCGGAAAGCCGACGATGACTTCAACGATCACGACGGACGGATGTCTGCGTCCCCAACCAACTCTCCTGCTTTTACTCCTCGTCAACTTCCTTCTTTCAGAAACCACAATAAGCGAGCTCGATCGAATGTCTCTGGTAGACCTCTCACTCTCCCGCGTTTGCTAGAGACTCTAGACACCGAAGCCTTGCGCACGGTCGTACGGACCATGTGTGAACGCCACCCCCAGCTCGCCGATGAGGTTGCTCAAACCTCTCCCAGACCTAGCGTTTCTAGCACCCTTCAGGTCCTTCGCAACTATCAGGCCACTCTGCAGTCTTCGTTCCCACTGGGTGGCAACCCCGGATCCGATTATGCCTACAACCGAGTCCGACAGCCGCTCACCAATCTCCTCGAGGCTCTGGATGACTTTACCCCTAATTTTCTTCCTCCAAACGAGCCCCAGCCCTCCGTCTCCTTGACTTACCTCGATGGGGCCACCGATATAATCCACGCCCTACCTCGTTGGAGCACCCCACAAAACAACATCGAGCGGGACTCGGCCTACGATGAAATCTGCAAGGCTTGGGTCCTGGTGATTCGAGAGGCAGCCAAGAAGGGCGGCGGTATACAACTTCAATACGGCGGATGGGACGAGAAACTCGCCAAGCACAATCAGACTTCAGGAGGAAAGCTGCAAGGCGCGGTCAATGCCCTGGGCTCTAGCCTCGGGTGGATGAATGGACCGGATTCCCAGTCTCACGGTTCTGGCGGTAACGATATGGGATCTATCCGGAATCAACTCCTGTCAGGCACTTACGGCGCGGGCACACCTGTCAAAGTAGGACCTTGGTAAAAGAGATGACCCGACTACGACCCTCCGACCTTGACAGATTGAGGTCCTCTTCGAAACGATAACCCGGCGCTCAGCGCTCTGCAAAAACATTCGCATGGCTTCATGAGACACCTAGGTGGCTTATATTGAAGTACAAAGCCGCAACTTCCATGTCTGCTACGATCACGATACCTACTGCATGACCTTAGAGAATTCCCATATGGTCACAGATCGGCGTTTACACTTTTGAAGGAATAGTTGACAATTCCAGTTTCTTTTTTTCTTTTGCTTTCTTTCTTCTTTTCTCCCTTTTCTGCGTAATATTTTGTCGAGTGGATGGATGTCGTGGGATCTCAACCTGCCCAGTTACCCTGCTTGCATCTGACTTGAACTTGACAATCTAATGAACGTTCGTCCCCAGCCCGTTTTGTTCGCAATTCCCTCCTTTCTCACCCTTTTCTTTTTGACTTCTCCTGCTTTATGCCTATTATAGCCGCTTGTCCTTCAGGCCTTGCTTCCGTCTCTTTTCCCCTTTCCTTCCAACTTGTTGCCTTCTCCGGCATGTCCATGGTTCGGGATCCCCCAACCTCAACTTTCATTCCTTTCAGTTTCACTTGTTCATCTCGTCGTGATTTCAAATGGCGTGCTTCTCTTCTTGTCTTTATATTTGCGGCGCAGTATGGAGTCGTGCATATCCTTTACTTCTCTTTTCTTCTTTATCCTTGGCCTTTGCAGTGATTTATTGCGTCGATCTCAGCATGGCTCTTGCATATGCTCTGTCCTGCTTCTGTTCCAGGTACAGCCCATCATACGCCGGCGGCTTTTTCTCTTTCTCGTCCTGTATCTGGCTTGACTAGATGTCACGGTCTCCCAAGGATTGAATACTAGTTCTCTTGCCAAAGATGCTTTGTTCTTTACAAAGGTTACGTCTTATGCTAGGATCTGCTTGAGAGTTTGAGAATTAGTTGCCTAGATAGCTTATGAAATACGAAAAAACTCAGACTTTCAATTAAATCGGTCTCAATTATTTACCGGTTCAATCTTCAACAGAAATGGCTAATGGAAAAAAAGTACCGGATATTATTCCATCTGTCAATTTAGGCCAGCCTTCCAGTACCCGAAGGATCTCAAATCTATGTACAATAAAATAAAAACAGCTCTTTCGCTAAATCATACCAATGCTCGCTTCACAACCCGGAATAACCAACTTGCATCTTCCCACCCGCCCTGTGCACCAGCCTTCTCAACACCGACAGTAGACTCGCCATCCGTATGCGAGAATGCATCTGCATCGTCAGAAAGCGAATGTCGATCACTCTCAGAATACGACGACAGATTATCATGGTCCTCCTCGACTCGAACTCGAGAAGAAACCATCGGTTCTTCAAACGTAACAGTCGTAGTAGTCGCAACAGCCCCGATCCGATTCCCCTCCGTCGAAGCAGGCACAGGCAACTCATCAACACCAAACAAAGTCCACTCAACCAACCGATCAATCCACCCCCCAAGCCCAAACCCTCGCTCCCTAGTAAGACGCTGCAAATCCGCCTCGTCAAACTCCTCATTCGTCTCATCAGAGAAATAATCAGACTCAGACTCTACATCATCCTCATAGTCCCCCTCAACAACCCCCTGTCCCCTCTCCTGAATAGAAGCCATCTCGGCCCGAATCTTCTCATCCACAAAATCAGGAACCAACCCAGCCCCATTCCCACTTCTTCCGCGAACCTGAAGCTCAGGCGTAATAGCACCAGTAACACTCGGCCCCGGAAGACTCGTCATAGCCAGACCCGCCCGACTTCCACGCCGACTATTAGCGCGAGACCACGTAGGCGTGGAAGTACCTGAGCGGGATTTCCGCGACGAAGCAGATTTGGTTCGGTGGTGGTGACGGGTTCGAGCGAGGTCCGGCATTTCGACCAGACTAGTGGAGCTTTCGCGCTTGACGAGCCAGCTCTGACCTTTTTCCTCGCGTGTGGACGAAGCCAGCGCGATACCCGCGCGGAGCATCCATTCTGCATCGGATTTACTTGAAAGGCTCTGGGAGTGGCCGTGGCCGGCTAGGGACTTTTTCTGGACATTATGGTGGAGTGGGAAAGCGACTTGTCTGGCTAGATTTGTGTCGCTGGATGGGCTGGCGCGGGTGGAGCTCTTGCTTCGGCTGTGGCGGCGGGTTCGCGATGTACTTCGCGAGTGGGAGAGGATGGGTGGGGTGCTGGGGACTGAGATGCTGGAGAGGTATGAGGATCTTGATCTTGTTGGTGTTTTGGTTTGTGTTTCGTCGTCGTGGTAGTTGAAGTAGTCTGTTTGGTCGTCGTCGTCGATGGGGAATCGCGGAGTAAGTGGAGCGAGGGAGATATGCTGGAGGTTCGGGTATGAGCGACGCTTTGGGAAGCCGCCTGAGTTATGGAACTGGGTTGTGTCAGTTTTCTTGTGGGGTTTTGGTTCAGTCTGGCTTCGTTTTGAGGGTATCCCTACCTCCATTGCTGGGTCTGGATGAGATTGAGAAACTGGGGAAGAGGAAGTTCAAGTTGAAATGCGGAGATTCCTGCACGTGCGGGTTGGCATGTGAAAGTGGCCGTGCACTCGGTTAATGAAGTACTGCAATTTTGACATTCATACTGAATTAGTTATTATTTTCTGATCGTGAGATATGTCTAGGTAGGGTTAAAAATTCAAGTTTTGAAATTTCATCAAATATTGGAGGGTGCCAGTGGTTGACTTGAACTTCAAAGTCGCGGCGGCACGAACTATATCAACTTTCACTGGCCTAGGCACGACCGTGACGGGGTCTGGACTCGGAGTCTGTCCGTCCACGGGTGGTCCGATCGCTTAAGTCGTGCTGGAGGATCCTAATGTACCGCAACCGTGCAGTGAAGTGGCAGTGGAACATGTGTACAACTTCAAGCTGAACTTGAAAATTTGGATATCTTCAAAATTGAAGATTTAGGCACCTAGGCTCAGTGGTACACTAGATAGCACTTGAAAGAGTTGAATATGTTCAAATGTCAGTTTGGATTAGACAGGTTCGATCTAATAATCAAAATGTAATATGCTATATACAGAAAACACAGTCTGGCACAGGAAGAAACTTCAATGCAGGGCCTGAAAATGGAACAGCGGAACATTGAACAAATAAATCAATGGGAACCAATAAAAGAACAATCCAAAGGCTCACTGGAATCGGATTCTGAGAAGCAGGCAGAGTCATATCCTCGTATCTCAAGAATCATATCGTTATTACAGCCGAGAGTCGTGGAAGTCGAGGAACTCGGCTCCCTTGGTCTTCAGATCCTCCAGAACATTATACTCCATAATCCACTTCATACGCTCCCCAAGGGCATGGGGGTTGAAGTTATCAGTCATCTGGTCCGGCGAGTCCGAGCTAGCCAATTTGCCGGCCTCGTAGCTAGTCTGTGTGACACGGTCTGTCCGGGGCTTGCGCAGGTTTTGGTAGAACGCAAAGGCTTCTTGCAGATTATCACCCTTCCAGTGGCGGAGGATGGTTGCAAGGGCGATACCGGACTCGATAGCCATGCAAGTTCCTTGACCTATTTCCGATATTAGCGAGTATTCTTTCTGGATGGGAGTTTGAGTCACGTTGGTGCCATACCTTGGTGGGGAAGAGTCGAGTGGGCGGAATCACCCAAAAGAATAATACCGGCATCCTTTTGGTTCTCCTTAATCTCGTACCAGTGGTCCAGCGGGTCACGCACATAAAGTGCCTGCTTCAGCATCTTGCCGTCGGACGAACCCTTGCGCAGACCAGCAATGATATCCTGCACCTGGGGACACCAGTCACGGACATGCTCCTCCAGACTGTCGATATCAGAGCGTGACATCCAGCTCTCCGAGTCCCAGGCCTCAAGGGGCTCAGACATGAAGCCGATAATACCGGCACGGTCTGTCTGAGACTCCTGGTTACCGATGGGCAGGATCAGGAGATGGCGCTTCGGACCACGGAAGTTAACAGTCTTCCGGAGCAAGTCGGCAGTCTCTTGAGGCAGATCTTTGTAGTCGACAAAGCCACGGTAGACTACCTGGCCGGAGTAGTTGGGTGAGTCGCCCAGACCCATAGCACGGCGCACATTAGACTTGATACCATCGCATCCAATCACGATATCGGCATCAGTGGAAGTCCCATCTTCAAAATGCAGGGTGTATGGTGCGGCGGATGGGTCGGTATTGCGGTCGATAGAGGCGAGACGCTTGTTCAAGTTCAGGCTGGATTGGGGCACACGCTCTTTCAGGCAGTCTAGCAAGTGCGCCCGGTGCAGGAGACGTGCGGGCGGCTGAGAGAATTCTTCAATATGGCCCAAGTAGTCACCAGTTTTGTAGCTGTGGTACTCCATGTAGCAGGGAAGCTTGCGGGAAGACTTTTCGAGCATGCTCTCCTTAAGACCAAAAGCATCCAAGATGCGGTTCGCGTTTGATGTGATATTCACGCCGGCACCGACTTCACCGAATTGGTGGGCTTGCTCGTAGATTTGCACATTCTTCAGTCCAGCATATAGGGCGGCATTCAGGAAGGCCATGCCTCCGAGGCCACCGCCAACAATGGCGATGCGCTTGTCGTCGAAACCCATGTTGACGCGGGGTAGAGATAGAACGATGTGTAGGCCAAATTCTTTCCAATATTCTGGAAAGGTGTTGGGAATCAATAAATTAAAATACTGAAAATGATTGTCTATGTGATATAAGAAGTGTGAAGAGCATGAAACGCCTTGCCATGAGAGTTATATATGTCTTGGATCAACTGGTGGAATATCGGCATCTCCCCGCGCGTGGAGGATTAAGCATCCGAACAAGCATCAGGTCCTTGGTGCCCCTTCGGAGCGTGGAGAGGATGTGGGCCTTGGGGTTATATTGGTTGACCAGTTGACCCCGACTGGCTCTTCCGAGACTCACACCTGTGCGAGCTTGATGACGGAGGTTACGGAATTCCCGGTCGATCTAAGCATTAAGTTGAACAGAGTTAAGCTGCAGGAGGTTACATGGATGATGATCAATGCAAGGGAAGAGGCTCAAGTACCGTCGGAGAATTTATTTATTAGTAGTGAACAACGTAAATCATTGTGAGAAGAAGGAGCACATTATCTTCTGATATAACCCCAGGTTTCATCCCGCATCAAAATTACACCAAAAGGCACTCAAAATCCCCAAAAAATGAGTACACGATGGTGTCTCCCTGAGATCCCGTCTATAATGTGCACTACTGCGATCGGAAGTCTCATCATAGACAAGAGAGTTGCACATCCGAAAGCCCCACCAAATATCGGAAGGCCCCAAGTGCTTAGTCATCCATAGAAACCGGAAACCGAACTGTAGGATGCCGAGTCTCCCGAACTTTAAACCAATCATCAATTATATCATTGGCTAATCTAATGGTCTAAATGACGGATAAAACGGCTTGCGGTCATAGATCGTGATTTTTTGGGGGTTCTATCGAGATCCGAATAATTACAGTCAGAATGTCATCAATCCCGAAAACGCCATTCTTCCCAAGACCAGATGTAGAGTAGTCCAGTCAAATTTACTCCACAATCTTGCCCTTGTTCACCACAAAGCCTTCAAGGGCGGAGATGGCGGCCCAAAGACGGTTCTCGGCTTCGGGGAAAACAAGGGAGCGCGGGCTGTAGAAGACCTCGTCGCTGACCTCCTCGGGGTGGCGGGGCAGGCAGTGCATGAACTTCCAACCCTCCTTGGCACCACCGCGCTTAGCCAGATCGGCAGTGATCTGGAATCCCTCGAAAGCCTTCATGCGCTTCTTCGATTCCTCCTCCTGGCCCATGGAGACCCAGGTATCAGTGACCAGCAGGTCGGCATCCTTGACGGCCTCCTCGGGGATGTTGGTCTGAATGAGCTTGCCAGCAGAGGGGACACCCTCACCGGCACTCTGGATGACCTTGAGCATATCGGCGGGGATCTCGTAGCCCTTGGGCGTGGCAACAGCCACGTCCACACCCATCTTAGTGGCACCAATAGCCAAATCAAAGAGAACGTTGTTGGCGTCACCAACCCAGGCGATCTTAAGACCCTCCAGACCCAAGCTGGAGAGACCGTGGGCCTTGGGTGTAAAAGTCTCGTAGATGGTCAAGAAGTCGGCGATAATCTGGAGAGGGTGGTACGAGTCGCAGAGAGCGTTGATAACGGGGACAGTAGAGTGCTTGGCCAGATCTGCGACGTCAGAGTGCTTCGCGACACGCGCGACAATACAGGAAACCATTGAGGAGATCACGACGGAGGTATCGTAGAGAGACTCGTTCACACCGAGCTGAATGTCTTCCTTGCCGAGGAACATGGGGTGGCCGCCCATTTGGACGGTGGCAGCTTCTGTGGATACACGGGTGCGAGTGCTGCGCTTGTTGAACATCATGGCAACTGTCTTGCCGGACAAAGAGCCCAAGAGGCTCTGGGGAATGGCCCCGGATTTAATGGCCTGCTTGTGAGATGAGGCATTGCGCACCAGGGTTGCGAACTCGGCCGGAGTCAGGTCTGCAATAGACAGAAGGTGACGGGGAGCGAAGGGAGAGGTAGCAGGAGTGGTTTGTGTCTGGTGGGCAAATCGTCGGAGTCCATTAGCCTGGAGTGTTCGACGCAGGGAAAAGGTGGAGCCAGCGAATTGAGTTACACTTTGAGCGCCATAACGGGTGGCAGCTTGGAAACCGCTAGCCATGATGGGCTGAGGGGCAATGTTTGGATAGGATGTGTTGGGAGTGTTTACACAGGTGCAATTGGGCAAAGAGGGAAAAGGGAACGGGAATGGGGGGGGGACTGTGGAGGGAATGGCCAATGACTCAACGTGCAAAATCCGGAGATGGATGTGCGGTCATAAATGGAAAGGCTGATGCCTTGGTGCCTGATAATAAGGGTATTAGGTATTACCGTATTAGGCTTAGTGTAATAACTCCACCTGTTATCGCTCTTATCGTCATACTCGTCATCCTCCTCATCTGATTCTCTCATCACCCCAGCATCCCACACAAGGGGGACAAGACCATCAAAGAATACACCCAAACAGTTCCGATTTACTAGGCCAAGATGGCTGATGAGGCAAGTCAGCCCTTGTTGGACGGGCAGGCTAGCTCCTCCTCGCCCAACCTGGCACCAAACCTCTCCGAGCGGCTGGATCAACATCGCCGATCATTCCAATCATCATCCGTGTCGAGATCATTCCAATTATCATCCGAGTCGACTCCTCTTTTGTATCGCCGCGATGATATTGCCATCACATACGGGACAGAAGACAGACACTCAAGACCGTCGTCTATTGCATCGCGGGAGGCAGGACCCTCGGACGATGTACCCACCAAGAAAAGCAGGGTACGATGGCCAACTGTCATCTCCTTGGTGGGCTTGACCACTGGAGTCCTGGCGATTCTGGTATTTGCATTTGCGACCCCAGCTGTCGTGAAAGAGTATGCGCAAGAAGCCGCTGTCTTTGAGCCTACATCGCTTTCAATCAACTCAACGACACCCGAAGGGGTCCGTGCTCGAATCCAGGGCAATTTCGTCATGGACTCCAGCCGAGTGAGCAGTAAGGCGGTTCGCAATTACGGCCGATTCATGACATGGATTGCAAGAGAGGTGGAAACTGGCCCGTCAGATGTTGACGTTTATCTCCCAGAGTATGGGAACGTTTTGATTGGCACCGCTGCAGTGCCTAACATTAAAGTAAATATCCGGAACGGTCATCAAAATCAGGTGGACTTCTTGACCGACCTTACCGCTGGAGATGTTAAAGGCATCCATGGAATTGCTATGGATTGGATAGAAGGTAGACTGGCTCGTCTTAGAGTGAAGGGAAAAGCAACGCTTCACCTAAAGTCTGGCCTAATCCTCTTGGGGACTCAAGTTCTTTCAGATACCGTTACTTTCGAAGGTGAGTTTATTAAAAAAAAAGATTGGTCTGATCTTATCGCTGATTCAAGATATAGAGAGTGATTTTCCAGCGTTACCAGACGTGAACATCGTCCAGCTCAATGTGCATGACGGCCAAAACGGGACATTGAAGGTCGACGCTTCACTCAATGCGAAGCTCCATTCCCCCTTCGCTCTCACAGTTCCTGCACTTGGATTTGAAATCCTTGTACCGAACTGCCTCCCAGGAGATCCTCACATCTTGGCTGCCGAGGCACACACACACGCAATACACATTAAGCCCAATCAAGCCACCAGCGTCGATGTTGAGGCCATCGTGACAAAGCTTCCTGAGGAATTAATCACAGCCTGTCCGAACTCAGAGGGATCACCGCTAGACTCATTGGTCTCAAGCTATATTAAAGGCCTTGAAACAACAATTTATGTGCGCGGTGCAGACGCGCCACCGTCATCTGATGCTCCTGAGTGGATGGTGGATCTTCTGAAAAGCGTCACAATTCCCCTACCATTCACAAACAGCGCCCTGGATAATCTCGTGAAGAACTTTTCCATGTCAGACACGCATTTCTCTCTCCCCGATCCCTTTGCGGAACCAGACAGTCCCGAGGCGAACCCTACCGTGTCTGCATTGGTCAAGGTCCTTATCGCCCTTCCAGAGGAAATGAATCTCAACGTGGAGGTTCCTCAAGTGCGAGCCTTGACCGACGTATTCTATTTGGACCGGCAGCTTGGAAACCTGAATATCAAAGAATGGCGAGATTCCAACTCCACGATAGTCACAGACGTGGATGGAGAGTCAGCTTTACTCGTCGAATTCGCCATCGAAGATGCCCCGTTGGAGGTAACAGACGGGGATTTGTTGTCGGAACTGGTTCAAGCCATGCTTTTCGGTAGCGGCTCAGTCAGCCTGCATGTTGCTGCTAACGTAGATGCAATTGTCTCAACTGGCTTGGGTCAATTTGCCATTCGTGGCATTCCTGCAGATGGAAGTGTGCCCGTAAAGAGTATGTTCTCATGACATCTACTAGATAGTACAATTTCAGCAATTTTGTTAATGTTTCTCATTGACTGTTTGATAGCTCCGTCTGGCAACTCGATTGAGAAGCTATGCCCGCGGATTGTGTCTTTAGAAGTAGTTGACACCACTCATTCTTCGCTTCAAATTTCGACTCGAGTCAATTTTACAAACCCGACTGAATACTCCGCTACCATCCCGTATGCCGATGCTCTCGTGATCTTCAACGGAACTGCGGTTGCTCATGTCATCGCTCGCAATTTCTCGGTGGTTCCTGGAAATAACACGAATGCCACCATTGAGTTCTCTTGGGATCCACTACGGAATGGTGGACAGGCTGGAGTCGAGGCGGGAAGAACACTTATCTCGTCCTTCATTTCAGGTAAGTATCAAAACGACATGTTGCATCTCCAATGCATTCTTACAATGATCAATATAGGGTCCAATACGACAATTACACTTCAAACCTACGAAGGCAGCATCCCTCCCTTGCCAAATATTGGAAAAGCACTTTCGTCCATTCCACTTGAGTTTAGACTGCCTACAGTTTCAACTCCTGGATCACCAGACAATGGTGACGGAGATAACGAAGGCAGCAATCGCCCTCGCTTTATTCAAGATGCAACGGTATCAGCCCTTCTCTCCACAGAAGTCTTCAATTGAAGGACTATCCAAGCTAACCTCGATCATGCACAGTTCCATCTCTTTGCTTCAAACGCTGATTTTCTTCTATTTTCCCCACTAACATCGAACGACATCATTATCACCTCCATACATGCGACTGCATTTTACGAAGAAGACGAGCCTGTGGGTCGAATAAACTACGAAGAACCGTTTAGCGTCCCGCCCGGTCTCTCTCGCTCCCCACGTCTCCCAGTTGATATGGTGCTCGGTGGTGCTTATGATGCTTTGCGAAGGGCTCTGGGTGATTCAATGGCCATGGATATCATGGCCAAAGTGGGCGTCAGGATCGGAGATTATGAGAATAATGTGGTCTATCGAGGCAAAGGGATTGAGGCCCATGTGAGATTGTAACATCGGGGTGTATCCCAAGGACTATGTCCAAGATCGTCCATCATTGGAAGGAGTATGGTGTGGGAGTTCTTTTTGCGACTGGCGTTAAATCATTCTGATCTTCAATTTCAATGTTGAGAACAAGCAGCTGCAAATTCCTCGTATACAAGTCCGGTTTACACGGGTAGACCCGCTGAGCACGAGCCTCATGGGGCTATGGAGCCAAGAGTTTTAATCAATTAAATCCTTCATGACTCAGAACTATTGATCCACCAAGGCTTTTGTGCGTTGTCATCTCATATCCACACTCGCTTATTTGCCCACAGACACTTGAAATTTTCAAGTTGTGGACCCTGTGAATCAGTCATGACTCGGAAGGCTAAAACGGATGTCTAAAAAGGGTCTCCGATCCTTCAAATGTTGACTGCCCAGGTGTGGAGCACCTTCAGTTCCAAGGTTTAATACTAACTTGAACAATATAAACATCAGTTCAATGGAATGTAACATGAGCTCTCCATGCATCATGATTTCTTTCAATCTTGCTTTTGTTGCTCGAAACAAAATTATACTACAAGACTATGGACGTGGACACCAAATTGACATACCTCCAATGGCAACCGGAATATGCTGCAAGTCCACCATACCGAATTGCTCAATTTGGACGCAAAAGAACGAACAATCAACCAAAACCTCATAACTTGGTCTTTCATAAGCCTGATAAGACTGAAAAGATCAAAGACATAAGAGGCTGCGAAAATGGAGGGAGCGAATTCACGCTCGAGGCCAATGGGTTTGTTTACCGAAGATATCCTCCGCCAGTGTTTACCGAACCCAAACAATTTTCCTCTACAGAGCAGGTTCAGAGCGTCTTTCTACCTGAATGCGAAGCAATATTAAGGAATGAGATCTCGAAAGTTGAGAGGGTATTTATTTTTGATTGCAAAGTATGCATTGATACCCTTTAGACTGTCCGTCCTATGTTGACACCGTTTACAGGTCAGAAAAAAGAAGAGTGCGAAGGAGCGGCGAACGAGGAATGATCACTTATTGGGCTTTGCAAGACAACTTCACGTTGGTGGGTAAAACCCAATCTGCCCATCTAAAGTATGTGCATAAAATATCGACTGACAAAGAGGCTAGACACACTTCTCACACGGGATAAACTTGGAACTCCTATAATGGAACGAATTCGCAATCATCTTCCCGAGGATTCTCGTCACCTTATATCCAAGCGAGTGCAAATGATAAAGTGGGTAAATGAGAACTGGTTAGGTTCTACCATTTCACACTCCTTTTCCCTTCCGATCTCCAAATTGCATAGTTTGGTATCACACGCCTGACAATATCTTCAGCATGTGGAGACCACTCAATAGTCCAGTCGAGGACCAGCCCATGACAGTCTGCGACGGAAGAACCTTTGACATATCCAATCTAGTCGAAACGGACATGACTCGTGGGAACTATACTGGTACATTAATGTATCCACTATATGATGCGAGCCATACTTGCCAGTGGTACTATCTTAGCAGACAAGAGCCCGAAGATGTGCTGTTGTTCAAGAGCTTCGACTCAAAAGAAGGCAGTATCAAATGTGAGTATCGCCCCCATTCTTCCGACTTGGTTTCAGATTTCATGGAGCATGTAAAATGATAAGGGCTCACACTTCGCAGATATTCCACATACCTCGTTTACACTGCCCAATGCCCCCAGCCATGTATCTCCGAGAATTAGTGTCGAGATAAGGGCTCTAGTATTTACCAATGAACCTTCATGACATGAAATTCGGCTACAAAGTGGCAAAATGATGTGTAAATTCCACCATTACTATTCATATGGATCCTTGTCTATCTCCATGTGGCCGAAACAGTAGCCGTTGCCCCGGAGCATCCAGTTGGCACCGTGTAGCTGCGATTAGGGTCACTCTCCCAAACAACAGTACCATCTGTCTCCTTTTTGATGAACTTGTATTCAAAGCTGGTACCAACAGGCAGGCTGATAGTAGCCTTCCAAAGTGGATTGGAGGAGGTGTAGGAGCTAGCAGATAGAGCGACGGCAGAAGAAGTATCCCAAGAGCCGAGCTGGCTAATGGATCCCGCAATGTACACATTCTCTCCGTATGTTGTTGTCACCAATTCATCAAACGTGACCGCTATACTAGTCGCCGCTGTACAGGTGGAGGTAGTGGTCGAAACGCTCTTAGTCGTCGTAGCTGTCGTGGTGCTGCTAGTAGATGTGGTGCTCCCCGAGCTGGATCCAGAGGTTCCAATAGCGATATCAGCGCAGTGTAAATACACCTGTCCAGTCTGGTAAGAGTTCCACCGAAAGCGAAGCAAAGTATGATCCGACTCGTAGTTTGGAATCTTGATCTTTTTCGTCACCGTGTACCCGCCAGATATAGTAGTTTTGCACGAGCCTTCCGCAGCTCCATCAACGCCCTCACAGCCGCGAGCCGTGGTTGCTGCAAATGCATTGCAAGTAAACCAGTCGTTTCGATAGCATGCTTCATCGGAAGTGCAATCTGGGTTGTACCCACAGGTCTGGCCGGTTACATCGGTACACTTCAGCTCTCCCTCCAAGAAACAATCCTCGGCCAACTGCTTCTCATCATTGGTAGGAAGGTAGTCTGGATCGAGGAAAAGATCGACAAGAGTTTGGTTTTGGCAAATCCCGTAGGTGAACATGCCACCGTGATCACCATTGTTGTCGACACACCATTGTACGTCGATAATGTCGCCCGCGGCATAGGTAGCAACAACAGAGTTACCCCAGTAGTCACTGGGTTGGTTGTAGTCCACGCTGACTCTGGCATTATAGCCACATGGTCCGCTGCGGCCCACCTGAGCAGCTTCTAGATCGGGCCATGCTTCGACGGGCTCAAGGATGGAGCATTCGGGGCATGTATCGATCCCGGCCTACAAATAGTTAGTTTTAAAAGATCGCACGAAATCTGTTTCCATCTGTAGTTAAGGCTCAACTCCCTACCTCAAATCCAAGCCGGGTGCGACTCGACGGAATTGTCAAGTAGCCATGGGCATCAACACCCTTCAAGGTGCCGACAAGCGTGAGAATGTAGGCAAGCTTCATCGTAGAGCCTTGAGACTGATCAGAGGTTTAATCGTTGAACTTGAAGTGAATAGGCCGAGTATCTGCGTGAGATAGGTACGCGCAACTTCGAGCAACTGCCGCTTTATATCTCTTTTGAGAGAGTCCCAGAACACACTGCTCACAGCCATGAGTGTCATATTGAAAGCCCCAGACCTTGGCATTACCTCTCGAGGAGATTAGACATCGGCAGTTGTGCTGATATTGTTCACAAGCCGATAAATTTCCGCTGGGCGTTGAAAGATGACAGCAAATCATCATCCAGATAGAGAGTGTTACTTGATAGAACTGACAGCAACATATGGAAGCTTACCCTTACTTGGCAAGTTCGGAAAATCCGTGAATGAGCAACCTTCGTAAAACAAGGACGATGTCCAAGATGTTCGAACATCAATTTGCTTGGCGAACCCGATAAATCTCCGCTACCCCGCGATTTCACTGCCGTGAAGAATGGAGGTTTTGTGGAGGGTTGGCAGGTGGATGGAGGCGAAGGGGTATAATTGGGTCTCCTCGGTCCGAAACGACTTCACATCCTCAAAGAGCGGAAACGAGGATTGGTGGTGGCTAATCGCCAAGGCCAACGGAAAGCTGGGCACTGGGCGAATGTGATCACCAACTGCCGCAGCTAACTGTATATGGCGCACCTGTTTTCAAGTGTGCATTTGAGAGTTGACTAAGAATCCGATTGGGAGGGGTATCGTTGTACTGGTGAACTGGTGAACCGCATGGATGTTCAAGTTCAAGTTCAAGTTCAAGTTAGGGCTATTATATGAGGCATGAAGTAGTGCTTACATATGGCGTGGGTATTTGGGTCCAGCAGTGAAATGAAACGATTCAAGTTTGGCTCATATGCACAAGAAAGGCCCTTTATTGGACACTTGTATACCGGGGCAGCCTTACAGGTACAGGTATATGGTCCCTAGGTATCTCGCCGCCAGATGCACTCATTATCCCACAAATAACATCAGTTAATGTGTGTATGATAAGTATAACAGCACACGGGCAGTGGTGCGCTCTCCACCTAGAGCGAGTATGTAGACAGGTCAATCAATGTTAAATCATGCCAGCGTAGGACCACTTGAGCGTTCCCGTTTTCCACATACGCAGCTCGTCATGCTACTGCTCTGAGTCCACGGTATAATAATCATTGAGATTCTACTGCTTTGAATGTAAATGTAATGCAGTGCCGTAGACATCTGGATCAATAACGTTCGCTTCATGTCCAAAAATGGGTACACTGGCAGGAAGACTGTAAATTCAATTTACTCGCAGAGAATTTTGTATTTATGGACAATGACTGAACATTTGGATTCTGATATACATACGCAATAGAATGACATAGCTGAAATTTGAAACTTCACTATTTTGTTGAATCATCTTACAGCTAAATTCGCCAGCATGCACAGGATGTGTAGTCACTTTACAACTCACCTTCAGTTCATAGAATTTGAAGGCCCTGGACATATGCCAGTGAGAACAAGGGACTCCATGAACGACAGAGAGAGATACGGAGACCGTGCACATGTGACATCGACAATCAGGGCACAAATTGAAAATCCTAACTTGAAGGACCCGCTATTCAGGCTCCATCTTGCATACATGCTTCAAATTGTGAGCTCTCCGGGCTTCAAGTTGCTGACCCCTACTCGGAGGGTGCCAGTCACATATCCGTAAACTTGAACTGGTATCACTACTTCCAAGGTGAAATTCAAAGCTCAATGACCCAAATTCTAGATCAACTACGCATGGTTACTACTACTTTCAGTAAACAAAGAGCTTTGAACAAGTGATTCTACACAGTAAGAAAATAAATAAACCTCGAAGTAATTGACAAGGACCGAGACCGCAAAAGCCGACAATGCGCATGAGAAACCATCATATTGGGTATGTGTGTTTTTGAAACAGATAGAGGCATCTCGTTTAGCCAGGAGGAAGAGTGCTGGCATCGACAACATCGGCAGCGTCCTTCTCGATCTCCTCACTCTGCTCGGACAGAGGAGAACGGGGAAGGGCCATGAGGCCGGTACGGGTGGACTCCAGAATACCGAAGGGACCGACCAGCTTCAGGAAAGAGTCGATACGGCTGGGCTTGGCGGACCTAAAAAAGATATCTAGTTAGAAGACTACTTCGGGCCAGCATATTGATAGGTGACTTACAGCTCAACAATACAGTTGTTAGTAGAGATATCCAGGACCTTACCGCCGAACTGGTGAGTCAAGCGGGTGATGGCATCCAAGTGCTCGTGCTTGTGACGCAGGGCCTGACTGATGGGCAGGTTGCGAGGATGGTATTCCACCTCCTGGACACCGTGACCGGTTTGGGTGCCCTGGTCACCAGGAGTGGTGATCTCACGGTGGTGCTGGAGAAGCTCCTCGAAGAACTCGGGACCAAGGATAGAGACCTTGGCCAGCAGCAGCTCGCGCTGAACCAGAGCAGACTCAGTGTAGTCCAGGACAGCCCAGACAGGGACGAGGTCATCCAGCTGGCGGCGAGCCTGCTCAACAACACCGTTCTGGCCTTGCAAGACAATAGTCATGCGGGACAGATCCTCAACCTCGGTGTTACACACTACCAGACTGTCGATGTTGAAACCACGGGCGGCCAGAATTCCGGACACACGGGACAAGACACCGGGCTCGTTCTGGACCAGACAGTTCAGGACGTGGCGCTTAGGAGGGTTGGAAGGAGGCACGGGAGTCTCGTAGAGAATCGAAGAGACAGCAGTAGGAGCATCCCACTGGGCAGAAGTCTCATTGACCGGCAGAGGAAGAGGGGAGCGACGGTGCAATGCCTTGTAGGCCAGGGCGGAAGTCGAGCTAGACGAGGCACGGATAGTGGTGAATCGGGGCAGCGCAGCAGCGGTGCGAGACCGAGCAACAGCTGCAGAGGACGACAAAGTCGACACTGACGCTGCTGACAGCGCCAATGGGTGTCTGAAAGCCATCTTGGGAATCAGTAACACCAAGAGTTGTGCGATGAATCACCTCCAGACTCTCCGGATTCTTTTTGTTTTAGCTCCGACCTCGGCCGTTGCTGAGTCATTATGTGCTAAGCCTAATGTGGCTAGCGGGCTATCCTCCGCGGTCACATGATTAGGCACGTTCGCGATGCGCTTGCGAAGACTCAAAGAAATCGAAGTGAATGCTCCGCGCAATTTATCTTTCTCTTTCACATCCGCGTGAATCAGAATTGACCTTTCATCCCCTCATTCATTGGTTGTTTTCTACGATATCCCTTGTTTTCTCTCAGTCCCATCGCACATTTGTCTTTCCTTGACCGATTCCCGCGCTCCAGCCGGACCTGTTCTTTTTTACCCATCCTTCAATACCATTCATTCCTCACCGCCAGCTCCCCAACATACTGCACCATGGCCGACGAAGAGCCCCGCGCTAAGCGATCGCGTTTTGATCAAACTGAGGCTGAACCCCGCCGTTCGCGATTTGATCGCCGCTCCCGATCTCCTTCCGCCAGACAATCCGAATCTACTCGTACTCGCAGCCCTCTGAGTCGCGAGCCTGCCACTCCTGCAGGAGATGGATCTACCAAGCTATCTGACCCAGCGGCAGCAGCAGGTATGTGCACATGTGTCTAGAAAGATTTGGTTCTTGAGATTTCAATTCGAATGCTAACCATTTTGCAATTCTGCTTAGCTGCCGCGGCCGCAAAGATCAATGCTCAGCTGCAGGCCAAGAAAGGCTTTCAGCATGATGCGCCTTCTACTCGCGCTGTAAATGCTCCCCTTTGCCTACTCATTCCTGTTGAATGGTCTTGCTAATATGCTCATATAGACTGACAGCCCGGGTTTGAATCCCGAGGCGGCCGGCAATGGCAATGGCGATGGAAAAAGTGTTTATGTTACAGATGGCGACTTTATCAAAGATATCGAGATCAACGATCTGCGCAATCGCTACACCCTGACCAAGGGTTCCACTCAACAGTTGGTAAGTTACTCCTGTCATCCGATCCCCCAGACATGCCTTATCTCCCGAGATTAAGGACGGTCATTCTTTACACCTTACCTTTCAAGTCCCCCTTTTGATCTTACCTGCGTAACGTGCGGTTGGACGAAGCTTACGCAAGATCAACCAAACACATAGCATCCTACAATCCCTCTGTTGCATCTGCTAACATCTGCTGTGTGAATATAGATCAAAGATCAGACCGGCGCCGGTACGCCCACCTGAATCCATACTAATAAATAATACCTTACTTACTTTTCTTACAAGATGTCACAACTCGCGGCAGCTACTACCCCGACAAGGCTATGTCGACTGCAGCGGTACGCAATCCCCCATTGCTTCCACATTCAGATGCAAGCACAAAGCTAACGTTTACTCTTGCAGCAACCCCCCCTCTATCTCCATGTTACCAGTACCACCAAGGAAGGACTCGATAAGGCCATTGAAATCATTGATGAACTCATGCAGAAGGAATTGCCTAACCTGGTTGACGAGCGACGTTTCCGCCGCCGTGAGCCAGAGCAGCAAGTCGAGCGCGATGAATACGGTCGCGTATGTGTTAATCACCAAAAACAGTTGACAAGGATTCTATGCTAACCATTTACAGCGCAAATGGCCCAGTGAGAGCATTCCCATTGATCTGGAGCCCATTCAAGGCTTCAATCTCCGCGCCCAGGTCGTCGGCCAGGGCGGTGCTTACGTGAAGCATATCCAGCAGAAGACTCGTTGCCGCGTCCAGATCAAGGGTCGAGGCTCGGGCTTCCTTGAGCCACTCACCGGTAATGAGAGTAACGAGCCAATGTATTTGCATGTTGCGTAAGTATAATCACTCCCAAGTATGAATAATTGGTGAACGAAGCTAACATAGTATTTTAGGGGCCCGGACGCCGATGATGTCCAAGCCGCGAAAGAACTTTGCGAAGATCTCCTTGCTAACGTTACGGAGGCATATCGGAATTACAAGGAAAATCCACCCCAGCGCAACTACGGAGGCTACCATGACCGACACCACGGAGGAGAAGGTGGTGGTGGTGGCCGCGGCGGCGGCGGCGGAGGAGGCTATGGAAATGGTTACAACCGTCGTAACGACTACCACAACCAGCAGCGTCGATCCCCCGCTGCATCTGCTACTCCTGCTACCCAGGCTTCGGCAGGTGCCAATGCAACCAGCGCGGCCGACTACAGCGCTCAGTACGCTCAGTACTACGGCTCAACTGACCCCTACGCCGCCAACGCTGACCCTTACGCTGCCTACGGTGGGTACCAGAACTATGTGACCTACTACCAGTACTACCAGGCCGCTGCTCTCGCACAACAGCAACAGCAGCAACAGCAGCAAGCAGAGACTGGTGCTCCGCCCCCTCCGCCTCCAGCTAATGAGGCTCCTCCGCCCCCTCCCCCAGGCTCGGGATCCCCTCCTCCCCCTCCTGGTGGAGGTAGCTACAGCTCGGTATGAATCACTGGTGAACATGAAATAGACGGAATAGATGGCATAGGTTGCTAACCAAGTTGATATAGGTGCCTCCCCCTCCTGGTCTGTAGTGCGGCAGCTGGATCAATCGTTCGTCAATGTTTCGAAAATACATGGCAAGTTTCGCCAATTGTTCAAAAGTGCAGAAAGGGTCAAGCCATTTCGATGTTTAGTGCAGGTTCCCACATCATGATTTGCTAAATGGCAGTTTTTCTTCCTTTGTAATTTGAATCGGTATCTCTCAGGTTTGTTCCATGACAATCTCGGACGGCCTACCTCGATCAAGCTCTCTCAAACGGGTTGTCATTAACAGTCTCACTTAAATCTCTCCCGTCAAACCTGAAATGGACATACTCATCTTCTAGGATAACAAGGGAATCATTGCCCTATTAATCATGAATAATATTGACTTTAGGCTGCCATAGGCTCTCAGCGGGGATTCGCTACCTAGGTATGGATGGATGAGTGGTATCATAATCGTTCATACACGCCGCAAAAATGCTAAACAAGACAAAGGAAACAGGCTGGTTGAACAATAGTCAAGAATATGCACAAAAGGCAATGCTCTTGTAGTAATGAGCGCTAGGCATGGTCAAACATATCCCTCGTCAATCATATACTCAGACATGCAGTCATACATTTTCCTCTTGCGTTTCCCAAGAGCCACTCGGCCCTCTTTACAGAAATCACAAGCGTAGTCACAGGGTGTCGTCCCTGGCATAGGAATCCCACCCACCCTGGGTGCTTGAGAAGAGGGCGGTTGCTGCGAACCCATCTCCTCTAGTTCAAAGTCACCGAACAGCTCTTTTATAAATTCATGCCGACACCGAGTCACACTCTCGCAGTATCGCACGACCTTCTTGAAGCTGTCCAGGCGCGCCTCCTGATTCTTCATCAGACTAGCGATTAAAGGTTTCGGCCCACCGCGATTCTTCATGTTTTCCGTATCTCGATTCATTCGATCAACGATTCGATCGCGCTCTTGGATGTTATAGTAAACAAGCGAAGCAGCCGCGCGCCCGTCTCGACCGGCTCGACCTGATTCTTGGACAAAGCCTTCGAAACTGCGCGGCGGCGTCCAATGTATCACGAAACGAACATGAGAATTGTCAATGCCCATACCGAAAGCATTCGTAGCGACAATGATGGAGAACATAGGTGTTGGTTTGCCATCTTTGCGTTGTTCGCGTGGCTGCGGACCACTCCACAGTGCTTGGATGCGGGTTCGTTCTTGTGCCGCAAGGCCTGCATGGTAGGCCACAGCAGATATGCTTTTGTCTTGTGACAAGCGGCTTGCTAGGTGTTCTGCCATGGCACGTAGCCCGACATACACAATCCCGGAAATTGCAGGCTGGCGTGCTGCTTCTGCAGTGCCCAGACGAGCTTCTCGTCTTTTCCGGATGGTATTGAGATAGCTCAGAAGATTGTCCACCTGGAAGTCATCGTCGCCTTCGGGATCCTCCAAATAGCGTACTTCATAGTGAATGTTAGGCCGGGCAGATGGCGTGTTAAAGAGCTTGAGCTGAGTCACGTCTAGACCCAGCATGTTGATGATATCTGTGCGAACTCGTGGAGTAGCCGTTGCGGTCAATGCTGTGATGGGGACAGCAGGGTTCAGCAGGTTCTTTTTGAACCAGCCCAGTTCTTGGTAGGCTGGGCGGAAGTCGTGGCCCCATTCACTGATACAGTGAGCTTCATCGATGGCAACACGGGCAAGTTGTCCTTGACTATGCACAAGCAGAAGGTTGCGTCGAAAACTATCTGTCTGACAGAGTTCAGGGGTAACATAGAGGAGACGAGTTCGTGGGTGCCCAGAGAGCATATCGTCCAATATCAATCGCCGCTCTGCTAATGGAGTGTTCGAGTTGATTGTTGAGACTGCCACACCTATGGCTTGCAGGGCATTCACCTGATCCATCTGGTATTGTTAATAAAATTTGAATGAAAGGGTGTCATTTTAAGGATTGGTTTACTAACCATCAAAGCCAATAGAGGACAAATGACGATTGTCACTACGAAGTCAATATCAGAGTTCATAGTAGAGAGCTGGTGGGCAAGACTTACGTCCGTTGCTGATCACTGCGGGCAATTGAAAGCACAAGCTCTTTCCAAATGAGGTCGAAGCCTGGAGAAAGACATCGTGCCCTTCCACTACCGCTGCTATGACATCTCGTTGGAGGGGACTAGCGGGGCGTTAATATTGAGTCGCGTCCTCGGGAGGATTTCACGAACCGAAATGATTTCTTGCGGAAGACACGGTGCAGGTAAAAGTCCAGATCTGGCCTGCGCCGTGTGAAAGAGCCTCTATCAGCCATTTGGCAACATAGCAAGGACCTTTATCGAGGGTGAATTGAGAAAACGAAAGATCTAGCCGTTTTGCCAATGAGATAGACGCGTCTTGAGGCGGAAGTGAGACGCGTAATCACGTGCCCGACGAGGGTACTATAGTACTTCAATGGATAATAATTAGATCAATCCAGCAATTTAGGAGGTTAGAATAGCAGTATTTATCAAGGCAGTTCACTTAGAAATTTTGCGACCGTTTTACTCCGAGTCCAAATTGGAATTCTACAATGGCATCATTAAAGGTCTAATATTAACATGCTTCGCTGAATTTGATAGGTATAATATGTCAGGTATAATGTACAAGTAAACCACCACTCATCCTCTTTTTCCACCTTATCTTACACTTTCCGACTTCGCGACATCTGCTCGTCAATCACCTCTTTGATGGCAAACACATCGTCCGCCTTCCGCTTACTGGGAACCCACATTTGCTCGAGTTGCAGCCAAGCTTCCATGACCTCGTTTGGACCGCAGCAGGTGCCAAAGGCTCGTAGAATAAGTATTATCATACGGGGACCAATAAAAACACCGTTCTCAAGTCGATGCGAAAGGTATTCCATCTGCTGGCGGTTTGGGTCATGTTGTTCCTCAAGGGTCAAGGGGCGCGGCTTGCAGAGCTGGTATACGCTCCCGTCTGACAAGCCCCCTTCGGAGTCATGCTCGAATTGAATTTCTTCGACGCCCAGGTCAATCTCGTTCTCGAACTCTTCGTCCTCAAATACGTATTCTTCGGCATCTTTTTGAGGGTCAACAGAACTGTTCTCAGATGCATCCAAGGGCGTTTGGCTGTCTGCAGAAGGTGATTGCGAATCTGCTGAGGGTGACTGAGTGTCTTGTGAAGATGACTGAGTATCTGCTGAAGGTGACTGGGTTTCTTCTGAGAATGACTGAGTGTCTGCTGAGGGTGATTGGTTGCCAGTGGATGGCAGATGCATATAGAGTCCGTCAGGGTCATTCGGGGCTTCCGAGTCTATTGCGCCAGTTTCAGGGTCGACAAAGCGCAGCGGATTGTCCCAAACCATGGACGGGTGTTCGTGGTCAGGCGTATTGCGTCTCATTCTTGAGTCACGAACGGCTTGGAGGAAAGACACCCAAGTGAGTCGAAGTTTCTCTGCTGTCCACCAATTCTTTCTTCGGCGCCCATTGGTAGCAAATCCTTCAAAAAGGAGAAGATAGACGAGATGGCGAGGCGGGACCTCATAGGTCTTTTCCATGTCCTTCAAAACATTCATGAACAGGTTCAGATCGCCGGTTACCCGTACGCAATGTTGGAGCCAGATGTGAAAGGTCCGAGTGTCGGGTGTCAGGGGAAGAGAGTCTTGAAGCCCACTGTGAAAAGAGGGCAGTCGATTCTTGAGGTCTTTCGACTTCTCCAAAATGCGAGCTAGTTGTCTGCTCTTCGTTCGATAATATGTGAACTCTGGGGAGAGGCTCGGGCGATGTTTATCAACTAAACCTGAGCCGGAAGAGCGTTTATTTTCCTGCACTTGCGCCTGAAGCATTTGTGCATACAACTGCTCGGCAGTTTTGGTGTCGCCTGCTCGAAGGAATGACGCCATGAGACAATTCAATACGACAGTGTCGACTATGTCTCCAGCAGCAACGAATTCCTTAAAACTATCGCGAATCCCAGCTAAATCTTTCCGCATTCCACAAGAGTGGATTTTAGAAACACGGCCCATACGCGAGAAGCTTAGTCCTCGACTTTTCATTTCTTCCTCCAGACGGTCCGCCACAACAAATTGGTTGGCTTTGATGGCGATTTCGAACAAGATATTGAACACAACCTCGTCTGCTTTGATGCCGGCCACATGTTCCATCTGCTGCCATAGGCCAATAGCACGAATCAATCGTCGTTTCGATAATCTGCCATTATTGCTTCGACCAGCCATATGAATTGCAGATGACCACAGTGACAATGACATAGGAAGTCCCACGGCAATCATGTCGTCAACCACCGCAAGATAGCGGCGAGCATCGACCTGGCGTCGATTAGTGGATGCGGCAAGTCGTCTCAATAGGCGCCCACGGGAAGCCTTGGACAAATATGCGACACCCGGAGTCGGCAGGTCTCTGTATAGGCGAAAAAGGTACTGTTCTGTGTGTTGCTCAGTGCTGGGTAACGCTTCCACGAGTTTTGCAACGGAGGGGCTCTCCATTACATCACGAGTCCCGTCCGCCTCCTTCGAAACGAATGTGTGCGAGGGGGCCAGGACTTCCAATGCATCGATCCAATCAAAATTTTCTCCCATTAAGCGCTCGAGCACAGAAGAGACAGCATTTCGGTGTCTCTCATCAAACCTTGGAGAGACTTGCGATGCGGCAGATATCTCCGTTGTCCCTTCCATATCCTTGGCGTGAACTAGATCTTTATTCGCAGAGTTCGGCGGTCTCTGATCCATCGATATTGAGTCAAAGAAACTGTCTTCCAATGACTGATGTGAACTGCTGTCGGGGACTTCTGGTAATCGCGGCAGCACATAGTAATTATTCTTCGTCACATTCTCCTTTTTTATTGCGCTTGGTAACTCCTGGTGTTCCGAATGATCCTCTTCAGTGGGTGCTAAAGCATGGCTAAACCATGATCGCCGTCGTGACTGTTGAACAGAAAACCCAGCGCCATCCAAATGTCTCCGCGTCGGTGGCACACCATTGTATTGTCGGCTCTTTTGTCTTAAACCTCGTAGATTAGGCTCCGATGCTCTAATTGAGAGCGTGGAGAAAGTATGTGCTCGCGGCGAGTGTTCGTGACAGAAACCTGCCAGGACAAGCGAGCCGACAAAAACGTCTGCTATTGACGCGACGGAAGGGCGAGGTCGACGGGCTGAGAAGCTTCGGATAGAGTAGGATCGAGTAAGAGGTGGTCTCGAAGAAGGCATTGAATGGGATCGAGGGGGACGGAGCTCATCCAAGGCCGGCTTGGAGGAATCTCGCAGGCTCGGCGAGCTGGGGGACCTGTTGGGATGAGGCATGAGATGACAGACATTGTGGCCCCAGATTAACTCTGCATATCCCAAAGAAGACCCAGGCCACAGGCACGAGGTTCGTTCCAGACTGCTTTGCGGCCCTAGAAAGCAGAGAAGTATTGAAGTAAACCCGAATGGGAGCAAGGTAAGTTGTAAGAAGGTGTTTTTCTCGATGGGCGGACTTTCTGGCTTTGCAGCGGAGCCGCGCCAACCAATCGGAGCGCGGTATTCCCAATCCCATCTTTTTCGACTTCGGCACCTTTCGACCTTCTGCGTCTCCTTCACGGCTTTAGTCGCGCCCATCCTTCGCTCTGCAGTCGCTCTGTGAGCCCAATCGTTGATCTTGTTTGAAACAAAGATCCCTACCGCCTACATATCCAATTTTGACTGGACCTTCCACCTTCAGTCGCCATGGGCAAAATCAACCTCACAGCCCTCCGGGTACGAGAAACCGCGATCAACCAATTTGCCAGCGGGAAGATCAGCAAGCTGCCCCAATGGGTTGATGTTATTCGTGACATTCCTCCTTCAGAAGCGTTGGTTCGAAACCGCCCCCAGCAGCACCAGCTCGTCCGACAGCGGTTGAAGACAGTCCCCGGATCCTCGCAGCCGCAGGTCGTGTTCGAGGCCCAAGAAAAGCGTCGCAAGTCAAAGAAGCCTAGCAGGCTTTTCCAGCCAGTTCAACTTAGATATGAGGAGGACGAGCTTCGCACAAAGTTCTTCCAGGACCACCCTTGGGAACTCGCTCGGCCTCGCGTGCTTGTTGAAACCAATGGAAAGGACCACGAGAGATACGATTGGAGCCGATTGAGACAACCCGGAAAGCGATTGGACGGTGAAAGGTATGCATTGGGATATTTTCAAGGGGTATCGGTATCAATCAATAGCTGACAATTTACCTTTAGTGTGATTCAACGACAGCTCTGGCTCCTGAATAATGTTGCCGATATGACCAAGGACCGCGCCTACGATATTGCCCGCCAGGAATTCTACCGGATCCGATTGCAGGAAGATATTGAGCGACGTGTTGCGGCTGAAGAGGCTGAGGCGACAGGAGCCAACTTTGGTCCCCGCTACTTGGACATTGGTATGGAGTTGGAGAACAAGGAGTTTGAGAACTGGAAAGAATGGGCCAAAACTCAATCCCAGGTTCTTGGACAGCGGACAGCTGCCCTCTCCGGTGCGCCCGAGCTTGCGACAGAAAATGATGTCGAAGAAAGCGCGGAGCTTGAGCAACTCGAGGAGTCTGAATAGTGGAGCAGCTCCAAAATTTCTAAAGTCATTTGCATGTCTGGCAGGACTTGCGTGTTTTTCTAGCTTCTATACTCTCTACCGTTTACGGCCATGTACATTATCAATTTATTTCAACCAATTTGGATGTATTCAATGTTCTCCGAGACCCAGTATACTCTCTCCGCAGTGCTGCTGCGGCGAAGCAGTAGCATTAGCTCTGAGTCGATGTTGGTGAAATCATACATGTACTAGGACTATTCGAGATATGCAAGTTCAAGTTTAAATTTCCTCAAGAGTTACAAATGATTAATTGTGTCCTTTGAAGTGGCCTAGGGGAAGGAATCCATGATAAAAATAGTAATTCTCTAAATCGCTGCCCAGGTGGTGAGGTGAGCCTGAGGTGGATCTAGCTAGACAGCCTTAGGAAGTGAAACACGTACAAACCGTTTTGATCGTCTCCGCATCACCCAATCAAATCACTTCCACCCAACCTTCAATGTGCCTCTCAGCCCCGGACTGCACTTCGTCTAAATTCCAAGGCCGAAGAAAACTGAACTGAAAGTTCACATACAGATCACGTTTTACTTACTGCTCATCCGACCTCCTTTGATTTCAACCTGCGATAACAACATTCCCCCCGATCCTATCCTATCTCGGTTGATCCTCAGCCACGAGTCAATTTCCCCATCCGAGCTTCGTTGCGCCATTCCTACTCCACGGTACATCTTTTTCAAGGGCTTGGAAAGTTCTGGGCTTTTGAATACTTCCACTCCCCGACCTTACTTCGTACGACATCCCGTCAAGCTGCTGCCTGTGACGCGTCCCACCCTGCCGCCGCACCTTGACACCGGCCTAGTTGAACGTACCCTTCGTCTCCACCAACCCCGTTGACGATGCTTGGGTTGAGTGAATCCTACGTCGGCTGGTAAGGTTTGATAACCTGGAAGAAAATTCGGGTAGTTGGCGCAATTGCGAACCAAGCGCACAGGCTTCCTACCGCTAGGGAGCCATGACGTCCACGATGAATCGCCCTGAAGATACCATTCGCGATCCCCGATCATACGCCGCCCCTGCTGAGGACGAAACAGACGAGAGAGGTTCAGGCAATTCCCTTGTGCCACCGCAGCTATCATACAATGAGGGGTTTCCGAACTTGGATGGAGACGGATCACGACCGGGTACTGCCATGGGTGATGCGCCCGGAAATTCCGGCAAGCAAGGATCTGGCCCCAAGCCGTTGACACCAGAAGAGACAATCGAGCTCGCCAAAAATGCTGTCGAGAGTGGTATCCAAGATACAAAGCGCTCTCTTGCTGGAAGTGAGGCTGTCACTGATGTTGTCAAGCCAAAATTGACGATTGATCTGGGTCACTCTCACATTGTGCGGATACCAGAGGCTGTGGTGGACATCGTCAAGGATGAGGTGGAACGGTAAGCCTTTGAACCTTTTCCCATATTCGAATTTCTTCATATCTCCGGAGGCTACAAACGTTTCAAAGATCAGTTCTGACTTTTACTCAGGCTTTCGCTCTCAAACAACCATTTGTTTCATATCCCATACCGATTTGCCGAATGTTCCCATCTGAGATATCTCAACATCAGAGCGAACAACTTTCGCGAATTCCCCAAAGGAGTAGGTGCAGAGAATTTTTCTTATACAGTGCTCTTTTCTGATAGTTTCTTTTAGGTCTACAAACTACCGCTGCTGGAGATTCTTGATATCAGTCGCAACAAGATTGGTTCTCTGCCCGAAGAAATTGTGAAATTGAAGTCTTTACGGGTTCTATCTGTTATGCAAAATCGACTCGATGATCTACCGGCCGGAATTTCCAACATGAATAAACTTCAGATTCTCAAGGTGGCAGGAAATCCCCTGTGCGCTCCACTCCGGCGTCTCTTGGAGAAGTCAGAGGCAGAAATGGCTCCGTCGGGAATGACTGATAACGAGAAAGAGGTTGCTGTCACTGCAGACTTGAAGCGGTTTCTGAAAAGCCGCCAGCAAGCCACCACTCCGGAACCAGAGTTCAGCACTGATGCAAGGTATGTACAAGAAGCATTACACAAGAAGTTTGACGTAAAACTAACAGACGACCAGCGAAAGCTCATCTTTCGAAAACTCGAAACCTCCACCCATGAAACGCAAGCTCAGCAGTCGATTTCCTGTCATTCCCAGCACTGGCGATAGCTCTGCATCGTCATCCAGATCTCCTTCCCTCTCTCGAGGTCCTGGGCTTCCCACAAAATCCCATTACCGCATGGCCTCGGGGCAGCAAAGTGGTACATATCATATGGAAAGCCTGCGACGGCCCAGTGTCACACCCCATTCTGTGAACGAGCGCAACCGGAGTAACAGCGAAGGGATAATCCAGGCGTCGTTTGCAGCCCGCAACAAGCGCATGGGAGTGATAAATCGCAAAAACACAGATTTAGGAACCTTGGACGAAACCCGAGCGGACCGAAATAGTCATTTGCGAGGGTTGAGTCACGGATCTGTCTTGCGAACTCGGGTAGCAGGACCTATTGCTACAACTGGCAGTAGTTCGTCAAGTCCCAGCAGCCCCCGAGAGCATCGCCGGCCACGAGATGGCTGGGTCAACCGTATGTCTAGCCTTCCTGAACACAAAGGCGAAAGAGGGACAGAGGCACCGGTTGTGGAATGTGCCAAGGGAATTCTTTTTGCCCTCTGCCAGGTTCATGCGCATATCTCTACCCTCATAAATGTCATCAAACGGGACGATACTCGACGACATAGTCTCGAACTTGTATTCTACAATGCTTCAACCCATGTTGATCGACTGAACGAAGCCCTTGAAAATGCCGAATCGTCCATCTCTGACGACGCAGAATCCGCACATACACTGACTGACGCCGTGAAACGAGAGTGTCAGACTTGCATTGCTGCGTATTCCCACGTTGGAACCCAGTTGCGTAACAGTGCTGCGAAAATTGTTTCAAATGGTGACTCGCGATACGTACGTTCGCTGATGTTGATGATCTACGGGAGTCTGGTCGAGCTACGAAATGCTTGCACTCATCTCAATGTTTCTCTTCAGCCGAACAAGAAGCAAACTCCGGCACCGAAGGCACTTTTAATCGAAGCGGCCAAGGGGCCCATTGTACCAGAACGACAGCTACGGCCGCTGGTTACTCCTACCCGCGAGACTACGGCACCTATGCGACGACTGCGCAGCGAGACGATCATCCGCCACCCTCAAGTCCCCTTAACACTGTCAAGTCAGCCAGGCGCTGCCTCTCCTGGCATTGCAACCCCAACATTCAACTTCTCGCGCAGCAGGTCCAGCAGTCGCACAAATTTGATAAATTCATCTATCCCTACATCCTTGCCGACACCACGATCTGGGGAATCATTCCCTCCGATGCCTATGGGCAATGTCCCTAGGCTCAACACATTGACTGGGCTAGATGAGATGGACGAGGAGCGTCTCTTCGAGAAAATTTTCTACCAGCTCTCTGTGACATACAACGCAGCGCTTTCGGCGCTCCCACTCGCTCGACGGCAATTGGCCCGCTGCCTTGAGAATGCTGAGCAGACTCGAGAGTCAGAAGGTATCCAAATGCTATGGAGCAACCTCATTCGTCGGTGCCGAACATGTCTAGAAGTGACAGAGGCACTCGGACTTCGTCTTCAGACCATGAAAGTCAAAGAGCCGAACGGTGGACTCCGTAACCAGCGCGAGTTTTGGCAACTGTGCAAAACTTTCATGCAGTCATTTGTCGATTTTGTCACAGACATGCGTGAAGTACGAAGCATGCAGCTTCTTCCCCAGGATATCATCCTGGTACTACGGCCTGTTCAGAGGGCCAGTCGTGAGGCTGGTCGCTTGATCGAGGCCTCACCTTGGGCATTCCTTGCAGACATGGCAACCAACGTGCCGAGCAATCTCTATGGCCCTCCATTGCAACCCCCTCAGCATCACGCATCAGTATCAGCATCCGCCCTCAGTTCTCAAACCCTCCCATACCTTACCGCGGGGATGTCTCCTCAATCTATTACTGTACCCGCTACCCCGCTCAGCGCAGCGTTGGGTCCTGCAGCTCAAGCCACGGTCCCCTCCACACCGGCCAGCGCTTACAGTGATAAGTTTTTTGAGGGCGATGTCTTCCAGCGAGCTGATTCCCTTCTCTCCATGCCAAACCAAGCCCCACATTTTACCCGTCGTTAGCCTCTATTGTGCCTCTATTATTACCCATAGCTCATGATGATGATTTTCTCTTTCCCTCTTTCTATTCTCCAGCGTACCTGAGAGCTTGCATCTGTCTTTCTCGTGGAATTTAGATTTATTCCCCGTGCATTGGCGTACATTTAGCGGGAGACTAGTAGGACTAGTGATATGCATGGCTAGGACACTTCAAGTACTGACCCAGCTGGGTGTGTGCGTGTGCAATATTTGGAGCTCTGCAGTTAGAATTTTGTGAAGCCAATGCGTGTCTTCAACTTGAATGTTGGAAATTTCGGTATGGGACATAGAATCATGTACATGAATACAATTGGACATCTGGATGTTTTAGCCTAGGTATATTGGACATTGAAATAGTCCCCTGACATAACGCGCATCGAGTCTTAGGGCTAACTTGGAAGCACAGCTGGAATGGTGTTAAAGATTGGCATACAACTCAGGCAACGGTCCCAAGTGGGTTGTTAGCCTGAGGCTTAAACATAGTATGAACAGAAATTTAAATATGGATTATGGAGAGAAATGGCTAGAATCTCCATTAACATATCCTTCTTACTGTTCCTACTCCTGGGACTATTGTGAATAGTTGTGTTATTGGAGATGCAGTAGTATGTGCTGATTCAGCATTTGACAAGATGAGGCTAGACAGACAATGGGAGAATAACGTCACGTCCATTGGTTGCGATTGTTATTCACAGTTACATTCAACTACTAATTTGATCTAACTTTTACCCAGTATGGTCTATTATGAGTCACGATGAAGAGTAGCGAGAGCCGATGCCTGGTGTGACTGTGAGATCGAGTCACACCTTGGAAGTGATCACAGCACAAATCCAGCTACTGCTCTCAGGAATATGGATAGCGGTAAGGGTCCGGAGCCAACAACACAAACAAAAACAAAAACGACAAACAACAAAGTCATTCACAGCCATAGGAAAAGAGAATTTTCTTTTCCTGAATCGGTTTAGTTACAAAAAGGCAACGGTGCAATCGTCTCGGCGATGGCTCCACTGGAGGACTCCCACGCCTAAAGCAGTTAGCCCTAAGAATCGATACCTAGCTTCTCAACACCTTGGCTGACTTTTTTCTCGATTGATACTGGATGGGCTCCTATTCGCTGCTCAATCGTATAATCGTATTGTCGCATGATTGTATTGTCGCAGCACAGAATTTGCTCTTTTGTAAAACCAAGCCATAATATTTTCATAGAAGTAAAAATTGAACTTGATCCTTGGTCAACCTGGAAGCTAGAAATTCCTGCAAGATGCTCAAGTAGGAGCTCTGATATACCAGCTCCAATAACGAACCGGCACTGGCAAATGATGAATATAATGACCCTGAATGCATGCTCGAGTAGTATGCTTCTTCGCAAAATTGATGCTTTATCTCTGTGGACATCGCCCAGGCCTGAAGCACTGGTGACCCCTTTTCAGTTGCACTCGACTTGATACTTCATACATTTACTAACATTCTGGCATCTCCACGTCAATTCAATAGATCTGCATGCTTCCTTACACACAAAAAGCCCATATCATGACCCTCTCCCATAACGAGAAACGAGTCCTACCGAGCAACCCCGATCACCCCGCCTTCCCTCCAACGACCACGTCCCGAACAAAAGCAAACATTGCCCGCTGCTTCGTCGCAAACACACTGTGTCCAGCGCCCGAGAAACGATGATAGGATACCCCCCTCTCCGCTGCCCATATTCCGGCCGCCGTTCCCGGTGTCGCTGAAGTACTCTTTCCATTGCCAGTAGCTGCCACCGCGTTGTCCGCATAAAAGGCATTGCTTGGTTTCTTTTGGAAACCTTGAGCGCCCCGCCACGTCATGTTCTGGATCGATAGTTCGGTGCCAATGTGATTGATCAGCATATCCATTTCTCCGTTGTAGAAATGAAGGGACAGGTTGTGTTTTGTCACTAGCGAAGGTAGAAGCTCGTATTCTGGTGGTTGGACAAAGTCGCCGCTCTCAAGCGCTGTCATGATTGTATCGTTGCAGGCAGTGTAAGATCCACTCTTGCCGATATGGAGAGCAGACTGCACATCTTCTCGACTGAAATACTTCTGCAGGAGGGGCATAGGGTCCACAGTCGAACAGTCGTGAGTCAGGTCGTAGATGTCGAAGCAAGCTGACGAAGAATACATGTAGTTCTCCGCAGTTGAGAAAGTCGCACAGGGACCGTAGCACGAGGAATTGAGGATGGACGAGCGCACCTCAGCCGGTGTGGAGGGGTTCTCATCACACGATCCATTGACGATCCCGAGACTTGCTAGATCACGGCGCGCAATATCCGGATTCAGACTTCGGCGGTAGTTGACGTACTCTGGGTTTCCGGGGATGTGAATCTTACCCCTTGGCGGGTACATGTTCGCCTCGTCCAAGACCGCCTCAAACCCACAGATCTTATCTGCAGCAGAGAACACGGACAGGATATCGTCGGAGACATTGAGGAGATTCTTTTGGGAATGCATGTAACTGCCCATCGCAACAGATGACAGGGCCGCCGCGTTGCCCCATGATCCATCGCCAAGGGACATGGAGCGGAGATTCACCGGCAAGGAGTCATTGCGCTCCATCAAGGCATTGGCAAAATAGGGAATGAAGAGGCCTGCATACGATTCGCCTATCATATGAACATTCTTCGACTGAAGATGGGGGAATCGCTTCAAGAATCCCTGTAGCCAGAGGGCAAAGTCCGCTGTCACCTGCTCATTGGTCTGGACGAGTTCGCTCGCAATTGAGAAGCCCGTGCCGACTGGTTGGTCCAGATAGAGAACATGACCAAGTTTCGACCAGGAATATTGGTTTCTGATGAGGCGGGTAGAGTTTCCGGCGAAGGAGATAGGTCCGTTCCCTGTCGTCAGGCCTATGAGGGATGAGCAACCGGGCCCGCCGTTTAGCCAGACTACAAATGCAGGGCCTGGTCAGTTTCAATGCATCTGATAGATCGAGCTTTTTTTTCTTTTTTTCCTGTGTAGTCGATGTGACGGATAGGTGCTTACTGATCAGATTATCGTCATAGGTGGGATTCTCGGCGTTGAATAACCAAAAGAAGATCTCGTTGCCCGTTCTGCCCGGAACCGGCAGTCGACCCGCCCAGCTGGTTGGTAGGGCGGGGCTTCCTGGCAGCGAGCGTACCTGGAATTGGGAAATGCTGGGAGATTTGAGAGAAGACACGATGGTTGGAATGGTCCACAGAAGGTGGAAAATCCACAAAATGCCGGCGAGATTCATGGTGGATACCGCTGTGCTGGTCAGCTTGACCGCGACTTGAAGACCTCACGGGATCAGGAAAATTGGTGGTTTTTTTTGAATAGCCACACGAGTCGGAGTATTTAGAAGATCAAGATCGATTTATCTGAGGATTAAATAGAATTTATTACATCAAGTTCTTTGGCGAAAGGGAATGATTCTGTCTAATTTCCTAATTTGGGTGTCTATAGAAATGAACAGGGGTTGACTCTATAGAACACTCGATCGGGTTAGCGGGTAGGATCAGAGATCTAGTATAGATAAATTTATTCACTGAAGAAGGCTACATGGCTGATTCATGTTTGGGGGGGGGGGGGGGGGGTAAAAAATATGGGATATATGGGGAGATACTAGTATGGGCCTGGGATGTATTGAAAAAAACGCGTACTAGATGGGACTCCACTCTGATGTGTTAATGCGGTGATCATTACCTAGCAGTACTGATTAAGCCTGATAGCCTAGGCAGAAGCTACCCGCGCTCGATCGATATAATATCATCCACTTTTATACTTCCCATCCCATCTTCCTTCTTCCATCCTCCTGCCCTTCGTCTTCATCCAATTCCTTCCCTTTTTTTCCGATTCTCATCAATTTCCATCAAAACCAAGTTACTCAAATCCTCCAGTGTGGTTTCCCGGCAAATTTCAATCTTCAACTCACGTGGCCTGTGCGTCAAAGTGAGGCGTTGGAGATCCGGCCTTCGGAATCCCCCCTTGAACCCTACTTTTTTCCCCTTTTCATCCGAACTACATCAAAATCCGTGAGATTGCTTTTTTTTTTTTATGATTTGAGAAATTTCTTACTGATTCATTGTGCAGTCCAAAAAATCCTTGATCCTGATTCGAGGTGTTTTGACGATTTCATCCGGGTACCAACATTGGAATGTGATGCTTGCGTCCACCCGAATCCGTCATTAACCTATCCTTGAAAACGTTCGGAGTTGGACTACAAGAGTTGCCAACCCGGTCCCCTTTCTAATTCCTTCTCTCTCTTTTCGACCCCTTTGGCTTTTTTGCCGATTTACCTTTCCTCCATCTCAAAAATCTCCAATTCTGATCCTTTTGGTGGCTGTGGACCCTTCGGGAAAACATCGATCTACAACGGTCCTTGTCTCGGGTTTGTTCGCTGTGTTCCACCCAGTGTTCAGGATTCTACCTCTTTTTACCTGTTCTTCCCTTTTTTTCAAAACCACAAAAGTTGGTTCTCGTGGGCAGGGAGACAGCCTCTGTTCCACAATCCCAAAAAATCTCTTCCTTTCTTTTGTCAAGTCTGGACCACGAGGGCCGATCGCCCGCAGATCCAAGCTTCTTCGGTGGCTCCACAACGATTGACAGCTCACTTGCATCACTCTATCAACGACGACGATTGGCTGCCCGCTTGAGGCAAACCGGTCAATCAAAACAAAAGGTAAGTTTGGAAAATTTTGAATGTTTGAACTGCCCAAGAAAATCCTACATGCATTAGCATAAGGGGTTAGCTATCATTAGACACCAATTTGTTTCCCTGGCAAAACCTGGGGGATGAAGAAGTGGCTATGATGGTGCAGGGCGCTTTCGCCACAGAAAAAAAGAAAACATACAAAAAATAACTTGAAGTGCCTTGACTAACGAAGGAATAGGAGACAAGCAGCTAAACGGCGATCGTCTTTTTTTCTTCTTCTTCTCAACCTTACCTTTTCTCAAAATGGATCTTCACGGAACTCAAGAGGCTCGCGCCCAAGAGGAAAGTGGAGGTGGTCGCGTCAATGAACGACGTGACTCGCAAACTCCACCTCTTCCTTTCGAGTTCCCACTCTCCCCAACCGGCAAACCTCTTCAGATTGTCAGACGGGATCCCACCCCTTCCCGCGAAGCGATCGTGATCCCCGCCGCCCTGAACGTGAGTCCTCGAGATGAGCGAGTGGCACGCAAGGCGCGTCGAGTCCCGCCAGTCACCAAGAAGACGCTCAGCGAGCTCGACCTCCCAAGCATCATGACGAACATCAACTTGCGCATGGATGCTAACTACGATCGGGACTTGCACTTCAAGCCCGATCTGGGCGGCGAGAAGGGGAAGCGTAAGCTGCGGGAGGGGGGGGAATACTGGGAGGCAATCGCAACAGAGATTGCGGCGTACCAGTACTACGCCAAATTCCCCAGTGAGCTGGAGGCCTCACTGAAAGAAAACCCTCGCCGCGCCTTCGAGCCCCGCATCCCCGCCATGTTCGAGGCCCTGCTGGACATCATAAAGACACTGGTACCTGAGCGCGACCACCAGGTAGCTGAGGATACCCTGGAAGTGTCCTTTTTGATGCAGCAAATCAGAAAAGGGTGCTTGGACATGGCGGAGGTGGCGGGCAAGGTGGCGGAGTTGCTGAAGACCCACTGCGCCCCTCTGAGGGACGAGATGGCCGATCAAGTGGTGGACTGGGTCCTCCAAGGGCAGGAGGCCCAAGACTCCCGCCTGGTGGCTACCGGGCTGCAGACCCTTTTCGGGCTGCTGGAGACGATGAAGCTGGTAAGTTCACTCTATGTTCTATAGATTTGCCCCCGACCATGCTAACAAGAACTTTTCTATACAGGACGTCGCAAACCACCAGATCCGGACGTTCATCGATTTGCTGATTGAGGATACGGTCCCCTTCCTGCAGGAATACTTCCGGGAGAAGTATGGCCGTTTGGATACGGGGCTCTCGGGGGCTCGAGAGCAGTTCACCGAGCTCCGGGCCGAGCTCGACCGTATCGTGAAAATGATCCCTGGTGAAACCGAGGAACTTGCGGTATTCTTCCTCATGATTGCCCAGAAGCTGGTCCAATGCGACGCCCCAGCCGAGTTTCCCAGCACCCTCGCCCTCGACGAGGATCGCCTCTGGCAACTCCGGGGTTCCATCCAAAACCTGATCTGCCTCGAGATCGCGTGGCAGACGATGGTTTTGCAGTTCGGTCACCCGGACCGCACGTTTGAGGAGTTCGAGCGCGAGATCGGGCCCCAGGTGAGGGTCGACAACGGCCACAATGGCCTAATCGGTGTGTTGAACGGGGTGGGCGCGGGTACTCGGGGGAATGCCAACTGGCCTCAGAACTTGCAGCCGGTGGCGGACGCTATCACTATCTTTGCTGGGAAGGACATCGCAACTGAGTCGGCGGGCGTTCAGTTCGCTCTCCAAATTGCTCTTACAACTGACGACCCGAGCCACGAAGCTCAAGCTCTTCGCGCTCAGATGATGCGTGATATCGTGGCAGCATCATTGGAGTATTCTTCTCTCAGTTGCTGCGGCAGCAGTCCCATGCAGCTGGCGAGATATGAGAGCTATGTGATGCAGCAAGAGCACCCAAAGGTCCCACACAACCTCCGAAGGGTCCCTCACAAAACCGTGAGGGAGGAGCTCACCCGCATTGCCATGCGGTTCGCTCACATGGGCGTTCTGCATTGGTGGGTGTTCTCCCGCTGGTACAGGGGGTGGGGGGTCTTTCGAGTAGAGAGAGCCCCCACGCCCCCTGCCACCAGCGCCCCGTAGGAGGGCCAGCAGTGATCGGCCTGGGAGAGGGTGTCACGACCACCAAACAAGCTCAAGTTTGAGCAAGGCGTTCGCGGAGTTTGGTTTCTTTTTTGCCCCTTAAGGGCGCCCCTTGAGGGCAGTTTACGGAGGGGTTTTCTGGGTTTCTGGAGTTTTTTTGGGGGGTTTTTGGCAAGCGCTTGCATTCTTATCGGAGTTGGCCAAGGCGCAGGAAAAGAAGGGGTTTGCGGGTTGCTTTTTTCTTTTTGTTCTGTGGATCCGTTTGGATCCTTTTCCTATCATTAGGAGGGAGTTTTCATCCCATTCTTATTAGGTAGTTGTCAGAGCTCCGTTGAGCTAATGCAATCTCCTTCTAATGGACGAGTGTGGTGCTTCTAAGCGTAGACAGACTTTATTAGACTTCAAAATCTCGTTGGTTGAGATTCAGAAATATACAGACTACTAATTTTAGCTGAGAGAAAGGATTGAACTTTTGCTTCATATTCTAGTCTAAAAAATTGATTTCGATTCATATAGTTGAGTGCGGAGAGAGAAGAGATCGCTCCGGATATCTTTTGCTGCTACCTCCATCTTCAGCTTCTTCCTTCTCTCATCCACCTTTCTCGACCTTTCAAACCTCTCCCTCCCTCGAACCAATTCTCTCCCGCCGAACGACGTCTACGATTGCTCAGGAAATGCGCTCCGTTTGTCTTTGTGATGATCACTAATCTTCTTAGTTCGAATCCTTTTACCGGCCGTCGAGTGATACAATTGGATGCGAGATATGGGTGGAGGGACTTTCAGCTCGCCGAAACAGCGAACCGCTGCTCGAATACTATAAAGGGGCGGGAAACGGGATTCGAGATGGATATGGAGTGCTCGAGGCTTACAGCTGAGGAATCAATGCAGCAAAGGTTCGATTTTGATACGAGAAGGCCTGGGGGCTACAAAAATGATGAAATTTGGATTTGGTGATGAAATTGGGCGAAATCTGGCAGTCATGGGGAGGTCTTTTACATAAGGTAAAGGGGGAATAATACTGGAAGGGCAGGATGGAATTGTACGTAGGGAGGGACGTCGTTGAATCTAAGAAGACTGGGGTTGGTAGATCTGATATGGAAGATAAGCTTCAATTAGCGTGCACGTGCCTCCAGCGACGTTAATTGAACTACGCCGACCTACGTTAAGCCCCAGCCCTAATACGGCTAAAGCCCTGTTGCCTAAATCATACTGCCGTGGATGCCTGGGTAATCTGCTGAGCACAAGCATAATCAGGTGATCTCGCCTAGTTATGCAATTCTACTGTGCAATAACTTATAAGTGTACGCCTACGCTTTAAGGCCAAAACTCATAATAATTCTAGGTCTATCTCCAATATTGTGGATGTCAGTGGGCAACTGGGCTTGAACAAAGGAGTTTCACTTTCAATACCAACCCCAATTCCTCCATTGTTTATCTCAAGAAAGCTTTACCGGCCTTTTTTTCTCCTTTTGGCTTACTCTCTTTCCATTCCCACCACACTGTTTACATCAATCTTATACTCGCCTCAACCGAATGGGCATGAGACAGTAGAAGGTGAGGCATTTTCCAGTGAAGTTGAAGTGCTAGTGACGATGCTGTTTGTGGAGAAAGATAATTTGAAAATCTTGTTAACAGACACTTGAAAATGATTACCAGGACAAAGAGGGACCAATAGGCTTCATGTTGTGCGTGACGAGTGCTGTGAAAAGCATTAGTGCACTAAGCCTAACATTCAAGATTGACCAATGATCCATCTACTTCAAAAGCTAAGATTGTATCTATGTTTCTTTTTTGTTTCGTTCAATGTTAAGACATAATGACCTGTGGATAACTCTACATACGCATATTGTAGAGAGCTTATTCACTATGGTCATAGTCGGAAATGCACACGGGGCGGACTGTTTTTGTTAGACAGAGGGTTGAACTCGTGTCTTAGGGCTCACGACGTCATGGTCAGGTGCTATTACTACCTCCAGGGCTGCGTGGCAGACCTCTTTATACCTTAGTGCATGGTAACTAGTTGACATTCTACAAAGTAGGGAAGATGAATGGCCTCAGCATTCTTCTTATGAATTTTAAATATCATATTAAAAGACTTGCAGAGATTGTGCATACCCAATCAAGGCACTGAAAGCCTAAGTGATTCCCACAAAATCGGTGCCAAATTAATTTCCCAGGACACTGAGATTACATACCTTGTAGGATGAGGTCATTTCACGTCCCAAATAGCTTGGAAATACCTTTGAAGTACAATGCTGAAACGAGTATGTGCATATTAGTACGTCAGATTCAAATATTGTACCGATTTAAATCGTTAAAGGGCAAATTTAGATGCAAACTTCTGAACCGTGGCGCAAATATTCCCCTTGTTTCTTGTTATCACATAGCGACCGTAAACTTTGAAGGTTCTGAGATCTCTAAAATGACGTTTCAAGAGACCCGATCTCTATTATCCAAGAAAAATGAACAAGGATAAAGATAACCAAGAAAATGTGAGATAAGCTTCATCAAAGTCCCAGTCGAACCCGAATCCACGACGCGTGCGGCCACGGTCCGTGCATCCGATCGTCAACACTCCATTCCAGAACCATCATTCAACATTCGATTCCCACCATCTCGACCAATAACAAGTATTCGAGAAAATCACATCGCCCAATTTCCAAATACCTCAAAAAGGGCGGAGGAAAAGGCGAGAAAATACAGAGACTGCCTACCAAATGCGAAAGCACCTCCCCATCCGCCTGGCGACTAGATCCCAGCCGCAAAGGCATTTATCCAGATCCAGCACTGGCACTCCTGCGAGGCCTGTATCGGAGTCGGAGTTAAGATCAGGATCGGAATCGGAACCAAGCACATTCCCATGGCTTTCCCAGCTCAAATCATCCCAACTCCAACATCTAGCCCGTAACACGGGGATCCAATCCTCAGGCACAAAGTCCGTCCTGGTGCAGCGCATCTCAACCGAGCTGCAAAGCCACACAAACACAGATGCGATCCGTACCGGACCCTGGCGGATCCTAAGTATCGACATGGGGATTCGCAATCTCGCTTTCGCGCACCTGGTTACACCGTCTCCCCCACTACACCCGGGGACTGGCGTATCCAAGCCGGAACTGCATGCCTGGCGACGACTTGATGTCTCCGATATGGAGAGTTTGGATCTGTCGGGGATGGAATCAACGCGTTCGAAGACGGAATCGGGGGGTCTGGGAATGGAAACGGATGCCTTTGCGCCGAATCTTTATGCGAAGAAGGCGTATACCCTTATCTCCACTCTTTTGGCCACGTATCAGCCTACTCATATCCTGATTGAGAGGCAGCGGTTTCGGTCTGGGGGTGGGAGTGCGGTTCAAGAGTGGACGTTGCGTGTTGGCGTGTTTGAGGGGATGTTATATGCTATTTTGCATGCATTGCGGATGGAGCGAAGGAGGGAGGTAGAGGTTCGTGTTCATGGCGTGGAGCCGAAGCGTGTTGTTGGGTATTGGGAGATGAAGCAGGGGTCGATGGATGGGAAGGATGCGGAGAAAAAGAAACTATCGGCGAGGGAGGTGAAGAAGGTCAAGATCGATACCGTGGGGAGATGGTTGGACTCTGCTTCTGAGAATAGGGAGGGAGAGGAGCTCAGCGCAAGTACGGATGGGTATGGGATTTCGTCGGTCGGTTTGGGGGGCGTTTCTGTTGGCGAGGATCAGGCTGTACGTGAGCTTGTCAATGCTTATGTCCGGAAATGGAAGGGAGAGAGGAGTAGTCGGAAAAAGGGCGACTTGGAGGCTTCTGCGATGGATATTGGGAAGCTTGATGATTTGGCCGATTGCCTTTTGCAGGGCGTGACTTGGTTGGAGTGGCAGGTTATGCGAGAGCGACTTGTTCATGAAGGCATCGAAGCATTGGATGGCGTATGAATATCAAGAAGCTAGTAAATAGTAATAGTTAATTCAAACAAAAGTATTGTAAGTAGCAAGGTGCCGTTTGTTAGTTGCATCGACGTGCGCAAGATCTCCAAGGCCGTGTATGCACTTGGTAGCACAGCCGGCCTCCACAAGCCTTGGGCATTTGGTTGTCTCGATAGCGAGATTTGTAGAGCGACAGGCCCAAAGTCCTAGCATAGCATTTACGATATGCTCATATAGCTCGCCAGAGCTTCCACTAGCATAGTCAAGCTTGAGAAGTGCTACGTTCTACAGCATAAGGAAGAAGTAAAGGCAAAAGCCTCAATTTGGTTACTCTAAAAGAATCGTGTCTCCACGCAAGGGGTTAACGAGAACGAAATTTTGTACAAAAACAGATGCACGAAGCCCGACGCACACCTCAAGAAAAGAAACCAGACCCCGGAGAACACGGAAGAAAGAAAAAACCCTGCATCACGATTAGGTCAAGGTGCCATCGATACGAGAGACTATTCTGAGTCCCAACGAGATATCAAAAATCAATTCCCATTAGGAAGAAAGTAAAGAAAGAAAATCCGGAAGTATCAGCATCGCATCTAAGCAGTCTTGAAAAGACAAGAAAACAACAGACGAACACGATATTACGCGGAGAGTAAGAATGGTAGAAGAAAAGAACAAAAAAAGCAATCCACACACTCGGCCGTGTAGATAAGAATCGAAACCGATCTTAAGATTCAGCATAGCCAAACCAAAGTCCCGGTATCATCGAGATAGGTACACGCCAGCGCGCAGATGCACAAGAAAGAAAAAAAGAAAACAACAAAAAACGATCTCAGAATGGTCTCTTCGTCGGTCTAACACCATTGAAGAGTGTGTCTAGCACGTCCCTGCTTAGATGTAGCGGCGGCGGAATCCGTGAGGGAAGCTACCGGTGCCAGAAGGGGAGGGAGTACCGCTGGGGAAGGGCCAGACGGAGGGGCTACCGGAGGGAACGGCAGAGCTGGAGGGAATAGCCACGGAGCTAGTCAGGAAGCCGGAGGAAGAAGGACGTCCGGTGTGGTAAGGGCGAGTGCCATTACCGTTACTGTAAGGGGGACGGCCAGTGGTGAGAGTAGCGCTAGGGACAGGCGCAGCGGTCTCAGTTGCAACCTCGGTGGTGGTGGGCTGGGCGCCCTCACCGTTGCCATTACCATGGCCATGGTTACCCTCGCCGTTGCCGTTGCCGTTTCCGTTACCGTTACCCTCGCCGTGGTGTCCGTTGTTATCACCAGTAGGAGCGGCGTTCTAGAAATGAGTTAGCTGTGTCCTTGTTGTCGAAGTATAGTCAAGCCTGGGGCTTGGAACTTACCACAGTAACGGTCTCAGTAGCGGTCACAGTCACAGTGGAAGGCTGGCAAGCGCCACCCTCGTTACCAGCACCGGCACCGTTGCCAGCAGTGGCAGTCACGGTAGGAGCCTGGACGACAGTCAAGGTCTCAGTGGTGGTGCTGTGGAGAGTGGTTGTCTGCTCAGCCTGCTGGCCATGACCCTGGTCGTTGGGAGCAGTCAAGGCCCCAGTCTCGGTCTATGAAACCTGTTAGTAAGATCTGCATCTATGAGGATGGGAGACCAAGGAAGGTGAACTCACAGGCTTGACAGTGTGGACGTTGGTGATGGTCTTCTCAATGGTGGTGGTCACGACGCTAGTGGAGGTGCCGGCTCCCTGAGTGTAGGTCACAGTGATAGCGGTGGTAGTCAGGTCGGTGGTCCACTGAGCTCCAGTAGGCTGAGGACCAGCACCAGCACCAGATCCTGCGGGAGCAGTACCCAGAGGAACAGGAACGGAGGAACTGATCAGAGAGCCAGAGGGGACAATGGAGGAGGGGATGCCGGAGGGGGCGGCAGAGGGAACAACCGAGCCAGAGGGGACAACGGAGGGGGAGAAGCTAGGAGAGTGAGGAGTCTCCAGAGGAGTGGCAGAAATGGTGCTGTAGATAGTCGGGAGAGATCCAGCGGGAGTAGTGCCATTGATTCCACGGGCGTGGTTGAGATGGCGGGCATGGAGGCCATGGGGGTGAACCTCAGCATTGCCGAAAGCAGCGAGGGACGCGACAAGCGCGACAATCATCTTGTTGACGAAAGACATCGTTTCAAGCGAGAGTGGTTTTTCAAGCGAAGGTGGTTGAGCGACAGTCAATGTCGAAGTTGGAATGAAAAGTTGAGAAGTGGGGGAAGAGAAGATGGTTGAGAGAGGAAGAGAGAAGAAAAGAACGAAGGTGCGGTGAAATCAATTCACGGCGAGAAGCGAAAGCAAAAAATCTCTAATCCAGAGAGGTAAAGGAAAGGAAGGCAACCAGCTTAAGAGAGAGTAAAACGAAAAGATGAGAAGTGAGCAGACGGTTCCATATTAATATCAAGAGTTCATCTCTCACTTTCCGCGCTAGGTAACTCTCGTACAGAATAGATTACACGGGTATTAATGCAAGGTTCCTAATGACGGTTAATATGGGCTCCAAATAGGCTGTCGCGGTGGATCTTTTTTTTTTTTTTTTAAATTATTTGCCTCCTACAAAATAAAATATGCCCGTAATCTGACAGGAGACGTATCTAGTACTTGATCCATACTAAAGTCACACTAAACAAATATCCACTATTGGTGTCAGGCACCAACCGTTGATTGGTGGAACCACAGTAGATACACCGATGGATCCTCGCCAATCAGAGGGTCCAGATAACCCTTGGCCTTTAATTTCACAATTTCAAGATTTCACCCTCGCCTAATCAAAGTGTAGAACACGGTATGCTGCAGTGCTATCAGCTAAAACCTTCACTTGAAAGAGCTGAATTGGCATCTTGAGGTCAGACCAGGTGCTGGAGAAGATCGCTTTTCCCCAAACCTCAAATTTCGATACTAGCATCCTCCGAAAGGGGAAATGATGGAACACCGGCGTGAAGTTTTAAAATTTCTTCTTTCTATCATACAGGGGACTCAGGATCAGGATTCTAGAAGACAAACTCCACTTTTGCTAGTCAAAATGGTCTTAAATGGACTCCATCGTGCACCTGGGCACTCTGTGGAGTGTTTCACACCGGCGTATTGACGTGGTAAAATACCCGTTTCACCTTTAATTTTGTCAGTGTTTCACATAGAATTCTCCCTCCTATGGCCTTGACAGCCTTCATTACACTTGATTTATTTTGCCCCCCACCGACCTAGTTATTTGAGCTATGGGCCCCATTCCAGACTTTCAATTAATACCTGTCCCGTGTGATAACCTCAAAGGTGAGGCCCTGGAAAGTGATCTGCCATATTCTGGACTTGTCTAATCGGCTCGCCACAAACTCTCTCGTAAAGTGCCGTCTCCATCGCCCGTGCCCAGTGGAGTTGGCGGCACTTACATGGAACATCGCATGAAGAGCAAGACCTCCCAGCAACATTCTGGAACCGAATTTCAAGCTACTCGGCCCGTGCTAAGCGGGGGCTGAGAATTATGCGCGATGATTTAATCTCTATCTCTGACAGGGGACCTGAAAGCGAACCGAGACCCTGAGCCCAGCCACTCGTCGACCTCAAACAGACACGTTCTCATTTTTCATCTTCAAGACCTCGCTAATAATTATTCTACCATCTGCGCATTATCTGCAGGTCTGCCGCACGCGGTAGGTACAAGCTCCCTTGCCATTTCGTCATCGCAAGGGTCCATTGGTGCATACGGAGAAGCTTTCCCATCTGAAACACAAGACTGCTCTTCGTGCAGCTAGGGGTTCAACCAACTGTCTTCCGTGCTCCGTACCACACCATTCCCACGGGCTGACTCAAAACAACCAAATGGGGCAGCACCCCTTGATGATGAACGACTGTTCGACCTCCATTCGAGTAACAGTTCGGACTATCACAACCAGGGTCCTCAAAATATCCTGAGACCGCCGACCACCGACTCAAGACGCGGGGCCCCGACCTCCTGCTTTTGGCAGCCTCCGCTATTTACATGTTAAGCAATATCTTTTCGTGCTGGGGTTTGCCGACCGATAAGATCGACCAGTTGAGAAAATGTGGCTCGATGCGATCGCGCGCCACTATGCAACCGACCATGCTCAGTGGTCCCAGCTTGGCATGAACTTTTTTGAACCTCCTTTAACTTGAATGAGTCACATGCCCATTCTGAAGCTTTACCCTGTGGTGCATCAGTTATTGCTAAGGCAAGAGCTGTCGCATCCTCCACTTACTTCCGAATATTGCCTGCGCCACCGATGCCGAATCCCACATATCGTGTCTGGGATCGACCATTTTGGCCTGGTGATTGTACTCGGTCATTCAATGTGGATGAGGACCATGATGCTTCCTGGTCACTTCTCCCAATCATATCTTGATCATTAGTGTTGGTTTCCTCCTTTCTTTGGATCTTCAACCTCGGACAGATCTTCTTCAATGCAAGCATCGTGGATGTGGCGGGGGATCTTCACGGAAACAGATTGCGGGGTTGCCTTCAATCATCGAGGTTAGACGGGCACTAACGGCGAACAGCGACACTAACCTGTGGCGGGAGGAGGTTTCCGATGTACTTCTGCGAAGCTTTCTCTGGTCTTCTTGGCAGGGACCCGATAAAGCAAATCAAGTTTTGGATGTTTTTCTGGGCAAAGCAGATGTTGAGAAAGTGAGAAACATCGCAGCGTGCCAGGTTTATTTTCGTTTCCCCCTTTTCAAGTTCTCGCTCAGGTGATCGTCATGCTTGTGGGGTTTTGCTTTTGCTGTTGCTCATCGTGAACCTTATTTACTTCTTCACAGGAATACTCGATTCCCGATTTCGAGTGTTTATACTATCCACATTTTTGTAAGTCTGCGGACTTTATTGAAACGCTTCTTTCGTCAAAAGTGGGCATATGGGTTTAAGGGCTTTCATCTAACAAAATCTATCAAACGCAAATTCCCTTCAAATGGTCCAAGACTAGTATGGTGTTGAAATGGCCACCAGCTCTTAGACGTCACTTCGGGCTATACCTCTGAACAAATCATTTGAGTTATGACCGAGGTATCCAGACGTTACTTCGGTACTTGCCAGACGATGGTATTTTTATGAAAGCGCCGGCAATTTCCATTCAACGGCTAAAGACCTAGTGGGGCTCAACGTCTTTGTCGCTTTAGGTCCAGCCCTGAAGATGCCGAGCATTAGAGAGGCCTGCAAAGACCTCGTGACACCCTACTTATATCTGAAAGGAACCTCGGATCTACTTGAGGTCCATACCCGTATTTCCGACAGGAGTATTCCACGACTTCTCCAAGATTTTGGCAAGCAAACCATGGCTTTTCAGAGCAGCGTATACGCCGCGCCTCTTTCACCATAGGAAACCGATGAGTCCATACTGCCGCCGTCCTGTCCCTTTGTTATCCACCTCAAGTAATCAACATGAAGCCGAGTGTTTTGAAAACCGTACTTTGGCCCTTTGTGCCATATGGTTGCGAGTCCTTTGAGACTCGAGTTCTTTTTGATAGACACTTGGGCAGATACTATGAAAGAGATCCGCGGATTGGACTTAGTAGGGTACTACATGCCAGTGTGCGTCTATATCTGTATCAAGATCCCGCGGGTCGACAGACCTAGAGAATAGAACGAAAGAATCGACTTCAACTTATCATTTTGGGTATTCACCGTTACATCTATTACAATGGTCGAAATTCGGAAAGAAAAAGGCTCGAAGCGGAAGAATCGTGAGTCCGATAAATCTCAATCTTCCACCGGGTCTGAGGGCAAATGTGTCAAGAAGAACAAGAAGAACGAGACCAAGAAGATCAAGAAGGCAGATGAGGTAGAAGAAAAAGAGGAAGAGGAGCAGCTCGTGTTTGTATACGAAGGAAGCGACGAGCAGGTCTTGGAACGCGAGATAGAATTGGACGATTCGGATTCAGACGAGGAACTTGTCTGGGATCCTGAAGTATCTTATGTGGGAGTCAAGACCGACAGCAAAGAAGAGAAGAAAAGTGTAAAGGAAGCCAAACCCCAAAGAAAGAGGTGGATTAAGAAGGGGGCACCCATCATGAACCGAAACAAGATTCCAAAAGAGTGGAAATGGACCGAGGAAGAGCCTGATCTTGACATAGAGTAAGTTCAGTCATCGATTGTCTTTCCCATTCTTTGGGGCAACTTGCAACACCGAAGATGTTAATAATTCATTTTAGTGACATTGATGCCCAGATTCAGCGATGCAAGGAGCGCATCGAAGACGGGATTTTGCCTGTGCAATTCCAGCACCGACTGGCCGAATATGAGAATCTAAAGGCGGGACGAGAGTACGTTTATCTGATTTTTCGGCATTGCTTTTACTCAAACGTTAACTCTTCTATTTCTTCATAGCATGATTTTGGCGCGTTTCCCGAATTACAGTTATGAGGTAGCACAGCGGCTACAGGAACTGACAACTATCGAAAAAGAGCTTCTTGTGGAAGGGGATGAGGACGAGCATCTCCCCAATATAAGAAGTCTGCTGAAGGCATACAAATCTAGAGAGCTGCAGTGGTATGATGGCTTGGTGACATACTGGTCACACGGCAAGCAACTTTGCCAGCCAAGGCCCTTCGATTGGGATGAGTTTCTTCGAGTGAACAAGAAGCATCATGGCTACTGCAGCTTTTGGGTCGAGGGAGTGAGTTATCCCAACGCAACTTCAATACTGTGATTGTGAAACGTTATACTTGAGATATTTGCTAATCTGCTAAAATTGATATAGATCAACCCACCGGGCCCAATGGACCAATTTCTGCATATTAGGCGATTTGACGGACCTTCTGAGCCATGGCGTTTACAATTTGTAAGTTCTCTCGATACCTTGGAGACTGAGAATTATTACCTCCGTATGCAACATGTGCAAAAGCTAAATGAAATCTCTCTACCGTACTCTAGAAGTACTATCAAGTCCAAGTTCCCGGCTACAGAGCCGGCGCAGGAATCAGTTTTCGGGTACTCGATGATACAGGATCTACAACCTTGTCGTTGTACAAAGCCGACATATTAGCCTTGCAAGGAAGTGTCACGGCTATCACAGGCAGAGAGCCGCGAAAACCACCTCTTATTGGCGTTGCCAATTTTACGCAGGCTGATGGCACGAGTCTACGTACCAATCTCATCTCAGTAGAGGTGAACGTTATGGATGACAATCTTGATTTTATGCTCCCAAAATATGTGAGGGTACAATGCTGTGTGTATCCAAATCCTCCTCTACCTCTGAGACCCATAAGGCTCTCGGGTCGGTGGCTTAGGGACATACTATACACTGCAACAGTCCCAGATGGAACTCGGGAACTCTTCGCATTTGATACTGCGGATGGTTTACAGCATGTGCGCCCCCGGGCTACTAGAAGAGTCCTTGCTCCTAAAAACAGAACAGAGCCCCCCGGACTACAGTTAGAAGAATTTTATGGCAATCGATACGCCTATTGAAGGGCCAGACCTCATGTCCAGGTGTTTCTTAATGTGGAAGATCCTGATGTCTCCGCTCTTTTGCCTTTCATTTATATCCTGATCGTTTTGTGTTTCAAATGTTCTTTGTCGCAATCCGGCTTGCATGTACTTTAGGGCTGTGTACTGATCGTCTGATGTTCAAAGATAGAGTCCGAGTCCTGCCAAGGATGCAATATTGATTTTTGCACGAGTGTTGCACGTTTCATGAAAGACAATTAGTTCAGGAATCTTTTTCTCCCTTCTCTTTTTTTTTTTTCTTACAAAATTATCTGAAAGTTTGAGACTAAAAAAGTCCAATTCGGTTAGAGACGGAGAAACCGGAGACTCGGAGTGGACTTTGCGGGGATTCCTAGGCGGATCAGACCACTCAGAGGCCATTTAAAGGCCACTTAAAGCCCGCTTAGAGGTCACGGGCGGGAGTCTGGGGCCGAACTGGGGAAGCCGACTCGCTCCGTTACCCACTTGCCTTGTTCCTCTCCAACTACATCGATTTTCATGCGTAATCCAATCCCACCTTGTTATCGGAGACGAATGACCTGCAAACCTTGTCCCTGAAAATCCTTCCACACAGATCCTACATATATTATGAACGCCCCAGTTCCTGGACTCGGACTCTATCTCCCTCCCCGGAATTCCCGTTCTCACAACTCCGAGTCCGACTCCACCGACTCCACCGATTCAACTGGCCGTCCATGGAATCCTCAAAGAAGACATCTAGGTAGGCAATGGCAATATTCTAGAAGACCTAGAATTCCCTCGCTATTTCCCTGATATGATGCTCATAAATTGTGGTTCAAAAGCCCGTCTCCTTCACCCGACAAGGTTTTCCTGGAAGCATGTGACATCTACTTCCGACACTGCCATAACAAGCCTTATGGCTTCTTCAACGCGACTCTCTTCCACCAGAAAGTCCAAAGGGAAGATGTCCCTCTGCACTTGCGATTAGCAATGATAGCCTCTGCCACCCGCTACTCTTTACGTTCGCAATGGATGGAAAGAAAACAATCTACAATAGACAGTTACGCGCGATGCTCGTGGGAGATCATCACCACATCAACAACCCCACTAGACGAAAATAACGATGTCGACATAATACAATCTCTTGCCATTTTGGCAGTAATCGATGCAACAGGTCAGACCACTTACACTCGAATTTTATGTAGACCTGGCCAGGCATGCTGACAGATCTAATAGCTGGTCGACGTCGAAACGCTTGGGTCAAAATCGGAATGGCGGTACGGATCGCACAAGATCTGAATATGATGCTCGAACCAGCTCACAGCTTCCCGGAGCTCGAACGCGACGAACGCCGCAATCTCTTCTGGTCTCTATATCTCCTTGACCGCTTCGTATGCTGTTCATTTCAGCGACCGCCCGCCATAAACGATGCATACTGTCAGCTCAATCTTCCGACACATTACCGCGCCGGAAAACGACTTCCGTCAATATCTCTCAGCGAGCTTTTCAACGACAAGATCCGCGGGATCGCGCCACGCTCAGGAATGTTCGGTATCAGTGTGGGATTGGCATCCTGTCTGGGACGAACGACAACATACATGATGGGGAGACCCGATACGACACCACCATGGAACTCCCATTCAGACTACTGCTCCATATACCGTGATCTGGAATACCTAAAAGAGCTTGCTGTGAAGAATGGGCCCGTTTTGGCGCCACCAGGTCAACCGCGACTACAGAGCGAGATGCCGAATCCGGACCGGGAGCAGATCGCGCATATGGTGCTTTCGCATACGATTTATCATTTGGCGCATTGCATTCTGAGCCATCCTTTTCTAATTGGGCTGAAGGTTGACTCCAGCCGACGATCTGATATGCCGTCCATGTGGCTTGAGGAGACGCGGGCGAGGTGTCTGGGTCACGCCGGGTCATTGATCACGGTCCTGATAGAAGCTAAGGCGGCTGGTTATATGCCGGTTCCATCGGTGTATAGCTATTGCATGCTTGTTGCGAGCACAGTCCATGCACTGTTTCTTTACAGCGGCGATGCGACGGTTTCTCGTAGTTCGGCGGAATATCTGAAAATATCATTGGAGTATCTTGCAGATATGTCCGAACTATGGGATAATGCTCAGAACATGGTGAGTTGCAATGATGCTTTCTTGGAATGTTAATAAAATGGTACTAACTTCTATTCCCCGACTAGGCTAATGCGTTGAAGTCTTTCATCGTTCAATGTCCACGATACAGCGACCTACTGCTCCGCAACGAGCAACGCATGAACGAATTTACTCAAACAGAATTAACGATATTACGATCCGTACTAGACTATTGGGCCATGATGGATCCAAGAAATCCAGTCTTTGATGGTGTCTCTTCTCAGGTAGCTCAGCCTACAGACCTTCAAGTCGTGCCACCCGGCTACCTTACTCCTCCATCACCAGTTGCAGACGATGGTTCGGGTATGAGTGGCGTTGAGTCGAGAGATAATGGACTGGATCCTGATATCTTAATCTCCTATCCCCTTCCAGCGATGTCTCCAATCGTATCCGATGACGAGGGTACTAGATGGGATTGGGATAATGAGCTGGATTCATTGAAGAGCTAGAAATAAACCGCAAATAGACTTGCAATGCCATGAAACGACAGTCACTGAATTAAAACAGAATCTTTCCATTCCCGCGTCAATAACATAACGCAAGTCTTGCCTCAAACTCATCATTCTAGTAGCCTCGCCCTCCGACCTCAACATCTGTAGGCCCATCGTCAAACTCCATATGCATATAACGGCCTTCGTACGCAGCCCCTGTCGCATAGGCAACCCGAGGAGGATTACCAGCACTCTCATACGTTGGAAGAACCAAGTCGTCCTCCAGAGCAATCGTTGAATCACACAACCAATCCCAAGAACGGCAGAGAAATGGATAGATAATCAAACAGCACAGCCAGTAGCATATTGAAAAGAGGACGGTCAAGAGACAAACGCAGGTAACGGTTGAGAGGGAGTTTGCTTCAATGGTTGCCATATTGGTTTGGTTTGCGCAAGGTGTGTTGGTTGATGTTTGGCAGAAATCATCTGAAGACGCTCAGATTAGAACATTGAAAGATTGAAATGAGTTTAAACTTATGGATTTACGAATTCAAAGTTCAAAGTTAATTTGTGCTGCCGACGACTATTTCGTAGCCGCGACTCCATTTTGAGCGGACTCAATGCAGACGAGTCTTATTCTGATATCCTTTCCTCTTTTGGCTAAATAACTTGCCTATAAGTGCCATTTTTTCAAGGTTCGAATAATACTCAATTGAGTTCTAGTTTACTAGTCTGTCCATGTCTATGGGCCTTCCACTGGGCGAAACGTATAGTACTTCAGGAGAGGATACCTCTGATTGGCCAGGTGAGTACCTATAGATTGGCATCAGATCAAATTTTACGACCTCGGGAGTTCATCGTATTATGTACCGTATTGTTGATCGGTGGTATCTCTATGGCTACGTTTGGTTGGCTTGAGGGTCGGTCTTAAGTGCGCGATGTGCAAACAACAAGTAAGACATGGTACCCCTTCCAGCACTGGCGGTGTGCATCCGCCATAGCCTCGCGAGGACTATGATCTACAAAGAGAAGGAGGAAAGAAGCTTGACAAGGCATGAGGACTCGTAGTATTTGAATCAGTATTTGATTGAAATGCATAGAAATTCCCTCACATCCAAGCACACCCAGGCACAACAGCTCCTCGCCCAGCAACACCCTTCTCTCCGAACTTCTCCGCGTACCACTTTCTTCCCCAGCGGGCATGAGGCAGCATATTCGAGACGGCATTGATAACGAATATCACAGCTGGAAGAGGTAGCGGGATACCCAGAACATCAGCCGTCCAAGCAGCAGGGAGGATCCACGGAGCGGGTGACACAGGTGGAGCGGTGGTCTTCCATTTTCCGGAAAACGGGAAGACGGCCGTGCCGACAAGGGCGAAACCCACCCATTCAAGCCACTCGAAGACGTAGTGGGGGTACAAGATTGAGCGGAAGATACCCTCGACGGGGGGAATGACGTAGACCTTGTGAAACTTGTTACCAGTGTTCTTGTCCGAGTCTGTGATGGTGGTGGTATTGGTATCGGATTTTTTAGCCGCGCTTTGCTCAGCTGACTCCCGTCGCAGTCTGAAAAGGGTTGTTTCGGCGTAGATGTTGCCCGCCATACCCAGAGCGAAACAGATCGTGCCGAGAAAAGAGAGGATCTGCACGAGGGGAAAGCTAAAATTCCAAGGGTCCAGTGCGCGGGCTCCTTCTGTGTCGAATCCTGGGATCGGAGTGCTGTAGCCGCGCAGCCAGCCTGCTATGCCTGATGAGTTGAACCAGTTGAATCCCATCGCGCTGGCCATGATCACGACGTGGATTGGAGACATGCTAGGCGCAGAAATAAAGGGCGAGATGACTGCGCGATTCAGATAGTGGGTGCAGTAGAGTGCTGCAACAAGCTGGTTCTGGGCTGGGAGCTCGAAAAAGCTGGGTGACGGCTGAGAGAGGTTGTAAATGAGGTTGATTGGCCCAATGATTTCCATGGCGCACCAGGCCACTCGGCCCGGAAGATTGAAAATGGAGCTCTTCATTGAAGTTTTCCCTGCTGGGTGCCATGAGAGGATCCATTGTAGTAAGGTGAACTAGAGGTGAGATAAGCTTCAGGTGTCTTTCGAGTAAGCATCACGGACTTGGCGGTTTGTTTACTTACTATGGGAAAGTACTGAAAGGCGGTGACCACGGTCGTGTGAGCTGCCGGGGTGATTGGAAAATATTCCTTCAGAGGCAGCATGGCGCTCCAGCTGGTGGAGATCGTGGCACCCATGATGAAAGAGTCGATGTTGGTAAGGGAGAGGAGTGAGAGGGAAGAAAGAAGGGGCATTCCAAGGCAAAAATTACAGCTACAAAAAAGCAGTGGGGAATTAAGTTTGGTGACACAGAAATGTGTGATGTAATTGTCCCAGATAGGAAAGCGGTCTTTGGGATAATCTACACTATCGAATTCGAGGGTATTCAAAACATCCAATTCAGCCAATCCAGCCCGTGCGGAGGATTTAACCAGACGAAGTATCCATCTCTTGCGATGAAGGTGCACGACGCCCGGTCTTTTCGGCCTTGAAGGCTTCAATCTTAGCCTTGAGCTCAGTATCTAGAGAAGTCAGCGTTTGATCATGTATACTCGAAAGTGGTTAGTTGGCTTACCAGGGATCACATCCTCCATTGTCAGGGGGACACGATTGAATGGGTCATGGGGGTCACTCAGCAAATGCGAGCGAATAGTAGCACGGTCAATCGAAATTCGAGAGTTGGGAAGAATGACCGGATCTTCCATCAAAGTGAACATAAGCGGGTCTGATGAAGATCAGGTTAGTACAGGGTAGAAATAAAAACAATAAGACAAGATATGTGAACGTACCCAAGAACTCATCGGGAATCTCGCCCAGATCTTCCTCCTCTTGGTCATCAGCTGCCTTGGCCTCCACGACCTTCTTCTGCAATTGACTCCAACGACGCATTTCTTCAGGGGATTTCAGAGACCATTTACGAAGAATATCAGCAGCCTTCTCAAAGTTCGCAGGTTTGTAAGATCGGCCATCGCGAGCAACGGCGACAATGAAGTTTTGCTTGGACATCAAGTTCAAGTAAACATCGGTGATTTCGCTCAAAAGAGCACGGGGGTTGAAGCCGTATTCTTGGAGGTTGTCAACACGGAGGTTAGAGCTCTTGGGTCCAACCATGGCATCGAGATTGTAGTCCAACATGTCTGCCAAACGCTGGACGATTTCGGGCATCGTAAACGAATCCGCCAAGGCGTCTGTGAAAAGCTTCAACATAGCAACAGTCTCGTTAGTCAGCTGCATGTATGATTTGGCGGAGCGCTGAGCGGTCGCAAGGTGCTCCTCCCTCTCTTGTCGAATAGTATCGTCCATGTCATCCCTGGCCAACTCTTGTTGAGTGGTGTTGATGGTTTTGAAAGCACCAAATGATTCATCCAGCACATAGGTCACGTCGTTGAGAAGCAAGTTAACAAACTTGACGAAGAAATCCAGATTTTGGCTGGCCTGGATGGATAACTTCTCTCGGTACAACGTGTTGGGCCAAATGCACTTGATGATCTGGAAAATTTCATAACGAATATTGAACTTGTCAAAGAATTGGGTATGAGTGCCGGTGTGCTCTGCCTCAATGTAGAACTTCATGATGGCATGGAGAAGGTACTCATTGGCAAATTTCATTGAGTTGAGTAGATCAACCAAAACACCACGGGCGCCACCAGGGCGGCTCCATGTGCCTCGGTACAGGATTGAAATGAGACCAGCCTTCAAGTATGGGTTTTTGATGTAGCTCGAGCTTTCGAGGAATGAAATGCACAGCATGACCAGCTCATCTCCCTGGGTGGCTGTGATAATGTGTGGCATGCACCACATGATGAACTTGAAATTACTTATGATATCCTCGAGAAAGTACTCAGGCAAGCACTTGACAATCTCGGGTTGCTCTTCCGGAAGAGGCAATGTAATTGTATCCTTGGGGAAATTTCCCCCCGACACAAGTCTTAGAAGCCAAACTGTCACGTAGCGCATGAAAGACATTGAGCGGGATTGCCACGTTTCATCGAAGAGCACTCCCTGGAGACTGTATTTTAAAGCCAATCCGAGGTCAAGTCTATCCTTGTATTTCTTGAGAGCATTCTCGAATACCTGCAGCTGCATGGGGTTCCCAGTCCACCGGCTTCGCTCAGTTTCAAATTTGGCGATGGTGGATTCCATATGTCGCAAGTCTTTGTCAAGCTGTTCAAGCTTGGAAGTCAATGACTCACTTCCATAGTGGTGGGCAGCTACCGTTAGGAAGAATATCTCAGTGATGAAGTTAGAGACCCCCTCAACTTTCTTGGAGTAAAATGCATCCGAAGCATGCTGGTCAGCATTGATCTTTGTTTCGTCCCGCATATTCACCCGCGAGTCTCGATGGAGGTACTCTACATCGATGCGATCGATCTTCGTGAAAGCAGCATCCATAAATGGTTCGCAGAGTTGATCTAGACAGGTTGTCAGGTTGAACATGAAGCCGTCCGACGAGACTTTCTCTGGATCGACTCGCATTGCTCGTCGTTTATGATTAATGTTGAGAGCTGTAGCGAACCAGTCTAAGACCCGATCGCGAGCGTCTTTCGAAGCGCGGACCATGTGATTGATAATATCAAGGAGGTCTGTGCTGATCATCTGCTGTGTCATGCGCAGAGACCCCTGTGCGTTTATGATGTAGGACTGGTCTCGGGTCTTTGGACTGGAGAAATACGACATCGTCACATTTGCCTGCAGCGGAGAGAGACTGAACCACGGTCCCAGGAGTGTCACCTTCTCAAACTGTGCAGGGTCCACCGATGCATTGAACATATGCGATTCTGAGATTGCGGTCGCGATAATGGGGTGGCGAACAAGATTCCGCAGAGCCTGTTATATCCGTTAGCACAGGTGTAAATGGTAAAGAACCGAAAGATCTCAACGAACAGTAGAGTAGGGCTTGTAGTCATCGTTGATGTTCTTGGTAGAAAGGCCTGTACTAAGCTCCTCAACGGCAGCTATGAACGCAGGCTTGATTCCGTCGTCTTCGTCAAATCGCTTGACTGACTCGTTAACAAATTCGAAGTCCAAGCCTTTTTCATCCTCTGGATCCAGAAGCAGGTAGGATGCCAAAGTTGAGGCGTCGGAAGCTCTGTGATAGTATAGTCAGCTAACCTGAAAAGTATTCAATCTTGACAGGTCAATTGTAACATACCCAAACATCTCAGGCATGGTAATGCCAAACATACAATAGCTCATACATAGCCGACGTGCCTCGCATATGACCTGGAACTTTGGATCATCATCACTTGTGCGCCGGAATCCCTTGTGTAGTTTTGCTACACGCTTCCAGCATGGAAGCAAGTAATCCAGCGGGCGTCCGCCTTCGGCCTTGGAGGCGGCCTCTAGGAGTGCTTGGTCAAGGACCGCCGTTGAGATACGCAACTCTTTGTCCGTATCCAGAAGTTCTTTGTGTAAGGCAGGAAGGTAGACCCGTTGGCCTTGTAGATCTCGTTGTCCATTCTCCTTCAGTGTGAGTCTGAAGACAGCACTCAAAGTCCGGTCTTCGAAAGTTTCGATACTTTCTGTCCTTGCAGTTGTAGGAGTAGTTGGAGTAGGCGAGCCAGTTGAAGCAGTTGATCGTGATCGCTCTGGAATTGGAGTGACTGGGGATATCTTAATTCGCTTTCCCTCGGGGAACCGAGGCGGCTGAGTGGTGTGTGAGGGGGCGGCGGCTGGGGCAGTTTGTGGTTGACTTGGTGACTGCTGAGCAGTTGGCGACCGTGCGGGAGAAGGGTTGCTCGAATTGGGGAGTGATTCAGAGGATGCTGCAGCCGATGATGTGGTAGATGTAGTAGGATTTGAAAGCTTTGCTAAACGCTTGCTTCGGATCTGAGTGCGTGGATTTCTCATCAGCAACTGCGGAGTAATGAGGGCTTTGCAGTGGGGAGTTCATTTCAACAAACCTTGTCCGCCTCAGAAAGAGAGTCTGACATCTTCAATTTAAGCCAAAGGCCACCTTCCTATGCAAGATGGATAAGCGCACGTTGGTTGTCGGGTTAAATTCAAGATTTGCAGGATAACCACAGCTGCCAACTGGGGTTGTTGGAGTTCAAGATGATGTGGATGTGCGGCGAATCAATTTTGGAGAGGGGCCGACGGTCGTGTTATTACCAGTTGGCTGACGGACACGTGAAGGTTGCATAAACATTAACGCTCGGCAGGACCGGACCAAGGTGTTCTCGAAACAAATGGAAATACATGGATAATTTGGCAGGATCTAATTACAACTCGCAGAAAATGTTTCAGATGGTCCCTGACGAGAGTAGCAGCTGCCTAAAATTTGGGAGGGTGATCTGATTCGTATCTCACGTTCTACACTACCTAGGTAGCCGAAGTCAACTGGTCAACTGCAAAATAGAATATTTTTTTTTCATTTGGCTTGGCAAACATTTCTTGGCATTTGTGGTATGTTATAGTGTTGGGTACAATTTAGTGGGCCCGTCTTTCACTACTATCAGACACTGTCGAATTTGCAGTCTGACCTACTACTACTACATATTCAAGTTCTGGACTCTCGGGTCGATTAAAAACACCAGGGACAAAACTCATATTGCATTCCTCATAGAACAATCAAGAACAACTAATACTACTACTTCCATGCCCGTATGTCATGCACTAACTAGCACAAGAGTATACTTCAAATTGACGGGTCTCCGAAACTTGAAAATTTAACCGTCAGACTTGAAACCATCTTAAATGCTAATAAACGACCATTGGAATCCATTTAAAAGGTCAAGGTCTGACCAGCAGTTCCATAGACAGCAGCCTTGACATTGGCAGATCCAAGCAAGGTGTAGGAGTAAGGAACGCTAGTGAGCGTACCGGCCTCAGCTTCGTTCTCGCCTTCACCGAAGTCATTGTCACTCGCAACAGCATATCCATCGTCGGTAGAGTAGAGAGGCTTGCTGGTCGTACCGTCAAACACGTTGGACTGGACAAGAACCTGAGCCCCGTCGCGAGTGTTGATGCCATCGCTAACATCAAGGAAGTAGCTGTTGTAGATGTGACCAGTGCCGAAACGGATAGAAGGAGTGCGGGAGTTGATGTTGTACCAATAGTTGTTGGCATAGGTAACTCGGAGGTGTCCAGTGTCTTCATCTCCGTTGTTGTCGGAGTGTCCGACAAGGGAAGCCTTCCAGTGGTCGTGCAAGAAGGTGTTGGAGACGGTAATATAGTCAGCCGCGTGAGTAAGCTAGTTAAAATGACAGCCAATGTCAGCAAGCCACAGCATAGTAGAGCCGTCTGGAGTGTAGAAGACTCACATCGATCAATCCATCATAGTAATCCTTGTCATGATCTCTGTCCGAGGAAACATCGCAGTGATCAATCCACACATTGGTAGAGTATTCTTCAGGATTTCTCAAGTTACTAAACTGTGAATTTGGGGGAAGTATGGATCTGCTCTCAACTTACGGACACCAATGGCATCGCCATTGTCAGCAAGAACCTTTTTCACGCCAAGGTTGCGAATAATCACGTTCGATTCCTCCTTGACGAGACTATCAATCGAGTCAGTACCTGCTGCCTACTAGTTGGAATATGAAACAGAACTCACAGGCCAAATCCAGTTAAAATGGCAGTAGAGTCCTTGCCAATAATACTGGTGTTACTTCCGATCTTGACCTGATCGGCAGTCTTGGAGATCGGCCCAGAAACATAAACCACCTTCTTGCTATCTCCAGTGACTGCAGAAGTGAACGCAGCATAGGAGGATACGGTGGTAGTGGTGCCACCTGTGCCACCGGTAGTACCTCCGTTCAGGCTGGCATAGCCGAAAGCTGAATCACTTGCAGAGGCCCGCTTATCCAGAGAGCGGATGGCATCCTCGCTAGTTGGAGTTGGCACAGCCAGTGCTAGGCTGGACAAACAGCTGATAGCAACAGCTGACAGGATCTTGTTCAGAGACATCTTGAGAGAAAGGCAAGATGGAGAAAATCTTTCAAGTGTGGTGAGACCTTCAAGTTGAGGGCAATGGAGCAAAGTCAACTGAGAAATGAGCTTGTGGAATAGAAGAATTCATGATGGCCATGCTGGCTATTTATGTGCGAGCTCAACATCCGTAGACTTGAAGCATTTGAGATTGCAGGCACGTCATTTCTGTCACCTTGTGCACATATTGTGCGTCTGGGCAGTCTCTGGGCAGGGGTTTGTAGTTCAGCACTTTCGGAGAGCAATTATCCTTGGAGGAGCGATCTTTTCGTTTGTGATCCTCCACTCAACGGTTGAGGAAAATTTACTAACAGTACTTAAAGGCCTCAGGTGTGTGGGGAAGGGATGATACTTAGCGCTTGATGGAAGCTACACTGCCACATCGTAGTTTCAGAGCCTTCGTGAATTCAGTAAGCCTCCGTGCCAAGCCCTGTGAGAAGGACTTGGCGCATTTGTGGGGAGATTGGTAGGGGTGGAAAATTGATATCTCCATTTCAGGTTCCTGCATCTGTGTGTTATGCAGCTGAGTGTCATGTGGGAAGAAGCATTTGAAGACTCTAGGTTCGAGTGACGTCCATGCTCCAAATGAGAAGAAAAAAAAAAGAGCGTCGATCCCACTAATCGGAGGGGGGGATTTGCGTTGTCATGTCAAGTCTGAGTGGACGCTTGAGTTTAAAGTCCGCGGCGGAATTGGACTGCCAAGACTTGTCATTGTTTCATTATATCTGCACTGTAATATATGCAGTAGAATACCTCCTAGTACTAGTACTAGTTAAAAACCTACTACTATTGTCTCAAAACTATTATGCCGAGATGGACAAAACAAAGATGAAGCAGTCTAGAGCCACTGGGAATAGAGAGATCGGCCTCGTGTGCAAATTGAACCGAAATTCGACCAAATACGTACTTTTGATGATTCAAGTTTATGATCCAAGTTTTAGTAAAAGAGTATTTGTGTGGTTGTAGAACTCTTAAGTTCACCTTTCTATCCTAGGTTGAAGTACAGCCTTTCATTGTACCCCACATTGGATTTTGATAGAGCCGTAAACAATCTCTGGGGTGCAGGAACTAACCCCAAAGCCCCCGGTTTCTCCTGATTTTAGTCAAATTTTTTCATTTGTATCCCTGTCAATACATTATCGACTTCAAAGTCGTGTCATGCTGCCGTTGACCAACCAATCATATGAATTTTCAAACGGCATTCAATTCGTCGCTGGCGAGGTACTAGTACATCCCCCCGCATTTCATTTCCGTCCCATGTTGGTTCACGGGACTGCCGATCTTTCTCGAACCCTTCAGTGTTCAGGGCCTTTTCTAAACCCTATTGAGTACACATACAGGGTTTTGTTGTGAGAACTATTTATCGCAGCGCCTAAAGAGTCGCTGCACTCCCATTCAGCCCCGACACAATGTCTGGTGGATAATTTCGAGTTTCCACCCGTCAGGTCATAATCTCAGCCACTTGGTCATGAACCTACAGATTCGAACTTTTGCTGGGAGGAATCAATCATTCCGTTGCTTCGTGCAGATACTCGTTTCTGCAATACCCACCAATCTCACATTCAAGTTTTACCAGGATCACTGCCGATCCGAGCACTTGAGGTGATTTTCATATTGCGCCATCAAGCTGGATGAAAACTTAATCCTTGGTGATTCTACTTCCGAGTGATTGACGTGAATCTGAGCAAAGCCGGTACTAGTAGAGAGACAATCCATTAAGGTGCCAGGCAGGGTTCTAAAGAGCGCTGGGGCGCACGTGCTTCAAGTTATGTAGCCAAGGAAATATGTACATATAGCAATGTGTGTCCCGAGCTTGAATGGGCACTTCAAGTTCTACCTACCAGACAATGGAAATGTAAGTTTTATTCACCTACTAGTAGTAGTTCAAATACATAGAGATGCGTCTGGTGATACCTAGGCAGGTCTTAGATACATATGTGCCTGAATAGTAGGTCCGAGTCAGGGTTTATTGAAATTTTACCTACTAGTAGTAGTATAGATCCATACTATCCTTAGGTAGGTACTTCCAAGGTTGGACCTGTGGACAGGATGAGGGATGAAGTACCATACGCGATCAATTTTTTTTTTTAAAAAAAGACAAGGTGTTTCTATGATTTCTGAGGGGTGCTTTTGAACCTTTCTAAACAAAAAAAATAGTACTGCGGAGGCACACGGATGGTGGGGCTAAAAAAGAAATGTGCATCATCCGTGAATCGAACACGGGCCTCGTCGATGGCAACGACGAATTCTACCACTAGACCAATGATGCTTGCTTATATAAGAGTGCTGAAATTTGTGCGTTATGTACATTTAACTGCTTCAATGTTATAAAACCTTGGAAATGGTGGAGCTGATAATTAAAGTAGAGTATTTGGATTGGGAAATGGTGGTTCTGATGGAAACGATGAATATCTACGCCTGAAATTGTCCAGGTGTAAGCGATTCAGGAGTAATTGTTGCTTTGCTCTTCAACTTGAACATTTGAAAGCACAATAACCTTGGAATGAAAAATTTGAATCCGGTCAGAGCTACTAGTAGTAGCTTACATATTGCGCATGCATATATATGTGTGCACACATGTGCATGTGCATGTGTGGATTGGGACTCGGAAAGCAGCAACTTGAAAGTCAAATAAACCAACATAGATATTCATGACAGAGTAATTAGTCTCAAGTGCTTCAGTTGATTATATCTGGTCCATGAAACATTTGAACATCAACCTATCCGGATTCAAGTTTCAGCTCGTGCCATGTATATCCCATGTCTTGGCATTCTGGAGAATACCATGCTCAACACGATGCGCGGAACTACTCCGAGCAGGAAGGCAAAAGATGGCTTATTTAAGAAGGGGGATTTCTCTAGAAATTGAAATTTGGGAAAACTCGAGCGTCCTTCAAAAGTTGCTGACTTGGAATCCGACCTTGGACTCAATTATTCTCCTTCCGCTTGCAAGCTGCGATATTGACCACCATGCCAAACCGGAACATTTTCGATGCCATCGGGAATACACCCTGTGTTGAGCTCAAGAATGTCGTTCCCAATGACTGTGCGCGCGTTTTCATCAAACTTGAGGGACTGAATCCTACAGGGTCTTACAAAGACCGCATGGCAAAATCTGTCATCGAAGAAGCAGAGCGAAGAGGCGACTTAAAGCCAGGAATGACGGTGGTAGAAGCTACCGGAGGCAGCACTGGATCCTCAATTGCCTTCGTCTGCGCCATCAAAAAATATGAATTCACTGTTGTGTCCTCTGATGCATTTGCGGAAGAAAAGCTCCGGACAATGTCTGCATTTGGAGCCGACGTCAAAGTCGTCCACAGCCCCAGTGGAAAAGTTACACCCGACTTGATCCCCTCTATGAGAGAGAAAGCCCGTACTCTTTCTGGTGGAGAGAACTTCTACTATGCGGACCAATTCAACAACCCCGACGTGCTTGTTGGCTACGCAGGCTTAGGCCGTGAGCTTCTGGAGGAGATTCCGGAAGGCATCAATGCTTTCTGTGGCGCAATTGGAGCTGCTGGGATGATCATGGGAGTTTCTAGGGTGTTGAAGAAAGAACTTCCAGATTGTCGTATAACTGTTCTGGAGCCTGCCACTGCGCCGACTATTACCAAGGGCTATGGAGGCCAACACTCGGTGGAAGGCATTGGGATTGGCTTTCTGCCACCTGTTTTAGACAAGCAGCTTTATGATGATGCTCTTGCCATCGATGAATCTGAAGCTCGTGTTATGGCGCGAAGACTGGCGAAGGAAGAGGGCATTCTAGCTGGTACTTCAACTGGGTTGAATGTAGTAGCTGCGCTCAAGATAGCTAAGGAGCTTGGGCCTGGAAAAATCGTGGCTACCGTTGCGTGTGACACAGGTCTGAAGTATGTGCGAGGAAACCTCTTCCTTGAAGATTGATATCAACGCGCTTGATACACAACCTTCCAGGTCAGACGGGCGTCTCCTGATCTGCGTTCACATGTTATGTAGTGATCAGGTCAGCTATCTTTGTTTCTTCAATTTTCTCCTCAACATTCGTCCATGATTAGACGCTCAAATCCCCAAATCCGATATTGAATGTATGATTTCCATGCCTTTTCTCCAGCTACCAATTTCTCCAAAATGCCAAGAAATTGGGTACTGTTCCAGATAGAGTCTAGGATCACCAGACGAGCAATTTTTAATACTGCTTTGTTATTTGGAACAAATCAAATAAACCTGAGATGAGATAGCGAGCCCTGTAGCAAATAGCCACCCGGTTTTGTTGTCTGTACCACCAATTGGTTTGCCTTTTCTAAGTGCCGGGAAAAAGTCGCACGGACCAAAAATCTTATAATTTTTCTAGCCAATCTGTGAACATGAGCCCGATAAAAAAAATAAAATGCAGGAATTCGTAAATATTGACATGAATCTAAATAACAGGGACCTGAATATAAAACATGAGAGAAGTCGTTGTGCTGATGCTTTTCCAGGCAGTATCACATGACGAATGCTGACTGTCCATTCCAGGCCGTAAGGCTTCATTTCAACACGCGCATCACACTGATTTAAGGCTTCAACATGCCGCCAAGGAAGCGCACCAGGCTGAGTGCCGCAAACGAGGAAGATGGAGAATCGGTCGGGACTGCGCGAAGCTCCGGTGATTCCCCAAGCCACCCCAATAGTGGCAGGGGGTTTCGTTGCCAGTTCTGCTCCAAGGACTTTCTGAGAAAGGAGCATTTGCAGCGACACGAGAGACTTCGTAAGATCGCCTTTATCTCAAATTTTTCCCTTACTTACATTACTCTAGACACGAAAGAAAAGCCTTTCAAATGTACAATTTGCTCTCTTGGCTTTACTCGGAGGTATCAATTGTCCTATCCTGTTCCTAGGTAATGACAAAAGAGCTCGACTTAGCTGATGGGCTCTGGACAGGGACCTCCTCGCTCGGCATACACGCCTGATTCATGAGATTTCTGTAACGCCTCCCCGTGGTGTTGAGTCCGATGTTGTGACTCATGGGGAAACCCAGTCCTCTTCCGGGATAGTCCCGGACAGACCAGCGAGTGATTCACCATCTGCATCGAGAATACGCCATCCACAACTTTCATGTAGAATAGCCACAGGTATTCTTACAGATTCAACACCTGCATCAACTGAACCCATTTCAGGTCCATCCCCGTCCATTGATTTCGGAGTTCACCAGACATCCTCCGTCGTCTCTCCCCTTGCAACACCCGCCACCACGCTTGGAATGCTACCAGGTCAACGTGCCAATAGCTTTGGTGACTTCGACTCATTTATTGACAGCATAAATGGGACATACGATGGTGGGATATCATCATTTTATATCGATCAACCCATCTTTCCGCCGCCTGCAGCTCCACTATTTCCGACTCCTGAATCCCGACAACATTTCCAGGAACAATTCCCACCCTCTGGTCCTGATAGGCCAGAAAGCTCAGGGATTCCATTATTCGATGAATTCACATCAACACTACCCTCATTTGAGCCCTCCCCGACTACAAAAAGTAGAAAGGAGCCTTGGAAGGTTACGCAGCATGACTGGGACCGCCTTTTGACCGAGGTTCAAAATTTTGGCTCAATAATTCCCCATGGATTTCTTCTTCCATCGCGTCATACCATGACCAGATACGTTACAACCTATCTTACCGGGTTCCACCGTCACTTACCTTTCATACATTGCCCAACGTTTTCGATCGCTAGATGTCCAATTGAATTGCTCTTTGCCATGTCAACCATTGGTGCAATATCGGCATTTGATACCAATAATTCAATCATGCTGTTTCGAACCGCGCTTGCCATTTGCCGCGAACGTGTGCGCCAGCGCAAAGAACAGCGTCATAACATGGTCTTTCTCGCAAATATTCAGGAAACGGAACAAGCTCGACAATTCTCCCCTCTGCCGCTCGCGCAAGCATTGCTCATTCTTATGGCAATGGCAACATGGGGAAACTCAGAAGACGTCTTTGACGAAGCAATAGACGTACAAAACACCCTCGTCAACTTTGTTAGGTCGGAAAAACTTTTGGATCCACAGGTATCAGGGGAACCAACCTGGAATGCTTGGATCGAAGAGGAGGGCTTCAGAAGAACTGTTGCTATTATCTTTTGCTTCCTCATTTTTCACACGATTGTTTACGACATCCCCCCACCAATTCTCAACTCGGAACTCCATATCTGTCTCCCAGCACGCGAAAGTGATTGGGCAGCACAGAATGAACAAGAGTGGAAGGAGGCTAGAAGCAAACATGGATCTGAGCCTCACTTTCAATCAATGCTGACATCTCTGTTTTCGTCACAACCGAAGAAGACCACAGAGCATACCTCTTCTTTGGGCAACTACACTTTGATACTTGCTCTCATCCAGCACATATACTTCCTGCGAATGGAAGCGAAATGCAGACCGGGCGCAAAACAGGAGATATCGGCGGTAGATATGGCTCAGGTAGAACGGGCGCTAGGAAACTGGCAAACCGTATGGAATCAGGATCCAGAATCGTTTCTAGGCCCAGGAAGCCCACTCGGTCCTATATCTTTCAACTCGACTGCTTTGCTTCGCATGGCCTATATCCGCCTCAACGTGGATCTCGGCCCTTGGCGCGCTCTGAACACTCACATCCCCCGAGACGTTGCGATGACCATATATCAAAGTCCACCTTTGGCGACCAGTCGCAGACTTAGCCGTGCGGTACTCTACTCGGCACATGCGCTAAGCATTCCGGTGAAGATTGGAATCAATATTGTGACTCATAATCAATCCTTTTCTTGGTCACTTCAGCATTCGCTATGTGCCCTTGAGTGTGCTTTCATCATAAGCAAGTGGTTGATTACTATACAGCCACATGTCTCCGGAGGCACAGTTGACGAGGAAGACGCAAGGCTATATGCCTATATTGTGGACATGGTAACTGAGGCAGAAGCTGGGGACGCAATGGTATCGACTTCCACAGACCTTTGCTCTCGAGTGGTCAGAATCTGGGCACGGATCCTAAGCGGGACAGCTCACTGGAACATAGTCCGAATGATCGGAAAGATTCTTGATGCCTACGCTCGGATTCTGGAGATGCGTCCTGTATAGAGCAGTCAATCCATATCCTTATTACTTTTTTATTTCCTATGGGACAGAGCAGGCATGTCAACTATTCCGTCTGGTTCCGTCATACTCCGAGGTTGGGGGAAGACTCAATTTGACCCCAAAAATTCTCAATTATTTTTCAAAACTGCCCATCGGCAACCTGATTGCAAGCACTGTCTTCCCCGTAACCCTTCACGGCACTTGAGTCAGAAAGATCCGTTTTCTCCAACGAGATATCTTACGGGGGTGGATCCACGTACGTCAATTCCCCAAAATGCCAAGACATTCTGGCCCACCCCCACTGGCAGCATTGCACTCTTAAATTAAGTGACTCTTGCGTCCACTTCTCATCTACTCTTCTGCCACACCTGACCTGTTCAAAAGTCTCCGAGTACCATACAATCCTTGCAAAATGGCATCCCCATCTCCAATCAATGCTGCCCCCCATATCAAGCAGCTTCTCTCCGAGCTTCACAAACTCTCGTTGGAACAAGAAGCCACAATCTCCAAGAAAGGAAAGGTCTTCTCCTGCGACGTTCTAGGTGATCTTGAAGACAAACAACAGAATGATCCCAAGGATGACTTTAATCGCCTGATGCGAGACAAATTCATCGCCTTGGATGAAGATAAATGCCAATTTACCTATCAGCTGATCAACGCGATGGGCGCAACCAATGTCGTCGAAGCGGGTACCAGCTTCGGCGTCAGCACAATCTACCTTGCTCTCGCTATTGCCAGAACTAAGGCTGTCACTGGAAAGTCCGGCACTGTGATTGCCACCGAGAATGAAAAGGAAAAGGCTGCCGTCGCTAGAAAGTACTGGGCCCAATGTGGCTCGGAAGTTGAGCAACAAATTGATTTAAGAGAGGGTGATTTGCTTGAGACGCTGAAGGATGGGTTGCCGGAAATCGATCTTCTATTGCTTGACAGTAAGTTTCATGTTTATTCTCTCTTGGGACCTGTGTTAATCAGATGTGTAGTCTGGGCCCCCCTGTCTCTTCCCACTCTGAAGACAGTTCTGCCTCGGCTCCGGTCGGGAGCTGTTGTGCTCACTGATAACACCATCTCGGGAGCCAAAGGCTATGCGGATCTTTTGGTGTTCTTGCGGGCGCCTGAGAATGGATTCCAAAATATGACTCTCCCGTTTACTAATGGATTTGAGATGAGTGTTTACCGGCCGTAAACTTGACGGGTCTGAATCATGATACCATCTGCCATTTGATCTTTTGATTCTCAAGTTGCAGATGATTTATTAGGAAACTTTCTGCTGCCATGTGTTCAACTTGCATAGCCTAGAGCTGCCAATATTGATATTCAACATATACTAGTCATGAAAATATCAATTGATGTTATGATTTCTGAATGAATACTCCTATTCACTGGTAGTGAACGCCAGTGATCAATTTGGCGAGATGTAGTAAAATTAAAACCCTGGTACTAATTCGAAGCACTTTGCGGTAAAATCTTGCTCTATGCACATGCGAATTGGATCATAATACCCCTGGCCTTAGCCTGGGATCTGTTCCCAGCTTATAGATATCCCGCAGCCTCACATTGAATCCCGCGAGCTGCTGCAGCATCCTCCTGCCCTGATCTCGGCTAGCTTTTATGGGTCGTACACATAGATCATCTTGTGTAAATGGAAGGCCATATCCTATGCTTCTCGTGGGAAACTTTGTCTCGCCGGATAGCCTCAGAGGCAATGAAAATCCTGTCGATAATACGAGTCAATAATCACATCTCATAATTCAAAGTTTCATGACAAGATTGAAGAAAGAAACATACGCCTGGAGAAAAATTCTTCAAAGAACTTCTCGTCAATTCTAAATCTTCTCCCTCTAGCATCAACGATGTGAGGGGCCCCAACCTAGAAAGATATCAGTCAAGTGTTTCCAAGGTATGAACTCGGTGCTGAGCTTCAAGCTTGTCTTACATCATGAAAATTATGACCATTCTCACGGCAGGACTCAATACTTCCCCCAAATAACCGCAGCTCAAACACATGGCCAGGCTCTCCTGACCGTCTCTGGGGATTAAAGTAGCCCTGGGCAGCAATCTTCGCTGACTCCGGAGCTAGCTCTTCACCTTTACTCAGGAAAGTCATTAGAAGATGGCCTCCAGTCTCACGGGCCATTGTAGCCGCAAAAAGAAATTGGAATCTCCAGAAAGTAGGGGCTGTGCTCTCATGTTGAGCAGCCTGGATCATTTCATAGACTTTCTGTACACATCCAATTTAGAATTTGCGGCTTAACTTTTGAGATAGAACTTACTGAAGCATTAAGATGGAGCGTCTGTAGACGAGGGTTAAAGGCCCGATACTCCCCTGTCCAATCGCCTCTAGCATAGCGCCCCCAATTATCAGGATGTGTAACAGTTTCGTCGATCACGACAGCAGGGAATGTGAGTGAAATCTTGTCGATGAACATTTCAACTTAATATCTTGCAATGCGATGATCTCCTTGAAACAATGCTGTGTTGTAGTATTGGGCATCGTATTCCATTGCCAATGATAAGAGGGACTGGCGTCCACTCGGTGTCTTGAGGAAGTCGACGGCGAGTCTTGACGCGTATGCGAGATATAAGTACTCCTGTGAGCTCGCTGAGTGATACTGCAAGCCCTGGCTGGAAGTTCGAGTCATGACCATAAAGTTGACAATATCGCTCATTATGGCGGTTGGTCGAAAGGACTGCGCTTGAGAACCTTGGAAATTTGCACAAAAGTAAGATTTCAAATCAGTTCAATTTTCCTGTGAGGATTGAACATTCATGATCTTTCATTCTCTCCATACTATATACTGCTTGTCTTGTAGTATATCGTTGTTTACTATTTTTGATTTTACTCAGCCCTGTGGGTTTTGACTGCCGCCTACAGCTGCATGTACGAGAATCAGGTTGCAAAATTTTGTGCATTGAAATTCCAATGGTGATATCCAAAATTAGACATACAAGTTAAGCGCCTATCATCTATCTCACCGTTTGAGGACCGGGCTCAACGCTGTAAAGGATTGGATAAAAAATGACGAGCCCTGAAGATTTACCCGCGACGCAGGTAGAGAGGATTTGAAGTTCTTCGCGCGCGCGGCCTTAGGGCCACTCTTTTGAGTTATGGCTTCATTTTGTATTTCAAACAAATCATTCGTTAGTTTCGCTTTTGGGGATACTCAAATGCTCGGTATTTAATTGCGCACCCTTGCAAGATGGCTATTGCCGCCCATACGGATCTGACCTATTATGATCGACTATAGGAACTCGAGGCCAAAGCACTGAAATGCAGCGCCAAAAAAAACCAATCAAAAATCTCAAGATCCACCTTCATGGAGCTCAATATTTATAGCACGTACTAGTATGTTTTTTGCGCCAGTTTTTTCAACGTACTGAGTAGGCGTGCTGTTTCTAGAACTTCGGGCATCTATCTGCTAAGCGGGAGCCTAAGAAGCAGAGCAATGTGCATCTGGGCAGTGTATTGCTCCAACAGGCATAGGAATTATTGTTCTGGTTTATGTATCCACAAGTTGCTCGCCTTCCAACCAGCCCTGCCGGGCTAGCTCAATCGGTAGAGCGTGAGACTCTTAATCTCAAGGTTGGGGGTTCGACCCCCCCGTTCGGCTATTCCTTCAGAAAAACCTGAGATATCTTTTTTTGTTCCTTTTATCATTTTTTTAAAAAATGGAAGAAAGAAATAAATGACTGGTCGCTGTGATTTCAACTATTCATGAGAGTCAATTTCAGAGTATCCGGGCGATGAGAGACGCCGCAATTAAGGGCGTGATGTTTTTTTTTTCAGTAAAAAGATTGGGATTGAAGACGCGTGTTGTTAATGAGCTCAGAGTCACGGTCAACTGGTGCCATTGAGATATAATATATCTAAATGCACAGTGCCAGTTCTAAAGTGTGCATCATCCACTGGCATGATAGGCACGTGTACTCACTTCAAATGTTCATTTAGCTTATTCAATCAAGTCTTGGAGTCTTGGAGGTCTTGTCTTTGGATGGCAGCTAACATTTGAAAGTTTAACCTTGGAAATCTCACAGTATGCACATGCAGTTGACCCTATAAATCAATATGTGTTGTATTGGTATCAATGCCAGTGCTCGTACTCTACAGAACTTCATTTGGTGGCCCTACTTTGATACATCAGCAGATATGCTTGGTTATGTTATAATTGTGCAAAATTGATTATCACGGAGGCCCGTTTGAGGAGATGCTATGCTGGGGGGATTGTAAGTTATATTGAAATATCCATGGACGTTGCAGTAGCCAAGCTCAAAAGTGAACATAGGCAGCACGGACGACAGCGTAAGAAGTAGCTTACTTACAGCTCACATCCCCCTTTGGTAGTAAGAATTGGTAAGAATATGCGTCGAACTTTTCATAAGGATAAACTTTTGGTAAAAATGTCTCTCAAGACTTTGGATGGGACGCTGTCATCTCCCTTCAACTCATCCCCATCCATTATAGAGCCATTCCGTTCGAAAACATTTGGACCCCGAGAGCCATTCCGTTCAAAGACGTTTGGTCCCCAATAATTGCCATAATCACACCAATCGTAATAGCTGATCCACCGACATCTCCAATGTAGACCAGACGCCCCTTTCCGACTTCATCCACTGCATGGGCAGCTTGTCTCTCATCCACGGGTTTCGGGGTGAACATGAGACTCTGTGTCATGGCACCAGGGACAGGGACGAAGAGCTTCTCCTCGGCTGTAGCATTCTCAATGCTGATGGCCTTCATGCAGTATGGTCCAGGCATCTCAGTCCAGTCAATGTCGTCTAGGAGCTTCTCGAGCAGGATGCGGGATGGGGTGAAGTAGAAGACCGTACGGTAACAGTCGCCGCGTCGCCAAGTAAGACCGAGATCTCCGAAGAATGTATTGTCAAACTGCTCGTGTTTCAAGTATTCCTGGAAGCGGAAGCAAACAAGGCCATCTTCCTCGAGGTAGAGGTCGATTTGTGCCAAGACGTCAAGGGTTTCGGGCTTGGGGGCTTGGGGGTTCAATCGCGCAATCACTTCGTCTGTGACAAATATGGCTTTGAAATTATTTTCAGCAATCTGTTGGAGTGCCCCGGAAGCGGTTGTTTCGATTCTCAGGTCAGACATTTCGTCGAGATTTTTGGTGAGTAGATTGTAAGTGTTATTTCCATCGTTTGTGGGAACAAAATGGTTTCAAATGGAAAGCATGAGAATCTTAGGGTCAACCACTGGGTTGTGATCATTTGGACTGCCTTATGGCTCGTCATGAGTCGTTCCGGTCTGCCAGGGCTAAGTTAGCAAAGTCGTAGAGAATGCAAAGTGAAAGGTTCGATGGGATCTGTACATGCCAAAATTTGTACGGCATTTTCAGATATTGATAGATCGGTTTGGAGCTATGGAGAGAGGAAAGAAAGATGAAGTAAAAGGGAGACATAAGAGCAAGACGAGTTGTAAATAAGTGGAGTGATATCAACCTAAGGCGGTTAGCGCAAGTACAATAAAGTCATATAACTGGTCAAATTATATTGCGCTAGTCTATTAAAGGTAATAATCGACAACCTCCAGATCTACACCTGAGATACTGTTATTTTTTTCTCTCCAGGCGCCCATTCGAAGAGTTCAGGATCATTAACCTAATCCGGTTTCTCGGGAAGATTTTGTCTGTCAAGCTATCTGTTCTCTCACATCATAGAATAGCCTCACACAGGCTCCTGATATGCCTAGGAGCCGATTGCTACACCGCATATGTTCACCCTGGGCCATTGGGAAGTGAACTTGAAGGCAGACAAGCTCATGCTCTCCCTTATCCAACACATTCAAGTTTCTACTAATAGCTTCACGCCATGCCTTGTGTGAATCTCATGAGTCTCGTGTTATCCTCATATATGAATATCACCAACTAGTGGTTCTCCACGTAATTGAACATTGATAGATTGGAACATTCTTGTGGTTCCCACTCTTTTTCTAGCTATATCTGCAGCGAAAATACCTGATTTTTACACCCGAGGCTTTAGGAGATGTTGGTCTTGAGGTATTAAAGAATCGTATGTTTGATTCTCTATAAAGTACGATGGTCCACGGGTGATGTCGAATATTTACTGTCACTGGCAGCCTTTTCAGACTCAGACTGTTGCTTGAGAGAGCATTCTGTCCATTTTCATTCAAAGGGATCAAGGAGTCACCCGTCTGCCTTAGACTTTTGCATCCAGGAATTGCACCTTGAGACATACGAATGCACAATCTCGTCCTTGATGCCTCAGAAACTATGGAGCAATCTCGAATGTTCAGGTTCCAAGGTTGGAGGACCACCGAGATGTCTATGTTTTATTCAATCGCGAGGGAGACAATCTATTTCACCTCGTTGTTACAAACAATGGTAGAAGTTACTTTGCTGGGTTCTTGAAAAGGATTATTTACCTAAAGAAACATATGCTCTTCATACATTAGAACTACTTCAATGGTCGACCTCAACGCCATTGAAGCCCAGTCTAGCAAAAGGCTGGATGCATTTCCATGAGATGTACAGACGAAAGAAAGATAGAAAAATGGAAAGAAACAAAGGCTACCTTAGACGCCGTGCCATCTCTCGTGCGATTGAGATTTCAAGACAAGAGTCTGGAAACGCCGATTCCACATATCTGGCGCACCACAAAAACGTACTGACTATCTGTAACCCATTTTTTCGAGCTTGCGGCAAGACGTCAACTCCATACTTCGAGCCACCTTCATCTTCTCCACGTCAGGGAAGAACCAGCCCTGTGCGTCCTGGATCATTCGGTCTCGCATGCGAATTTGGTTATCGCATTCATACGCAAGTCCGTTTACGAAGTCCGCTTCCACGCGCAGGTCTAGTTGCCTGAGTTTGCGGGGACTTAATTCCTCAATGTCTGACGGGTTGACAAAGTAGTTGATATTAAGCTTGGAAGTGGTGCGTCCCATGGTATGAGGAGGTTCGGCGGCATCGGTGCGGTAGGTAGGACCAGTCGGGGTGGAGGAGCCGGAGAAAAGGGAGGAGAGAAGAGGGAGGATGAAAAGTATCAAAAGAGGCATGATCTGGCGGAAAATAGACCATGCATCGGGCGCAGCCTCTGGTTGATTTGGGTTGGCAGTGCGAGGTCTGCGACGCGGCACACCTCCTCCAAACTGATGCACTCGGAAGCCTGGGCCACCGCCCATGTTGAAAACGAATTGAGGACCACCTATGATACGGACATTAGTTACTGTTCCTTGAGATCAACGAACGAGCACAGATCGATCAACATACCGAAGCCACCACCGCCCATGCCACCCATGGGCCCAAACCCGCCACCGAAGAAGCGGTTGAATAACTCTTCCGGTGAGATCTCTTCCTCAAAGCCACCACGAGGGAAACCACCGCCGCCGAAACCGCCGCCGCTAAACGGTGAGGCTCCTCCGCCAGCCGAAGCACTAGGACCGGGATTAAAGCGACTGTCAGGATCTCCTCCAAACTTGTCATAACGAGATTTCTTATCGGAATCAGAAAGTATTTGAAACGCGCGAGAGACCACTGTGTTATGCGATTGTGAGCCACAAGTGCGAAGACAAACGGGTATGTAGGCTTTGTTTCCACTCACTCTTGAACGCCTCGTCGGCACCATCATAGCCGTTCTTATCGGGATGTGTCAACAAACTCTGCTTGCGGTATGCCTTCTTAATTTCACCATCTGTCGCTGTACGCTCAACCGAAAGAATTTCGTAGAAGGAAGTTGCCGTGCATTTTCGGATTCGCAAGACGGCGGCCTTCTGTTCGGGTGTGTATTTGCGGTCTTGGTTTCCTTGGTTGTGCTCGCGTGATCTCGCACCATTGCCTTTGGCATCACTACCAGATGCTGTGGCCGACGGCATTGTGAAGGATGGAGAGGGGGGATTCTAGGTGGTTTGGACCGTCACGGCGCCGAGGGGTGGGTGCGGGTGTGTGGCGTTGGACGAAAGGGGGGGCTGCCCGATTGCCCGGATGGCAGACAGGCAAGTCAAACCAAGAGCGACGCACACAGAGCCCTTTTTTGGAGTTCTCGTGGCCAAAGATTGAATGCGCGGGCGATGAAAACGAGAGAAACGGGAGTGTTGCGGGAAAAAAGTATGGTCTTAGGTGTCTTCCTGGCGACATCTCCGTGCGCTTATCTGTTGGAGATACCGCGTCAAATCTCCCCAATTCTCCCCACAAGTCCTATCTCAGTTCTCTCTTAGGCTACAGCACCTACTCTAGGCGCCTTTTTAAGCTACCTGATAATACTTTTTTATTTTATTCTGGTTCATTCAATCCTTCAAAATTCAAAATGGCCAAGGACTCGACTGTGGAGGAAACAAAGAAATCGCTAGTGCAGAGCTTCAGAGCCTGGGGTGGTATGTCTACGACCACGATTTCCTCGACATCCTTCGCACGCGAATCGCCCTTGAAAACTACTTCTTTGGATCTTGCTAATTGTTTGTGCTCTAGAAAACTCTTTCCCACCAACCCTTCTCGCTTCCCTTATCACCGCGCAACATGCTCGTCCATTCCAGTTCTTCCCCATGCTCTTCCCTCCGGTCCTTCTATTCACGAGCTACGCCAACATCCAGGGCTTCAAGACAGATACCGCAGGTATTAGCGCAGCCTGGTCAGGATTATATCTGCTCCTGGCGAGCCGGCGGAAGCAGCCAATGATGAAGAAGTTCGGAGCTCGCGGACTCGTACGCGGCGGCACAATGGCACTCTGTCTGGTCAATATGATTGGCGGTGGTCTTGCATACACACTTGGAAAGCGCGAGAATGAGGAGGACTCATGAGCACTGAGGATCCTTGGGGATTCCTTGAAGCTCCGGCGAGGTGTACGATATGTTTGAACTGTGGCCGACTTGACTATCTTGGCGCAACTTCCGGCATCGATCATACTGTAGATTGAGTTGAGGGCGTCTTAATAATGTATTATACTGTCCATTTACATGAAACAAAAGTTATTTGAAGGTTTCTTTCAAGATTGACTCGAGTTGAGCACTATTAAAGTTGGGGGATTGTAAGGCCGCACGTGCGTGATGGCATCGCCATGCCAGGACTCAAATGGGAAAAAGTCCGCGAGATAAGCATATTTGCCAATCTCTCTGCGAGGTTTGGATTCTACGCCTGTTGTGTGAGGATTTTAGGTCTTTGGACAGCCGAAGAATGTAGGTATTTCTGTTAGGCATGTGAGAGCCGAGTCATCATCAATTCGATATTATTGAGGGCAAGGCAATCCACCGGACTTCAGAATTTGGGCTGGGTATTTGGAAAATGTAGCTAAAGAGAGCTCTCTGGGGAATATGGCTTCTGCTCTAACAAGAATTGGCGTACGAGGTCAGGCACAAGCCACTCCAGATCCGAGCTTCCAGAATCGATAGCTTCCCGCGCCCTAGTAGAGCTCACGGGCTCATCTCCCGGTTTCCTGCCTTCAACCAGCTGGATCTTCTCGGCCCATTCTTTGCGTCCGCCTTCTTTCTCTCGATCGCCTCGAGCAAGGGCGTGCACAAAGGATTCCTGCTCCTCTCTGCTACCCCATTCATCACTCGGTCTCAACGTCACGCGGAGCCGGTGCTGTGAGAATAACGGCGCTAAAGGTGCGAGATTGTGTTCTGGGGGATAGTACTTTGCATTGAAAATGCGAATCAACGTATCATATCCCGTAAGATGAACCTGTTCAAGAGAGGCGGGGTATATTCCCGAAGCTTCAATTGCCGAGGCTTTATCGATGAAATACGGTTTTTTTGTGACCCCAATGTCAATGGCTGGGATTTGATCCAGCGATGGGCTCTGTCCTTGGCTTGTTGTGTTGGTGGCCAGATGAGACCGCAAGTCGTGTGCAAATAGTTCCATCATGGTGAGGCGGTCTTCGAATAAGGCTGGCTTCGAAGGCTTATCGGCATTCTGTGTGGCGAGCAGTAGGAGCAATCGTGAGTCCGGCTCAAGACGCTCCAGGAGTGCAGAGCTTGCTATGCGAAGGTGCGCACGAGTTGGTGGGTTGAAAGATGAATCCAGCACATAAAGAATCCTCGGTGGTACAGCACCTTCCGTGGGAATGGTGGTTAGGACTTCAAAGTCTCGAGTGGATGCGGTGAAATGTTTAAGAAGTGAGCTGTAACGGGCTCGCAAGCTCGGGAATGAGGCCATGGCTGGAGATTCACGCATTAGCTGAAGCTGAAGATGTATCGGAATCGTGACTGAGGTTGAAGTGGCCGATCTCAAGACATCGAGAATCGAGCGATCTGTTGAGATTGGCCAGTTCAATCACTCCAGTGGAATTTTTAACTTTGAAGCAGATGAAACCGGTATAAACAGGTTGACTGCGTTATTAAAGCAGCTCCAAAGGAGTTACTCATTTAGGTAGAGAATTGCTTATTAAGAAAAGTCGGGTGTGATGAGCGAAAATCGGGGGGTCCAGAGACTCCCTGATATGGTGGAGCTACCTTGCTCTCCACTCCACTACTCCACCCCATGCGCCAAGATGAGCCCTCGGCGAAATGTTCATTACTATGATGCTCAGACAGATACACAACTAGGCGGTGTTTTCCAGAGCGGGTCGATTACAAACGCTAATTTTTTCCATATGCTCAGTCATGTTTTGCTTGATTTCGAGGGAAATATTACAATCCGCTCTAGAACGACCAATCAATTGATGCCTCTGGACCATGATCGTCTTGAGACAGGAGATGACAATATCTCTTCCTCTTCAGGTGAGTCTAGTATAAAGGAGATCGGCTCATATGGAAACGAAAGCTTATTTTATACTTTGTGTTAGGTGCTGTTGTTCGATCTTCTAATGAGCGCTTTATTTGCCGGATCCAGTCCCGCGATAGAGGACAAGGTTCGTTCCGAAGGGCCGTTCGGGCTCGAGATTAGAAGTGTGTGATCACTGGAATAGAGAACTCCGGAGCGGAATTCGATGAGCGGGAGGGATTTGAAGCCGCACACATATTTCCCTTGGAACGTGAAGCACTTTGGAAGCACAACCAATGCATGATCACATTACCTGCCCATCATGGGATGAACTCAGTACAGAATGGCCTGCTACTCACGTCATCTATGCATCAAAAATTCGATAGCTATGCTATTTCTGTGAGCCCTGATGTAAGTCAGTCAGTCTACCAAAGTAAGTGATGTGTGCAAATGTTTGCTAAGCTATGTTTAGGATGGGTACAAGATTACGGATTTTCATGGAGATGTCTTCAAGGTTGATGGACGAATTCTAGATCCCGTTTGCCGAGACCCTAACAGCCCAGCACACGTTTCTGATGAGTTGTTGCGATGGCACTTTCGCCAGGCTGTGCTTGGGAATATGAGAGGGGCTGGTGAGCCGATCTTTGAGCACGATTTCCCTCCCGGGAGTGATATGATGGGCGAGATCATGGAGGGACCCTTCGCGGCCGAGCGTATGGAACTTGAGCTCTTCTCCCGACTCTGAGAAGTGCCATCAGAGTCTGAAGACTTTGAAGTAGAAAAACAATTAGAAGTTCGTTCGAAAGGATGGCTAGAAAGACGGTTAGAAAGACAGTTTGAAAACTACCTAGCCAACTATCTTAGTAGGTCAAGATAGAAGGCTAAAATGAGAGATATTATAAGTATTGGAAGCTAAAGTAGTAACTGATGAGTAGAATAAAAAAAGTTGGAAGAATGATGGGTCGACAATTAGTTTTCTTTTCATAGTAGGGCAGGGGTGGTTCTAGGCGTAAGGTAGGTGGTTCGAGTAGCATCCACTAGATTTTATCCTTTTTTAGTAACCTGTACCAACCTGTTTCTTTCTGATTGCTATTAAACCTACTGCGTCAATAATCAACCCTAATTTTAAAAACCTCTGTACTCAATTCGAAGTTTCCTAGTAGGCATCCCAGTCCAGTATGAACAAAAAAAGCGCCGGAATAGCGCAATCAAATCTTCCAGCGCCAAACCAGCAAGATGGAAATCCACAGGTACACCAGCAATGATAGAGGCTCCGCATAATGAAGATTGGAAATCCCTGCACTCTCAAGCGACCTAGCCGCTTTGTGGGTAACGGGCGAGTACTTATCGTGCCCGTATGTGCCATTCAAGGTAACGTGTGCTGAGATCGAACCATCTTCCAATCGAATCCAAGTTTCAACTTCGTCATGTAGCGTTTCTTCGTTAAGCATAATTTGTCTCCCACCTCGCTTGGCGTTGCCATAGCCCCCGTAGCCTGTGTGTCGACCGTAGCACATGCTGAGGCCATTTCCAGATAGGTTCTGAGCGACCGTCTCGCCGTCCCATTTGAAGCACCTGAAGAAGTCACATTAGCGTTGGTCAAAATCTTTTGGTGATGCCGCATACCAGTCGTTTTCATGATCATGGCCACTGAAAGTTGCCAAGAGCCCTGATGTGTTCAATAAGGCTTTCATGAAATTCTTGTCTTGGCCAGAGTAGTCTGTGTCGCCGGATCCCTGTTGAACAACTGTTTCTCCGTTGATACCGGGTGTAGTGTGAGAGTCCACGCCATTGTCTTGATATGCCCGCATGGCATCTGCGGGGATATGGTAGAAAGCTAACGATGGGACGTTTTTCCCATATTTGTCGTGCAGGTCGGCCTTCGTCTCGGTGAACCAGTCAACGACCTGTTTCAAATTAGCGTTAATCACATAGAGCAGACAGATGTTCGCCTACTGATTGGTCCACCCAGTCGGGTCTGGTGACGGAGTCTCGCTTCGATACCCGGTTAGAGGGCTCACGTCCACCCTTTGAATCGAAAAACCATAGTAGTAGAGTTGGCGTGTCGGTCTGAGAATCACCGTGAGAGAAGACAGGTAAATAGTAATTGGTAATCCCCGCGTCCGAATGAGAGACCAAGCTTTGCGTCAGACTGTTCTTGTATCGTTTTTCTTGGTCATAGATATCTTGTCGTGGGTCTAGATTAGGATTGCTGTCATGGTTTCCGTATGTGGAGGCCCAGAGGTATCCTTCGTTGACAAGGGGGGAAACAACGTGGTCGAGGTATTGGCTGGAGTTGGAGGCTTTTACTGCTTCACCAGAGATCAAGTCGCCGTTGATGACCACGAGCTGTGGGCTCTCCTTTGAGAGCACATCTTTCATCACACCTTTCGTTAAATTATCCTTGCTGGCATCTGTACGCACAGTCAGAAACTTGAATACGTTCCTCACTAGATATCCGGTTCGAATAGGCTCACCCTCAGCAAAATGCAGATCCTCGAAGACCGTTATGTGAAAGGTACCATCTTTCGTAAAACGCAACGTTCGATCAAGTGTTGGCACTTCACTCCTATGTCTCCAAATGACAGACCGACCCAGAGCTTCAGCCAGCATATTCGGAATGTTCGACTTCCACAATCCCAGGAGAAGACAGAGACAAGCCAGGGATTTTAATTCTCCCCGGAAACGCAGGGTTCCAGTGTTTCGAATTGCACGTGGAGCAGCATCTTTGCATTGGTCAACATCGTGCACGTCATGAAGCGTCGTACCTGACTTCTCCCACGGTGTGGCATTGGGGACGACAGGTGCATGGCCGGAAGCAGCGACGCCCAAAGTCAAGTGAGACTGCCAAGCAGCCGGTGGATCGCTGCAGGATGTCTGATGCATGACCCCTTTCTACAGAGCCTGGACTTTTGAAGCGATCCGAATTTATGAGGCTAAGGTGCGAAATTGACATCACTGAGTTCAAGTTCAGCTTGGCATGTAGATCCCCCGCCTTTGTGGTGGTATTGGTCAAAGTAGCCTCGGGGGATTTCTCCCGGTTGGTGAGAATGGTGAAAGTGGAAACCCGCTAAACCAATTTCTACTCCACCCGTGGACCCCTTGAACCCTTGATGCACCATGAAATCCTTCATTACTTCCCATTTTCATCGGCATCAGTGACCTGAAACATCTGCACTGATTTACTTCAAATCATTCCCTGTGCCAATGGCATCTGAAACTGCATGATGCAAGGGGTAGAGTTTTTGGCTCAATATTGTGTGACGTCAAGTACTAGTTCAAGTTTCGCAAGGACACATATGGACGCATTTCTTATTCAAGATGACTCCCATCAGTGCAACCGAACTTTTGCAGGGAGAGATCACCCTGCACGTTCAAGTTCTTATTTATGCTGCAAACAGGGACAAACAGGGCTCCGAGTCTTGGGCCAATTGTGGCCAAACCTACAACAGCCCACCTGGGCAGGGGTTGTGTTTCCAGCTCTTTGAGCGGCGTTTTAGCCCTTCAAATATTCTCGTGTTGATCAATAGGGGATTCCAAGGTTTCATCACTACATATGAAAACTTTCAAAAATGTCCAAGAATCACAGATTCGACGTTGGAAGATTACGTGCAAAGAACATTGATCTTTAGAAATGAAAATAGTATTCACATCTGATTCAGCTACCTAATGTAGCAGAAATAGTCTCGTCTCCAGGTCCAATCTGTAGAAGAAAGGACGGGATCCGAAAAAATTGTTGAAATAATCGGCACCTAATGGTGGCACCCATGTTGAAATCGTCAGTCATGTTGAAACTCCGTAAACCCGCTTTTGGTGCCCTCTAATCAGCAAAACCCGTTGAAACCCGTATGTTGAACTTTTGGTATCATCGTCGTAACTCATGCATAATAAAAAACAAAACCTCCCGTGCTAGAGGCGGCAGGTTGATTGCCGCCTCCATGAATTAACACACTATAGGAAGTGAAACAAAAGAAAATAAATCAGTACGAAAATGTACTGATTTATTTGGTGTACTGCTGGCGGAAGTACTTGGCGGCAGCAACCATGGACTCGAGCTGGCCCTTGGCCTCAGCCTCCTTGCGGGTCTTCAGACCACAGTCGGGGTTGATCCAGAGCTGCTCAGGCTTAAGGTAGACAAGCATCTCCTTAATGCGATCCTTGATCTCCTCCTCGGTGGGGACACGAGGAGAGTGGATGTCATAAACACCAGGGCCAATGTGGCGGGGGTACTCCTCCTTGACGAAGACGTTCAGCAGCTTGGCATCAGACTTGCTGTTCTCAATGGACAGAACATCAGCATCCAGCGCAGCAATGGCGTGGAAGAAGTCCTGGAACTCGGAGTAACAGAAGTGAGAGTGGATCTGAGTGCTGTCGGCGACACCAGCGGTGGAAAGCTTGAAGGCATCGACGGCCCACTTGATGTACTTCTCACGCTCGGTACCGGCACGCAGGGGAAGACCCTCACGCAGAGCAGGCTCATCAACCTGGATGACCTTCACGTTCGCGGCCTCGAGGTCAATAACCTCATCACGCAGGGCAAGGGCAAGCTGCTGGGCCTGGACGGACTGGTGGACATCATCACGGGGGAAACTCCAGCGCAGACAGGTGATAGGACCCGTAAGCATACCCTTCATGGGCTTGGAGGTGAGGGAAGCAGCGAACTTCAAAATGTCAGCGAATGAATCTGAATTCGGGATTTGGAGCTCTTAATTACCTTAGACTCCTTGACGGTCATGGGGGCGGGTCTGCTAATGTCACCAACAATGATAGGAGGGCGGACACAGCGAGAACCATATGATTGCACCCAACCAAATGTGCTGAACTGGTAGCCTGAGAGACGCTCACCGAAATATTGGACCATGTCGTTGCTGGGGGTATCATCATCATTAGTAAGTGTCAGGGGCGTTAGAGGAAGGATATATCAAGAACTAACCGCTCCGGCTCGCCCTAAAAGAAAATCAGATTAGTAAAAGATACTGAGCAGTTCAAAGTCGTAAACTTACGTGAACCAACACATCAAGATCTAATTCCTCTTGGAGAGTGACGACCTAAAGATTGATCGTTAGTACACGTCGAGTGACATAGGAACTGCTCCTGAACTTGTATTACCTCCTTGATTTGCTCCTCGATAAAAGCCTCGTACTGCTCAGCAGTGATCTCACCCTTGGTGAACTTGTTGCGGGTCACACGGATCTCAGAGGTCTGGGGGAAAGATCCGATGGTGGTAGTAGGGAAGAGGGGAAGCTTGATGTGCTCGGTCTGGGCAGCAATACGGGTAGTGAAGGGAGACTTGCGAAGGTGCTGCTCGGGGGTGACAGCAGCCTGGCGGGCCTTGACAGCAGGGTCGTTGGTGTGAGTAGAAGTGGCACGAGACTGCATGGACTTGGCGTTGGCCTCAAGCTCGGCAGCAACGGCAGAGGGGCCCTCGGTGACAGCCTTGGCGATCACGACAACCTCAGTGAGCTTCTCGCAGGCGAAGCTGAACCAGTCACGGACCTCAGCATCGAAGTTCTTCTCGGAGGCGAGAGTGTGGGGCACGTGGAGCAGGGAGCTGGAGGTGGCAACAATGACACGGTCCTTGCCGAGCTTCTGAATAGCGGCCTCAACCTTCTCAATGGCAGTCTTGAAGTTGGTCTTCCAGATGTTACGGCCGTCAACGACACCAGCAGACAGGGTCTGGTTGGGGCCAAGAGCGGCGACGACAGTGTCGAGCTGCTCGGGGTTGCGGACAAGGTCCACGTGGATGGCGTGGAGGCTCTGGAGGGAAGAGAGGACCTCAATGTTGTGGACGATGTCACCGAAGTAAGTGGCCAGAGTCAGGCGGGGAGCCTTGGCACCAAGGTTACCCAGAACCTCGTAAGCGGGCTTGAAAGCGGCCTTGACCTCGGCAGCAAGGTCGTAGACGAGAACGGGCTCATCGATCTGAACATCCTCGGCACCAGCGGCCTTCAGCTGAGCCAAAAGGTCAACGTAGATGGGGACAAGCTCGTTGATCTTGGAGATGGGGTTGATGCTAGCACCACGGTCGGCCTTGGCAAGAGCCAGGAAGGAAACGGGACCCAGGACAACGGGGCGGGTAGTGATGCCAGCCTCCTTGGCCTCCTTGAACTCGCGGACGGGCTTAGGGTCGGCAGAGAGGGTGAAGACCTGGTTGTCAGACAGAGCAGGCTTGACGTAGTGGTAGTTGCTGTCGAACCACTTGACCATCTCAAGAGCGGGGACATCGACGCCTCCCTTCTGGTGACCACGGCCCATGGCAAAGTAGGTGTCAAGGGGGTCAAGGTTGTGCTTGCTGTAACGCTCGGGGATGACGTTGAACAGCTGGATGTGGTCAAGGACCTGATCGTAGAAGGCAAAGTCGTTGGAGGGGATGCTGTTGACACCAGCAGCCTGCTGGATCTTCCAGTGCTCCAAACGCAGACGCTTACCCTCAGCGAGGAGGTCATCGCGGGAGATCTTGCCACCCCAGTAGGCTTCCGTGGCCTTCTTCAGGTCACGGAGGCGACCCATACGGGGGAAACCCAGAACGGAGCTAATCAGCTTGTTAGCAACGAGTTCACAACAGACATATGGGAGGAAATGACATACGATTGAACCATTCTGACGGTTATGTGTGAGAGGAAAATAAAGGGAAAGAAAAAAAGGTAAACGGTTTCTCAAAAAGATCAGAGAAAGAAACCCAGAAGCTTGGGGAGAAGAAGAAAGAGAGAAGGAAAGAGGGAAACTGCGAGAAGAAAAATGGAGGGGGAGCAAAGACGAGCTAATCCCTAACAGGATAGAGGGGCAGGTGCGTGGTACCGTACACGGAGCGAAACAGGGGGGATACCTGTAGGATCTGCAACGGAATTGAGGGGGGGAAAGTTGGGAAAATTGGGAAAATTACTAAATCTGGGTCTTGACATAATGGAATTGAGTGAAATATGGGGGGTTCGAAGTGTATAGTACCAGTAATTGTCGAGGTTAATTTACTTAATTTACTGAGTGATCTCCACTATGTACAGTACAAGAAAAACCTAGCAACTCCGTGATCGGCGGAGAATCACGCCATTTTGCCCCGATCTCGATAACGATAACGGCGTAGCTAGAGAGAGAGTCCTGGTTCTACGGACAACGGACCGTCTGAAATTCTGAAAATAACATTTGAAGAGAAAAAACATGTATCTACTAGTAACGCCTCTAATCATTTGGTATAGCTCACCGAAATTCAAAGCCACCGAAAGTCCGCAGATCCTGCACAAGAACTCCGGGCACGTCCCGGACAACCAATAACACCGCCCTTAGGTGGCATGTATCTCACCAGAATGACAACGTACGTGCACCTCAGCATAAGCATACAAATCCATACATATGTACCTTAAAGGGAATCACATTCCTTGGCTATGGCAAATCTCCATTTAGTCTGCTACTAAAATCCACAGGTGACTTGAATCTCTAGCTAAACTATTTGTACACTAGTCGACAGATATTTTACAGGGTCCCACTGGCACTGGCATATGGGTCCGCCGCTAGTAGTAGTCCAGGCCCCCGCCAGCACACCTAGTACTAGTAAAGAGGACAGTGTGCTGACCACATGTGGATTAATTTTTCCAATGAAAAGTCGATTCGCTGCTTCAATGTTAGAGGTATGTACATCCTCAAGTCCTATAAGTGCCCTAACTGGTGTCCATTGTAAGATTGAGGCCCATAAGATAACAGACCAGTTGACTCACCGAGCCGTAGGTAGCATACTTCAAGTCGCTCCGACATTATCTTTACTGTAAGCATCAAAGCCATCAATTGATTATCACCGTTGAGCCATTCAATCATAATGAATTGGTTATCTACAATAGTTCAAATCAAACCCTGGAAGCGATGGACGAGGGTCACCTGATTCTCAATCCCCTTCACCATGATATTACCATTTTGGGAAAGAGCGCTGAGAGCAACTTACTCTTTCCAATCTCCCAATCTCTCGACATCACTTGGAACAGACCACATTGTGCAACTGTCAATTCTTCCTCTAATCATGCAGGTTACCATGGTGTCCTTTCTTCTACCCGTACTCTAACTTCAAAATGACTCTTCTCATCTGCCCCCGCTGGCGAAAGGAGCGCCCTGATTCACCGTCCCAAGTTACTCGCGCCCATCAGGACGCCCAAACAGGCACCCAGGCAGTTCAAAATCAAGAGCAAGGTACAGTCATCCTTCAAAACTTTGTGGACTGGATGAGCTTTCACCGACCCTGGAGGTAGATACTGATGTTGGAACAGCAGCGTACTCCCTTGGAGCCAGGCGTGAGAAAAAGCAACCAGAGAGTCTGTCGCGCATCCTCCGCCGCCGATTCTCCCGAGAATCCAAAGCTTCAAGTGGCTCCCGTCAGCATGGCAAGTTCATCTTCCCGTTTTCATTCAAACCATCCAAGTCTGTTCCGTCACGGCCAAAACCCGACATCACCGCGCTGGACAACTATGGGAGCAGCCTCATGAGCGAAAGAGGATATGACAGTGATGCACACTTTATTACGACGCCTCGTAGAGGCGAGCTCTTGGGGAGATCCCCAGGCAATCGCCCTTTTCGTCGTATGGAACTGAGTGATCTTATCGAGCAAAGCCAGGAACGGTCGGAAGCTGAACGCTGGGCTCTGGCTAACGACCAGAATGTATCCCAATCCCAAGAATCGGCTTTTGGGATGCATTTCATCCCAACACCGCCAAGCAGCCTTCGAGGTCCACCAACTGCTTTTCATACAGCTCGTGATACTGATGAGTCGAGAGTCCAACAAACGCCTCTCCTTAGGGGTGAGCAACCATCCGCAGACCCAATCACGAATACGAACTTTGTGAGATCACTACCATCTTTATCCTCAATTCACCCTGCGCAAAGCGCTTCTCACTCGGAGCATTCACCAGTCATTCAAATCTCTGACACCAACAGCGGCCGAGATCTGATGACTGACTGGAAGCAATTCCTGAAAGCGAGTCGTGATCGATATGCCTTGGGGTCTTCTGGGTCTCTTCCTGGCCCATCGAACAATCTTGTGATACCTAAAACAAGACGACCATCAGTCAGATCCTTTACGGACCCTCGCTCGGTGCACCTCAGTGAAATGGGAATCTCGAATCGACTCGCTTCTCACTCTCAATCCTCCCAAGTTGCTTCATGCAGCCCATCGATGACTGAGCTTGTTCGCAAGAATAGGAACGGTGGTCTATTTGCAAACTCTTCACAGGAAAACATGCAGCTTCATCAAAAATCAAGTGCATCGGCTCTCTCCGGTCATCAGACTCCTAATCAGGAAGCTGGTGCTCGAGAGACATCCTCCTGCTACTCGCGAGCAAGCCCTTCTTCAGGAAACGTGTCAATTGGGGGACAATCGCTAAGAAAGCTCACTCAAAAAGTTCTGAACAAAAGCCCTGAAATTCAAGAGACAGTCTCTTCTGAAGGGGAAGCGATTAATGTCCCAGCTCCTCGCAACACCCTTCTTAGTCGGTTTCAAGAACACGTTGATTCCGAATCTTCGGGTCCACCCCAGTTTCAAAATCTCGCAACTGGGCTCGTAACTCCTCGCAAAATCAGCGTTGGTTGGATGTCTGGAGGCCGTCGGGTTGGCTTTGGCTATAGTCCGGTGGGAGGAAAGGACGCAGAGTCTCCGAAAAAGTATGACCAGTCATTTTCACAATTGAGTCAAGTACCCGGCGTGAATGCAGAATTCACAAAGACGAGCGAGGCTTCTGGCGTGTCTCCAAGCCATATGCGTCTTGAGCAGGTACAAAGGTCATCAGCTCGACAATACCCTACGCTCGAATACTCGAAGAATCCCGCGAATGAACCGTCTACCTTTCCCAGATCAATCAAATCGGTTAAGTCAAACGCTGGTTATTCCGCTTTCCCAAATATCAGAGCAATGCTAAATCGCTCCCGCCACGAGCAAGGACCATCTGCCGGCCTTCCTGAGGAAGAGATCAGGGATCTCTATGCTCCAGAATTAACAGCAACAGTGCAGACAGAGTATTGTCAGGTTCCACAAACATCCTATTACACTAGCCAAGCCCAGAACAGCGATAGTTTCTCTCGTCAATGGTCTCGCCTTAATCGGGGTAAGGATGCTCCTCGTCCGCAGATAACGGGCCCAAGTGCCGTCTACCGTCAACAGGCGCCGCAAGATGGTGCCTTTTCTATGGACCGTTTGGAAGAGCCTATGCCAGGATATCTCGAATACGATTATCATGGATACCAAGACCAAACCCCTGAACTTCAACCCAATCCCTCCCGAACCTCACGGTGGGCACGCAGATTTTCTAGATACAAAGAGAGTCGGAAGCCCTCCCATGTTCGACAACAGGAACTCTCGCAGGGTTCTTCGGGCCCCTACCAGGACTGCGATTCAACCAATGCCAGTCTCAAACGAGCTACGTCTACAAAGAGCAACACGACGGACGATGCTGATTGTCTTGAAATGCCTGGTTCTTTTGAAGGGAGTCGTTGGGCAAGCCGGATCAGTCGAATGCTATGAAACGTCTTTGCCACGGTATTTTATGGCGGAAACATGCAGGACTATGGCTTTTACCTCTAGGCAAGGGGGACGAAGCCACTTCGTACTAGGATCACGTTACGATACCTCGCTGATATTCTACGCCAACAGTCATGACCTTTTATTCTTAACCAGCAGGCACACGTCAAGACATGGAAGATTATGGATGGGATTGGAGGTTTGTATTAGCCTATCGCAGAAAATTTCATTAATCATGGAAGAGGTATCAGTTCCAACGCCATAGTTTACAGTAATAGAATCAAGTAACGCCCCAACCTAGCATGCACCGTGAGCAAGATAAAAAGGTTAAAACTCAATCCGATGAAAGTAACAATGGATCAAAGTCAATGCACTCGGCTCTAGCGGCGTTGTCGCTTTGAGCTCTTGTCACTCACACCGCTCAGCACGCTAGCAGACCGCTTGTGATTGCTATCCTCATTGGTCTTCTCAGCACCGCCCTTCTCCCCAGCCTCCTGTCCATTATCAGCTGCCGAATCTCCATTCGCAGCCGTTGAGTCCAGCACACCGCTTCCATCTTCCGTCTCAGTCTTCACCTCGGGGTGAGCTGCATCAGCAGGGGCAGCCTTCTTCTCACGCTCAGCCTTCGCAGCCTCCAAAACCTTGATCTCGCCATCGACCTTCTCGCGGACCTTGCGCGCATCCAGAAGAAGGTTAACGGATTGGATAAGGCGCTCGAATTCCTTGCAGACACGCTCAGTAGGCATAAACAAGCGGACCGGAATCTCCAGTTCTGACAGCGCACCAGCAAGCTTCAGCGTCTGGACATTCGACTTCGCCTGTGTGAGTTTCTGCGCCCGGTCACTGCGGAACTGCACGCCGGCCGTGACGCGTTCGTGGTGCTGGATACCGTAGCGGGCTTCTTCGGCCGGGGTAAGTGTACGGACAGGTTGTTGGGGTTCGCGCGCGGCAGTGGCAGCAGCAGCGCCGCTCTTCTTGTTTGCGGCGGCGGGGTTTGTGCTTGGTGTTTCGCCGCGGCTGAGCACGTTGGCTTGCGTAGGTGTTTGGCCTGCTGGACTGGCGACTGAGCCCTCGGGACCAATGATGGAGCGACGCTTCTTGCTCTTGTCTGCTTGGAGGAGGGTCTGCAGGAGCTGGGAGAGGCCTTGGCTGGATTGGTAGACAGTAGTGTTTCCGACGCTGATGGGGACTTCGAGACGGGAGTAGAGCTCGCGGCGCTCGGTGATGAAGTTTTGTTCGTTGCTTGTGATGCGTTTTAGTTCTTCGAGGAGCATTGCTTCTTCGCGGACTTCGTCGGCTGTGCGGTCTAGTTGGAGGGCTGCTAGGTCTTTGCGGGCTCGTTCACGCTCCGGGTCGAACTTGAGCATCTTTTCGTGGAGGTCGAACTCGGCTTCGGACATTTCGGACGGTGGGTGTTCGATTGCCAGGATCGTGGCCGCAACGAAGTAGTAGCGTGCTTTGAGATACTCCATGGTTCGGTAATGCTTTGCGGGGACGATCGCGTTCGCGTCGGCTTCGGGTTGCTGGCTAGGTTGATAGTCGTAGCGGTCTGCAATCACCACCCAGCGCAGGTCGTAATCATGTGCCATCTCCATCAGGTAGTCCGTCTCCTCGCGAGTCCAGTCGTTATTCTGTAGATGCCGGTTGTACTCTTCTTCTGTGTATTTCCGTGGCAGTCGCGGTTTGATGTTGTACTTGGCGAAGTTGTATTCCTGAGGCTTTGATAAATCCTCGTCTTTTCCCTCCTCTTTGTCCTTTGGTTCATCCACATCCATCTCGGATCCCTCTGGAGCTGGAGGTCGGGTAGACTCGTGCTTGCGCTGCCAGTGGTTAAGGACCAATCCGTCAGACCGCGCACCATTGGTGAAAGGAGTCATTTGCCTAAACGGGAATATCGATTAGTATATCCTGATATCAGTATCCAAAGACCGGACGACACTCACCATGATCGCACGCGCAACTTGTTCATCCATTTCGGGCGCCCCTTGTATTTGTTCTCGTTGATCGCGATCGGGGGTGCACGCTCTCCGAGAAGCGCATAGAGTTCGCGCGTAATACCCTCTATAACAACAATTCGTCAGCCAGATATATCCCTCGAGCATCTCAAGATCGTGGGCAAACAAACCTGGACGCTTCTCAACAACCTTTCCTTTTTTGTTGGATTTAGGAGGACCTGCCGCGGCCGCGGGCAAGTCCAACATATCACGAACATCCGCGGATGCCATAGCGGTGAAGATGTATCACGCAGCCCTAACCGAAATGAACGAAATCCAAAAGAGGGGTCAGGTTGAGGTGAAGAGAGTAGAAAATGAATAGAAAATTCGCGTCTTTGTCGAAGACCAGAGCGGGTGGACCTCTGGCAATGATTGCGCAAATGGAAAGCGGTAAGCTGTGAAAGCGGTGAGGAACCACGAAGCCAGAGTGTTGATTGTCCCAAACAGTACATAGGGGAGTGTACCACTCTGAATAGCATCAGGCTTCCATCCACTTCCCAGCCATGGCTTTCACAGCTCCCTACTCATGGCTGACAGCCTCGCTGGCGCTATTCTCGTTTCTCTCCTTCCTGATCCCGACCAACGCTCTATACTTCTACGTTGATGGTCGACAGCCGAAATGCTTCTTCGAGGACCTGCCGAAGGACACCCTGGTAGCTGGTATGAATCGCAATGCCCTTTCGTGCCCCTACGCGCGCCTCAATTGAATTACATGCAATAGCTAACTGTGAACCCAGGTAACTTCGCTACTTATGTCATCAACCCCCAGACCAACGTCTACGCTATCGACCACAACCTCCGCGTCATGATCACCGTCGACGAGACCTTCGACAATGACCACCGCGTCGTCTCCAAGCGCGAGCACCACTCCGGCCGCTTCACATTCACCGCTGCCGATGCTGGCCAGCACAAGATCTGCTTCCTGGCTGAGACGGACGTCCAGACTAGTGGGTGGCTGTCCAGTGCCCAGGGCGCCGTGAAGATCTCCCTGGATATGGCTATTGGCGAGACGAGCAAGATCGAGACAGAGGACAAGGACAAGATGTCCGATATTGTGCAGCGCGTGAAGGATCTGAATGGTCGATTGCACGATATTCGGAGGGAGCAAGTGTACCAGCGGGTGAGTTACAACACCATATCCTAGATCTCGATACAATTGGACCTCGGGCTGCACTGGGTGGACCTAAGATACGGGCGTATCTATCATCTGAGATTTGTGCTAATAATTACTTTTCCAGGAACGTGAGGCCGAGTTCCGTGATCAATCCGAGACTACCAACTCCCGTGTTGTCCGCTGGACTCTCATTCAGCTTGCTATCCTCTCCACCGCTTGTGCCTGGCAACTTTCGCATCTGCGGTCCTTCTTCATCAAGCAGAAGTTGACCTAGGTGGATGGATATCTGATAAAAGAACATGCCGTTTTGAATGTGTTTCTAAAGCCTTTTCCTTTTTCCTCCACTTACCTCCCATTGCATCTGGTTTCCAGCTCTTTTTTGTATGACGGGCGAACGCCTGCGTTCATTGTGGTGGCTTGTTAGTTGCTCTTGAAGGGGTCCTGGGTACTCTTTTCATTAAGATCAACGTTTCCAAACTATTTAGATACTTTGTTGACCATTGGTGGTTTTTACCGGGTGTCTATTAGCAGAAGACATTTGTCACATTTTCCACGAGAAAAAGAAGAGGTGTGGAGTGCATGGTTAGCGCGATTGTCGATTTTGATAATGGATGTAATGACAGCTTTATTTCTTTCATGTTTTCCAGTAAAGCTATCCATGGGCCATCGGAGCCACAGTTTACTTTAGATTATCACATATGCAGTAGCTAGCGTGGCGTGTTCTCATGTCCTCTGCTGGAAAGTGACCCACCGGGCCAATGATTGTTCGGGGAGCGTGATGCTTCGAAGATCGGTTGTTAGCTCGGAGAGCGGTTGATACTTCGGAGAGAGGTTGATGCTTCGGAGAGCGGTTAATAGCTCAGAGAGCGGTTAATAGTTCAGAGAGCATTTTGGTTCAACTTGAAAGAGCGTGAAATCTTAGTTCGGAGAGCGGTTGATACTTCGAAGAGCGGTTCTTAGTTCGAAGATCAGTTAACCAGTTGGTGGTTCGGAGAGCGTGATACTTCGAATACTGGTTGTTCGTTCGAAGAGCGGTTGATGCTTCGGAGAGCAGTTGATTCTTTAAGGAGTAGTTGATGCTTTAACCTGAGAAAGCAGTTGTTAGTTCGAAGGTCGATTGTTCTTTCGGAGAGCGGTTGATACTTCGGAGAGCACGTTAATTCGGAGAGCGCATTAGGTTAAAGGGCGTGAAACGTTAGTTCAGAGAGCGTGATACCTCGCAGAGCGGTTGGTAGTTCAGAGAGCAATTGTTAGTTCAGAGACAGTTGAAACTTCAAAGATCGGCTGTTAGCTCGGAGATCGGTTATTAATTCGAAGAGCGTGATACTTCGAAGAGCGATTGATAGTTCAGAGACGGTTGTTAGTTCGAAGAGCGGTTCTTAGTTTAAAGACCAGTTGACTGTTTGTTAATTCGGAGAGCGTGATACTTCGAAGAGCGGTTGTTAGCTCGGAGAGCGGTTGATACCTTGAAGACCGTTTATTAGTCCAAAGAGCGATTGATGCCTCGAAGCGTGGTTGATGCCTCGGGGAGTGTGCTAGTTCAAAGAGTGGGAAACCTTAGCTCAGAGAGTGTGATAGCTCAGAGAGAGGTGCTAGGTTGATGCCTCGAAGAGCGGTTGGTGCTTCGGAAAGTGTGTTGGATCGGAGAGCGGCTCTTAGTTCGAAGACCAGTTGACTAGTTGTTAATTCGGAGAGCGGTTGATGCCTCGAAGAGCGGTTAATAGTTCGAAGAGCGGTTGTTAGTTTGAAGGCCAGTTGACTAGTCGTTAGTTCGGAGAGCGTGATACTTCGAAGAACGGTTGATGCCTCGAAGATCGTTTGATGCTTTGAAGAGCGGTTATGATTCGAAGAGCGGTCGATATTTCGAAGAGTGTGATAGTTCGGAGAGAGGTGCCAGTGTTAGCTCGAAGCTTCCAAGGTTGGAAGTAACGATTCAATGTACTCGTTAACTTTTATAGGCATGTCTAGACCCAGCTTGGGGCTTTTACAGTCCTATCGGCACCAGAAATCGAAAACTTATATGCTTGAAAAGATCCATTTGTAAGAAATGGCAAGTGTCAAGGTTCATCATTCATTATGTCCAGGGCAAAGATAATAAAATGAAGTAAAAAAGAGTTATAAATGCCCAATATGCGGGTATATGGCAGGGAATAGAAACAGGATTTTGACCCGCAAACGAATGACGCCAGAGGAACAATGGCGGAAGCAAGTAATTCTCGCCAGCAGCAACAAGCGCTGCATGATGGTAAAAAGCGAAGCACTTGGGCTACGCGAACAAAACAAGATGAGAACATGAATGTTCTATGGGTATATGGAGGACGAAGGAGTATGAGGAGGAGGATAGGAGGTGTGATGAAAGACCATTTTAGGTTGTCACCATTGGAACTGTATCGACGGGGCTGCCGCAGAATCCGAGGATCAACCTTTCAAGGTCGGAGAGTTTGTAGGGTTTCGTCATGTAGCCTTTGATTCCAACCTTGGAGGCTCGGTTCAAGGCTTCATCGGTGACATCGGCGCTCACCGCTAGGACAGTTGGAGGTTGTGGGCCCCGCACTGGGCTTGAGGCTGTGTCCATGTCCATAGAGTCTGGGTTGGGAAAATTTGATGCGTTGCTGGAGCCAGAAGATTGGCAGTGATGGTCATCAACCATTTGAAGAATCCGAGAAGTTGCTTCGTAGCCGTCCATTTTAGGCATCCAAAGATCCATAAGAACGATATCGATGGGCTTTATCTCCGGGGAATCTTCTTGTGATTCCTTCATGGGCGTTTCTTCAGGGTCGGAAAATTCCATGGGGTCACTGGTGGCACTTGATGCGGTGAGGATCTCTTGCACAATTTGCACAGCCTCTCTGCCGTCGGCAGCTTCGAGTACATCGCGATAGCCCAGCTTGCGCAGCATATTGACGAGCACACGGCGGTTGATTCGATTGTCTTCCGCGACAAGAAACCGCAACGGGTATTTCTCTCCGAGTTTCTTGTCGTATGCATCTTGAGATATAGCACTCGGGATCAGCTGAGGCCGTGCTAATATGGGAGCTGGGGGTGGACTCTCAGAGGACTTTTCGTCCCCAGTGCTAGGTGTTGGCTGCTGGAGAGTCTGGTTCTGGAGGAGGGAAGGAGAGCTGGATAACGTGGGCTCCCACACGAAGCTGCTGCCACTGCCAGTCCGAACATGATCGTTAGAGTTTGGCGGAGTCATGGTGCGCTCGTTTGGGGTTCCAGGACGATTGTAAGCATCACGCTGATTCACGGGTACTCGAATCTGGAACTCGGAGCCGTGATCGGGTCCAGTGGTGGATGAGCGAACGCAGATCAGGTCACCCCCCATTTTCCTTGAAAGCCCCTTAGCCACGAGAAGACCAAGCCCTAAACCGTCCTTGCTTCGCGTCGTCGAGGCATCCTCGCGTGCAAACGGCTTGAAAAGATTGGGTAAAAAGGCCGCTGGGATACCCGGACCGGTATCTCGCACACAGATCAGAACATCGTTATTTTTCTTGTCGATGGTTGCGCAAACAGTGATGGTACCGTTGTTGGTGAATTTGATGGCGTTCAAGAAAACGCAGGAGATCAGCTTGGCCAAGTCACGGTCGTCGGCCAGGAGGGTATCAGGCAAAGCAGGATCGACGGACCAATCCACGGTCTTGGTAAAAATTTCACCATTTGAGGATCGGGATCGAATCTCGATCTTCTCGCCATACTCGGTCGCATTGCTCTCGGCGGAGTCGGGGCGACCACCAACATGGAGAGACTCGTTGATCACTAAACGAAGAAGATCTCGTAATTTGGTGAATCGTAAGGCCGGGCCTCTCAGGTTCACGTTGATCCCCTCGAGAAGAAGGTGGGGTGCAGATCGTCGAACGGCAATGGACGGTCGCGGGTCAACCATACTGGCCATGACTTCCTCAATTTGGCGAGCTGGTGTAGCATGTACAATTTGGTCACTCTCGTGGACTGCATTTTTGACTTCTTCGCTACGCGGAGAGAGCTCCTGTCGTGAGGATGCTGCGCGAACTCTTTGCCTGCGGGCCGGCCGGGTTGAGCATGAAGCCATATCCAAAGGCAGGCTTCGTCGTCTCTTGTAAGGGTTCACAGCAATGTTGTTACCTTCGATAAAAATGCTTGGGCGGCTTTCGCTAGACGGTGGAGGTGGAGGTACATCTGGAAAGAAGTGATTCTCTTCCTCTCGTTGCGGGGTCGGTGTTTTGGGAACCTGCATATTGAGATCGTAGGCGTGAACCACGTTATCTGCTGCTTCCACGGCCCGTCTTGCGCTATCCTGAACCATTTCAATGCCTTCTTTGAGAGCCTGGAAAATTCCACCAGATTTGATGGGTGTCCTGCTTTCCATGGCCTCTCGGACGGTGGCGTGCATCACATCGAGCATGCCTACCACACCTTGCATTGGGGTTCGTAACTCATGGGATAGACTGCGGGCGTACGGTTTCAGTGGTTGGGAGTTAAAGTCGGTTTCTTGAAAGCCGGCTGTTTGCGTGTTGTGGACGTGGGAGGGCATGGGCGGGAATTCGTAACTCTCTTTCTCGGCAAAAACGTCGTCCTGTAGCAGTCGTTGTACAATAATATCCTCCAACGAATGTAAGACCACCTCCAAAAATGACCAGGACAGATTTCGATTCCTGATCCCTTCGCTGGACCACATCAAGCCCAGATATGCCAGGCACTTGCCAGCCGAAAAGAGCGGGATGGCCAGGTACGCCTCCGCCGGGAAGGGGAGCTGGTCGTCGCCAAAGGACACTAAGGATTTGAGATTTTCGGGGATCAGACAGGGGCGCTCGTGGTCCATATGCAACAGAGGGTTTCCGCCAGTGAAATATCGGTTGCGTTGGAGGCCCACATTCTGGTAGCCATCGTTGTAGTAAAATACGGCACCGAAGAGCGACGCCCGGCGCCCGCCCAATTCGGCCATGGGTTCCCCGCCGTGCACTCGGCGCGCGACGAAGCCATACTGTGCTTTGCTGATTGAGGTGATATCTTCCATGAGTCGTTTCCAGAACAGCTCTGTATCCGACGTCCTCAGACCTTGTTTCAGCGACACGAGGTGTTCAATGGCTGTGGACTGGGCGCCATCGTGCCAGGATCGGCCGGACGCGTCAAATTGAACATTGGCATCTTCTGGTACAGTTGGCAATGCCTCAGTAAGGCATTCGGATTTGCAGGAGGGGAAGGTCATGTTCGAACGAGAATGAAGGGTATTGGGAGCATCCGGTTCGGGCGAGTCGGTCATGATCCATGTGGGAGTTGGGATAGGAATGATGTTGTAATTTTTGATAGGTCTTCTTTTTTGGTCTTTTTTTTTTCGTGAGAATAAAAATATGGCCGAAGTGACTGTTAGAAAAGCACCATGACTCTCTCTCACTCACCCAAAGACCATGTAGAAGGGATACAAGAGGGGGTCAGGAGGGGATTTTCCGTTCTGGCTCTGGGGCCGGGCGGTCTAGACACTTGCGAATGTTTCCTCAGGTGAAACAAGACGATTTTTGGGTCAGGGACATTCCCATACACCTCAACCACCGGAATAATCTCTATCACCTTTTGGAAAAGAAAGCAGAGATTCAAATTTACAAAAGAAAAAAGCAAATGATCCTCCGTCCCAAACCGTACTAGAGAGATCACAGCATGTCCTTTTTTTTTTCTTCTGCGGAGAACAACACGATCGGCAGATCTAGACCGAGTTCACGGTGCACCGTGGACTGTATGGGCCCATAAGTAATCTCCCTCGCTTGACACTGACCACCACCACTTACGGCACCTTTTGAATTGAAAAGAAATTATTTATGTACGGATAACACAACGCCATAATCACGTCAAAGATTCAAATTTAATGGGAAAAAAAATCTTGTCAACAAAAAATTCGAAGCTAACAAAGCACCTAAGCAGAACTAACCACCCACTAACAGATTCCCCCCCCCCCCATAAGTCCCGCTTCAGAGAAGGGGCCAATACTTGGCCCCCGTGGCCCTTGCCTACATATCCAGGGAGAGCCTCTATCCGAGGCACCGGACTTGTTACGTGATCGATTGTCTCTCTTGCGCCGTGAAGTTTTCAATTGCTGACCAGGTGGCTTACCTGGCTCTTGATCTGGTCCAGTCCATATCTCAATCCTGCAGTGGTCCGGTTACCCAATGCAGGCTTGTACATGAACAGGATGCAGACGAGAAACACTGTTCGTGATTGATCGACTATTGGCCGGAAACTTCTACCTCGATAGGTCAGAAATCATCGTTGGACTGATCGCAGGAACCCCCACCTGTGGCTGCTCCACCGAGTACGCCACACGGTGTTCGCTATGGGAAATTGAACTTTAAACTGCGGCATGCAGGTGAATCTTGAACAGAAACAAAAAACATACAGGTCTCTAGGAGAGTGATTTTGTACATGTCAATATGCAGTCAATCTATAGTCCAGTTCCTTGAGTCTGGGCCTGATTCAGATCCGTGCCCGATGCTAGTTCGGTTTAAAACTTGTTGTGCCCGGGTTGTTGCCTTACTGATCAGGCGCCTCATATGTTTCATCCCGGAGACTATACGACTTGGGTACTAACCGCACTGCCCAGGTGGCATTAAGTCTCTTGTATCTCGAAGGTTATGATGATTGGCCATCTCCATGAGAATTATGAATAGCTCTGCCCAGGCGGGTATGCTAACCTGAATTGAAATGTCAACTTCTAGGATTACTTGTGGTTCACTTGAAGCTTTAACTTCATTAGTTCCACGCAGTCCCAAACACCCTCGTAAGAACGCTCCGCTCCACATAATGCGGTGGGATGAATTCCTCTACCCTCCGTTCCCACGAGACTCTCCAAGGGATACCAAACAGCGCACGATAGAATTCCCAATATTCAGGCCAAAACCCAGCAAGACCCCAATCGACCAGAACAACCGTGCCATCAGCCCGCACAAGCATGTTCCCGGGATGTAAATCCCCATGCGTAAACACGATTCGGTGATTCTTCAGACCTCGGACTGTCTGGTACAGCATGTATTCGCTGGTAAAGAAATTCGACTCCATGTCATTCTCGCGCGCAAGCGTTTTCAGCCGCATTCGATCGCGTAGGGCTTGAATGATTCCTTCATTGAAGCTTTCTTCCGATTCGTACGGACCGTAACTGTACTTGGTATAGTCATCGTAACCAGCTTCGAAGATGCCGTCTCGACAGTGTGATCTATCGAGTCCACCGATGAAATACTCTTGAATGTTCTGCATCTGGCTCACGTAGTCCTTTAACTGTGCTAGGACTCGAGTCTGCTCGGCCTCGGAAGCATTATCCCAGTATCTTTCCAGGGATGTGCCTCTTTCGTATGACATGAGGATGTATCCAACGTCGTCGAGAATGTATCCAACGTCGTCGAGAATGTATGCACCGACAAGTTTTGGCGTTGCGATGGTTGTTTGGGTAGATGCCAAATGCAATGCTTCTGCTTCGGCCAAGCGAACGCCATGGCCAAATTTCACAAGTGTGTCCGAATAATCTGCAAAATAAACTCTTGCGCCCATTTTGTCCGGACAAAGGTTCTCTGCTGTTTTCAGATCGTCTGGGTCGAGGACGTAAGGTGGAGGCCCAATAACTTCGGAGTAAATCAAGCGAAGTTTTGGCTTTTCGGTGTCCAACTCAGCATTTTTGGAGTCCGCATCTGGAGCGGAATCGGGAATGGCTTCATTCACATCAGCTATCTCCGATCCAGGGTCTCCCGGTGTGTTGGTGACCGGCCTCTCGAGGCTCGCGCTTGATGTTGACTGCTTCCCAAGACTATCCCCACGAAGCAAATCAGAGACCGTAAAGGGTTCCCCAGTACCACCATATCGAGCTGGAATATCCGGACCAAGGTATTCACTAAGTTCCTCGGGTTCTTCAACAATATCGTCTCTTTCAAGAGCGAGTCATCAATTTCAAGATAGGAAAGATATTCCTCGGCAGGGTTGATGAGATATGCCTTTCCCAGAATATTTGGGTAGTGATACCGAATGAAGTCGCGACATTTTCGAGGGCAGTGAGGAGCCTTTCCCGAAACACTGTCCTTTGAGCACGCTGAGAACTTTGAGCAGCATGTATACTAAACTCAACCACACAGTACGCCGAGTAATGATGATCGTCAGAGTTGGCCGCCGCTTGCAACATGAGAGAGGAGAGCTTTTCCAATACACCCAGACCTAACTTCTGCAACTTATAAGGCGTTAAAGTTTCGTGCTCTCGCGAGTACCCCTTTAGGACCATTTCATCGATCCTCACCCACAGTACATACCGACCCTTGTTCAGAGTAATATGACAGAGGTCAAGTTCTGGAAGGACGGTCTCAACTTCAGTAAGACAAATTCGCGGTTCATGGGTACGACGCCATTCTAAAGTCTTCTGGAGCGATGCAACTGCTCGAGAGACTTGAAATTCCGGGATGGCAGAGTGTTTCCTCAAGAACTATTGATATTTAGCGTCATTTTAGGTGATAAGGGGGAATTGAGTTACGTACCCTTTCGAAAACGATATCTTGTATCCGGCCCTCTGCGTGCTTCAGATCGACTCCACAGATCTCAGTATGGCGGCCACTATTCAAAATGCGACGAAGAGCAAGACAGTCATTCGTATGTATATTTGGTTTTTCTGAAGGAACGGACATTTTCGGAAATGAATGTAGAAAAAAATAAGAACAGGCTCAGGCTTGGAAGCCACTGGCTCAACATGCTATATCAGAACAATGGTGGAAATGGATCTCTGCGGATGCGGGGCAATGAGAAGATCCCCAAACCACACATGTGCAGATACAAGCCTTTGGTCATCTTCCTCAATCGAGGACCGGGGTCGTTGACAGCATTTGGGTTGTCGTTTCAGAAAGATCAAGTCAAAAATGTATACCAATGGTGAGGCGAAATTAGCCGCCTTGTCAACTCCTTACTCCTCTAAGCTACTATTCCAACGCACTGCCACATTCAGGCTTCAACCTTCACAATGAATCTTAAATAGTCTTTCTCACTTGGCCACTGCTCCAAGAATCACCTTTGCCAAAGAGCTACGACCAAGACCAGTTTACTTATATAAAGTTATATTGCAATCCTCGCCTTTGTGTCCCCGGACTAGGCCCAGCCAGTTAGCCGCCGTCAACTATTGAACCGATCGCCTGCATCTTTCGCAGCCTCGACTATGGAGTCTTCAAAGTATGGCCTCTCGATGAACATCTACGGCCGCGGCGACGCCGAGCTAGGCGACGGACCCTCTCACATGGGCATCGCCATCTACTCGCACGGCTCCTCAACCTGCGAAATGCACCACATCCGCAACCCCAAAGACGAGGACTTCATCTACGATCCACGACCACAGCCACTCGAAGATCCGGTTCTAAAAGGCCGCTGTGAACTTGCATCTCTCTCACCCGAGCAGAAAGAACAAGCGGAAATCCTGCTTACTGCATTCGGGGAAGACGAGTCCAACATCCCCGAATTCGGAGTTGGAAACTGTCAGGACTGGGTTGCTGCCGCAGCAAAAATGCTTGAACAAGCTGATATTGTACCTTCTGGAGAAGGAGACTTCTGGAAGAGCATGATTAATCTGAGTTCTGAGAAAATGAAAACTGAATGCCTGCGAGCGGGGAAGAAATGGCTTGATGGGCCGGAGTCGACGTTTGAAGGGGATCCCAATGCGAGATTCGGGGGTGAACCTACTGCCCCAAAGACCGTTGGGAAGTTGGCGCAGAATGAGGTGTTTCGGGCGCGTATGCAGTCTCTTTTGGGCGCTACTAAGACTGGTGGTGAGGGTGAGGGCGATGAGAAGCCTGTGGAACGGCCGTTTTATGTGTCAAGTCCTTTCTTCAGTACGATGAACGAAAGGAAAGACTGAGTGTATTGCTTGAGCATTTTGTCTTCGATTAGACTCGGAGTTGCATTTCTTCGACATTTGAAATAACACTAGCATTTTATGTATATGTATGCCTTTGTGATCTTTCTATTTCAGGGCTGATAGCTCGGCGGCTAGTGCCAGTGTGATGCCGAGGTTCAACTTACCCCAGCTAAAATGACATCAATATTCATTCGAAGGCACCATTCGGTCCTATGTCGAGATAAATTGCACTGAGACTTAGCAGTCAACGTGAATAAAATCACAGAAAACCAATTTCGGCATAATGGCAACCCCCTTCACCATAGACGTCCCCGACGAGCATATCAACCAGCTTCAACAGAAGCTCGAGCATGCAACCTTCCCTGATGAATTGCACGCCGCAGACTGGGACATGGGAGTCCCGCTAGATGAAATCAAGCGTCTAGTGACAACCTGGCGAGAGAATTTTGACTGGCGCACCCAGGAAAAGAAGTTGAATCAGCAGCTCAAGCAATTCACTCTGCCCGTTTCGGTTGATGGCTTCGGCGAATTGGATGTCCATGTGGTGCATCACCGTGCTGAGAACCCGCGCGCTATTCCCTTGTTGTTTATTCATGGGTGTGAGTTTATCTTAAGCATGGTGTATACCTGCACGTACTAATAGCGTGATCAGGGCCTGGTAACTTTCTTGAAGCTACGAAGCTAATTCCATTGCTCACAAAGGGCGATGATGGTGCAGTATTCGATGTTGTTGCACCCTCACTACCAAATTTTGGCTTCTCAAGCGGTGTCAAAAAGGTATTTGCTTGTTCAACCTCACCCGAAGTCACATCCAGCTAATCTTGAGCTTAATCATTGACAGAGAGGCTTCGGTCTCGCCCAATACGCCGAAACCCTCCACAAAACAATGATAGCACTGGGTTACAATCAATACGGTGAGCACTCGACATCTAACCTTAAAAGAGAATTGAACCGTGACTGACAAACTGCAGTAATCCAAGGTGGAGATTGGGGCAGCATGCTTGCCCGCACAATAGCAATCAACTACCCAACCCACATCCAAGCCATCCACCTAAATTTCATCCCCGTAGCACCACCCTATCCATGGCGACAACCCCTCCGCTTCCTCACCTCGCTCTTCAGCGTCCCCTTTTCCACAAAGGACAGAGCGGCCATCGCCCGCTCAATCTGGTATCTAACAACAGGCAACGCCTACTACAAACAACAGGAAAGCCGGCCCCAGACGCTGGGCTACGGGCTGCACGATAGTCCCGTTGCACTGCTGGCGTGGATCTACGATAAGCTGCATTCGTGGTCGGCCGGGTATCAGTGGACAGATGAGGAGATTCTGACATGGGTGAGTGTTTACTATTTCTCGCGGGCGGGGCCGGCGGCGTCGACGCGGATTTACTTTGAGGCTTCGGCGCAGAAGCCCGATGGGGTTGAGCGGTGGATGTCGCTGAAGGAGGTTATTGGGGGGTCGACTCCTGCCCGGGTGCGGGTTGCTGTGGCGCAGTTTAAGGAGGAGTTGATTATGTGGCCGGTCTCTTGGTATAGAGCTGTTGGGAATGTGGTTAGGGAGAGGGAGTATGATGTTGGGGGGCATTTTGCGGCTTGGGAAGTGCCTGAGGTGTTGGCGAGGGATGTCAAGGAATTCCTGGGGAAGGGTGGAGAGGCGTATGCTGTTGTTGAGGGGAGAGATGGTTATTGATGTCAGCTCTGATAGAAGTGGCCGGGTATATAGGCTCATGGCTTGATTGGACTAGAAGAAGGTTATCGTGAAGGAATATGGAATACTGTTGTGACATTGACATTGATGACGGGGTGTATTATTCGTGATAGAAAGAGATATAGAATCGCGTGATGATGGCATCCTGCAATTCGATAAGTCGATTGTCGTCACATCACTGCGGTAACATTCCATCCTGGCCGTCCATGGCACCCCGGTCACTTTGTGAAAACCGCAGACGCCAAATCTGCCTTAAATCCAGACAGAAAGCCCAAAATAACGAGTTCAACATCCATGACCATTTCTTAATCCTGTCGTCCCTTGAGCAGTCGCTGCGTCACCTTATCTTTCTCAATGATGTAAACTTGCGCACCCCAACCACTTAGTGCGTCACGGTCTACGGCGGCAAGTAGAGCTTGGGAGATGGTCTCGAAGAGGTCCTCGGGAGACTGACACAATCCTAGTTAGTTTCAAAAGCGAAAGGAATTCACGGAGATACATTATTAGACATACTAGATCGGGCTCCCACAAACCCTCGCAGGTACCGAACAGCTGCTCGCTGGCGGTTCCGCTCACAATGAAGTCCTTGGCGAAATCGATACAGCCAATGCTGTCAAACCCACAGATAAAAGGCTTTCCAGATGTTTGGTTGATACCGGCAATCACGGGGCTGACGAAGAATGGACCAAAACGCTTCTCATACAACGATGAGCTGACCAAGTTGGCCAGCGTCTGGGGCGCAATATGGCGCTCCTCACGGAGACGGTACATATTGACCTTGTAACGAAAAAGATCGGAGACGGTATTGACATCGGTGGCGAGGCCGGTCAGGCCAAGGTAGGTGGATGGAGCGTAGTTGAAGATCTTGGGGAAGTTGTTGGAGATGGTCAAGGCTTGCATGCCCAAGCGGAGGTCGCAGGCGATGGCGACGCAGTCCTTGCCCACCATGGCGACACAAGCTCCGCCATCTAGAAAAGGGGTTAGTTTATTAGATGATATAGATCGAGTAGGAAAGTCTGGGCGTACTGATGTCGAAAGGAGAGCCCTGGTGATGGTGACAAGGAGGTTAGCTTCAAGGTCCAACGAGTTCCAAATGGGTCAAGGGACCCATCTCCATACCATTATTGCGGTTTCTTTTTATTCAATGTGGATCGGATCGACGTTTCTGAAGCTCTGTGGAAGATAATATGCTCGGTAAAGAAGGCTGGGGAGGGATGGTGGAGGTGAACAATGGCGGAGAGGTGTTGATAACGGGGAGCTGTGAGGTGCGCGAGCTCGGATGACGCCGCACCGCTGCCTGTTTGGTTGGTCGCCCGCAACTCTTCGATTGCTTTCTCATCATTCCACCACTTGACAAATTCCCCTCTCAATGTGTTGAGGCTGAAATACATACAGTTTCCATTCATCCGAAATATTTTGTTGTCAAATCTCTTTATCTTTTATTCCCCATTTTCCTACGTTGACGCCGTGATTTAAGAGCGTTACGCAGCTGAACTATCCTGCCCGCGCAACCATGAGCGCCCACGTCGTGGTAATCGACTCGACTGCTAGGCGGGCAACAGTCAAGACGACTCCAACCAAACACCTAACGGATATATTACAGGAGGCATGTTCCAAACTGGGATATAATGCCAATCAATATGCTCTCAAGTATAGTCTAACTGCTTTCCCGCTCTGATGAGGGACTTTACTAACTTGGGATGGTTCATAGACACAATCGCAAACAACTAGACATGTCCCTTTCTTTCCGTCTATCCGGTTTGAGTTCTGGTGCAAAACTAGAGCTTGTACAGCTGTCTCGCTCTCCCTCTGTCGTCACAGTTGCCCTTCAACTTCCTGAATCTGAAGCCCGCGGGGTTCCCAACGGACGCATACTCGATAAGTTTCCAAGCACAACTACTCTCTGGCTAGTGTTACGCAAGTTCGAGGCGGGTGTAGCAGGCGGTGGATCAGCTCGGAATCTTACTGCGCGTGGTGTACCTGCTACAAACGGCGATACTAGCTCCGGGCGGTTGTTCTATGAGATTCCCGTTCTTCGGATACTGGAACGTGAATTGTCCAGCTTCACGGATTTGCAGAAGTCCCTTGCACAATTAGGGTTTAATAGTGGGAACGTATTGATCCGTCTTGGCTTTCGACAAACTGAGGAACCACTTGAAGAAGCAATGGTCAAGATTGGAGAATACTTCAAATCGAGTGGGGATGATACCCCAGCGCCATCACCAGCGCAAACACCCCAGGCTTCTGTCACAGAAACCCCTCAGGATACGCCTCAAGAATCCACCAGCGAGCAATCGACTCCACAGGCTGTGCCAAGTGGCCTACCGTCTACAGATGCCGCACCACCTGCTGTAGATCCGCTACAGCAATCTACTTCATCAGGTCGATCCATAACTGTCTTCTCACCCCCTTCCGCCAATACACCCTCATCTGCGCAAGTAGCATACAACGAAGAAGACTACATCCCTTCTATTGAACATGCCCAGGCCCACCAACGTCAGCTGGTCGCAGCCTCTCGCCCACAGCGTCTCCTATCCGACGCCGAGCTCGCCGCAAAAGCCGAAGCCGAAGAGAAACGCCGCGCCGGAATCCGCGAAATCGACGTGAAAGTGCGCTTCCCGGACCAAAGCCAGGTGGTAGCGAAATTCGGGCCCTCGGATTCAGGCCACTCACTGTATGACTTTGTTCGCAGCTGCGTATCACCAGCCTATGCAGATATCAAATTCGCCCTGAATGCTTTCGTCAGTGCTGTTCCAGCTCGTGCCGGACATGCAACCGTCATCCCGGATGACGAGACTCTCTTGATTAAGGGTCTTCGGTTACAGGGCCGGGTTCTGATCAACTTCACCTGGGCTGATAACGCGAGCTCGGCGACGCATCTGAAACGAACAGAGATTCTGCGTCCCGAGCTCCGCAATCAAGCACAGGAACTGAAAGTTGAGCAACCAGCACCCGTCTTTGAGGAGTCGGTTACGCCGAAGACTGAAGCTGGCCCTAGTAATAGTGCAGAACCTGCGAAGTCTGGTGCAAAGAAGGGTGGTGTACCTAAGTGGTTGAAATTGCCTGGGAAGAAATGATGGCTTCGGCAAATTTGATTGCTCATGAGTGATGATGATGAGTGTTTGAAGTATGGATGACAATCAAATGACTGGAAATTGCATGCTGAGAAATTATTTCAAGTTGTATTGCATGTAGTACTTGCATTCACATTGGCGTAAGAACCTTGGAATCATATAGTACCTATGGAGTAGCAGCAGAACCTTGGAATCACTGGCACTTGCATAGATATTGATCCATCCATGTTGATCCACTTGTACTCTTGAAGGGCTGGGCCAACTTCGACTCTCCACAACGTGTAGGTTATGCTCCGCTCACCACCTTGAAAGGGACGCAGCATCATCCATAGAGAAGGTCCTCGACCCCTGGTGCCAGATCAGAGTAGATTGACACGCTGTTTACATAGTAGTACAGCAAGACCCAAGCGGTATTTAAGTCGCTACAGATTACACTTTTACGCAAGGCGAAATATGAAATTTGGAACAATGTTTTCATTATGGTATCTCCTCCAACAGAAGGGATCCCACTTTTGCCATCCCCATCATCCACCGGTAGTCACGAATAAAACTCCCATATTCCGCTTCCGCGAGCCATACGCTATTCGGCGACCAAAAAGATAAAGCAGTCCCAATGGACCACCAGCGTGGGGGTGAGAAAAGACTCCGGAAGTTATTTTTTCGTTCGTTGCGCGCGCCAGGTATTCATGTCGTTAAACGAAAGAGAAAAACAGATGGAATGAGACGCTTAGTGACCCTGGACACGGCGGGCCTCGGCGATGACCTTCTGCATGTCCTCGACCTTTCTCTTGCCGCGGGTGAATGTGCCGAGCTGGAGAGATTGTTAGTTATGGTTCGGATATGCATGTAGAACTCAGGAGCTCGCTGGCTATCTTGGTAGATCTTCCAAGTATGATGATTTGGAGCCGTGTTCCAGAAGTGCAACGAAGGTGCATATTATGCCAAATGACGGATTTTCATCAAGTGGCAAATACGCCGCTTCAGTCTGCTCCAGGTCCCAACACCAAATCTCAATCCCATTGATCGTACCAATCCAAACAGCGAGTTCCATATTCGGGGTGGTGTGATGGTAGACGTACGCGCTTCTTAGCGAGCTTACGGGCACGCTTGTCCTGAGCGTTACGGAGCAACTCAATGACACGGCGCTCGTAGGGGGCAAGGCCAACAACCTCACGGGCAATCTCGCGGACGAACTGGGTGCGGCGAGAAGACTGACCCTTAGAGCGGCTGATCTTGCTCTTGGGGGTGTTCAGCGGGGTGGTTTTCTGTAATCTCAATTAGTTGACTGGTTCCACCTATGAGCAAAACATTTCCCGGTGTCGTTCTTCCAGAACAATCTGCATCGAATATCAGGTTCTTGTCGTCGGGATCGATCAAGTTCAGATTCAACGTAGGCCACTCAAAGGGTTGGCTTTAGGTCTGTCTTTTTGTTCCAAGTCCTCATCTCGAAAAATTTCCACCACACTTTTCTTCGTCCTGATACGACGTCCCAGCTCTTTCTGATTCTTCCTTCCGACAGACCCTTGCCATTCCGATTGCAGATGAATCCTCCAATTGAATATTCGATTTAGAACCAAGACCGACTCGAGCGAAAAGACCGATAAGATGCAGATTGTTCGGGGAGAATTTCGTTGGAAGTGAATTGGGAGTGAATTTGAATCACACGTACCCGGCCGCTGTTGGTGCCGACGATGATACCGGTGCGTTCCTGGGCCATCTCGACGGTTGGTGACGGAGGGGTTTGGCGGTGGTTGTCGTAGAAGGAAATGAAGAAAGTCGTGTGGAAATCCCCTAGTGTCGTCGGGAACCGCACAATTGCGGGTCTTGGCACGGGACTCTCTGCATAGGCGAGTCTCTAGGGCTAGGGCTATTATCTAATCATTGCATTCTGACTAAGCGGTTGTATTTTTGGCTGCCTGAGGCCAGTAATTTGTTTGCCTAAACTAGATAGAAATCTATGTCTAGCAACTAACAACATAGTCAACTGTGTACCAAGCTCTATTTCATCGACCTGACCCTCTTTCAATGAGACAATTGAGATTTCTTCCAGCTGGACGATTTTGTGGTCGGCTAATGCGAGCTGCTATGCATCAACGGGGCAAGCTCCTCTGACTTTCCTATGTAGTCACTGAATAATGACTCTGCACAGACTGCGTATTGCCCTCGACACCAATCATGATGTTCACGGCTTTACACTCATAACGCCGTCAAGTGCTTCCTCCCAACTTTCCATCAAAGTGCCACAGAACAGTTCGACCTCGGAACTACCTAGAGCGGATTCCAATGCCTGCTGTAGTTCTTGACCGTGAGGAGCAGTTTGGTCTCCTTGGATCACGAGGTCCACCATGGAGCTCAACACACCTGATGCAGAAATGCGTTGTTTCAAGGCACGAGTGTTCGATCGGACGAGCTCGTAGACTTGAGGAACCAAAGCGGCCAGTCGGTCTACCGGCTCCTTGGGCAACTTGACAGCCTTGGAAGACTTGCGAGAAGCACTCTCTGTCAAGAGGACAAGGGCCTTGATAGTTTCGAGTAGGGTAAAAATGGTATGAAGATACTCCCAAGATGCGGCTGTTGGGGCACCATCGTGGACATGAATTGCCGAAGAGATGATCAAAGGGGAAATTTGAGACTCATTCAGGGTAAGGGCGATCTTCTTCGAGTTCAGCCAGTCCTCTACAGTGCTTAGAGATTTTTCAGCCTGCTGAATAGTGGTAAGCTTAGATCCCGCCATAAAAGTTGCCAGCTTGAGGATTTCGGCATTGATCTTCGAACTGTCTTTTTCAGCCTCTGTTTGATCAGTAACCTCAGAGATGGAAAGGGCAGTCAGGTCAGGCAAATCCAGCTCTGGAGTCAATGGCTTCTGAATGGAAATGGCCTTCAGCACGCCGAAAATTTGGTCTGTAACTCTGGCTGAGGAAAGCCAGTTCTCCTTGGGAAGCGGTCCAAGACGAAGTCGCAACTCAAACTCGGGCTTGCCAGGAAATTCACAATCCATGAGTGCAGAGAAGTCACGCTGGTCCCGAGCGGGGGTGCTGTTTTGAGCTATGATAAACGTCAGTGACTCTGTGTGGCGCTGTTCATGGACGAGAAGACTTACCAATCTCATCATATCGACCCAGTGGATCTCCACCGACCAGTCGTTGAGCCCGACGGGCTTCCAGGGCATGCAGTCGGCGACAAATGCTAAGACTAAGACGTGACCGTAGCTCGATAGTTTCTTCGACATTTCGGTAACTTCCTTGCTCCAGACCGCGAGTGCGGAATGTCATGGTGGTCACATCGGCACTGCGGTAGAAGTTAAGCGCTTGGATGTATGCTGCTTGAGGATCGAAATCTTTTCGCTCGACACCTGCGATGGGTGGAGCGGAATGGGGGTGGATAGTAGCAAGACGAGTAAAGAAGTTGTGAGCCACTGTTTCATACTGTAGCTGCTTCACGGATAGTTTGTTGAAGGTTTTGAATGCAAGAGAACCTGTACCAAGATGAAGATAGACGCGGACTAGAACAAGAAGGGCATTGTAGTTGTGCGGAGAATCCCTGATGAGGCGCTCAAGAATGGCAGCTGCCTTCACAAAAGAAGTGTGAGACGGTCCAGATCCATCTATGGTCTCACTCAATGTGGCCATAGCAGCTAGAATGCAGAGGTCATCCCTAGGTCGGCTTTCCATTGCAGATGTTTTCTTATCACTTTCAGTGGTCTTTTCGCTCTCTTTGGCCTTGTCCTCCTCGAAAAGTGTTTGGTAAAGACGCATGCAGTGTGTAACCAAGTCTTCAATCTTTTGCTTGGAGGGCTTGTCAACGCCTGAGATGTTGATACAGTAATCGAGCTTAAGATGGTTGATGGTTGAAATAGCGGCCTGTATCACGTTAGCCCCAATGAAGTAAAGGATTAGTTGGAGCATCAAAAACTCACGGATTTTTCATCGCCTAGCTTCTCAGACAGATATTCCATCATCTTTGTCATCAAGTCTCTGTCACCACCAAAAACTCTTCGAAGGTCATTGAAGGCATAGAGCTTTTCTTTGTGCTGATCGATGTACTGCTGAAAAACAGGAATTAGATCATCTTCAGTGGTCATCTCGCCCTTCTTGATAGCAGTTTGGATGATATCAATGCGAGCCAGGGCAGCATTCCGTGATTTAGGGTTGAAAGCAATAAAATCTTCGGCAAATTTCCGCGCATCGGCAGTAGCCCTATAGGACGTGTAAGTTCATCGTCGAGGCATATTAGCAAGCTTTCCGTGGCTTACCCTGGAGTGTCAACATGGCGTACGCCTTCGCACAAGAGATTCCAAATATTCCAGTCGTCAAGATCACGAAGCTCCTTGCGTTTCTCTTCATCCTCGGGGATCTTGTAACGATCCTTCACAAAGGAGATGCCTTCTTCCCACAGCTTGGCCGCTCCCAAGTTCATGGCTTTGAAGGTAACGAACTCTGTATCGTTCTGGCAAATAGGAGAGCCAATACCAACGTTCTCACTGCTCAGAATTTTCACAACTTCGTCAAAGCGATTCTGGGACTCAAAGATCTTGATAAGCAGCAACACCTCTTCGGACGTCTGGATAGCTCGGGATGAAGCCGAGGATTGAGCCTATTGAATATGGGTCCTGTCAGCCTGCAATTTGAAGTCGAATTGCGCATATCTATCACATCGTCGGAGGATTTAAGGACGAGATACTCACCGTGCCAGAAGGAACATCATCAGCCGCTTTGGAGATCATACGGTACGCCAAGGTTCCAAACAGCTTGCGATCCATTTCGGAGCTTTTCTCGGAGTTTGCAATCATGTAACTGCAGAGTATGGCCCAGAAATAGTACTTGCGCTCCTTTGGAAAGTTCTTTTGGAGACTCATAGCAGCCTAATATAGTGATGGCGAACAGTTAGCCTTCAATTCTTTCCAGGACACAGCGACATAACACCAACCTTCTGCGCCGCCTTCCAATCGTCTCCATCGAAAGAGAATTTAAACCAAGTCATAGCAAGGTCGAGGTCCTGTGGTTTGGCCTTCACGGCCTTCTCCCACAACAGACTGCGCGTCTCCGCATGTCCAGGTACACGCTTCAAGGTATCGGAGAGAATTTCAAGGGTATCCATGTCGCTAATGGGTGGTTCAGCCTCGCAAATTCCAATCGTCTCTGCGATGCCGCGCTTCTGGTTTGCCTCGTCGGCCATGCGAGTAAGGACGTTTGCCTTCCATGCCTGTGGTGGGTGATACTTCGTTAGCGGAGAACTCGGAGAGCTTGGTGGACTCAATTCGGACGACCCGGGGACAAATATGCAGTGTCAATTCAACGCATACGACGAAAACTCACCTTCAAGAAACTTGTATCTTCTCCTTTCTTCATGCGCTTCTCAATTAGCTGTAGGGCTTGCTTCAAATTCTGCCCGTCAATGGCATCTTGAATTTGGTTGTTGCGCCGAAGGAACACGGCGTCGTTGACGGGCGCCATGACGACGAATCTCCCTTTGAAGTTGGATCAATTCACAAGGATCACAGAAAGATTGTCTCCTTCCAAAGACAGCTTGGGAGTAGCGAGGGATCGGATTCCAGGTGAAACAAAATGTCGCTGAAGACTGTTTTTTGGCGGGGAAGCAATTCGAAAGCGGTGAGGATAACGCGGTCAGTCGAATCCATTGTTCCGTTATCGTGGGCACGTGCTTTATCTTGCGTCACAATCGAGGTCTATGGATGCCGGGGAACTTGAAGTTACTGGGCACTGTTCTAACTTCGGAAGAAGCTCAAAATTTCATGATGAACCTCGATTATCACTCAGAGTAGACCTAAAAGAGCATTTGAGCCGCAAATTTGATACACTAAGTTCCGGACTTCAATTTCGACGAAGAATCTTGAATTATATAGTATGCTCCCGATGTTAAAGTTCCTGGCAGGCCACGATTGGGCTGGGAATTTGGAATAGTGTACAATGCGGCCAGTGTGACTCACATATTCAATTGAAGATATCCGCCGCAGAAGGGGGTTCATGCGCATATGACGCCCAGAAAAACAAAATACTTCCAAGGTTATTTACAAAAGAGCGCTCGAGGGCCTCGGGATGGACTCGGATGTCCAGTCGAGACATTTTGAACACAGCAAAAAAATTAAGAGATATTGAAAGCCGTCCCTGGTGCCTGTGGCTCTAAGGTAAAAACAGCCCAGCTGACTGTATTCAGGCGGCAGTTAACCTTCCAGATGTGGATTCTTCCATATGCATATGCCGTTGTCATGGGAGATATTGAAGCCACAACATGGATCGGGGTTTTGAAAGAACTTGAGAGACGATTTTCTTACGCCAGTCAATGGATATGTCGATATTGAGGGAAGATTTGGCATCATCCTTCAACAAAGTTACTTGGACTCTGTGATGCCTTTCTTCTGGTTTAGCTATTTTGATTGTTAGCCAGATATCTTTTCTGCACTTGAAATGGACCAAGGGTAGCTCGGAAAGGGACGCTGAGACCTACCCAGTTCTTCTTGCAATCCCGGTATGCCCTAATTGAAGGATCGAGTTAGTAAACCAAAAATCCTTCATCCGATAGCGTCTCGTATAATATGTAACACCCGAGAGCTAGTAGGTGCTGTGTAGGAGATTCTGACGTACTGGAAGTAATCGCCACACATTTCACGATCAAAGCCATTTCGCTTTAAGCACTTCAGGCTTCGATCCGCGAAATCTTGGCAAGGATCATAAAATTCGCTCGCATTTTTACTGAGAATTGGGTCAGCCATATTCCAAGTATTGTCGTCTCGATCTAACTTACTGGTTGAATTTGCGGTCACTTTGCTGCCGCTCCCTGTCGGGGGCATCCTTCTGGGATGATTCGGATGTCATGAGTGCAAAGTGGCTAAGAAACTGCCCCTTGACGTTCAGCTATGGAGACAGTATGTTTTTAGGGGGATTTGAGGTGATTGAATGGCAAGTTGCAGCTGCAGATGGGCTTGGAAAGAGCTCGAGGTTGATTGGAGATGCAGGAAGCTAGTGTTTCTCCCGGCAGAACTGCGGATCCCGTCTTGGCGCGGAGGATTTGTTGTGTACACATCGGAAAGAGATCTGCTGCATTGAAGCAGCATGTACGTGTCTTTTTTTTTCTTTTATTTTTTTAATCTTCCCTGACTTTTTGAAAACTTCAATGCCACATGAGCCTTGAAGACCAACATCACTTCTAGCATTATAGAAAAAAAAAAGCTGATCCCTTTAGGCCATACTTGGACACTTCCAAGGTTAGGTTACTTAGGTACTAAAATTGAACAAAGGCACGCTTGTAAACATTAGGAGCAGCCTTGGTGTAAACGATAACCGGGTGAAGGAAGTTCTAACATCCGGGAAGTGTTGTCGAAGATTCATACCCAATGGTTTGCCCTCTATGTAGCGATTTAGAGTTTCGTCTTAAATTACATATGGGGCAGAAAAACACGGTTGGCTTCAGACTGCTTATAATAATGGGCCACGGAAGGCAGATTCATCTAAATCGTGGGGGCGGGATGCGCTTGTCCGTGTAAAGTCATCACCGAAGTATTCAAGCTGTTGGTTCCAACGGGCTTTTCGCTGTATGATTCGCTCCCACCTGGACATCCTTGGGGGTCCACCATCAGCCCTGGAGCTCAACTGCTGTTTGCCGATCAAACAAGGATATGTATAGCGAGTCCAGGCTCAAGATCAGAACTTGAAACCTGAGCCCAAGGCCCTCATTGTATTGCCTTAGCCCTTCGAGTTGTCCCAGTATTTGAGATCAGTATTTGACTCGGATTTTCGAATATAGATCATTTCAGCTTTAAGTTCAGCTCCGTATCGACACAGCATACATAGCACTGTTTGTGATAGAACCAATGCGCTATTTGCCGCCCAGGGTTCGGGTGGATATATCACAATCACTGCTTGTGCCGTTAGCGTGGTGTTAGGTGGCAGGAACTCGGCTCTCATTGGTCCTCGCAATCAACAGCGCAAGGAGTTCGGCTGAGCGGTAGCCAGTGAAGTTGAGCGGTGGTCCAAGCATTTCTGCAGTATCAATTGAAGAAAGTCGTATTCTTATGTGTCGCGAAAGATAGTATTCAAATATCTTCATAAAGCCGAAGAAGCGTGAAGGATGCCACTTTCAAGTCACCTCTGATTAAAGTGTTCTTTAAAGGAGACTGGCCAGTTCGTGATGAGACACGTGATTAAATTGGTGCTTATCTAACTTTTCGCCTGAGGCCGCCAAAAACACGATTGTCCCTGGGATTTCTGCCTTCTAGGTGCCACGGTTTTTACGAGCCTGGGAAATCGTGGCTCGCGGATTCTCTCTCTTAAACGGGGTACAGCCCACTTCCATCCAAGTTGTGGTCACCCTTCCTTTTCCTTCACTTTGCGGGTTGCTATTTTGACCTTTTTCTTCCTCTGCCCCCACCGGATCTTCACGACTGCGCGCTCCCCGCTCAATAACCGTCGACACCGACTCAAGCGCAATCCAGTTATCGCTGAGACTACTGTGGAGTTGAAAGATTCCTTCACTTGTCTCTTCGCAGGATTCGCGCCAGAATGGCGACCGAAGGAAGCCGTGAGGTTGAGTCCTCGGGAGTAAGCTCCTACCTTGTTGCGCAAGAGCTCATGACATTGAAACTAACGCGTCGGCAGCTCGCCGATACCCTTCAAACCCATGTGGATGACATTCGCAGCTTGATCCAATGTGGAATCTGCGTCCGACCTCTGTATGAACCGTTTACCATTGCTTGCGGGCACACATTCTGTTACTCGGTCAGTCTCCCTGCGTATACCTCGTTACTTTTGTTCTAACCTTCAACAGTGTCTAGCATCATGGTTCGCTGGAGGAAAATCGAAGAGAACATGTCCGGATTGTCGAGCGCCCGTCACAGCTCAGCCGGCTCCGGCTTACATGGTAACTAACTACCTTCTATTCATCTCTTGAGGATGTCTGTCTAACTTGTTCGTTTGATTACAGGTTCGAGCCATTGTCCAAATGTTTACAAGCCGCGCCGAGCTCCTGGATAAAGAAGAGACCACCGCAGAGCACATAAAAAACCACAAGGAGGAAACCGAAAGACTCGACCAAGACAAAGCAAACACGAATTCGCACACTGGAGGTTTATTTGGTGGCCTATTCAAACCAGAGCAGCCAAAACCATATGTTGATCCAGGCGATGAAAATATCACACGCTGCCCCCACTGCCACTGGGAGCTTGAAGACGGCTTGAACTGTTCCGGGTGTGGTTACATCTTTCATCCGGACTCCGAGGGAACCGATTACAGCGGGTCCGATCTCAGCGATACAGATTACGATTCAATAGATGAGGAGGATATCGAAGACGAAGACGATGAGGATGAGGATGACATGGACGATCGCCCGCATGGACCTGGCAATGGTCCCCCATATTATCGTCCAGGGTCAGGGCCATACAACCCACAGCACTTTGGCTTCCACAACCCACGTCACGGCGGGAGTCATATTCAAAATTTTCTCGATCTGCCCTTGCCAAACTTCCATGAATTTCCTTTTCCTCTTGATATGTATGCTAATGGGGGGACACGCCATCAAGGTACTGGGTCCTATGGTGCTGGGCATGAGTATGGGTACGAGGAGTGGGGAGATGAAACAGGGGAGGAGTCATACGAAGGGTCTTTCATCGATGATGGGGAGCTCGAAGAGCGGGAGGATCATGGAGACGACTCTCAGTCCGATCATTCAACCGTTGTCGGGAGTACTCGTGAGCGAGAATATTCACCAGAAACACAGGCCATCATCCGCTCTGCGCACGACGCTGCTGCAGGCTCCGCCGCGCCGGTAATCCAATACCCGCAAGTGTTCCAGCCTAATTCGACCTCCGAAGTGGAAGACTATGACTGGGACAGCGAAGACGATGAAGAAATCCAGGGACGATTCAACGCTATGCCTTCCTACGATTCCGACGAGCTTCCCGACGATGAAGTCGATGACGAGGACGAGGACGAGGACGAGGACGAGGACGAGGACGATGATACTGAATCTTCAGATGTGCCGCGCGCACGCGTAAGGCAACGTCGCCAGCAGTTGGCCGTTCTTTCTTCAGAGGATGAAGATAGTGAAGAAGATGCTTCCAGTTCGCCTCCAAGAGCCGCAGTTTCACGGAACACGGGGTATTCTACTTCAGGACCTGGGGGTTATTCTGCTCCAAGGACGACGGGGTATTCTGCTCCGAGAAGGACCACAGGCTCTTCCGCCCCAAGGACTACAGGAACCTCTGCTCACAATGCTATCGCCCTCGACGACTCTGATGAGGAACCTGTTGGCCCCATACGGCGAACCGGCTCAAGACGACAGCCTCGATATTCTCCCTACTAATCACAGCCAATCAATGGGTGGTGACAACATCAACCCTGACTCCCGTCTCCAACATCAGTTCTATCTTCATGGTTTTCAATAGCGCGGCGCTTCGGATTGGATAGAATTTTTTTCGGCGCTTTGCATGTTACTCAAAACTTACTCTTCCCACTAGTCCTCAACTGAACGGGGACTTTTTCCAACTCGCACTATGACGCCAAAAAAGCATTGCTATTGGGTCTCATTTTTGCATATTTCGAGTTGCGACATAGTTTGCGAATACCCCATGCCCCTTCTTCTGATTTAGCTATCCTCATTTTCGATATGTTTATCGTTGTATCCCAGTGCATTTGCGGCGAGTTTTGGAGGGATTTGTAAGGAACCGAAAGGGTATTTTCTTCTAGTCAGGATTTTCAACAACGGGACTTCAGACTCCTAATGATTTTATCAAAGTAGACTTGAAGACTTCAGGGGTCAATTCTCCCACTGAATAGTTCTCGGTGCTTAATAGGACTCCGTTCCATAAGCCGGGCGTAACTTGATGTATGAAAAACATGTAGAGAAACATGCATGAGTCATCTACAGTGAACTCACACACATCAACCATTTAAAACATTAGGCAACAGCGCCCACCAAAACCCACAACTCTTCAGTCGCGCTTCTTTAGTTTCTCTTATCGCTCACCTTGCATCAATGTCTCCCCAAGTCGCGCCTTATGGGCATTGGACCAGCACGCTTACTGCGGAGCGTTTAGCCAAGGATAGCATCACCCTCCATGAGCTAGCAGTTGATGTACAGTGTCCAACCCGGCGTAATCGAACCTCAAAAGCTCACCAATTTATCCTAGGAATCAAGCGGAGCCATCTACTCAATCGAGTGCCATCCAACAGAAGACGGCCGCTACGCGATCGTCCAGCACCAAAACGGCACAAGCAAAGATATTCTGCCGCGGGATCTCAGCGCCCATGGAACAGTCCAAGAGCTCGGAGGCGGATCCATCGCGATGCGCCACGACGGCCAAGTCCTCTTCGTCGACGAAGAATCTTGCAACCTGTACCTGCTGAACCCGGCAACCAGCGAAGCCAAGCTTGTGCACGCAGCTGCCGAGGGAATTCGCTACGCCGATTTCTCTAGCCACCCGAGCAGGCCGGAGTGGATCGTAGCCATCAAGGAAGATCATCGAGAAGCTACGCCGGAGACGCAGGCGACGCATGTTCACAATACACTCGTGGCGATTAATATCCAGCTGGGAACGGAGACTACGGTCGCGCGGGGCGATGATTTCTACTCGCATCCTAAGTTTGATCCTACGGGCAGGTATGTTTCGTGGATTCAGTGGTCACATCCTGATATGCCTTGGACTGGGACGGTGCTCTATTATGCGACGTGGAATGATGGGGCCCTGGAAAATGTTACTCGTCTTGCTGGTAAGGCAAAGGAGGAAAGTATTGCTCAGCCGAAGTGGAGTCCCGACGGGCTGTTGTATTTCGCGAGTGATCGCAGCGGCTTCTGGCAGCTGTATTCATTTGATCCGAAAGACCAATCGGAACGCAGCCTTTCTTTGAAGACGTTGGAAGAAAGTGATTTTGCTAATGATGAGTGGGAATTGGGAAGGTATGTACAAGATTCCAAATCCGTTGAATGCGACTTGAAGTTTCCTGTCAATCTCAAGTTGAAGCTGCTGTCAACATTTGAACTTGAACATTGAACCGGTACTAGTTCCGAGTCAATTTTGACCCTGACATTTGTTGAATAGTTCCACATATATATTCCTGGATGCCACCACCATCGTTGCTACGACAATCACCCACGCAACTGGTAAAATCATTCTAATTGATACTGCCACATCCTCTTTTCATGATCTGGAGCTTCCTTATGTCTCCATTTACGAAATCCGTCGGGTCTCTCCCACTTCCTTCGTGGTTGTGGGCACATCAGCTACAACCCCCGAGGAGCTCGCCTTGATTTCAATCACATCGGGGGCCAAGGCCGAGAAAACCGTTCTGACATCAACCGCGACATTTGAACTTCCGGCCGAATACGTCTCTGTGGCAAAAGAGCTCACAGCACCCCAGAAACATGGACCCCTAACGGATGGCCCCGTCCACATGTTCTACTACCCACCCCGCAACCCCGAGTTCCGGGGCGGCGAAAAAACGTCGCCACCCCTGTTGACATATGTGCACGGGGGGCCGAACGGATCCAGCTCGCCCGCCCTGGATTTAGAAATCCAATCCTGGACGACGCGGGGGTACGCCGTGTGCGCCGTGAACTACACCGGATCTACAGGGTTCGGCCGAGAGTATCGCGAGCGACTGTCGGGCTACTGGGGACTCGTCGACGTGGGCGACGCGGTGAGCGCAGTCGAATACCTCATCGAGCAGGGTCTGGCCGACGCGACTCGCATCGGTATCTACGGGCAAAGTGCAGGCGGGTACCTGACTCTCCGGGCTCTACATCTGTACCCGGATGTATGGGCGGCGGGCATCAGTTCGTACGGCATCAGCGATGTGCGGGCGCTGCAGGCGGACTCGTACAAGTTTGAGAGTCAAGATGTGGATCGGTTGCTTCTTAGCAAGACGGATCCTGTCGATCGGGCACGGGAGCTTATACGACGGAGCCCGTGCCATTTTGCTGGGGATATCAAGGGGGCGCTATTATTGTTGCAGGGCACGACGGACATGGTGGTGCCCGTTGCGCAGGCGCGTATGATGGCAGATGCGATGCGGGCGCATGGCAGGGTGGCGGAAGTGGTGGAATTTGAAGGGGAGGGCCATGGATGGGTCGGTCAGGATGCGATTTACGAATCTTTGACTCGTAAGGAGCAGTGGTGGAGAGAACACCTGGCGTGACTGGCGTGATGTCGAATTCCATCGATTATTTCAAAATTGATTCCCATGGATGTGTCTACCTACCCAGGACAAAAATAAAATAAAAAAGCACCCTTAGCATAATTCTCAGCATGAATATCAGCATCACGCGTAACAACATCTCCCAGTGTGGATTATGATCTAAAAATCGCTTCACCGCTAGAGGGAGAGAATAAGGAAGGTGTATTATGCATCCTAGTTGAGCATTTAGGGGCACTAAGCCTCAAATGAGCTGTCCATCTTTACGATATACGGGAGTATTCTGCACAACTTTCCGTATTACGCATCTAGTGGATCTCAGCTATTCCCCGCATCCAATATTTTTATCTGGGCAGTGGAACTATTTAGGCCTTAAAGCAAGTTCATCCTAATCGGGTAATCTTATGGCCCCCTGCTTGATTAAGTCTAGCGTGATTTACTCCCTACTCCACTTGTAAGGCGAGGCTCTTAACACTTCCTGTCGACTCGTCACAGCTGGGCGGCTACAGGCCGTATCTCGAATCCTGGAACCAAGCATTGCCCAGATGCTTGGATCATGACGCCCACTGTGCCCAGGTGATGGAGATGTCTCAATTGCCAGTGCTTGGACATGATCAAATTACTCCGGAATATCATTCTAGAACTCTATGAAAATCTGCATTGATCGACGTCAAGTTAGTCCTGAGGCTGTGCCAGGCATCCAAAATTCTCCAGGGCTGTAAACAATCGAAATTGGAATAGCATAAAAATACATTGTATACAAAAACATTTGATCGAATTCAGCAATAGAGTAAAGCGCTTACAGAATTCAACAAGTGCTTAGTTTTTCTCGAAGCATTTGGAACAGATCCTGGCGCTAAGGGTACGGGGACTCCGTTACTCATTGTTCTGTGCAGCTGATAGACCAGGTCGGGCGCGTATGGGAACAAATTCGAAGAAACACTAACCTACGAAGGGAACAAGAATCTTAATGTTTACTGCATTGGGGCCGCAGTACTAGCCTATTTGGTCAATTATAGCTCGTTTTTTTATCCCAAAAGGGTAATTTTTTGGCCCCTGGTTGCCGATCGCCTTAAGAGAACAGGCTCATTATAGGTGTAGAACATAGTGGAGACTTTCATTCCCAGTCCATCACCAACAAGGAAGTTACGTAGCCAAATGCGAGAGGCAAAAAATAAAATAAAATAATAAAAAAATTCGATGATAACATTTTAACTACCATTGAGATGGATTCATATATAGTCCATTCAGTGACGTCCATGGGGCCTTTGAATATTCTTCAACCCCGAACTTTCCCAGGAATTGATCATTCCTTCAACCCTAATTCCAACAGAACATTTGAACGGATCTCCAAATGTCATTGAACGCCCTCCCTAACGAACTTATCTACCTGGTCGCCGAACACCTCGAATATGTGAGCAATGTCAACGCCTTAGCACAAACCTCCCGTCGGTTTTGCTACCTGCTTAACGAAACCCTCTATGGAAAACACCCCTGGTCCATTGCCGGCCCAGCCTTACAGTGGGCCGCCGAGAGGGGCGATGCCAGCAAGGCTCGACAATTACTGGAGCATGGAGCCCATCCTGATCTCCTGACCGATGCTGAGGTGGATGGACTCCAGGCCTTGGCTGTCCTAGATGAACGATATGCACCAAAGGATTTCGAAAAGCGGCCCCCTTTATCCACAGCGGCCTTGCACGGCCACTTGGACGTGGTGAACCTCCTCTTGGAAAAGGGTGCTGACCCAGAGCGTCGCGATCTATCAACAAAATGGACCCCTATCAACTGGGCCATCGAAGGTGGCCACGAACCCGTGGTCGAGGCCTTGTTGGCTCACGGTGCCAATGTGACCGTAGGCTCTATCACCCTCGCCATCGAAAAGCGACGCGTCGGTCTGGCCAGGTTATTACTCGCAGCCAAGCCGGAGCTGCTTCACAGTGAACCCTCCCCCCGCACAACCCTCCTCACCAAGGCGGCCGAAGAAAAGGGAAACTTGGAGATGGTCCGCTTCCTGGTCGAGCAAGGCTTGAACCCTACTGCTAGTGACCGTCTTCAGTTCAGCCCCCTCTCCCAAGCCGCATGCTGTGGTGATCTCGATGTTATCCAATACCTCCTCTGCCAGGGATTCACTCCCGAATCTCTCACACAAAGCTTGGACGGTATGCGACTATGGCCTATCCAATGGGCCGCCATTGCCGGACACACAGACGTTGTGAAGTTCTGTCTGAGCTGCATCGACCCCAAGGGCAAGGACTATGTCTCTTACCTCCGCCTTCTTGCATCCGCTGCCTCTGTCGGTCTGGAAGATGCCGTCCGAGAACTCATCAAGGTTGGCGGCTACGGCAACGTGCAGCTGAATGGCAAAAGCCTCCCCATCCACGCCTGCTTCCACCCTCTGGACATCGCGGTCCAGCGCGGCCACACAGGAGTCGTGCGAATCCTTCTTGACCACGGCGCCGACGCCACACTCGGAGACCAAGGAAGGAGGAACACTCCTCTCTTCGTAGCCATCAAGCGAGGCCACCTGGACGTGGTGAAGCTCCTCCTCGACCGCGGCGCAGACATCAACAGAGTGGAACAATACCAAGAAGAATCCCTCCTAGCGCACGCGCAACCCTTCCCCGAAATCTTCCAGCTCCTCCTGGAGCGCGGCGCAAACGCCCACCACAGCGCCTGGAACCCCAACGAGCTCAGCATCCCCATGATGGCGGCCGTCGAAGGCGGAAACATGTCTCAGGTAAACATGCTCCGCAAGCACGGCGTCCAGCTCGAACCCGGCAACTCGCCCTACGCCACAGACTCCCTCCTCCGCGCCGTCCAAGGCGGCCTCCCAATGATGAAGCTCTGGGCCGAGCGCTACCAACTCCCGCGCGGAGGCCGTCTCCAAGCAGACACCACCAGCGCCGCATTCCACCTGGCCGTCTCAGGAGGGAACCACGAAGTCGTGCAGTACTTCTTCGAGCTGGGCTACACGCTCACAGCGGACGACAAAGGCCAGCTCCGCTCGACAATGAGCCGCATGAAGAACCTCGACACGTTTCCCGAACTCCTGGAGATCTTCATCAGCCAAGGACTGGATATCGAAAGTCTGGGCGGGAGCTGGATCGCCATCTCGGACGATAACAAAGCCAAGCTGCGCGTGTTGCGCTACCTGCTCGACAAGGGCATGAATCCTCTCCCGAATAGCGAATGGGGATACGATATCATCCGCTGGGCTATCCAGTGTCACCTGGAACAACTCATGCTGCCTGTTCTGTTGGATGCGGTGAGCACCCAGGGCGTTGCCCTCGAGGAAATCCAGAGGAATTTGGCGCGTGTCGAGGTCGACTTTAGTTTGAGGAGGAGCTCGACTGTTGTGCGTTTGTGGAGGAACTTTTACTGGCGAAACCGATACCCTGTGCCTGTTTGATTGCATTATGATTTGCGCTTATGAGCAAAAAACTGTATTTTAGTTTCTTTTCTAATTGGGCATTGCGCCGCCGGCGTGCGGAGGTAGATTTTTAGTACTTACGAATGTTGATGACTTACTTATTCTTATCAAAGTTGACCTTTATCAAAACGTATTCCCTTAGGCTACACCCACTTCCGGTATACTCAACGATGACTGCAAGTGTTGTCTTCAGTAATTTCGGCTTTGACGCCGTTCTCATTCGATATGTAAAATACATGTACACATTGACTCCAGACACCACTCCCCAGATGAAATGCCATAACCAGCCCATGCTTCCACAAAGCAAGGGACTAGGTGAGAAAAAACAAAAGATCTATAACTTTTATACATCGGTCTCCGCACTGAGAGATGTAAAGGGAACCTCAAAAACAACAGCGCCATTCCGGCCACCCGATGAAGAGCCTTCATTGTAGCTAGCCGCATAGCATTGCCAGCGACCCAGGCGGTGCTCTTTACCGACTGCAGCAACGATACACAAGCCACGAGGCTCATTTGACTGGGACCTGTATGATTTTGACTCGGGCTGGTCTGACTCGGGACGACGCTCGAAGACAGCAATGTCGTTGATAACACCCTTGACCAAAGGCTCGGGCTCTTTCTTCGACTGGCCTTCGATATCCATGGCGTCCGCGTCGGAGGTGGCGTCGTTGGCGAGAGATTGGTTTAGTTGTTGCGAGGGTGTATCGGGTGTTGATTGGCCGGAGGAACCAGCACCGATTGCACCGAGTGGAATGATGATCTTCTTATCTTCGGAAATTCGCCAGGCGCGGACCCAACCGTCCCAGCTTCCACTAAGCACAATGTCGGTGCCGGGCAGCGTGGTCAGGGCCGTGATCCAGCGTGGCGTGGGACGCATGTGTCGGGCGTTCTGAGCAGCAGTCTCCTTGCTGACCTCAGGAGAGAGCTCATCCAAGGGTGGGACGGGGTCTACACCGTGTGCCTGGGCGATAGTGTAGAGGGGCTTCTTCTTGTGAATCGACCACAAGGAGATAGAGCCGGAATCAGATCCAGTGACGAAATGCGCGGGGGGCAAGGCGGCGATGCAGTCGATGTTGTTCTCCTTGTATGCGGCACTTTTCGAAGAGCCACCACGGAACACAAGTTGACTTTCATCAACAACCTTCCATAATCTTGCAGTTCGATCTCTGGCACCAACACTTAGGGCTTCGTCAATCGTCATAGCAGCGACCCCAGTTACGTGATCCTGATGACCGAATAAAGTTTCGACGTAGGCGTGGCCAGCTCCGCTGATAGACCAAGTCTTGATAGTACGATCGTAACTGCCGGAGAAAAGCTGCTCTCCAGAGCTCATGACCGAAATATGACGGGCGAAAGCAAGACTGCTGACGGAATCACGGTGTTGGGGGAAAGTCTTGGTCGGTGTCAACGTTTCGGCATCCCAGATCACAATCTTGTTGTCTGCACCGCCCGTTGCCACGAATCTTCCTGAGGGACTGACTGCTACAGACAAGATGCTGCCCGTGTGGCCGTGCTCCTCGCCTGTCTCGGCAACCTTGCGCATGCCCTTGGCATACTTGACGCGCTTCGGCTTCTTTCTTTGAGGTCGTGGGGCTCGTTTCGAAGAGGCATCCTGGGCCTTCAAGTCGGGAACAGTCGGTGTTGCCAATTCCCACTTAATCAAAGTTTTATCCTTAGAAACGGTGTAAACATATGGCGCATGCACGGCAATTGAAGTCGTAGTCTGGGTATCTGAGCGGAAAAATGAATGGGACGCCGTAGGGAATGAAAGTTTATCAGCGATTTGGCGGAAAGTTCGTCCTTTGAATTCGTCCTGTAGTCGTGATTAATGGAAATTCAAGAAAAAGCGTGAAATATAAATCTGGCAACTTACCACATCCTCCTTCAATCTCTCGGCAATCAAGTCTCGATCAATTTGCTCAGCGTCAAATCCAACCTCGTCAACCTCCTCACGAACATTGTCCAAGTAGCGCTCAGCCAATTTCAATCGACGATCAGCCGCTGTTTCGCCTTCGTCTGAGTCTGAATCCTCGTCTCCGGAGGCTACAGAGTCAATCTCATCACCGTCCAAATCACTCCCAGAAATCGATTCTTCTCGCTCGCGGGGTCGTTGAGGCTTTGCGCTGTCCTTCTTTGCGTCCACGCCTCGTTTTTTAGTTGTTGGAGCTGCTGCGCGGTCGTCTCTCTTGCGCTTGCGCTGCGAAGCAGGCACGGTGAAAAAAGAGGACATGGTGATTTTGGTCCACTTGGAAGTCCACTGCAAGCCTGAAAATGTCAAAGTTTGCGGGTGGAATTAACCCGTGACGAAGAAAAAGAAGAATAGCCCACTGGTCGATGCTAATCGGGATCAACTTTTTTTTCTCGGGGAAAAAAAGGCGGCAAAGCGGTGGCTGAGTCAGCAGGGTAGCTGAGAGCTCCAGGCGTCAAGCTCGCCGCGCGGTCATCATACCAACCACATTACCCTCCATCGCCTTTTTTGACCTTTCACTTGATTTATTTCACTTATCTTCACCTTACCGCAAATATGTGAGTTTGAGCCAGCGATCCGACTCCGAATTCGAACCCTGTTACTGACAGATGTTGCTTGCTAGGGAGGTTCTCTTGGGCATTACTGGCAAGGACTTCGTCATTGTGGCCGCATCCAAGGCGATTATGCGAGGTCCGACCATCATCAAGGCCGAAGATGATAAGACAAGAGCTTTGAATAACCATACACTCATGGCCTATTCGGGAGAGGCAGGTGATACCGGTAAGTACCCTCTCGAAGCAGTGGATCTGGAATGGGGCTCAACAGACCACTAACTACTCCATGTGATCAGTGCAATTCGCCGAATACATCCAAGCAAACATCCAACTGTACACGATGCGTAACGACACCGAGCTGAGCACCCCCGCCGTTGGCAATTTCATCCGAGGAGAACTGGCACGCAGCCTGCGATCACGAAGCCCGTACACAGTGAACCTTCTGCTGGGAGGTGTTGAGCCATCCACCGAGACACCTCACTTGTACTGGATTGATTACCTTGCGTCCCTTGCCCCCGTACCATATGCCGCACACGGTTACGCCCAGTATGTTTACACCGAGACCTGCAATATAGTGGAGCCGTTGGGATGGACTGTACTAACCTGAGTAGATACTACTGCCTTTCCCTCCTCGACAAACACCACAACCCTAATATTAACCTTGAGGAAGGCATGAAGCTCTTGGAGATGTGCACAGATGAGCTCAAGCGCCGACTACCGATTGACTACAAAGGCGTACGTTCTTCCTCCGCTGCATGTGCGTGACCGTAAACTAATGTTTCACTTTCTAGGTCCTGGTCAAGGTGGTGACAAAGGATGGCATCAGGGAGGTAGACTTCGATAACGATAGGGTCGTTCGGAGTGCTTAATGGTCGACATGCCTGAACGTTTGTTGTATCATATCCTATGACGTTTTAACATTGTTTTACGGGATACCAAACATTTCCTTCATAAAATTGTAGAAAACATAAACTAGTAAAAATTTAGGCGAAGAATTCTAAAGATATTTAGAGAGCCAAATGCTAGCCTTATTGTTTTCGAAGATATTAAAAACCGTAGCTCTCATTGTAGTCTGATGGACCTGATATGATGATGTGGATGTTTGACATGTTTGCACTAGGCTCCAGCTGCCGGATTTGAAGACCTTCAACACTTTATCTCTCTCACTTTCACAACACATTCTCGCCGACGCAATGTCAAAAAGACACGCAGAGCTCCCTCTGGGCGAGAGTTTTCCAGAGTCGCCCGCTTCAAAAAGGGCGCGCCTGGAAAACCAAAATGGAGATAACCCCCGCGACGGTGCTGCATTCGCGCAGCAAGCCAACGGACAAGACGACTTCAACCGCGCGAACACCCTAGAATCCACGAGCAAGGAATCCAAGGAGCTGCAGGAAGGTGCGCGAGATGATTCAGACCTCTCGGATATCGACGAAGATGCCTCCGCGCTCAGCGCGCCCAAACGACAAAATCAGCCTATGGAAGGCTACGGCGATCTCTACCTCGACACTGTCAACCGCGGGGTGTTGGATTTCGATTTCGAAAAATTGTGCTCTATCAGTCTCTCGAATATCAATGTGTACGCCTGCCTCGTCTGTGGTAAATATTTCCAAGGTCGCGGTCCCAAGTCGCATGCGTATTTTCATGCGCTCGAGGTTGGCCATCACGTCTTCGTCAACATGGGTACAAAGAAGGTATACGTGCTGCCAGAAGGATATGAGGTCACAAGCAAGAGTTTGGATGATATCAAATACGTGGTGGACCCACACTACTCTAAGGATGAAGTGATGAAGATGGACAAGGAAGTCCATGATGCATGGGACCTCAAGGGTGACCTGTACAGACCAGGTGAGACATCGTGCCTAATTAAAGACCCCCGCAGAGACTAACAAAGTCCATAGGATTCGTTGGTATGAACAACATCAAGGCCAACGATTACCAAAACGTCGTGGTGCAGCTACTAGCTCACGTCCTCCCCATCCGCAACTTCTTCCTCCTCCACGAATTTCCACAACTCAGTACTCCCCAACTGGTTCTTCGGTTCAGTACTCTTGTGCGCAAGCTATGGAACCCGAAGGCATTCAGATCTCATGTGTCTCCCCATGAGTTGCTACAGGAAATCGCCATGCGATCCGCGAAGCGCTTTACACTAAGTGAACAATCCGACCCGGTGGAATTCCTGTCATGGTTCCTCAACAATCTTCATCTGTCGTTGGGTGGCTCCAAGAAACCATCGCCGACACCTACAAGTGTGGTTCATGCTGCTTTCCAAGGCCGCGTGCGCATCGAATCGCAGGCCATTACAGCACACTCAGATACCCAGAACGCACGTCTGGTATTCACAGAATCCGGTGATATCAAAAGCCAAGTCACGCCGTACCTTATCCTCACATTAGACCTCCCACCTACTCCTCTCTTCCAATCTGCCAACCGGGAATCCATCATTCCGCAGGTTCCTCTTACCACTCTCCTCAACAAGTACAATGGCATCACCGCATCTGAAAAGATGGCGCAACGTGTCCGACACCGTCTCCTCCACCCTCTTCCTCCCTTCCTTCTCTTCCATATCAAGCGATTCAGCAAAAACCGATTTGTTTCTGAGCGAAACCCAACAATCGTCACCCACCCTAGCCCTCGCTCTCTTAATATGGCACCGTATGTCGAGCCGAACCCTGATGCATGGTCCCCAGGTGAACCTATCTTCTACGACCTTGTCGCAAACATCATCCTCGACCCCTCAATTTCCGCCCCTGGTGGTACAGAAGACGCAGCCGATAAGGGCGTAAACGCCGCATCTGGTGGCGGAGGTTCCTCCTCTGGAGCTGGAGGTGGTAGCGAGAAGGTCTCCTGGCTTGTTCAGCTTTTTGATAAAGCCCAGTCAGCAGAAAACTCACGCCACCAGCATGGTGGTGGATCGGAACAGCACCGTGGCCCCGAATGGCTGGAGATCCAGGATTTGTTTATCAAGCCTGCTGAGAGTGAGACATTGTTCACTCGTGAAGGCTACCTGATGGTTTGGGAGCGCCGGAAGGTCCCTGGCCAGAAGGGCAAGGGCAAGGCCGCTGCAAAATAAACCTTGAATCCATTCATAATGTATTATCTAGCTTCTCGTCGTTGTAATTCTGGGGAGTTGGAATGGAATGCCGATGTTTCATCAAAAAGCGGCCATGGATTACGAATTCATAGCATCCAGAGCGGATTCTGTAAGTGAAAATAGTATCTTGGTAAATGGAGACCTACCTAGATTCCGATGTCTTTTAAATGATCCCCTGTGAAAGGCTATTCCAGGGTGGAATAATACTGACATTTTTAAAGTTTATCCATTTTTTTATCTTATTATTGATATTGAATTGTCAATTATGCTTACCAGAAGCGTCATTCTTGGGGCTACGTAAAGTCACCTGACTCGGTCCGATCTGATTACTACTTACCACCTGGGCAGACACTATAAATGCAGGTCTCATCACCCCATGTTCCTTGACTAATCATTTATCGAGGTAGTCTCACTCAAACTTCGTGGTAATCATGGCTGTGTCGGTCTCTATTCTGGAAACTGGTACCATTAGGATTCGACCTTCCCATCGCACGCAACCCGCAACCAAGAATGTCCATCTTCGTCGTCTTTCTGTGTTCACCGATCGATCATGGACGGAGCCACTTCCAATTAATACCTATTTGATCTCTCATCCCGAAGGGAACATCTTGTTCGACACTGGTGAATCTCCGCATACTATGAAGCCTGGATATTTCCCGTCTTGGATGCCTTTCTTTCACCTGGCCGTGGATATTCATGTCCGCGAGCACGAAGGCATAGGTGCTCGCCTTCAGGAGCATGGCCTTTCACCATCGGACCTTCAGTCCGTCATTGTTTCCCACCTCCATCATGATCATGGTGATGGTATTGCAGACCTCACTGGCGCGGATATTTACGTGAGTCCTGATCATTGGGATGCATACAAACATCGCTTCCACGCAATTATGGAGGGAGCTGTTCCAGACCAATGGCCAAAAGGGTTCGTCCCGAAGCTTCTCGAGCGCACTGGAGGATCAGTTGGACCATGGAACTCGAGCTACCCTATCACCAAAGATGGTAGGGTAATTGCGGTCGATACCCCCGGGCATGTCCCAGGCCATATTTGCTTGATTGTCTATGGTGATGACGCGACTTATCTTCTCGGTGGAGATGTTACGTATGATCAGGATCTTCTAGATCGTGAGCAGACAGATGGTGTGAATGGCAATCCTCTTCAAGCGGTAGAATCCCTTAAGAAGATTAAAACCTTTGCCAGCAAGGAGCCTATCGTTGTCTTGCCAGCACACGACCCGAACGCCGCTTATCGACTGGGACATAACGAAGTCTATGTGCCGGGATACACCGCAAATACACCTGAAAAGGAGTATGCTAGCGGACACAGTTGGCTCTCAATCTGGCTTTTGGCTCTGGTGACCATTCTTGTGTTTCGATTGCGGAGATGAATGTCGTTTCCACGCACATGAGTCTTATCCTGATTTTGTTACCTAGCCTTAGTGATCTCGAAATGTACTAGTAGTACTGTCAATTTCTGACCACCTTTCATCCTTTGGCACCTTTTTCTTCTTCCCTCTCTTCCATTGAAACCTGATTCTTAGGAAATAAACACTACAAGTCGATGACATCACAGTCCATCGAGGATGAACGACCCCAAGAATGGCGCTAGTGATGCTAGTGCTTGAGGTTATTGCGCTGAAAAGTGGGCCTCTTGTATAATACTTGCCGAGGTAGCAAGCTACATGGATACTGGTCCATGTTTCGAGAAGAAGTACATATTTTACCGCAATAATAGCCTGCTTAAATGAGACAGCAAAGGAAATGCCTCGCATTACAATCATGCCCTTGATTGAGCAATTCGGTATCTAGATAATTATCCTAAAATTAAATTGCCGAAGCATTTGAACGATTTCCTTTGAAAACTTCTCGGTGAGACCTTAAGTCTTCCACTACTGAGTTGAAGGCCGGCCCGAGTCAGGTGCGAGGTTGACAACCCCCATTGCCGCGAATGCCGAGATGAAGGGTATATTAAGGCAGCAAATTTCGCAGGAAGTCCTTTAATTTTCAAGATCCTCGATCAATTCACTATCAGCTCTTCACATTTCTGCATATCACGTCCTCGTTGCTCAAGTCCAATTGTGAACTTAGCTATGTCTTCCACTCTAGAAAAAGTCAAAACCGATCTGGCGGGAGTATGGTCGCTGGAAACTATCACGTTTCATGAGTCTCAGTCACTTGATGATTCGCCTGTCGCAGTTCTACAAGGCGATAGAATACTTGGACGGGCCATCTTCAGTCCCGGGGGCTACATGAACGGCACTGTAACCCTCCGTCATTGTGATCCAGCTGCTCTCAGCTCTACTGCATGGAACGAGCTGACTGATGAAGAGATCATCAGGATCTGTCGAACTATGTCCTCTTATTCCGGGCCCTGGAGCCTAGCTGAAAAATGTGGCGATCTTTTATTGAAGATTCAGGTGGAAATTTCTCTCAATCCGTCATGGGAGGGGTCGCCTCAAGTGAGACGACAAGTAAAGATTGAGGAAGTGAACGGGGAAAAGCTTCTTACTTTGGTCCCTGTGGATAAAATTCCCCTTCCTGTAAGATCATCTCCTTTATTGAAGTTATCAAGTTCTTCGCTGATTAGCACCTAGACTGGCAAAGAGGCGTTCTCGAAACTCATCTGGAAGAAGATTGGACCCTACTAGGAAAAGACTTGAATTTTCCATGGACATGGCGAATGCATACGACACCCACCAAAGGGCGAGCACTGAATGAGACGAAGGGCCAACACTGAATAGGCCAACAATATAGACAAAATGTGCACATGTGACTAGTCAAAAAACCCTGGAATGTACATAAGAAATAGACTTTGTTTTCCCTGGTTTTTCAGACGGAGAACTTCAAGTTGAGCTATCAATATGTACGTTGCCTAGCCCGGGCCTGAGTCATAAACTTGAAGATGCTGGATTCTTTTCGAGCTTTCCCCAATCTACATAGATCACTTGCAATCTCCATATCCCGTGATTCGGTCCGACCCTCTCCACCAGCTAGTCTCGGGGCTCTGAATTCCTCCGTCGGGGAAACTCCTAGCCTGAACTGGTTTTACCACAATACCGGTACCGTACGGTTTGGCTGTATGAATCTTTAGACGGAAACCTTCAAAGCCCTAAAACTAAAAAAAACTTTTGCCCCGCCTTCCCCCAAAAAGTCGGGGTAGGCAATCTTGCTAGTCGCCCAGCTTCCTGATGGAAATGTCTTGACATGGGGAAATTTCCAATGAAAATATCGAGTAGGGGAAAGTTGTAGGAATGGTCAGTTTTGAGGATCTTTTTGTGCACACTAGGAGATTGACGGAGAAGACCCGCGGACGACGACGACAGCCTTCTCAATACCTCATCGCCCAACATTTTCAAGTGATAGAGTAATTGCCAAGTACTTCCTAACAGACAAGTGTCTGAAGTAGCAACCCACTGAGCTGTCCAGCATGAGAGAGGATATTAGATCGGCAATTAAGTCTGTACGTGAGTGAATGAATGAATGAATGATTCAGCGTCTGTTCTTATTCGAAGGGAGGATCTGAAATATCTACGCATGAATTTACTGACATTCAACCAGGGTTTGAGTCCCCCAAAAAAACAAGTTGTGTTCGATTTTAGCACAGTCACACAGCTAGACCAACGATGGGCTCCGTGCTCGAAAATTATTCCATGGCCCGTTCATAGGTAACCACCGTAATACCTCGAATTCCCCGAATACTCCAACCCATTTCGCAAATCTCCATAATGCGCTGTGAGATAATCCTTGTAGTAACTAGCCCGAGGCGCCCGGGGTTTTTGATGACCAGCCTTAGGTAGTTGATCTCTCGCAACTCTCAAATAGGTAGAATTCAAATCTAACAGATTCACTTCCTTGACCTTCTCTTTTTCAGGCACCCTTGCGGTCACAGATCTTGATTTCTGCTTTTTCGCTGACTCGAATACCCTGCAGATGAGAGTCATAGATGTCTCGATACCCAATGTCCAGGATGCATTAGTTGAACCAACAAGAAACGCACAATTCGGCAAATCCTGCACCATGATCCCATTCCAGATGAACTTCTCGGGTAAATTGCTTGGTTCATGGTCAACGTAGACTTTGATACCACCGGCAAACAACAGCTTCAGACCAGTCGCGGTTACAATGATATCAGCAGGAATAATCTCGCCGGAATTTAGAGAGATGCTCTCGGCTGTCATGCTTGTGATATGACCGGTTTTGACAGTGGCATTTCCAGAGCGAAGCGCGGCATAGAAATCACCGTCGGGGCAAACACAAAGTCTCTGCTCCCAGGGGTTGTAGTCTGGCTCGAAGTGCGGATTGTGTGGGATGTTCGATGGGAGTTGTTTCTGTGTCTGGGTTTTCAGCCACTTTCGTGCGATTCCAGGGAAATATCGGCAGTAACAGAACAGGAGAAATTGAAAGAGTATGTTCTTCCAGCGGAGAAGGATTTGGTTTATCCCTCTTGGAAAAAGATTTTGGATCAAGTCTTCCAGGGTGTCAACTGTCGGGCGAGGTAGGATGTACGATGGGCTTCGCTGAATCATGGTCACTTTCGTAGCGAGTTTGGTGAGTTCAGGCACAAGAGTCACGGCTGTAGCTCCACTACCGATCACGGCGACTCTTTTGTGTTGAAAGTCCAGGTCTTGAGGCCAGAATTGCGGGTGAATGACTTGGCCTTTGAAATCCGAGAGTCCGGGGATTGTTGTTTGCAGAGGCGTCGAATAATCATAATATCCCGTTCCAAAAATAACATATCGGGCATACAGTGACTTCCGTATTGTACGGGATTTATCACTGGCATCAATGCCGGTTTCTGCATCAACCCTCCACCAATTCTGGGAAGACGACCAGTCCATGCTGGAAACTGTAGTCTCAAATTGAACGTGTTGATCTATACCCTGCACTTTGGCTGCTGTGGCGATATACTGTGCGATCTCTTTGCCTTGCGCAAATGCCCTTTTCTCAGGCCACGGATACCACGAGAAACCAAAGGTGTGAAGATCTGAATCGGAACGGATTCCAGGATAGCGAAAAAGATCGCATGTGCCACCAAGAGCATTACGGGCCTCGAGAATTGTATATGTCCAATCAGGGAACTTTTGCTGAATGCAATAAGCCGCGTGGATGCCTGAAATCCCTCCCCCGATGATGATCACCTCATATGGGCACTGGGAGGGGATTGATGATGCCATTAAAAAAGGGTCAATGTAGTGATAGAAAGAAAGAGCAGAATTGAAATGGAAGATGGTCGTAGCAAAATCTTTTTACGTTCAGCAGTGGGACTCATTGAACTGACTTCAGCTGTCGTTGATAACGCCGAGGTATCTCGGCATCCAAAGGCAGGCGGAGATGCAAATTAACACAAGCATCCATCATCTTTTGCAGTTCAAAGAGCTAATTGTAACTTGCAGTCTGGGGGAATGATCGGGCCGAGTCAGGTGCTGCATGCAGCCCAAACGTGGAGTACTCCATACCCCATGGGTACTCTAGAAGTGAGTATAAGCTATGTGCCTGGGTATAGCGGAAGTATTATGCGGGAGAACATGTGCATAGGTATGTATAGCCGATTTAGGATCTACCTTGTAACTCTGTGACTTTATGCAGTGCACAGTTGTGCTTAGCATTTTATCGCGTGCGCCGGGTTCATGGATTGGTCCGAATAGTAGGATCGGTCCGAGTCATATGAGAGGATCCACAGCGAAAACTAGGGTATTGGCTGATCCTGTTATGTACTAGTTGAATGCATGACCTTAATAATTTCTTTTGTATGCCGATCTTCAGATCATTCTTCCTCACGGAACAAGTTTTCGACCATCCTTGTAAAAGCTCACTTTATCACTCAACATTTCTTTTGCCTTTCTTTGATCCCGCACCTCTCATCCACACTTTTGTCAATACTGCCGAACACAACATTTGAAGAACTTCCTCAATTGAGTGACCCTAATGTCGGCTCCACAATATGTTCTCATCACCGGATGTAGTGATGGGGGTATTGGCGCATCTTTGGCTCTGGCATTTCAGCGCGGTGGATTCCATATCATCGCAACAGCGCGTTCAGTGAAGAAGATGTCAATGCTCGAGTCTGTGCCGCATATCACACTTCTTCCTTTGGATGTCACATCTTCCACCAGCATCCAGGAGGTCTTGTTAGAAGTGACCAAGATAACGGGCGGCAAATTACACTACCTTGTCAATAATGCGGGTGTGTCCTATGTCATGCCCACTCTTGATACAGATATTGAAGAGGCCAAAAAGATGTTTGATGTCAATTTGTGGGCGGTGCTCGCAATGACACAGGCTTTTCACCCTCTCATCCTGCAAGCCAAGGGCTGCGTTGTCAATATCGGGTCGATGACGGCGGGCTTGAATACCCCGTACTGGAGTAAGCGGACACAGTTCTCATTCTCCTGAAAAATCACTGATATCTTCTACCAGGTCTCTATGCTGCATCGAAGGCCGCTTTGGTCTCCATGAGTGAGACCCTTCGATTAGAATATGCTCCATTCGGTGTTCGAGTCGTTACTGTAGTCACAGGAGCGGTGGAAACTAATATCATGTCTCACAGCGACGGGCTCACATTGCCGGACGGCTCTTTGTATCGTCCGGTGGCGAAAGAAATTGAGAATGTCGCCCAGGGCAAAAGCTTGAAGTCTTGGATGCCGGTGGAGGTATATGCCGACCGCATCTTCAAGGATATCACTGGAGGAGCCCATGGTAAGATATGGAGAGGTGGCTTGTCCTCCACCATTCATCTTGTCAGCCAACTTCCTGGCTTCATTGTGGTAAGGTCCTTCCATTATAGAATGACGACTTGTACAATGTAGAGCTAACGATTCGTACATCTGATAGGACAAAGTCGTTCTGCTTGGGAGTGGTCTAGAGAAGCTTGCTGCTGTTTCCTTGGGCTGACCAAGATGCAGAAGCCCCGGCCCGTCGCCCTAGTCTTCTAGATTCTCATTCAATCAAATGGTGGCTATTATGATGATTGTTAGTACTTGAGACTGTTATCCGACGTGAACTCAATCTTCCTGTAGTCGACTTCCGGATAGCATTCAGAAGTGAAACAAAAATTCTTAATCGATCAACCATCCTGCAAATCATCCAACAGTCTGGAAAAGTGCTAAATAATGAATCATTTTGACCTCGAACCATTTGCTGTTGTGGAAGTTCCCACTCTGGGTTGTTCAGAGTCAACTGGTGAATATACTCAGCAGAACGAACACTTGACCACTCGATAGCCTCCGCTCTCCCTGTCTCCCAAATTCATTAGCATCCTTTTCCATGAACGTTATTGTTGTCAGAGTGAATTCTGAAAACCATCTTTCCGCGCTGGTTCAACATGCCAAGAGTCGGAGATTCTCGGTCCGAGTCACGTGACCAACACCGATCCGCGACAGCATATACAGGAAACACCTCAGTGACCTCACTATCCACCATGACATTTCTCCACTCTTCGGCATATAACGTTGACCAGGGCTATGTTGCGATGAGGTCATGTCTGTGAAAGCGGAAATGTGGAAATTCCGATACGTCAAGTGAGAAACGTGTCATCCACAACCCAGTCCGAGTCGGAATTGTATGGCAAGGCGGCTAAACTACCATCGCGTAGGGCCGGTCGTCCCAATACAGGAAATTTCCAGACATACAAAAGAACGACGAGGCTGTGACGTGACTAGATCGAAAAATGCGACCCGTTCCGAGGAAGTCTCAAACGGCTTGCACATATTGCCGTGGTCACAAAGTACGGCCCCTGTCTTACAATATAGTAAGGCCCAGATTTTGACATTGACCTAGATCCGATGCTCTCGCATGCTTCCTCGCTGCACTCGTTGCTCGCGATATAATCTCGAGTGCAACTATCCAGCTCCTCCTGACAGGCGTCAAATTGCCAACCGTCGACGCAGCCCTTCACCTCTCAGAAGAAATCCAGACCCTGTCCTTTTAGATCAAGAGAATGATAGTGCCGAGGTGCCTCGTATCAGCCATCAAATTCCATCCATTCACAATGGTTACCATACGCCTCCAGTACGTAGCGCAGTCAAAATTCAACTTCTGTTTCTCTAATGCCAATTTCAGGGTCATGAGCCGACTTCACAAGGTGACGGCGAAGATATCAATGTCTCACCGGGCCTTGCGGAATGTTTGATTAATACTTATTTCAATCACATCTTCAATGCAAATCTGTTGTTTCACCGAAGTTCCTTTATGGAAGACTTTAGGAACGGCTTAATCAAAAGCTACGTTTATCAAAGCATATTTGCAGTTGCGTCCTTGTGAGTTCGCTGCATTCGATGACATCTGGAAGTTCGTTGGACATGGATTTCTAATGAAATTTCTCTTACAAGACTTCTCGCGACGGAGAATCCCGAGCTACCATCTAGGAAGTGGGCAGAGGTTGCAAGCCTGAATACCCTTCAACACGCAGACAAGGCAGATCTCGATGTCATTCAGACCTGTGAGAATTTAGCCTTATATTGGTGGGCAGTGAAAGAGCCGCGTCGAGCCTTTATTCACTCTAGTAGGTGTCCGAGATACTCATAGCAGCGTGGTATAATGGGTCGCTTACGTTGATATAGAGATGTCACAGGCTGTCAGCGGGATACTGATTCACGATCTAGAATTTTCAAAGCCAGTCTCCTCGCAGCCATTGATTCAGGAGATAACTCGACGATGTATTTGGAGTTGTTGGATTAAACATTGCGTGTGCGATAGAGCATACCCAGACCCTACCGGAGTTTTTCCAGTCCCACGGATTCCACTTCCCTGTGTTGATGATATCTTCGACCAAACAACGAATTTTCAAGATTGCATATCTGAAGCGGAAACTATTACTCAATCTGTTACCTCCAGAGACGCATTATCAAGGCCGTCAAATGCTCTGGTTCGCGTGTTTTCATTGTGGTAAGCTGCGCTTCTCGTGTTTCGGGCTCCTAAATCCCAAATGACTGATTCAATCTTGGTTATAGGCATGAAGTGAAGATGACCGTATACTCTCAGGTGCTAAAGGTGAACGAGGCTTACATCGGTCGTATATTTGAACTTGATGGCCGAATACGACAAATGAGAGTCTTGCTGGAAAACATGCCTCCAAACCCATCGATTCCAACACTTGCAAGCTCGAGGAACAAACATGTTCTCATTTCCTGTGCCTATCATCAATGTCTTTTACTGCTTCATGCCTGTAACTGTCCAGCATTGGCAGATGACCTGCAGGCTCGCAAGGTTCCACCGTTGGTTACTGAATCGGCAACCAGGACCGTGAGCGAATCCGCAACGTCAATACTAACTTTACTGAGCAGTGTCCTGGAAGGCGACTCCGCCGTCCTTATCAGATCCCCCTTTATCGGATACTGCGCCTTCACAGCTGGGGTAGTTCAGCTCATTTTATATAGAATGACCTTCTATAAAGGATTTGTGGTCTATGTGACGGTAGCCATGCGGGTTCTCGAAAAGCTTGCAACTTGTTGGCCCGCTCTTAAGGACAAGGTAAGATGAAAATGTTCATTGTGGCTTATTTGAGCTCACCCGACCTTCACAGGAGGAAAAACTTCGTGATCTGTTTACGTTATTCATCTCGACAACTACCTCTGAGACTGGGGGTTTCCAGGCACAAGGAATAAATTTCCAAGAAATGCATCAACTTGGAGCCGAGGCCCTAGACAAGCCAGAAACTACAATCCTCATTCCTTCTGTTGTCTGGTCCATGCCTATTGGCGAGGGCTATCCAGAATCTTTGCAAAACTTCTTTAAAGGGAGAGAAACGGCACAGGATAATGCCCATCATGACGATTCGTCGGGTCTACAAACCACTGAGATCCAGCCCAGCGTTTGCTTACCAGGAGTTGTCGATTATCACTCCAACACACGTCAAGCCCATGCCTCCGATCAAGCACATGAAGTTAATCCAATGTGTAACGATGCTATTCCGGAGCTTAATGTTTTCGATTTTCTTTTTCCAGATACGAGCGATATCTGTGACGGACCAATTGTGTGATACCAATATTGAGATATGCTTAATCTAGTAAAATAAAGTGGAGCCACGATTGCATACGGCCAAAACTTGATTTTACTTGATTGTTCTTGGTCCACCTGCACTACTTTACTTTACAGTGAGCGTCGAGAGAGGGTATTCACCCATCTTTTGTTTATAGGCCCGTATCTATTTTAGCAACACACAATCTATCATCGTTGCAGTCTCCGAATCATGACCAGCCCTTCTCTCTGCTCGTCGACTACAGCTCCTCGAGCCTTCCTCACTGCCTCCACCAAGTCGTCGTCACCATTTGCTACCAGCGCCTCCACCAAAGTCGCACGTCCGGCATCCTCAAAGCCAAGTCTCCGATATAAATTGACTGTAACATCATTTCCGGCCTTAACAATTAAGCGGACTTGCACGCTTTCAGGACTCGTCCGGTATGTGCAAAGCCAGTCTAACGCAGCCTGGCACAACTTGCCCCCGAGCCCGCAGCCTCGGTAGGTGGGCAAGGTGAATAAACTCAACATTTGCCAGCGCTCTTCCTCATCCTCACCACGTTCCGGAGGTGGATTTGCGGCGGCGGGCAGAGCGAATTCATCGGCCGGGGTGGGACCACGGAGGGTGACTTGTGCAATCCATTCGATTTGATCCGGATCAGTGGAACCCGTGGGAATGGCAGCACAAACAAACACCTCTCGGTCTGGGATTGTGAGACGCTCAATCCATTGGGCCTCAGTAAAGGCGGATTCAATGGCGTAGGTAGAGGAAAAGGAGCCGGGTGAGAGCTTTAGGGCTTGTAGGCGGAGAGTACGGTACTTCGCTGTTGCCGCGTGGATTTCGGCTTTGTTGTCTTTGGGAAAGCGGAAGAAGGTATAACTATAATCTCTGATAGTCATGATGGAGAATTGGAGAGAAGTAGTGGGAGTGTGTTAAATGAAAATGTAATATCAAAGAACTCAAGTGATGGGACTTTCACTGCTTTAAATACTCAGGTACTACGACAAAAACAGATTGTGTGCTATTGCTATGAGATGTATGGCCCATATGACTCAGAAAGCGGATCTCCCTCTATCATGATAAAGCCTCAAGTGTCAAGTTGTATGTTCGATTTTATCTCTGTGAGTCATGAAGAAAACCGCCCAGGTGCTTGCTACAAATCCCGGCCCACTAGCCTGGCCCACAAATCCCGGCTAGCAAACCCCGTCTATCTCATACCTTAATTAGCTTATCAGGCTGGCACATTAAGAATTGAGGCCTTTTTACCTGTTTTTAATGCCCAATTCTCAATTAAGAGAATCCTACTGTCCCAATGGTGATATTTTCTAGTTATAGAGTTTTCAGGAGCTACTTCAAGGGCTACACGTCGATCCCCAGCAGAATTGATACTCAATGCGAAAAGCCCTAGAGAAATTTACCAAAAATGCGCAATACTTGCCAATGAAGCTATCTACGAGCCATATCTGATTTACTGATAGAGATTTAGCTACAGATATAACAATCGGTGCGCGTACCAGGCACGGGAGACACTTACATGTCAATGCCCTGCAGACCCGCCCATTTACCACTTAGGCACCATTTCTGAATGCCTCCTCTAGAGCTGACTGATATTATCATGAGAGAGATGAATACCTGGCCTGCGAGATTGAGTAAAGCAGTGAAACACTAGAAAAACTCTAAGAGCATGATCTTGCGCAAGTTCTAATTTCTGCATACACCTCAAGTGTCTCTGATCAATTTTCCGACTTGTTTCATACGCACGAATAAAGGGAAAAATTAACATTGAATTTATCAAGAATTTTACATGCCTTCGCTTGAAATTCTGTGCTATGAACCAGCACTTTGTAAAGAAGCCCTGGAGGTATTGTATAGAGTGTGCCCCACTACACCATACTAGGTGCTCGTTGATTCGCCCGTTTTAGCGGAATCACGGCGCCAAGGCTCCGAATGCGCGGAATTGACGCCACTAATCGCCCTTAATCGCGCGCCTACTTTTTTGCCACCGCTAGGGAGCTCTCATTTCATAGAATCTTTTGAATTTACAGCTCTTCACTCTCCACGCTTCACCCTCCACGCTTCTCAACGCGATGGCTCCCCCAGGGTCCTCTGGCAACCAAAAAAATGGTGCCTCCAAACCGTTCTCCTTTGCGAGCTCGAACAACCCGTCTAAGAAACCTGCCTTCAACTTCCAATCGAATCGCGGCCACCCTTCAGATTTCCCAGCAAACAAAAACCGCAGCCTCCCGCGTCGACCCCATAAACTAGATCACCATGATGATTCCGACGAAGAAGAGATTGCGCCCGCTCATGAAGAGGTGTCTGGATTTGACACCTTGACCGGCAATGCGATTACAGCCGACGGAGAAGCAGTCAAGAAGGAAGGGCCACTTGTGATTCCTGTGACAACCAAAAACAACTGGCGCGACCGACCCGGTGTAAACACAAAGAAGGGGAAGAAGAATCTGCTTCCCGCCGAAGTTCAGGCTATGCAGGAGGCTGAAAGGACGGGCAAGGACACTTCGGGCGAGGCTGAGACTGAAGGTCCTAGCATGGGCTACGGTCTTACTCTTGCTCCGACGGAAGAGCCGAGTACTGGAACTGCAGACGGTGACCAACCTATGCCTGATGCCAAGGCCCCCGAGGCTCCATCGACAGAGAGCACGAAGCCTCTCACAGAAGACCAGATCGCTTTACAAGCTCTGATCCGCGAAAGCAAAGGAGAGGTAGAGCGACGATCTGACTTGGTGATCGAGGCTTCGAAAGCTCGAGACGACGAGGAAGCACCTATGGCCTACGACGAAACAAGCTCTTTCCGAACGGATGTAATGTCTCGTCCCGAATCTGCCACGCTGGATCAATACAATGCGATCCCTGTCGAGGAATTCGGAGCTGCCTTGCTACGAGGAATGGGATGGAAAGATGGACAATCCATCGGACGAGGAAACTACGGCTCCTCCACCCCTTCAGAAAAGAAAGAGAAGCCTCTCGTCCCACCACGACGTCCCGGATTCCTAGGAATCGGAGCCAAAGATACATCAGGCGGAAAAGGTGCTGAAGCTGAACTGGGCGCCTGGGGTAAATCGGCTATGCGCAAGGCATCACGAAAAGCCGGGGAAGAGAATTCGGAAGGAAACACGGAGGGTGTCTACATGCCCGTTATGATGCGCAACAAGAAGACTGGAGAATACATTACCGAAGAAGAGCTTGCAGAGATGAAAAAGAAGTCTGTTGCGCAGCCCGAAAAGGATGACTGGCGCGAGAGACGGGATCGTAATTTGGAAAAGAGTGGACGGGACAGAGATCGCGAATACCGCAAGCGTGATTACGATGATGATCGCTCTGACCGGAGGAATGGGTCTTCACGTCGTGACCGAAGCCGCTCGAGTGGTCGCCATTCCTCTCGACGCTCGCGCTATGACGATGATGATCGGCGGAGGGATGATCGCTCTTCTCGAGATTCTGACCGGGATAGAGATCGTCGACGAGACCGTGATGACGATAAGGATTCCCGCAGAGATCGTGACCGGGACCGTCGGTCTCGCGATGATCGATACAAAGATGACCGCCACAGCAGTTCACGTTCCTCACACTCTTCTCGCTATGACCGGGACAGAGACCGTGATCGTGACTCTCGCCGCAGCCGTCGCGATGATTAAGTATTGACCAGAATGCATGGTTAGGTTTCAAAGCTACTTGTACATAATGAATAAGGCCACCAGGTCCCTCACACGAGTGAACGAACACTTATCGCCCTCCCAAATTAGAGATACCCTAACTGATATGGCATAAAGCATGCTGAAAATAGAGCAATGAAGACAATGAAAAATGGAGAATGTTTAAAAACACACCCCTAAAGTTTTAGAAACACACCCCCATAATCGCCTTAGGTTTAGCGCGTATTGGTAATTCGTTGCAAGGTTCCAAAAGGTTTCTTTCTCCAAGACCAGACCGTAGTCCAGTCATTTAGAGACTTATCTCATATTTCTAGTATTTTATTAATTTCTGTATAAATACTAGGCTGATAAGCAGGTAACAATGTTATTAGAAAGATGGTTAAAAAGACATTCAAAAAGACAGTCAGGAAGACAGTCAGGGAGGACCTTTGGGGATGGGATTGACTGGGTATGTCTAGATAGGATGAATCCCGAGTTCACTCAGGCTTAGGCCCTTAGCCGTAGAGGATGAAATGGCGAATTACCAATACACACTAAACCTAAAGGGGTCACAGGGGTGTGTTTCTAAAACTTTGGGGGTGTGTTTTTAAACATTCTCGAAAAATGATTCAATTCTATGAGACAGTAGATGGCTTTTATCCTATCGTACTCCCGAGGTACTCCCAAAAGCAAAGCGCCAGTCATACACGCAAGTAGATCACATTTTAACCTTCCAACATAACAACATCCTCGTTCACACCCTCATCGAGGCTCAGTCCACCAAGACCAACACCTCCGTCCATCTCTCCCAGTACCCACTCCACCAGGTAGGAGTCATCAGTGAGTTCCTCAACACGCTTGTAATGCCTTTCCGTATACACAGAGAGCGCAGCAAGGATATCCTTCAGCCCAGCAGCGGCACGTCCGTTCTTCCCGCGCACAGACTGAGTAGCCAGATCAACAAAGGTAGAGGCAGGGTATGATCGGAACAAGGCATAGAGGATACGCTGGGAGACGCGCGAGGTGCGAGCATTCGTATTCCAATCACGCAAGCGCAGCAGCAAGGTACGCAGATTGGCGGCATCAAGTGACTGCAGGACCTCGTCAATGGAGGGGTTGCCAGTCAAGCTGTTTGCTGCTTTCTCTCGCTCCTCGGCGGAGAGCTTTGGGTCGTCGGCTGCGTTGATGGCAGCGGTGAAGAGCGAGAGCAGGCGGCCGGGGTGGTTCAATTGGAGAGCCAGGGTGATAGCCTCACGGTAGGAGCCAGCGCGAATGTAGTTCTGCAGCTGCTGGTCTTGCTCGATGCGCTCGGAGCTGGCGTTGACGGCGGCGGTGTAAGTGGCGGAGGTGGTGTCAGTCCACATGGTGACAGTGGCATCTGCGGCACCGGAGGCAAGGGCGTACGGGGCGGAGTTGAGTTTAGAAGAGACGGGCTTGACGTCGGAGCGGGAGCCAGAGGGGGTCGGACTGGCAAGAGACCAAACTCGGTCTGTGTGGTTGTCCAGGACGGTTTCCTGTTCGCCGGTGTAAGGGCTCCAGATCTTCACTAAGCCGTCAGCAGCAGCGGAGGCAATAAGAGGTCGGGTCTGGATGGCATTCTTGGCGGCCTTGTCCTCTTCCTCCTCCTCGTCATCATCATTATTTTTGGCATTGGATATTTGTGGCGGGGGGAGCCAGATGGTCTTCAAAACACTGCCTGTGTGGCCCTCGAAGGTGAGGAGACAGCTGTAGTCTGCAAGAGACCAAAGCTTGACGGTTTTGTCACCGGAGGCCGTTGCGACCAGACCTCGAGATGTGCTGGTTCCGGCATCGGAGTTGATAATGGGAGTATCCTTAGGAGCAAATCGTACGGACCATACACCACGCTTGTGACCGCGGAGAACACCGATTGTAGCACCCTCATCAGCATCCCAGATCTTGACGGTTCGATCTTGGGAGGCAGACGCGAACAAAGACGACGAAGAATCAATATCAATGGCATTGATATCTTTTTCGTGTGCTTTTCTAGTGAAGATGGCCTTGAGGGAATGTGGCTTATCTCCCTGAAGAGGACCAAGCTTACCAGTCTCCCATCGCTTCACGGTACGATCCTGAGAACCAGTGACCATGAATGACGGGGGGTGGTTAGCGGGGTCTTTGTATGCGCCACTGCCAACAGGTGGGGGTGTTCGGGGCAAAGCAATAGCTCCCAAAGACTCGGCGTGACCAGTGAAGATGGCGAAACATGTGTATGAAGAGTTCTTAGGGTCAATACGCCAAAGCCTGGCAGTGTTATCCTTCGCAGCTGTGGCAAGCCAGTGACCAGACCAGTCTACATCAAGAGCAATGATGATGTCCTCGTGGCCTTCTAGGTGAGCGATGTCAGCACCGAAAAACTCTTCGCCCTGAACTGATAGGCGATCCTCAGATGGAGCGACAGAGACCACACGAATGCTTTCAGTATTGGTAGCCAAAGCGAGCATAGAACGGTCTGGGCCAACAAAGGCCAAATCAATAATCTCGTCATCATTTCCGGAGATGCGGCGAGTGATGGTCAGGGGTGCTAATTGTGACCCTGGCTTATAGTCTGAGAGTGCTTCAATTGAGTGTAGGCGGATGATCTGATCAGCGTGCACGGTCATGACATGAGACATTCCAGGTGAATAAAGGATAGAGATAATTGTCTCGTATTCTTCACCTGCTTCTTGCTCCTCAGTGATCTCGCTACCGCGGTTGCAGTCCCATACGCGCAGTTTAGCATTCTCACCACCGATCACACATAAGCCGCTATCAGCGATGAAAGTGGCGGCTTCCACACTCTCAAGAACTGGAATAATTCTGCGAGTCTTCCAAGTCTTCGCATCCCAGATGATAACCGTCTTATCTCTGCTCGCAGACAAAAGCGCATTCTCTGAAGGCGAGTATGACAGGCTGCGGACCAATGAGACGTGGGAGTCGAGAGTTGCGATCGCCTTTCTTTTGTGCAAGTCGAAGACCCGGACCTTGCCCTCGTCGCTACCACATGCTAGCCTGAAGCCAGCTGTGGTCTCTGTGGCACTGACATCCTCCATATCTTCATCGGCATCCTTGCGCTTAGACTTCTTGGATGATGGCTTATCGGCCTCCCCGGACACCTCAAAAAAGCACAAGGCGGAAATGACTCCACGATCGTGGAATGTGTGTGTAACATAGCCGCCTCGAATATCCCAGACCTTGACCGATCCATCGGCACCTCCAGTTGCCAACAGAGTACCCGTTTGATCGACAGCGGTTGAGACTACGGGCGCCGGGTGGGGTTTGAGAGTCCGAACGACCTTCGCCTCGATTGACTGTGAGCCTTCTTCGAAAGGAGACAGGGCGTAGATGCGCATAGACATAGATCGGGAGCAAACAATAGCGTGCGATGCAGATGGCGTAACTAGAGACTGTGAGTATTTCAACGGAGCTAAAAATCGAACTCGAACGTACTAGCCAAACTTGTGATGATTTCACCATCCTATTTGAGAAAAATCATGGTCAGCAAGTGGAAAACTCCAAATTATCTGCTCGTTCACTCACTCCTTCGAGACTGGCAAGCTGATCGCCAGTTTCCAAATCGACGATCAAGGCATCTTCACCAACGCAAGACAGCAAAATGCGACCGCTGGCATCTAGCGCCGTGCTACCTCCAGTGTATATGGGACGGATAGTCCGGGACGCCTCAAAGGTCGTCTTAACAATGGCCCTGGACATATTTTTCAATTGCGCCGGCCGTCAGTTCACGCCATGCGCTTTCTCTTCAAGTCGAGAACCGCGAAAAGCTCGGGCAACTTTTTTTTGGAGTGTTTGCAATGTTTGCTTTCCCGATAAGATAGTGCGCGTATGGTCCGTGCGCGCTGACTGAAGCGCCCCAGACGCTGTTACACGTGGACATCGACCTCTTTTCTCTTTAACAACTTCATTTCTTTTCATCCGCGAACCTCATAAGCAAAAGGAGACTTTTCTACAACTACCATTGAGAGGGAATGTGATTATCCTCAGGGTGTGGTTGCCGTGTGCCTAACTCGCCATGGGCCGACAAGCTTATTTGAACCGGCTCGCTCTGGTAAGTCCGCCCCTTCATCAACGTTGTTTTTTGTCGCCTTGAGCCGTGGCTTTGAGGCTATTGCTAAGAACCCGCGTGCTTTATTGAAATCTCAATATTTTACTTGACCCTATGTGGATTCGAACATGATGTTAGAGGTCACTTGCGAGATGATATCTCCAATCAATGTCTTGCATTCCTCATACCTGTTCAATTGTTCTTTGTTCATCCATTTTCTCTCAGTTGTCTTTTTGCTTTGCTTGATATTTTTATCGGATAGTTATTAATTTGTCTCAGGGCCGGTCGCCATATGAACCCCCGGAGACGGGGACAGTTGATCCGTCAACCCCAGTGAGGCGAGTCTCTCCAATTCATTCTGATGACTACATGCAACAGTATGATGCACGAGGTCACCCTGTCAATCCAGAATCCAAAAGCCTGGGCCGAGAGCTACGAAGAGCAAAAAATGACATCCTGTCGACCATGGGAATCGTCGTCAGCGGCGAAGACCGAAATGCCAATCCATCTAATGAAGAGCAAAAGATCAATCAGATCGCAGCAGAGAATGATTTTGGTCTCGTGATCACTACATTGGATCAAATCTTTGTCTTTTTCAGCACTTGGTGGTCATCTTCTCTAACGGGGCGGATATTGGTACGCTCCCTCTGATAAAATCTGTCATGTTCGATGGCTAACACGACGTGGGCCTTTAAACATTACACGCATGCACCGCTGCTGGATGTTATACGCTCAGAGCGTGGTGCAACAGGCATATTTGGCTTCTACTGCGCCGGCATTCCTGCCTGGGCAGCATCAAGCACATTGGCCATCGCCCGCGACAACCCGCTAAAACGCATTTTCGTTGCTGTCCGTGACTGGGTACTAGGGTTCACCGGAGAAGGGAGCCTTACGCTTAGCATACGTGCCCTCTTTGGGCTGGGTTATTCGGCGTTAGTTATTCCACCCCTGTGCTCTACACAAAGACTACTAAAGCTAATGAATGATTGATTGCTACAGGGCTCGAAGTGGAGTCCTCATTCTTTCTCTCGAGGCATACATGTATTCCATGCTTCAAACGCTCTCCCTATTGCCTTCAACCTCAACTCCTAGCATGCGGCTCTTCATACCTTTTGGCGCAGAATCTCTTTTCCGACTACCCGCCCTTCCCACCGACTTCTCCATCCCTTCTATCGGTGGCTTTCTTATTCAGCTCATGACCTCTCCAGAAGTCCTCACATTTGTCTATGCATTTTATCTGCGTCCTGAACTCGAGGAGCGAATCTACAGGTTGATCAGGCGCCAACTGCCAAAGCCGACGCTCGCCGATGAGCTCTCAATTCGCGTTGCATATGAAGAAAATCTCATCGAATGGGTCGTACCTACTTTGGGACGGCGAGCGGAAGAAGAAACACGCCGTGCGAAGCTCACTCTTATGCAAGATGTTCAGCAAGAGTTTGTTGCTTTACGAGGGTGGGTGTTTTCTCTTTTCGGGCTTCTCTCGCGCAAGAGTCCGAATGGACAGGGAGCCGAAGGGATAGACGAAGAAAAGATAGAAAACCTACGACATTCGATTGAATCTCTCCAACATGAGCTCGAGGAGGCTCGGCTTCGCGCAAATGCTACGACGGACTTCAATCCGACTACAGAAAGAACTGTCGAAGCTATTGCTCGCCCTGGTCCTACTGATATCACGTCCACTGGACTGCCTCCTATCAACGAGTCAGCCGAGCTGACCAGCACTGAGCTGGACCTTAGTATGACTCAAGTACTGACAAATGAGAACCGCATGTCCCAATCCCCTGGGGAAATGAGTAATGACTTCTTCTCCGAGATGGCTACCGTCGGCCGGACAAGCGCACCCTCAAATGGATCACTCTCGCAAAGCCAACCAAGCATAGCCCCACAAGGTGATGGTTCATCAAGAAACCGTCAAATATCACGATCAAATACCCTTTTCTCTCGGCCATCTTCCCCCGAAACATCCCCTCCTACTTCACCCCGTGTGAGAGCTTCTTTAATTCACCAAAGCTCTGACATCATTACCATGCAGCTTGAGTTGCTGGGTAACCGCAATCGGAATCCCCAAAATCAGATGCGGGCGCCACTGAGGCCCTTTGGCCGTGGCCATCCGGCTTTGCGTCCATCTTCAACCGCAGTGGAGCGTAGATCGATCGCCGAGTTTCTCGAAGCATTGATCCTGAGCCAGGCGCAACAACAAGCTACCCAGCAACCATTAGCTGAAGAACCGGAGCGTGTGCCAGAATCATCAGAAGAAGCAAGGCAGACCAATGGGCAAGATATTCTAACAGTTGAAGGACAAGCCCAGGGCCTGCCACACGAGGGATTGGAAGGCCACACAGAAATAGAGTCTGCTGCTCTGCAAGAACACGCAGTGCCAAACGTTCAGGCGCCCAGCATACTTCCCGATGGTGTCGAAGAACCCAATGATGATGATTTTAGTAGCATGCCGCCGCTTTTTGAAACATCTGAGCTTGAAGATGGACCACCCACATCTGCGCTACCTCCAATCTCGCAATCAGAACATGGTGCACCGCTGATCACTCACCCTTCAATGGCTCACAGAGTCACTCTTCTATCTGCCCACCCGGTAGACTCATTAGCGTCACATCTTGCTGCGGTGATAAGCACAATCATCCTTTCCCCAGTCGAGTCGCTCTATGTCCGCTCTTTGGCCCATTCCTTCCTTGCCACTCATCCTTCATCTGTGGCTCGAGTTTCGGACCTCCACCCCGTCGGCTTATGGTTTGGTGGCCGAACCTGGCCTGATGCATTGGCCTACTGCGGAAGAGTCGTGCTTATGAGAGGCATGCAAGCCGCATTGAGAGCGGGCGTTTGGGGATTCCTGGTGGGATCGACGATGAGGATTGGGAGGAAGTTCTGTGGCTGGGGAACCCTGTAACATTATCACCATTAGATGCACCTACCAGGTACCGGTAGCTTCTAATGAATGCGTTTTATGACATTTGAAATTCAATTCTCTCATGCCGCTCCTTCAATCTTCCGTAGGTAGTCTAGTCTTACAACGTCCTATAGAACATTAATCATATTTCCAGACTCACTCCAAGATCCGACTAAACAACGGATCATGAATAAGTCTTTCAGAAGCTCCACTAGTCAACGTAATACAACACTCCCAAGGTCGCTTAGAACCATCTTCCAAAGGAGCTCGCTCAGGCAAAAAGATACATCCACCAGGAACAAGGGCCAGTCCAGGCTCAAAATCCTCAATATACCCAAGACCTTCACCAAAATCCAAAGAAAAAGCCTTTAAATTACGCCAACTAGTCACAATGATATCCGCAGGCCCCGCATCAATCTGAGTCCAATCATCATGCGAAGCGACCTCAGCCGAGGCACTATAAACCAAGTTTTCGTCCATGGAAGCAAGAGTAGACCGAACGCGCAGAGCTAGACGAGCTAGATGGAGCAAGTCTGCATCCTCACCTGTTTGATTCGCTTGATCCGACTCGGAGTCATTGAAGTAGATATCATCGTGGACTGGGTAGATGGCGTTACCTAAGTATGTGTGCGGCAGAGGAGGATTAACACGACCCCGTAAATCAACCGCCATTAGAAAGTCTGCAGACATCGTTTTCCTTGCGCGTTCGGGATGCAGGACCCTATCGACCGTAATGGCTAGGATGGCCGTTATGATATCGTTGCTTGAGACCCAGACATCTGTCCCAAGATCAGAGAGAATATGTGCGCAGGTGTCCTTGACGTTTGCTACTTTCTCCGGACTAAACACGAATCGCTTTGTCTCGATAGTAGAGGATATTTCCGACTCCATAGCATCCCATTGTTCGGTCGAGATACTGGAGTCGAAGACCGGGGTTCCTAATGCACGACTGTGATTGAGACGGATTTGGCACTTGGATGGGAAGGCTGAGACTTTTCTTCGGAGGTTGTCATGGCTCTTAGCAACAGTTTGCACTATAGGTGTCTTTTGATTCCCATTTCCCTCTTTGCAGCATTCAGCTAGCATTTCCAGAATTACGCCAGCGCCAGTGCCGTCAAAGACACTGTGCCAGAAAGACATGGCCAGAGCGATCTTGCTAGGGAAGATATTCGCTTGGAAGCGAAGGACGGGTCTTTGTTGGGAGGCTGGGATGAAAGTTGATAGTGGGAGATAGGATCGGACGTGATGTGTGCGGAAATCTTCATCGGTTTCGAAGTGTTTCACTTGCAGCACTGTGACTTCGGTGGTGGATCGTGGGGGAGCGATATGCAGTCTGTTCTTTGGTCCTCCTGGGACTGAGTGGAGGATAACATCTCCAGCAAGCCATGGTAGTTGTGAGACCAGAGTGTCTAGGCCCTGTTGGAGTGTACTGAGAGCGGCTTGGGTGTCACTTGTGTCGAAGTATAAGATGTATGGTAGGAAGAGTTTCGCGGGAAGGTGATCCAGAGGTGTCAATGGCAAAAGAGTGGGATCCGCGATATCAGGCATTTCCGATCAGACGTATGCGAGGAAGTGTTAATTGGATGATAGAATGACAATTGATACTTCCAATGTTGCACTAGTAATCAATATCAAGCAATGTCCACGGGTAGCAAACGGACGTAAAGAAGATGGGTAGTGTCCGAATCAGGAATTAGTATTCAAAACCTGGATGTTATTTGCGAATTGGTAGTCTGGCCCTCTTATAGTTAGCATTCAAGCTAATAGTATAAGAGTGCGCAATTATTAAGAGCTTGCCTGCACATTTCCACCAAACATTCCTATTCGACATTGGATGTTTGCGCGGTTGCCCAGAACCAAAGAATTGTATGGGTCTCATTAGCGCAATGCGCAATTGAGGCTCTATAATTTCCGCGACCACCACGTAATTTCCGCAGTGGACATGCGGAGGGAGGCCTGCTTCTTGTGTGGGAGATCTCCCTTCTCTAAGGGTGAAGAGAAGGATTTATAGATGTCATTGGGAAACGACATCCCGAGGTCGCGAAGCAGAATGGGATACTGTCGTCGAGGGGCCTTCTATTCATGCCATGGTCCTGGAGGGAGGAAAATAAAAAAGAATAATGGATTAATTAAAAAGATCTTCCTGTCAACGATTCGAACCCCCGGCGTCCTCGTCACAACCCCTTCAGCCACACCAGCCACACAGGCAGAACAGAGGTAGTCATCTCTCACTTGATACATGGCAACCAAAATATAAAAACGCAATTATCTCAACAACTAGACCATATACGAAGCTGCAAGTAGGCTCATTGAAAAGAGAATCAAATTCTGGACAGGGGACTTTTTTTCCGCGAGAAAAATAAAAAAAAGTAACCCGGCCTAGGGCCCTAGGCGCTCCCACCCACATCCCCCGGTAATGGTGGACTGCTGTCCACCACTGAGGATCAGCTACCTTATGAAACCCGAACTCTCATAGGTACTCCAATAGTATGGCCGGTACTATTTTCATCGCCATTTTTTGTAGGTAGTTTGGAAGGACTATGCGACACATAACCCACTACGCCAAATGGGCTGATCCCACTCTGGCCGAAAGGAATTCGAACTATAAGCTACCTTGACTTTTTTTCCCAACCTAGTGTGATGCTATACCAGCTCCACAGTCCCACCCACCTAATCTTTTTGATCCACAGTAAATTCCTATCAGACAGATTTATTTAATTATTAATAAGTGGGTCGATCAATATCTTGGATAAAAAAAATGAGGTTCAAAACAACACGTACACATACATCGGCTTCTGCGATTTGCGCACCAGATTCTAATACCTACGTCTCTCTCGCATCTTTAAAATCGAAAATCGTTAGTATTCTTTAAATTGCTTCCTTTGAATTTTATTCCAATTTAAACCTTTTACTTAAAACTTGAACTTATTGATTCCTGAATAACCTGAGGTACTAGAGTAGTTGATGGTGAGATTCTGATTGGCTTCTAAGGACCCACATCGGGATCTTGGCGTGGTGAAGATCGCAGGCATTTTATACAAGGGAACCACATCCAGGGTCTTAAGGCTACAGAACACTGAATCCCAGATCTTTTGGACATTCAAGGAACTGAATAGAATGCAATATTGATTTCGTAAGGATGAAAGGAAAAATCCTCAAGGTATCGTCTGGGCCCAACAAATACTCCGAAATGACAGCCCAAAAGCTGGATGAATGAAAAGAATTCAAGATGGAATCCACAACTGCATAGGCTCCTCCATCCCCAGTAACTCAACTCATAGAACTCCGCAAATGATGAAACAGCGACAACTTGAAGGGGGAACAAGATGTCGCCAATGTGGACAAGAACAGCTTAAAACCAGATGACAGGCAACACCACATATGCGACCGCTTGGTGCTCTACATGGTCGAGAGAAAGACCAGCGGTTCATTCAGAACAGGACAAAGGAAAGAAAATGCTCGACGGAGGCCAAAACCCACGATGCTGGAAGGTAGGGAAGAAATGGGATAGAATAATGGTGATGGGAAATAAGGAATGGTAAGTAAGGATATAGGTGGTCGTTAGATGGCTTAATAAATGCGAAAGATGATTCGTGGGGAGGTTAGGTTATGAAGTCGCGTCGGGCATGGGCTGATCGGTGTCACTCATGATGGCGGGTGGTGGGTCGGAGAAGAGTGTTCGATGCCGACAATGTACAGTAAGATCGCTGTCATCTGCGGATCCAATTCCAGGTGTGCTGGAGGCGCTCTCGATGGCGAAGTTATCGTCGTAGGAATCTGGCGGTGGAGCAAAGGACCAAACCTAACAGAAAAGATTAGTAGGAGAAAATGTGTGGTCAAATGGATCCATGACATACCTCCATGACTGTCCGGCCAGACCGACTGGCCATAATCACCGCCTTTTCTTCTTCAAAGGCTACTCTCCACACCGCTTCGGCTGGCGTAGAGAGCTCTCGTAATAATTGGCCAGACTGCAAACTCCAGACCTTTACACGACCATCGCTACCACCGCTGACGATGCGAGTATTATCAAACTGGAGACTAGTGACACTGTTGTCATGAGCAGCGAGCCTGTGGATGGGGGCCATCTTTGTTAACGACCAAACACGGACCGAGCCATCCGAGCCACCTGTGACGAGTGTATCGCCGCGCATTTGCAGCTGGCCTACCAGAGAGGTGTGGCCTTGGAGGATAGCATGGCACTGTCCAGATTGTGGGTCCCAAATTCGAACGCTGGTATCCAAACTTCCTGTTGCGATCCGTTTGCCGTCAAAGGCGATCGCATAAATTTGACTGAAGTGACCCGATAGGGTGCGAAGACAGCGGCCTTGAGAAATGCTCCATATCCGTGCCGTAGTGTCGTAGCTACCCGAGACAACCATATCGCCATGGATAGCGAGACATCGGACACTAGCTTGATGCCCAACCAACACATTTCGGCACGTCCCCGTTGCCAGATCCCAAATTCGAAGGGTGGTGTCTCTCGAACCTGAAATGGCGGTGTTCTTATCGGACATTTTAAGACATCGGACCGTTGATGTATGGCCTCGAAGTAGATGGATTCCGGCTCTGTAATTAGTTAGTCGGCGAATTTTGAAACATCTGAAACCAGGGGTTAAACTTACCCGGTTGCCATATTCCAGACTCGCACTTCCCGGTCGCAACCTCCGCTAACCAAAATGTCATCCCAAGGGACCATGGCCCAAACACCCATCACGTGGCCCTGAAGGGTTTTTTGGTTGTCACCGTTGGTGTTGTAGACATGGATCTTGGCGTTATCCAAAGCGACGACAATGTATTTCGAAGTTAAATGCAGACTCGTAACAACTCCCTGATCCGGTGTAATATGACGCTGTGTGCACCGACCACCTTTGTTCCACGCAGACTCGACCATGTATTTTTGCTTAAACTGCGATCGGTATGAAACTGGCCGAGTACGGCGTCTTCGGGAGGGGAAGCTAGTCGGTGGTAACCATTCGCCCGACAAAGTGCGGGGAAGCTCGGGAGCCCTTTCAACAACAGGTTCATTTGAGGCCGATCGAGGTATGTCGCTTGAGAAATGAGTTTCTGGATTCGAGTCCACGGATCGTGGTGTGGCTGGTTCCATGCTGTCGTCCTCCATGATGCGGCGCACCGAGTATGCGTGCTTTTCGCACAAGTTTTTCCAGGTGATGTCGTCGTTCAGTAACTCGTGCCACCGCGTTGATACTTGCGATGATCTTGCGAGTGTCTTTGGATCGTCGATGAATGAGAGAACCTGTAACAGAGTTGAGTCAGCCACCGGCTTTCACCTACTTCGCAGCCCATGGCAGCATAAGACGAAATAACTGCGCTAGAGAGGGGAAAAATGGAGGGGGAGAAGAACTAAAGGAAAGCGACAAACATACCCTCAGACACAACTCATTCGGAAATACCAGAAACGGGTCTTTTCGCAGACGAGGCCCAACGTAGCTGGAAACAAAGCTCAGTTGTTGGCTATCGCAAACGTCCAAGATTCCTTCCAGAAGCTTCTGCTTTTGCGAGTTGGACAAGGTGGTGAAGTGTATGCGTAGGTTCAACAGGAAGTTATTCTCCTCCTCATCGGACGAGTGCCACTCAGGTGGACGCTGGTGGGGGGTGGGACTCGGCGCGGGCGTCGGTGGAGAAGCGGGTGCAGATGGTAAAAGGTTTGCGGGTAAAGGAGTAGTATTTTTCTTGCTGGTGCTGAGCGATCGTCCGGGCGTACTGGTGAAGCTAGAGACGGAGTTGCGATTTGAGTGGGAATGTGAGTCTAACTGATCCAGCATGGTGGAACCAGTTGATTCCCCTATGTCAAAGAGTTGGGGATCCATCACGTCGCGGATCCTCTACTCTCTCTCGTTCACTTCACAAATATGTCAGCGACGCAAGGTAGACGGTCGGCATAAGGTGGAATTCCGGGGGTGGGTGGTATGGGTATGGGTGAGAAGATCGGGCGAGATTAGATGACCGAGGGAAAGGGAGAAGGAAAACCACCGGTTGATCCGATTCAAAGAGGGGGGGAACCACGAAGTGAAATAAGGAGATTCTCTTCTTTTGACTCTTTTTAATTTTCTTGCAGGTTATCTTTCACGAACCCCCACAAAAAAAGCCAGCTCAGCGAAAAAAAAGTAAAAAAGAATAAGGGAAAGGGACATTCCAAGCGGAGATGAATGTCGTGACCGTCTCGACTCTGACAAAGCCGCCAAGCTCTTTTCTCCCCCGTGTTCTCCGTGATCCGTTTTCTCCACTCAACGAATGAAACACTCTCTTCGTACATGCTCCACTAAGGCTGATACCGAATACCGCCAGCAATGCAATATGTCTCTCCGATCTTTAATGACTTGGCGCAGAGCCGCGTCTATTGAAACCTTCTCCAGGACTTCCGAGTCTTAGGACTCCGAACTATACGTCCCCGAGTCCTTGGGTAAACTGTTCGGCTCGAACTCGGTCGACCATGGAACCATCCAGGCGAGGAGATGATTCAGCGTGACGAGATTGACGACACGTTTCATCACCCGACATGGCAATATGATTGAAAGATGAGCATCCCCCTCGTGAGGAAAGATCGAGGGTGATCCCCACCTTTAAATAGGATCCGTGACCAACGTCACGCTACGTCGATGTGATCGTGAGAAAACATGCAATGATGACCCGCCTAGAAACAGGAATTGATATTCTATTCGCACATCTCACATTACACACAGCACACATTTGGTATTCGATCTAATCCCTCTTACAGGGAGTAAAAAAAAAGGGTACATGCCAAGCAAGGGGGTATATGCCTCCGATATCCAACCCATGGCAAACGAAGAAGAGAGGAAAAGAAGGCAAAGGGGGAAAAAAGTGGGACATCGGAAGCAAAGATCATAAACACACAACACATTGACATAGCATCCCGCGACCTATTTCTGGAGAGATGGTATAAAAACGCTGAATTGGAAACAGGAGCAAAATGTAAAGGAGTAATGAGGGGTTGGACCACTTAGTGAGCGTGGCCAATCTGCAGGAACAGTGGCAGAATCATACCAACCACCGATGCGATCAAGTCTCGCATCGACTTGTCTGATCCATTTGACGAATCACGGGCATCGCCGTATCCGTTGGCAGGTGACTCGCGCGGAGTGGCGCCGGGTCCATTTTCTTGCATGGTGTGCATCGCCACATACCTGCAGTTCGCTATGGTTAGCATCAGGCCAAAAATAAACTAAGCGAAATTTTGAAAAAAAAAACTCACAAGAACGTGCCCCCGGAGAAAAGTAGGAGTATTCCAGTCCGCCACTGAGCGCCAGTCTCGTCGCCGCTGGATGATCCCACCATATGTGTAAAGAGGAAGGTAGCTAGAGCGCCGACCGGGGCCGCCAGACTGAATACTAGCAGATGCGCTCTGGCAGTTCGGCTCGACAACCCCTGTTGTAGTAGAATCGAGGTCAATCCAAAAGACGCGGGGGCTTTGTGGACCATGATCGCCAGGAAAATAATGAAACTCAGCCCAGTGTCCGAGCTGGAAGCCCCCAACGCGATACCATCGGCCGCGGCATGGATCACCAGCCCCATCGTAGTAGCAAAGCTGTGTCCGCGCCGCGAGCTCAAATGGCCGGCGTTCAACAGGCCTCCATCCCGAGTGGGTGAGGAGCTGCGTCTCAATCCCGAACCAAGATTATCGAGGGAAATGTGGTAGGGGATGCGCTCGTCTTTGGTCGGCGATATAAATTCCGGTAATTTATCGATCAAGTACATCAGTATGAATCCGCTGACCAAAGCGATTCCAATCCATGCGTGCGGGGAGCTTTGCTCCTCTTCTTCTTTGGTCGAGGATTCGTCTGAGTCCTCCGCTCGGGAAGATAGTCCCGGGAGCTTCACGAGAGGCTGGTCTCGTTCCGATAGAGAGGCGGGCTCGTTATCTAGTAATAGAGATGGGACGGGCATCGTTTGTATGGAGACATCGTCGTCGCTTAGTATAGATCTTGCGGCAACAGGAACCCCCTGGGACTGCCAATTCGGATTGGCAATTCGCGTACTGAGGCTCTTCCGGGCATAGCTAGCGCTGTAAAGGGTCTCAACTCCTTCAGGTATAATGACAATCAATGAAGTCCCCACCAGCACTCCCATGCCAATGGAGGATATTAAACGGAGTTGGGAGGGGGAGAGGGTAAAGGCGAGAGGTAATGAGCCGACAACAAAGGATCTAATAGAAGCGCTCCGTTAGCAATGTCTTCAGGTCTATCGATCGATCCTCCGAATCCCCAAATTCTCGATCAACTCACGTTACGGCCATCACAATGCCCAAGGCGAGCAAAGTGAAGAGTCCCTCCATGACGGTTGTCGCAAAGGCTTGGCACTGGTGCTTAAATTTTACACGTCAATCATCGTGTCTGAAACGAGTGTTGGGCTTTATAAAGCACCCCCGATATGCGCGGGAGGATCAAGGTCGAGAAAAGAATGAAGGAGTGGAAGGAGAAGATGGAAATGGCACGTAACTCGATACTGCGGACCCACGCTCGTCAGGTACCGGTCTCGGATCAAACCATCTCCGTAGCATCTTTGTTTCAAATAGACCACTCCAGAGCCCAGCACTAAACAATGTGCCCACAATTCACTTTCAGAAAAAATGGTCACTTCATTACTTCTTCATGCAACTACCCCATGTCCAACCAAACTTTACAGTTCTTTACTACATCTGGTGGTGCGTTCTTGCATCTGTTGTCCAACCCCAAATACGGATTCTGCTCCACCCGCTGACCAGCGTGGCATCAGCGATAAATTACTGCGCATATTAGGATAGAACTCGCTCAAATTCGGCTCTAAAAATTGCCGAGAAGATAGAATTCCCGTTCTAATATCTAATCCAAGATCCTTAGCATCATTACCACTGGACAGACAACCCGAGCGATCTAATGACGTCAAATCATCCATGGTTGATCGGGTATACTGTACACTCAACAAACACCTGAGTTGCTAGCACATTGAACCCAGGGCTGATTGATTTGTATAGAAGAATAGTCATTCCAAGTCCATATGTGCTCTTTCTTGCAAACAGTCATTGTTCAATGTTGTATAACTAGCGTTATAGCCTTGTACTATCTCGAGTCCCAGGTGCACACATGTGCAGTGTATCCAAGTAGCCGGCAACATCCAAGTCAATCATCATTGATCATGTAAAATTCCAACCTTGGAATTTCCTCCGAGCATAGCTATCTTGAAATCTACTACACATGTTACAGGTCTAGGCAGCATGTATGTATTAGAAAAAAAAACATCTACAACATACGATCCTCTCTTTCAACCTTGCTTCCCCTCAAACATGAACACTGTGAAATCATCCAGATGTCGACTTAGCAGGCTTAGTATAAAAGGCCGGTGCAGGTGAAAGACAATAGCCCAAGACTGTGTCATTTTGAGTAATCTGCAACTTGAAAAAAATTAATCTAGCAAGCAGCTCCGCCACAGTAGCATTTGAAGCACTAAATTTGTTAAGAGAATCTTTCGGGCTCGTCATCCTGACTTTCAAGAAAAAGTTGAACAGAAGTGGAAACAAAAAAATTTCTATTCATTGCATATCAATTTCCCTTTGACCACGAATTCAAATTTGCATTATATTACTGGTTACTTCAAGTTTGTTTTTTCAAACCTCCAATTTGAACATTGGAAGTGGGGTAGCCAACTTGGGATCTAACACTTTAGCCCCCATGCTGTTGAGTGCGTTAGTGCGTGACTCACCGCGAGGCTTAATTTTAATAAAGCCAAGTTGAACATTTGAACTTGAAAACCTCACTTAGCTTACTAGCCAAATCTTCACAATGGAATATTTCCGCCATACTGCTTCAATAGGCACACATTCATTGAGCTATGCTCTCCGCGGCATTCCAAGACAACCAGGAGCTCCCCTGGTCGTCATCATTACTGGCATAACCAGCAGTGCTCTAGAGTGGAGTGCCGTATGCCGGCATCTTGAATCCGAAGCTACGATTCTTCTATACGAGCGTTCCGGATACGGTCGCAGTGAGGAATCCCCCAACGAGCCGGACTCACTGACAATAGTCGACGAACTCTCCAAGCTATTGAAATCAGCGGCTCTTGAGCCCCCATATCTACTACTGGGCCATTCATGGGGAGGGATCCTTGCGCGAGAATTCATCGCATCTAGACCAGTCGAGGACATCTATGGTCTGGTCCTCGTTGACGCAGTACAAGAGCGCATGATATTCGAGACGGCGCCCGATCCGAGTTATGGCGCCATTACGGAAGATTTGGACTATTATGAAGTTACCGGCATCACGCGAGATTATCAGTTGGCCGAGACTGAGTGGAATGACTTTCTGGCTGAAGAGGCAAGCGACAAGCACGCTCGACAGGCAGCTCGCGAGATTCCACACTTTCAACCCAGCCGAGCTGTCATCGCGCAGAAACAACAACTTGTACCGGGAAAGAATATTCTTCGAGGTCGACCTGTAGCTATTCTACGGGGAAACTGCAAGCGAGACTATGAGTTGATGTTCCAGGCTGGTGTGGCCAAGGGTCAGGGCAGTGAAGCTCAACGAGAAATAGTGCGCGGCTACTTGACACAAATGGACGAATGTGACGAAGCCTTTCAGCGTGAATTTCTGAACCTGTCGAGCTTGAGTCGGTACAATGAGACGATGAAAAGTGGACATAATATTCAGCTTACGGAGCCTGAACTGGTTGCAGATGAGATTAGATGGGTGCTCAGCAATGGTTCTGCTTGAGCTTCTGATCCGTATCAGGCCTCGAATGCCTCGTTCAATTTGTCTAGAAAGAGTACATAATAGCAACCTTGGAACTCCTTCAAATGTTTCCTGCAATAAAAGTGTCCTGCTCCATGGAACCCATACTATTATTATAAGACACGAAATGAAACACGGTAAACAAAAGAAAAAACAATGCAAGATATACTGATCGGAGCGAGGGATATCCCACTTATGTCGAGGGGGGTTGAGAAGGGAGAGGCTCTTGGTATTTAGCGAGCCTCCTTGGGCAGGCGGAAGCCAAGGTAGGGCAGATATTTTCCAGGGTGCCAGTAGATGAATAGCGCGACGCAAGGGAAGATCATCAGCGCATCAAAAACATACATCGGCCATTCATGTGTGTTGATATAGCCTCCGTTTCCAGAAGAAAACTCCACCAGTCGGTAGATAGAGCGGACCTAATGTCAATTGTAAGTGAACAATCAAACCGAAATTCACGGGGTAGTAGCATACGAGAATTAGCAACGTAGTCAGATTAACAACCCGCAGCAAGGCAGGCCAGTGCTTCTTCTTGACAATTCCGTTGATGGAATATTCTTTCTCTCCAACTAACTCATATCGTTCATCGAGCTGCTTCGAGAACTTCTTGGAAGTAAAGTTGAAGCGTACCGCAGCGACCGAGAAGAGTCCAAAGGCCAAAAGTTGGATAATAACACCAGCTTGGGCAATGCCCTTTCCCTTGTTAAGCTTGTCGGGTGAATCGCCAGGGCTGGTCGACGCTATCATGACAGCTCCGCTCAGCTGAAGAAGAAGAGCGACAACGTCGAATCCCACAAAGATGGGCGTGATGAACCGGGGAGGAACCCAGCAAAGTTTGAAGGTACGAGACTCCTTAGGCACAACCAAAAAGATGATCCGACCGAAGATGATATAGCAGCATGCGGCCATTAGAACGGGAGCCAGAATAATGAGAGCAAATTGAAGCACATAGACGGGCTTTTTCGTAACGTTCTGGGTGGAAATGCATCGTCCGATATAGCCAATTGCCTCCACTGTTTTTTTGTTAGATGCAAACACCGCTGAGCGGGTTATACCAATTCACTTACTGGCTGCTGCCAACACCATGATTACCCAAACCCATGCTTTGTATCGAATCCATTGGATGAATGTGAGTATGAATGCGATTCCATAGAGAACGGCGGCGACAATTGCCACAGCCAATGAGGGGTTATAGAGGTAATACGAGGTCCCCGCTTCGTGGGCACGGGACTCGATGGCCATCTTATCAATCGAACTCCGTCGAGGAATAATGTTATCTCTCTTCGAGATCCTGTTCAATCAATTAGATGGCTGTGATTTATGATGTGTAGCTGGGAGATTTTATCGAAAAAAAAAATGTACAGGTTGTTGACATGATTTATAGCTATCAACGGGTGTCAAATCCCATGGTTCTGGAAGACATAGGGTCGGCGAGTGTAGCACCGACTTGCCGTATCTTGGCTATTTTCCTGTGTCCATAACAGGAATAGTATTCGCTAAGTGGTTAAAACGGCGTTTGGCGGCGGGTGTCGTGGCGCTCCACCATGTCTACAACTTTTCTTCGTACATTGTATGCACTTCTATTCTTGCCTCAGAGCCCCGGGATTTTAAGCATAGCCTCAATATTCTCCTCTCTGGCGTTCTTCAGGCCTCCTGTCGACAGCCAATCCCTTTAGCTCTTTTCCTTGATTTTCTTGAAGATCGTAAGAATTTCCCCATTCTAGGCATAGGTACTGATCATCGTTAAACAACGAAACGACGAATTGCCCCCTACATTAGGTATAGCGCGCCATGTGGAGTAAAGTGGATCCAAACACACCAATTAAGAAAGTTGAGGCTCCACTATTGGCCATGGGGCTGACATGGTTCTTACTAGGCCAAGATCTGGCCAAGACTAGACCAGGCTGCGCAGCTGAACTACAAGTCGTCACTGAAAATTCAAGATTTCCCACGATTCCCTTACCTTTTTAAACACAAACATTTCAAATCAAATGCTCCAGAGTAGAAGGAACTGAGTACGCCAAGCACGATGCCTTTTTACGGTCGACCAAGCAAGAACTGTGAGAGTTGTCGCGATAGGCGCATCAAGGCAAGTCCATAATACAGGTAGCACCACTTGACCCTAGTCAAACTAACCGCAATATATGGGGTAGTGTGACCGAATCCAACCGGTCTGTTCGCAGTGCAGGAGAGCGGGGAAACCTTGCGGTGGCTACCGCGATGTTCCGGCACTATTGTTTCGTGACGAGACAGACAAGGCGGCTCGTAGGTCCGCCACGGCGAAGTCAAGGGCCGGGGAGCGAAGAAAGATCCCAGATCACTCCTCATCAGAGTCGGATTTGTCTTCTTCGGACTCATTGACTTCTAGAGATCATCAATTAAGAGCCATAGTGCAGGCCTGGTGGAACAATCCTGCATCTGTGACCTTCAACATCCCTGCTGCGGTTTCCTCCAACGTGGAGGATCAGGGGTTGAAATTTTTCTTAACGCAGTTTGTTACCGCGGTGTCAGGGGTGGAGGAGGGTCCTTTTATCATCTCTTCATCTCCACTTTTACAAACACTCGCAAAGGAGTTACCACTCCGAGATGCAGTCGTGTCGGTTGGGCTAGCCGCTTTGGCGAATGTCACCCGGGATCGCCGCCTGCATCTGCAAGCGAGAGAGAAATACCTTGATTGCATTAATACCGTGCGTCAAGCAGTGGAGAACCCGAAGCAAGCCAACCCGGATCAGACCTTAAAGCTAATTCTGATGCTGAGTTTATACGAGGTATGTATCTGACCGGCCCCATTCTTCTGTTCCGGCCACCAATCCTGTCTCAAAATGTCAACTCATCCACTAATACTCCACTATTAGATGGTCTGTTGCTCAGCCAATCAGGTTGATATGTGGGTAGTGCATCTTGATGGGGCGGCTGCTTTACTCAAACAGAAAGTCTTCAACAAGGTGCTCGTCAACCGCGAGCCTCGCGCCCAGATGCAGTTCCACTACATCTGTATGGTCAAATATTTCCTAACACAAGGAAGCTTGCCAGTGGAGCTACAGGAATTTGACAAAAAGAAGTTCAAGTCATCCAACCCAGATGACTACACCTCCATTGATCTGATCGACATTCTTGTGCGGTTCATGAAATTATACTCCACCCGCAACGATCCCGACTTCGACCCCGAAGCCAGCATACTAGCCGCCATAGCCTTTGACGCAGAGCTTGACAGATGGGAAAAGACCTTACCCGAAAAATGGACGTTCCACCTGGAATACTCCAACGATATGGAAGACACATTCCGAGGGACGTACATGGTGTATAAGGACCTATGGGCTTCAAGAGATATCAATCACTACCTATGGGGCCGACTGGTCGTCAACGAGCTGATAATGTACAATATCGCGACGCTCTCACTTGTCGGTCGTCTAGCGCCAGGTCATTTGGAGCTCCAGCGACAATCTATCGAAACAGCATCGCGCATGGCGATGTACGCTTGCGCCGCAGCCGCCTCACAACTGGGCTCCTTTGCTCAAGGGATTCCAGTGCACAAGAACAGGCAACTCCCTCCGTTGAATGGCGTTTTCATGCTTCTGTTTCCCTTGACAATAGCTGGAAGCTCACCTGCCGTCCCGGATGACGTTCATGAATGGGTTGTTGAGCGGTTTCAGAAAATCGGTACTACCATGGGCATTCAGCGGGCCTTGAAATTGATTCCCAGGATGAAGCGATGCCGTGTTTGGAAGTCTAGGATGGTCAGGCTGGATTTGGATGAGATTGATTTGTTAGAGTCTCAGATTGGAGGATGGAGGGACGAACAGAGCGAGAGCCCGTCGGCATGGCCTACTGCCTCAGTGGATTTTTGCGGTGATTGGCCTAACTCGTATGCAAGTTGCACCGAGGTATGATATTAAGTTCAAGTTGCTTTATGCACATGCTTTCAACCTTTCGGTGTGGAATAGCACTTGAGACGTGGTTTTCAAATCTCTGAATATCATTCAGTCACTTTAATGTTACGAATAATGGGTACAAGCGCTTGAGATAAACCTTATACGCAAGAAAATTTCATCTGAATTTTGAATTTTCTTTTATTATCAAATGTCTGGAGCTGTTGCCTACCGGCACACTAGGATATTCACACTAGTAGTGTCCGACACTTCAACTTGAATATTAAGATACTTTGACGCAGAGTTCACTGACAGTTATTGAGGGAATGATCTCAGATATCTGGACTCCTATGACTCCCTTTACTTCCAGTAAGATGATTAATATTATAGGCCGGTAACAAGACAGCGTTCAAGACTGTCAGAAAGACAATTAAAACACTAGGCAGAAATATTCATAGCTGAAAGGTTCGAATGTACTCCGTGTTCTCCAATATTGATGCACCCCACCGCGCGCTAGTCCAGATTAAGTAATACTGAGGCCTCGACGCGGTCAGACGCGCCTTCATTTATCCGTCGCATTGCCTTTCATTTTTGACGATCAATTATCACGCGACTTTGGAATCATATCCTAACATCATCATCCAAAATGGCCACCGAAGACTGTAAGCTTTGTTTCGCAGCTAATTTGCATCTCAGCTAATCGATACCAGGGTCATGCGACGCGAATGATGCTGTTCAAATCACAGTAGTGCAGCCAGGCGACACCAAGCCGAAGACGATCTCTACCTTTCATCCTACATTCACTTACCCAATCTTCGGTGACGACGAGCAGATATTTGGATACAAAGGCCTTATCATCCGCTTACGATTTGCCGCTCACGATCTCCGCCCACATGTCCACATTTCATACGATGAAAGATTCAAAACTGTTGGCGACACTGCTGCGGTTGACCTTCTTGGGACTCTGAAGCCGTTCATTCAAGAAGGTACGTGCTCTTGAACTTTTTGGGAAGTCGGAAATATATCCAGAGCTGACTAAATCTTCATTGACGCAGAGGCGCTCATCAACTTGCCTGAGTACGAAAAAGCTATCCAGGAGGACTCATCCGCGAAGGACTTCAAGCCTCCGGGTAAACAGGTTCTTGCCTACGAGGTCAATGACAGGAAATATGAGATCTGGGCTGGCTCGCTCGCCGATCCCGAGGTGAAGCGTCTTCTTGACCGCGCGCAGGTTCTGGTCTCCTTGTTTATCGAGGCTGGAACTCCTCTCGAGACGGATGATCCCGAGTGGACTCTAGAACGCTGGACCGTTTTCTTTGTGTATGTCGATGCCAAATTCCTTCAAGATTTCCCATACTAACAGTCATAGTTACGAGAAAGTGACACCACCTACACCGACCGCTTCCTGCTACTCCATCGTAGGATATGCTACCACCTACCGATACTGGCGCTACCAACGAGACCAATCAGAGGTCCCTACCGTCAAGAACGATGACTTCCCCCAACCAGAGGTCCAAATCTCTGAGCTCCCGGCCCGCCTTCGCATCGCACAGTTCCTTATCCTTCCTTCACATTCTCGATCGGGCCACGGAACCCATCTCTACACAACGATCCATGCGTTCTGTATCGCCGATCCCACGATTATTGAGTTGACAGTGGAGGACCCGAACGAACAATTCGACGCCCTCAGAGACACGGCCGATTTCTGCCTTTTACAGCCTGAGTTTCTCAAGCATAATATCAACCTCAATCCGGATCCAAACGGCGCATACTCTAAGAAGCAGCGACAAAGAGCAGTTCCTACGGCTACTCTCATTCCAACCGGTACTCTGGCTGAGATTCGCACTGCTTTCAAAATCGAATCTACTCAGTTTGCACACATCCTGGAGATGTACTTGTTGAGTCAGATCCCCAAGAGTCACAGACTCGCTGGGGGAACGAACCTTGCTCGTCTCTTGATCAAGAAGTACAAGGCAGATAATGAGAATGACCGACGATACTACTGGTGGCGAGTCCTCACAAAGCAGCGCCTGTTTAAGAAGAACCGTGAACTACTGATGGAGCTGGAGATTACCGACCGTGCCGAAAAGCTTGATGATACAGTGCAGAATGTGGAGGAGGGCTATGAGATCACACTAGATGGTCTGGGTGGCCGAGTTCCGGGATTGGAGAGTGAATCCAAATCTAGCAGCAGCGGGCGTCGGGAAAAGCGTAAGCTTGCTGTCCTAGATGAGGATGATGAATGGGAGGATGTTGAAGAGGATGAGAGAACAGAGCTCGCAAAGCGACCCAAGATCTAAATTGGGACCTTCAGTCTGAAATTCTCTAAATACGTACTTTGTCATATTAGTTCATCTCCATAATGGGAAATGGGATGCTCCCAACGCTGGCTCTGGTAATGGTCTAACGGTGTTTAAGGGAATGCTAGGTTAGCAAATGGAAATTAAAAACAATTCATCAATTCTTTTTTCTCAACACAAGTTATCTTTTATTTTTATGGTTTCGTGATTCATGAACCCTGCAAGTATAGGTAGCTGGGGTGGCAGATCTCGGCAGATCAATTTTTCCGTGGATTCACAGCTGATATCGGAGCTCGGCTGCGCATCACTCTCTAACCCCTCCAAAGAACCACGGACATTCCATCGGCCCCGCCAGCCAATTCTCACCTTTCAATTATCCTGTAACTGACAGGACTGTCAACTCCATTATCCACATATCGCGCAAACCCCAACAGTCCAGACCCGCCAAATCGGTCGCACTCCGCAATGGTACAATCCCTCGAAACACCTGTAATGCTATAATGCTATGAGCAAAGCTAACTCTCCCTTCAGCTTCCCCTCGGTCTCCTCACGGCCGCACAGGGCCACCCAATGCTGGTGGAGCTCAAGAATGGCGAAACTCTGAACGGCCACCTCGTCACATGCGACAACTGGATGAACTTGATTCTGCGCGAAGTCGTGCAAACCAGCCCCGAGGGCGACCGCTTCTTCAAGCTGCCCGAAGTTTATATTCGTGGTAACAACGTATGTCTATACTCAGTTGCTCGCATTTACCTGGCTCCAATGCCACGTTCGTTCCATATGGCCAAACTAATACTCGCATCTCCAGATCAAATACCTCCGAGTCCCCGAAGAGATCATCGAGATCGTCAGAGAACAACAGCAAAACCAACCTCAAGGACGACGAGGCCATGGACGAGATGGCGGACGTGATCGCGGTCGCGGCGGGGGTCGTGGAGGCCGGGGTCGTGGCCGTGGCCGAGGCGGCGGTCCTGGTGGGCCTGGTGGCCCCGGTGGTGCTGCATGAAGGGGAGGTGAATCGATCGATGCACAATGACATTACATCTTGATGGATCTAGAGAGATCTAAGGGGAATGAATGAGATGATACCCTACAGAACGGAGTGGGCAAGGTCGCTCGGTGTGGACCGGTTGATCGGATTTGGTCGAGCATGGCCCGGCGTATCTGGCTCTGTATTTTTTTTCTTTCCATGGGACTGGGACTTTCACTATCAAGCGGCAATCTAGAAATGCTACACATTAAATCCCGGACCTGTCCACATACCACAATAGGTCCTCCAGGTGAAGGAGCAGCAGCCAATCTTCCTCTTAGTAAATCAATACTCTAATACGCTACGGCTGCTCTGTATTTACATTATTTGCGCTTAATTGACCGTAATCTATAAGTGACAGTCGTTGCAACCCCGATTTGATTCTGGGCTTCCCCATGCCATTTTGCGATCACGTGATGATATTGCGGCATCTCATCTTAATCTCCGGATGTCGTCTCCATGCTTGAACAAGCAGCTAACATGTCAGGAAGGGCATTCGTGCTTGACGGATTATGGCTATCACTATGTCCGTCATCAAAACAGCTAGCATTGAACCATCGGGTGGCCTTGGCAGGCTCACGTCGACGATTTCATAACCGAGCTCCGCCACCAGCAAATGGCACTGAGTTTACAGAGTCCCAAAAGTCTTATAACAGCCAGCACAAAGAATCAGACGATTCCCCCGACCCTCAAAACCGACCAAGACACCAAAAACCCCACGATGAAGCATCAGATCCTACCTCCGAGCACAAGTCCTCCGGCCCGAGCTCCGGCCCATATTTCGTACAAGGGAAAGATCCTAACGATCCAGAGCGCTGGGTTCGTGTGAGGCCATATCCAAAAGTGCCAGACTCTCTTCGCGGAAAATCGAATCCCATGCTAGAAAGTCTGCTTCGAAAGGTCACCAGCGAAGACCCGAATATGAGGAATTCATCACAAGTTCTGCGAGCTTTGATTCGAGATCGCAAGACAGAACCACGTACGCGCCACTACCAGGCTTTAATACTCGCCAACTGCGATAGCAAGATGGGATCACCGGATCTCGTGAGGAGTCTGCTTCAAGAAATGGAAGACCATGGTATCACGGCGGACTCGGGAACCCTACATGCTGCTTTAAAGGTAAGCTATCGAACATTCGGGTTGATAATGTAGATGGAGAGCTAATAAGTCTCTAGGCTGTGGCAGTTCACCCGGATTACATCCTACGCCAGGAAATTTTGCACAGACTACGAGACCGATGGCTCACCGTGAGCCCCGAAGGATGGCATTTCATGGTTGCAGGTCTTCTCCGAGAGCATCAATTCGAATTAGCATTGGATCACATCTCATCTATGGAGTTGAAGGGAAACCATATTGAGAACTGGCTTCATAGTATGGCCGTCTATACTCTTTGCAGTTTCGAGGAATTGGATGAGGTTTATCGCCTAATGCAGACTCGCGTGGAACAAGGTCACGACATGACACTCGAACTTTGGAGCCATGTGTTGAAGACAGCCACCCACGCCCTTCATTATGACCTGACTCGCTATGTTTGGCGTCGAGTGGTTGATCTTGGCTACCTCGAGCCGTCGCTTGATCTCTGCAGCCTTTCTCTGAAGGTTGCGTCCGGCGCCGGGGACATCCAATTGGCTCTAGCCATATTCCGGTTTTGCGAGTCCAAGGGCTTCAGACTTGGAGTCGAGGAGCATCAGCAGGTCCTCGCGATCCATTTGCAGGCTGGTGATCTTCCCGCCGCATTCAGCTTACTATGCAACATGCATGAAGTGGGGCTAAGGATCGACGAGAGCTCAATTCGTGCAGTCACCTCTTACATGATCGAGCACCAGACTGATCATCGCGAGGCATGGCAGATTCTGAAGCGCCTTAAGCACGACAAGCGAGAGATCCCGGTCAAGTGCGCGCGAATCGTTGCCGAATTCTGCGAGCAGCTCGCGAAGAAGGACCCGTTGGTCGTAGATGACGCGATCGGTTTCTATAAAGAGCTCTACACCGTTTGCCCCGAAGGTGCAGACGTTAAAACCTACAACGCTCTGATGCGGATGTGCCGGCATGGCAGTGACCGCCAGTCCGGTCTCTTCTTGGTGAAAGAGATGGCTTCTTTCGGTATAATTCCCGACTCCCGGACCTTTGAGGCACTCATCTTCCTTTGTCTCGACGCTCGCAATTACCAATCAGCGTTCATGTATCTTCGCGACTTACTCGATCGAGATGATTGGACGCTCAGCGATGCAACCCGATTGGAGATTCGCACTCTTTGCTCTCAGTCTGTGAATGAGTTTGCAGTGCGCCTTCAGCACCACCCGGCAGTGCAAGAAACCAATCAACCGAGAGGCTATGACGAAGCCGTCAAAGAGGGCGATGCGTTGGAACCTCGATCCCAAAAAAGCAGAAGGCGCTACGGCCGAAGTTGGTACCGGGCGGCTTACCGGCGACAACTCCTTTCCGATGAGGATCGGATCGCATGGAACAAAAAGCGACGACAGACGAAGCGTCGTCGAGAGGCTCTTGCTCGGAAGGACGCAGAGGGCAGCATCACGGAGTCGACCCGCCTCGATGAAACAACTCCGCCTCAGTCAAAGTCAAATAATTAATCTACGTGATTCGCGAACCGGTTCTTTATCGGTGTCTCAAAGCCATGCATGATCGGGATGCGCGGATATGCCGGTCTGCCTCTTGGGCTCATATTTTCTTTGTTCCGACCCGAGGGGAATATGCGTCCAATGTGTCTGACGCGGACGCAGTGTAACCATAGTTGCCTTCCCAAAGGTTGAGATCTGTACCATAAATAAGAAATTTACTCTGTACAAAATATCAAACGAAATCACCCGAATTTTACCCATGCTAGATTTTTCTCAGGGAAAAATCATACTCCCAGGGGCGTTTTGCCGAGGGATCATTGAACCTTGGAAGGGGGTTATTTTCCGCCGTTAGAATCAGAGACTTTCACAACCAAAGATCTTCCCTAGCGCTGGATCCACTCGAGCGGTACCTTATTGGTGGGGCCCTATAAATAGTGGTTGAAACATCTCCTGCATGACTGCATGGCTGGGACCCAACTCGACCTGTCAGAAAGTGAGACTAAGGTAGAACTTGTCTAACGCCGAGCGCCTCCCGCTCAGCCACCGGGAGGTTGGAGATTAATTCGGTGTTAGAGTCGATTGAGTTGACTCCCCTGAAGGCGAATGATCGACAGGAGAGTGGGTCATTGCGTGAGAGAGTGGAGAAACCGAGGGGAAAAGGGAGTTGATTGAATTGATTGAACTTGGGATTACAAGGGTTTCTTGGATCGCCAAGGGTTCTCGTTTCGCAATCCGTGGTTCCCCTACCTTTGGATTTCCCCAACCCCGTAAAAACTTGGTAGATGATTCGTATGTATAAGTCTTGCTTTCTCCCTTCAAGTTTCAAGTTCTCAATTGTACATCATTCTACAAGTTGATACAAAAATCACCACATTATCCTCTATCGCCTCTATCCCTCTCAAGTACCCTAATAAACATCAACTTGACCATCTTATCACAATGCAACTCACCACTCTCCTCCCCGTCTTCCTGTCCTCCCTCGGCCTGGTTAATGGTGCCATCCTCGCCCAGCCCGCCCCTTGGAGAGTGAGCCACTGGGAAGTCGTCAGTTCTGCCGGAGGCACTACCTACCGATTCAACATTAGCGGTGCCGCGACCGCCAACTCGCCCGCCTTCAAGACCCAGTGCGATGGTATTGTTCCCGACCCTACTGCCTGCAAGGACGGCAACATCACTGCGACAGTCTCTCAAGCCCAGAACCAACTCTGGAACGTCGATGTCAGCCACGAATGGCACCTCTTCCCCCAGGGTGAATCCGAGCAGACCTTCTGGCAGACCGGATCCGTCAATGTGACCCGTCTCCAGTCGAACTTTACCATCAAGCCGGACCACTTCTACGGAGTCGCTTAAACGAATTCCTCCCTGGACCATCCCTGGATATACATGTATACATATGGACTTCATTCGGGCTCTTTTTCTCTTCTCTGTGAATTTTCGGATCTCCTAATGGGCGTTATTCTTTGAATCTGGGCTGTCTCTGGCGTTTTCTTTCGGGCCTCCTTACCGTCCAAGGGGCTTCTTTCTGACATACCCTGGTTCTGTTTCATACGCACCATTCCTTGCACATATTAGACATTTTGATGTATTTAAAATGAGAATCAAGGTTTTCCATCTACCATGTGCATCATAGTTGATCAATGTTGTCACAATCAATTTACTCCGGACTTGAATCCTTCCCGCAATGATGTCATCGGCTGCGCCTCATCCCGTAACAACTCAAACAACTCACACGGCATTCCTGCAACATTTCAAATACTATGCCAATCAATTTGAAAAACAATCCCATGTCTATGTCATAGTATAATTCGACGTGCGAGCAGAAATCTGACTCGCGAAATGGTATGTCTGCAATAACCCTGACGTTTCAGAATCCAGTGCTGAATTCTCCAGGCCTCTATCCTCCGCCAGATCGTCGCTGGCCCCAGATTACAACACCCAGAAGCCAATCTGGACCTATGCTATGTGACAGACAATAGTACGTGTGCGACTGCAACCACGCAGAAACTGAACTAACAGTCCCAGTTATCGCCACCTCCGGTCCCTCGGGAACCTATCCCCAGCGCGCGTATCGCAATCCCCTCGACGCGCTAGTCAACTTCCTTGACTCGAAACATGGATCTAACTGGTGTATCTGGGAGTTCCGTGCCGAAGGAACAGGGTACCCTGATTCAGAAGTCTATAACCGGATCCACCATTTCCCATGGCCTGATCACCACCCACCACCCTTCGCCTTGATCCCGAATATCATGGGCAGCATGCGGAACTGGCTGCACCGACTAGACGAAAAAGAAACAGAGAAAGACGATAAGGGTGAAAGGGTGATAGTCGTACACTGCAAAGCCGGAAAAGGACGCAGCGGAACAATCGCAACCTCATACCTAATCAGCCAAGAGCACTGGAAAAAAGAAGACGCGCTCCAGCGCTTCACGGAGCGACGCATGCGCGTGGGATTCGGCGCCGGCGTAAGCATTCCCAGCCAGCTGCGATACGTCGGCTACGTGGACCGGTGGACGAACGAATTGAACAAAGAGTACGTGGAGCGCGCGGTCGAGGTTCTCGAAGTACATATCTGGGGACTACGGGATGGCGTCAAGGTTGTTGTGGAAGGGTATGAGGATGAAGGAAAGAAGATCAAGCCGATTCACATGTTCCACCGGCGCGAGCGAACAGTTATCGATTCTGGTGCTACGACGCCCGATGAGCGACAGAAGGGAAGTGCCACGTGGGCTCCTTCGCCTGGGGCATCTAGTTCGGATTTTTCGCGCTCGAATCCGGATCTTACCCGTCGAGCTACTACCTCGTCGCGGACGCTGGCTGCGGTCATTTTTAGACCTGAGAACCCGGTTATCGTGCCGGGGTCGGATGTGAAGATTGATCTTGAGAGAAGAAGCAAGGCATCGTATACTGGTCTTGCCATGGTGACTTCTGTTGCACATGTGTGGTTTAATGCATTTTTCGAGGGTGGGAATACGAATGACTCTGGTGTTTTTGAGACTGAGTGGGAGGCTATGGATGGGATTAAAGGGAGCGCAAGGAAAGGAATCCGCGCTTTGGAACGACTCAAGGTTGTGTGGCGGTATCCCGGTGCGCAGGCTACGGCTACAGATATTGCTTCTGGACGACCGATCAGCGAGCCGAAGCCTGGGGAGCCTATTACTGAAAGTCACGCTGCGGATTGGCGTGGAGGCTCGTCTGAGCACCGCCGGAATGATGAAGACAGTCCTGCAACACAAGAGAATGCGGGCCCTGCAAAGGAAGCTACTTCTGTGTCTGGAAACGCTGCTATAGGGCCTACTTTAGCCTCGATGCAAGCGGAGGGCAAATCTGTGGAGGAAGTGGAGAGGGAGCTTGGGTTGCGCTTGCAGACCGATGCTAGCAAAGATGTGAGTCTAGCTGGGACTGATGATGAGGGCCGGTCCACAGATAATGAGGGGCGAGGGCTCAAGAAATTGGATAGTGATGCGGAAGGTGTGCAGTCTTATTTTGAGAAAGATGCTCACGATAGATCATAGCACATACTACTAGTGTCAATATTACTTTCAAATGTTCATGAACCTAGTCTATGAGTCAGTCCTGAAGAAACTTCGCACAGACAACATTCTCTTCTCTCCCGGTATGCCCCGCGTACTACTTATCTGTGACTAAAGGAGACCTTGAGACCTCGGATGATCCAGTCTGAAAAGGAAAGCCCAAGAACGGGAAATGTATTGTTTTAAAGTCTACTAGTATGAACATTATTAAGGCACGTCGGTGCCATTCTACAGTGGTACAAAGCCCTCCATGCTCTTGCGAGCTTCTTCCTCTTCACGACGCAACCGATCAGCTTTTCGGCGCTCGTAGACTGCGCGCACAACGCGACGCACTTGCTCATTGCCCTCGGAGAAATTGGCCTTGGCCAATCCAACAACCGAGTCAATCTGTTCGGGGGTATAAATGAAGTTCCAGGTTGAGAGGAAGTCATCCACATCCGGGTCAATGGTATTGGGATGGGGAGTAGGGCCCTTGTCTTCCTCGGCGGCTTCCTGCTGCATGGAGTGCGCAGCTGCTAGTGGACGGGTTTTAGTCGCTGGTTGGAGTTCAGGCGCGGATGGGTTGGGAATCAGAGGGAAGTAAACGACAGCAATGCCTGCTTCGGGTCTCATAAGATGGAAGTCGGATTCAGAGTGGTCGTCAGTGGAGTCGGGATGGAATAGACGCTTGGATGGGGGAGGTTCATCATGAGAGGTGCGTTCTTCAGTGGTACCGACCCAAACGTTGCAGTAGCCCAGATCAGAATCCGAGTTGGCAGATCCGGTCTTTTGCGACTGATCGATATGGTTCTCACGGGACTGAGCTTGGCTGATTTTCTGATTCGCTTTTTCGTCGGAGATATTTTGCGGTTCGCGTAGTGCCTCCTGGGTTTCCTCGATACTGTCGCCCGCTTTGGGCCACCCAGCACCGACCGGCCAACCCTTGATTCCTCGCTGCTTGGCGTAACCGTCCACGACCGAAAGCCAGTTTTCACGCTTGATATCTGCAGATGCATCAAAGGCAACAAGAATATCGACATCTCGCCCGGGTCGCAAAAGGGGATAGATAGGGAGATTATTACTCATGCCAGCATCCATCAAACGTAGATGACTGCTGCGGAAGATGGAATCTGGGCATGAGTCTGGAAGCTGGTCTTTCATACCAAGCGCAAAGTTAGGGATAGTGGCCGGGTCAATAGGGTGCACTCGAACCAAATCTTGGTTTTTGCCCTGAATGAGAGAATCGATTCCACCGAAGCCCGCAAGGCTCTTTACCAAGGGGCGGATCTCTTTATAGTAGTGTGACAAGGTGGCGCAGAAAGCACTTCCCCAGATCCCCATCAAGCCGGGTACTCGCAGTTCAGGAATTGGAAAGTTCTCAGGAGAAAGCTGACTGTAGCCGCCCTGGAAGTGTCGTCCGAGAGCCCATGTTGGAATACCGGCATTAAGCTCCTCGCAGAAGAATTCGTACGGGGTGAACTCAAACCATTGGAACCAAGCTTCCCGTTTTGCTTCTATCATGACTTCCTCCGCCATCATTGAAGTTTCACCACTCTCCTGGTCAAGCCCTGGAATTTCATGGCGCACAGCCGTGTAAATTGGTAGAGGGTTGTCGCCGTTCATAAGATTTGATTGCTGGCTTGAAAGTTTGAGATCTGAGTCCGTCACGCCCAGTTCTCCGCGAGGAACCATGAGACGTGCAGCAAGCAGCAATCCATAGATATCCACAAGCCCAAAATCGGCTCCAGGGTCACCCTTCAGCTTCTCCACAAATCCGCTGAGTAGGTATTTGTTGGTCGGGGCGGTGGTCAGGAGGTTTAACGCTTTAGGCGGGAAAGCGATATGTACACCCAGCCGGCTCTTCAGATGATCAACCAGCTTATTGAAATCCCTGTTGGCAATCGAGGAGTTGTAAAGCGTTTGGAGCCAGCAGCTTCCACTGACACCAGCAGTGTAGGTCACACAGTCCCACAGGCCAGACTCTTGGGCAGCCAAGTATGATCCGGTACCTGCAACAAGGGCGCGCAAACCACCTCCAGATCCGCACATAGCGATGACAGGAACATCATCCGGATGTATTTCATGTTCGGAGATATCAAGGTACGAAGCTAAAGCTTTGACGGCATGTTGCTGGCGTTTGCGTCGGAATGCCTTCTCCTCGTCGCACAGTTCCCCACTCACTCGTACTTTGGCATCCCGCATAATCTCCGGATTGAGATCAGGGTCATGCGCCTCCTTCCAGATGTCATCAGCCAGAGACCCAGGAGCCATAGAAAGCTCGCGCTGGAGCTTCTGGGCTGTTGCTGGTAGCAATCGCGCCCAGTCAGGGACAATGTAGTTTGTAATTCCACCTCCTAGCTCACCCCATGCCGGGACTCCAACGGTATGTTTGACTTCATCGAGCTTCTGAATGATCTTGAACCAGACAGAATCTTGATCGTCGGTCGCTTCGGGGGTTTTTCTCGAGGGTGAGGAGCTTTGAGAGCTCGACTCCTGCGTAGCAGACGTTGTGGAGAAGTGGGCCTTGCGAGATCTAGGTTGAGTTAATTGACCCGCTGTATAGGCAGCAATGGCTGCTGGAGGCACTGTCCAGCGCAGCCTTGCAGCCCCCATTGCAGCAAAGGAGAAAATACGTGAATCTGCAGCCTGCATACGCATAAAGTTCCCGCAAAGCCAACTTCGCCCACTTCTTCAACCGCGGGGAATGACCTCATATCATGTGATACGGAGAGATAGACGGACCGATAACCCCCTTTTGGACTAGCGTGTTTATGAGAGGTGTTCGAGCCCGAGCTTATCTGAGGCAACGAACATCACCCCCGTGGACCCCACACCCACGGGAGACATGACAGCTTCCTTTATTCCTGCTTGCTAGTTTGATTTGATCTTATTGAAGGATCAACATGGTGGCTCCAAGGAACACCGCTTATGCGGAGGAGAGCGCAGAGGTCGAGGTGCTCTACGCTAACCTTGACAAGCTCAACCGCCTCACCAAGAAGATCCAGGGATCCATGGTGCGCCTTGAGACCAGCGGCAAGGTTGTAAAAGAAGCGATCGGACCGATATACAGCAATACGCAATCCCTTCAGATTACGAATTCGAATATTGACAAGGTCAATGACGCTATAGACCGCCTACGCCAACCCCTCGATGCGAAGAACCGTGAAGAAAGCATTATCCGCGCGGGGTACGGGCACTCTCTATACAAGCTCTTTGTTGATGACTGCGGACAAGCGTGCTAACTTAATTTATAGACCGGATAGCATTGGTGGTCTTGCACAGTACTTGGCGGCGATGAAACGTGTTGAGAAGGCGCTGGTCGACCTTAACGCCACGAATCTTCGATCCAACCAAAACGCTATTGCAGACTTCAACTCACTACTTAGTACTGGAAGCAGTCAGCTACAAGATATGCTCAGATCTGAATTGAACCAACATGCCACCCCGATCGAGCCATTGCACTATCTCACCAAAGGTACGTCCGACCCGTGCCCCCAATTCTGGCCCCCTATGCTAATCTTCCACCTTCATAGAACTTCCTTTCCCCTCCATACCTGACGAAACGATCGCAAAATTGGCTCCGCTATGCTCGGCAATCAGCTCGGCATCCTCATCCGGACCGCAACGCATGAAGGGTGAAAATCCCGCGATGAAGATTTATGCTGAGGTGCGCGGACCGTACATTACCGCAGGATTGCACAACCTTTCTCTCGCCTCTCTCAACACGGTCAAGCGCAGGCCAACCGATGGTCCATATAAACAAGGCACCAATGGAATTGGTATCTACTCCAACGCATTGGAAGGGTTCATCAATGCGGAGTATGAGATTATATCCCAGTTGTTCCCAGTGGACCAGCAAGGTCTTGCCTTACAAGCTACCTTCCTCACAGCTATGGCAGAATACTCCAAGACTCTGCGCGAATTGAATCAGTATATTCGACAGAACCTCATGTCGGATTGTTTCCTCGCATTTGAAATCATTGAGATTGTGACGGCCATGTCTTATCGGATTGATACCAAGGCTGCAGAATTGAAGAATCTCTTAATTGAGGCCCTGCGACCTGTGCGTGAGGCGGCCAAATCTTCGCTGTCTGAGCTCCTGGAAGAGACAAAACGCAAGGCTGCTAGCGTACCCTTGCCTCCTGATGCTGGATCAGTGCCTTTGGTGGAGGAAGTCATGAACTCTCTCGCCACCTTGACTGGCTACTCGGGTCCGCTGGCGTCTATATTGACCTCTTTGGGTGACGGCAACTGGCGAAGCAAATCGAGCGCCGCCGGGACTGCACCCCTAGATGTGGGCCCGGACAGCGGGACACTTCTCTCCCATTTTATCTTGGATATGATAGAATCTTTGATGACCTCTATGGAGGCTCGTGGTCGGACTTTCCACCGCACAAAGGCCGCGTTGGGTATTTTCTTATCAAATGTCTTTTGTATCGTTGATCGATCCATTCGACAAAGCCCGGAGCTTGCGCGTTACCTAGGTGCTCCTGACAGCATTGCTCGGATCGACACGTTCCGCAAACGCGCAACATCCACATACCTGGACGCATGGAAAGAAACGTCCCAGTACCTTCTGGATGTGCAGTACACGTCTCGTTCCGGTGCACGACCCGGCTCCACCGGTGCTGTGGATTCTAGCGCCATCATCAAGAGCTTATCGAACAAGGATAAAGATGCGATCAAGGACAAGTTCAAATCGTTCAATGCTAGCTTTGATGAAATGATCTCCCGCCACAAACCCCTCCATATGGAACGAGAGGTGCGTTCGGTCCTGGGCCGTGAGTTGCAGGCTGTACTAGAGCCACTTTATGCCCGATTTTACGATCGATACTTTGAAATCGACAAAGGCCGTGGTAAGTACATCAAGTACGATAAGTCTAATCTGTCGGTGCAGCTAGCACAGCTTGCGTCCTAGTTTGCTCCTGGTATAGTCATCTAGCAGACCCCGCTTATAATGTCATAATAATTGCACCCTCGAGATTTGTACCATCAACGTAAGGCTAGACGAATGAGTCTACTCGCACTTGGAGAAAAATATTTAGAGAAAAAGATGAATGTTTCACCTATAGCAGTCGCTGCAGGCACCCGCTGCATGATTTCGAAGCCTCACAAGCCGTCCAGGGAGCGAGGAGAAGGCTCTTCAAGTCTCAATCTTCTTCTAACCCTAATTCTCCGGTCCTGCAGAGCCACGTGCCGCTGAAGCTTACTGGCTTGTCCTGCATTTCCATTGGTCATATGTTCTGCCATTCTAGACCGGCATCGCCACATTCGGTGGGCCCTCTGGTGGGGAGGCCACAAAAAAGTGACTGCCGGAGGAAGGAGCCGGAAAAGACGAAAAAAAAAAGAATGCGGTGAGGGTGGCTCGAACACCCGGCCTCCAGATTTTATGATTGAAGTGGACTTCAGTCTAATTGGTGGGTTAGTGATTGTTGGGGATTTGTTGGATGTGATTTGAAGCTTACCTGGCGCTCTCCCAACTGAGCTATCCCCGCTGAGATGTTAGATTACCTTTTTTCGAGCAATATCTAATCACCACTTTGGTTTTTATGCGGACTAGGCCACTAAAATCTGAGAGCTTCACTATGCAACTGTTCATTTGAGTATACATGAAATTTTGAATTGTGTTCTATTATAGACTAAACTGATTTTTCTTCCACCAGACTAGTACCGCTTGCCATTGGGGATGGCACCTGAGGCAATTGTCGGTAACTTGAACTTGAAGTAACTTCAACTCGGCTCAGAGTCCGTCGCTGACTACATATATCACGGTACAGTCCAACCGGATTAGCACTTGAGTAGTATGTACTAGTAGACACACGCTGGCAAAATCATTACTACCTAGATGGGGGCTGGATCAAGCAGTCAGTCAGGAAAGTACACGCACAACATGGAAGAAGTTGTACTACAGGAACAAGTGCAAGATGAAGTGTACTGGATCATCCCAGAAACCTCAACATTGAAGTGCTACCTAGCTATATCGCACTCAAGTGCTAGATAGTAAACGGGTCACTAGTCAAACATTGCAGGAGGTCAAACAGCTACCTACAACAAACCTTGGAATGGATAAATTGATGACCGGGTCAAACCGGTAGTCAAACCGGTAGTCAAACCGGTACTAGAACAGTTCCAAGGTTCAAATGTTGCATTTCAATCACATAACTCCTTATAAGCTCTTTGATTATAAGTAAGACTGCTCAAGCCGTGCGCATTCTTCTTTCTGACTCCATCGTCAATTCACTCAACATTTGAACATTTGAATCCTCATTACATTGAAAATTGCAAGCCGAACCGACTTGATCCCCCCGTCGACACAATCTAAGCGTTGACTTCTGACTATGTCGTCCACAGAAACTCCCACTTCTGAAGCTGCAAATGACAATTCGCCGAGCCGAGCTGTCATCATCGGCCTTTATGGTATTCCTGGCGCCGGAAAATCCTTTTTACTTTGAAGACAAGGCTTGATAACGAACGTTTTGTGTTTTACGATGGCAGTCAGACCATCGCCTCTGTTACGCCGGGTGGTCTTGAAGCATTCCATGATTTAAGCGAAGAATCCAAAATCACTTCCCGGGAATGTGCCATAAGAAAGATCCATCAAGCGTCATGCGACCTTGGAAAGACCGCCATTGTCACTGGCCATGCCATGCTTTGGGATGATGAGGAGGAGAGCACCGGCCGATGGATATACACGCCAGCTGATCTAAAACTCTACACTCATATCCTCTACCTCAACGTGCCGGCCGAAAGGATCGCAGATTATAGACACCATGATCGAGAAAAGAGTCGACCAGATGTATCGATCACACATTTGGATAAGTGGCAACGTGCGGAAATGGAAGAATTACGTTACGTTTGCCGACGGCATCACATACTTTTCTCAACGTTCTCCCCAAGCTCCGACAGTGATAACTCGGGTAAGCTCATATCAATTCTCGAAGACTTCGACAGGCATTCGGAAGACTTGAATACGGAACGCGTCATACAGCAAACAGACAAGATCTTTTTGAGTGGTGTGCGGTTACCGGACACAGTGCTGCTACTTGATGCCGACAGAACCCTGGCGCCGCAAGATGGCGGCGAATTGTTCTGGAGAGAGTTGTCACAACCTATTTTTGGTGAAGTGAAGACCTACCCTCTGAAGGATCTGTTTGCCGGCCCACTCCAATACTCTTATCAATCCTTTCGGTAGGCGACATTGCTCTGTGAAGAAGCCATTTGTGATGAACAGTACCCTCAGCATTGTGAAAAGATAGCCGATATGATCGAAATGCATTCTCAACTGGTACACATACTACGACTGATCGGGACACAGCCACATGTCTGTGCAATCGTGCTGACGTGTGGAATAAGTGGCATTTGGGAGATGGCCCTTCACAAGCTAAATCTCACAATCCCAGTGATTGGCGGTGGTCGTCTGTCAGATGGGATCGTGATGACACCATATCTCAAAGAGAGTATAGTCAAGCACATTCAGAACTCCTATGGCTCCTATATATGGGCTTTCGGTGATAGCCCAGTAGATCTGGGAATGATGACGGCTGCAAATCAAGCCATCGTCATCACTGGCGAGGAGTCCACCAGAAGTCATAGCATGGATGCTGCAGTGGATTTATTCAAGAAGGACTTGGATGGGTTTCAACCACGCCAAGTACTCTTACCGACTAACGCTACTCCGCGGCGACTATCAGCCTTGCCTCTGAAATCGCCTTCTCCATGAGACAGAGACATTAATTGTCGGCCTCATGCGTGGAGGCCTACCAATGGCTCTTGGGGTATTTGAAGCATTCCCCTCCGCAACACTTTCGCTCTCTGAAAACCCAGGGGATATTTCACCAAAATACCTCGCTAAAGCGAAGAAAATCATCCTCGTTGACTCCGTGGTCAATAGTGGTAAAACCATCCACAAATACGTTCGATACGTCCGGATATCCCGCGCCAACGTTCCCATAGTGGTGATTGCTGGCGTCGTACAGTTACAATCAGTGACAACAACCGCTATAGCTCAGGATCTCTGCCGCTTCCGCCCTTTGTCTTTCGTTACGCTTCGTCTCTCCATGAACAAATTTGTTGGAAGCGGGACAACCGATACTGGCAATAGGTTATTTAACACCACCGCTCTTGATTGATTTCCTTATGTTTTCGCGTGGCTTTTAGTGTAAGGGGAGCCTGAGGAGGTGAGGATATTATCTTCTGGTAGAAGCTCGAGATTGTCTAATTTCTTATTCATGCAAATCATGATGTTTTCAATGAGCAAATTCCATGTACATAGACGTACTATGGTAGGACTTAAGTCATTACTTTTTTCCGCCCAAAAACCCTCACATATGCAATAGTGGCCAGGATAAGACAGGACAATCAAATAAACTAATTCAAACAGGCACCTAATAGAAACAATGAGAGGATCTGGAGGCATCTTCAAACCTTGGAAGCTTCGGATTCCGTTCCCCGCGATACGAAGTGCCCTCATGTGAGTCTTAGAAGCCACATCATAGCATCTCTGAAGACAGACAAGCTTACTTTTTCAGCATCTCTTATTCGCCCCCAGTATTGATAACTCAGAATTTAACATCCGGACACAATTTTCCGTAATGTTGGGTGACTTCATCGAAGGTTGGAGTTTCCGATCCTCACCCATCACAATATGGAATGACTTCACAGTTCCAAGCCTGGAAAGCGTTTTCCGCACTCTTTTGAATGATACATCTTATAAATACTGTCGCTCTCGACGAGACTTTGATCAACATAACGCATTTCTTCTCTCTCTACTCAACTTGAACAAACTGTGAAAATCAAGTTTTCTAAAGATGGCACCCGTCGCTATTCAACCTTTGTCGAACATTGAAGCTACTTCAGACAACATTGACGCCGTGAATGTCCTAAAGACAAACGCAAAGCAGGCCGCAAAGGGATTATACGATGATTCCGAATTCGACAAGGCCAAGGACAAGTCTACATTTCGTCAATTCAACGATGCCTGCGATCGGGTGAAGAACTTCTATGCTCAGCAGCATACCCTCCAAACAGTTGCTTTCAACCTGAAGGCTCGTCATGACTTCCATGCAAAGACCCGCGCAAATATGACCGTGTGGGAGGCAATGGAGAAGCTCAATACCTTTATCGACGAATGTGATCCTGATACACAAGAGTCTCAGGTAACCCACTTGCTCCAGTCTGCCGAAGCCATCCGAAAGGACGGCAAGCCACGATGGATGCAACTTGTGGGTTTGATCCATGACCTAGGCAAATTGCTGTTCTTTTTTGGTGCACAGGGTCAATGGGATGTTGTTGGCGACACTTTTCCCGTTGGCTGTGCTTTTGATGAGCGTATCATCTACGGCCGCGAATCATTCAAGAATAACGAGGACTTTGGTCATTCTGTCTACGATACTAAGTTCGGTATCTACAGCCCAGGCTGTGGCCTTGAGAATGTTATGCTCAGCTGGGGCCATGATGAATATCTTTACCATATTGTGAAGGATCAGTCGACTATTCCCGATGAGGGACTCGCTATGATCCGGTATCACTCCTTTTATCCATGGCATCGCGAGGAGGCCTACCACGAGCTTATGAATGAGCATGACAAGAAGATGCTTGAGGCTGTCCGCGCATTCAACCCCTACGATCTGTACAGCAAGAGTGACGAAGTGCCAAATGTCGACGAGCTGAAGGTGAGAGTTACCTCTGGATATTCCCTATTAGACATTTAGCTAACGCGACTCAGCCATACTATCTCGAACTCATTGACGAATTTTTCCCAAAGAAGGTCGTTCGATGGTAACGATGAAGTTTAGAAATTGTCGTTTAGTGAAGTACTAGATGCGCATGTGCAAACTACTCGGGATATTTGCACTTTGAAATAGAGGACAGAATGTATATTCGGCTACGTTTAGGTTGATCTTGAATGCACACGTGAATTAAGTTAAGAACATTTGAAGCGTCTAGTACAACATGACGACAAAGCGGTTGCCCGATGATGTGTGCGAGTAGTCCTTGAATCCAATCCATCCGTAGGTGCTTTCTATGAGGGCGGTGATATTCCAAAACCGAGCATTAAATGAAATTTCACCATAATCTGAACATCATTTTCGAATACTGCACCAATCTGCCTTCATTTCGGGATTCTATCACCGAGAGTCGTCGAGTAGGTATAAAGTGGATCCAAGAAAGGCCACTAATCCATAAGTGGTTAATTATCTGTTTTTATAACCAAACTCAATCCTTTCGGCAACTTGAAGTGCAGACACGCTTCAATGATTGCTGATTTCTATATGTGAGAGTCATAGAGTAGTTGCATATGGCTCTAAATGGCCAAAACTTCACCCGACGAGACCAAGGCTACCATGAACAGCCACACTATTGTACTGCTGGTGGATGACAAAGACTTAATTCTTCAGCTACTTTGTATCTATACTGCCTCTCCCCTTGATCAAAGTTTGTGCTTCTTCTTACCGGAAGCTATCTTCTCGAATTCAGCCTGCGGCATGCCCTCTGCGAACCTCTCCAGACCCCCGAAAAATTCCTTTACCGCCTGATCGTTGAACTCACGGTCACTTGGTCCTCGAAGAAGCTCCTTAATCTGCAAGATGCTAGAGCCGACTAAATGATCACCGACACGAGAATCCAGCTCTTGAAGCACAAGTTGACGGAATTCTTCACCATCACCTGGGGTGTCAAGAATATGGTTCACGAACCCAGTCTGTTTCAACTCCTCAACAGTGATTCTGCGGCTGAACAGTAGCGCCTCCTTTGCTTTACTGAGACCCATCCGCCGCACGAATGCCACACTTGCACCACCCTCTGTTACTAGTGCAAGGGACGAAAATGGTGTCAACAGGTACGTATCACGAGTGGCAAAAATGAGATCCGAGTGGGCGACGATGGCTGCGGATAGCCCGATGACTGGCCCGTTCAAAGCCGTCACGAGGATCTTTGGGTGTGAATAGAAGGCATTGGCCAGTTCCAGATTGTTGATTGCAAGAGCCGGGATCCATTGTCGGCGAAGTTCGACATTTTCGGAATTGGAAGACTGACGATTCACATCGGCGCCCCTATCGTCCAATTGCTTTAGACATTTGTATTTATGAAGAACAAGTGATATGAAACTTACGCCGAAAAGAAACGACCTTTTCCGATAAGAAGGGTGATCAGTATCTCATCTCGCTTGGCAATCTGGCGTAGAAGTTTAGCCAGTTCATAGTAGTCATTCTGGCTGAGAGCATTCAACTTCTTCGGATTGTTTAGGGTAATAATAGCGATTTTCCCCGAATATTCTACGGTCACAACTGGAGCGGTTTCCATGTTTTTCCTATTTGAACTTGAAGAGAAATGAATTGCCCGGAATTTGACTTGTAGAATTATACAACATCTATCTCATCCAGTCGGTCAACTTATAACACAATTCTACAAGCTGTATAGTATGTTCCGAGAAATGATTACTGAACGTTCTATAACGTCCTAATGTCCCGAGAAAGCGGGGTATAATTCCCGCGGATGATGACAAGCCGGCATCTTGGAGAGTTAGAAGGCGTGGGTCCGTTTTCTTTCTTGTTTACAGAAAGATTTCTGATTTTTGATTAATGAACATGGGTATGAACTGAAGTGGGTCTCCTTCCAAGGGCCGAGCCAATCAGGTTCGGAAGCATTTGACGAGGGAAATTTTTACAAAAAAGCACAATGTGTGATTTCACAAAATTCACAAAATTCCCCTTAATCGACCTAGTATTCGCCCAGGCTTGCAAATTTCGAGATAATTGGGATAGATTGTGTTTCTGTTGCTGAGGGAATCGTGACTTCCAAGGTTGCGGCGCAGGTGGAGCAAGATAAGAGATCCACGTGACGATCCCCGTACGCCACGATGACTAATACATGCTCTCAAGCAACGCCCTTCTCGTCGTGGCACTTGCGATTCTCAAATACCGTTTCGAATGGCAGATTATGCTAGATATAACCCGATACGAACAATGAAGCTACGAAGTTCTTTCCGATCGAAGAATCAGCGCTCGACAGTGCCCGAGCGTGACCCTCCTAGCAGCTTTTTCTCGTTGAATTTCTCCACAAACCCACTCTTGCCGTCATATAGTCCCACCGACTCAAGTCCTGAAGGCGTTCTCGGTGATGGTAATATGCTTTTACAATCTAATGGAGAATATCGCGCGACATGCACGAAAAGACTCTGCAATTCCACCTCCGAAGCTATCGGGCACGATACGACAGAGACAACTCCACAAAAAGATCGAGTTATACATATGAGGGATAACGCTGAGGCAGAGGGTCCGCCTCGGAAGAAACGGGGGAGACCCAGGAAAGACGGTAGTGACCCAATGGAGTCACAAGAGGAGGTAAGTGTTCTTTGGCAACTCCGATGGGAAAGAAAATGATGATAACTTGAGCTTTTAAAAGAGACGAAGGAAACAAATACGACTGGCACAGCGAGCTTATCGACAACGAGAGAAGGGTGTCGTATCTCACCAGCAAAGCAGGATTACGGAATTGGAAATGGTCGTCGAGAAAATGTCTCTATCAATCAACTCACTCGGCGCCAATCTAAAGCAAAGTGATGTGCTGATCTCACATGCTGAACTGAGCAAGCAGTTGAACGATTGCTTGGCTAGTTGCAGATCGTTGGTCTCCGAAGCGGGCCTTCCCGTTTATGAGCACTCTATTATGCCACCCAATGACGACGAAGAACCTGTATTTCATGATGCAACGCAAGATTTATCATCACTTCCCGCAATGTCGACCGATGACAGCCTCCGGCCTCTGTCCCCTCTTCCATCTCCTTTAACTATTTTCCGAGACAAGGTTCCGTCTTCGCCCGTCGACCATGATCCCTCACACTTCCTCGACCAAATAAACGAGACCAGTGATTACGGATTGCATATTCCGCAATTTATCCAGCAACTCCGCTTAGCGTGCGTCTACCATGCCGTCGTCTCGCTCCGCGATGCTAGTGTGACACTGGAAAGTCTTCGTCGTAAATTCCGTTTTCTCCTAAGTCTCTTGAGTCGAGAAGACCTTCTTTCTTATTTTGAGGATTGCTTGGCTGCAAAACGACATCCAGAACGCATGGTAAAATGGGACGAACTTCCATTTTTCGGTGTTGGTGGAGCGGGAAAGCATTTCGTTTCATCGCCATCGCCGATATATCAGAGTCGCCACTCTATCTGGGATGCTAGCTCGTCCGATCATAATTCTGATAATCAGGATCTCTTGGATGGGGATTGGTATGATTCGACAGATTTAGAAAGGCTTCTTGATCTCCGCGGCATCCGGCTGTTTATTGAAGCACCTACGGTGAATGATCTGAACACGACGAGATTGCATTCAGTAAATGCATCGAAATTTCTCAACAGTAAGCCCATAACCTTTGACATTTGGAACAGATTCTAAATTTCCACAGGGCTCGTCAGATCATGCATTTGTCTAGGCCGCTCTCCTGGGTGGAGACCAGTTGATGTAGAGAGCGCACTAAGATCGTCATGTTCAAGTTGGTGATGATCAACTCATATATATATGAAACAGTTTGTTCACAAAATACCCTATTTGATGGGTTTAATTTATCGGATTTTATAAATGACTTGCACCCTGCGCTTCTTCGACTGTGATACACTGGCATCTCAAGCCCAGCCTAGGGTTCTTCCGAGTAACCACATATCCGGTACGGGTAAGGAGAGTTATGAGACGATAAGTGTATATGGAAACAACAATTTTGATCAACTATACTAAATACAATATCTCCTATGGCTCATGCTTCATTGACAGAGCTCTTGCAACTCCACTCCAGAAGGAACTTATTCAGTCGATTGGGATATTGCGCGACAATATTCTTTTCCAAGTTCTCCGCATCACCAGATCGCTTCAATTCGGCCTCGAAAGCCAAAATGTATTCCCTCGTGGCCGAAATCAAGTACGACCCATTCACCTGCGAAGGTCGCTTGTGTCCCGGAACAACAATGTGAGGGTTCAGACTAGCGATCTGATCAAGGGATTGAAGCCACATCTGTCTTTTGTCGGGAGTGCTAGCCTCGCCAAAGAATTGATAGCAATCACCGTAGACAATATCACCACAAACGACCAATTTGAGCTCAGGAACGTGGAGAAATGACGAGGCTTCGGTATCCGAGTAGGGTACATCAATTCCGAAGAGAGGAAATCCATCAATGGAAAACTCGCCCCCTTGGGGCAACGGGGTCGGCGCAAACTGTCCCTCTGGTACTTGTCCAGGGAACATTTGTTTCCACAGATCAATGCCATCGGGCAGTTGCTTGGCGATAGCCTGGGCAACGGAAGAAGTGGCCACGCACTCAGCCTCCGGGAAATGGCGGAGTAGAACTGGATTCCCGAAAAAGTGATCGCCGTGGGCATGGGTTGTGTAGATGTAGCGGAGCTGTTTCCCAGGTGCTGCTTGCTTCACCCATTCGGCTAATCCTTCGGCAAGATCACTTGTTACTGGTGTGTCGACAAGGATAGCAGACCGGGGTCCTTGAATGAGGGTACAGCATATTGGTGAAAACCAATTTTTCGAAGGGTCGGCGTGGCCTGTCCCGGTTTGAATAGCGGGTGCAACGTAAACGTCAACTTGAAGCGAGGAATGCATGATGAAAGATTCGGAATCAAGAAAAAGGCGAAAGATCCAAATGTTCAGAGAGCCTCAAGCTTGTAATTCGAAGAGGGAAAAGAAAAATTTCGAAATAATTTATATATTGAGAATTACCTACAGGATTACAAATTCAAAAGTTGTATCGGCACTGGAACCTTGGAAATGGGAAGATGATACATGTAGGTTTGGAATCGGTTCAGTAATCATTAAGGTGAGCTTCCGAGGAATGCCCGGTTCCAATCATACCACTTCAACACCTGAGGATACGAGTGAGAAGGCCATTGCAGGAGCACATTGATGTGTTTGACGTCTTGCTTCTTCAATTCTATATTGATTAACCAACGTTTTGGAGCCAGTACATGGGTGATGTCATTTACCCACCGGCGGTTTGGGCGTGATATTGGGTTTTGGGTGAATCAACGAGTACAAGTCACTTTCAATGTTCCGATGAGTTCAATATTAATTCAATTTTGTTATGATGTCTCTATAAGTAGTGAAAGAAATATTTTCACATTCAAAATAGATAACTTCAGCCCTTGCCATACTATGTTTTATAACCTTGTCAGTCCCAAAGACCTCGTTCCATTCAAATGTTCACGCCCTCACTAGCAGTGTCCTGAGACAGACAGGTCGCAACCATTTTGAGTTCTTGGCAATATAATATGTGTTGCTGGAAGGGATCTTCGCTGGCAGGATAATACTAAATATCTAACTGTTGTGGGTCGCAATTACGTACTCTGTAGTATGGAGAGGATTTATCGGTGGAAACATTCGACCGTCTCGGCGACATTACTAACGGAGACGCTGATATTTCGTGAATTCAAACAATACCCAGTCAAGCAGTTTAGTACTAAGTCTCTCAGTTAAAAAGATCAATGGCATCTCATTGTGACACGTACTATCAAAACTTCGGATCAAGACCACTACCATGAGTGGTAGCCCGAACCGCACCATCGCCATCATCGGCGTAGGCTCGACCATGTCCCGGTCACTCGCCCTTTGGCTTGCAGGCGAAGGCTGGAGCATTGCTCTAGTGTCTCGCTCCGAGAACAGCCTGTCAAAGATCGCCGGTGAAGTCAAAGCCGCTCAGACATGCCCCGATGCCAAAGTCATCTACCGCACAGCCGATGCCTCCAACTCCGAAAGCCTCACATCCGCTCTGGACTGGTGCGCCCAACAGTTCGGTGGCAAGCTGGACGTCTTAAACTACAACGCCGCTCATGTGGCCGAGTCGCACATCACCGAGGTCACCCAGGAGATGCTAGAGCTCGACTTCAGAGTCTCTGCGGTCGGCACCCTCGTTGCGGGTCAGTGGTTTACTCGCAACGCCAACACCGATTGCGTCTCCAATGGCGAGTGGCCGCTCTTCCTGGTTACTGGTGGCACGCTCGACAAGGAGCCGCAGATCGCCTTCTCTTCGCTATGTGCTGCCAAGGCAGCATCGCAAACACTTAGTCGCCTTTTTGCGCAAGCGCTTCCTCAGACTTCCCAGATTCTAGTCGGCATGCCGCTGATCAGAGCACGTATCGCCGACCCGCAAACTGGCGACTATACCGAGGGCTATCACCCCGATACCATTATTCAGACTGTGTTCAAGCCCTTTTTTGAAGATCGTGAAAAGCTGCGGGAGGGAATTGATAGCTGGACGATGGAGCGGGTTCTTTGAGAGAAAACGGGGTTACATGCACAAAATACTAGTACATTAGAAACATTCTTATTGTGAGAAGAAAGGTCTTGATGTATTTATCATAGAAAATACAACATCTGGACTAGTAGCCTTACGTAGTTGATTTAGTTCAACCTTAGAAATTGCCAGGTGGGCCTCTGTTTTTCCTCGGTAAAGGATTTCAAGTGATTACTCTACTTCAACTTTTCACTTTGTGACCAAGATAATTTGATTGACCAAAATTCCAGAGGTCAAAATCCATCGAAAACCAGCGCAGCTTTGAGTTTTCTACAAAATAGCGCATACATTCAACCAAAGAAATGAGGCCTTCTGGGCAGTGTCCACGTAGAAATTGGTTGTGACTTGCTTCAAATGTTGCAAGGTCTGTAAAACCAGGAATGTTCACAGGGAAACAAATTCCGTGAAAATCTGTTCCTTCACCTATATGAATCACCCAAGTTACAGGAGATGTCTAAAGACTCTTCACTACATTTGAGATCCATCCCACACAGTGATGCCCAACTTGAAGTGATGGAAGTGTGAGTATATCCATCGGGCCCACTAATTCCCTATTTTAGATTAGCCCATCTAGTATAGTATCTCATTCCCATTGTTCGCCATCCTCCCCAGAACTCCTGCTCCGTCACAGTTTCATTCTTGGCCAATGGCTTTTAAAAGCTCTTTTTGTCAAATCTTTTCGATAGATCCAGGGCATCAATCGGTTGCATGAACGATTTATCCGCATTGAAAGTGCGTGCTCGCAGCACAGCAGGGGTTGAGAGGATGAGTAAAACTCCAAATTCGGAACCAAAAACAAAAAGAAAATCTCCGCTATTATCCCTCTGACCGAATCATGCTAATTAGTGATATTCTGCTTACTGGAAGGTACTTATATTCATCTCAGGGAAGGGATCGTCCAGCTCGCAACTTTGCCGAGGGCTAATCAATTTGGTTTACTGAACAACCCCGCAAAGCAGAACACGTTAAAAGAGCCCTGGAGCGCATTATAATAGCTTCAGGGACGTCTCCATGGCTTTGAATTTTGACGTGAGAAACTTCTGATATACCATTTCTGATTGCTCCTCCAACTTGTTCGACGTTCTATCCAATATGCCTGCGTCCGCGAATATTCCGCCGATCGTGCTTCCGTTCATTAGTGATCGCGCGAAAGTGGCCTTAGATCTTGTAACTCCATCCATCCCATGCCACTCAATACACTTTCATTTGCTGACCGATCTCAAGGTTGAAAAATTTGTGGACGAAGAATGTATTCCCGCGCATACACTATTCGAAGCTCAACTGGGGCACGGCCAATCCCGCTGGGCTACCAAGCCTGCCATTCTGGAGGAACTCAAACAGAAAGCTCGCAAGCTTGGGCTTTGGAATATGTTCCTCGGTCAGAGTCATGCCGCAGGTTTCAGCAATGTTGAGTATGCATTAATGGCGGAGTACCTCGGGAAGAGCCCTATCGCATCTGAGGTATGCTATGCAACACTTCTCGTCTGGACCAGCTGATGATAACCCTTGAATCATAAAGGCAACAAACAATTCAGCCCCCGATACTGGTAACATGGAGCTTCTGATCAAGTACGGGACCGACGCACAAAAGAAAGAATGGCTGCTTCCATTGATGGAAGGCACTATCCGCTCCGCATTTTTGATGACCGAGCCAGATGTTGCGTCAAGCGATGCGCAGAACATTCAGTGTGAAATCAAGCGTGAGGGGAATGACTACGTTATTAACGGATCTGTGTGTAGCTTTCTACCCTTTGCTCTTGTGGTTCGTTGGAAATCCGAGTTGCTGAGTCTAACTTTTATTAGAAATGGTGGTCATCAGGCGCCGGGGACCCAAATTGCAAGCTTTTCATCTTTATGGGTAAAGATGTCACCCTGGATCCGACGAACAAGCACAGCAAGCATTCAATTCTTCTAGTACCTGCTTCTGCTCCAGGAGTTACAGTTCACCGTATGCTTTCTGTCTTTGGATATGATGACGCACCTCATGGGCATGGCCATATCACGCTAAAGAACGTCCGCGTGCCCGCATCGAATCTCGTCCTAGGACAAGGACGAGGCTTTGAAATTGTCCAAGGACGTCTCGGCCCGGGTCGACTTCATCACGCAATGCGTACTATTGGCGCCGCGGAAAGTGCCTTGGAATGGATGATTGTGCGTGTAAACGATCAAAAGAAACAGACATTTGGGCAGCCGCTCTCTGCGCATGGGGTAATCCGCGAGTGGATTGCCAATTCGAGAATTGAGATCGATGCGGCCAGGATGACCGTCCTGAACGCAGCCATCAAAATAGACCAGGAGGGGTCGAAGGCCGCTCTCCGAGAAATTGCAACAGCGAAGGTCTGTGTTCCTCGAGCTGCTCTTAAGGTAATCGATTATGCGATTCAGGCTTGGGGAGCCGCTGGGGTGTGTCAAGATACACCTTTGCCACGTTTGTGGGCGTCCACTAGAACCATGCGGATCGTGGATGGCCCAGATGAGGTTCACGTACAGCAGATGGGTCAACGGGAAATTGAACGAGTGGGGGAAGCATTGAGCGAAAAGCTCCGGTCTCAGCTGCTCAAATCGAATGAGATCATGCTCTCGTTCAGAGGAATTTCGACTTCGGGAGATTCGACGAAATTTCTAGCAAAAAATAAGCTATAGTTGCCACCCATCATTCGCGAGGCCATGCAACAACCTTGGAAGTCTCACAATAATGATGTCACTGAACTATGCTGCCATTTGGCCGATTCCTCAAATTTTTTCATTCAGATGATAATCAGCCCAATTTAGAAGAACAATGTATGCTGCATGGACTCAGTGGTGCGGGAGGAGGAGAGAACCAAGAGAGAGGATGGCGAGTAAACATTTGAAGTGAGATATGTTAAAGGAGCTAGCCTAATTGGGAAGAAGTAGATCAGGTATACACAACATCGTCAAAAATGGCTCTCTTGCAACTCTTTCTATGCAGTTATCTAGAATTGGATCTTAAATTGCGCAGTTTTCGCAGAAGTAAGGGATGCTTTTGAAAAGACCGTGTTACATCTTTTGATTAGTGATCGTTTGACTCAATGGCTGACTGTACCGAAGACCCACGATTACACGATTAGCGGCTCGTGAAGTAGCCCTCAGGAGTTGATTTGGTAGGAATTAAAATGACGTGCTGCTTATGCTGACAAAAGATCCTGCCCAAAATTTATAGGTACTTTATTAATGCGAGTTGTGGCGCTGGGCGGACGCCGAACCTGAATCTTGATTTACATAATCGCTCAGATGTTCAGTAATCAATTATCCTTCACTACCTCACCAGCCAAGCTTATAAACCCTAACTTCCAGGACCGAAAATGACATTTCTTGTCAGATACAAGATTCTATTCTCTACCTCCATCTAACATGTCTTTGATTCATACCGTCCTCGTCGTTGGTGCTGGCGGAAACGTCGGCAGATCCACTGTTCGCGCTTTACTTGACGAAGGGTTCAAGGTTACTGGACTCACTCGAGACTCGTCTACGGCTTCACTACCAGAAAATGTTAATCACGTCAAATCAGACTTCTCTATGGAGTCCCTTGTCAACGTGTTCAAAGGTCAGGATGCCGTGATAAGCACCATTTCCAGCGTTACTCCAGGTGCTGCCCTCGCCTCACAGAACCTGCTCGTGGACGCTGCCATCAAGGCTCAGGTCAAGGTGTTCTGTCCCTCCGAGTTTGGCATCGACACCGCAGATCCCTCTGCATCTACATACATTCCTTTTCTTGTCGACAAAATCGATACAGTGTCCTACCTCAAGAAGCACCAGGACAAAATCTCCTGGACGGCAGTGGTTACGGGCTGCATGTTCGACTGGGGTTTGCGAATTCCTGGATTTGGTGGCTGGGATATCTCGAAGCGCTCTGCGACTATCTTCGATGGTGGCGATATTTCTTTCGAAGCCACAAACTTGGATCAAGTGGGCAAAGCCCTGGCAAAATGTCTTAAGAATCCGAGTCTCACCGCAAACCGCCATGTATACGTGAACAGCTTCACCGTCACTCAGAATCAGGTGCTGGAGGTTCTTGAGCGAGCTACAGGTGAAAAGTTCTCTGTGACAAATGCCACGGTCGATGAGTTGTGGCAAGATGGAGCCAACCAGGTGAAGGAAGGACAAGGACTCGGTGTGCTTAAAATGATTGCCGGTGCCATTTACGGGAAAGGAAACCTAGCAAACTTTTCCAAATCCCGCGGACTCTGGAATGAGAAGCTTGGCTTGCCCCAGGAGGATCTGGATGTTTCCATTCAGACATTCCTCTCCAGTTGAAATTTGAAGGTCTCAAAGAAGCTACCCAGTATTCGAGCAAATATTATCAACATTTGAATGTGATCGCTGTTCAAATCATAGGAAAGCACACAACTTTATTTCAAGGGCTCGAACATATTTAGATGCAGGCAAAATCAATTGATACTATCTTGGTATGCGTCATAGCTATAGGTTGTTCTTAGGTTCCAAGGTTATTCTGAGAGAAATCTGCAGGTCTCAGAACCTGAAGTGAGCCTACTTTCCAATGTTCCAAAGTTAGAGTAACACCAACAAGATTGCGCGTCTGTAAGCTCTGATTTGACTGAGACGAACCTATGAATTTCAAATAATTACTAGTAGCTTACTGAAATTCAAGTTCAAGTTTGAAAGAGGTCAAGTGTTGATAACAGCTTGCGAATCTAACTATGTTTTGCAATATTTGAAACATAGTACGCAGACACAATCAATGCCAATGGCCGAATAGCTCATGCAGTACCAACAGAGCTCGCACAGCTTCGTTCCAGTAGGTACTCATTCCATCTTCGCGGATAACGCTTCCTCATGGCCGCTTCTACCTTTTCAGCCTCATCGGATCTCCCCAATTCCTCTTCAAAAGCCAAAATGTACTCCCTGGTCGCATCAATCAAATACGACCCATCCACCTGTGAAGCTCTTTTGTGTCCCGGAACAACAATATGAGGGTCTAGGGAGGCAATATGGTCAAGTGCCTCAAGCCAGTTCTTGCGTTTCTCAGCTGTGCAAGCCTCCGCCAGAAACTGGAAACAGTCACCGTAAACAATATCACCGGCCACCACGAGCTTGATGTCAGGCACATGTACAAATGAAGAAGCCTCTGTATCGGAATGAACGACGTCTATGCCAAAACAGCTATGTCCGTCGATTGAGAATTCCCCGTTCTCAGGAAGTGGCTGTGGGACACTTTGCTCCTTGGAGAGAATTTGACCATTTGGAAACCATGTTTCCCATCTTGGTATAGCTGTGGCCAGTGTTTTCTCGATGCCTTGTGTGACACGCGAGGTGGCAATGCAAGTGGCATTTGGAAAATGCTTCAGTATCACTGGGTTCCCAAAGAAATGGTCGCCATGGGCGTGGGTAGTATAGATGTACTTCAGGGCCTTCCCGGGAGCTGTCTCCTTGATCCAGGCTGCGAGTTGCTCGGATTGATGTATGGTGATGGGTGTGTCGATCAAGACGGCGGACGTGGGTCCTTGAATCAAAGTACAAGAAATGGGGGACCACCACGTTTTGGCAGGATTTGCGGAACCTGTTGCAGCGGGAATGGGAGGGCAAACGAAAACATCAACTTGAAGAACCATGGCGTGTGCGTTTTTGAATAGTTGATGTTCACTGGATGATCGAGGGAAATTCGACGTTTATTTAAGTTTGCCCAGAAATTGGCGATCCTCTTATCTGGGAAAATTTTTCGAAGGCGACGTAAGAGCATACCTAAGCCGGCGAACAGCAGTGCTAATATGTTCAGTAATCACAAAGAAACTCGGGCTACGTTATTGAATCAAGGGTTGTCAGCAAAAAATGGTGGCGTAATGATTACTGATACGTACCAACTTAATCTCTTAGTGTCTTCCAAGGTTCGGGAGTGATCGGCTATCAGTAATCTTAAAAGGTTATCTCAATGTTTAAATTTAAGTAGATCCTATCACCCAAAGAAAAAAAGTCGAGTTTTTGGTATTCTTTTCCAACGTTGCCTTTTATTGGAATTGCCATTTATTTTTACACGGTTTCCAGAGTCACTATGTCTCCGGGCAAGCAAATGCTTAATTCAGGCTTCCAAATCCCGTTGGTCTTAAGTATTCCAAGCTATGTTATAATTCAATGCTGACTACTTTGCAGCCAGTTGGGGTTTGGCACCTGGCAATCAGCTCCTGGCGAAGTTGGTGCGGCAGTCTATGAAGCACTCAAGGCAGGATATCGCCACTTGGTAATCGCACACTCTTTGAGCTCCTGATCATTTTCTAATTCTTACTGAAATCTTCCAGGATCTGGCATTGATGTATGTTCCAAAACTTTTCTCCCAAAAAAAATTTTGCTGGCTCGCATTCAAACCTTCAAGTTCCATCTGTTGGATAAATCACTAATTTTCATGCGAATATAAGCTATCGGAATCAGGCGGAGATTGCGAATGGAATCCACAGGGCATATGAAGATATTCCGGGACTAAAGCGTGAGGATCTTTTTATTGTATGAAACTCACTCGACTGCACTTTCGAGGCATGGTGCTAAAGACTAGTTTGTCTAGACCTCAAAACTTTGGAACAGGTAAATTTGGACTCCTGTTGATTTCGGCGTGGCTATGATTCGCTAACATTTCACACAGTCAGCACCACCCCGAAGATGTTGAGGCAGCACTCGACACTTGCCTCGAGCAAATCGGCACCGATTACTTGGACGTATGTTCTTGCGATCTTTCAATCGATTTCGTGTGCTGACTAGGCAGCTTTATCTGGTCCACTGGCCCGTTGCTTTCCAGCGAGGCGATGTGCTGCTGCCTGTCGCCTCTTCTAGCAGCTCCGATCGGGGGGATGTGTTGATTGATATTATTCCCATGGTGGACACTTGGAAAGGTATGAATTATGTGTTGCAAGTCATGAACTTGAAAATTGCTGACTGGCATATACAGCTATGACTGAACTCCCCAAAAGCAAGGTCCGCTCCGTTGGTGTTGCCAATCACAATATTCACCAAGTCAGTCGGGTCTAATCTTATAATAAACCATATGATGCATTTCTGACAGAACGTTTAGCTGGAAAATATCATCAAGGGCACCGGCGTTACCCCGTCAGTGAATCAAATTGAGCGCCACCCTCACTTACGAAGCGATGACCTGATTGACTACTGTGCCAAGCATGGCATCCATGTCACGGCATACTCTGTAAGTTCCTGTCTTGGAAATTCATCGAGCAACGCTAATTTGGTAAAAGCCTCTCGGAAACAACGTCATCGGAGACCCTCTTATCATCGATCATCCTGTCGTGAAGGAAGTGGCCGAGTCTGTTTCTAAACGCCTTGGTCAGAGAGTCACTGGTGCGAATGTTGTGTATGTTATTTTTTCTCTCTTTGGTTCCCCAGCACCGGATCTTACCTATAGCTTCGTCTTACTGACTGATTTCATCAAGCATTGCTTGGGCTCAAGTTGGTGGCCATAGTGTTATTCCAAAATCCGTGAAACCATCGCGCATCCTAGACAATTTCAAAGAAATTGTTCTGACCGAGAACGAATTTGAGACAGTCAATGCTATTGGGAAGGATAGAAAGCGATACAACATCCCCTTTTGTTACTGTAAGTTTCCAGCTGGCTTTTTTGTGTTCTAGAAGTGAATACTAATGTTGCGTAGACAAACCTCGCTGGGACGTCAACATCTTTGATGAGGTTGCAGAGAAGACTGCCACCCATCGTGCCTTCTAGAAAAGATGTGCATGGATGATGGAACAACCACATATTTGAATCGAATCACATTCGTCCAGTCGTCGGTACTAGTTTGTAACCGTGACCTTGGAAGATATGCATGTAGCTAATACTGTAGTACTAGTATAAAAGACATTCAATTTCGGCCGCGGGGGAACATGGTAACAAAGTATATAGTAAACACTCAAAATACGGAAATTGGAACCTTGGAAGTTCTTTCGTGTCAACTGGTGGAGGCAAAGGAGCTGTAATTCTGCATACTATTACTTTTCACCCCATTACTTTCACTTTGGTACCCAAACCAAAGAAAAACACTGAAGGAAAGAGGAAACGCATTTGTTCGATTCGATTCCTCCTCACTCTCAAATTCTGGCCTTCAGAAATTACACGTCACCAGTCACAACAGCACTTGAGACAATAAATGGCGTCCGCTCCTCGTCTCCGCGTTCTGTCCAAGGAGCCAGAGGCGCGCAAAGGGCAGCGAATGGAAGACGACGCATCCGAGCCCGGTGAGGCAGGACGCCCATCTCTTCTCTCGTTCGATGAGATGCCGGAATGGTTTCAACACGACAACAACCAGTGGATTCTTCGCGGGTACCGACCAATATCGGGTTCGGTTCGCGCCTCGTTCCACAGTTGGTGCTATCTCCACAACGAGACGGTCAACATCTATTCCCATCTCATTCCGGCCGTTGTCTTCCTCCTTGGCGAATGGTTTATCTTACAGTATCTTGCTGGTAAATATTCCAGAGTCACTAGCGTCGATCTTGTTGCTTTCTCGTTCTTTATACTCACGGCGACCATTTGCTATGCATTTTCGGCTCTTTATCATACTTTGATGAACCACTCTTACACTGTGGACCACTTCTGCCACCGATTAGATATGCTTGGTATAGGGATCTTTATAGTCGGTGACATTATCTTGGGAGTATACATCATCTTTTGGTGTGAGACTACACTACGAAATATTTATTGGTCCATGGTTAGTTATCCCCATACTATGCTCGGCTTCCAAGGTTCTATCCGAGTCCCACTGGCAGGACTAGTATTTGGATCTGACATTTGAATAAGGTCTTCATTGGTCGATAGATTGGTGTTTTCGGGGCATTGACCATCATCACGAACATCCATCCCAAGCTTCAGAGCCACAAGTATCGCTCCATGCGAACACTAGCATTCGTGGCAACTGGCATGTCCGTTGTGGCACCCTTGATCCATTCTCCAAAACCTCGTTTATTCTCTGGCATTCCTCAGAAAAGATACAGAACTCCTATTCTTGTCGAGCCCATAAGGTTGATGTAGATAGTACTTTGTTCAGATTCACAATCTTCACGAGTTTCTCCATTAGCATAGATCCGTTCTCAGCAGTGCACACCACACATTAAACGTGTACCTTCACTCTTCACTTAGACGGAAGAAATGGAAATAAAATGGATATCATTGACAGTCCAAAGTCGACAGTATGAATCTTGATCTTAGCGCGCTGGCTGAAAGTGCGGGGACAGAAAATGCATGCCCATGTGATAGTTCCCTTCATACTGGAGAATGAACGTCAGTATATGTGGGTTGGACGATACAAGAGCACGTTATCAATCGGAAAACACGTCCAAATCTTAAGTTCTTACATTTGAAATCGATTTTGGTTAGCCATGATTCTGCTGGGCATAATTAAGATTCTAATCAGCGAATAGACAGCCAGGTTTTATATACATTTGCTGTAATAGTTGCTTATAGAAAGGGTTGATCGATTTTTGTGGTCTTCAGCAATACGAAACCGCCGCTTTGCTGTGGTTGGTGTAAATTGGGAAGGAAAAATGGACTGAATTTTAACTTTGGGCAAGATAACGTGTGGGATCTGGGGATGTAGAATAGAAAAGCGAGCCAGCGTTGAGAATACACTTCTAAAAAAGTAGAAGGGGTCGAAAATGGTGACAGGTGACACTAAAAATGGCCCTTTAGTGCTGTGGGGCGGGCGCAACGCAGCCTCGAATGAAAACCATTGTGGCGAGAGACACTAAAACATGGACCTAAGCAATGACAATTTTGGTGGCGTGCAGCATTAAAAATATGACTTTTTCTGGCAAATAAATTTTTGAAACACGTACCTAGTCAATACTTTATTATTGCGTATATTGTTTTATTTAACAGGCAGAATCAGTCAGATAGAATGAAATGTAACTGCTACGAGCGCGATGAACATTCTTCCGGTCGAAATTATTGATCTGGTCTTGGACCATCTTCCCCCTCCATCCATCCAAGCGTTCTCTTTGGTGGACAGAAGATGCCGCGCTATCAGCATTCGCCAGATTTTTGAAAATTTCACCTTTTCGTTTTCCGAGCAAGGCTTTCACAATCTACAAGGATTGGCACAATCTAAAATAGCTAGGCACGTAAAGGCTCTGACTGATGAAGTCCCGGAGTTAATTGACCCAGGTAATTAAATCCGTATCCTCGTCCTCGTCTGCTGTGGCTTAATTAATGCAGATATCCAATAATTCGATCACTTTGCCGCCTGTATTTATACACTGGATGAATATGCACGAGATCAGAAAGAATTCTCCTATCAGCGTGGGAGCCAGCTTTCCTACCGAGCCGTCTACAATCATTTTAGCAATCGCGCTAAAAGCCAAGGGAACCTATTGAAAAATCGCAAGGATATCAGTATCATTTCCTAAGCCCTTGCTTCACTTCCGCGGTGCACCAAGATCAGATTATCTTTTTTCGGACAGGGAGAAGACCGGCTGTGGTGGTTCTCAAATCGTCTTCTACTCGATTAGAAGGATTCTTATCCAGTTCATTTGGAATGCATTCTCACCTCCATGAAGGTCTCTTAAAATGCGGCGGTCTCTTTCTATACATTTGAGGTACAGGGCTATTACGGACCTATCCTATCCCCATCTCACTTCCTGGCTGAAGTTGCATCAGATGCACTCCTCAATATCAAAGAAGTTCAGCTCATAGATAGTGTCAGTCTTTTGGCCTTCATGGCTAAGGTTACCTTACCCTCTCTGCGACATCTAAAGCTTGCAAATTGCTGGTTGATTGGCTCTGACCTTATACAATTTATCGACTGCCATGCAAATTCTCTCAGAGAATTGACGCTTGGAGGGGTCTGTTTACCGCACGAAAGAGTATGGGGAAACCATTCATGTTCGAAGTGCGAGCAGGTACTGTTGAAAATTGTCAATGATGCCGGGGGAAGCTATCTTTTAGATTATATTAAAATTGTTCGGGATGATGTATCGGATTGAAATCATCGACCATCTCTTTTATTTTTTCACATTGTGGATACTTTTCTATTGCCAACAAAACCTGCTGAAGTAACAATAAAGGCTTCAAGCAAAGTTATTTCAGAGAGGCTTAAAGCTGCTTCTGGGAGTAGAATTGGAGATGAAATTTAATGCGGCGAAAAATGAATCAGCACATGTTAAGACACGAAAACAAGAGCGGGAGAGAATACATACAACAGGATGACAGGACAACTAGTTCGTCGAAACAAAAGAGGCGGGGAAAACTTAATTTACGTAGATAACGTACCCAGTATCCATATACGCAGTAGCGGACACCAAGGGACAGAAAATGGTCCAGGGGTCGCGGAATAGGCGCGGTACCTAAAATTTGACATGCCGACTTACCCTTGCCCCCGAGGTATATAAAGAAGCCGGGTAAAGGTTTCTTTGGGAGACATTTATTGGTACCATGGAATAATCTGCAAATATCACTTGCGCAGTCAGTATTTTCTCACTCTGAAAAATTCTGGAATTTCACGCGCCCATGGAAGAAACAGGCGACGAGGTAGGAAATTTGAAGCGAGCACGGTGGAGGGGCAAATGTCGCAGGCAGCTTGCTCAACATATATGTAAGATACTTCTCATAGCCGAATATATGGACCTACTACACTGAGCATGTGACTGACACAGTGATCAAGGGGACGCGCTGAACATCGAAGTCAAGCCATCTAAAGTTCGCTTAAAAACTGTGCCAGGGGAGACACGCTATAGATAGCATATTGACGATGTATGCCTCAGACCTCTTTTCGAAAAGCAGTTGAGTAAACACTCAGTTGGAGTTTATATAAAGCTTTGTTGTGAAGTGGGTAAGAGCTTCCATGCAGTACCTGTAAGCAATCTGATTCCGCCGAAATCGTAATACCTTTCGCTAACGAAGACTATTTAACTGGGCAGCAAGATCAAAGTGACTATCACAGTCGTACAACTAAATCCTTCAAGACGCAGGTTTTGCGATTAGAAACAAAGCTTAAAGAAGCAGGAGATCAAATCTCATACTATCACAAGGAGCTTGCCGCTTTAAAGTCCCAGGTACAATCACAGAATACAGCCATGCAGCAGGCGCATGATTCTTTGATAAGCAACCAGCAAGAAATCGATTATTGGATGGGATTGGCAAACACATACCAAATGACTTGTCTACAATGCTCTGACTTTCTGGTTAAAATGGCAACTTCGACTACCGGTTTGGAATATTAGCAATAACTTCTATATCACCAGTAGTGTATCACCTTGTGTAAATCATTTTTTTGCTACCTTTTTACACAACTAGGTCGGAGTTGAAATATCATAAGTTTATACAGGCAAGATAAGACCAAACTAGCCTTGCCTCTTGTTTCCTTTTGTTTTCTTGAACTCAATTCGGAAACACAATATTCCTTATTTGATCTGACCAATTTCTGGCCTAGAAATGTTGGGTATTAGTTGGATCCTTACTTGGTAGGTTTGTAATTTTCTTGAAAGTTGGACATGTCTGTTTCAACTGTGTGCAACGGTCGCGTGTATTATAACCGCTCCCTTCCCCTAGGGCCGTAGGATAATGTAATTACGTACCTACGCAAGGAGCGTGATTGGTGAAAATAATAGAGCACTTTTCATGGTCTAGTTCTTCTGTATCTAGATAGATCAAGAGCGGGGAGGACTGTAACCTTAAAGGTCCAACGCCTCTCAGCTTGATAGCCCCGTTAAAACCATCAAAAAATGGCAAAACGGATAAATAAATTGCCTATTCCGGATTAGGAGTGGTTTCAGTAAAGGTAAGATGATAATTTTGTATACTATTCTCAAAGAGTTGGAAAACATGTATGGAGATAGCCGAGAAGCATGTACAGTATTGGTATTATCCAGCACTGCAGCTATGTTTCAGTCCACCGTGGGGCACAGGGATCTTAAAACAGAGCTGCGAATATATTTCACTTCCATCATTACAATGAATATTTAGTCCTTTCTATATTCATATAAGGTACGTGTGGTGAGATTTCAATTCATGCTACAGGAAAGAACATAGTGTATTTTGAAGATAAGTTTTGGCCTTGTAGATTATGAAGTTCAGTCACCTTAAGTAAGGTCGCCTCCTCGTCACTAGATATGATTGACTAGTTCATTCCGTAGTTAGGGGAATCTCTGGAGCGGTGTTAAGAGTTCATACCCTCGCAATTACGGCGGTCGTCTATTCTCACCTTCGGCTCACCTTCAGGTAGGGGCTAGAGAAATTTGGCTTGGATCATTATTTTCTACACCAAGAGTTGTGGTCTTTTCGAAAAACCGTGGCCCTCCAACATTCAAAATGACCACCCCTCCTTTTCACATTTAAATGCAAATCACGATTTTCTTGAGAATATAAAAGAGGCCCTCTCCTGTCCATTTGAAGCAGTCAAAAATATCTGCCTCACTCAGATAATGGCTGATCTCACCCGAGAAAAACGAAAAACCTTCCAGGTGAAGAAGAAATTACTACGGCAGAAAAGAGACCGACGCAAGTCATGCTTAGAGAAAAAAGCTCTGGAGTATAGCGAGATGTGTGGAGCAGATGTCTGCTTGGGTATACGCATTCGACAGTCTGGGAAAGTGTTCATTTTTTCCGCAGATACCTCAGGGTTCTGGTCATTCCCAAGCTCTCAACTAGTAGGTGCAGATGGAAATTTGTGCCTATAACCTTTCTGACTCTTTCAGGGCTCTTACTACCCAACGCCAATCGAACGAAACAAGAAGAATCTCTAGTTGGTGAAGCTCTACGAGGGAACGAACTATTGATAGCTTTAAAATACCCTTTTCCCGTACCAGGGCTCATATGATGTCTGTTTTGGAAGTGAGAAAGAAGGATAGGATGAAACTGCTATGTACTATCTCTCCTTACACTATGGATCGAAAATAGATTCACCACTTACACACAGAGATTCTTTCTCAAACCCTTCTTCGAAACAGACTAGTCTATATCCTTGTTAGCGTTAGTTTCAGCGTGGTAATGTATTGAAATATTATGCCATGTGGGGCTCACTTCAATATATTACGTGAAACGAGCTTACACTAATTAGCCTTACAACACGCTCTCCACTTCGTACATTACGTCACCATCATTCTTATATCTAGAAGTTCAAGCCTTATCGAGTGATATAGTTATTGTTCATCCTATCATAGGCACTTAGGTAATCAATATGAGAATAACGCAAATAGTATAAAAGGCGAAACAGAACGAACAATATGATGATTTACGTGTAATAAACAAGTCTAGTTTAAGAACCAATCTATAAGTAGCTCCTGGGCTTTCCACGCCAGCAATATTCGAGAAGTAGATAGAGTAGGTGGATGGGACGAACTAAATGTTTCTCTCTGCTTGACTAAACAACTGCGGAGTATGCAATTACTTTAGCATTCTGACCGAGGAGTTTCTAAGTAAACGCCATACTGGCCAGGCTCAATAACGTGAGATTGAAAATAAACGGATCATCAAGCAACGCCTCACTACAGAGCAGTAAGAAATAAGGCTACAGAAGAATTCGAAATTGGCTTCCATGATCCACCCGCACAGATTTGTTCTTGGCCCCTTTAAAAAGGCCTATTATCCAATAGGAGCGGCTTAATACAGGGAAGGGCCCCACAATAACGCTTAATGAAGTATAGCCAAATCTAGTGTTGGTTTAGGCTAAGGGTCTGAGATAGTTTCTCTGTGTAAAAGATGGAAGCCAATTTCGAATTCTTCTGTACTACTTCCTCCGAAATAGGCGCGAGATGATTATGCGCCTACGGCGTTCGTCATGCCTGGGTACTGGCTCGGAGATTTCCGGGGAACTCGATAGTATTTGGTTCTTTTTGCCTTTAGTTGGCGCTTGAGAGAATTGAGAGGATGAAGATGTGGAAATCTCCTTTCCGTGCCATATTTTTAGAGCGGACTTGGAAGATATGGTCTACGGATTATCCGGGCCTAATTTCTGCTCGCATATTCGAGCGTATTCGGCCATTAAAAGTAGGACGGGTTTAGCTTGACCTGTTGACTAGAGTGTAAAAGCTAGGTTGGCTATACTCGATAACGTGTGGGGATGTTCCCTACCGAGCTTCGTCTTGCGAGTCTCTATCCCCTATACTTCCAGCTGCTTGGCTTCTTCCCAACGGCCTTGATTCCGGTATGTCGATGCCAGATTGGCTATACTCGTCAGCGTGTCGGGATGTTCCCCGCCGAGCTTTGTCTTGCTCGTTTCCATTACCTACACAAAGAGCTGCTCAGCCTCTTCCCACCGGCCCTGCTCTCGGTACGTCAATGCTAGGTTATTTATACTCGATAGAGTCTGGGGATGTTCCCCGCCGAGCTTCGTCTTGCTCGTCTCCATCACCTGCACCAAGAGCTGCTCGGCCTCTTCCTACCTCCTACCAAGCCAGTATGCTTTTGCCAACATACTTGTGCTATCAATGACGTCTTCGTGTTTATCACCTAATAAAATCCTTCTTTGATCTCTTGATTTTGATGCCATTTCTCTTGTATCCGTGATGTTCCCGCTTTCTGACGCATACCATGTACCTCTATAAAGCAATGTAGCCCATTGTTATAGATACTGAGATGATGCTGGCTGCTACGACATGGCGGATTTAAGATGAGGAAAAAGTAGTCTGTATCTTTCCCAGTTTTCGTATTCACCGGTGGGAAATTCGTCGTATAGGATGCTATTGAATTTATCCTTCCATTGGTTTATTTGTCCATCAGATTCCAACTACGCGCGCGTAGTCAGTTGTACCAGCCGATGTATTGTAAATGAAGTGCTGTACTCACTGACAGATATGAAAGAATAGTTCCTCAGTGTTGCGACGTCATCTTCAAAATCGAGACGGAATTCAGATTCAGATATTTCCCCGTCACTGAATTCACTTGGAAGTTCTGGACTTAATATGTCCTTGACCGGTCTACGCCGGATAAGGTTCTCTGGTATCCCTTACCGATCGAAAAAGCTTATAAGAGAAAGTAACTCAGCAGCAGATGGCTTTGTTTCACGTATATAGTCAAATGATATTTGCCACGTTGCCAAAATTGAATTATTCGCTTCCCAGTCCCGGTAAACGTGACCTCCCTCTTTTTGAGAAGTTTCGTCGCCTCGCGATCATTCTTTTGGAAGTCGTTTAGGTATCGTGCTACCGAATAGCGAGGCGCCCGATTTTGAATGTAGCTAGCCGCTTGCACAATCGCCGGCGGCATGAACTCTAAAGCCTCTACTAATCTTCTGTTCTCTTCACTGACTTCTGGCTGTCCGAGCTTTGTTTAGAGGAGGTCTAACGTCTCGGACCTTTCCATTGGCTTTACTTTAAGAATTTCTTTGTGACCTACTATCTTTAATGTAACTTCTTTGCTCCAACTCGTGATAATGGTAAAACTATTTGGACTCCTGGGAATATATTCTAATAGTGGTTTGATCGGGGCGTTCGTTGGCGCTTTCACCGGGTTATCCTTTCTATCCGCCGGAAGTGAGCAAAGGAACTCGTTATCAATATTATTAAGGACACAAATCCATTTCCCTTTCTCTTATCCCGGAGCCAATTCTCGACTACTTGAAATTTATTAGTTCTAGGGTCTCGACGGCCTGGGAGTTTCAGTTGATCTGTGATGCTCCGGAAACTTTGTTCGAAACGGGCCTCGTTGCTGGCATGGACCCAGAAAATCTATGTCGCCGGCGATTCGGATCGGACCTGATAGGAGTATTCGATCGCAAGTTGGGATTTTCTTCGAGTTATCAGTAACGGGCCGTATATCGGTTGCTCCACACTTACCCGACACCGCCAAGTCCGACCAGGACTGTTCTCGATGTAGAGACCGAGCGTTTGTGATGGATCTGGTCAACCAGTGTATCGCGACAGACAAAATCTGGATCACGCGGAAAAGGGACGTTTGAAAAGCACTAGGTGGTGTTTCTGGTCGCTCTAGTTGAGAAGAGGCGGTTAGTAGGTGAAGGCTGACCTTGAGTTTCTGTGTTTACCTGGAGCGTGGAATTCTATTGAGCCGTGGTTATCCCCAATCTGAAGTCCATGATTGTTCCCACCGAATGATACCGATTCTGTACATGCCATATCGACAACTATATGTCTCGCACATCTCATATGAAGCAATGTGGATCGACTCTCAGCTCAAGGAGGGGTAAACAGGCAAACATCCAAACATCCAAACAAGCAGACACCCACGTCATCATCAGGTGATTGCGGCACTAAGAGTGGGGAAACCAACTGCTTTAGATCCATGTGGGGGTAGATTAATGATTCTCGGTGAACTGATCGACCTGAGCCAGACGATCAGATCAGCTCAGCTAAGCTTCTCCAGAGGCTATAGAGAGATGTATTAGAACTAAATCTGAAGAGCATGTCACTGTTCCGCTTGTTCAAACTACACATCACATATCTATTTGCTTGTGACTGTGAATGAGCTAGCAAAGGATACCTTAATTTTTTGCTGCCATTATTTTTTGAGGACCTGGGTTTCAACGATGGGCCACCTAGCGCCCAGGAACTGCGCAAGTCAATAGGTTACGTGCTGTTCCTAATACCTGCCGTGCCCCAGACCTTTGGCCCAACATCTTTTCGCTTGCTTCTATCTTAGGCACGGAAGTATGCTAAACCAAAAGGGGGAACTGTTTGCTTTGTTTGCAAGATCGACATTGTAGAAGCTACTGAAGCTATACAAGTTTAATACACTATCTAATTTCATGTTTTTATTTACGCCTGTACCAAAATTTACGCCTGTACCAAAATTTACGTCTGTACCAAAATTTACGTCTGTACCAAAATACCGCCAAGACACGGAGTAAGGGGTAGAGTAACCGTAATAGGCATAGTATGTTTCAAAGCAGGGTTCGAGATAGAATCTTTGTGTGTAAGTGGTGAAACTGATTTCGATCCAGGGTGTAGAAAAACCCGGGTCTTACTCTCGTGTTGCATGGTAGTGGAGATCTTTTTGGAATTGGTTGAGAAGGCAGACATGTACCTCCGGCACCGAGGAAAGACGGCAATAATTGATGTTCTATCCTAGGGGTCCAACTTCGACGCAACCGGCGGGGAGATTGAAAGCACATGGGACGAAGGATTCTTAATAGAGATTTGTAACTAGACAAGAAGCAACCATGATGAGATTGGAAATGTATTACTTCGCCTTCAACTATCCTTTGTCAATGGTCATTGGTGCATCGAAGATGGTGGCGAGAGTGGGTTTGTCACCCGGTGGGCCTGGGCCCACATGGAACTTGTCAATCTCCTCAGGAGAAGAGCGGTTGTGAGCACAATGATCAACCATTCAGAGTCTCTGTGTTATGATCTATGTAAGTGAGGTCAGCAGTGTAGGAAAAACCCAGCGCCTTAGCTTACATAGCCAGTTCAGCGTATTTGCACTGGATATGGCTGCGTCACTTCAATGGTACCTGGCTGGCCGTCAATGGGATTTCAACTGAAGATATCTTTCCCGGTCATATCGATTGAAAATGAATATAGTCGGTGCTTCTACGGTGGCCGGTTATCGTTTACCCCAAACGCTCTTTCCCAAGTTAGTGTCCACCAGCGAATAAATTGATGGTAATTGGTGACCTAACGCTCCCCGCTTGGACACCATTAACCCTTCCACGACGTTCTGTCACCAGCACGGAGTAAGGTGTGCAAACGATACCTCAACGTGTGGAAGATTTTTTTTAGCGATTGCTGCTGATATTGCTACCTTGGGGTGCAAGTTCCGACGCGTTCCTTCACCACATCAAGCCCAACAGAATTCAATCCTTGCTCGAGGCGGTTAACAGCCGTTTTGGCCGGAAGGGCGGTGAGGCGAAGTGGGTCTCAATCAGACCCACCTACAAGTCCATTTAAACACGCCCTCAAAAAGGACCCGGTTAACCTGCTATGTTTAGGATCGCTCGGTCGGTTACCAACCGACCGTTGAGACTCAATCGGGGTGAGACCTGCTCTTCAGCCACCTACGCGATTGCCATTCAAACGATCGGGCGGTAACCGGTCCGAAAAGCCTTGAACGAGAAGCAATCGACTACAAGGGCACGATTTATGTACTACTGTGCGGGCCTGAATTGAACAAAACGCCCGTCACTCGTTCTCACCTTCCGGTAGCCTACACCTTATCATATTCATTTTCACCAGGAAGACGTTCTCTTCATCAAAAGCTACAGTGCCGACCGTTATTGCCTTCCATATCCGGAGACACAGACATGCTCATTCAAACCCTAGTCACATGATACGCTAAACCTTATATGGATAGCTTCGTATTTAAATTTTTATTCTAGTTTTACCGTGTAACTATGATGAAAGTAAAAAACTGTGTAGTCCTGTACTGCTACATACATATCCAAAGATAACCACCCCACTCACCATGGCGTTGTCCGTTGACACCGCTCCCAACCTAGCACCCCCACCACTCAAACCACTTGCAAAATGGCCAGAAACATCGATCCCTGGCAGCGTAAGATGATTATTTATATGATATGCAGCAAGCACCGGCTCACTACTCAATATCAAAGCAGCAACAGTCGCCCTTACTGCCATGCGAGTCGGCCCAAGTCAAATTCTGAACGCTAGAGGGTGGCTTCGAGTAGATCTGTACGAGAAATTCTAACTGCATGAAGGAAGACCCGCCTAAGATCTATAGCTCCTTCGCAGAAGTGAGTCGATGTGAGACCTCAATGAGATTCAGGATCTCCATGAAGGACCAGCCCGAGGTCAGGCACGTGCAGTGTGATGAGTCTATGATCAACAGGGACTACTCCCTACGTGATATCTCGGCTATGAGTGAAATATTAGCGAGAATTGAGATTAAGCACATAAGCAATTCTTACTATAATGCATTGTTTGGTTTTGTAAATGGTTAGTGCTTACCTCACTGACAAATAGTACTCACTTCCTTGCAGATGTTGCAGACCCACTCAGGCTATGCATAACCCTTTTCGTGGCAGCTTGATCTGCTAATTCGTGATGTGTGTTCCCACCCCATTGCGAACTGATATTGACAAACAGAAGAAGTATTCTGACTCCAAAGTCGCTTCTTAGATGCTTTCGTTCAAGGCCGGCGGTCAGCCAGACTGAACTGACCGATCAGAAACAATCAGGCGTAATACTGAAGTTCATGAGTTCATGCATAATCTCAATTTATCATCATGCTGTGTAACTGCTTCTAACGAAGATCGGACCTCGTTACGAAGGACTTCGTACATATTAATCTGCAGAATGGTGTCCCAGACCTTGTGGCTTTAACACAAAAGCAGTAAAGAGCATCTCCCACAAGCAGCTTCCAGGTGTAATGATCAGCTGAATGCTTAAAGTAGCATCGGATTTACCGCCATAACTTTAATCGCTCGACTAGGAGGTGAGCCAGCCGATGTTCAGAGACCGCCCCTTACTCGGTCTTACAATGAAGATTCATGCCGCCAAGACTTGATTTGCATTGCAATCATATCTTGTTTAAGTGTTCTAATTCATAATCAACAATGAGAAAGATCTGTAAGGCAGGGCAACATATAAAAGGCCACTCTCCTCTATAATCGACTCATTCTTAGCACATCTTTCTGATCCAACTCAGTCGATCATTAATTGATCAAGCCTACCAATATGAGACGAAGTCTCCTTTGCCAAGCTATCATGTTTAGTGCGGTTGCCTACGGCGCCGATAGGGACGAATACAGGGACATATGTGTGAGGCATGGTCCTACATCAGGTACAAAAGTCTTGGACGGAATAGAAGTCTATTTCGAATGCGATAAAACGATCGCAGATGGATCGGACTACGACACGACTACACCTCCCACTCCAACAGCTGACGAGTGTGCACGGCTTTGCTCCGCCGATGCAGACTGCGAGAGCTTCTCGTGGCTATACGGTACAGAAAAATGTTTGCTATCCAATGTCGATATTCCCAAGGGCACTGAAACCAGATGGGCATTGTGGGCCAAGCCAAAGGGTCGTACAACTGGTCCGGATGACTGTGATGACAAGCTGAGAGAGTGCGAGCTTGACAGGAATACGAAGGAAGGAGATCTAGCAGATTGCAATGACGATTTAGACGATTGTCGGAGGGACAAAGACCAGTTTGAGCTCGAGAGGGACCAATGTTTAGCAGACAAGCAGCAATGCGAGGATGATAAGAAGACATGCGAAGATCAGCTGTCTGCTATTACACCTGGAGGAGGTTCTGGTGGAGGCTGTAAGTGATCATCCTGAAGAAGAGCCTATCTGCTCAACTCCATAGCACGAAGGAATCGGCTGACAGTTGAATGTGAACATACAGGCCCCCTGGGATCTTGGCAGGATCACACTATCAATGGCAACACTTACAGAACGGGATGTGGATTTGGTAGGAGATTCATTATTCCTGCTAATGGAACGTACCGAAGCTGATCCCTCTACCACACACAGTTTCTCTGCCGCTGCCAGCGCGGGATAACAGCCTCGGATATACCGCAGCACCATGGGATTGTATGTGGCTTTGCGCGAGAAACAAAGACTGCAAGTATGCAGTGTTCCATAGCCACGGCTGTTCGTACGCTTTTGAGGAACGCAAATTGCCCGTCGATCAGAAAAACCCCACTACCTATCAAAGCGGGACTTGGCTTATGTATGTGTCTTGACCTCTGCCAGACTCGAAATCATCCACGACTAACAGTCTGCAGCGGGCCTGGAAGTGGGGGAGTCGGCCCAGACACGAAGCTTCCAACAGGTTCGGCGCTGTGGGATTGGTGTCCCAGAATTACCAATTCGAGGGTTACAGTTGGCGATGTTCGATTCTTATATACATGCAACACGAATAACCGACCCCCGGCTGGGAAGGAACTTGCCAAGTTTGCCGCTGATGACCTTGATGAGTGCGCAGCGAAGTGTGCTGCTGATACCCAGTGTATCCAAGCATCGTGGTCTTCTGAAAGAACCGCTGGGGAGACTTGTCTACTTGGCAAGGCTGGTATCGCTTGGGTTTCCACAACCGAGAAAGCAATTTTCGTCAAGGTCCTGACACGCAACTTGCCAGTATAATTATAGGCTGAGGTCAAGGATTCTCGTCTTCATGGATTCGAACTGGCTATGGTACAGGTTTTCCCTATTAATTTAGGTTTTCCTGTATTGTGATGCGAATGCAATAGCTAGTTATCTGGACCACGACGGAATGAATATATGATGTGCCACGTATTAGAACAATTGATACACATTGTAGTGGAGAAGAGCGTCCCTCCTGTACGTGACGTACCTATACGGTGTGGTCATACCCGCTCGTACGGTATAACACCGGCAGTTATACTAGATAGAAAGTTACACTCATACACATCCCCGATCAACCCCCCTACAGACGATTCCAGTACTACAGCAAGGTATTGGTTAGTGTTATTCTTAAGGTTATCCATGCTGGATCGACCCGTGTACTTTAACGGTATACCACTGTTCCCCTCTTTATATAGTAACGACATAGGGGGACCTTTAGGTAGCTAAACACGTAGGCACAACCAGAAGACTATATTAATAGGACCTAGGCTAATAATACTGAGAGGTAGGAGTATTAGAACTCAGGCAAATAGACAGGTAGAGAAAAGTACGAGATCGATTTAACCCTTAATAAGATAATAGGGTAGATAAAGAAATATGGTATATCGTGTGTAGTGTGGGCTACATACCTCCTAATAGCACAGGTTATAATAACCAAGTAGTTTAAGAATATAGAAGATATATAAGATATGCTACGATAGGAACTAAAGAATATATTAGATACAGTAAAATATATATATCCAGGTAAGTACTAGTTTTTCTTTTTATATTTTTTTTATACTTTTTAGCCGTTAATAATCTATTATAGTATATAATATTAATATATCTATAATAAATATATTAACTATATTAATATCATTATACTATATCTATATATATATTAAATAAATATATAATTTTATCTAATTATTTTAGTTATTCTAATTATTCTACTTATTTATCTATTTTAGCCGAAATCTATATAAGTTCTATATTTTTTTATAATACTATTATTTCTTTTATTAGTTTTAAGTTCTTAATATCCTATAATAATAAGTCTTATAATAAGTCTTATATAGTTAAGATAATAAACAATAATTCTATTATAACTAGTTAGCTAATATTAAAACCCTTATCCTTTAAAGACTATTAAGAACCTATCCCTATTATACCTAGTATATCTAATAATAACTAACCTACACTAGATATAATAGAGATAGGGAATATTTCTCCTATATAACCTAATATAGTATAACCAATATATATTACTATACCCCTACTAATATAATAATAATATCCTTTAAGACCCTATCCCTATTAGACCTGTGTAAAACCTATGGGTTTTATCCATGGGCTGAAACCTATACTAGTATGGGCCAGGTTAGGTTGCCTTGGCTGGGCCCATGGGTTTAGGTACCATGGGCCATGGGTTTGGGATTGAGCCCATGTGTTACGAGCTGGTCCTGCTGCACAGTGAGTAAACACAGTCCTTCGGTTTATACGTACCTCAAGCGTAATCCGCAGTCGTACCGTTGCCTTAAAGCCTTACACGGGCTCGGACCTATAGGAGTAGCTTGCAGGGTGTGAGCAGAGTAGTAGCCCTTGATAGCGAGTCGGAGACGAGCTACCAATTGGATTGAGTCGCGATTGAGTTAAGTCGCAAGTGACGATGGCAATAGGGTCAAAGAGTAACAAGTCTGGCAGTCTGATTGCAATAACAATGTAATCCAAGTATGATACGAGATTGAACACGAAGAACTAAATACATGATGGTGAATGAGTGTCTTTATATACCTAGTCCTCCTACCCCCGTAGTGACTCCCTCGGGAGTATATCCTGGGGTCGCCGTATACTCCTGGTATATACCCCTCGGGGGTATATCCAGAGTCGACAGTCACGTGATTCCGAAATCGATAATTCTAATGGGGTAGAATTATGATTTGTGCGGAGGCGGCTGGAAACAGCCCCTCTCTAGCCGTCCTAACGTTATAACGAGTATACGTTGTGACGGCTAATGGTAGGCCGAAAATGGCTTCCCCTTTGTACCAATCCTGGGATCCAATCCTGGATCCTCACGTGACATCAGTCTTCTGTTGAAACAGACTGATTGGTTCTCAAGTGTCCAAAGTTGGACTCGGCCCTTGTGGGTCCGTAACACCATGGTAACCCATGGGTTTGCTAATAGTGGGTCTAAATCTCGTATCATTTATATAGATTTATGAAGGATTTTTGTAAAATATTGATAAATTTAAATAAATTTAGTATTATTAAAATCCTTGATTTTCAAGCATTATAAAAATATATTGTATATATATATAGTGGTGTAGTGGCCTGTAGTGGATATATATATTGTCAACGGGGGTCAACTTTGGTGATCGACACTAGAAGTTACCTAATTAGGCAACTTTCTAGAAGAAAGCTTCTAGCTTATTACCTATTTAGGTAATATTATAGAAGGTTCTAGAAGGCACTAAACCCAATTAGGAGGGGTTCAACCCCCCTAAATAGGTAATAGGGACCCACTCTGGCCCCACTTGCATAACTACAAAATCTAGTTGGTCAACCAAAATCAGTCCCACTATGGGTAAACCATGGGTTACCCATGGGTGCTTACGTAAAACCCATGGGTTGGTGGCCCATGGGCTAATTGGCCCATGGGTTTAGGCACCATGGGCCGTGGATTTGGGATCAAGCCCATGGGCCCCCTTTTGCACAGGTCTAAACCTAGTATAGAGGTTGGCACATGACCTAACACGTGATCCGGATACAGGACTTATGTGCGGGAGAACAGGAGAAGGAACTTCAGAGATTAGTTTACCCACAGACGCACAGCTACCATTAGCCCTGCTACAGTAGCATACCCCTACGCATATAATCCTCCTTGCGATCCTCACTCTAATCCTTAACCCACCAATAAGCCAATAAGCTTAACACCCAAGCCAATAAGCTTAACAGTCTGTCTTTGTTGTCTACGGCCATCGTACTTTTCTCCGTCACAAAGACTTGATAATTGAGCGATATAATCTCGGGAAAATTATTCTAAGATAGGCCAGGCATAACCCTCAAGGAGTAACTTTTTAGTATATCTAGCGAGCGACTATATACACTTAATATATTAGACGGAGGACAGGCTATTGGCGAAGAGAGGAAAGAAGCACCTATCCGGTATTTTATAGACCGCCGAGGCTGCTCTATAATATACTTATATAGTCCGAGTCACAAGTGGATTCTATGACAGCCAAGCCTAAGGGTAACGTACCTCAAGTCTTGCATCTAGACATACAACCCTACTTTCATTAAGCGCGACCGTATTTTTCACTAAGCTATTAACTAATGTTCATGCCCGCTGAAAGGTGCTTTTTCGCAATTTGCTAAGCCCAGCTACCCTAGCTAACGAAATGTAGCAGTTTCATAAAATTCATTACACTACAAGTTCCTTATAGTATTGTCAACTCCCAAAAAGTGCTGGTCGAATCACAAAATTGGCGCAGTTGCAATCGGAGGGGAAAGAGCTAGCTCGCCTATGGTTTACAGTTCTTGCGGCCTATTGTGGGATTCAAAGAGTTGTATATACAGCCTAGCAAGAGTTTCATGTTTACTATGCATTCAGAGGAAGAACACCTGTATAATTGCTATTTAAGAGTATTCCATCTGTGAATCCATGACTAGACTTGTACAGAGTCCTACGTGGCTATACATTCTATCTAATGGTGGACATTAACTGACCAAGAGTGGCAGCGGAGAGGCACTAGAGAGCTCTAGGTTCCTAGTAGCTGCCAATACACTCCAACAATTGCCGTACTAGCAAAAAGCCATGTCATGCTAACTAAGTGAATACCAGTCTCCGAATCTTTTGGAGGGACGCACTTTTGTTCTTTCGTAGAGTAGTATATACAAACTAAACAGGCACCCGCTACTTGCGGCGCTTTACGCTAGAGCGGCCGAAATGTAATGGAAAGCGATTCCAAAGACGCCTTGGGGGGTGTTCGGGGCTTGCAAAAAATTGAGCAATCTTTCATTTACAGTAAGTAAATGACTTTTGAATTACAGTATTCTACGAAATTCATATATTAAACATTCAATGTTGGAATTCGATTCCTCTACATCCTATTGCGTCAATGTTTCAGTGCTTAAGTCGTCCTTCTTTCTCCCCGAGGAACCAGTTTCGTGATAGGGTGGAATAAATGGCGTCACGGTGAAGCCACCAATCAAAGATGGAGTTTTCACCACGCCAGTGACAGGGTCTTTAAAGTGATTGAGAAGGAGATTTTTCGCTACTTCGCGATTTTCTTCTCTTTCAACTGCAGCCTTTATGACCTCGTTGGTGATGGTGATCTGATCCCCACAGCGGTCTTGGAGCTGTGTGATTATTTCAACATCAAATTGTCTGGCAATAGCAGATATCAAGTCGTTTCGTATGGTAACTTGATCACTGCAGTGATCGAGGAGGAGTGCCATCACTGCGTTGCCATTCTTCCAGTTTCCAGCCGCAGCGTCTACTATTCCATGAGTGATAGTGATATGGTCTCCATAGCGATCGAGAAGGAGTGCAATCACTGCCTTGCCATCCCCTTCATTTCCAGCTGCAGTTGTCACAACATTTTCGGTGATAGTGATATGGTCTCCATAATGGTCAAGAAGCAATGCCATCACTGCTTTACCATCCCCTCTATTCCCAGCTGCGGCCTCGAGGACCTCGTTGGTAATAGTGATCTGGTCTCCACAGCGGTCAAGAAGCAATGCCATCACTGCTTTACCATCCCCTCTATTCCCAGCTGCGGCCTCCAGGACCTCGTTGGTAATAGTGATCTGGTCTCCATAGTGATTAAAAAGCAATGCCATCACCGCTTTACCATTCCCTTCGTTTCCAGCGGCAGCTGTTACAACCTTGTTACTGATGGGAATCTGGTCTCCACAAAGGTCGAGAAGGAGTGCCATCACTGCTTCTCCATTCCCTTCGTTCCTAGCGGCAGCCGTGAAAACCTTATTGCTGATGGGGATCTGGCCACAGCAGTCAAGAATGAAGGCCAGCACTGATTTGCCATTTTGTTCGTTTTGAGCCGCACGCCTCACCACCTGTATAGTGACTTTGCCTCCCCACCCCAAGAGAGCAGCAACGACGTTAAGATCCTTGGATCCAACCGCATATTCCAGAGGTGCTTGACCTGACCAATCTGCACAGTTAACTTGAGCAACATATGCATTCATCTCCACGTCGGATTCCTGGATACCCGAGTCGAAAGCATAATCCACCAACGCGCAAATCCCCCATTTCGCAGCGATGTGGAATATGGAGAAGTTCGCTGGGATTTTTTGGGAAAGAGTCCTAGTGGAGTTGAGATTTTGAAACCACCATTCCCGGCAAGGAGAATCGAGTTGGAAGAACTCCGCCTGTCGAAGCTGGACCCTGAAATCTGACTCGGCTATTCGTGCGTGATGAGTCCACGCTCGAGTTGCGTAATCCAAGAAGTCAGATTTCGGTTGATTCGTGCTGTCGAACTGCTCAATAAGAATATCAACACAGCGATAGGCCATAGAAGCGTGGGCTTTGGATGTTTCGATAAAATGGTTCGAGCTATCCCCAACTAGATCGTCCTTAACGGACTGATGTAAGAGTAGTACCCTCTCATCCTGGATGATGATCAATAACCGGCAAGACTCGATGCTGTCACATGTGAACTGGACCCTCGTTTCAGCATCCTCTTCCTCCTGGTGTAGTTGACATGCTTCAGAGAGCTCCGACATCGTCAGAGGTCGTACGCTTACAGCCACACAACTCAAAAGGCGTCGGGTATCTCCACCGGTTGTCTCATCGTGTTTCAAAGCCGCCTCGAGAAGTGTTTGGTAGAGAGCATTGAGTCCTTTCGGTATGTTCTGTAAGACACGGATGACGCGGTTTGAAGCTATATTCTTGAGTTCATCACACGCCAAACCAATCCAGAGGAAAGTACCTGCAGCCTTGTCTTGAAGAATTTCGCAGACCTGCGATTTGACCTTGTCGGTATACTTTTTCATTCCGGCCAATCTATTAACTTTTTGCTCGATGAAAAGAGATATGTCCTTCTCTCTTTGGGCAAAGGAAGCCAGATCTCTATTCGGGAATATTTGCAAGCTTTCGCGTATCTCGGGATAAGGCCGACTGGTAATCAAGATTCGGACATTGGACGAGACATCTCGGCTCTGGAAGGTTTCTTCGAGCTGTAGCAATAGGACCTCTTGCGATTCTCGGTCGCATTCATCCAGCGCGTCAATGATGCAGTATTTCTGACCCGTGTTCTCGTCCGCTACCATGGCCATAAATATCTCCCATAGGGCATCGAACGATGTGAAAAGATCTGGCCCTCGCTCATCGTATTTTGGCAAGAGATAATTAAGTAGCTTCTCGTTCTGCTTGGCGAGCTGGTAGAGAAGCCCTTTGATCACTGATATTGCGGTCCTTCGTTGATCCGATCCCGAATCACAGAAAAAGAAGGCTAGCATTTTCTCATCCGCGTTGGCGAAAACTTTCGACAGCTCCTCCGTAAGATATATGGCCATGATCGACTTCCCCGTTCCTGGGTTGCCATAGAACCATAGGACATGGGCCAACTGGCTCTCGGGGCCCGCTGTCGGTCCAGAACCAAGCCAGGCAATAAGCTCTTTCGTGTGGAGCACCCACTCACAAGTTCCTGGGGCGGGGCCCCCTTTCTTGCGTTTTAATGCTGTCCTATCTTCAAGCGGTATTGTCGCAGAGGTGGTGCCAACACTCTTTGACCAGGAGTTTTTCAATAGTGACTGCGGTTTTTCGAGAGGTGGGAAGCGATAGTTAGTCAGTGGACCAGGACTCTGTCCGGTTCCTGACTTACCTGGAGGCAGATAGTTAATCAATCCATTATTGATCCCAACCTGCAACGCCTCATTGCTACCAGAAAATGATATCGACGACATAATTATCTCACTACCATCCGATGGGCTATTTAAGAAGTTCGGTATCTAGCTCTCAGATAAAGGAGGGGTAAGTCTTCGTGTATACAGGTCAGCTCCCCCCTGACCGTCAGTCATACTGTGGGGCAAGGCTTGGCAACAAAGAAACCATACACCTTTTATTACCCCTCATGTCATTTTCAAACTTGTCCATTACACCACTTACATCTTTAGCTTCAATATGACCTCTCTATCACTAGGTAACTATATAGCTTATTGATACTACCTGACTATCTAAGATATTATCTATTCCATCTTAGGGAACTCCTGGTAATAGGGGCTGTTCCTAGAAAAAAGTAGGTTATCTCCTATAGTTAAGGAAAAATAGGGGAGAGGCTATTCCTAGAAATATTAGGGGGGTTATTTCTAGTAGGTTTTAATTATACAAATGGTCGTATGTGCTTGGTTGTGGATGGAAAGGGTTCATTATGAGAAGGAGAGGGGGTGCAAAAAGGGCAGGGGATGGAAGACCTTAGACGACGCATCCAAGTTCATATCCAAGTTCATACCCAAGTTACAGCCTTGATCTATTTCCTACATAGGCTGAAAGAGAGATCTACATCTTCAGGTCCCTAATAATGAACTGTGGAACCATAAGTAATCATAAGCATCATTCTCCAATCATATATGGTTAATCCGTTGATATCATATACTAATGGTACCACGCTACCTATTCATGCTGCTGTTATACACGAACCTGTTGCGGCGGGAATGGGAGGGCAAACGAAAAAATTATCCCCCGCCAACCATTTCTGATTAGGCATAGTAGTAGAAATGGGTGAGTTTGCCTTCGACCGATCGACACCATCCTTCCATTGAGTTCTGGCCCTTCCTCGCTACTGTCGTGATATGGGACCCGGGCTGACAGCGAAGATTTCCGGTTGACCCAGGAAGAGGCCCACTGATCCAACCGTTTTGGGCTGTGGTCCAGTAAGCGTGGTAGAGTGTACCATCCGTGGCTGTCCAAAACACCTCCATATGGTTACTATTCATGGAGACGGCGGAAATTCCTCCAACACTGGCGGGATAGCTCGATAACACGGTTGATGTCCACTGGCTATTCCACATCTTTGAAGTCCAGTAGGATTGATGAACCAGGCCATCCGTCCCGATCCAAAAGAGGTTCATCATGTTCGGGGTGATTGAAAGTGCAGCGATCTTGCTAGCACCAGCAACGGCGTTTTCAGTCGTGACTGCACTGCTCGTCCAGGTGCTCGTCTCGTAACGAATTACCTCGAGCTTTCCTTTACTTGTGGTCCAGGCTACCACCATACTATTCGCATTTCTTGACATGGCTGTGACAGATGAGGGGTTGGCATCGGCATTAACGTCCAAAACCACGTCTTTAACCCAGGAGTCACCATCGTCCACAGTGTAGGCATGCATAAGTGCTCGGTCATTCCGAACCCAGAAGCTTTCGAGCATGTTGCTACCTCGCGAGACGACGCCAAAGGCTGTATTTGGGTCGACGTTGGTGCCGATTGACGGAGTACCACCCCACCAGCCTCCATTTTTTCTCCAGCGTTCGATGTGAACAGTCTCGTATCCTCTGGGTACCAGGAATACCTCGTGGCGCTCCGGCGTGCGGGATATAGCCGTAATATGACCGCGACCCAATACGTAGGTAAACGCGTATGAAAAAACCCGGCAGGTCTTCCAATTGCTTCCCTGGTTCCAGCAGGCTTGAGTCAGGGGGATACTATTTCCATCATCATGGAAGTAGAATAAATCAATCGCGTCTGGGCTCCGGCTGGTTGCAGAGAACTCTACCCCTGACGGGACGTCACCACGACCCTCATCAATAACTACTGTCCAGCCTTGAGCGCGGGCATTAAGCTTCGGAGACTCGGTTTCATTGACTACATGTAAAAATCAGTCATTTTAGGAGAACCCTAGTAGCGTTGTACTGTAATCTGATCACTTACAGTAACTTTCCACCTTCGCAGTCTCTTCCCCTCGTTGAGGAATGAGGGCAAGTACTGGAGACAGAAGAGATAGGAGATAAATTATCTTAAGCTTCATTGCTGTGCTGGCAGTTGTTCAGGTGAAAATATTTGACAGTTGCAATTTGAGCCGTTGAGATGTTTGTGGCAAGAATCCAGTTGGGCGGAGTGAGAATTTATAGGTTACGATTGATGCGTCTTAAAGCACTTGAGCTGACACTCCCGCGATCCCTCGTATTAGCATAGTGCCGAGGTATGGGTAGGTGTTTTCCATTGCCCAGGTGGTTGACTTGCACGCGGCAAGGCCGAGTCTGACTGTGTTAAGTATAAGACACTCCGCATGCGCCTCACAGCTGAGGAGAGCCAAGACCAACATTGGCTAACTCTAGTGCTAATAGGTTACGATTAATGCGTGTTAAAGCGCTTGAGCTGACACTCCGCATGCGTCTCACAGCTGAGCAAAGCGAAGACCAACTTCATTAGCCAACTTTAGTGCCAGGAGAAAAGTTAGATCATCTATAATTATATGAACTGAAAACCGTTTGAAGATGGGAAATATACTCATAAGAGCTTAAAACGCTTGGCACTCAAGCCCGCAATATTCCCGGTGACAGTGGCGGGTGTGACTGGAAAATTCAGATTATAGGCCTTGACGTCCCCCGCTTGGTAAAGCAGCGCATCGGGTAAAGCCACACTGCCGTCTCTAGCTACGGCATCACGGAGACACGTCCTATAGCCCGCGCCGGACACGGCGGGAATTACCGCTAGCGCGACGAGAAGGCCTCAAAGGTAGGCCATTTTCACTTGGTGAAGTAAGGGGGAGAAAAGACAAGAGTGATGGCTGCCATCGCGCGGGAAGTTATACGGCACGAATCACGACCAAGAAAACAAACAGCCCAGTAGAGACGACCGATCGGTAGGAATCGCGTAAAGATCATCAGGCCCCGCTGCGGCTGCGGGTCGAATAAGCCGAAATCTTGCCAAGCGTTTCTCGTATCGCGAGATTGGATGTGCTGACTAGGCTGGATGGCTGACCCAAGATGACAGGGCGCCGGAATTGCGTAAATACTGGCATCGTTTTTTTTTGGCATTCAACGTGGATGCTTGTTGGTTCCTAATGGACTCCCACTGGGGTCAACTGGTAAATCCGGTAGCCACAATTGCCGAGAATCCCAGTAATGACTGATCGGCGTTCGAATTGCCCAATTCGACTGGGGGTCATCCAAGTCGGAGGAAATGAGGCTGCTGTCTGTCAACTGGGGGTTTGGATTGATATTTACTGGATTGTTCGTCTTGAGGGTTGAAATCCTCAAATGGCCATTCCATGAGATCTCAAGTCAACGTGACAAGGAACCCGTGGACGATGATTAGCAATTAGTGAAAGTCATCGTTCAGCTGATGAAACCACGCCCCATTCAGTCAATTGAATATATTACTGATAATATATTGCTTATTCGTGGCTTGCGAAACGGCAAGGGATCACGCGTGTGGTAATCATAAGCATCATTCTCCAAGCATATATGGTTAATTAGTCGATATCATACACTAATGGTACCGCGCTATTCATGCTGCCGTTGTACGCGTAACAAGTCATCAATCGGTAGAGGATTCGACAAATCTGGGGCCTATTATTGGCGAACAGGGCGTATCTTTAAGCGAAGAGCTGCCTAGCATTCGGTATTGCTTAGCCTCTTATCATGTTTCCCTTAGGTCGGACAATGCGGGTGGTTATAATTCCTGTCAAACACTTGGAGTATACCCCAGAAGTGTATGGCGGCACTGAGCACGATAAAAAGATGGAAGATCTGGTGTGATGCACCCCAGATATCAAATTTGTTAGGTATTTGTGACTCTGGGAAACGGGTCTGGCCTGCAATTAGCTTCTGTTGACAACAAAGTTTGTCAATACACTCACCGCATAGAAGACCACGCCGATGATAACCGCAAGACCCTCCATCAGGTAGTAGGCCAAGCCGGTTAGCTGCATCAACTGGTTGTAGGGAAAGATGGTGATGGCATGGATAATGGGCGCAAATGCTGAAAAGCCGGTGGCAACAAAGGCCCAAAGTCGCAGCATCCTCCATTTATTACTCTGAAATCGAGGGCCCAAAACAAAAATAGCCGTCAGGAGTCCCAATATGCAGATCTATAAGAGGGCCATTAGGATAAGAATCACATGCGGTGAAAGGGAACCTACCATAGTCCAGTAGAGGATTCGTAGGTCCGGCTCGCAGTGAAAGGAGACGTATATTCCCGAAACAAACGACCCGATGATCTGGAAAACAATGGCGGTATAATCCATGCGGACCCAGGCAACGGCATAATCCTCGGAGTGGCAGAGCAGGATGTGATACAGGGATGATATCCCGAAACAAAGAACCGAGGTGGATAAGTAGATGTGAAATGGCAGCTGTTCTGCCAGAGACGCGCTGGGATAGTGGGTGCGGAAGTAGATGTGGAAAAGGCCGTTGCCAATGACGGCCACTCCAGCCGGCACCAGGTGAGAGTAGATGTTGGCTGTCTCATTGTGGACATATCGCAAGCTGTCCATGCACAGACTGACTGATCTTGTGACGGGACGGTAGCCGGTGCGGATAAATGGGTCAGAATACCATGGCGGCACCTCTCTTGCCGTCAATAGTTGATGTTTGGTGTGAGGTTTGTTGACGGCTAGGCGATTAGGGGTATCGTCCTGCTCGCGGTCGCTCAGCGCGGGTGACAGACGCCGATGCAGAGCCATGTGATAGGTGGGAGAAGTCGAGCCCAGGGTAAATCAGGGACAACAAGAGGAGAACAGGGAGTAACCCCTAGACAACCTGTCCAAGTAGCTTGCGCTAAAGTGGTGTCGAGAGGAGGAAGGTTACAAAGACGCCCCCAAAGTTTTAAAAACACAGCCCCTTAATTATTTTAGGTTTAGCGCGTATTGGTAATTCATCCCGTCTTTCCAAGGTTTGATTCGATGCAGAGGCAGGGGTACACCTAGGTATACTCCCGCAGGCCCCTAACCCCGCCTAATATTCAGGGGCATCCCGCCTAATCCTTGGGGACTCGCTACCCAATGTCCAGGGACTCCCTACCTAATTATTAAGACCCAAGTTGTTTAAAATATACGCTATAATTTTGTTCCATTTCATTATGTAACTCTAAAATGAATCTAAAAGCCTCGTTAAAAAACATTATACAAAAAGTGGAAGATATGAAAGATATAGAGGGCCTGAGGGCCGGAGGCAGGCCTCATGCCCAGTGCCCAGGTGGGAACAAGGTGACAAAACGGGACGAATCACCAATACACGCTAGACCCAAAATAGTTAAAAAGGTGCATTTTTAACCTTCCTCGTCAAATTGTATTGGATGATGCTCTCTCTATAAGTCTAGATCTTAAAACTTCGTTCGTTGAAGAAAATCTTCTCGCCAGTAATCATACTTCGCTGTAGTGCATGCCCAACAGAGACCGCCTTGACAGAGCTCTTCAAGCTGATTGGAGGCACGGTATTGTCCAGACAGCATGCTGTAAACTCCGAAGCCTCAGTGACAAAAGCTTCCCTGAACCTGTCATAGTAATGCTGGGGAAGATCACGTCTGGCCCCCATCGAGTCATGGATCTCGACGTGATTCTTCCTCGCCTGCATGTTGACACGCACCGAGCCTTTTTCGCAAATTATTTCAGAGGTATCCTCCTGTCCTGCTGCCATCATGCGACAGCAATACAGAGAAGCAATTCTTCCGCCCTCAAACTCGACGGTGGCAATCGCATTGTCTCGATCATTGCTTGCCTCTAGTCCTGGGTGGACCGCGCAAACACCCACTGCCTGCAGGCTCTTAATCTTTCGGTTCTCACCCAGGAACCAGAGCATCAGATCTATGTCGTGAATCGAGCAGTCAACGAAGATACCACCACTTGTCTTCGCATACTCGAGGAAAAAATCCGAAGGATCGTACATGTCCGCAGTTTGAGATCTGAAAAGAACCGGGGCTCCAAGCTCGCCCCTTTCGATTCGTTCATGAGCCTCGCGGTATGATGCGTCGAAGCGACGAGAAAAGCCACACATGACTTTCTGGTTCGGGTGTGTCTTGAGGGACTTTTCGTATGCAAAAAGAACGGATTGAGCCTATAAGCAATAATATCAGTTAGTGAGTCCACGGGTGGCTCGGGAAGGTTGAGCAAGTCAACACACCTCTTCCATATCGACACTTAGTGGCTTCTCACACAGGACGTGGAGGCCTTTTGCGATCGCCTTCAGAGCTTGCTCTGCATGCACGGCAGCAATACTCGCAATCACAACAGCTTGGATATCGGCCTTATCAAGCATCTCATCAAAGCTCTCGAAAATTTGAACTCCTTCCAGGTTCTCTGCCCCCCATTTCTGCTCTGTCTTATCTGGAGTAGTTGCAGCTACTACATTTGCGCGAGCAGTGAGCTCGTGGAAGTTCTTCGCATGACGTTTCCCTGTTTTTGATCAGAAACAAAACAATAGGCAAAATAAATTGGATGCAGATACGTACCCATGCGGCCGAGGCCTGCGATACCGATGCGAAGCTTTGGGGCGGCCATGCTGGAAATGAGAGGCGGTTCAAACGTTGGCAAGAGGTTTCGTTGGGAAGAGTGAGTTAGGAAGGGTGAGTTAGGAAGGGTGAGTTGGAAGATGGAGAAACTTCTTTGAATGATGAGAGTTCACCCAAAGTTATATAGATGGATCACGAGGCTCACATATTCAATGTTTGCTTTGAATGCACATGTGTTCTTTTGGTGGAGAACGGAATAACTTCAAGTTCAACTATTCCCGGATTTTGAACCCCGAACACAATGAGGGGAATTGTGGGGTGCAAGATCTACTTGCGTAATAAGGCCAAATATTTGAACTGCTCGGTATAGTTCTCAAATCATTCTGCTCGCTTATTAGAGTGGAATAAGAAAGATTGTGGTGGGGGACAGCCAATACCAGGCCTCTTAATTCTCATTATTTATATACTAAATCGATACTAGTCTGTTAAAGGACATCAGCGACAAGATTACTAGTTTCAAAGGGGAAGAAGGATTCGGAATTCGATGCCCGAATGCAAGTTTAGCTTTCTGGTTTCGGGAAACCGTGTCGGGATTAGTAGCGATTGGTGGTTGGTATAGACAACTTGCGGGGGGAACTCCATTTTCGCGGGGGTAACCACATGGGTCCACTCTCGCCATACCCCGGTTTTTGCACTGGCGGGGTCAAGTCTTGCAATACTTCCATTTTGTCGATGGAAACTTCCTTCTCCTCCTCACCAATCCCAGCACAATGAAATCCAAGCATGATGCGAAACGACGATATGCCACAATGGCATGCGTCCCATGTCGTGAAAGTAAAGTAAAGGTATGTGTTGTTCTTTCTCTTGCGCTATAAAATGGAACTAACCAAGTGTGTTAGTGTGATGGTAAGATGCCATCCTGCTCCCAATGCACGAGGAAGGATAAAGACTGCCGTTATGGAGTAGTGGATAAAAGGAAGTGAGGTCTCACCCTTATCACGATTCAGACATCCCAATCCTGACGCTGCATCATATCAGATTACCTCTTCGTGTTGGAATAGAGCTTCTGGCCCACAGGGTGGATGAATTATGTCAGTTCATTCACGATAATGGTCTTCGGCCACCGAAAATGCCCCATGAAAAGGAGACCACCCTTCGGAAAATCCTCGAAACCCTCGGCATGCCATGTCCCAGTGAAACAAAACAAGTGGGCATGAGTCAGGAAAATGAGTACCCGCCACCCATATCTATATCTGCCCCATTTTTCGCTCCAGCGGGAGGGCTCGAAGACAGCGAGTTGAATCAACAAACTCTCACCGATATGCCCGTAGGCATGGAGAGTCACTCTTTACCAGATCCCGCTTTCCCACCAATATCACCACAAAGCAGCGTCCCAATCCCTACATTCGAAGACGATCACTCGGTTTTGACAGGAGAGAGCCCAAATATGATACCCAACTCCTGGTTCTTTGACCTGGAACTTGATACCAATATCTCGGCTTCCGCATTTGGCCCGAAACAGCGGCAAGCCGACATACCCCCGATGATTGGGTTCGAGTCCACCGGGCCAGTCGACAGCGGAAGTGATTCTAGCTTCATCGATTGTCAAGAGACCCTTTCTGATGTTGAAGTTCTGGTAGATGAAATCTCTGATCGACTGGGTACAATAAAGATTGGCAATGGGGGGAGAACTCGATTTTATGGACCCACGTCTACCTTTAATCTGAGGGAAATCCCGTTCTTGGAAAGCTACGAAGGGGATTACTCCAGCCCGTCATATCACTCTGAGCCAGAAGAAGAGATTCCTGTTGCTCTTGAGGAGCATCTTATGGATCTCTACTTCAGCTGGCAAGACCCATTGTTCCATGTGGTCGACCGATCTATTTATGAAGACTCAAAGGAAAAGTGGAAGAACCTCGAAGAGACTCCTTACTACTCGGATGCTCTGCGGAATGCAATGTAGGTTTGAATCCCCCCATTTCATTCGAAAGGTCTTCAATCATTCTCAAGTGCTGACACTTCCGTAGATGTGCTCTGGGTAGTGCTTTCGAGTGCCGATACCATCCTACCATGATTACTTTCCCAAAAACCCTAGTCGACTTCTTCGCCGATCGAGCCAAGTCAATTCTAGAACATGAGTTAGACTCTCCTTCTATTGCAACCATCCAAGCAATGGTCATCTTGAGCAGCCATGAGATTGGTAACGGAAAGGACGCAAGGGGGTGGTTATACAGCGGTAAGACCAGGCCTCTGGACATCTGCAGTCAAAAAAGCTTACGTTGCTGTAGGATCTGCATTGAGGCTATCGTTCGATCTTGCTTTACATCTCGACATGTCTACTCATGTATCTGCGGGAGTAATCTCGGCTGCCCACGCAGATCTTCGCAGAACTGTCTTCTGGACTGCATGGGTTGTAGATCAGTTCGTTTCCACCCACACATCTGGACTTCATCTGCTAACCTCTACATAGCCAATTGGGATTTCACCTAGGACGACCTTTCCGGACCAACATGGAGGATGTGACAGTGGGCAAACCTTATCAAAGCTCATGTTCAAGAGACCACCGCAGATGGACACCTTATGAGTCCCTCTCCCAAAGTTCTGGGTTGTTAGACAGCCAAGACGCAATTGGCGAAAGACTTGTATCTCTCTGCGAGCTTATGGCTCCGTGTGGGTATATCTTGTAAGATATCCACTAACTTGACACTGTGAATCCAATTAACATTTCAATAGATACGGCACCTCCAGCATCTCCAAAGAGATATTACAAGAGCTCAATTCCAATATTGTGGCAGAGCTTCGCAAATGGAAAGCTACACTTCCCCCCAGTTTGAAGGTGACTCTAGATGATTTTACCTCACCGTATCTACCGCATGTACTTGTCTTGCAGTAAGTATTTCCGTCTTTCTCTTGTCATTCATTCACGCTAACAGATAGCATAGCATGCAATACCACCAGAATATCATCTACACCCACAGACCATGGATATCGAAAAGCCATCTGCAACTGCAGCCCCCAAAAGGCCCTGGCTGGACGCATGCCCGCGAGATGTGTATACAATCCGCCATTGCGATTTCCAAACTTCTCAAAATGTACGAGTCTCGCTACACATTGCGGAGGATCAATGTACAGGCAGTCTCAATTACATCTTCGGCGATCTTATTCCTGCTATTCGCTAATTTCTCAAGCGGTCCCTCCTACCCGGGAGACGAGATCCCGCGTTATTTAACGACTTGTTTCAGGGCTCTAGATGAATTCGCTCTCTGCTGGAAGAGCGCTCACCGAGCTAGAGATATTTTGGTCGGCTTGCAGCATCAATGGGATTTACGTGCACGACTGGGATATAATGGGCCGCCGAGTCGAGCTGATAAGTTGTTTTATCCTCGGAAGAGGTCAAAAACATTCAACGGCTCGCATGCCACAGCGCCTGTTTCTCATGACCAGGCTTTGCAGATGGACTTTGATTTGGATTGTATACTTGGGACAGAGGTTGCGGCGTCAAGCCATTGAATGGTTAAAACTTTGGATACTAATCAGAGAGATCATTTGTAGTTGTCAATGCGCAATATTTACCTACACGCCATCGATTCTGGGAGCCATGCCATTCAGTTTCGTAGCATCAGGGACCGGCACCTTTGAAACATGCCAAGTATCACCCACTCGGAATCCTTCTGGGAAGGGATCGGTGGGATCAACAACAACCTGCTGGAAGCTTGTGATCCAAGCACTCCCTTTCACTCTTGGTAGCACTGCATCGTATTGGCCGATCTTGGTCAATCCTTGAATAGACCCAATATACTCGGTCCCGATAATGCTGGTATGTCGGAACGATTCGCCAACACTTAGCTGCTTCCTAGCATAGAATTGGGCTAGACGGGCACAGGTGCCAGTTCCACAAGGACTGCGATCCAATCGACCAGGAGAAACGACCACAGCGTTCTGTGCGATCTTCCCCTTTCCGTCTTCCTTTAAAGGCGCTGTGAAAATGAAGTTTGTCACACCGTGGATACCCGGGTTTTCGGGATGCACAGGATGGACTGCTGCTTGAACGGCTCGCTTGATACGTTCTCCGTACTCAACAATCCGCTGGCCCTGATCAGGATCTATCTTCAAATCGGTCTGACTCATGTCGACGATAGCATACATCATCCCTCCCCAGGCAATATCGCAAAGAATCTTGCCAATACCCGGGACATCGACCTCAAGGTCGAGTTGGAAAACGAATGAGGGGACATTATCGAAAGCAACATTCTTGCATTTCCCATTCTCACACTCTGCGGTAACGGGAACCAAGCCAGCAGCCGTATCCAGGTTGAGGGTAGTCACTGGTTCAACCATCTTGATCATACCGGTTTCAAGCAATGCGGTAGCCGTGCAGATTGTGTTCGACCCAGACATTGGAGCGTATTCTTCGCTCTCCATGATGAGGAAGCCTGCATCGGCGCAGGGATCACAGGGCGGCAGAACAAGGTTGACGTTGCGCGATGGCCTACCTCGTGGTTCATTCAAGAGCATTTGGCGTAGACCGTCGGACTTGGTCCAGAAATACATCATTTTGTCGAACATGGTTTTGCCGGGGACATCTAGCACACCTCCGACAATCACATCGCCGATTTCGCCGGCAGAGTGAACGTTCACGATGTGAACTGTGCGGTTTGAGAGAACCATAATGTTGATTCGAGTTGGTGAATGCTGATGCTAGGCTTTGGCGTCGCGATTTTCGCCACTTTATAGCTTAGGTCAGTCAGGCCACCCTCCAGTTATTGCCTCTATGACAACTAATCTGGCGTTTCATGGCTTTTAATCTCTCGATGAGTATTGGTGCGTTTTGAAGTTTGATTCGGACAAAGAAGGTCCTTCCGGTTTTCATTGAAACATTGAATCTGCGAGCAAGAATGAAAACGGCAGGCAAGAAGTCAGTTGCCTGGAAAGTACAACTCATTGACCATTGACGACTTGGATTGAGGTTCGCTCCGAGCGGAGATGTGACGACTGGAGTTCGGAACGCCTGAAAAAACAAGGCAGGTGGTTCCGCCGGTAGAGTAGGGGACACGGGTGGCCTGCGATTTTGCCAGAGAAAGTGAGCTGTCATAAAGCCACTTGAGATCGGCCCTAGATCAATAATAGTAATTTGTGTCTGGTTGTTCCGCAAGATTGAGATTATGGACATGAACGCGGAATATGACCTTAACAAGCCAATCGAGGCTAAAGTCGACTTGCGGCAAGGATTCACCACACATGGTAACGCTCATTTCTCTTTATCGCTGTGGAAAGTGTTCATCAAAACGTTGGGACAAGTGAAAAGCCCATAATCGAGATGGTCAATACATTTTCACGATTCAATCCGTGCCTCAATGGAGAGACTATGTGTCTCCCGACGTAAAGTTGAATCATCGCGACTCAGACTTGTCTCACTTCATAAATTCCATTTCAGAATTCGAATCACGTGTCTGGAGATGATTTTCCCTCTTTCCCCCAGCTATAAATACTTCCCTCCTTCAACCTTCTCCCTTCATTTCTTTCCCCTGTCCACATACACGTGCGTCCTCTACTTGGCCGAAGATTGCGAAGCGAAACAGTTACACCGGCGGCTTTACGGGTTAACCCAGAAGTTATTGGGATCAAGTGGATCACGAACACTGATACGCTAACGTATGCCTTCCGTGACTCCTAGCAAATGCTCTGGACGCTCCGGCTATGTGCTCAAGATGCTATTGCCGCTTCTTGTAAGGATCGGTGGCTTTGGAATTTCGGGGAATTGAAATAGAATTCCCTCCGGTCTCCAGAGCGCGTTTTCAATCGACTAATTGTACCGATTTTCCACCCGGTATGGGCAACCATTTCGATATGCTCAAAACAAACGACATGGTACACATCAGTGAAGACGGACAAGTTATCGGCGGCAATAAAGTTGCAATCAACGCCACGGATTTTGTCCGAGAAGGCCGCGCAGTTCACGGCCGATGCAAATGTCGATCCTGTAAGTCGTTGCCATTCTGGGCTTCCCAAATCTCTCTGTCCCTTCAAATACTCATATAAATTTGGTTGAATTTATAGGAAACGCTTTACACGGAATTTCAACCCGAGTTCGAATTTGAGATTCGGCAGTCTAGAAGAGGATTTGTGCAAAAAAGAGTGAAGATAATGGACGCATCAGTCACTTTGGGTCTTATCCACAAATGTGCTGTGCATGAGGTGACTGGGAATGTTTGCACGAGCATTCCCTGTTAATGCACATGGTGTGTTGGAACGCACATGATCATTGCGATCAGACTCGGAGTTGCGTTGGATCTGTTAGGATGGATATTTGCAGGTGTGTTTACCAACATGGCTTGCCAACTTGAATACAGCTTCAAGTTTGGGTTATTCAGTCATAACAAGATCCCTGAAGATCCAACAGCTCCAAGACTGAATTGTCAAATGAATTTGTTGTTCGGGCAATCATCTATCTACCGATAGGTAATTACAAGGTTTTAGGTATGCTATTTGCGGCCACTCTGACAAAGAATCCATCATGATGAATGTTAGGGATGTGGCAGCCAAATTCTGGCTGTACTGCAGTACAGTGTGGCAATTCAGAAGAACCTTGGAATAATGGCGCCGGGTATTTTTGCTTGAAAGACAATTTATATTCAGGTCAACCGATGTAGCCAGAACAGCCTGAGCGTGGTGCACGGATGCCGATAGAATACAGGAAGCCATTATCCCCGGGTTGCAGTGCAGGCCTCTCTAAGTCGAGTTGTCCGCACAAGTCCATGGCTGTGTGCCTGCGCCATCTCTGAGTGCATCTACAATAGAGACAACCGATCCATAGGTCCCGGCAACGGTCATGAATGACCCGATCACAATAAGAAACACACTCCAAGCGACAAGACTAGTCCACTTCCAGTCCCTGTCACTGCGACTCCAATTGTCGTACAGCCACATACAGCCTGCGGGCTGATATGCCAGCAGAAATCCCAAAAGAGCCCCAATAAGCGAAACAAGATCGCTAAATATTGGAATACCACTTGCAATGATGTATGCAACCATGGTGCATCCGAACGTGCATCCAAGCCAGGTAGCCCAGTGTGTGAAGGAGTTCAATGTCAAATGTTTCGATCCTCGTAAGAGGCGAACAAAAGCATACTTCGAAACATACTGTCATTCAGGCGGGGGCAGAAATTAACAACAAAATCAGCTTGATGAGGGATGGGAACCTTGGAGTATACTCACATGCACGGAGAGAGTTGTCGATGCAACAAGGCCGGGTATGGCACAGCCATACGCTATTATTTTAATCGATGGACCGGCTGATCCCAACGCAGGAGAAGCAACCAAACTTCCACAGTAATAGTAAACAACCAGACCGACAACAAGGTAGACAACGGTTGACATGGCCTGACTGATCAAGACGGATCGAGTGAAGTATCGAGGGTCACGCATTTCTGCAGCAATACTAAAATAACCGGGTGTTGCTGAGCAGGCGAATACGAGAGTCGATATAGCGGACACTCCCTCCGCGAAAGATGGCTTGCCGACGATTTTATAATCTGAAGTCCATCCCTGGGGTGCAGAAGATGGCCCATTCTGAACACCCACTGCAATGGTCACAATGAAGACTGCAAGATGGTGTTAGGCAAGGGTCAACCAGCGGAACAGCCAGTGGGATGGGCAGTTAAACTAACCAGCCGTCAGAACGGCAGCCAAGCCAACCCATGCTATCCATTGGATTTTCCCAAGAGTCCTAATGCTGCCAAACGAAAAGCCGACAAGGGCAGCGACGATGACAAAAATGGCAGTGCAAGCTCCATGATTCGAGACTGCATTCAGACCGATTGATAAGCTGAGCATACCTGAACCTCCGTTGAATACCCAGTCTTCCGACTTCCTTTGTTAGTACAAGTTCTGAGGTTGAAGGCGTGAATCATTATATCATTTACTCACAAAGCCAGAATATAAGCGCATATGCTTCTCTTCCAACCCTTCCAAACATCAAACCGGCCGCGTCATCAAATCCATAAACCTCACGGTGCTTCAGCTTGAAGACGCCAACCATGTAGCTGGTCCAACATGCCAACAACGCGACGACGCAGAGAAGGATGGCACCCGGTACTATTCCAAGGACGTGAAAGACTGATGGGAGGGATAGAATGCCTAGACCTATCTGGGTCTTCAGCATTAAAGCGATAGTTCCCATCCATCCAAGCTAGGGAGCTTTGTCAATCTATTAAAGCTTCATGGTAGTCGCGTGCAGGGCTATGAAGCTTACACTTCGATAATGGGGTCCATCTTTTGAAAGTTTACCAAATACGGCATCATGATCAGCGATGTTGTCTTTCAGCTTTCCGGGTTGGATATCCGCAGGATGGGCCAGTGTGTCAGGTGCGTGGTGGACTTCAATGGAGCCGGGATCTTTGTCTTTCGTTTCACTCATAATGAACTTTGTGGTTACTTTGATTTCCTCTCATAGAGTCTCAAGGACTTGGATGTTGAGGACTTGGGACGCTTTTTGAAACTCATCCCTTCCTTGTCCCGAGGCCGCTGAGGAATGACCGACCTGACTACTCACATGATGATAACATTTGAGGGCAAGCATTTGCGATAAGGCTTCAGATAGACTCGTGCAGTGGACCTGGGGTCTTGATTATCGTGTCTAAGAGGATATAGGCCAATTAATATAACATTGGTCATTCAGCATTTGAATGTTATGGGTCAAGGATTGTTTGTTAGCCGCCTCCCAAAAGTCGTGTACTGTTTGACTCCTCCAGGGGTTGACATACCAACGGAGTAGGTGGTCAAAACCGATTCCAATTACAGTTCTTAATCATTATCACGAAGAAGGACTAGGTAAATCAAGGTAGCAATCAATTGCTATCGCTTGTTGGTCTTTTATCTAGCGCTGCTGGATTCAATTCAGTTCGTGGCTGGCTCACAAGATGACGGTCTCGAACCTTGGAAATAAGGAGGCGTCAAGAATGTGACACTTCACAACACCCATGCGGTTACTGGGAGTTAGTCCCCCGGATGAACAAATTCAGGCGTGAAATTTGTTTAACACATATTGTTCACGGTTCTTTCCGTCAAATGCGACTGGAATTGAGAGGCATCTTTTGTTTTTCCCCTTTCGTGATTGGTGGGCGATTCAGGAAGGCGATCCCAGCGACCTTGGAATCCCGGCGGTTTTTAAGCATTCAAAGTGGAGATCACACTCGACCTCTGAACACGTATTGATATTGACTTACCGTCATTGAATTTGACGATCATTTACTCAAGGCAATCCACTCATGATGTCGTGGGGGGTCGATGAGCGTTATTGGGGCCTCCCTCGCCTCTGGCGCGCTGAGTAGAAAGTGTTTCCGAGGCCCCGGGGCCATCATTAAACTTACTAGTCATATCTGAGCTTGAGCTTCCTATCACATCCCACCCTAGGAGGCGACATCAATATCTTTCTTTGCGATCAAACCTTTGTCTGTGAAACGAAATTTCTTCCTGGCAACCAAATGAGCTCCCGACAAGGAAAGAGAGGGTTACGGACCCGCCGAAAGCACGCGGTGGGAGTATGCAGCAGATGTCGCCGCCGTCATATCAAGTGCGACATGGCACGTCCAATATGTGGGGGCTGTAAGAAAATCGGAAGTTCCTGCGAGAGTCTCGATACCGATTTAATCTGGCAATCAATCACGAGCCCTACACACAAAAGGGAAAAGAGTCAAGGCTCCACACCGCTTGCCCCGAGGCGACATCTATACACGGATCAAGACCCTGTGTCCATGACTGTTGACCTCCAGTCTAGTCTTCAAGAGAGATCAGTGGACAAAAGCTTACAGGAAATTGATGGCGGATTGGAGGGATCGTCTCTACAACCGGGCGAAAGCAATTTTATCGGACCGTTTGGAATCTTAAGTCTCCAAACCCCCGAGGCACCGAGCCGTAATCAGGACGCGGCGGATCCTTCATCAATAGTCGACAGTGCCAATGCGATTGAGCTGGATGGCCTGCCAACGGACTGGATAGATCTACCGAGCCACTTGCAGAACGTTGAAGAATTTCTCAATTGGCCCGATTTATTTGATATAGATCTTTCATGGTCAGATTTGAGCTTTGATGACATTATTCTAACCTCACCCACTGAACTCCCCCCAGAGATAGATGTGGCCAATACACCAGAAAAACACAACGAATCGGGAAATTCAATTTGCACCAAATAAGACCTTGAACGGTGTCCACTGCGCAGATTTCCCGTTGGGAAACGTGCAAGTCTCTGAAGCTCAAATGCTGCTGCGACGGTACAAAGACATTGTCAGCGCACATTCATTTTCATTCCCATTATATGGCAGTTCTCCTTGGGAATCCCTCAATATTGACACAGCCGTGACGACCATGGGCAGAATATCATTCATGGGTATTGATTGCGTGTCACATGCGGCCATGTCCAACCTACTAGCTCTGATCGCTGTGTCTGCTGCCCATAAAGCGGCTGAAATTCGGAATAAAGGCGCACCAGGTGCTGAACATTGGGAAAAGATCAGTACAGAGAGCTATATCCGAGGCAAGGATTATCTTCAGCAACCCCTTAAGAACGAAACCCATGCCAGCCCTCCTCCTAAATACAAGGAACAGATGATGGCAATATCCGCAATGCTTTCATATGCGGTATGTGACTCAATGATTGGAGATTTAGAAAGAATCTAACCTATTCGCAGATTCTGCTGGACCAACAGGAAGAAGCACGGGTATACCTCATTGATTCTGAGCGCCTCCTACGTATACGCGGCTTGACGAAGCAAAAGTTCTCACGAAAGGCACGGCAGCTCCATCACATTTATACGTGGAATCGTATTCTTGGCGAGAGCACGTACGTTTTTCGAGTACACGACAAGGAATGCTATGGGACTAAGCGATCCGGCGGCTCGTTGCGTAAACGGCCCATCCAGCAAGGAAGTGACGAGACGTCCTCAAGCTATTCAAGTTTTCCCACCAACCCGAATATACAGCTCGATGACTTTCTCGGGTCTGATCGCGGGCCTAATTACGGGAAGGAAAACGGTGAAGTGTTGAATGCTATGCATATCGAGGAGTTGAGAGAAGAATCCAATTCTTTCTATCGACAACTTTACGGAGTATCGGAGACTTGGCTCAGTCTCGTCTCACAGACCACGCGCCTCGCCAACACTATAGATAAGCTGAAAACCAAAAGCCCCCAAAAACGCCAAATGCCACCTTCTATCGAAAATACCAAGCTACAGCTTGAGGAAATGATTTGGAAGCTCATCTCACACGATGAGCCCCTACAGCCCTTTTCCGAGTCAAATACCAGCGATGGCTCAGGCCATCCCAGAGATCACATGGTTCATGCACTAAACCTCGGTCTCCTGATATTCTTCTATCGGCGTATTAGGGAATCCAATCCTCGATTACTTCAACCTTATGTCAGTTCGATCATTCAAGCGTTGAAGGACTTTAAAGCCTCATGCAATGCGCTCCAGCTTGAAGGACCCGGCTCTCCTTGGCCTGCGTTTATGGCTGGATGTGAAGCAATCTTCCCCCACGACAGAGAATATCTGTCCAATTGGATGGATGAAGCCTTTCTGGTTACTGGTTTTCCGAGGTTTAAAACGATCAAACAGTGCATGGAGAAGGTATGGATGAAGCAGCAAGAATCATCTGACAGAAGAGCAACTTCCTACCCTAGCTGGGTTGACACCTGCAGAGAACATAAAATTTATGTTTTACTGTCGTAGCATTAGAGGACGAGAGCACTCAAGAACCTGTATAACTGGATTCTATGTGACGATGCTCAAACCCGTCTGAGTCAACTGGTGGAAGTCAATGAGATAAAGTGGGGGGAAAACCTTGGAACCTTTGGAAATGTGGGGCAACGTTATCTTATCTTTCTTATCTGGGCTCTTTCTTATCGAAAATGCGGGGAAATTCGGGATGAGCCAATAGCTAGCCTAGCAACTCTACAGTTTTGACATTATTTGCGATATAACTGGCCCCTTAATAGACATAGCTTCCAACACTATGAGTGGACTCCCTCTGGAGGCATCGTCCAAATGTGCCCGGCATCTAGCGGCCACTCAACATTTGAATGCACTTTGGTATCCTTTCAAACGTCAAGTTTCAAGATCGGACATGTGCACTCAAATGACTATCTACTTCTTTCTACGTATGACCCCTACTCAATCATGAAATCATCCAAAATCCAGACTTTTCTTGTTTGTTGTAAGGGTGTTAAGTTCCATCAATGGGTGGGAAATGATTGGAAGGACGGCTAGAAAGACCCCTAATACTATTCAGAAAGACACGCCGGTGAATGATTTAATATTAGGAGTTCCACCGATTGAGTCTATTTACTTCCAAGGTTCTTTCGAGTTTAAATATTACTCAATCAGGTATTTCAAGTTTGGAGGCATTGTCGCAAGCTGGTCTAGCACCGCCTTCTGGATGATCCCGCCTGAGCGCTTCTGTTTCCAAATGCAGTAATACATCCGCCTGGTATTAACGGCTCCGCATTGCGTTCGCATCGGCTCCACGCTCGTCCAGAGCTCTAGGGAAATCATAACAGATTGATTCGTCTATGCTTACTCGGAATCGGAATCCTACCAAATTGGGCAATGCTACAGCTTGAGCCGACATGATTACTCTACTTTTTCCAGATGTCTATTGGTTGATATGAGACCCAGTTATTTCGTATAACCCGGGGGAGGTGTTTCAAGAACTTAAAAGATTTAATATAAAAGGACAATGACCGACAAGCTCATCTCAGAAGCAATCATTTCAGGGTTCTCTAAGCATCGTTGAGTCCAAGCTTACAATGATCAGAAAAGTCTCTCCAAATTGTTTGAGGTGTCCCTCTTTCCAGGCAGGAAAATGCACTGGGACGGTCAAGCGGCTTGTGGCAACTAAGTCATCGCCAATCACTCGCAATGACAAGAAAGAGGGCGACATCTCTTCAATCTTCTCCACTTTCTCTGGCAAGAAGACCTTGCCTCTCCCCGAACGTTTCCGTGAGCTGAAACGTAACTTGAGTGTTGGATTCGAGGAAGAACTCCAGAAATCATGGGATTCACTGGTGGAAACACTCAAATGGAGAACTGAAGAGGTAGCAACTAAGCGAGAATCGGTATGCTCGAATCTTGCGATCCAGCAGTTAGCCGTTTGCTGATTTTGATAGATCATTCCGCAACTGAACCTTTCGGACATTAGGTCGGGCACGGTTTCTCCCGCTGATGTTGCTGCTATCCGACGTACTGGTGTTGCCGTCATCAGAGGTGTCGTTGACAAAGATGTCACTGAAGGTCTTCTCTCCGATGCCCGTCAATACCTCACCTCTCGCCCTTTCAAGGGGTTTCCATCTACTTCCGACAACAAGGTACGAATTTAAAAGGACTTTCCGGCGTGCTATGAGCTAATTCCTCTAGGTTATCTATGAATCCTACTGGAGTCCTTCTCAGGTCAAGGCAAGATCACATCCCAATATGCTCGCCACGCAGTCATGGATGAACCAGCTCTACACGGCTGATGCGGATCAAAAGATTGACCTCTCCATTCCGATGACCTACTGTGACCGTGTTCAGATCAGACCACCCGGCGATGAATCATTCGGACTCCCACCTCACGTTGACGGTGGAGGAGTAGAGCGGTGGGAGGATATTGCTTACAATCATACGTACCGTAAGATCTTCGAAGGAAAGTGGCAGGAATATGACCCTTGGGATCTTACCGGTCGCCTTGACGCGAACATGAACATGTATGATGGGCCAGGAGGCTGCTCGGTCTTCCGAAGCTTTCAAAGCTGGCTTGGACTGTCTCGTCACGGACCTCAGCAAGGTATGAAGACTGCGAAATTGGACAAAGCGCTCAAGACTCACCTATTTACTAAAAATGTACTGATTCATTAGGCACCCTTGTCGTTCACCCCATCCTGCAGCCCGCTACTGCTTACTGGATGCTTCGGCCCTTTTTCAAGCCTACTCGAAAGGACTCGCTGGATGGGTGGAAATTTTCTCTGGATGACGACGAAGGCAATGTATTTTTGCATGGGGCCAATCCAGGAGGTGCTCAAGAGCATACACCGGGCTACCACCCCCATTTGAGACTTGCTGAAACGATGATTCCTTACCCCACTGTTGAGCCAGGTGATACCGGTAGGTCTGCCATTTGCAAAATGATGCGTACAAGGCTGATGGATTTTATAGTGTTTTGGAGTGCCGATACGATCCACGGCACAGAGATGAAAAATACAGGAGACATTGACGCCTGTGTGTTTTACATCCCTTCTGTTCCATTAACCCCCAGCAATGCAGTAAGATGCCACCGTGATTCATGTACAGGTCATAGACTAACTTTACCTAGCAATACGTTGCCCAGCAACGCGATGCCTTCTTGAAGGGTGTTCCCCCACCTGACTTTCCAGGCGGAGCCGGAGAATCTGAGTACTCTGACCGAGCAACCGTTGCAGACATTCAATCTCCAGAGGGCAAGGTTGCCATGGGCTTGAGCCCCGTGAAGCTCGGCGGCGATGAGAAATCAAAGAAGTTTGAGCAGGAAATCAACCACATTCTGGGATTTTAAAGACTTTGATATCGTGTTACATTCCTTTTTTATTGCTCTATTTATTCCATTTGCTATGTACGGAATCGGGGACTTCGACCTTAGGCAGTGTCAACAAATATCATTCAATTGTCAAATATTGCTTCTCGTCAAGATGCTCGTTCATCCATGATATAGTGAGAAAAGTGCTTTTCCATTCAACATTTCATCTCGAAAAGTACCATACAATTATTAGCTAGGTGTCACAACTCTCTATGGATTGCATTTCAATATGTGAGAGGCTTTCTTATGTTTTGGCCATGAAATTGAGCACTGGCTTTCGGAATTTTGTCTTTAAATATTAAATCACTTTCCAAAATACAAATTGACTCTCGTGAATTAATCTGATTGGGAAATACAAGTCAAAATGGCCGCCCTATAGATATACAGTGCCGCATATAGTAAACACGTGATGTCCCCGCCTTACAACTTTTTTTTCTGATAACGTGATAAGGAGCCCCGCTAAAAGCCTATGAATTATTCCTTCCTCGCACACTTGCTGATCCTGCTCAATTCATTTGATATTCCCGGTACCTTTACACGGAAGTGTCGACATAATGTCTGCCAGCAACGATGTTTACCAGACTCCCCTCAACTCGCGTTATGCGAGTAAGTCTCCCCCCATCCTTACCCCCCAGTCCCCAACCCATGTGGCGGTCGGGAACCTGGGGATTGTTCCAGATTATACCTAGGTACTAACCAGACCAATTGAATAGGCACTGAGATGAAGTATCTCTTTTCCCCTCGCATGCGATTCTCTACATGGCGCAAGCTGTGGATCTGGCTGGCCGAGTCCCAGAAAGGTACGAGATTGGACGGATGGATAACTGGATGAATCAATTCAATATGTGCCCAGAGTGGGAAAGCAAAACATTCAATTGACTGGGTCTTGCTATTTAGAGCTCGGACTTCCGATCAGCGATGAGGGTCTCGAGCAGATGAAGGCTCACGCCACCATCCAGGACGACGAGTTCGCCGTTGCCGCCGAGGAGGAGAAGCGCCGCCGTCACGATGTCATGGCTCACGTCCACGCCTTTGGCCAGGTCGCCCCCGCCGCCGCCGGTATCATCCACTGGGGTGCCACTTCTTGCTACTGTACCGATAACGCCGACCTGATCCTGCTCCGTGACGGTCTCGATATCCTGATCCCCAAGCTGGCTGTTGTCGTCGACAAGCTGTCCCAGTTTGCTCAGCAGTACAAGGATCTGCCCACTCTGGGTTTCACTCACGGTCAGCCCGCTCAGCTGGTTACCGTTGGCAAGCGTGCTTGTCTCTGGATCCAGGACCTCCTGATGGACCTGCGTAACCTTGAGCGCGCCCGTGATGACCTGCGCTTCCGCGGTGTCAAGGGTACCACTGGTACTCAGGCTTCCTTCCTCCAGATCTTCGACGGTGACCACGACAAGGTCGAGCGATTGGATGAGCTTGTTACCGAGAAGGCTGGTTTCAGCTCCGCTTTCATCATCTCCAGTCAGACCTACACCCGCAAGATCGATGTCGATGTTGGCAACGCTCTTGGCTCGTTCGGTTCTACCTGCGAGCGTATCGGTATTGACATCCGTCACCTTGCCATGCTCAAGGAGGTTGAGGAGCCTTTTGAGAAGGACCAGATTGGCAGCAGTGCTATGGTAAGTACCCTGGACTTTGTAGGAAGTTACTATTGAGGCTAAATTGGTTATTTTTAGGCCTACAAGCGTAACCCCATGCGTTCCGAGCGTCTGTGCTCTCTGGGACGCCACCTCCAGAACCTGCCCAAGGACGCCTTGGACACCTACTCCGCTCAGTGGTTCGAGCGCTCCCTGGACGACAGTGCCATCCGCCGTATCAGCATTCCGGAGCTGTACCTGTCCGCCGACGCCTGTCTCATTCTGCTGAGTTCGTTCTCCCGTCATTCCAGCGCGTACAACTTCTAACACGATCTAGACAACGTCACCTCCGGATTTGTCGTCTACCCCGAGGTCATCAAGCGCCGTGTCAACGACGAGCTTCCCTTCATGGCCACGTAGGTTGCCACCAACCCATTCACAGGAAATTTCAGCCCTAACATTCTATTTCTCAGTGAGAACATTATCATGGCCTGTGTCAAGAAGGGTCTCTCCCGCCAAGACGCCCATGAGGAGATCCGTACGTTCTACTCTATCCTAGCTCACATGCCCAGCTAACACGCCATCCAGGTGTCCTCTCCCACCAAGCCGCCGACAACGTCAAGAAGCTCGGCAAGGACAACGACCTCCTCGAGCGCATCCGCCGCACCCCCTTCTTCGCCCCCATCCTGCCCGAGCTGGACACCCTCCTCGACGCCCGCACTTTCGTTGGCCGTGCTCCCCAGCAGGTTGAGAAGTTCACCACCACCGAGGTCGCCGCCGCTCTTAAGCCTTACGCCTCGCAGATCGCTAAGGCCGAGACCGCCGCCCTGTACGTCTAAGCAGTCGATCCGTACATATGAATGGAATGTGATTATGGGAAAGGTGTCAGACTATTAAAAGTGACCCTTCCAAAAAGCGACGACGTCGCGCGATATAGAGGATAGGAGTTGTGCATATTTGGCAGTTATACGAGCTATGAAAATGAGATCGATACCTTTATTTGTTATTCGAGCGTGTTCCTGGTAGACCTCACAGTCTGAGTATAAGAAGTAGTATCAACTGAAGCTTTTGATTCATAGGTACCTGAATAGTATCACCAATCTAGAAAAAAAAAACAAGAAATTTTATATGCAAAAGCTATGCAAAGAGAAGCGAAACAATCACTTGCAAGCTGAAAGGAGAAACGCTATGCAAAAACGCTCGAGGCATGCAATGACTCCAAAACATGAACAAGAAAGAATCTAACCACCGATCCTTTATCGTGGGCTGAAACCAAGCAGAAAAGAAAGGAATCTCGAGACATTTTGATCTGGGCGAGGCGAATTGGCATCTTGACGGGGCAGTGATGCACGGGTGAGTCCTGGTAGGTTGTGCGCATGCGTCAGGATCCACCTGAACACTGTCTCAGCACTGGACAAGGTGGTCTCGTGGACTCGATGTGCAGTGACTGGAGTCCAGATACGTGTTCAGCTCATGGGCCTGCACGTGTTGTATTGGACCGGTATTCCAGACACGTTCTGGGTTGAGCGTACGCACATTTCGAGTGTTCCACCTAAACGTCATGCCAGTAATGAGGCACGGAGAAGCAAAACAAGGAATCGCCTTGAAACAATGCAGCAGATCACGTAAACTTTTTCCCCTCACAACCTTGGAATTTTGATCGTCGAAATCTATTCTCCATGCTCTGCATGTAAAAAAAATTCTGTCCACACGTGCATGCACACGTGTGGTCTGTCACCGTTCAGCCGCACGATCGGGACTCATTCCTCGGCAAGGACGGGTGGTGTAGATTCGGAGGGAGTGAAAGGGAGATAGAAGAGGTCCCGAATTAACCAGAGGATATAGAGGACGCCGAAGACCCATAAGGAGGCCATTAACTTGTAGGTGGAGGAACGCCAGGTAACGCGACGGATCAGCCGACGGCCATTGGGACCTTCGATCGGACCTCGACGAGGGCCCGGGGTTGGTGGGGTCTGGTTGGAGGTGAAAGGGTAGGCCACGGACTCATTCATGGGCTCGCTGTAGGATGTGCGACGGCGAGACATGATTCCCGAATTCCCAAGCCAATGGTCTAACCTTGGGGAGACTCGGAGTGAAGGAGGGTTTCAAAAGGCGGGATCAATCCCACAAGCATATATAGGGATGCTATATGTACCTTATGGTATATATATAGATCTAGACGGTGTAGAGATTTTCAATCTCAAAAGTACACCGGATTTGCTCATAGAATTTCCGTGCCCTTGTTTTTTTTTTAATCAATATATTTTTTTTTTTCCCTTTTTTTAATTTTTTCCCTTTTTTGATCAGGGCCCAGGTGAAAGTGGAGGGGCCACGGCTTTGTTCCGAGTCGTTCGCGCTTAAGCAAGTTCACAATGCACTTTCGAAAGCTTTAAATGTATGGGGTTTGCCTCTCCCAGGCGACTGAGTTGAGAGAGAAGAAGGGGACAAAAAAGGTGAAAAGGTATTGATTCAGAGAGAGAAGAAGGAAAAAAAAAGAAATTGCGCCCACCAAAACACGAAGCGAGGCCCAAGGTTCCACCAGTAGATTTGACAAGCAGCAAGAGCTCGAAAAGGGAATCATGAGTCTCCAGCGGATCCGCCGAATGGACGAGGGGCTATGACGGGCGAATGAGCTGGTGCCGGGGCAATGTGGGCGAAATAGAGAGTTAATTTCCAGTTGGATCAGCGCAGGGGATGCCCAACGGCGGGACTTGAACATATCGATCATTCATGATCTTAGAGCACTCTCTCATGAGTAATGTAGTATGGTTCTAGATCTGGAGTTGAAAATCTTACATATCCTCCACCTGGGCAGGGAGGCTTCATGCCGGGGGGCTCATGAAAAGAAAAAAAAAGTAATCATCCCGCTTGTGGCCAGATAACTGCACGATGAACGCACATGATGGGGCGGGGGGAACAGACCGTGACAAAAGTACGACACTTGGGGACTTTGTCAATGTTAAATCTAGAAAAGGATAGTGGAGGATGACATATGTAAGATTGACCGATTGACCATTGACCAGTTGACCAGTTGACCGGACGATCGCCCCACGGACGAAAGGGGAAGATCCGGGGTGAAAATGAACGACTGATTTGCCGGCGAAAATCGGGGGAATCAGACATCATAGGTATAATGTAGGGTCTTAGGGCATTGACATTTGAACTGGTGGTAATTGCAGTTAGATTAGAACCATAATATTACAGGGTTCAAGTTTTTAATTGTACCTTATGTCTTCAAAATCCTATAATCTAAAATGACTATGACTCTATTACTATCAACTATATACTGACCTCATAGTCCATCTACCTATTGTATGTGCCGGAATTACACATTTCCCCGCGGACTAGATCATTTCCATTGTCACTGCCGTATCTAGGAAGCGAACTGCGGAGGGAACTAATTCACTTAACTCATTCATTTCCAATTCCAATTCCTTCATCTATTCTGGAATCATGATCTTGTCAAACCCCTTTCAATTCTGCTAATTGCTTTTTTTACTTTGATTAGTGAATTGCCAAGTTCCCCTCCTATCATATGAGTAAACTCGGCGCGTCCAAATTCCTCCGGCGTCGGAGCGGACTCAACCTCGGCAGTACGAATCGTCCCGGCTCCATTACTCATTCTCCTCGCACGCGACTCTCTTCCATCCCTCCACACTACCCCGGATTCTGGTCAAACTTGCAATCCTTCATCCCTAACTTCTCGGCCATTTGGCCTGAATCTACAATGTGGAAGCCGTCGGAGCGCCTGATGGACACCATCAGGCACTATGCCAGCTTCCCCGCAACCGGTGTCTCACTGAGACAGATGGTGCAGTTCGGTGACCGCCCATCCACTGGTATGTTGCAAAGCGGCCACCTGCAGGGCGATGAGAAGGATCTGTTGAGACTGATAAATATCTAGGTACTCTCTTTCGCGCATCACAATTTCTCTCAGAGGAGCTTCCCATCCGTTTGGCGCACCGCGTTCAGGATCTCGGTGAACTGCCGGACGGGTTGAGTGAAATGCCCTCCATTAAGAAGGTCCAGGATTGGTACGCACAATCATTCGAGGTATGTCTTAATCAATGCATAGGATTCTGAAATCTCATGGCCTCTCATTTCATTTTCCCCAATCTTTTTTTTACCCTTCTCCGTCTACTTTCTGGCCCGACACTCGAATCGTATGACTCATGTTACGCTAGGAAATCATCACCCTCAGCCGTCCCTCCTTGACCCAAGAAGTCAAAACCCGCCTCTTGCGACCGGGCCGTATGAATGGCAGCGCCTCCAAAATTATCGCAGAGGCAACTCAAAACCCCAGCATCAAAGAAGGCCAATACCGCTCCTCTCCAATTACCGCCAATGGCAATGGTCACGCTAAAGCGGCCGCCTCGGGCCGCCGGTACTTTGTGCCCGCAGACGACCACGCCGAATGGCCTCCAGAGCTGAATGACTACAACCAACGATTTGCCAAGACGTTGCAACAGATTAAGCGACGACACGACGGTGTGGTCACAACGGTAGCACAAGGTATCCTAGAATGGAAGCGGGTGCGACAGCGCATGCAGATCGACTCCACCATCCAATCCTTCCTCGATCGCTTTTACATGTCTCGAATCGGTATCCGAATGTTAATTGGTCAACACATCGCGCTCACGGAACAAACGCACGTCAAACATCCTCACTACGTCGGCATTATCTGCACCAAAACCAATGTCAGAGACATTGCGCTGGAGGCTATCGACAATGCTCGTTTTGTCTGTGAAGATTACTATGGTCTGTTCGAGGCTCCCAAGGTCCAGCTGGTCTGCCGAGATGACTTGAATTTCATGTACGTTCCGGGCCATCTGTCACACATGCTCTTTGAGACCTTGAAGAACTCTCTCCGTGCCGTCGTCGAGCAACATGGTGCCGACCGGGACTCATTCCCCGTGACCAAGGTGATCGTGGCGGAAGGCAAGGAAGACATCACGATCAAGATCTCGGACGAAGGCGGCGGTATTCCTCGATCCGCGATCCCCCTCGTCTGGACCTACATGTACACGACCGTGGAGCAAACGCCGAACCTGGACCCAGACTTCGACAAGAACGACTTCAAGGCGCCAATGGCTGGTTTCGGATACGGTCTGCCCATCAGTCGGCTGTACGCCCGTTACTTTGGCGGTGACTTGAAGCTGATCAGTATGGAAGGGTAAGCCATTCTTTTTCATTCTCTCCTGACCTCCACATACTAACATATAATCTCAGATACGGCACTGATGTCTACCTCCACCTGAACCGTCTCTCGTCCAGCTCGGAGCCCCTGCAATGACAATTACCCGTCATGAGAGATGGCCGGGTCCGGCCCACAACCTCGCACCGCCTGCATCCTTTCATTTATGGTGAACCGGAACCCAAGCCCGCGTCATCTCGAGGACTGACGCCTATGAACGTTCAAGCCCTCCGCCTACGGAACCGAGAAGTTTCAGAACGAAAGCAGGTGGGAGATGCAGAGAGTATGTTTCATGCAGAGCGACAGAAGGAAGAAAAGGAGATGTAAGGCCTCTCCTTCTTCCGGTTCTGCAAGACATTCCAAACCAGTCAAATCCCCATAATCGGGTGGCTATTCCAACCTGACCGGCAGAGATAAGACCAGCTATGCTTGAGAAAATCCCCGAAAGCTCCATCAAAAAAAAAGACGAGATACCCACCCTCTTATCATTCCGCCATCATCACCTGTTTTAACCTATCTTCCGTTTTGATTTCTTGCTCTCTCGTCTCTTGGCTGGTCAGGCTAGGGTGGTCCTGTGTACTTTTATTTTAGCGAGCACATACGATAGGAAGAACGAACTGCAAAACAGTCATATCTTATTCTTATTCCAAATTCATGAAAACGTAAGCATAAAAAACCCAAGGAAATAAAGCCATACTCAGTAAACCCAACGCCGTCATCAAACATCAACCAGTACAACACGACAACCCCCACAACATCCCACAATCACTCACTCCCAGACATCCGATCCCCAGACGTCGACACAGATGTCGACCGATACCCCTTAACAACCCCACACCCCTCAACAACCCTCTGCCCCCGCTGATTCCTCTTCAGCTTCGACCCCGGCGCAACCCACCCACTATCATCATCATCAACAATCATCTTCCACGACGCAGGCACAAGCCACGCCTTCGTATTATTCAATCCCATAGCCTCAGTAGCATCAGGATGATTAATCAGATTAGGAACAAGATGCGCCTTGGACTCAGGCACAATAAACCGCTGCGCATACAACTCTTCCTCCAGATCAACGTCTCCGCCAGCAAGAAGCTTAGCCTGGAAACGGCGGCGTACTTGTGGGATAGTCTGGTTTTGTTAGCGGCTTAGAGAGATACCGTGTGAACGGGTGACTTACGTGGCCGGAGTTCGTCGCGTACATCATCAGCAGCTCGTCGTCGTTGAGAACTGTTAGGGCGGCGTGTTCCTCCTCGCTCATGGGGCTGCGTGCCTTGTAAGCGGGGCGGATTCGCTCTGGAGGCCCGGTAAGCGTTTGGGTGGAGGCGTTGTTGTGTTGGTAGTAGGCGTTTGGGCCCGGGGCTATGGTAGAGAGGTTTTCTGTTTTGTTAGCTTGGTTTAGATGTGAGGGTTGTGAACGTACCGTTTGGTGTCGGCTCCGGGATGACCTGCTGGGCTTGGATCATGCCTGTGCGGGACAAGGGGAAGGAATCGTTGTCGATTTGCATGCCGCCGTCTTCGGAGTCGGATAGATCTAGAGCTCTTTCTAGTTGGCCGTCAGATAGGATGTCCATCTCCTGGATATCGATGTCCTGCAGATCGATGTCGATAGGGTCACCTTGGTTTCCGGGTGGATTTGCGTGTCCGGACATGATTAGGGGTGATGAATGGAGTGTTTGATGAAGAAATGGTAGATGAGGAGGTAAAAGTGGCGGTGATGGAGGATGATAAAGAAAGTGATGAAGACGCGTCAAGGTACCCAAGTATGGGAAGTGAGAGTTGCCCCTCTGATCGAAACGGATTCACAAGCGCGTGAACAGGAAGCTTTCAGATACACAGCTCCAGTGATGTAAAACCTCAAGCTTTTTCAAGTTGTCGCCCAATTTTTATCAGGCTACAACTTGAAGTAGATGATGGATCGAGGTAGATCGGAGATGGTCCAGGTTGGATCAACCCCACATCTGGACAAATCGTTAAAATGAGCCAACCCGAATCTAACAATGAACACTTACAACACTGAGGGATATCGTTGCTTGAAAAGTATCACTCACTCTTCGATGAACAGATGGGTAAACTGAAAGAACGTTGACAATTGATGCGTAGGAAATACCAATAGAGTTGATTGATGATCCGAGGATGGTATCACGTGATCTTTACTCATCAAAAGTTTGCATACCCCGACCAGTTGACTACGAGGTATCCATATACTGTGCTCGCAGCTTAGACACAACCCCAGAGACGAACTTGCACATATCTGAACACTCCGTAATTTTTCTGTTTCTTTTGCTTGCTTTTTCTTTGTTTTTTCCCCATAAATTGCAGTAGCAAATATGGCATAGTAGCTGATACGTCCAAAATAGGCGGCGGGATTGAAGAAACCAGAGCATACAAAATCCTACGCTGACCCCAAAGGGTGAAGGGAGTTGTCTGGGATAAATCATTTACGCGATGAAATGGAAACATGAAAATGGCATGGTCAGTGGGAGAGAATTGAATAAAGTATAAATAGTAGTAAAAGATCTGAAGTAGGTATCAAGTCGAGATACCAGGGTCAAAGATGGTAGAAAGCAATGCCAGACCCGCCGAACGCCAAAACAAAATGCCGCTAAAAACGACGCACGACAAACTTAACGCGATTTTCTCAGCAGCCATGCATATAGCTGTTCTTCGGCCAGTGATATCCAGCATCCTCCCTGTGATAAATGTGAGTAAAAAGGTTGATCATGAGAGGACGAGGGACTTACCAGCTGGTGAGATTATGATTCATGTAGGCATTGGCGTGATCCTCGATATACTTGGTTGTCTCCCAGCCAGGAGGATCACAGGTGATGCTGACATCGTCTGGATCCTGATAGATTCGTACATAGTCGACGCGTAGGTAGGCGGGCATGAACTCGCGAATGGAGTGGTTCTGTGGTGCGAAGTTGTCGGCCATACCCAAGTTCAGAACCATGGACATTGGCTCGAGAGGAATCATGCGCTGGCCAATGTTGCCGTTGGGACCGATAGAACGAGCATCCATGGTCCAAGTTTTATCGGCCCCAATGAACCAAGTCACATTGCCCTTGTCACCGGGGTGATATTCGAAGGCGAAGGTCTGGTATTCTGTACCGTTGTACCAGCGGGAGTTGAGGTTTGAGAGACCGGACATAGCTTGCTGATAGGGACCTCCGCGGTAGGCGTTGATCTGTGTGACGCGAGAATCGTAAACAGCGGTGAAATCTAGAGAAAACAGTCTGTCAGATGCAATTCTATGGGCGAGTGAGCGAGAGACAACATACCGTAGTCTGGCATGTACCAGAGATCAAAAGGCGCAGTTTGTAAACTTTGAGATGCACTTCCAATAAATGCATCCGGGTCGCCGTTCAGAGGAGCGGTACTACCCTCAATCACATCAATCTCAGGAGCACTGCGAGCACGGCCGGGAGAGGGGTGGTCAGAGTTAGGGCAGGAGCACCCTGGAAGACGCATGCCAGGCAGAAAGTTGATCCCATCTGGAGAGCTCTGGTTCGGTGTGATGCCAGCGTCACAGCCATCGTGGTAACTATATGGCCACAGACCATCTGTGGTGGCGGCATGACCAGGGCGACCAAGATTACCCATAGCCCAGAAACCAGGCCAAAAACCCTGGATATGTCCATCACCGGGAAGTGACAAGCTAGCCTCTAATCGGCCACCCTTGAAGCAAAGCTTGTTCCAGCTTTGAAGCATACCAGACCGGAATGCAACATCATGGTTTTTGAAGTCGTCAAATCTAATTTCCAAAACTCCCTCATTTGTCGTAACCGCATCGGGATCATACCACTAGAAGGAATTAGTATCTTGATATTGATCGACGGTGGGAACAGTGTCTACCTCTTTGTCCATTGTGACACCATACCACAAGTCAACTGCTTGAAAGAAGGGATCATCCTCATCGTAGAATGTTCGTCCCGGCATGTTGAACTCATCAGAGAACTAGTTTCAAGGTTAGGTTAAACGGCAAATGAGTGGCTTTCACTGTGAACGTACCACCAGCTTTAGCTCCTTCCCTTCCACGCTCTTCTTCGTATACGCATCTTTTGGCGTATCCGGATCAATCAATCCATGTCGAATATTGTTCAGCAGCGGTCGATCCCCAACATCGAGACAAAGAGTATCAGCAGGGTGGCAAATATGAGCTGGACGAAGAACGCCTTCCAGCCAAGAGCTAATATCGAAGTTAGCGTCAAATCCCTTGTCCTAGACGACTATCTCAATCGCATGCTCCAACTCACATTAATGGGTATCCAATAAACAGTACCAAAATACCAACGGTCAAGAACGCCAACCCGCCAACATTCAGCAGACCCCGGCGATTGCATATGTCACACTCCCGCTCTTGATCCATAGGATCCGGATTGTGCAAATAATCATCTTTCTCCACATCCTCTGGAAAAAGCAACAACCCATCTGAGGGGGTAATATTAAACTTCTCCGAAACAGTCTGTGTATTGACATCATACTCATCGCTCCCAGAGCGCGTAGACGGAGCAGAAAGAGCACGGTCATGGAACGGGTCAACATGAAACTGGCTCTCGTGACTTATCGAGCTAATACTCGACCTAGCAGCGGACCACCTGTCTGGCGAACCAGACCTCTCGCTGTCATCGCGGTTTGTAGGGCGGAGCCGTGGCGGAAGCAGAAATTCTGATGATCCAGGCGCTGTTGTGCCATACGGTGACATTCCCTGCGCACCGAGAGCCGGCCCTGGAAGGTCCACTGTTGCTGGGGTTAGGGGGCGCGGTAGAGTCCGGCCTTCCAAAGGAGCGTAGCTTTCATCGGGGTCAATTACTAGGGCTTCATGACGGCCCGAGTTGAGACGGATGTGAGGTGTCTCTGCCCTCGGCGAGGAATCTGAATCGTGGTCTGACATTAGAAATGTTTGTCACTGTCCTTCCTTCCTGGTCCTGTAACCTGTGCCGACCAGATGGACCTCGAGCTGTTCGATTTATCCGCTGTGAGGTAGATCCTTCTATCGACCGACCAGCTTCACGACGCGTATGACTGTCGCATCTAGGTGTTTGAGGTTATGGGTGGGTATATAGGTCTGGTGCTGGGATTTCGACCACCGGTTCGCTTCTCCCTGGACTCCTGCACGGCTCCGATTGTCAGGGTTACAATGACTGAGTGATGATAGTTGAATGCACAGCCGTTGAGTGCAGTAGACGAAAGAGCGGACAGGACCACTTGGACGATATCCAATGTCCCAAAAACCGTGCCGAACCGGAGACTGAGCGTACATACAATAGAGACAGAAGAGAAAAGGACACCGCGAGCACCAGTAGAAAAGAAGAGCCTAGATTGCACTCTAGGTTTGTTGTTTAGTTGCACGAGGGAGTGGAATGATGAGCCTCCAAGGGGGGCAACCGGCGGTATGCTTAGGTGTCTGTTGATAGATGCGCGACTTCAATGCGAAAAGGGCCACCCTCTTATGAGAACTGCTAAAGCATAATCCAGCTGTCTTTCAGCAGCTTTGATTAATGAAGCCCATTGCGATTTGGCTTTTCATTTCATGCCACTAATCCTGAGGCTTCTGCCTCATTGTAGGACACGGAGGCCATCCATCGCAGGGTGGAGGCACATTCCAGGAGCCCTCCGGGGCAGCGAGGAATGAAGAGGTATGAATGCTGGTGGGTTGGAATCCTGGGTTGTCGGCATCTTCACAGCTGGCTACCGCCCTAGCCAATAGCTGAAGGGGGTTTGGCCAGCAGGACAAATGCATTGTAGAGGGGGTGTTGGACATGTGTGTGATTTTCTTGCAGTCCAAAAGGTATCAAGCTGGCAGTTACTCAGGATCCCTGTCCGCAGTCCCACCTCCCTCTCTTCCACCACCCATTGTAGGCACTGCTCCTAGCTAACTGGCTAATTTAGTAATTTCAAATCTACCAGAAGTTTGTTCAATTGAAAACTTGATATTTTAGTATATTTAATAGCTATTTATTCCAAGAATGCGGCCATTCCCGAACACGCGTCTTGTGCTCAGATCACGATTCACCAAATGCCTTAGTTCAAGCAAAAGAAGAAAAAGAGTAAAAATCGACATGCATGATTTCAGCAAAGTCGAGTTGATTGTACACACTCTCTGAAATTATCCTCTACCCCATGTAATTTAATTGTGATCAAGTCTCAACAGCCTTAGCCCGCAACCCGATCACACGGCCACCCTCTTCCGAGTCCAAAGCCACCACAAAGTACTCTAGCTTCGTACTGGTGATTTCCACCCGGTAGATCTTGATATCCGAGTCCCCGCTCAAGGCAGAACGGACGGCATCCAGGACAGCAGTATATTGGTTCTTAGGATCGAAGGAGGACGCGGAGAGAGTGGAGATGCCCTTGGAAACATCTTCATTCGGCGAAATCAAGGAGGAAAATTCATCTATAGACAGTGGGGTTAGCAGATCCATTTCTCAGCGCACGCCATCAAGGGCATGGTTGGTCCTTGTAGGTTCGGGTCCCAGGTAGCTTGTAGCTAGGTGGGTAGCTCAGGAAGGGCGAACTTGACGGGAGACAAGGGTTCGGATTTTGGGATAGTAGGAGCCACGTACCCGCACTTGGCCATTTGCCCTGCGTAGCATCTTTCCAACGTAGGAGCACAGGCTCGAATGGCTCATCTGTTTCGGAGACATAATACACGTCTACGTTCTTTAGCGAAGCTGGGAGGTTGAGCGATGTGTCCACGGTTTGTGTTTTGATGGAGTCACCCCCTTGCTGCGAGCCCTGGCCGGCTTTCAGGTCTGAGTTTGCCTTGTTCAGGAAGTCCATGTAGGCATCGTCGGAAGACATGGCGAAAGCTGATGTAGAGAACGCGGAGACGTGAGAGGGACGAGTAGGTGATTGTGATGCTGCGGCGGGGGTGTAGAGAGGTCTGTAGGCAGTGGGTTGTTGGGCTGCAGGTGTGCGAATCGTGGAGGTAATCTGGTGAAGCGGTCGACACTGATATAAAGGTCGAATAGTAGAAACGTAAGTGGCTGGTACGCGAACAAGCATCTGGTTTTTGGGAGGTGGAATTGAGGAAAAAAGAGGAATGACGCAATGGATGCCCGCATGATAACGGGGAAGAACTTTAAGTCGGCTCTGGAAGTCCGAGTTAACTGTGCGGTTACTACCAGCAACTTTTCAGTTCAAACTTGAATGTTCTGAAATGAAATTTTACTTCTCCTATTCCCATGTAGTTCTACTAACTGACAGTGCTTTACCATGATATTCCGCTCGCAACTTAAATCCCAGAATCACTTCAAGTTGAATATACCGACCGTATATATACATTCCACCGTTCTTCAAGTTGGAACTTGCCAGTGGAACTTGAAATCTGGCAACCAGCTGCACATACCTAGATAAAACATTCAATGTTTGAAAATACATCAATTGAACCTTGGAAGTTTCAAATGTTCCAAGGTTGAAGCAACACTCAAATGTTGGAGCGTTGTATGTGAGCGGCCACCACCTTCAAATGTTACCCACATGCTGCAGGCGCAGGTGGAGGGTTCAAATGTTCAAACATTGAATGTTGCTAGGTAGCACTTGAGGTATCGTTCTACTCGACATGCCCAGGTAGATCGAATCGACTTCACTGTGTACATATGTAGGAGCTACGACTAGGATTTGACTACAAGAACTAAGCATTCGTGAAAAGGTTTGTTCGCTTTTTTGATTGAACTTGAAAATACGTAACACTACCACACACCAAACATTTAAACAACCTAAGCCTCGGTAACGAGGTCCTTCTTGAGGGTACCGATGAATTGACGCTTCTCCTCGGGGGTCTGGAAAGCACCGTGACCGAACTTGGAGGAGGTATCGATCCACTTGAGCTCGACCTTCTCGGTGGCTCGGCGGTTGGTCTGGGGGTAGAGGGTCTTACGGAGGGTCATGACACGCTTCTTAACACCGGGAACGGAGCCCTTGAGCAGGACCCAGTCGTTCTTGACCTCACCGTAGTGAACGAAACCACCCATGCTAGAGAAAAATGTTAGTATTGAATACAACCAAGTTGATCAAGAAGGGGGGGGGGGGGGGACATACGGGGTGATCTGCTTCTTGGAGATATCGAACTCGGTGGAGGCGGAGCCCTCATCGCCGGCCTTTCCAATGCGGAAGACCTTGTGGTTGCAAGAGGTACGGTGGTGGTAACCCATCTGACCGGCACGGGCAACAGTCCACTGGACGTGGTTAGGGTGCCAGGCACCAATACAGGCGACCTTACGCAGACCCTTGTGAGTCTTACGGGGAAGCTTGGTGGTACCCCAACGGCTGGTGACACCCTGGAAACCGTGACCCTTGGTGACGGCGATGACATCAATCATCTCGTCCTTCTCGAAGATGCTGTCGATGTCGATGGTCTTCTCGAAGAGGTTGCGGGAGAAGTCAACCTTGTCGGCGACGGAGCCACCGTTGACCTGGATCTCCATAAGGTGGGCCTTCTTCTGCTTGATGGGGGTCTTGCGGATCTGGGTGTGGGCAAGAACACGGACGACAGTGCAGTACTTCTTGATGCGCTCAAGCTCGCGGGTGATGGAGGCACCGGAGCTCTCGGCGTGCTGCTTGGCGTACTTGGTGAAAGCCTTCTTCTTGGACTTGTACCAGTTCTTGTAGAAGCGACGCTTGACCTCGTCGCTCAAGTGCTCAGCCCAGACGGTGGTGAGAGAGCGGAGACCACGGGGAGTCTCGATGTAACCGACAACACCGACAGCGACAAGCTAGACTGTGTGTTAGAAAAACCAATTCGACCACGAAAAAATTTTTCGGCGATGTGGAAAAAAACCTACAGGAGGGGTCTCGATGACGGTAGCGGCCTCGACAATCTCCTTCTTGTGCATCTTGGCACCGGGACGGTCAAGGTCACGGACGATGGTGGTCATACCGGCCTTGTAGCCCATGGAGGCAGTCAGGTGGACGGGCTTCTTGGGGTCATCCTTGGGGAAGCTGGCGCACAAAGTATATCAGTATACCAATTCGCAGAAATTTCAACAAGCCTTTTATTCCATTATCACTAACCTCTTAACCTTTCCGCGGTGGCGGGCAGCGCGCTTGCGCGGCAGGTAGGCCAGAGAGCCTGTGGTGGCAGAGTTAGTAAAATCGCACACTGAGGTATCAAATTTCGTCGAGGATAAAAAGTTGATCACGAACCGTGGCGAGGCGCTTCGAACTTCCGGTGACTCCTGAAAGGAAAAGAAAATTAGCAATTGTCTTTTGGAAATGATCCAGCATCATGTTGGATTGTGGGCGACTCACATCTTGACCCTGTTGTCGTTAGTCGTCGAAGTGGTAGAATGACGATCTAAAGTTGATGGAAGGTGTATTTTGCAGGCTAGACGAGTGTGGGCTGACCTAAGCGAGGCGGTTTCCCAATTTGGATAAGCGACCTAATTTTGCGAGATGTGGGTCTGATCACGTGGAAAGTGAGAGAGAGGCACGACGGGTAACATGTCCACAAGTCAGCTGATAGGATTACATAAACCTACTAAATCAATAACAGGACTAACTATAGGCCATAAGTACTACGATGCATGTTCTCTACATTAATGAAATTTCATGAACTTAATTCAAATGTTGTTGATTGACTTAAAAAGATGCATTTGGCATCATAGAGAGAAAATTCACAGGGAAAAAAAGGTGAGGAAATTCATCAAGACTGAGAGAACGAATACAGGCACAGGCACAGGACCACTCTCTGAATACCTTTTGGCCGATGAGAGGAGGTCCGTTAAAAGGAATAGAGGACATTCATACCATACATCACGCAAGCGAGTCAAAGAAAAAGAAAAGAGATGGGGAGGAAAAAGGACATAGGGGGGAAGAGAAGGGTTGAGCTAGAGGGGGATGAAGACAGAAAGGGGAATCGCAAAGCGGCCAAGATGTTTTGTGGTACTTTTTCTTCTTTTCATCTTTTTCACTTTCAGGAAGACTCGGGCTTCGGGGGAGTACCGGGACGGCCGTTGCCAGAAATTCCATTCTTAGCACTGCCATTGGGGCTACCCTTGGGTGCGGCCTTCTTTTCCTCATCCACATCATCATCGTAGTCCTCATCAACATCCATCTTGCGAGCAGGAGGCTCATGCGACGGAGGGGCTTCAGGGCGGGCGGCCTCCTCCTTGACTGGGGTGTTGGCTGACGGAGGAACGGAGGGAGGTCCATTGGAGGGGGGAGGGGGAGGAGGAGCAGAGCCCTCGCTCATAGGAGGAAGGCTGGGTCCACCTTCGGCGTGAGGGGGCATGTTCTGAATAGAAGGCAATGTAGGTGGGTGATGCGCAGCCTCAGACGGGTGGTAGTTCTCGTTGGCACGACGAGCATCTTCGCGGCGAGCCTCAGATGAGCTACGGCGTTGCATCTCACCCGGAGAGGGCATGTGAGGAGGAGGGCTTGGGCGACGGGAGTTCTGGTCATCCAAACGGGCACGAGTTTCATCACTGGCCAGCTTCTTGACGGGGCCAGACTCTTCCCACTCACGACCACGCTTCATAGCAGACGTGGGGCGATCCTCGCCGCGCTCGCGAGCAGCAGCCTCAGCGGCGGTGGCAGCGCCAGGTGGAGGTGGAGCACCAGAAGCAATACCAGTCGCGCTAAGAGTTGGGCCCGGGTGGTACTGCTGGTGAGGGTAACTGGAGCCAGGGGAAGAGGGGCGCTCATCACGAATGGGACGAATTTCCGTGGGAGGGCTGAACGGGCGGTGACCGTAAGGAGGAGGTCCTCCAGCGGGACCAGGAGGCGGAGGGGGAGGAGCAGCGCCAGTGGGAGCAGGAGGAAGAGGTCCACGAGCAGCAGCAGGGTTGAAACCAGCACCGCCGCTAGGAGCACGCTCATGGCCGGGGGCTGGTCCATTTCCCAGCTGGGGAAGGGTGTGTGGGGGAGGGTAAGCGCCGGGACCACCCACCTTGGGGGAGCGGGGAGGTCCACGAAGAGGTTCAGGGAATGCGCGACCAGGCTCCTGGCGAGGGCTGGCCTGAGGAGCAACACCGGGGATGCGAGGCACCTCACGGGGCTCACCGCCGTTCGCCGGAGGAGGAATCGTGGGACCCTGCGACTGCAGGTCATTGATGCCTCGGTTCCAGTCAGCCACATGGCGAGGAGGAGCAGGGGCCTGGGGAGGCGGCCCAACGGGGGCGGGAGCACCCCACTGAGGAGCTGGGGGCTGACCAACACCCGGCGGCTGGTAAGCCTGAGGATGAACATCCTGGGGCTGCGGCGCGGGAGCGCTACCCTGCTGGGCGGAACCAGACATCTGGCCCTGGAGCAGCTGCAGACGTGCCTTGATGTGAATGTTGCTGGGATCAAGGTCGGCAGCACGGCCATAGGCGTCCAGAGCATCGGCAATCTGGTTGTTGCAAGACTCATACAGAGTACCCAGGTCGTACCAGACTTCGGAGATGTATGGGTTCAAGCGGATAGCACGAGAGTAGGCATCGAGGGCGTCACGGTACTGGTTGATCTGGTAGTAAAGCACACCAATTGAGCACCAGAAGGTCGGGTTGCGACCATCGCGGTAGACGGCCTGCTGGTAGGCCTCGTAAGCCTTGGGGTATTTGGTCTGTGACATGTAGCAACGGCCCAACAGGTACCAGCTCTGGGCATCGGTGTTGTCGGCGCTGACAGACTTCTCCAGGAACTCAATTGCCTTGTCTTGGCTCTGGTAGCTGGTGCTTTGCTGGTGGTACAGCCAACCCAACTGCTGGAGGACCTTGGCGTGGTTGGGATCGCGGTCAAGGACACGGCGGTAGGCAGCCTGAGCTGAATCGAACTGGAGGGGGGAAAACATTAGAATAAAGAGTGCGAGGAAAGGGGAAATGCAATCATGATTGGCACTTACATCCTTCTGCTGTTCGTGAACGTGACCAATCTGGAACCAGATGTCCTCCTCGGTCAAGGGACGAGGAGGGTCGCCAACAATGTATTTGAAGCACTAATTAAAGGTTAATCAATTATTGTCTCGGAGCTTCAGCGAATTCCACCATTACATACCTCCAGACTCTGGTTGAACTTCTGCTGCTGCTTGTAAATTATTCCCAGACGGAAATAAATTTCGTTGGCCTTCTCAAATTCAGGAGCCATACGCATGACCTGGGAGAAAGCTTCCTCGGCATGATCCAGAGATCCATAACGGTCATATAGTATTCCGATACCATACCACAGTTTAGGTTCCTACGTGCGTTGTGAGCTCATGAATTAAGCAGTCGGTGGAATTGAACCGGGAAAAACATACCTTAGGATCACGCAGGTGGTAGAGAGCCTGTTGGTAGGAAGTGTATGCCTCTTGCAGGTTGTCCATCATCAGATGGCAGTGTCCCAGGCTACCCCAAGTCTCACCGCTGGAGGGGTCCAACTTCAGGATATTCTGGAGGTATTCGATGGCCTTGGGGAATTGCTCCTTGGTGCGCAGAATACAGGAGATGGCGTTCATGGCCGGGACCGACCATTGGTTGTGTCGCAAAGCCTGCTCATAGGCGTTCATCGATGCGTCCAAGTCACCCATCAGTTCAGTCAAGCTACCTGTTGTTGAAAAGCTAGTTAGACACCGTTGTGATCGCGTTGCACCCATTCAAAAGCTTTAACAACTTACCAATTTGTAGCCAGACTTGCTCATTGAGAGCTGTGATCCTCTGGGCGGTGGTCATTGACACCGCCTTTTGACCTTGCGCCGGCACAGCGGGCATGTGGCCGTTCACCTGGGGGTGTGCGGCAGCGGCAGCAGCCATTTGCGCGTGGTGTTGGGCGACGCCCGCGGTGGGAGAAGGTTGAGTATGAGACATGATGTCCAATGAATTGATGGCTGTCGTTCGCTCTTTGACGCGTCGTGCGACTCAGCGTCGGGGTTGCGACACGATGATGCAATTTATCACCTTGCGATGGTAGGCAGCAATCAAGCTAGTCGAAGGGACGATGGGATAGTGGAATGACCAAGCTAGGCCCTTCTAGTCACGCACGTCAATTAGAAACCGTCAGAAATCTCGCGACACCAGTTCGCGGATATAGCCGACAGATCGCCAAGAATCCGTTCGTGCGCCTACGCCGAAAAGATGGGAAAGAAAGGATGAAGAATAGCAGCGAGGGGAAGGAATCCCACACTACGAATGAAAGGGAGGAAATGAAGGACAAAGGGGGGAAAGAGACGAGGAAGTAAAAGGGGGGGAAATAGAGAGTATGGGGCTAAACGAGGTGTTAGAGAAGAATCGGGGAAGGGGAAAAGAGTCGAGGGGCTGGCAGGAAAGGTGTGAAATTTGCCAAGACGCGCTAGTGGTTGTGCAGCTGCCGGCCGTCACCACAGACACCAAGCAACCCACACGAACAAAAAAAAAGTGGGAAAAACGAAATAAAAGGAAAAATGTAAAAAAAGGAAAAATGTAAAAAAAGGAAAAATCCCTAAAGGAGCTGACGGCTGAGAACAGACTAGTCGGGTGGGGCCGATCTGGAGGCGGTTATGATGCCGTGGATTGGGCTTTCATCAACGGTGTGGGGGCGTGGACATTGGTCCCCCTGCTATCTTTTCCGATCTTGATATATCATATTATTAATATTTAAGCGTGTGGTTAATGTGGTGTCAATTTGCAGTCATCAATGGAGGGAGATGAATTTCCTCGTATTTTTCAGTAAGTATGATTTTTTTTCCCTTTCCCAAACAACTCCCCACCACTATAAATCAAATAGAATTATTTAGGATTCACGAACCCCCGGTTAGGCCGAGTGGCGCCCCAGTGGGTCTTGTTCCCCCCTCGGGGTGGGCACCCCCGTGTGTGCTAAGGTGCGTTAGTGCGTTAGTGCGACTGTTCTCCGTGCCACTCCGACTTTAGCCTAACCCAGTCAAGGGCCTAAGCTAAGACCCGGCATGTTGGACCGTGCATGGTCCAGCTCGATCCCTGTAAGCAAAGACTATTTGGTCGTCCTAATTTCCTTTTTTCTTTTTTTGCTATTTTCTATTTTCTTTTTTTTACCTTTTGGTCGTTTTTCGTTTTCTCTTTTCTTCCGGCTGCACGGCCAACTCAGCCCAAACCCGGCATCGTGCAGCATGCAGCTGTCGAGTGACCTAGGACTTTCGATGACGAAATGACTCTAATTCTGTTAAATCATAAATAAGGTCCGGAGTACACAACAGATATATCATCTCAATAATTTTTTTTAAATTGACTTTGATCGTCTTTTCAAAGGGTGTCCTTTTCCATCTCCAGTGCTGTTTTCTCCGACTGCTGCAGGGTTGACTTGCATACCACGGGAGTCTCCTCCACTAGCGCATTTTGCCCCTTCCGTCACGATGATTTGATCTAGGTACCGTTTGATGAAATATTGTATACTTTATTTTTATTTGATTTTTAATAGATTATTATGTCAAGGATGATTTGACTCATAGTTCTTTGTACTTCAATTCCATCAATTGGCCCGTTATAAATAATTCCAAACGATCATTCTTTATATCTCCCATTCCTCAGCCACAAGCCACAGTTGCCGCATACTGCTGATCTTGATACACGGCCCCAGTGGGGATGTGACAATGCATCACCCCCTTTCTCGCTTGTTGCTCTGTTTTGCCCACCAATCATCCCACCCCAACGTAAACGCCCGACTCATTCTGGTCCACCCCTGCCGCATCCAGCATCAACTTTCGATCGACACGACCATGTCGTCAGCCTGGACTCGATGGATCCACTCGTGGATACGGGGAGGGTTTGATTTTTTTTTTTAATTTCTAATTCCTAATTTTTTTTTTCTCCGTTTCTTTTTTATTCTCCCCTTTTCTGCCCTAAACTACTTTACATCAGGGTTTGCCTAGCCGAGCCGCGGCCGTTACGTCGTAGTCCATTTGTGAGACACAGAAGTTCGACCATAAGAATCTGTTCGGATATGAATCCCCGACCACGTCAATCAGCTCCACACTAATAAGCTCCTAAACGAAAAACGAGATATCCCGAAATAACGGCTAAATTGTGAAATCATATGGATACTTCCAACTTGAAGGTACATTTCAAGTTTGTAAAAACAAAATATAGAGAGTGCCGTAGCACTTCAACTAGGTATATTAATTATCTTCGATGTAAAATGACCATAACCATCATACATAAAGCAACACTCAAATATTAAAATCTGGCCAGATCCCGTCCCGGCAGATATTGGGTTACAACGCAAACTTGAATTCCAGGTGCCCCAAGTCCACAAAACACCCGTGACACAATCTCCTGGATCTAGTCCTCCACGGATCCTTGCAGTCCCCAGCCCTGGAGGTCAAGCGAACCATCATCAGGGGCAACACTCGTGATCCGGCAAATTTGGTTGCCCGACTCCACTTCGTGCGAACGAGACATCAGCCGCGCGCATACGGAGTCCACTGTGGGGTCTCTCGGAGCCGGAATTTTAAGATCTTGACTTGCTGATATAGGAGGCATGATACCCTTTGAGGTCTTCTAATGTTTTATTGCATGGGTGGGACAGTGCAACACAGTACTGTCACTGGTAGTGATGGGCGAGACCTGGATATTTTGCGCGCTTCGGGGTTTCTGCGTTTCCGACCGGAAAAGGCCCGCGGTTCGAATGTTTCATTGCTTGATGCGTTCGTCGAATCAGTCCAGAATGCTTCAGTATTCGCGATCGCTGAAACAATCCGTGCACTTAATCAGTAGGAAATCAGTCTCGTAAGGCTATAAAACCTTTCTTAATCCCCAGGCACAGAGTATAGAACGACATGACACTACCGCCGAGCTGCGACCGAACCGCCCGCTCATAACAACCGGGCACAATAAGGGACGTCCCGATCGCCAGGAGTTTTGAAGCCACTGTCGGGATTTGAAAGCAAGCAAAAGAAAAGAAAGCCAATATTTGAGCCATTGGCGCTATTGAGCGCTAGGACGCTCTCATGGCTATCCCGGCATCTGAAGCGGGTCCGAGATCCACGGGGATTAAGTACGACCTTCCGCTTGGCAGGTATCGAGATATGGACTGCACATGTGGTTAGCTTGTCAATGGATCTGATCAAGGTGATCAGATGTCAGAGCTTGAGTGGCTGCAGTTAGTCTATGGATGCTGCAGCCACAAACGAGGGGTGAAAGCAGTTTGGGGCCGGTGTTCACTCACTTCTTAATATATCAGGTTGTACCTGTGGGGTCTGTTTGCGGGAAAGAGATTCAGTTCAGCTATTGAATCAAAGAGTCTGAATTTTGGAAGTTGAAACCTTAGACCCAGGTGGAATCATTAAGTTCGAGCTCCGATCGATATCACTTTGCTTTTTTTTTTCGATTGGCGAGATAAGCAAGATTCGAAGTGTTGTTCCTCAACTCAGGGGCTGACCGCGACAGGAGCAACATTTGCCCCGGTGAAAGTGACATCTGGATCACCGATCTGACACACCAGTTGACCATTGTAGTAGTGGTACCTCCAGATATTTGTTCATTTGTAAGCACCAGCTAATAGGTGATGGATAAAACATTTCAAGGCCAGAATGGTGTTAGTTGACTTTCGACGGACGCAATTCCAGGCAACAATCACCACTCGGACCCCATCAATTGCGACACCAGTTGACCGGAAAATACCATAGACCAGTAAAACCCCCCAGGTGCCAAGATGCAATCCTAAAACCTTCATCTAATTCACATGGAAAGCCAAATCCTTCAATGCCATATACTAGCCCCAGTTGAGCCCCGGGGCTGATCTATCTTTATTCCCGCATCCTGTATCCAAAGATTCACGGGAGCATACATGCATAGCCCATGTATCTCCTCAATCTTCTATCCAAAGCAATCCAATCACATTCATTGAACAGATAACATGACTCCAGCCCCATTTCGCCATGCAGGCTCCCGCAATGACATCGTTGCTTTTTCGGGATCATTGGGGGCTATCCCGCACATGCAGCTCAAAGGGTTCCCGTTCCATATATGGCCCCATGGTTTCACATTGGAACTAAGTTTTTGAAGCTACGGGCTAGTTCGTTGCTTCCCACTGGAATGGATAGAATGTTATGAGGCGTTTCTAAATTTACACCACAGGGCTGTCAAAGTGTGGAAGTGTCACTAAGCTATTCTGGGATGGCTGTCAACTGGCACCATTTTCTCCATTGAGTCCATCCATCCTATCAGATTAGCAGTGGAGAAGTGCCCATGTGGTGGTAGGAGGCAGCAGAATCAAAGTTAAGCCTCTACTGTTGATAGGTGTTATGTAAATCGACTTCAGAATAAGCAAAAATTACGCCAAAGGCAAAATAGACAAGTCACGAAGGGGTTCGTCCCGTGGATGCATGTGTCGTGGAATGGCGATCCGGTTAGAAAACTCCCTTCTCTGCGCACGTATGCCCTTCAGGGTATCTACGTTTATCTGTGCGCAAACTTGCAATAAATGTCTCTTTCTGTATCATCCAGATGCCGTACTACCCACGGCACTGCATGTCTGACAGGAAGCAGGGGACCATGACTTCGGTAATTATGCTTCGGGGCCGTACAGACGATCCCTTGCGGCATGCAGCGCGGCCGGCTGATCTACCCAGATCATATTTTGACTGAAATCACGCAAAGTGTATGCGACGCGCAGATGCTGGCTTGACCAGGGTCCACTGTCATGGACTCCGTGCCTCTGCTGGGTATGCGGGACCCCGTCCACCACGGGTGTGGATTATGCCACGATAATGGGTTGTCCCTGCAGCACCTGAGTGCCGATTAAATTGACTTCATCGAGTATTTGCCCGGCAAGGGATACCGGCTCCCATGACTGAAGGTTAGGCATCCCACACTTGCGCTCAAGATGAAATGAGAAAAAATGTGAGAATGAATCAGCTCGTCTCAAGTGTTGGATCAGCTGAGATTCCATCAGTGCACCCAAGTGCCGGTCGACCAATCTCATCATCGCCTTTGGAATGTGCTGACCGCTTTACTGATCATCTCATTGGTAGAGGGTAAGACCAAGATGGCGGTCGGGATCCCCACGAGGGAGAGCGGGTTTTATAAGGAAAACCCACCACACTTAAATATCTGCACCACCGACCGGGGAGAAATAAATGTGACCCATCCACCCAAGTCCCGTGCTGCGATCGACAATGAAGATCAACGAAGTACTACACAGCTGTACTGTGTACATACTGCATCTCCGAGGCCAATATGATAAAGCCGCACATACCCGCCAAAGGGGATACCAAGCCCGAGCATACGCGGAGAATACGCAAGCGTGGTCTCAGCCGAGAAGTATGATTTGGCGGGGTTGACGAGCACGGATCAATGAACCAGTTGAGTCAATCAGCACAAGACCATGTGAAGCCCAGACTCGCATTGGACTCAGCCAAGAAGTCTGGAAAAAGGGAAGTTGAGTACACATCACGGAGAATTCGGTGTGTCCGTATCCCAGACTTCGCGCCAGGGATGCCGAGGAATTTGCCAATACCAAGACTCTGCCAGTCTTGGTTGAAACGAGCGGAATAGAGAGATGAGAGGGGTCTTCGGGTTATCGGGTGAAGGGTAAAATGGGTTGAGCGGAGAAGCCAAGTCTTGATGACCCTGATCGACCCTCGGGCAGTCCCCCAATTGCTAATCCTCGGTGATGCCCTAGTATCGTTTGTATGAAAGATTGGGCAGGTTGTGTGTACACCTGTTATTTCTCATATGTAATGAGAGTTCAAGAGCTTCCAGTTGTGGAGAAGATCATGCAGCCTTGCCGCCTAGCAAGATTTGGATGTTTACAATTGTAGCAATCCTGCAGCTGCAGGGTCAGAAAAAGGATCTCGCCCCTCCTTCCGCGTTCACTAGTTAACTATGGGGGCCATTATTTACCTAATGAATATTGAAACATGAAAGTCAAAACTCCAAGGAGAATGGAGCCTGAGAGAATCACGATGTAAGACCAGGATTATACTGTACCTGCCTCTATTAAGAAGCCATGGGAGATTGTATCATACATAAAATTTTTTCATTCTTTTTGACTTCGCCAATGGCTCGGCGTCTGGGCATGCTGGGCAAATGACCCAATGTTATCTCGGTGTGCGGTGATAAAAAAAACCCTAGGGCCCGTTACAGATCCTTCGAGATTCGGATACTTAAATACTTTAAAAGATGCAGGGAAATTTAAAAAAATCTCCTTCCGAGGAGTCCAGTAGGGCTATGGAAAGGGATTTCAATACTATTTTCCGTGAATACTACGGTTTCACAATTGGAATTTATGAAGTTCGGGGGCCAATACGGTAGTGCTTAAATAGTGCAGTACTGTTGTAACTGTTGTACCGATGTATCAAGTACTTCGTACGGCCCTAAGAACTTTGAGATCCCCTTGTAAGCCCTGTGAGGCATAACACCTGGGCAACGTGTATTGTATTACCAATCTCATTGCCAAGATGCCGTAGTGGTGGATTACGTTGATATTTGAACCAATCAGAGATCACAGAATGATTTGATCACCCGAAGTGTGACTTGGCGTCTTGGCAATTGGTAAAATACCTTAATGCGGGCGTGGCACAGAGCTTTGTCTAACCTGAGATTGCGACTACGGAAATAAGCAGATCAATTGTCCAAATACCACCGTCAATACCACCCGTAATAACCATGAGAGAGAAAATATACTCTATCATCAATTTTAAAAAACCCCTTTAAAAATTAAATTAAATATAAAAAACTCCCTGCCAATGCAGAACATGTTGGCAACACAAGATCGAGTGCTCAATGATGATGCAGGCTCCAACCCTTTTGTCCCAAATGCCAAGGGCTCGGCATCTGGGCGCCTTGGCAAAAGCGCGCCTGCAAACAGCAACCAGTTTCCTCCGCTGCCATGGCTCTCCCTGGTCCCTCCGCTGCTTCTCCGTCTTATAAGTTTCTCTTTCCGCCCTCTCCTCGAATGAGAGTCTGGTCGCCTTCTCCCATGTCCGTGTGGATACCGCCCTTAGGGAGATCATGCCGTGAGCCCTATACACCCTAGCTGTGCGCCTGACACTTTCGGCCCTTTCTGCTCCTTAAAAAAAAGCAACAATGTCGCCTCCAGAGATGTCATATAGTCCTGCCTATCACAATGCCCAGCTTCCACCCAACACAGCTCCTATAACCCCTCGCCCTGTCCGTGTCTCCCTGGAGCGCCCCGAACCATCCCATCCGAGTCCGATACGTGCCTCCGCGTGGACAACCCGCGACGTGAGTCCCCGCACATCTGGCCCGCGGGGATCACACAAGTCTTCCCCGGGAGCCTCACGGCGGGAGTCTGCCATAGGAGATGAGGCCGTGACGCCCGTCTTAGTGACCAACGGATCGGCAAATAAGGAAGGGCGCTCCCCGGGTAGCTGGGCAGATCACCCGTCATTGATGTCCGGCGAGCACTCTCGCTCCAACCAGCGAGTTGTCCCAGAGGCCGTGACTGACGGTGGCCAAGATGCGCTTCTTATGCTGGTAAGTCTTTATATCTACACAGACATGGCCCTTCCCCGCGAGAATCTGACGTAGATCCCTCGTGCTGACAACCGGTTGTAGTTCCGACTTTCAGTACCCGTCCCACTCTTCTCCTTCGCCGGCTGCGCATATACCTTCTTTGCAATCATCTTTGCAATCCTCATCTCTCCTCTACGCCTCTGCTCGATCTCCCCATACCTCCGCAAAACATCCTTCCGAACTCAACTATGCGATCTCCTCTCCCCCGTCCTCCACATCCACGAACGGCTTGTTTGCATGCTACCACCCACATGCAATCGCTCTTCTTCTACACAGTGGATCCATGCCGATCCAGACTCTGAAGAGCCCACCACAGTCGTCGATTCCAGCATCCTATACTCCGTCGGCATGTCAATACTGGTCCTCATATTCTCCCCGTTCTTCAGCATTGGCATAATGCTTTTCGCCTGGGTTGCCGCCGCATTCTGGGTCTTCGCCATGGTAATGGGGAATCCAGATGGCACCGAACGAAACGACGACGGACGAGCTGCAGTCCTAGGCGTATGCAAATGGTGGCGGACCTGGCTAGGCAAATCACGGCATTTGTCATAACACTCCACCCGCTCCACCAGGAGAAATAAAAGGCCGACAGATCGTCGACCTTAACACAATTAAAACAAACAAACCGATTTCTTCTTCGATACGATCTCGATATCATGTTTAGAAGAGACAAACGTGGAACGACCCTTACCGAACCTGACTACCCTTCTACCTCTTTCGAGGCACCGCATTATCTATACACTATTCACATTTCCTTTGCACGGAGTCCGGAGAGGAGTTCATATTGGCTTTTGGCGTCTGGAGCATGGCGCGGATTCCCCTCATTTCCAAGAATTCAACTGTCCGCTGATGCTGGCGGATGTACTTGTATGTTCTGGAGGAATTTTTCGCTCTCTTTTTTCTCCCTTTCTCTCGGCTATTACCCAGACGAGACGAGATGTGTATGTACGCGTTCACGAGCGTGAATTTGATACCCCGTTGATTACCTCACATCATATCGAAGTAAACAATACCTATTATTATCCACCTGCAGTAGTCCTGAATCCCAAGTGGGACCTGTGTAAATAAGCCTCTTACGACAGTAGTGAGCTAAGGTACTTTATTCCCGAATTTTCTCCAATAAAGTTCCATGGCTGCGCTTTGAAGCCTTCAAGTACTTAGTGCTAGGTACATCCCGCTATGACCGATTAGGAAGAGGGCCCACTATGCATGATGTTTTGAAATCAACTAGATGTGCATCTTACAGATTTTTATCATTGTGATTGATCCACTTTAACCTCGGAAGTTTATAGTACCTCCAGGGCTGACTCGACATGGCTTATCGAATCGAATAAATCACCAACAGCTCGTCGTTGATCCAAGCTAGATTTACAATATGATACCTCACATATTCATCCCGCGCAATACCGCACTTCAGACATCAAAGGTATGAGCCTCAATATTAATCGTAGACACAGCCCAGGTCTTACCCCCATCCGTACTCGTCAGACCACTCGACGTAGCATCGGTAAGAACGAGCGTATCACCAAAGGACTCGTCGACAGAATCCAGAATGATCTTGGTGGAGAGATACTCTGATAAAATTAGAAGAGCTCATGCGGTGTGAGGGTATACTTACTGTGTGCGGGCACCGAGCTCTTACAGGCTGAATCCTGACATTCAACGGCTGTGCCCCAGCCCTGAGCCTGTCCGTCATCTGCTACTGTTAGTGGACGAACAGTACATACTCGGAATGGACCTACCGGTTGAGAGGGTGGAGACCACGGTGCCGTTGATCGAGACCGTTTGGTCATACTTGCCCGTGCTATCATTGTATTTGTCTGAATCGTTAGACTTAATCTAGAAAGGGTGAGGCGGTACATACAGTGCATGGTGAGTTGATCGCCGGGGTTAGCAGGAACCTGTGTTCCGCCCAGTTGTGTTCCTGTTCATGTTAGCTTAGCCCGTTGCATGAGTACTGCCCAGGTGGGTGGCATACCTTTCAATGTACTAGCCCACGTACACCACTGACCCTCCTCAGCACCGCAGTTTCTTTGCAGATTAGCCAACATCCTATATGACATCTGGAGTCTGATGCATGTACTTACGCATTAGGATCGGAAAAGGATACCGCCAGCGCTTGGATCAGATCTCCTCCACTGGTACCCATTCCAGGCCAAAGGGCGAGTCGGTCAACGGCTGGGGAAGGGACATCGGGAAGTTCCAGAGTTGTGACGGCTTCGCGAATCCATGATGAGGAGGAGACGGGGCCGAGGGAGAAGGCGGGTCCGAAGCCGACGGTGTCTTGGGCACTGGCGTACTCTAGGAGTGCCAGGATGGCGGAGATAGTGAGGCCTCGGAGGGTAGGCATGATTGAAGATATTTGGGATGTGTGAAGAAAAAGAATATTCAAGTTGCCAGTGGCTATGAGCATGCTGGGGTTAAATAGGTATGGCCAGACATAGTATTGGACCCTGCATGAAATTAATGTTCGGCGTTTCTTTTGAATGCGGATGGTTCTCCGAATTGTTTTATCAAAGGGTCTATTTCTCCATCGGGATTTTATTAAAATCATGAGGTATCATAGTGGCCTTGGTTTGTTGACTGTTCCCATCGCGGTAGTCGAAGTAGGGGTGCTTTGTGTGGGAAAATTTGGGTACTACTAGATAATTTCATTGCCCACTAATATTGGGAGTCAAAATTATAGTCTATTCTGCGACTTTAATAAAGAGACCAAGTCAAAAAGGACAGATGATTGTACATTGAAGTATGTCGTGGTTTTAAGCCCTGACACTTCACGTTTCGAACTAAGTGGGGATGTCTCGGAGCCAGAAACGAGGTCGAAAGCTGTCAAGGGTTCACTCAATCACCGGAGAATCCTTGGAACTCGGGATAATTTGTTCCTGTTTTTCCAATTTTGGATCATTCATTGAGATTGAATACTGCACCCCAGCCTATTACTGATCGTCTTCATTTTATCCAGTGTCACTACTACAACGTTACATCCAAAAACGACACTATTAATGCATAAAGGAACCTTCAAAACCAAGGCTATTTTTTTTAAGCCATTATAATATGGATTATATGAATTAGCGTTTATTTGAAATCCAAGTGCGAACGTCAACATGACGGCTCTAGTCGTCTACAGATCGGGCCTCAATCCCGAGCCTTCCTAGCAGACTGTGTACTATTGACTACTTGATTATAATCCACAATAAGCGGCTCTGCCTTGGCTGCTTCATTTTAACTAGATTCGCCCAAGAAATTCCGATCAGTCAGTCATAATGCCCAGAACCGAATCGCGACGAGCCTACATGGTAAGGATTCCGCCGACAGCGACCTTTCATATCTAACAAGAAGCAGATCGAGGAACACTTTGAGATATTCGATACATGCAATCCCCCACTCGGCAGATACGCTCCTCCAATCAGGGGCCACGACTATTATGGCTCCTACGAAGTTGAGGAAAGCGGTACTGATGCCCAGGCAAGCAGAAAACACTCCTTCAATAAGGAGATATTACTGACCCCTATAGGGAAACTGGAAATGCTCGCACATATACGGGTCTGGTACCAAATCCTGGCATACAATATTCAAGTAAGCGATTCCATACCCTGAGAGCTCCGGAGAACCCTCCCTCATAACTCCCTATAGAGATGGCGGTCATTACTTTCAATTTCCCGATGGTTCCCAGGGATACTATCATCCACAGCGAGGCTCAGCATGGCTGAGAGACCACAAATCTAGTCCGAAACGGACCTGGGACCATCCGGAGTCACCTTGTGCGACAGAAGTCAACCGACCTCCTCTTCAGTGGCTGACAGAAAACGGGGTTTGTTTGCCAGATGCTCAAAGTAGGTACATCGAACGCTAGTAAATTGAACCAACTGACCGAAGTAGGTTATGACGCTTCCAGGAACATGGGCAGACAATTCGAGGGGGAATATACCCGTGCTTCTTTTGAAACACAGCAATACGATGAGTCTGATTATATGGAGTCTGATTATATGGAGTCTGATTATATGGAGTCTGATTATATGGAGTCTGATTATATGGAGTCTGATTATATGGAGTCTGATTATATGGAGTCTGATGATATGGAGTCTGATGATATGGAGTCCGATTATATGGAGTTGGAGCATATGGAGCACCTATACCCTACGGACTCAGAACTGTCCTACGATGAGCCCGAACCCCAACCTGAGCCTCCCTCTTTGGAGTGGCGTAGTCCTCCAGCCGCTATTCCTCCATACGCTTTTCTTCCAAGCGCTATCTCCTCACACGCTAATACAAGCAACTCAGCTCTCTCTGAGTGGAGACAAGGGGGTGGTACTTCTGTTGCAATGGAATCAAGAAATCCCGTCCCAGGAGAAGGTACCAGGCCTCGTACCAAACAGACAGCCCGCAAGTCTTCTCATCGAAAGCCGGTTGCTAAGGCACAGACGACTCGGAAGCAAACGGCCAGGAAGTTGCAACCCACCGTGAAAAAAGAGACGCCCAAACCAAAGCCCAAGTCCAAGTCCAAGTCCAAGACCCCAGCAACCAAGAAAACAACTCCTGCTAAGAAGAGTGGACAGAGTAAGAAGGGTTCGGCTTCTCAAGAAACTGCTGTTTTCGAGTTGAAGAGTGATAAGATCCACTGTCGTGTGGAATTTGGATCTGGTGGCTCTAAAAAATGAAGAAGGAATGGCTTGTAAGCGGTTTTATTGCTACATTAGTTGGAGATTGCCTGGCACCATGTATCAACATGAATGCAAATCAGATCGAATATTTGAATTTCCTCCTGTTCTTCAACCTGAAAAGTAAAAAAAAAATTAAGAGAAAAATTGATATTCCATTTCGAAAAGCATAATGATAATTCCTAACTCATGACCAGCTCTCCCTCCACCTGAAAACTCTCCACATTAACTCAGACCTATCAATCATGACCCCCTAGAATATTCACCTAACAAGAATTTTCACCACGGAAATATTCTAACAGTTCCAACTAGAACCAGATACTTCCAAAATCACTCAGTAGTCGTAGTTGTCTCGCGAACCTCGATCTTCTTCGGAACCCGGAACATCCAGTAGAGAAACACCGCTCCAAAGATATTAAAGACGATGTAAACCCACATGAGTCCAAAGTTCATCCACTCATCATCACGACTGGTTGATAGACCCGAAAGAAACTTGTCTGTCTCGGCAATGGGGCAGAAGGCGCAGGCAAGAGTCTCAAGAGGATCTTCAACGTACCCCCCAGCTATCTGGATAAAAGTTTCCAAGTAGTCACCGCAGGTCGTTTCCTTGGGTGGCTCAAAATGGAGAAACTCTTGTTTTGAACAGACGACCTGTCCGCCACCGACGGATGCAGAAAGTAGACCTGCTATGAGGTAATGGAACGGCGAGACGCGGTACATGAAGATCCAGAAATGAGGGAAAGCCTTTGGACCCGCAAGTACACCGCAGAAGGAAATTGTCATTGAGAAGCACAGATTTGCAATGTTACCGGCTGTTTCCGCGGTATCAATTGCCGAGATGACAAGGTGTGCAAACGTGCTGGAGAAAAGCACGAATGTGAGGATGAAGAGCCAGGCAAGTGCTCCTTTCTCGTGCACGCTGTCTGTAAACTCTGCGTTGTGGTAGAGGCCAATTGGGTAGTACCAGGTCACAAAGAGCAAAACAGAGCAAAGAAGTGACCAGGGAATCTCCACGAGGATGTTAGCAAGCATGAATGCTGCCCACGAGTAAGTCTTTGCGGGTCTCTCGCGAGCTTCGTAGAGCGCTCTTTGTGTAACAAACTGAGGCATAATTTGCTGAGCAAGAAGGTTAAAGGTCGTGGCAAGCATGAAAAGGCCAAACATCTGATTCTGTAGACCCTGTTGGGTATTAGGCGCTTTGAAGAAGGAGAAGCCAATAAACAGACCCTATTTGGACATCAAGTTAGCCTCAGTCAAGTTTAGCAATAGAAAAGTTCACATACCGTAGCCACGATAAGACCAATCTTTGACCAGATGTAGCTTGGAGTTCGCCAATACTGTTGAAAGATGCGAAGCAGGGTCTCACTCAGTTGAACTGGGAAAGGTGAGGCAAACTCAGCATACAAGTGCTGATCCTGCTGATCCTGGGTTGAGGCTGCCGCGGTCTGTTCAGGACGCCTTTCTCTCCATTCTGCCAGTTGAGCGCGGACATCTTTCAGTTCAGCGGAGTGTCTCCAGACAGACGGCCAGTCAATATCAGTACGAGAGCCTGGGGCAGCCCCAATGACCTCGAGCATGTACTCGGCAGGGTTTGCATCTGGAGGGCAAGGGGTTCCCCCATTTCTCTCAAAGTAATCCAGCAAAGTCGAAGCTGATGGACCCAATGGTCCGAAGTAGACGGTTCGTCCACCGTTGTCAAGAAGTAGAAGTCGGTCAAATTGCTGGAGAAGGATTGCAGACGGCTGATGGATCGTGCAAAGAATAGCCTGGCCATGGTTCTTGAGCTTTTGCAGCAACATCAAGATCGACCACGAAGTTTGAGAATCCAAGCCTGATGTCGGTTCATCCAAGAACAATAGGAGCTCCGGCTTGGCAGCAAGTTCAACACCGATTGTAAGTCTCTTTCGTTGCTCAACATTCAAACCTGTAAGATAATTGGGTGAGCATTTCTGTCTTCGATTGTTGACTGTGCTTAGCGAACTTACCTTCACCAGGTACTCCCACAACAGCATCTGCATATTCATCCATCTCCAGAAGGCGAATAACTTCTTCAACGTATTGTGCTTTCTCTGAGCGTGAGATGTGTCGGGGCTGTCGCAGCCTTGCACTGAAGTTCAAAGCTTCTCGAACAGTAGACGTCTCTAGGTGCAAGTCTAGCTGCTGTGTGTATCCTGTCTTTCGCTGAAAAGAGCCATCTCGCTGTTTACCATCGACCAGAATCTGCCCGCTGATGACACCAATTGTTCTCCGGCTGGCTAGAACATCGAGAAGTGTAGTCTTTCCTGCGCCAGATACACCCATAAGAGCTAGGAGAGAATTCGGAGTAAGAAAAAGCACCCAGAATAAGGAAACCTAAACATCGACCTTACCTGTCAAAGTACCCGGCTGTACCCATCCATCAACATGATCTAAGATCCGTCTATTCTCCTTCTTGATTTTGAGGTCGTAGCAGACATCCTGCCACTGAAAGATCGCGTTCTGCCTCAAGATTCCAGACGGGACATATCTCTCACCGGCGCTCGAGCTTTCACCAAGTGCGACAGCTTCAGATCCCTTTTCAGTGTCACTGGCACCTGATTGTCCGTACTTGGGCGCCTTTCCGCGCGGAAAAACTGCAACTTCTCCTTTGGACTTCTTTTCGGAAATAAAATCAGTAGCCCCCACGTAGGTCAAAGTGAAGAATGCCCAGAAGCCAACCATGATCCCAATGTTGCGCCATTTATGGGAATGATGGAAGTCAAATGAGCCTTCGATGTAGGCATCACCATTAACCCAAGATTGACCAGCAACAGAGCCCACCGAGGAGCATACTCGGGTTGAAGAGTTCTCGTCATATCCAGGTCCCCGAGGAACAAAGTTTGAGCAGACGTAGTCGCGGGCATGGAACTCGTTGATCATCAAAGCTTCTAACCCATACGCAATGGGATCGAGATAGTTGATCCAGCGTGCCCATCCATGCATGTACTCCACAGGAATGACAAACCCTGAATAGATGACCAGTGCAAGAACAAAGATAGTGACAGGTGCGAGAGCTTGAGCCAGTGTACGTGAAATCGAGGCGATGGTTCGGAATAGACTTGACATGACCAGCACCATCATGAACGACGTGAGTAAGAAAAAGAAGAACGCACCGACACTTTGGTTCAAACCCGTCATCCAATAGATCACAACGTTAAAGCAGATGAGGTTGATAACTTTGATTGGTAGATCCGTCAGCATTGATGCAAGCGCCTCGGCCGAGGGATGATACAGGGCGCAGCGCGCATGCTTTTCGACGATAGGACGCTGTGAATACAATGTCAAGATCTCCAGTTGACTGCTGAACGCATTAATGAGAATTGCAAAGAACAGCAATGCACATCGGGAGTAAAAGGAATTAGTAGTCATAGGCAGCTTGTAAAAGATACTGCTGACAATGAGTACAATGGCGATGTTGCTGACAACAGAAGCAATCAACAGTGTTGGATCAGCGACGACACGGCTGTAACCGCGCCAAAAACAAATCACAATCTGCTGCCAGTAGGATAGTGTGTAAGGGGACCCCTGGCGTTGGAATCTGGATTGTTGAAGAGTCCTGGACTGTTGGAAAGTATCAAAATCGGGGCCTCGCATTGGATGAAGACGGTTGAAGTTTTCGATATCTTCCAGAAGCTGCCGACGAGTTGGACTCTCCTTCCATCTGTTTGCAAAGTCGTCCGGGGTTCGCGGGACTTGACCTTCGAAGCCTGGTCGTACACGGCGTTCGGAGGGACTGGTCATAGAGGTAAGAAAATCGGGAGTTGTCTGTCTCTCGGGACACTCGAAGCCCATCTCTTCAAAGTAGGCTTTGGCTGCCTTTGCAGGGCCGAAGAAGATCTGACGACCGCGGTACAGAACCAGAACTTTATCGAACAGATCATACGCAGCTTGAGGCGCTTGGTAAATTGCCATCGCCGCGGTAGTCTGCAAGAGATCTGCACTAAGTCGCAGAGTCTTACAGAACTCAATAGCATTGGCGCTATCAAGTCCACGAGTGCTATTATCCCAGCATTGAAGAGGAGATCCAGTCAACGCGGCTTCGGCGATGCTCACGCGCTTCTTTTCACCTCCACTCACGCCTCGAACGTATTCATCTCCGACCTTTGTATCAACGGTGTGTCGAATGCCGAAGACGGCCATGATCACATCTCGAAGACACCTGGCATAGACATGACGATCTAGACCTCCGGGGATTATTCTCGGTGCTCTTGCCAAGGCAGCGAATTCGAGAGTTTGTCCGACTGTCAACATGGGAAGATGAACGTCGTTCTCGGCGGTGTAGATTGACTCTCCCATGAACCGAGTATGCATGTCCTTAAAGCTGATCCCTTGGTAATTGAACTCGGAGCCACTATCAATGTTGATTCCGTGAGTCTCGCCGGCAATTGTTTTGAGCAGTGTAGTGCACCCTGCACCAGGCGGACCAAGAGTCACTAGCAACTCTCCAGGTTGAATCAAGATATCGATATCATGAAGGATTTGGACATGTTGATGACGGTTGCCGACCAAGTTCGCTGCGAGATCTATCAGACCAAAGAGCAGATCACCCACGGTGCTTTGGGAGTTCAGGACAGTGCTTGATCCAGACACGTTCAAGTTGGAGAGTGCCACTCCAGTCTTGCGTGTCAGATGATCCTTATTATCTCGCACCGAGTCCAGAACCGCCTTGACCCATTTCTCAGGTCGAAAGGAGTCGGAGTTTGGATCGAGCTCTGGGATATCCGAGTTGAAGGGATTCGAAGTGTCGTCCGAGTGCTGGCTCAACTGTTTTGCCAACAGCTTGATATCGGCGAGTTCTCCCGTCTCGGGGTCTTTGAATTGAATGACGTCGTGGGCGATGTTGATTGTCTCTTGGTCTTCGGGTATCTGAGGCAATGCTGTGATCTCCGTAGTGCTCACAGTTATCTGATCCTGGTTGACATCCGACAGCGAATCCGGATTGGGAGGGAGAGCCATGTTTGGCTAAGGTCTGCTTTCAAACAAGTTGCTATTACCAATCTAGCCTTGCAGAGGGGCTCCTATCGACAAACCAAAATTAGAATAATGTAACTCAGTGCAAATGCGTTGCATCGGGGAAAATCCTCAAACGCCGTGAGAGCAAATGAAGTATAACAGAAACATACCGCAATGAGACTGAAACGCACGAACCAGGGCCGTTCTTTATGGTTCTGAAAACAAATCAAGAAGAAGCTGATGAAGAAGAGACTGACGATAGAAAGGAAAACGAGGGGTGGAGGAAGAAGGAAGAAGAGGAAGTGAGGAAGTGACGACGCGATTCTCTCACTTCACTTATGGCAACCCAAAATCACATGCGGAGGAACTCCCTCACACCATAAACTCCAGGCTCCAAGGGCTCAGAAAGGTAGTACGGTGAAAATGAATTGCCTGAAATGACCAGGCGCACGCATCGGCAATTTCTGATGCCGTGATCCGTGTATACAAACGGTGTCGGAGATTATGCTTGAAGTCCTATCCTTGGGAGCTTCGGTTACACTCGAGCTACTACCGTGGATGGCCTAATTTAGTAAGAGGGTCTCTATTGTATGCCTATTTGGGTTCGGATGTTAGATGAGCTGTCATTTTCAATTGCCATGAGCCTATTGTGCTTTCTCTGCCTAAGTGTACAGTGGGAGATGCCTACGCCTCTACAACTTCCATAGAAACTGATCAGATTCATAAGAATCAATTGAATTTCTATGTGCAAATTCCTAGTAAACTTTTTGCCCGATCCGAATCATGAGAGGAAACAAAGAAAAGAAAAAAACATTGATAGAAGACAAAAGTCATCCACAATTGAAACATCGCAACCGAGTCAACAAACCCCCCAGAAACGTAATCTGAATCGCCATCGAGGGGTATTATGAAAAATGTCTTCGTAAAAACCACTTATAGGAGCCGAGGACTGCAAGGTCTCACGGCCTCAACTTCACAGTGACAATGTTTACCGCGAGCCACGGCCTCGTCCAAAACCACCCCCACGACCTCCACCACGGCCTCCGCCACCGCGGCCACCACCACCGCGGCCACCAAAACCGCTTCCACGAGGACCTCCGCGGCCACCACCACGGCCACCGCCACCACGACCTCCACGGCCAGGCGAGCGGTTCTTGTCGACACGTCCCGCGCCAGGGGCACCGGGGGTCTTAGGGGCACCGAGTCCACGACGACCAGAGCTAGGGCCCTTGTTGCGCATCTCCTGGTTGAGTTCCTCCTCGTCATCGATATCCATCGCATCTCCGCCACGCTTTGCCTGTCCAAACTTTACCTTACCCTTCTGGCCACGGCGGACAGCATCAGGTCCACTGACAGCAGCAAGGTAAGCGTTGACACCACCTTCGGGGGCAGCACCAGACATCTCAGCGTCCTCAGCACCAGCATCATCACCGAGGATGAGCTTACCGTCAGCATCGTACTTGGCGGCGTGCTTCCTCTTTGAGCCAGGGCCGGTGTTCAGGAAACGCATGCTGGGCTTGGTGGTCGAAATATTGGCAAGAGCATCAGGAGCAAGGAGATCCAGAGGGTTATCTTCTGGGGAAAGCTCGCGGATGTACTGGTTGCCTTGCTGGTTCTTCTTCTTCGCACCGGGACGACCCTTGATGCGGGTTGTTTCGTCGACGTCCACGTCGGAGCCGTCGTCGGAGCCGTCATCTGAGTCGGAGTCGTCGGAGCCGTAGACGGCCTTGTCGAAGGCGTTGTTGGGCTGCTGGTCCTTGGGCTTGTCGTCTTCTTCGTCGTCGGAGCCGGCGGCGGCGCCTTCCTTCTTCTTGCGCTTGTTGCGCTCACGTTGCTTGCGGATGTTGACCACAAGCTTGCGGTCTTCTTCACCGACAAGGTTCTCCATGAGCGGGGCGCCAAAGCGGCGGACAAGACGGTCGATGATACCCTTGACCTTACTGCGAAGACGGCCCTTGTGCTCCTTGTTCCAAGCCATAAGGTTAGGAACGAGGGTTGAGAGACGGGGTCGCAGAGCCTCATCGGGGAGGACGACAACGGCGACCTTGACGAAGCCGAGGACAGAGCGGACGATCTCACGGTTGTTGCTAGTCAAGAAGAGCTCCACAGTCTGGACAAGATCTGTAAGGACCTCAGCGCGAAGCTGAGTGTGGAACTCGAAAAAGAGACGAGACAGAGCAGTGACGGAGGCAGCGACCATGTGAGGGGAGGAACCCGCGAGACCGGCCGATACCATGGTGAAGAACTCTTCAATAGTGGCAGGAGCATCGGGAGAGTCATCAGGCATATGTGAGACAAGGGAGTTGCGGATCACGGTTCCGGGCGGGTTGCGCTCGTCATCAGAGGCACGGCGAGAAATGTGAATGAGCAGATCAAAAGCTGCGGTGCGAGCCTTCTCGTTGCTCTCCTTGCATCCCAGAACGACCTCGGACAGGATGGCCGGAATGAAATGCAAGTCGGAAGTGGGTAGGTGAGTGATCAGCTCGTGGATGGCGAGCATACGGTCTCGGCGACCAGAGGCTGGGGTCTTGTCAATGGTGGCAAGCATAAGGGCTTGCAATTCACCACTGCGCTCTTGCAGAGCGGCGCTACCTGTCTCAGTTGAGGCCAATCGGGGGATCAACTTGTAGGCCTTCTTGATGAGCTGCTGATCCGGGTTGGGAGACGATCCGTTAAGAATAGCCGCGGCCATAGCAAAGAGGCCAGAGAAGCTAGAGCGGGGTAGGTAGATAGACATAGCGATGACTAGGTCAATCAAAGTGTGCGAAGTTGGCGGCATCTTGTTAGATGGGTCCTGCTTGACAGGGTTGTTCTGCTCCATAGCCAAAGACTCCTCGAGCATTGTTGTAACCCGAGTGAAAGTCTCGTTAAGTTCCTATCAAATCAAGTCAGTGATCAATTGGCCAAAGTAGCTACAACGCCATCTATTATTTGCTCGGACGGGACTTACAGCTTCGGGTGTGACACTCAAGTAAGCGTTAATACACTGGAGGATGTACCCACGATGGTGGGGGAGAGTCTGGCTGTAAACGTTGAACAGGACAGCCAACAAGTTGCTAGCGAATCCGGCAAGGTGAGCAATGTTCTTAGCCGCGGCAGCCTTGGTGATACGGCGCTGGAGAATCAAATCATCCTCTTCAGATTCGACAGACAGAATGGCCTGGTTGGACTCAACCAGGTTCTGCAAAGCACGGCAGATCTCAACACGGAGTTCAGTCTGCTTGTATAGGACGTTGGAGAGCAACTCGGCGAAAGGCTGATCAAAAGACTCAGTAACGTCAAGTGGAAGCTCGCAGTATCCGGGAAGGATACCCCAAGTCTGCTGAACGAGAGTCTCAAAAATCTTGGCCTCGACGTGCTTTTCAGCGGATTGGAAGTCGACCATCTTCTGGTACAGCGCTTCACTGAGAGGGACAAACTCAGAGCGGAAGTGTGCCAGGTTTGTGTTAGTCACGTTGTCACGGAGGATAGGAAGCATCCAAACGCGACCGGGCTGGCCAATGTTCTGCTGGATAATGTTCAATGGCAGAATTTCGAGAACAGCAGCGGGGCCCATTGCTTCAATGGCACTTCCGAGGACTGCATCGGCCTCCTTCTTGCCGTGGAACGACTCGTTGGTACGCAGTTCGCCAATAGTCGAAACAATATCAACAAGGAATGGGCTGGATCGCCACTTGAAGCAATCGAACATGGCAGAGCAGACATTGAAGACCTCCATCCATGCAGCCTGGTACTTGACTGACAGCAAATCAGCAGCCGCGCGGGACAGCTTCTCCAGAGTCTTCTCGTCGTAAACTGAAGGCTCAATTATCACATTCTTAGGGATACAGTTGTGCAGGAATGAGATCAAACACTCAGATGCCGAAACACGGATGTTGTGGGAGGGCGAAGCCAAAAAGCTGGCAATCAATTGGAACAGTTCCGGAAGCTTCTCAAACGTATCTTCGGGAGAGATCTGGGCAGACACATCATAACCACGAGACAAGACGGCAATCCAAGGTGGGAGGAGCTGCGAATCGTTCTGTGCGGGCTTAAGCTCGGTGATCGCCTCCAAAAGACGGGGCAACTTGGAGGAGGAGAACTCGTCGGCCATGCCCTCAAAGATGACCTCGAAAACCTCGAAAGCACCCATAGTAATGTACTCGTTAGTAGAGCGGGAAGCGTTCATGAGCAGCTCACAGAGAGCCTCGATCTTCTTGCTCGGCCAGCCATTGGAGGCTGTGGCAATGGTCTTGACCAACTGCAAAGAGTGAATAATCAAAGGCTCGTGGCTCTCGCGGTGTGAATCATGGCGGCCCTTCTTCTGCTTGGAGGCAGCAGTAATGCTGTCACCCAGAGTCCTCATCGCAGACTCGGCACACATATCAGCAGCCGGGTGGTCCAGCGATGGGCTAGGTGGAGGAGACTGAAGAACCTTAATCAAGGCCTCCTGAGCACCCTTCCGCACCTTGGGGCGGTGGTCAACCGAAAGACTCAACAAACCTGCAGTTGCCCGGCGGGGGCCAATTGCGGTGTGCGGGAGGTTCCAAGAAGGAGCATCTTGGGCGATCAGCAAGGACTCCAGACAGCCGATAGAGGGTCGCAGAAGCGGAGCCTCGACCTCGGGAAGCGAAAGAGCAGGCGCGAGACTGGTGAGAATCTGAGCGAACTTTGAACGGAGGATGGGAGCAGGAACAAAGGCGGTAGTGATATCGAGCAGGTAGACGACGGAAGTTGCCAATTCCTTGTTGACGATACCCTGCTCTGCGGACAGGGATTGAGCAAGCAGAGCAAGGAGAGCGGCGAAATAAGCGGTCGGTGAAAAGTCTGCCTTTTGGTCGCGAAGTGTATCCTCAACTGCAGAGAGCACCACGGCAGTCTTTCAAAGAAGTTAGTTTCCGAATCTGCGGATTTATACGCAGGAGTTTGTGGAAGAGACACTTACATGGTGCTGATTCTGCAGCTTGGGTGACTTGATCTTCTCGAGCTTCTCCGCCAAAGTCGCCATGGTGACTGTGGACCGCAAGTCGAGAAGAGAAAGCTGTGCGGGGGAGACTTGGTCTGGCGGTGATGGAAGAAAATCGTGAAAAAAAAGGTACAGCAAGTCTTGGCACAGTTATCGATAAGCATCTATGAACCCACCTGGGCACCTCGAGAAGACCATGAACCAGGCTATTTCAGATTATGTATGTCTACTTGATCTACATTTTTTATAAAAATAGTGAAGGTTTCCATATTGAAGCCGTCAATTCGTCACTTTTTTTATTTCACCATTCAGCTCGTGCACGTGAAATTTTCGACCCCAAATCGCCGGATAATGAATTCTCAGCACCAGCCACAAACCCTCACATATCAAATCTTGAAGGCTGTAAAGCAACCAATGCGAGACCCCTTCTGTGAGGACAATTAGAAAATGAGGTAAAATCTTATGATATCCTGAGATGCAGATCCAAGCCACACCAACGGCTCTATGGCCAGACGAAAGAACAAGAAAAAGGCTAGGCCAGGAAAAAGGCTTAAGGCGAAGGAAAAGCACCTGTAAAAATCACTCAGTGCGCTAATTGTCATTACAAGCCCCTCATATGGGGTCCCGGCCCTTTATCATGGGGCTTCTCGGGATGCTGGCCACCAAGACTGAGGACAAAAAGCGGAAGGCTATGAGCTATCAGCCAGGGTCAAGAGAACAGAAGAGAGGTAGCGCATTTAGAAAAGAATCTCGCCGCTGTGCTCGGGCTCAAAGCCCAAAGCTTGGAGTTCTCGATTCCTCTTCTTGTCGCCGTTCTTCCGCTGGGCGTCCTCTTGCTTCTTGAGCTCGAACACTTCCTCGAATGAGGCCTTTGTTATGGTGGTAGGGATATCATCTTCTCGGTCGAGGTCCTGTCCGTGAATCACAATTAGTTATGATTTCCTCGAGAGGAGTAAGTAGCCATAGTATGGGTTGATCGGCACATACCACTTCACCCAGCAACAGCACGTTCTCGCCGCGAACAAGGAAGATCCCACGCGGGACATCCGCATACATCTTCCCGGCGTAGATTCTCTCTATGGTATCTTGCAGGACGAGGTTCGCTAAAGCGAGGCAAATAGTCAGAAAGGGATTGCCAATGGATTGAGCGCGCCGCAGTGATGCATACCGAATTGGTCCCAGCTTCGCAATACACCGATTAATTTCCTTCCGTCACGCAGAACCAGAACTAGTTTCTCTTTACGGGAGAAATATGGTGTCAGTAAATTGACCTCGCGTGCCCGTCATTCGTCCCAACATACTATCTGTCAAGTCCAGCAGTTGCGCGGCGGTGGTGAACATCTGAGGGGGGAGCTGTGGGGGCCCTGAGGTAGGCATTTGGCCAGCAGGACCAAGAGCATTCTGTTGCTGGAACTGTTGTTGTTGCTGAGGATTGCGTTGCTGCTGGTGCGCATTGGCGTTGTCGTTCAGAGATAGGCGCTCCATGGTGGGGTGTGGGTGGTCGGAGAGGGAGAGGGGGACTCGGAGGTGACGTGGACCAAGGTATCAGTGAGAGTTGGAGGTTGATTCTTGATTCTGCAAAAATATCAAGGCAGTAAATAAGGCGTTCTTATTTGGTTAGAAAGGTCTCGACTAGGCCAAGGAGGCAGCCCCAGTTCCGGTGCCAGTGAAGTTCTCCAAGCTGCCGATGCGGGCAACGGCATGTTTGCCTTGTTTGCTCTCAGCAAAGTGATCTATAGCATCCGCTCACCTTCTTTTTGCTGATCTGCCCACATTCCTCACTTTGCGATAAATGGTCATTTTAGTCTGTTTTGAGACCAAAGACTTACCAGAGGAGCAGCTCTGCAATTTATCTCAAGATCAGCTCTACCTACCCCCATTGCGGAAGCAGTCTCTGATAGACAGTCTATCATTCTCAAGCTGTTGAAAGGCCATCAAGGAGCCAACTAACCTTGAAACGAAAGATAATACAAAAATGAATTGATGAAAAATCACAGGCATTCAAACTATACAACAAGAATTGAAAAATCCAAAGCAAAGGGGATATTCGCAGCAAAATCAAACCCAACTTTCACTCGTGCAGATGGTTGAAAATCCACAACTTCCAACCGAAATTTTAAGACCAGATGAAAAAAAATCTCATCAAACAACACTAACCCCCCTTGTCGCCCCTCTCATCCTCTCCTCGCGTCTCTTACTATAAGGCGCACAATACGGCTCATCAGAAGACCCAATACTAGCCCGCACACCATCCTGCGAGCGATGATACGCCGGACTAGACGGCGCAGGCGCAAGCTGCATAGCCTTGAACTGAGCATCCGAGATAATCCTCCTCCCATAGAGATATCTCATAAGTTCGAAATCAGGTCGACTGCCGGCCAACGTCTCACCCTGCTGATAATGCGTCGCCGCGACATGATCCAGCATTCGGACCCAGGCTGAGTCCGCGTCTGCGTCTTTCGTGGATCCCTCGCTCGGCTCTCCTTCGAGCGCTATCGACGGCGATAGCGATTCCTCGCCCTCATCAACAAATACCCCCGACGAACAAAGCGGACACCTCGCCATCCGCGGCGCCGGATGAGTCCGGAAATGACTTAGCACATGCGTCTTCCAGTGCAGAACGTCGTCGAACGAGTCGTGGCAGTCCAGCATGTGGAACAGACACGTATAAAGCCTCTGGTTCGCGTCGGTGCTAGGCGTCCTGCTCCACGATGACGCGCGCGAACGAGCCCCATCGCCCGCACTGCTATTCCTGTCCGAGTTGATTACTGGGGCCGAAACGACTTGTCCGAATAGCCCCAGACCCAGGCCCGTCGAACCCGTCTCCACAGATGTCACGGACGGAGAGGACGAGCCACTGGTCAGTGGCGGGGCAGGCGAGGAGCGCATACCTCCGACGATCGTCACGTCGCTTTGCTTTTTGCGGTGACGGGGAGCGGGGACAGAGCGGGTGTTGGTGTCCGGAGATGGATCTGTCATCTGTGCAAGACGGATGTGATGCGTTGTGATAAGCAAGCGAAGATGCAGATGCAGGATACGGGATAGGTGATGCGATGCGACGCGATCTTTTCGTCAGCTCATGAACTGGGACTGGTTTTGCTCGTGCTCACGCTCCGGCCTGCTCCGCTGCTTGCGGGGAATTAACGGGTATCTAGGTATCAGTTAGAGAATCGGCTTTGCGGGGTTGTTTTCGTCTTGAGCGTGTCTGGTCCGAGTCTGCGCAGGCTGTGTACATCTCTGTCTACCTTTGGTAGACTTCCAGTTGAGACATACATGTTCCACTGGCTCAGGAAAAAGGTAAGAGTCTGTTGTATACATACCCACTAATCTAATAGATCGACCAACCAGCCAAACCTTGCGCAGTCTGGACGCGGCCACCGATCTTCGCCACAGAAGGCAAGGACTCGACCTAGGTTTCGTCAGCATGCACAACACCGAGCTAATGTAAGTGCCGTGGACGGGAAGTCCTGCACGAAGTACCCTGAGTCAAGCCAAGAGACTTGTACCTGAGACCCGTGGTACTTATCATGTGAAGCCAGTACTGAGTTCAAACAGGTTCAAGTTTCTTCTATGTGATACAGCAAGCTATGATGGGTGATATAGATTCAAATGGACTTACTTATGTCCGCCAGGAAATCGAATCTGCATAGCAGCATATCGTCAGCGCCCTCCATGTCCGAGTCTAGGCCAGGTACCGCATATATCACAGCGTGATATGATGGCAAAGGGGTATGTGCATGTACGTACTTTAGGGTCTATGATACTTCCCCTCACTAGTTCCTCCACGAGGTCTAGATCAATCCGACATGACTATGTGTGCACATGTGAATAATTTCAAGGTACATTGAGCATTCCAAGGTTTAGAGGTAAGAATCGAACACTGAAAGAACATTGACCGAAGCAGTGGGGTATGTTCTTGGTTTTTTACTTTCTTTTTTTTCTTCGCACTAAGCATCGGAGGAGAGCGGGGGCGTTGGGGCTAAATGTTTGGGCTGTGCAGTAGTACTGGACATTCAAGTTGTGCGATACATTGGTTTGATGGTACAATTCGAATGTTTCAAATGTTTATTGTCGGATGTACATGCGGGTATGCGAGATAACAGTTGTCCGGATGTAGAATCCTTGCTCTGCAGCAAGATGGAGGGGTAATTTCGCAATCTCGCAATCTCGCAACTTGACCGTAGGGTGGCCTGATCCTGATGGAATTTACAGGATTTTTACGTGTACCAGTCTATTGTTTCCAAGATTTACTGTGAAAAATGTAGATAGAAGATTTTCAATTCTTCCTGTCAAGACAGGGAGCAAAATTAAGAGGATACCTAGGTAGGTAAAGAACAAGGGTCAAAATGTAAAATGAGACCGCAGGCCTCAAGAGAGGAGAATCACAAAGAAGTGAAGAGCTGAAAAGAAATTTTTGACTGGAGAATAAGAAAAAGCAACCACAGGAAAATTCCCAATCCATCTATTGTTCGAAGACGCCTCCGCAAAAGAAAATTTAAAAAAAAAAAACAACCATCCGACACCTTTGATGCCCGCAAACTGAAGAGAGGGGAAAAATGCACAAGTCTATTCGTTTCGTGGCGCACATAAAAAAATTTCAAAGGACGTTAAAAAGGAGGGGGGTTTTCCTCTAGAAGCGGTCCGCCAAGTCTCCGCCGGCAACAGAGTTGTTCGTGGAGGAGTTCATGGAGGAGAATCCAGTAGCCGGGTTTAACATGTCCTGCACGGCAACCTTGGGTACTTGAGGTACGGGCAGCTTGCGCTGGGTTCCGTCGGGTTTGGACATGATATCGGAGATAGTAGGACCCATATGACCTTGGCTGGGGCTGTAGTAATTCGGACCCTCAGCCTGGGGCTCCATGGGGGCCAGGGCCGGAGTGTGTTGCAAGGAAAGGTGGCGGATTGAAGGCAGATGCAACTCGTTGGCTCCCAAGGGGCGCAGGCGAGGCGAGTGTGCAGGAGTAGCCAAAGGAGTGTGGTCGGGAGTAGGAGAAAGAGAATCATGTGAGAAAGTAGGAGAAGAGGGAGCGGTAGAGTTGGGAGAGTTGGGGCGCGAGCGCTTCACGCGATGTTGGCCATACGCATCATCGTCATCATTAGAGTGAGAGCGGGTCATGTTTTGAGAAATCGCATAGGCAGAAAGCGAAGGCAGGCCACGGCTGCTGGGGTGGCGCGAGCCGTACATGACGTGTCGCGATCCGTGGAAGCCCATGTGGTCATCGCGCTCAACCTGCGAAGCGGCGGTCGCGAGCAGGTTAATGTCCATCCCTGAAGAAGCACGCTCCGTTGTGCGCGAGTAAGGGCCCAGGTTGGAGCGCATGTGATTGGCATAGTTGGAGAAAGAATGCGGCGGGGACACATCCGGAGACCCGACCTGCGAGACCGGCGCAGAGCGAGTAATGGGCTTGCTGGGAGGAGGCATCATGTTGGCAGCGTTGACCATGTTCACATCTTGATTGGCGGCGGCCGAAGCGGCAGCCAAGTGCTGGGCCTTGTTGCTGCGACGGGAGTTGGGGTTGTTGTGAATGCGCGAGTGACGAGTCAACTCGTCGGAACGGCTGAAGCGCTTGGTACAGCCGGGGAACTGGCAGGCATGAGGCTTCTCACCGGTGTGGGTGCGAATGTGACGAGTCTGGTGCTCCAATCGGTGAAAGGCACGATCGCACAGGGGACACTTGTAAGGGCGCGGCAAATCCTGGCGCACTTCCTCGTTGGCCGGACGCGATCCCTTGATCAACGGCGGCAGCAGACTAACGGACGAAGCCATGGTGGATTCAGAGTCGGGGTGTTGAGGCGATTGAGGTTGAGCCAGGTCGGAAGCTTCTTGCGGGTTCAGCAGATTGGAGAAACCTACTGACGAAGCCGGGGGTGGCATGTGAAATTCCTCACCGGAATCGACGGGTGGGGAGGAAGGATTCGAGTTTATGTAGTGAAGGTTGTGAGCCGAGGCGGGATGATTTATCACCGCAGGGGTTCCAGAGCTAAAATGGTCCGGTCGATCTACACCCGAGCGAGGCAATGATGCGAGTCGATCGAATGATAGGAATCGGGGTTTGTTTTGTTCTTGTCCGGGATGGATCAAAGAAGACGTATGACGGAAGAGTCAAGGGGGGAAAAAAGGGGAGAAGAAAGAATCTGGAGACGACGATCTGGGGAGTAGGTAGGTAATAAAGGGAAGGGGAAGGGGGGGGTACAAAAAGAATGGAGGGGAAAAATGAAGAAGGGAGAAATCGGGGAGAAGGGGTCGGGATCGGATTTGGGGGAAAGCGACTAAATGGTAAAAAAAAAGAATTAAGAAAAAAAAGAATAAAATTTTGTGGACGGAAGGAAAAATAAAAATTTGGAAATAAAAATAAAATAAAATAAAAAATATTTTTTTCCAAAAAAAATTCCAAAATGAAAAAAAAGACGAAAATTGAAGGTTGAACAGTGTGGGGAGAAAGGGGACTGGGGGACGAAAAATTGGCTAATGGCGTCCGAAAGGGGAAATTCTGGGATAAACGATTAAAGAAAATTCTGTACCCAATGTTAGAAGTTATCCATATCGATAATTCAATAACTCTCTATTTTACTCTATCTATTCCTCTATTCCTCTATTCCGATGTTCTCCTCTTTTTCTACTCACTATTCATATATTTTTCTAATATTTTTCATGTAGTTTAAATGTGAATACTCCACACCGCATCCCCAAAAGAAACAGCATGTGGGGACCGGGCTAGTCCCGAAGGTCCTTGATTACCTCATCTGAAGAACGTGTGGCGTGGTGCGTGTGCCTACCATCTCCGGCTATCGCGCGTCTGGAGAAACATTTGGAGAGCTCTGAAGGGCTTATCTTTTCTTTTGCTGCCTACAATCCAAACGAACGTCCTCATTCTTTTGACTCGTTTCATTGGTGAGTGATCAACTGATGATGACAGTGGCAAGGTCTTTTGTCGGGGAATCGGAAGAACAGTCTAGACTGATCATATCTACTAACTATGATCATGGTGATCATTTAAGTTCGAGACAACCCTGTCTCAAGTGAGTAACAAACATACACAAAATAAAATAAAAGGGATTTTTTTCTGTAAATATGGGGTGATTGGGGTGAAGGGGGGGAATTCTGGGGGTGGATGAATTCTCCAGGCAGTGACGCTGGGCCGGATCATCGATGATGTCGACGCATGATACCTGGGTTTGAGGATGATTTAGTCATGGGAATGGAGAGGTCATACAGGGGATTTAAGGGAGCTTAAAAAAGGGGTTTGAAAACCTAAGATAGCCACGAAAACAACTCGGGTTATTCAATGTTTCCAAGGCTGAGGGGATCTCAGAATGGAATTACAGTCAAAGCAGCTGGAGTTCAATGTTATCTCCCTGGACAAGGAAGGTTACGCAAATTACGTGCGATAAACGGATCAAATGCCCCGGATTCCCGGGGAAAGCACCTGGGCAGAACCATTTCAGTTCTATCTAGCCCCAACCCCGAACCCGCAAAAATAGCAAAATAAGCAAAATAATAGCCAAAGAGCGTCGAATGAGCAGATGCGTCACTTGAACTGATAGGCGGAGATCGACCAATAATTGACGACGATGCACCCTGCAGCCGCAAAGCCGCACTTTCCCAGCCCAGATGCTAATTCCAGCCCTTGTTCGAGTCATCTCTGCACATGCTAATCTCACAGGTACCCAGCAGAAACTGGGCAACTGGGCAACCAAGTTACTTGGCGGGAAAAAAGCTGAAAACTGGGCAAGGAACACATGTGGCTGATTGCTGATTTACTGAACAGATACGCATGGAGTATTCCTCCCCGATAAGCCCACCTCCAATAACCCAATAACCCAAGTGACTGGTCTGTGTCCGGAGACTCCTCACCTAATTTGGACTTTTAGCGATCATCCGGGGTGGAGCTCATTGATAACCGCCCCCCCACGATCGCGCCACGGGATAAAGAAAGATACGGCATCCGGGAGAACATGTGATGAGTATCATTCATCTGGTTGGAGGAGAGACTATGATGATCCATTTTACCTCCAGGGCTATACTCTGGGTATTTTACCATTCGGGCCAAATGTTGACCATTTGCCGATTTTTGGACCCTCTCAGTCTACAGTATGCACAGCAGTCTTCCCTTAGGTACATAATTAGGTCCCCTCAAGGTCGGAGAGGCACTAGTCCGTTCGTTTGACCTGCAGCGTGGCACCAGGGGGAAGTTTGTTAGTGGCAGATCTTAAGCACGAAATGGCGACGAGCGGGTCAGGAATGCTGCAATACCTCCGCTTGGCGATACGCCCTCGACAAAAATGACCCAGGATAAAAGGATAAAAAAAATAACAAAATAAGAAAATAAAGAAATTGATAATTCATTCAGCCTTCGGCTTCAGAAATTCCCCCGACACACTTTCCGGTGAAGTGGGTTCATTGGTTCATCCTTGCTTCCCCCAGATTCGAGGTAGTATTTGGTAATTTCGGGGCCACTCGTTACGAGGCCACGGGGAATATTCTCCCCGGATGAATGGTGATGGTAAATGGGGGGGTCAAGGGTGCCGGGTCAAATGCCGACCTGAAAGGACTTGTCCTTGGGGGCTATTAGGGCCATATTAGGGTCAGGGTTAAGGGTTGCGGGCTACGGGGTAAGTAATCACCGTGTAATCATAATCATAATCCATCACACGGAAAAACCGACTAATGTCCACTGCCAAATGCCCACCTTGCGCCCAATGCGGATTTTCTCTCGGGAAAAGTGGGTTCTCTCCACGGGGAATGGCACCATGGAGAAACTCCGGATTCGGCGCCCCGATCTGCAGCCATCGCAGGTACAATTACCCGCATTTTGCCGAGTTTGAAACACGGGGTGCAGTCGTCGCCAATGTTTCAAAAGGATTTTGCCGTGCAGGGAGAACTACGAAGGAACTAGAGATAACTAGAGATAACTAAGATAAAGACGAGGTATCGAGTCTGCGAATGCGATTGGGGGAAAATTCATTGGGGCGAAATGAAGGAGAACTGACTTACTGACTTGCCCATATCGGAATCCAGCTTCCGTCAAGAAACACACAGTATTGCTTGCCGGGATCCGGTGCAGAGTTTTCATTATCTGTTTTCACTTTGGTTCTGTTGGAGATGGGATCCTACCGTCCCCGCGATCGTGGGGATCGACATCGCTACCCACATACTATAGACAGTAGAGCGTGGGGGGAGACTTTACTGTAGGTACCACTATTAGTACCACCTAGTACGGAGTACATGTACACCAGGCAAGCTCGCCGATATCTCTAAGCGGTCACGCCCAAACAAAATCACCACCTTGGCCATGGAAAAATCTGAACATGATCGTCGATGATCGTCACCAACTTCTACATACCCCGCAATCTTCACACTCATTCCAGGATCGACCTTGGAGAAGGGAACCCCAAAAACAGAAAAAGAAAGGAAAGTCAAATTGATAAGGAATTCAAAGGACACTCGCAGGGACTCGCAGGGATGAAGATCGTCATTGATAAGGGTGATCGTTCTCCACGTCCGACATCGCTGTCCACTTGACATTGCACATCACAAGGATGATTTGCGGATGCTTCCCCACAGGGTTCTTGTCACGCCATCTCAATCTGAATCTGAAAATTGGATAATTGGATAATGAAAAGGAAAAATTGGAAGGGTACGTATGCACTCCAGGGAGAAGCCCACATGTGCGCTAAACGATACGAGATGAAGACAAGCGTGAAGATACGGGGTAGAAGAACCTTGGCAGCTTTGGAAGAACTTCCAAGGTTGACGAACTTGGCCAAGTTGCATATTGACCAACTTGAAGCACCTGGACTCAATAAAGGGTCAAGATCATCCTAACATTTGAATTTGAATAGATGATGATAAGACTACCTGATGGAAAATTTGAATTTACTTCCCCACGATGATCTGCAGAGATCCAACGTCTCCAAGATATCCTATCTGGAATCTCCATGCGTGCCGTCCGACATCTTTACCGCTCCCATCACGTTATGCCAATTGTCATGGCCGCACACGCCTCTACAGGAATGCAAATGCAACCCATAATAATGGCTAAATCGCTACCCAGAAAATCTACTCAGCTAGACCCAGCCATACGCCTCCAACATCCCTTACAGGAAGAACGTAAGCCATGACGTGCTTTCACGAGATCCAAAAAAGGAGCGAAAAAAAAGGAGGAAAAAAAGAAAACAAAAAATTGGAAAGCACTCCGTAACGAAACACGAAGAAAATCGTCTCGATAAGAAAGGGATGTGTGACAGGGTCGGAGGATTGGATGACGCTCCGTTTCCAATCGTGCTGCCTTGCGCTGAAACCTCACCAAGCGAACGCCACGGGCCACGAACTGGAACCGGGGGGCCAGATGGGCTCATTTACGGCTGATGTTGACTCATGTTCATTTGGCCATTCGCCGACTGCTACGTATCAACTTGGGACTCGTATGATGTGCTCCAGCTGGAAAGGGTGACATTTGGCGCGCTTGGCTGTGGGGAGAATCCGGGGTATAGCTAGATAGGAGGATTAATAATGAGATTAGAATTAGAATTAGTTTTTTAGTTTTTTTTAGTTTTTTCTTCATTTTCTAGTTACGTTAAACTTGCAACTTTGGAGCTCGGGTCGAGTTACTTGCGGGGAATATGCCGTGAATAGGAACCACCGGGGTTAATCTAATCCTTCCTAATGGACTTATCTTGTCCTGTTTAGTATGCGCACTCACTTTCCCTTATTACCACATCTTCACAGCCCCTCCTGCCAAGAAGGATCCGCGATCCACAGCTTCTGGAAAAGATTCACCTCTTACATGATATCATGTCTGCGGGGACCGGAGTCCGCCAGGTACAAATGTACAAAGGCAAACTGGCCCAAGTTCTCCGTACTCCGTACCGTACTAAGAAAAAGGTCTTTCGCAGCCCTGGTGTACATACTGCAATGGACTGATCACGGAGTAGACTCCCCACCTTGTCGAGTTCTCGGTGAGGGCGCTAAAGCGAATTTTCAAAGCTCCACTTGAGTGAATTATGTGTTTCGATTACCCCATACTCTCCAATCGAGTAATCCTACCCACTTTTGACAGAATTTTATCTTCAAATGGGGACGGGAAGAAATGGAAAAACGAAATGCCCCCTTGTGGCTCTGAACTTCCCGCTAATCGGATATCGATCAGCCCGACTGCATACTCCAGACTATCGCCCCATTGATGCGCTGCTTATCTACCCAATCCCTGCGGTGCTAAGGGTGGGGGAGAGAAACTGGACTCCAGGGGCTGATACGGAGTACTGGTACTTGAGATTTGAGATTAAGACTGATACGCTCGGTTCGAGTACAGGACACTTTCAAGTTTGAAAGAAACATTGGAACCAGCTTTCCTTGGAAACGTCCTAGGTACCTGCACATGCGCGATGTACTACGCCACATCATTGAGAACATGCTGGCCACTATTGATTTCACGTGCCGACTCCAATCTCCCTATGTAACCAGGAGCTGCGCATCTCCACCCTAGCGATAGATCCACGAGCTAACTTGATAGCTTGGCCTGGGGGTTTCACATGGTCGTGACAGGGTTACCATGTGAAAGGGACCTGCTTTAAAAAACCGGCCCGGGGTTGCTTATCGCTCCATCGCACTGACCTACGACCAACTGGCCTGATCTTGACGTCGATGTGTACACTGCACTCCTCAGACCATTCTCAGCCTCGGCTTGAAGCCGTAGCACGTCGGTCCGGCCCTGATGACGAGATGCGCATTGCTTCGATCTCAACCACATGAATATCAGCTGAATGATCATCGATCCAAGCTTAGCTATCCCCTGATCGCCATGACCCGTAGACTCGGTCCCAACTCGAAGCTCTTGTATCTATCTCCTCCTAGCCCCGGATACACGGCTACACCGGCTCCCTGAGCGGAAATGGGGGGGCGCTAAGTATCAGGCTAGAGACGGGGAAAGGGGGGAAATTTCACGAACGATGACGACAGCGGTTCAGCTTGTCTTCTCCGGACTGATACCCTTCAATGGGGGAATTCGATTCACGCCTGCAGCTATTCATTGCTCTACCTACCAGTCATCGCTGATACAGCACGATGTACAGGTACCTCTGGTTCTAGGTCGGCCCTAGCTTTAGCTAGACCATTCTCTCCTGCAGGTACAGCAGGCTCCTCCAACCCGGGTTCCAGGCTCAAGGACCAAATGGTCCCATAGGGCTGTTACGAAAGAGGAGTCGCCGGGTGAAGTCGGAGCTGAATTGGAAGGGACAATTCTGCGGGGGCGCTTTTATGCCTCCTTCCAAGGTTCTCAAAGAGTTTGGCTCGGCTCCACGGTGATCTAGGAGGCTTCAGACTAAATGGGGCATTTATTCTCTTTTGGATTTTTTTCTTCTTGTGAGTCATTAAATCCATGGTTCCAATGTAGTGGGCAATATAGTTCAATGTAGAGTAGTAGTCCGTACTCCATTGAGTACTAGTTATAGACAATTTCAATGTTCTCGGTCGAACTCCTTACTCTATTTCAGGGCCCAAGGAATCAGTTCCCTGGAAAGGCACGGGAATCCCAGGAGCAGATTCTACAATTGTATGGAGATGGCACGGTTGCGAAAATTTCGATCGGAGCAAGTACTCTACGGAGTAACTGAGGACCAAAAAGGGGGCCACGGTGAAGCACGGCGGGAGTCTTCCGTTGAAAATGTTGGCATTTTAGTTCTTTACGATTTGCCCCCAACTACGAACATTTGAAATTTTTGCAGGTCCACTGGCGTTTCCGCTGAGCCACGGGCCCGACTTGCAAACTCGGGCTGAGACTCGGCATTGACCGTGCCGAGTCGGCGTGGTTGTGCCGTAGATTCTGATTGAAGAATAGAATTTTTCTCATTTTGTATTTTTCTTCAATCGTTTTCGTCGCCCCCTAATGACTAAGACTCTTCCCCAAATACTCCACATTGTCTTTTCCTGTCGTATCTGATCCCGGTTTTCCCGAAAATTCACCCCGCCGAGAATCTTCCGAGGCTCGGTGCCTCCCTTTTGCCATTGCCGGCCATCGGCTGAGTTGCTTGTTTTGTGCTTATGGCGTGCATAGGAGGTAAAATTCTTTGGCTTTATCCGTACATGTGTGACCCGGCAATTGCGGCTTGAAATGGAGAAAAAAAAAAACTCCCCCACCTCGGAAGAGCGTAGGCTCGGTGGTCCGATGGGGTTGAATGGTATCCGACTTGCGGAGGTATAATGTTTCTCCGCATGGAGCGGTGAGTTGCTGATTAAGAGGGAAAAATTCGTGGAGAAATGAATCCAGTTGACTGACATTGACTGGGGGTGGATTAATCTATAAGGTTTCCCAAAAAGGAAACTCTGGAAACGCGTTTCCAGCAAAATGACATCACCAGAAACTTGCATCTATCTATACAAATTCATCTATACAACAGATTGAAAGCTCAATGCACACGATTAAAAAATGAAGCTCAATCATACAGATCCCTCAACAAAGCAATGTCTTTCTCATGGAACTTCCACTCACTCCTCCCAACTAATCTCGGACTTCGGTCCGTTCGCATCAAAAATTCTGCCGCGTTTGCCCGCCGAGTGGAGAACCAGATTCGAGTCCAGTGCAACAGTCTACCAGCACTACCACAATTCATTGAAGCTCCAAACCCATTGATCTCGTCTCTATACTCCCTTCTGCGCCATTCGCCATGGCACCTCCTCGCCAGCGCGCCGCTGCTATAGCAGACGACTCACGGTCCGAAGCGTCGAGCGGCACACGAGAATACAGAGCGACGGCACCGAAGAGCAGGAAGACTGGTGCTGCGAAGGAGAAGGCGGCTATCACTAGTGCTCCGGTGAATGCTGAACAGGAGGAACAGCCACGAGTGAGTTTTCCTTATAGCGGAGGGAGCATGCAGAGACAGAGAGCAGAGAGCAGAGAGCAGAGAGCACTCCACACGAAATAAGCAGATAGCGAGTCCCTGCGTCAAGATTTCCTATACCGCTGCTGCTATACTTCATTGCTCGATTACCTCTACATCCTTCCTCATCTCACTATCAAATCTAACATTGTTACCCAGGTCCCCTGGTCCGACCTCCCCCTCGACATCCTCCACGCCTACCGCCACATCCACAAACTCCCCACCCCCTCAGCCTTCTCCAACGACTACTCCCGAATCCTCCTCTCACAAGGAATAGGCCTGCGCTCCCCAACAGCCCTCGCAGCCCGGCGCGCAAACCGCGATCGCCAAAGCACAGCCGACCCGCACAAGCCTATCGGGCAGGACCGCGTCAGCAAAGACGCTTTTGCGCTTGTTGTGCGGAAGCACTTTAATAGCGCCGGTTTGTCGGAGCAGGAGAGTATTGCGAGGTTCTTGTATACTGTTAGGGAGGAGCGCAGGGGGAGACAGTTTCGGTTGAGGTTTCAGCCGTAAGATTTATTATGTGATACCCGGCGTTTGGATGTATTTAGGATTAGGATTATACCTTATGGATATACTATTTTATTTGACTATGCGCAGTGTATACTGTAGTACGCTAAGCCCAAGGATAGTCTATCCGCTTAAGAGCTTCGAATGCCGTTCTACCTTCAAAGGCTATATTCGCTGCTGCTATTGATCATGTACATACATGCCGGTGGTTTCTAAACTAATAACGAGACAAATCCAACCAGTGAAAGCTGCAACCAGCCAACCATGGAAGAAACGCGATGATATCAAACACGACGCAAATATGGGTAAGAAAAAGAAACATTGGAAGAAACGCCGAAAGGATGAACCGCCGCTCCGTTTTGCCAAGCTATTCCCGTCACACTTATTCAAGGCTCAGAGTTGATACCAATCCTATTTCCAGGCATTGAGGCCCGCCCATGGGTCACTAGTGGCAGATGACTGCGACTGCGACGGAGTCTTGGAGTGGGCATAGGGTCTGCTTGGAGGTCTGGCCTGAGCGTACCCGCCAGGTCCTGAGGGGTATGGGCCAGCAGAAGGTGGATAGGCGGTTTGCTGTGGGCGTGGAGGGGGCGGGGGAGGCACGTAGCCTTGCGGGGTCATATAGTGCGATGGGGTGCCGGTGCCACCGGGTGGTGCAGGGCTGGCACTAGGGTACCCGTACGGGGTGGGTGTTGAGGAGAAGAATTGCTGGTTAGGAGGTGGAGAGACGGGAGCCTGGTAAGGGTATGCCATGGGGTTATAGCCGTCAGAGAGCGGTGCCGCAGCGCCTTGCTGGAACGGCTGGCTGTGTGAGTAAGACATACCCGGAGCACCGCTCACTCCCATGTATTGTCCATATGGGGCTGGCGAGTGTGATACAGGTGCACCATGGGGAGGCATGGTTGGAGGATAGCGCGGTGACATCTGGGGAGACGGGCCGGTACCATATGCTGCGGCTTGGACTGGAGGGGGCGGTGACTTGACCTTGGAGGGTGCTGCAGTTGGACCGGTTGATGGCGAGGTTGATGCGGGCTTTGGCTCCGTTGATAAACGCTCCATGAGTTGACGGAGCTTCTCTCGCTCCCGGTCTTCCTGCTCAGAAACACCCGTGGCCTTGTCACGCTCAATCTGACTCAACAACTGGGCGCCCTCTGCACGACGGTTGCTGATAAAGGTCTCCACGTTCTTTCGCAGACTCTCGACATTATCGCCCATATCCTTGTAGAATGTTCGGGCTTGCACAATTCCTGACGAAAGAGCATTAAAGGAGTCGTATATCTTTTTGTAGCGAGTCATGACCGAATTCCTTTGCCGCGTGATTCCTTCGTACTTGGACTGTTCAGACTGAACTCGCTTATCCTGCAGCAGATCGGCGTAGGTCTTGGTGAGCTCTTTCATCAATGATGATTGCTTATGATTAGCCTGCAGCAGGCGGTTCTGATGGGGTCGGAACTTTTCAAGTTCAGCATCGAAGAGCTGGGTTTCTTGGCCAGTGATGGACTTTTTATTCAGAATCAACACGTTGGAGATATCATCAGTATGGACCTGTGAAAGTCAGCTACTCCTGTTCATAAATACCATGTCTAGGCAAGGTGTAGATCTTACCTTTTCTTTGAGATCCTTCAACACCTGGGACCGTTCGCGCTTGACGAGGTTGAGTTTCTTCAAGATATCTTCCACCTTTGCGATCTGGTCCGCGACGGAAGCACCGCTCTCATCATAGACATCATCTAACAGACTACCTTCAGCAGGGCTGTTGACTCCATTCTTACCCTTGTTATGCTTTGAGCCTGCCTTGATGAGTGCCTGTTGGAAGAGCACATCGGCTTCATCTGTCTCTCCTGCAGAACGCATCTGATCAAAGTCCCCTTCGTACTGGCGGAATGTAGCAGAGAGCTGTGTATCACTAGCGCTAGCTTCGGTAACAGTATCCCGGTAGGCGCGCACATCTCCTCGGAGCGTGGTATTCAAGCGACCACTTGGTTGCTGGCTCCAGTCACCGCCGTATTTGGAGCGCATCTTCTCACATACACTCTCTTCCAGATCTAGTTGCTTCGAGCATTGGTCTAGCTGGGACACGACTTCAGCCTTGCGCTCTTGCAACTCATCAAACGCTCGGGTAAATGGCTTATGGCCTCCAAGCTCTGAGCACCATCGGCGAAACTCGTCATCCACGGTCATTTCCTGGTCCATGCCACCTTTCAGGATGTTGAGACTACCTGGGAGCTTCAAGTAGTCCAAACTGGCAGCCATTTCACCATTGGCCGTCTCCACCTTCTCAGTCTCAGCACGAATCAGCTTAGCTTTCTCCTCGTCATACAGACTGGCAGTTTCTGTAACAGACATGGGGACAAGCTTTTGGAAGATGTCTGGTCCAATGATGCGCTGGATGTCTTGGCCTTGGTATAGTTCGCTGACGGGAATAGCCTTGGCCGCCGGAAGCTTGGCAATAGCTGGCAACGCCGCCTCATTCGGCACTGGTTGGTGGTAAATGAAGTCATTGTCCTTCACCAGAGTAGCCAGCAGCGCTTGCACATTGGCCTGGTTGTGTTTAACAAGCTCGACCAAATTGCCTCCAGCTTCCGCGGGCAGGTTTGACGTTGCGGGGGCAGACGAAGGGAATGTTTTGGCCCATCCGAGGGCGGTTCCGGCTTGCTTGTCAGCAACTTGCAGTCGAGAAATGGCACTTCCATGGGCTCCGCTATCATTGTCCGCTACAGCCTGGTAGTAACCCGCAACGGAGGTCATATGCAACATTTTAGCTTTCACCAAAACCGACCACACCTTGTCAAAAACATTCTTGCTGACAAAGTCCTCCATCGTTTCCGCCGCCTGCGAGTAGAGGTAAGCAGCTTGACTGGCCAACTTTGCCAAAAATCCAGCTTTCTTCCCATCTGTGATCTGCTTCTCCAGGAAGACCTCTTGGGCCTGGGCTAGTGTCACATGAATCAAGGTTTTGACGGTATCACGGTTAAGATCTGTGGAAGGTGCATGCAAGAAATTCTCGTTTATATAGGTGAACATGCCCGCGGAGGCTTGGAAGGAGTGGTAGGCTGTTTTGAGACCGGTATCTTCGGCTCGGTTCTGGTTGGCGGCATGGCAAGAGAGGACGGCGGAGATATTGAAGATGATGGATGCTTTCTCGAAAGCCAAGGAATATTGGGCAGTGGATTTATGAGTAAAAGCATCATACCTGAGCGCAAAAGTGTACGTTAGTTCGAGTCTTGGATGGGTCAGAGCAAGGGCCAAGTCTTACCATGTGAATGAGATCTTGATATGATTCTCATCGACAGGAAAGCGGAGATCCAGAAGCTCCAGTTGTCCGTAGTATCGATACAAAAGGTCGCGTCCGGTGGCACTATCCTTCCCTGCGCCTCTCATATCCTGTCGGAGGCGATTCAGTGTTGTGCATTCTTGACTATAGCGCTCGGGGTCCTCGCCATAGGTCTCCCGAATGTAATCCTTGAGGGGCTGGACCCAATCAATCTCGTTGGTCTGCTTCAGCGGACACGAGAGCATCGGTGACTGAACCATTGTGTGATGGTCGTCAGGAGCGGAATGCTCCCATCCAAGTATCGAAATAGTAGGGGAGCGCGAAGCAGGGGTGGTAAGCGGGGGCTTAACGGTGCGGTTGAGGGGGATCGGATCGAAGCTGTGGGGTAAGGTAGGGCGGACAGTGCGAGTGCCTGATGGTCCCACTGATCCGATCAATTACGTCGTTGGTGGGCGGGTGGAATCAATGTGAATTTCGTGTAAATGGCGAAGGTAGTGAGGGAGGGGGTGGGGAGGAGAGTTGAGTAGAACTTGAAAGTGACGAGGTGGGATGTGATGGTTTTGGTGACGACCGTGTCTTGTTCTGGGCGCCAACGGTCCCGGGATATGTATCAACCACAGGCGCTGGCAACTTGAACACCTTGGCTCACCAAGCTACTAACTAGTATGATGTAGTGGTAAACCACACAACCACTACTAGTATTTTTTTTTTTTCTTAAAAAAAGGTTCTGAACCGTGAAAAATTTGTGGATATTCAAGTTTCTCATGAGAAGCATTAATGGTCAAAATCAGATCTTTTATGTATGTCTATGGAAAAGTAGAGAGCTTCATGGCAGCCTAACACATAGTAATAGTACATGGTCCTCCCCAGATCGTCCTCAAGGCAGAACAGATTCCCCAAATCTCGCCGGCGCTATGAACATGGTAAAGAAAGAAAGAAATGGGTAGAAAGTAAATACAGACCAAATGGATATAGAAGTACACGGAGATTTACATAGGGTTCAAATGTTAGTTGGACTTCTTCTCGTCCTTTTGGTCGTTCTTGGTGTCCTTGGAGCCCTTCTTGTCGTCTTTGGACTCGGACTTGGACTCGGCTTCCTTGTTGTCCATCAGTCGGTGCCAGACAGACTTCAGGAATCCTTCACTTTTTTCGTCGCTGGCTGACTCAGGAGGGCTACATCCAGTATTAGTAGGAAAACTTAAAAACTGCTGGGAGAATACTCGTGCTCACCTCTCTTTGGTAAAGTTCATGGTTCGTCGAGCCGTCTTGTCGTTCATCTCATCGGCAAGAACCTCGAGGATTGTTCGCTGGTTGCCAGTCAAATACTTCGGCATGGCAACCTTGAACTCAACCTTCAGGTCACCCGTTGGGCTAAAACGGGCACGACTGCCACCCAACTTCTTCATACCCATGCCTGACAAGGTAATACGGTCGCCGGTGCCAGTTCCTGTAGCCACCTTGACCTTGACATCGTTATCAAGAGTGGGGATAGTCGCTTCACCACCAAGTAGCGCAGTGGTGAGAGGAATTGTGGCCGTGTAGAGGATATCGGATCCATTGCGGGTAAAGCGGGTATCAGGGGCGACACGGATAGTAACGTAGAGGTCACCGCGCTGAGTGCGGGCACCGGGCGCAGCAGATGTTCCAGTGGGAGGTGCGTCACCTTCTCCAGTGACTCTCATGCGCATACCATCTTCCACACCAGCGGGGATATCCACCTTCAGGGTCTTGCGTTCCCTGATGACACCATTTCCGCGACAACCACCGCACTCTGAGCCACGAGGCACAGACATACCTGCTCCACCACAAGCATCGCAGGTTGCGGCGACCTGGAAGCCACCCTGCATCAAGTGGACACGGGTTCCAGTACCGTTGCAGGATTTGCACTGAGAGCGCTTAGCACCGGACTTCAATCCATCGCCCTTGCAAGTTCCGCACTGTGTCAATGGAGTGATGACAATCTCCTGCGAGGTACCCTTTGCAGACTCCATGAAGGAAATGCTGCTTTGGACCTCGATGTCCTCTCCGACAAGGATCTGCTCTTGGAACGGGTTGCGGCGGCCTCGAGCGCCTCCTCGGCGAGCACCACCAGTAAAGGCACCAAACAGATCCTCAAAGTTGATATCGCCTGAAAAGCCACCGCCGAAACCACCTCCACCGAAGCCACCACCGAAGCCATGGAAGCCTCCAGCACCGGCAAACGGGTTACCTCCGGCGTGAGGGTTGAAGCCGCCGTTCTGGTCAAAAGCAGAGGAGCCAAATTGGTCATACTGCTTGCGTTTTTCGGCATCAGACAGCAGCTCATAGGCAGACTGAGCCTCGGCGAACTTATCCTTAGCTTGAGGGTCCTTGTTCGTATCCGGGTGGTATTTCTTGGCCAAGCCGTAGTATGCCTTTTTGATGTCACCGGCAGATGCACCTTTGTCGACTCCGAGCGTTTTGTATGGATCGGCAATTGAGAGAGAGGCGGTCGAGTGGAAAGGCTATTTACAAGAGAAACGATAATCAGTACTCATGAATGGAAAAATCTTGGACGTCCGTAGAAAAAGAGGGAGACCTACGCGGACCAGGAACACGTTCAACGTCTTCTTCTTGCCAGCACCTTCGCGCAGGCGTCTAGCTGGGGACACAGAAGGTGCTGCATGATAGGCGCGTTTTTGAGAAGAGCACACTGTTGGACGAGCTGTCTGGGTTGAGCATTGCGACTGCGCTCGAATCAAGCGCGCGGGGAGGGCCGCGGCCTTGGGGATTGCCGCGGATGGGTTCATCGGGAAGAATTGTAATAGTCAAGCGGCGGTTGGTTGGAATGGTCGAGCGTACAGCCGGACTCCGGCACGAGGTAAAAGAGGGACTTAAAGGAGCGGAGCGCAAAAGGGAAAGGAGAGAGTGTGTAGTTAAAAAGTCTATGAGACTCAACACCAATTGGCAGTCTTTCCGGGGATCGCTGGTAGAAACATCTAGTCAAGAGGAGACTGGCGTGGAAAAACATCGGGCCGAGGAGCGCCGAGCGGACCATTAAGGAAGTTGGACACCGGGTTAAACGACACCATCCCAATCTTTTATACTTACTTGCGAATTAATTGTTCCAATCAATTTCAAGCTCAAACTTGACTTATTATATACAGCTGTATTTTTACATGTACCGAGCACTTGCCAGTGAGTCACCTGCTGCTCTGGTTAGGAAGCTGTATGTTTCGGCTGTATACTCCGTATAGAAGCCTAATAAGCTCTTGAGGATTTAGGATTTTGGCTTTAGCTCTTCCAAGGTTCGTTGGTGCACATGTACGAGAAGTTCACTACGCAAAAAGAAAGAGGGAGTGGCATATAATTGCATATAGTGATTGTTTTGAAGAAACTTTTCATTGTTGCAGAAAATTTGAATACGTCATAGCTGACTATAGTTCGATTAACCTACGATAGATCTCGGGACATCTGGAGTACTTGAACAGAATTGAGTGTTTCAAGTATGTAAATGGATGAAATATCGAAATTATCTACTTTCCTTTCCATCTGCCAACATTTGAAAGTTTGCAAAATTCAGAGTAAATAGGCACCAATCCCAAGACTCTATAGCTGTTCAGAAGCTAACTTTAGAACGTGTCTGGGATTGTAGAGCACGCGACAACTTGCTTAGTCACATAAAGAAATGAGGTCGTCATAGTCAATTTCAAAGCCAATTATCCAGGTTGAAGATAAAATAATGGCAGTCCAATTTCTTAATGTGAAGTATCCTGGTATTATGACTGTCTCTACCACATTAAATGATTTGATCTTCATAGATCAGTATAGAATGTGCATTTGTAAGAGGGTGGAAAAATATAGGGCCGATGTGGGTCGTTACTCTGCTCAGGTCATGACCAAGCCGAGTGGCCTCCGATGGACGGATCTCTCACTTATTCCCACGTTTGTCTCCCATACCCTCCCGGCTTCTATCAATCTCCTCGAAGCTGTGCTACGGGCTGGTTGAGCTTCAGATCCCCACAGAAATACCTCTCCATCCTCGACTTGTACTTCCCGAACCTTCTAAGTTACCGAAACCGCCAGTAGCATGCTCCGCGGCCAGACCCTCCCCTGGAGAGCTGCGCTCCACCATGCCCCTCGGCCGTTGTTGCGCCGGCCATTCCTGAACGTACCGAGGAGTCATGTACACTTCCAATCAGCTTTCGCCACAACCCGCCTCGGCCGTTCTTTGCCCTCCGCTCCCCGCACGTTCTCCTCAAGCTCCGTTCAACGGAAAGACAAGCCCTCATCGGACGACCCAAGCAATGAGCTAGAATCAAAGCAAGAGGAGGAGACGTCGCAAGAAGACAAAGAATCAGAGCGAGCTCCAGAGTCACGACGCAAAGCATCCGATTCTATCAAGTCCGCCGAGCAAACAAATTCCACCCGGAGAAAGGATCGCTCATCAAATGACAAAGAGCAGCGGGCATTGGGAGAGGAGGCAAAGAAGGAAGCCGAGGCCGATGGAAAGGATGGATCGGACCAGTCACCATCTGCTATTCCGCAAAGCAGTAGCTCCAGTGACTCCAAGCCTAGCTCCGCAAGCAGTGGCGGTAATAGCGGCGGCAATGATGACGGCGGGAAGAAGGGAAAGAAAGGATCCGGCGACAAGGCCTTACAAAAGCCTGCTGTTCCGGACGTCTATCCGCAAGTGATGGCAATTCCCATTGCGAAGCGTCCCCTCTTTCCCGGATTCTATAAAGCTATTACTATCCGAGACCCCAATGTTGCAGCTGCGATTCAAGATATGATGAAGCGCGGCCAACCTTACGTGGGCGCCTTCTTGTTCAAGGATGACAACGCTGATGGCGATGTGATCGAGAACCTTGAGGATGTGTATGATACCGGTGTATTTGCCCAAATTACAGCAGCCTACCCCCTTCGCGGCGAGGCCAGTGGCGTCACCGCGGTTTTATACCCCCACCGCCGTATTAAGATTTCATCTCTACTTCCCCCGAGCGAGACAACCAAGGGTGGCCCATCAGAAGACAAGGGCGAAAAGAAGGGCGATGTAGTGGCTAGTTTTGAAGAAGGCGCAGCTGAGGCCACACCCAAGGACCACTACGAACCTACTTCCTTCCTCAAGAAATACCCGGTCAGCTTGGTCAATGTGGAGAACCTGACGGAAGAACCTTACGACAAGAAGAATGCCATCATTCGTGCAGTGACTAGCGAAATCGTCAATGTGTGCAAGGAGATTGCGACACTGAACCCTCTTTTCCGCGACCAGATTTCAGCCTTCTACACCGATCAGTTCCCTGGCAACTTGAGTGACGAGCCCTCCAAGTTGGCTGACTTTGCTGCTGCCGTCTCAGCTGGTGAGCTACATGAGATGCAGGAGGTGTTGGAAACTATGAACATCGAGGAGCGTCTTCCCAAGGCGCTTGTTGTTTTAAAGAAGGAGTTAATGAACGCACAACTACAGTCCAAAATCACCAAGGACGTTGAAGCCAAAATCCAGAAACGCCAAAGGGAATACTGGCTCATGGAACAGATGAAAGGAATCAAGCGAGAGCTTGGTATTGAATCAGATGGAAAGGATAAGTTGGTCGAGAAGTTTAAGGAGAAGGCGTCGAAGCTTGCGATGCCTGAAGCTGTCAAGAAGGTCTTCGAAGAGGAAATCAACAAGCTGGCTCACTTGGAGCCCGCCGCATCCGAATTCAATGTCACTCGCAACTACCTCGACTGGCTGACTCAAATCCCCTGGGGCCAGAAGAGCGTGGAAAACTTTGGCATCAAGAATGCAATCAGTGTTTTGGATGAGGATCACTACGGATTGAAGGATGTGAAGGATCGTATTCTCGAGTTTATTGCCGTAGGTAAGCTTCGAGGTACCGTGGAAGGAAAGATCCTTTGCCTTGTCGGACCACCCGGTGTGGGTAAGACCAGTATCGGAAAGTCCATCGCCCGTGCCTTGAACCGCCAGTACTACCGCTTCTCCGTGGGTGGTCTTACCGATGTTGCGGAAATCAAGGGCCACCGCCGAACCTACGTCGGTGCTCTCCCGGGACGTATCATCCAAGCTCTCAAGAAGTGCCAGACCGAGAACCCCCTGATTTTGATTGATGAGGTGGACAAGATTGGTCGTGGCCACCAGGGTGATCCGTCCTCAGCCCTGCTAGAATTGCTTGATCCAGAACAGAATTCTTCCTTCTTGGACCATTACATGGACGTCCCTGTCGACTTGTCCAAGGTTCTATTCGTCTGCACTGCCAACGTCACTGATACCATCCCTCGTCCCTTGCTTGACCGAATGGAGCTGATTGAGCTCTCCGGTTATGTTGCGGACGAGAAGATGGCCATCGCCGATCGCTACTTGGCCCCTGCGGCACGTGAATTGACCGGTTTGAAGGATGTTGATGTGAACCTCACGCCTGAGGCTATTGAGGAACTCATTAAGTCCTACTGCCGCGAGAGTGGTGTTCGAAACCTGAAGAAGCAAATCGAGAAGGTGTACCGAAAGGCTGCATTCAAGATCGTCCAAGATCTCGGCGAGGAGGCTTTCCCTGAAGAGGCGGCGTTGACAGATGAGGGTAAGGCTGCACAGGAGGAGTCAAAGGAGCACGATTCCTCTGACCCCGCGGAAGCCCCGCTGGACCCCGAGAAGTCTACTACCGAGACTCCTCGACTGGGACTCCAGGTTCCGGAAAGCGTGCAACTCAGCATTGGCAAGGATACTCTGAAAGACTATGTTGGACCTCCGGTCTTCACTGCGGATCGCCTTTACGAGAAGTTCCCTCCTGGTGTGACGATGGGTCTTGCCTGGACTAGCATGGGTGGTGCGGCGCTGTATGTTGAATGTATTTTGGAAAATGCCCTGACCCACCGGTCACGACCGGGACTTGAGATCACCGGTAATCTGCAAAACGTGATGAAGGAGTCCTCGCACATCGCCTACTCATTTGCCAAGTCTCTCATGGCGCGTCAATTCCCTGAGAACGCTTTCTTTGAGAAGGCCAAGGTTCACCTGCACTGTCCTGAGGGAGCTGTTCCCAAAGATGGTAAGTTGAACAATCTTGTTTTTCGATAATACATGCAGATTGCTAATCTCTATTTAGGTCCTTCTGCCGGTATCACTATGGCCAGTTCGCTGTTGTCTCTGGGCTTTGACTACCCCCTTGACCCTACCATTGCCATGACTGGTGAGTTGACCGTCACCGGCAAGGTTCTGCGTATTGGCGGTTTGCGCGAGAAGACCGTGGCTGCTCGCCGCGCTGGTGCCACCAAGATCATCTTCCCAGCTGACAACACCTCTGACTGGTTGGAATTGCCCGAGGTGAGTCATAACTGCTTTCCAGTTTCACATTCCTTTGGAATGAACGGACGACTAACGATGTGAATCATAGAATATCAAGAAGGGTATCGAGGGTCACCCCGTCAACTGGTACTCTGAAGTGTTTGATCTTCTTTTCCCCAACCTGGACCAAGAGGCAGCACGTACTATGTGGAAGAAAGCTCTGGCCAAGCCCGAGGGTGAGCGTAGCACTGATGACGAGTAAAAAAGAAATGCACTCACAAGGCCAGACGGCCGTTTCATGTGAGGCTTTCGTGGTAACTTATGGGCATCTTTGTACAGTTGATCTCCTTTTTCTTTTTGATTCTTTTACATTATTTATCTGTGGGTACATGGCGTCTTGTCTTCCCCAACCGGAATGCATGGACTGGCGTTGGACGTTTTGTTAGACGCTCGATATGACTCTGAATCTTCGAGGTCTTTAGCCCCTTGAAGGTTTCATTTAGCACTTCTTAAAAAATTATCCTCCACTCCAATCCAGTCAAAGTCAGAACTGTTTTCGTATGATCATTGATTATCAACTTGAAATATGCAGTGACTCAGTCCCGCATCGGGCTCCCATTGGTCCTGGAAGTTCAGGTACTATTTAAATGTTTGCGATAAAGCTTACAGAAGAATAACTATTGGTCTACTAGTCAGAATGAGGCTTACAAATGCATGTGTTCTTTGCATATGTACGCATGTGCCTCGACAAACACGATCCTGGACTAGTGCTATACAGGTGCATGTTATAGCATCAAGTTTCCTGGAGCCTGGAGATTCTAGCTCAAGTTTGCCAGAACCAATACATTCTCCTTTATTTTTGTATATGACACAAAGACACGTAGCATCTGAGAATTCATACCATGACAGCAAATATAAACATCACTGAAGGCACTCTCTCTTCGAAATGACGAATGTTATTGCCCAGGTGAGGTCCGTATAGTCGGTTTCCCACCAATCACAGGTCATATTTCGCCCTAATCAGGCACTGAGTGTCAGGCCGCAACGCGCCTCACTTTGCAATTCCCCAATTGACTCTTATATATCAATTTAAATCTGTGGGATCTGTGCGTAGAAAAAAAAAAGATGAATCATTCAAACGTTGATCAATTCAAACTTCTCTCTCACCTGGTTTGATTCAAATAAATATCATCCTGCACCGTTCTTTTGCACTGCTGTGAGACATCAACACCTTGCAGTGGATCGACAACGTTCAGCCTTGGGGATTAATTCTCCCTTTTTTCTTTTTCATTTTTTTTCTTAAAAAAATTGAATTTTCCTTTTGAATTCAAGTTCTAGCCAATTTCTCTCTGACCGACTCTCTCAATTCTTGGGAAAGAGTTTTTTTTACTATTTTTTCATATTGGGCACCGCCTTTTCCCTACTATATTGTCACGGACCATCCCAACCTCGTCCATTGCGACTGTCAGTGTGTGACACGCCACATTAAAAAGACCCCGACCTCTCGATACCTCTTAACGAGTAGAAGGACAAATCATAAAAGGAGCCAAGGAAAAAAGGGAGAAGGGAGCAAAAGGTACTTAGAAGATTAAAAGGGGGGAATAATACCACACCGATATTGGTGCTCGTGCGTTGGACTTATTATTTTTTCTCTTGGAGGTTTTTTTTTAATCTTCCTCTTCAGGATTTTCCCGGTCTTGCTCCTTTCCTATAGACGTGACGGAGATCTTCCAAGTCTCGCCCCTTCGATCTCTCTCCTCCTCTTCCACTCCGAGGAAATCAATTCTTATGGGGGCATACAGCTAGCGGGGGTGATTTGATTTTTAAGAGCATGCCGTATGGCCATCTCCCTTGCAAACAGCTGTAGCCCAACGCGGCTGAGTTTTCCCATGGATGAAAAGGGTCCACAGAAGCAGAGCATGTGGCATCGGCTGGGGTTACGACGATGGCTAGGACGAGACGATCGAGATACGCGGAATACCCCGAACCGCGATGTTGTTTCTTTCCCCCACAACCTCAACCTCAACCTTCATAGCCGAGCGTCTTCCACCGATAGCGCCAACACCAAACACGACAATCTGACTCGACGGCTCTCTCGTCGCGTAGGTGTTGGCCTCCCTCGATCCACCACCTTTAAACGCCAGAATTCCGAACATCGGGACAGACTCGCCCCTTTAGACCCTGAACCCCGTCGTGCTCAGTCGGCCGACCGTCGTCCGTTGAGTGCCCAAAGAACCCGGTCTCCACCGCCCGCCGTGGGCCCTCGACTCTCCGCGCCTGAGGTTCAGTGGCTCGGCCCGACACTCGCTACCACGGTCGACGAGCCCCTGACGTTGGAAACAGCCACCCTCGATGAGACGAGCCCTGACTCGGAGCCGGAGGATTGGGATCGTTCCCCTGACGTGACTGCCCTCAAGGCACCCGTGCCGGACCACGGCGTCCTGGAAAATAACATCGAAATGGAGCTGGAGCAAAGATGGATCCTAAATCTCAGCATGCACTTCCGAGACCGTTCGGAGAGGGAAAAGTTCTTCGTGACCTACGCCGAAACGCCGACCCGATGGCGACGTGTGACAATCTCCTGTGACTACCGTGGCGCGACGCCCGATTCCCTCGAGCAGGATTTAAAGGAACTCCGGTACCAGCGGGACAAATGTGCGCGAATTTATGAGTCAATTCGAGACTCGCTTCCCGAAATCCAATTTTACGATACCGTGACGAATTTGAAGGTCGAGACGCGCGACGGGCGACTACACGTCCATGTCACCGAGGACGTAAACGAAACGATTCCCTACCCTCCGATTTCCAGCATTGGACACCTGCGTGGCGCTCGATGTGTCCCCGAGAGCTTTTTACATTTCGATAACCACCTCTCTGGATTTGTTTACAAAGTGCGACTCGGAGGACACGCGTACATCAAAAAGGAGATTCCGGGCCCAGACACCGTGGATGAGTTTCTGTACGAGATCAATGCTCTACACGCGCTCAACCGCGCACCCAATGTGATCCAGGTGGAAGCAATTGTGGTTGACGAGCGCCAGGAAGTCGTCAAAGGGTTGTTGATCAACTATGCGACCAAAGGCGCCCTCGTCGATATTCTGTACGATCATAAAGGGGCTATATCATTCGCCAGACGAGAACGGTGGGCCAAACAGATTGTCCAGGGACTGTGTGAAATCCACGAGTCTGGATATGTACAGGGCGATTTCACGCTATCAAACATTGTGGTGGATGGTGACGATAACGCACATATCATTGATATTAACCGTCGAGGATGTCCTGTTGGATGGGAGCCCCCAGAAATTGCCGCGAAAATCGAGAGCAACCAGCGTATTTCCATGTATATCGGAGTGAAGACCGACCTTTTTCAGCTCGGCATGACATTATGGGCACTCGCCATGGAGGAAGACGAGCCGGAGCGCCAGACTCGTCCCCTGGTTTTTGGAAACGATGTTGATGTGCCCGATTACTACCGTCGCGTGGTGGATATCTGTCTCAGCGCAACTCCCCGTCACCGATTATCTGCTAAGGATCTCCTTTCCTTCTTCCCTCCAGATCTACTGTCACGACCCCTCCGTGAAAACCTTCAACCCTTGGTTACAAAAAGCAACGGCGTTGATCATACCAGAGCAACTGGTCGTCATTTTGATCATTCATTTTCGAAGTCCCACGATGATGGACTCTCACATCATATCCTCTCAAACCACCACTATCAGGGAAAGGGATCAACCCCGACACTTGCAGGTTCCAATGGAGGCGCAGCCCCTTTTCATTCTCGACATTCCTCAGCATCCACTTTGAATCACCATGACTATGACGACCACGCACACCCACATAGATTGGACGGTGATCATGCCCACTACAACTCCCGACCCGACAACCCCCAATACCCGCCCTGGGAAAACCACCTGCACACCCCAGGACAACGAAATCTCGCTTCCGTCTCATCCCCATCCGTTGGCCAACCGTCAATTGACCTGGACTCATTCAGTGGAAATGGTCATGCTCGGACCCATTCAGAATCAACCGATTCAATCTCTGCCGACCACGATACCCATACCCGCCCTCACAATCTGAATGATGAAAGCCAAGGTGCATACAACGACCCCGAGCCGGAAATTCAACAACATGATCCAAGTACAGGGGCAGTGCCCTTTCTTTTTCACTCCATCCTTCCTATAAATCCGGCCCTGCCTATTTCCCACCGCAGAGCGTTCTCTGCTGTGGCACAAGAAACACCACCGTCAACGTCGGGATCTGGGATGGCCGCCCCTAAACCCTCTCCAAACTTTCAACTTCTTCAGCACCTTTCAGACTCTCGCCTACCCATCAATCCTGCCTTGGTGGACGAAAGCCACATGAACATCCCAGATACCTTCGATAAAGATCACGCTCGATCTGTGAACCAAGTGGAGACAATTCCAGTTGTCACCTGTGACATCGTCCAAGAGCAAATATGCTCTCAGAAGAAGGTGGTGACTGATCCAGCCATGTTGAATGGGGACGGAGAAGTCTCCAAGAGCGTGCATCTCCTTGAATCTCGACTTCCCATTAATCCGGCCATGGTAGATGAGAGCTACATCACAATCCCCAATACTCTACATCGTGATCATGTTCAGTCTGTCAACCTGGCCAGTGAGACGGAGGCCCCCCGTTTTGTCACTCATGACATCGTCGAAGAGCAGATTTGTTCTCTCGATCAGCAGACCCCGGCCTTCGATCAAGCTATGCTGAGCGACGTTAGGCAAGTGCCCAAAAGCGAAGACCTCCTTGAGTCTCGTCTCCCTATCAACCCTACCTTGGTGGAAGAGAACTACACCATTGTCTCCAACGCCTCGAAGAACGACCTCCTCGAATCACGACTTCCTTTCAACCCCGCCATGGCAGAACACACCGTACCTTCCATGCCACGGCTGCCTCTCAACCCTCCTACTGATGGGTCCCCAAAGTCGGTCTCATCCCTACTAGAATCCGAACTTCCCATCAATCCTGCCTCTAGACATCGAATCTAGAGCATTTATGAACGCCAGATGATTTCCAAGTCCCAATCCGGGGCTATACGATCGATACCCTCTTCCTTTCTCGCTTGTATAGTTCTCCTGTCATTGTCATTATTGCGTTCCAAGCTAGCACTCCAGGCATCTGCACCGATGGCGCATGCCGGCGAACCCATGGCGTCCAAAAAAGTCTTTTTCTGGTGGATTTGATTTGATTTGATTCTTTGCGTTTTTGCGTTCTAGCTTATGTTCTTTGATATAGCCTCTTTTCTGTTTCCTTCATATCCCAATACCTATACGGAGGATTTTAATGTTGTTTTCTCGGCGTTATTATTTTCTCGATTTTCATGTACTTTGAACAGCATTTCTCTTTCTTTTGGCCAAATGGGCTGTATTATTCATGTTTTCTTTCGTCTATTTCTTTTTTCTGTCAATTCACTGCACATCGTCCGAAGCAAATATTTGAACCCATTCCACTGTAGATGATGTCAGGCCTAAGTCTACTCAAAATTCTTACGTTCGTTATGATTGTATTGTGGAGTCATCTCGTCAGCCATTGCCCCAGGATTGAGACAGCAGCACGTTCCATCAATCCAACAAGTACAACCTTGGAATGACCCAAATGTCAGAGGTTTTATATGCAAGACTGTCATACTAGTGGCATTGATACTATGTCTGTCTATTCGTAGCTTGGCTCATTAAGACATTCAATCCGAACCTTGGAACTCCCAAGGTCATCCCAACACAAAAGCCTCAAAGCTCTTCTTCCAAGGATCAACCTTGGCCGTCAAGCCCCTCCCAATTAACACAATCTTGCACTGGGGCATCTTCTTCTCTCCATTCTCATCTTCATCATTCACACTCTCCGAATCCCGAATCTCAAACACATCCCTGACAGCCTGAATAATTTTCCTCGACCCCCCCTCAAACGCCAAAACACCCTTCAACCGATGAATCTCAAAATCAACCGGATGTCCTTCAACCCCCTCACCAGGAACGGGCAATCTCGACTCCCAAAGTACAGCCCTCAGCCACTCATCGACCTTATCCTCCGTCCCCAACGGAATAGGAGGCGTCGTAATCGCAACCGTAGAAATAGCAGGATCCATATGACTATGACCCTTAGCCCCGAAATCCAAATCCAGCTTCGCAAGGTGATCATAAGCATGCAAATCTAGAACAACGCCCTCGATCTGTGGCGTCCGACTATGATCCGTAACATGGATCTTAGCAGCACTGTTAATTCCCACGATTCTATCGCGGACGGCCTGGAGTTCCGCCTCGGAAACCAAGTCCGTCTTGTTGAGGATGATCACGTCCGCATGGGAAATCTGCATATGAGCCATTGAAAGGACAGGGCCTGTGTGCTGGTGTGCGTGCTTGTCTTTACTGTCGTTGGCGCTTTCCTTGTGCGATTCCACCTTTTCTTCTGGGGTGGGCTCGTCGAGAAGGCGGAGAATGTGCTTTGCGTCGACGAGAGTGACGATTCCGTCTAGATAGATGGAGCTGCCCAGGCCTTCGTCCATCCAGAAGACTGGGGCGATATTGCCTGGGTCCGCGAGACCGGTTGTTTCTAGAAGAATGTAATCAAAGGTGCCCCGGCGTTCCATTAAGGATTCAAGGGCCATGACGCCGGAATCTCTGTCCAAATGTTAGTATGCAGGAATAACCATAACCATGGAGAACATATCACTCCGCAGATTCCTCTTCACTAAGTGACGAGACTTACTTGACGGAGCAGCAGATACAGCCGTTGCCGACTTCCATCCATTCGGTCACTTCTTGGCCGCCTTCATTCACAGTCAAGGGCTTTTCGATATCGGAAGCTATGTTTGCTTTGTTAGGGTATTGAATGCGAGAAATAGCATTGCAAAGACGTACAGTCTCCAAATTCTGTCTGAAATTAGTATACGCCTAAACTTCAACTCTCTCTTGTTGATGTAGAACATACCATTCATGATCACGGCAATCTTTTTGCCATGCTTTTCAGTCAAAATGTAATTCAACAGGGTTGTTTTGCCTGCTCCCAGGTATCCTATAAAGAGGGTAAGAACTCCATAGCGAAAAATATATATGTAGATAATCCAACCTGTGACCAATGTAATGGGAACGCGACTGGTTGGCGCCTCGTCTATAGAGCTGGAGGGCTGCTCTACTGGCATCGCGGTGACATCCACCAGGTCCGGAGGCGCCTCGTCATCCTCAAGATTGCCTGACATCTTTGCTGGGGTTATAAATTCGGGTTGCAAGAATCAGACAAAACAGAAAGCGATCCTCCGTGTCTTAGTCAAGCTTTGTTTCAATTCTAAAGTCAAGACAACAGTTTAGATACGGGTAGATGGGTAGATGCGGATGACGTTGTTTACCCAAATGGGGTATTAGGGCTTAGGGTAGGTGCAGGTCATCTGTTGTTGCTTATCTCCTGCTCCAGCTCCGATCAAGCCTACTATGCTCGAGTTGTGTTTTTCAATCTGTTTTATGCGCAAGACTCGGCGAGGGCGCGGAATTTATACCTTTCACTCTTTTCATTCAACTTAGGTTACCCTCATTTTGTTTCGCGTCTCTCCTCCAATTTTCTCTTTCAAGCTCTCAATCCTTTCCTAGCTACGCGCCATGACTGCCGCGGGAGTCTCCCCGTCTAGCTCCCCACGCCTCCCTAGTCCGCCCCCGTTCACAGAGGTCCAGATCGGCCCTCAGTCGCCATCGGTTGGCGAGGCTTTTGGCAAAGATGGAGAACATATCCTTGGAGCTGCCGCTGGGGAGGACGATGGCTCAACGCGCAGGATCCGGCCTGGAACCAAAACCGCTGACATGGCCTTTGGACCGCCATTAATTCCACTATCTCAGGTTTGTGCTTACCCCGGTCTTCTCGGTCAGCTTTGACAGACTAACTGATCGGATTCAGCTTGATTCTCCATTCCAGCTCCAGGAACATCTCAAAGCCCTTTACCACCACTTCACCAAGCCCGAAGGTTCTGACACGGTTATCCCGATTACCCGCGATGTCGCAATCCAACTTGCTGAGCCCCCGGAAGGTGTCGACCGGTCGCTTTGGCTTTACGAACTCTGTCGATTCCTCACTATGAAGGTGAATAACTTGATCATCGCCTTTTTCGCCGAGAGCCCGCCTTGCTCATCCGCAACCTGTCCCGAGATGCGCGCATCAGAATGGCAGTATCTTTGTGCCGTGCACGACCCTCCTAAGTCTTGCTGCGCCATCGATTACTGCTGTCACACCCTTGACTGGGCGACCAATACTCTCACCTCTCCGGAATACTTTGCCAGCCGATTGACCCTGGGCTCGGAGACCGGCGCCAGCATGAGGCACCTAACCAACATCTTCCGCCGCTTGTACCGCATTTTTGCGCACGCTTGGTTCCAGCATCGGGATGTTTTCTGGGAAGTTGAGGGCCATGATGGCCTATATGTCTTTTTCAAGACTGTCTGTGATATGTTTCGTCTCATCCCGGAGGACAACTACACCATCCCACCAGAGGCGGAAGGCCTTGAAGCTATTCAGCCTAAGGTGGAGGAGCAAGTCGATAGCAAGCGGTTAACTATTCTCCGCAAGGAGGCCGAGAGTCCCTTTACTGGTGGTGACGTGGAGGGCTTGGATCCATCAATCAGCACAGGTGCGACCACCCGACGACACAAGCACAGCCCATCCACTGGATCTCGCGTTACGACAATTACCGAGAGTGCCGAAGATCACGACGAAGCTCCGGCAGTACAGGCCCCGCTCCGTGAAGTGATGAAGGACTCTCCTGAGCCCCGCCCGTCGTCCACTGTTGAGAATCGCCCAAAGACCCCACCAGCGGCTGAGAACATTGAAGCAGCAGCTGCTGAAGAAACTGCTGAGTCAAATGAAACTCCCTTGGAGACAAGCCAGTCGGAGCCGGAGGAAGATCAACCCCAGGAACCGGCTAGCGATATCCCCGCGGAACCTACTGAAGAGAAACACGAGCAACCTGATGTCCACGAGGGTGAAGAAAGCGCCCCCGAAAAAATTGAGGAGACTACCGAGAAGCCCCTGGAGGGCGACGATGCGCCAACGTCCCCTGTTGATGAAACACCCAAAGAACCAGAAGCCTCGGCACCCGAGCCCGAACCCAAGGCTGAATCTTAAGAGCCCAATAGGCTTTTAACCTACCCCTTCTAGCAAACCCCTTTTGTGTACTTATGTCATGGCGGAAATACTTTAATGCTTGCTGCTCCCGATGGGAATGATTTCACTGTTTACTATTACGTGTAATATAGCTTCAGGATAATTTTCATGGTCCAATATCAAAGATACCCATTCCCCTGGTGCACAAACGATTATTCAAAAGCGTAACCTGGTTGTTGTTTTGATCTGATAGTTTTGCCCCGATCTCCAAATCTCCTATCCGATAAGCTAAAGCTTAGCTCTTATCGCCGCATCTCCGAGTCCGAACCCAACTTGAACCTGACCTTCATATCAACAAGCAAGTCCAATGACCATCAACTCCACAGAAAGCATGTCAGCACTAAAAGGCGCCACAGCGCCAATATACTTCGGCTCATTCCTAGTGACATCACAAGTAAGACTCCCAATCACCCGTTGTCAACCCAACTAACCCATCCAGGTCTTCTTCACAACCCCCCTCTCCTTCGCGCTTGTAAACCTCAAGCCAATTCTCCCCGGCCACGTCCTCGTCTCTCCCCGACGAGTAGTTCCCCGCGTCTCAGACCTAACACCCGCCGAAACAACCGATCTCTTCCTGACAGTGCGACGGGTAGGCCGGATGGTGGAACGTGTATACGGAGGCTCAAGTCTGAATATCGCCGTTCAAGATGGTGTGCATGCAGGACAGAGCGTACCACATGTGCATGCGCATATTATCCCGCGGAAAGCGGCGGATTTGGATCACCGGGGTGGGACGGATGCTGTTTACGATATGCTGGATGGGGAGGAGGGTGATGTTGGGAAAGCATTGAGGGAGGAGCGGAACCAGCGTGAGAGTGTGGGCCCGCATAGGAGGTCGAATTTCCCGGCTGTGGATAATGAGGCGAGGAAGCCGAGGACTATGGAGGATATGGTTGCTGAGGCGGAGATGTTAGCGAGGGAGATGGAGAGTGAGCCTGTTGAGTAGGCTAGCTACTAATCAAGGGCTGTCTGTACTGTATCTGTATCATATACGACGACAATAGAGAGACGATTGTAAGATTTGATAATTGGACTGGAAGTGAAGATCTAGCTGAATGCAGACCTCGAAAATTGAAGACCAATTGGCGTAGCGTCATCATCGTGTATTCGTAAACACGTTGCAGTAGCTCGCATCCCATTCTATCTCTATGGTATCTAACCGGAAAAAACCAACGCCCACCACAACCGAAACACCCTGCACAATCCTGGGCAATGAAAGAAAAACGTCTAGATAGTTTCTATTCCTGGCGCTTCTGGTTCTTTGGACGCTCCTGCATAATCTGCGCAGCCCAAGCCTTCATCTCAGGGAGCTGGACGCGGCCCGCAACGCCCGCGAACTCCTCCAGGTCAATGTTGTGAGAGCGCTCATACTCGATGAACTGGAGCAGCAGCTCCATCTTATCGACATCATGCACGAACTGAGCCTCCAGCGTCTCGTTATCCTCATATTCTTGGAATACGCGCATCATCTCTGCGCTCGAGAGTGCGGCACCGGGTACATTGCCCAGCAGGTTCTTGACCATGTACTCCATTGTGGCTGCCTCGCGCTCAGCCTTCTCGGCCTTAGTAATGTGCTTGTCGGCGGGGGTGATGTCGCCGACTAGTGATTCGGCCATGTCGTGGATGAGTGCCATCTTGGTGCAGTGAGGGATGTTCAGTTTGGAAGCTAGCTCGGGCGGGGCAAACATCGTCATGATCGACATGCGGTACATGTGGTCTGAGATCGATTCGCCATGGTTGATTCCGAAACGGCGCCAGCCTTCTCTCTTGGTGGTCTTGAGGCGCTCGATAAGATGGAAGAATGCGATAGGAGTGGTGGTATTCTCCTCAGGGGGGTGGGGGAGAGTAGACAGCACTGGAGAGATTGGGTTAGAACTTAGGTGATATTAAGCCGATACAGCTTGTCAACGTACCGGACTGCGGGGTCCAGGAGGAATTGTCAGAGCCCATGGTTATTAAGGAGTGGAGAGCAAATATCAAGCGAGTGGAAAGTTCAGAAGAAGGGACAACAAAGGGAAAAGGATTCAGCGAAGACAAATCCTGGGACCGCGTGGGACCAAACCGATAAGCGCCGCAAACAGTGCAAACTCCTTATCGCATTGTTGACAAGCACAATCAGCTCGCTGCTTTACCAACTAAACTCCGACTATTCCTTAACGCAGCAACATGGCTGCTTCCACCACGAAGCAAGGGCGCCCGAAGCCTCTGGATTGGTCACCTCCGTCACACCTGGCAGTCTTCATCCGTAACTTGAAATTGCTGCAGCTGGACCACCGCGAGGATTGGCCTGACATCACACTTCGCTCCTTATCGTCGTCATCCGCGAACCAGCGACAACGTATCCGATTAATTGAATGGGCGCTCTACAATTTATTTACCATATGGGATCCAGAAGGGGCTCAAAATGTAGGAATCTTCGTCTATCTACGAAGAGCTTAAGGAAGGCTCAGCTCATAGCTAACAAATGTGCAGAAACTCCGTCCCTTTTTCCCACCGCTTGAACCCCTCCAGTCAGTCAACCTGCGCGCAGCATTGTTCCGTGCTCTGACCGAGCTAAAGAAAAATGGAGATCTGGGACGGGAGACTATTCTCCGCAAGACAATGCTGGATGATTGCAAAGGCGAGAAATTTGACGAGCTGCTCGCTGTGTTCTCCACGGCGGTTCTGCGAAAGCTCCTGGCAGTGTCTGCACCGGATGCGCAATGGAGTACCGCCATGAAGATTTCCATGGCTACTTCCATGTCGCCGGTAGATTACCAGAACATGTTACCTCTTATCCTTGCTCATAAAGTTTCTCTTGGCGCAACAGGGGCCCGTCGAGCACGGGTGCATGAAGCCTACGATCAATTCTCCCAATTATTGGACGATAAAAAGGCCGAGCTCTCAGAGCGGGCAAAGACGAATTCCAATCAAGAATTGGGACAAGTTCCAGTCGACTCGGAGAACCTTGTGCGTGAGATTCGCACCAATTGGTTGGGAAGTGAGGAATGGGCTACTGTGCTCGTTGATGGCGGAGCTCAAAGCAGCGCGGATTCTTTCCTTGAGCTTCCATTTTCGAAAGCCTTGAGCCTCGCTACTGACTCCTCGGTCAATCATCTTAAAAGCAGTGCAAAGCAAGACCTAGTCGTTGATCTAGAGGAGCGCGTGTCTCGGCTTCGGAGTCGGCTGCGCAAGTGGAATGAATTTAACGAGTCGCTTCGCAAAGATCGCGATGGAAATGGCTCTCCTATGGAGACAGCATCAAAAGAACCTCAGGTTCTCTTTCGTGATCACCAGCCTCTCACTGTGGCAAGTCTTTCCAAAGCTGTACGGCAGCCTGCAGACTGCGGGCGGGCTCTAACGGAGGTGGATCGATCTTTCATGTCCACTGTTCATGAGGCGATTTCTCGTATCAATGGCAAAGCTCGAGACACTTCGAGTCGTGGGGTATCTTCGAGTCCTCGAAGGGTTCACTCGCCCAGGAAAGCAGAGTTCAGCCCACGTACTATCTCTCCAGAATTACAAGAGGCGGAGCCGCCCATTCCTTCTCCAGGTCCCGAGCCTATGGATCAGAGTCCAGAGTCCGAAGCCACTCCGCCCTCTCCTCCTATTGTTCGTCTATCCACAGAACACGTCCAAGACACAGAAGACGAAGCAGACATAGAGCCCATCAAGAAGCTCTCGTCAAACTATACTCTCGTCGAGCGCACCCGGAAATCAATGTCTCTCATCCCACCTCTTCCATCACACGAAGCTCCACCACATCCCCACCGGCGCCGTGGTCCACGGACCTCATTCCCGGTAAACCAATTCGAAACGCCCCGAAAGTCCTCCGGGAATACCGGACGATCTGGCGCCTCTACACCACAAGACAAACTATTTGAGGAAGATGCCGAATACAACAGTGTGTTCAAGTCTCGGCCGCGAGTCGCACAAAGTCCTATCTCGTCACCAGCGGTACATTTCAGTCCCTCCTTTGATGAGGATGAAGAGTTTGAACTAGATCAAAGTGGCGCTGAATGGGGAGATGTCGATTCTCCCCTGGCTACATCGAGATACAGGTAATGAGAAGAGAGATCCTTTCAATTGTTTGAGTGTACCTATGACTAGCTGTAGATCCATAAGATGAATCCAAAGCAGGCGTTCCTCCAGATTGCATTCATGTTCCTTTTCTCTCTTCCTCGCTTCATTGATCCCATGGAAGCGGAATAACTTCAATTCATCTCTTCTCTCAAGGGCTGCTTGTGTAAGTTGGATGGTTACACATCACAGCGAATGTCCGTCGGCGTCGACGAACAGACCCAAGGCGCGCTCGAATGTTTAAACGCTGCGGTGGGGCATAGGCATACGAGGCAGACGTTCCATGGGCATGCCGGGATAGGGAGGCAGACGTTCCACGGGCATGGGATAGGGAGGCAGACGTTCCATGGGCATGGGATAGGGAGGAGGAAGGCCTCGGTAGATTCGGAGGAACTGCAATAATTAGTAAAGACGCCGAGAAGAAATGAAGCCAGTAGACTCAAAGGGGGTGGGATCATACACGTTGGAGTTCGTAGCTTTCGCCTTCAGGATCGTCGAGGGTGACTTGCTGGCTCAAAGTTGTGGCCAACTTGTAATTATTAGCAAAATAATCTTGCAGATCAAGCTAAGTAGATTTAGGAGAGTAGACTGACCTGATCACCAGTCTCCAGATCGGGAGTAGGGGGGTTGGACTTTTGGAAGAACATCTTGACCTTCCGGATCAAAGGCTTGACCCAGCTCTTGACCTTCCAGATCAAAGCCTTGACCAAGCGGTAGATGTGGTGGAAGATCCAGATGAGGCCCGGAGACATATTAAGGTGAACCACCATCGTGATGAGCTTGAAGGAAGTGGGGTTTTGTGGGGGTTGGCAGAGGGGTTGAAGATCGAAGAAGAAGAGGAAGAATGGATGGATGCATTGGGCTTTGGAAATAAAAGGACCCGCTCAGTTCTACAAGATTCACTGCGGAATCTTACAGTCATATAAGGAAAGAATATATATGAAGCTGTTCGAGGGAAACGCGTTGGTATGTAGATGTGCCATTTCAAGTTCCTATATCTCGCGATGTTCGAGTTGAGTAGATCGGGTTGATACTGGAAATTAGGGTTTGTACTACGCGCGGGACCGATAAGGTTCTATAGTTCGGGCAAATGATAGTGCCGTTCCGGGATATAAAGAGGACTATAGGGTCACAGTATCTAGATAGAAATGATTGGGGGAAACGTTAAATTTAGTTGCACATGTGAGCAATGGTCCTAGGGTATGCTTCTCTAGACCTACCTCAAGCTAACGCGATTACAACCTATCAACTTACATTCACATATTAAGGATTATTTGAGAGTAATCAATGTTAGTTGGCTCTTGTTGAGGAACCATATGTAGCTCAATTGCTCTACTAGTAGCATATTAATATTTTAACAGAAAATCTCCTACACAATACTAGTATAGACAGTACAAGTCAAATGTTCAAGTTCAAGCTTGAATGATTAATATCAAGGTAACTACACACATGTGCATACCTGCATGTTAAGGTAAGTTTTTCTCAACATAGTTTAGTCACAAGAATAGTGTTTGTATTAGTATTTTGTAGGTATTTGTACGTGTGTAGATATTAATGAGTACATAAAGGCAGTGAAAGGATCTAGTTGGTAAATTTCCTGAACGAATCAAAGAAATGGGCGAACAAAAGAAAATCAATACAACAGCATGTCCAAGGTTGTGGTCACCTAGCGCCCACGACTCTGGCGTGGGTGGCTCGCCGCTCTATCCAGCCCTCTTTAAGGCAATTCGGGAGGATATTAAGCCTTTGCACCAAAGGGTACTTTGTCACAGTCAGTGTAGTCGTCAGCGGTCCTTCTTCTTTTTCACGTTTTTTTTCTGTCTTCCACCATCTCTCCTATCTCCCCAGGGTCGTTTAACTATTTGGAGCCGGCTATCTGCGTAGTCCCTTTTGGATCCACTCATCCTGCTCCAGTTCCATGGCTGAGCTTCGTTTTTCCGGCTCCCACTGAAGCATCTTCCGTACCAGACGGAGAAACATTCCCTTTTCCTCTCCCTCCAGACTAGTCTCTCTTTGCTCGAGTGGGACGTGCTCTCCTACTAACTCTCCGGCAATAAGTTTACCTAGAGTCACGAAAATAGTCAATAATTATCGCCTATCTATGAGTGCGGAAAAATATAGCAATGACTGACCGTCTTCTGAGAAGAACTTTTGCGTCAAGTTTCCCCGGGTAAGTAGATCTGGCGGTGGAGTACCGAGGAGACGAATCATTTCAGCAAGATGTGCGCGACCTCTGTAGGTCTTGAACTCTGGGTCCTGACCGCTGAATAGCGACCCTCCTTCGAAAAGATTCCAAATCTGATATTGTTAGTTGACCTGAATTTTGTCTTGAAAGTATGTATATTCTTACCACACATCCCACATTCCATATGTCGATGCTGTATGACCAAGGGATTTCCAAAATCACCTCCGGCGCTCGGTAGACATCCGGCTGAACGTCTTCCAAGTGCTCCTTATCACCCACTACAGCCGAGCCAAAATCGCAAAGGACAGGCGCGCCTAGCTTTTTTGACATCCCTAGTGCACGGGATGTATAAATTGTCCGTCCATCTACCTCCTTCCTAGGACAGGGATTTTCGAGTTCCTTGTTTTCAAAGTCACGGAAAACAGAATCATCCTCTATGCCAAACATAATATTATCTGCTTTGATATCTAATATACTGGTGAGCAAAGCATCAGGCTTCAGATGATGAACACCAAACGATACCTGTGTGAATGATCTTGCATTCTGTATGCAGATAATCTAATGCAAGAAATAGACGATGCAGTGTCACAGCCAAGACTGGTACGGGGAGTCTCTGTATAGGGTTGCGGCGTAGAAAACTCCACATACTCTCCCACAGTGGGCGGTGCACAAGACATCGATGTTTGTCTTCAGGGCCGTTGATATCAAAGGAGTCCAGCAATGATCTGACAAATGGGCGGCCCGGGTGTCGAGAAGAAGCCCCCTCGATACGTTTGTATATGTTCAGCTCAGCGTCCAGCTGCTGTCCCATTGATGCAGAGCTAATGAAAATCTTGAGAGCGACATAGCGACGATAGCTAGATTGTGAGTTGGTGGAAATCAATGTTGATAGCTTTGGGTAACTTACTCCAAATCACGTGCGAGCCAGACGGTTGAGCTGGCTCCAAATCCCAGTTTGCCCACAACTTGGTAGCGTTCCTTGATTATTTCCCCTATTCGAGTAGGATAGTACCGCACCGCAGAATAGCCTGGAATTTGTTCTTCTTCGACTGCCTGGCTTGCTGGTATTTGAATGAAGTTCGTGTTGATGAAGTTGAGAGGTGTCCATCGTCGCCCGAACAGGGGCAACGACTGAAAAACAGACCTCAACATCAGTGAGGCCAGTACCCGTTCTTTCTTTCTTCCGATCTTGTTCGTATTGGAAATGCGGTCGGCAAGCGGGAATATCAAAATGATAATGTCTTTCAAATGCTACCTAGATGACAACGACAAGTTTGGAAGGGGCTCCTGCTTAGATTTGGCCAACCGTATCCAGCCCTGGAGCGCGTATCATAGTTCAATGTTTGTCGGGATTTGACTTCCTGTATGTAATAAATATCAGATCGAACAATATTCACAGAGCGACCGATTGGTTGATTTTTACCTCCTTTTCTTTGAATTGACATAATTGAATGAAAATGGAATGCGACCTCTAGGCGAGTCGCATGTGAATTTGCGCGAGACGGAGAGTTTTTATTGCTCACTGGCACTACCTAGGTAGTTAATATCTTCGACATCCCTACTGATATAACTCTTCATCTGTCAAACACTCTCCAATGATCTCACTCATAACGGGAACCAACTCCCCCCGCCGAATAGCCCGATACAGAATACTGGTATAGACACCCAAAGTCGGCGCCTCCTTCACTTCTTGCTGAGCGAGCTCTTCAGAGACAGGCGTCACGATCCTAGCTGTGTACAGAAATGGGATGCCCAGGGATTCCCGCACGTATTCGTACATAAATTTGGAAGCCGCTCCCAGTACTGATTTAGCGTCACCATGGGCCATATAAGCTTCACGGTTGATGGTCCAACTCTCATATAGTAAATGTGACAGCTTTCCAACCAGGGATTCCATCTCGACCCATGTTCTGGGGCCAGCTGCGCTACCGATGTGGTCAAGAATGGGGACGCGCATGGACTTAGCAATTGTAACGAATCTTTCTTCGCTGTCCATTGTAACAGTCTGATCAAGGCTCTTTTGAAGGCTGGCCCAGAGAACTTCGGACAATGGCTGGTCTTTTGGTTGGAGATCGAGGTTTGTTTCCAGGGTATTAACCAAATTTTTGAATTTTGCGGCTATGCCGTCCAAAAACAGCAGCTGCATGGCACGAAGGTCGAAAGCCTGGCACAACGCGAGGATATGTGCGGCCGCCAGTTCGGTCAATACCCTTGCAGCAGTGGCTGTGTAGCGAGCGGAGATCAAGGCAAGAGAATTCAAGGATTGATTACCCATTTCAGCGCCGTAAACATGGTTGACAGGGCCAGCAAGGAATCCCAATTCAGATGTGAGAGCGGCGATATAGATATCGATTGCTTTGAAGATGCCGGATTTACTGGGCTCCTCAACCACTAGATTTGGCGGCAAGCCCCAGCTAGTGGTATGATTGATCATCTCTCGACACTGTGTATAGATCATCCGTCCAATACTTTGAATCCCTTGACGGCATTTTTCCATGGCGGATGTGACTGCCTTCGCTTGAAAGTTACCTCCATGGAGAACATTGCCATCATCATCGATAAGGGGGTTATCGGTGGCTGAATTACACTCGATGGTGATCTGCTGATGGGCAAGAAGGAGGTCCTCCAAGACTGAACTGATCCATTGAGCCGCGGTACGAATGGAATATCTGTCCTGCCGAAGTGAACCATCTTTGCCATCTTTGGGCACTGAGAGTTGAGAGCCTCTGAGAAATGCACTGATATTCTTGGAGCTCTCAATCTGCCCAGGGTGTGGGCGGACTTTGCCAAAAAATTCGTCAAAGCTTTCAGGTGACCCTAACAGGGCTTCTACAGACATAGCTGTCAAGATCTGTGAGAGCAAGGCTAGTTGATGCGTGTCGTGGAGCACCAAGGTGGCGGCAGCCGTGGAAATAGCCGTTCCGTTGACAATTGCGAGACCCTCCTTTGCCATAAGGGACACCGGTTCCAGGCCTGCTTCTGCCAAAGCTTCATCGGCATACACATCCTGCTTTTGATCGGGTCTGAGAACCCGGATCGTGGATTTGCCTTGTATAGCCCCGCTAATATAAGCTAGGGGGCTCAGGTCGCCAGATGCAGAAATGCTACCCCGGAGTGGGATCATGGGAATGATATTGTAGGTCAAAAGGGAGTGCAGACGGTCCAAGATTACAGGACGAACCCCTGAGTGACCCTTGATGAGAGAATTGATACGCAGTAGGATTGCGGCCCGCACCCACGTCAACGGCAGATGGTGAGACTCGGAAGGCTCCTCCCATGTGATATCAAACTTAGAATAGGGACTTGACGTGGACTGAGAGCGTGGACGAGGATCCCGAGCAGCAGGTGATAGAACACCATAGCTTAGCTCGCGGGTCAATAGTCTCTGTAGGGCAAGAACATCATTATTTCGAGTATCGGCCGAACCACCGAACCCTGTATTAACACCTGAAGGATTGTGTTAGATAACTGGAAGCTTTATCTCTCAAGATCAGAAATTTGCTAACCATAGACGACTTCGCCATCTGACACGGTTTTCATCAGCTTGTGGTGGTTATTTAATGTGGCCTGATGGGCAGCTGGATCGATCGAGACACTGCCAGCATTCCTAGAAGAAGATTGTCGATTAGTGTTTTATCAAGGCTAATAGCAGATTGGACGAACCTTGACACAAAAACAATATCGGGAATTTCCAATCCCTGCCCATTTAGAACCACGTTTCCGGCTCCATCATGAAGCCGATTGTTCAATCTTCCCCATTGCTGCGCAAGCAAGGAGGTATGAGATTTGTACGATCTCTCCATTATCGGTGTTTGATTGGCAGTATGACACTGGCAGGGTGGGAAAGGTGCAGGCGGAGTTGCCAAACGGAGTCCCCAAGTCTTTTACATGGATGCCCGCTACCTAGCCTGACCTAGGTATTAGCTGCTGCTAACCGCAGCTTTGAGCAGGCCGCACTATGTGGGGCCTCCCATAGGTATTGATGAGGGGTCAACAACTATTGACGACGTGCAGAAGGCAACATTTGAAATGTTTTTCGCCCCAATCACCCCCACCCCCCCCCCCCCCCCCCTCCCCCATACCGCCTTTTCAAAACGCGTACATACATGTATCACGCTATTTCCCTCTACAAACATCGCCATGGCGCGACCAGTTGACCCATAGAGCTCCCGAGGTCAGGCTTATACTCGCTATCCGTCAGCAAAGTTGCGAATTACATGAGATTAAACAGAAGATGTGAGAATTCACAGCAGACAAGCAGATATCCTACGTTCTACACTAGTGTGCAAGCAATTATTGAGTCCGATCCTGGCATACAAAACGTTACTTACATAGCTTAGCTCAGGTTTTCGACAAGCGGAAATTTCACGACCTAGGGGGTGTGGGTCCTTGGGGCAAAAACATTCTATGTATATCCACATCTATATGTATGCACATGTGGTCACACGGTCTGAGAAGTCACCAAGAGATGTAAATGACAGCACATGAGTGCATCCATGTGGTATGTGAATAACTCCGTACTGTACGGTATTCGGGAAATTGATTCTAGCTGAAAATGGAAGGAGCACTTGAGGGAAGAGTCTGCGCTAGAGACGCATGATCCAGATGTCTTTCAAATGTTTGGGGCTGAAAAGTGGAGCTTGAGCCGTCTTGCTGAGAAGGTGGACCACGGCCGGGGGCTGTTGCAGGCCGCTCTTCGGGTCCTTCGCGGGTGTGGGCCTTGTCCACGCGGTGGAGATTCCAAGGTTTCGCTGCTCCCCCGAATTGACCATCGAGGCGCTACATCCACATGCACCAGGCAATGAACGTGTGCGGCGAGGATCGGTACGGGACAATACAAGTCCACTTCCAAGGTTCAAATGTTGGTGGCCTTTTGGTGTGGGGTTTCCCCCCCCCCCTTTTCTCCTTACACACGGTGGATCGCCTCCTGAGTCCTTGCCAGCAAGACCATGGAATTACATGAATTACTTCGTACGTACGGAGTACAAGCCGCTCTCCCAGACGGCTAAGGAGAATGTGGTTTTTTTGAGTGGGTTCGGCCACGAATGTTGTGGTAGTGTGTCCTGATGCCAGGAAAGCTGCGTAATCAATCTGGGCCGGGTGTGACTCGGTACACGGGGTGGGAGCACGAGAAAACCCTGGATCCATCAAGGCCAAAACAGCCCTATTTGATTCTTCAAATGTTCTCAGATTAGAATATCAAACGACAACATCCTCCAGTGCCTAGGTGCCAGATTGCTACTGCCCAATCACGCCCTTATTCACGAATTACAAGACTCGCCACGGGATCTAAATAGCTATTTTGAACTAATTGAACGATAATAACTTCCAATCTCGATTTCCCTTGTTGCGCTAGACAGCGAACTAACTAAACTCTCTCAAATGCCGATATCATGTCAGTCTCGAGTTAAGCCCGTTGCAAGCTTACCTTCACCCCATTCCTGGATTCCAATGCAATACCACCCCCTTCGACCCAGTCCGTAGGGTCTTCACTTGTAATGAATTTAAATTTTTGAATCAACCTCACAACAACGTAGGTCACCTCGTTCAGCCCGAAGTCCACTATGAAATGGTTAGCGCCGCCGCCACAAGGAGGAAAGGTAAGTTGCCATACTTCCGACACAGTTACGAGGGCCTCCGCCAAGGAATGGAATGTATTTCTGAGATTCCGCATGTGAGTAGATATGCATTGTATTGCAGGGGCAAGTGGGTGGTCTAACCCATGACTGCTTCTCGTAACTCCATCGCTCTGGGCGAAATTCGTCAACATCGGGGCCCCAGAGATCTTTCCGACGGTGAAGCGCATATAGGGAAAAGTGAACCATGGTCCCTTTCTTGACAAAAATTGGAGACTCTCCATTTGGGCCACCACCTCTGGGCAATATGGTATCTTGAACAGCAATTCGCGAATTAGACGCCTGGGGTGGATTCAGGCGAAGGACTGTTGCAGTCACGTCAGCTTCACAAACACATGACATTACGAGGAATGAACAGATCGCTCTTACTTTCTCGAACACAGTCCCCTACATAGCGTAGCTTTTTCAGTTGCTCAAGGCTCGGCGGTTTGCCCTGAAGTGGCTCCACCTGTTCACGCAAACGATGCCAAACGTCTGGTCTCTTTGAAAGCATGAAAAGCAAATTGACGAGTGTTGCTGCAGGGGCGTCAGTGCCGGCGAAGTATAGGGTAGTCAGCTCGTCTTGAAGGGCCTTCCGATCCTGCGTCCGTTGACTGAGTTGGTCGATGAACAAGACTCGAGTGGGACTGCCCGCGCCGGATGGTTTAGGTAAAGTTGAAACTCTGCGCTCGACAGCAGCATCCACATATTGCTGGATCCATTGATGCGTGATACGGACATTTTTTTTGAAAGTGGACTGCGGCAAGATGGCAGTCAGGTGGCCCATAAGCCATCGAAACTCACAGCCGGCGTGTGTATTGCGGAAGGCTTCCAATGCACCCGTTTGAAGATTTTTGGGGTTTCGCAAGGAATCGATTGACTCCCCAAAGAGAAAATCTGTCGAGACATCTGCAGCAAATCGATGTAGGAACAAGGACAAATCGAAGACTTCTCCATCCGGTGGCAGTACATCTATCAGATTCTGAGAGTGATGCTCCAACAGTGCGGGTTGAGATGTCTCGACTCGTGTAAAACATTGCTGTAGCTGCGTGCGTAGTACCTTCCAACGAGCGCCATCGCTCTGAAAAATGCTTTGACCAAATAAAGGCTCAAATGCATTTCGACGTCTGAACCCAATTTCGTACAGAGGGAAGTTGGCAGATAATAAGCACTCGAGGTTCTCAGGCTCAATCGTGTTGATGACCCAGCTCCCCAAGAAAAGGGATAAGAATGTGTTCCCATGAGACTGATGAAGCCTCTGCGCCCTGTCATTATATTTCCCTTCATCTCTCGCTTTGACGGAAGCAAATAGTGAATCCAGGCCGAGGAGGGGATCTTTGTGAGGATACCGTGGCGGAGATTGACAGCCATGAGAACGACCCAATCGAAAGCGAGTGATGTAGCGCTTGAATACAACAACACTGATTACCAACACAATAACCGCTAGTGTTTTTGGCAGTATTGGCCCCCAACCGATCGCGGCTTGCGTGGACATGGATGTTTTTGCCGGTGCTTCTACTAGCGTACTAGTCTCGGTGCGGGAGGACTCCACTTCGATACAACTCTGCAGAAAGGTGAATATGCAACAGATGGGGGTGTCCAAAGCTGGTGCGATCCTCGCCCTTCTTTAAATAGTTCTAAAAATTACGTGCTCGCCTCCATCTGGTAACGCGTCCTCTTGACCCTAGCGAGCAAACTTGAACATCTGGGATAACAACAGTGTCGATCGGATACCCAGGTGATTTCATGTTTCAGGCCTATGTATAGCTCCACACTGAGAGATAAATAAATTCAAGTAGGATGTCGAATCTACATACCTAGGCAGTTTCTTCTGATTATTTTCTCATCTTCCCACCCTTAACCACGATTCAATTGCATTCGCATATGTACACCCTGAAGCAATTTCAACCTTCTGTCCGCATGGCTATTTCAAGTTCCCCCGCAACAAAGGCCTTTGCCGACCACAAACAAAAGAACTTCAGATCGCTTCTGCGTCCTTTTCCAAGTCAAAACCTCAAAGATACACAGTTTTGGGATGAAAATATCGGGACAGCACTGAGGACCCTCATGGGAGGCGCAAGCTATGATGCTGGTACCGTTCAGGCAAATCTCGGCTTCAGCTCGCAAATCGTGGCACCTTGTCTAGGCCCACGCCCAATGCAAGGTGAAGCTCCTCTGTGGAAGAGCTTTATGACCGATGATTTCTCGCCTCTAGAGTACAGCTGGAGCTGGGAAAAAGCTACTCCAATCATTCGATATTGTTTCGAACCCATCGGACCATTGACTGGCACGGCGCTAGACCCATATAACCACAAGGTATCAATGGAATGGGTGAACAACATCCGCCCCAAACTTCCATCTGCTGATTGGCAACTCTTTACCCACTTTTTTGAGGAATTCTACCACATGCAGGAGCCTGCTCTTCCGCTCTTTCATGATACGGGCAAGATCCTCCATAGTGGACCAAACCAGTCCAGCCCGTCATCGATATTTGTCGGGTTTGATCTTGGACGTAATGGGATGGCTTGCAAAGTATACTTTGTTCCGGTGAAAGCAGAGCAAACAGGCCAGTCTCGCTTCGCTGTTCTCGACCACGCCATACGAACTCTTCCAAATTTCAAGGACCTCATCGCATACAGACACCTCTACGATTTCCTCCGATGCCGAGAGCAGATGTATATTATAGGCGTCGCGGTCGATTGCGTTGAACCGGCGCTTTCCAAACTCAAGATTTACTTCCGGTCGCCCACTACCACATTTGCGAGTGTCAGACATGTTCTCACTGCTGGGGGCTCCTTAACAGGCTGGACAAGTCAACAAATGGACAAAGTACGTGAGCTTTGGCTCAAGGTCCTCGGTCTTCCTTCGGACTTCCCTGATGATGCAGAGCTCCCTCATAATTCGTCCGAGACTGGAGGAGTACTTTACAACTACGACATTAAACCAGGCAATCAAGAGCCGGAGACCAAGGTATATATTCCAGTCAAGCATTACGGTCAAACGGATGAAATTATTGCACGGGGATTGGTAGACTTTATGCGAGCAGAGCTTGGGCATGAAGAAAGGCATTATGAAAACTTCCTTAACACCCTCAACAAGTTTTCTTCCTACGCAGACCCTAGTAAGGAGCGTGGGCAACAGACATATATTTCCTGCGCCCTTAAGGGAGGGAAATTATCTCTGACTTCATACCTATCTCCTCAAATTTATCACCCTGGCCGATGGTCGAAGACTCCATCCAGCTTGTGATGCCAGCGGGGTGATGTCGCACTATGGAGGACTATAGTCTGGCCGCAGAATCTTCAAATACACACATAGTCCAGTTGTGCGACAAATTTACATTTACTCGACTTCTATATTCAAATATTGAATCTTGTGTCTTCTCAATTTCTCTTGTCTGACTCATGTACTTGAGTGCTATAAATAACTGATACCTAGGTAACGATGTAACTGGGGGGGAGGGTTTCGTGGGGTTCAACTCCCCGCCGCGGCACGCGGTCAAGACATCTCCTGTATTACATGGTCAATACCTAGGTACATATAGCTGCCCAGGTGGCCGGCAATTACGCCAAGGGCCGTGCAGCCGGCCCTCAAAAAAACAGGGTTTCCACTACGGTAATCAAAAAACAACATTTGAACCGATTAACTTTATAGCCCTAGATAGGCTGACCCCGAAACAAAACTATTTCCGTTGTGTATGTAATGTGGTGATCTACGTAGGTGATATCTCAATCTAGAAATAGTTGTCCATTTTTCTCATGCACAAGGCCTAGAAGATAGACTCGGAGGCAATCGATTGATATGACCTAGGAATATTTACAACTTGCCCTTAGGAGGAAAGTCGCCCCTCTTCATCCCATTAGGCATCTTCATGACCATCATTCCTTCTTCCGATATTCTCAGCATATCATCATCCGAGTTCCGACTGTGATATTCTGCCCAGAACTTCTCATCCGCCAGCCAACCATTAAACCATTTCGCAACCCACTCACCCGCAATACCCGCACACCACCCCACCTGCTCAAAACAAAGGAAGTGCTCGCCCTCAGGTAGAACTGCCTTCTCCACTGCCCCCGCACGAACTCCGCCACTTCCGCCCACCCCAGTCCCAGTAGTTCGCATCTTCACCTCCTGCGCATCTGTCGGTGAAAGGAAGCTCTTGCCACCAAAAATCCACTTCACACTTGGTCGTAAATATGGTAAATTTCTCATGGCTGACCAACATTCTGGTCGTGAAAACAAGTACGGTCGTTCTTTTTCACTATGCCAATCAGGCAAAAGTAACCTGTCTAAAGATTCAGGCTCAAGGTTTGGCGTAGTGAAGCTCCATGATTCTTGGTGTTTTGTTGTGGTCAATGTCACCGCCTGTGGGCCGACTTTAGGATCCCCACTGGCATGGTTATAAAGAGCAGTTGGGACGCTACGGAGGCCGTAGGTAATGTATCTTTCCCGCGCTCGAGGGTCCCATTTCTGAAGCGATTTTGTGAGAGACTCTTTAGCCTTTTCAGGAGTAGGCCAGAGATCCCTGCGGCGACTGGCGAATATGGCCGGGTTTGGACCTCCAAAAGATTCCTCCACAATAACGGGCTCAAGGAGAATAAGTGTGGAAAGAAGGCGTGGATGAATGATCGAGAGGTTCACCCTATATATCTTTTATTAGAATACGTTCGATCACTCTCAAAGGATGATATGAAAGAAGAGTCATACAGCTGAGCACAACCCATGCTATGCGCAATACCAATGATGGGACGAGGCATCTGGTCACGAAAATGGTTGACCATATGGAGAAGGTCACGTGAGTGATCATGCCAGCCAGCTTTAGATTATCATGCATGTTAACTCCTATCTTTGAGTGTGGGCATCAGTTGGGGAGGAGCAAGAGATAGCACATACTTTGATCGCCTTGGACATATTCATTGAGAACTCCACTTGCTCCTTGGTTCGACACGTCCGCGACCCAGATCCCGCGTAGTGGGATCTGTTTCTGTTTCAATTCGGCATAGAGATCTTCCCAGACAGGCTCATAAAGTTCCTTTTGTGTCCCATTGCCTGGTGCTCCTATGATTGTGATGGCGTTATCGGGGATCGGTGTAGGAAGGTCTAAGGGAACATATTGTTTGATGGCGAGGTGCAAGGGGGTCTCTTGTTTCACGCTCTTCTTGGTACCGTGTGGGTATTCTCGGATGTGTTGACCCTCGATTGTATGTTCGATTATCTGAAAGGGGAAAGCCATTGTGGCGGAAAATCAAGATGTAAGCAAAGCAGATTGATTTATGCTAGCACCCGAGTAGATTCTCGTAGTGGAGGGCGGATTTTAAGTGGTTTGGCGTCGAGAGCACTTGGGCGGGGAGGAAATCTGTGAGAGCGACCTTGGAAGTACCGAGGTGTTCAGCATCTTCTGTTCTGTGGAAAAATAGCCACGTAAGATGGCAGACTGTACACCGTATGGAGTACTCCGCACACTAGTGAGAGATATTTCTTTGGGGGCGGAAATCAAATAACTCGCATTACTGGTCAGAATTGTATTGTACCTTCTGATTGGCCGCTGCCCAGGTGGTCGATAAGGATCGACAAGCATCGACAAATCTCAGGCGGTACCTAGGTACGGATAGCCCCGTACGGTATCGTACGGCATTCTGTTCCAATACATGCCCAGGTGGGGGATCTCGGGATGATCTTTGCCGTAGCAAGTAAAATATCGCCATTTCTCCTCCGTATGTACAAGACTAGGTAGTATCCCTTACAGAGGTAGTTGACGAATGTATGTTATATGATTTCGCCCCCAACGGTAGCTCTCAGCCAGATGCCGACCACTGAAAGAAAACGGGTATTACTGTAGACCGGTACTCAATCTATATGCACGGACAAAAGGACATCCGAAAAGTGATGTCCGTACATTTCCTCGCCAAAGGTTGTAATAATACGAGTATTATGAATGATGTATGGCCCCAGATCTACAAGGATCGATCCATGTTGCATTGTACATGCAGAAATTTGACCCCCATACCCCTCTATTCTCACTCAGAAGAGGGCCATCACCACATGCAGCTCCTTATTACCTTCAAGGGAAATGATGTTTCATTTTCAGAATTGGTGGCTAGCTAATGCAACGTGATAAAACTCATGCACTCTGATCCCGGTGATTGACGCCGCCAGAATGTAAGTATACAACACCTTCCTACCTGGGTAGGTAGGCTTAGACGGTAAGGTATACCACCTGCGCAATCTTACGAGTGTACGTATTGCACTGTTCCTCGGATCTGACTGGATTTGGAACCTCGAAATCCTCTTGTACACCTTGAAACATCTCGGGCGAGTGATAGTCGACCTGCCTTGGGCACGGATCATGGGGTTTAGGTTCTTACTGGCGAGAGCCGCGGATCCTCTGCTAGTGGATGTCCCGATTTAGGCAGACACCCAAGTTGCCCAATAGACTCGATGCTTTACTGTTGGTTTGGGTCCTCCAGGTACATGCCAGTGGAACGGGTTCCTCTGTTTGTGATAGCCGGTCTATCGACCGTGCATTGGGTTAGTTGTGGGGTGTCCATCGACGCTCAAACGCCGGATCAGCTCTGAGCGTCCTGACGTCCTGATATTGTTGGCCCAATACCACTTGACTTGACTAATAATGCAAATTAGACCTTCATGCAAGCACATGTGAAACATGTGCAGCGCAGATCCCAACATCGGCTACAAGATTTGATAGGATATCAAACACTGTTTTTTTTTAAAAAAAAAAAAAAAAAAAAGAAAGAAAAAAAAAAGATCCGATGGGGATTTGACACGCAATGATTGGGGGCGAAAGTAAGATTTTCGGCAAGCAAAAGCGGGACAGGAAAAAAGAAAGATGAGGAGACCTTGGAAGTAATGAAGAGTCACTCGAACTCTCGCACTCGCCCATGCAGACTAATGCACGACTAATGCACGCGTGCAGATCCCAATATTAATGTCGATCAGCGGTTCAAGCACCGGAATCATAAGGATGCAGGATCATTATAATTGAGTTTCGTAAGATCGGAGATCCATACATACCAGTGACTTTTAGCCCCATCGTAGAAGAGAGGTAAATGTGCCGAATGCATGTGTTCGTACAGATCAAAGGAACCTTTACATAGGTGTCGAAGCTGAAGAGTCCCACATACATAGGATCCACTTTTTTATTTATCCCGTGTCAGGACCATTTCAAGGCGGCACCACCGTCACCTCTGAAGCTCCATGGGGTGACTGACCTTTTGCCACCATGCCAAGACCCGCCCTACAGGGGGACTGGCCTGTAACCTGCTCCATGGGGGCCAAAAGCAGATCATCTATGCAGAAACCTGTTTAGGTCATTTGTCCCCTCATTTCGGCCCGTCCGTCCCTTAGCTACTCAAAATCTCTCACCCGCAGGTCCCACTCAGGCCGCCCTCGCTTAAGCAGCCTCCCATCCTGGATTGACGCGTATGGTATGTCCAGATGTCCTCTGCCCCACTGGCCCACAAATTTACAAACCGTATTAGCATCAGTACAGTACATGTAGTGCCTGAACTAGGTATTTGAGTGTATACTACAAAGATCGGGAGTACTATATTTAGCCCCAGCTGAATCTTGGCCACAATCAGGGCCGAGGCCCGAATAAGCCCTGGAAGGAGATGAGCTCTGAGTTGAGATCCCATTCCATATCAACAAGTATGTAACCGAGGTAAAGCGACGGGAAGTTTTCAATTGCATGTATGTATGTACCCTTGACCTCGGGATTCATCAGGTAAGCACCCTGTCCGGGGCTGTCTACCCCAGGTGCCCGGGGCAATACTTGGGTGGTTAGCCAAAGCCCTCGTAGAAGACGAATTTTCGAGGCGTGCTGAATTGCCCAGGCTCGCTTGAACATTGAAGTTGTCAGAGTTATGTATGATTCCTCAAGAGCTGCAACCTTGTACTAAGTGTTTTTATATGTATGTATAGGTACATCTATGTATTTCGTTCAGAGCAAGGACACAGTCAATCCAGATAATACTAGGTAAACCATATGGCCGAGGTTAGGTAGTAGGTGAACTGTTACTGCAGTGGGCGTCCGAGCTCATCATTTGAATGTACATATGCACCACTGTGCATCGCCGTCTGGTAGAAAACACGTCAAAGTTGTCCATGGGTCTGAGACCGCATTACATCCATGGATATGTAGTATCAAGAACTTGAAAAATCCAAACGAACATTTGAGATGAACTTGTAGTGCACCTGGGCATTTAAGAACTTGAAGCATCAACTTTGTATATACACATGTGCACAGTATGTAAGTTGCTTCAACAAGCTTCTAAGGAAACAATGCAGCAATCTCATCCTCGTACAAGCTCAATGTCTGCATTCTTGCCACACTGCCCTTGATGGTTGTAATAAACAGCTTCTCTCTAGAAGCAATAATCACCTTTTCTAGCGAGATCCGAATAGAGGCATGGCATCGTGCGTTAAGTTTGTCAATATAGGGTCGTAGACTCTCCAGGCGTCCCTCACGAGTCTGATTGTCTCCCGCACCTTCAACAAACTCCACTAGGAGTACAGGGGACTGTCTTCCATGCCCTCCGATGAGCGCATTATTGACACCGGGATGAGCCGTGATCTCAGGCTCTAGAAGCGAAGCGTGTAATCCATCCCCATGAGAGAGGCAAACATAATCGTCGCTCCGGCCAATGATCTTCCATAGACCCTTTTCAGTAGGATGCTCAATCCATAAGTCATTCGTCTCAAATCGGTCACGGTCTGTATATACAGAAAATATCTGCTGCATTGCACAGTCCGGATTTCGGATAAATACAAGCTCGTGGAGGCCACCTAATCGCTGCTCAAAGATGGCTCCCGCATGTCTCTGAAAGGCAAGGTAATCCCATGCATCAGATTTGCCATGTATCGTTGTGAAGTAACCGCCAGCTTCTGTGCTACCAACACAAGGTACTACCTGTGTTGATGGAATAAGGAGCTCTGCAGACTTAGCAGAGAGCGGGGCACCAGCATAGTGAATAAATTGTAGATCCTTCAGGGCCTGAACGCCATCTGGGGAGAGACAGAGGGCGTCAATAAGTACTGGAGGGAGTAGGGCTCCCTTAACGCGCCCGTGGCGGAGGACTTCCGCGATAATATCTGGAGATGGGGGTCCAGCAGGGCCGACCACAGCTACCATATTGACAAAGGTCGTCATAGACAGCGTCATAAGCATTCCAACAAACTAGTAGCCACGTCAGCGTTTAAGCCTTGGAATGTTTCTGAGCCGATAAAGAGAATATATCTTTGCTGACAAAAGTGACTCAAGTGCTTACATGTAGTGACGGTAAGGGCGTATACCATCTTCTTTGGGCGTATTGATGGATATGAGTCTCCTCAATATCAGGGAGAGAAGCCGCCACTTCCGCTCCAGCCATCATTTGGTGTGAATAGGTAATAGGCTTAGGGTTCCCTGTTTTTAAGGCTTCTGTGTCAGTCCAAGGGTCGATTTCTCGTTATGCTTTATCATAAACATACCTGTTGTCCCGGAAGTGTGAAAAACCAACCAGGGGTCATCTTTGCCTTCTGCCCACGATTTAGGGTAGTTTACCGAGCTAGCTTCTGTTTGATTCAAAAAATGGTCCAGGGCTGGTACGGTAATAGACTGAACATGCGGAGCGCCCTTTAACACTCCTCCTACCGAGTCAGTCATTTCCTCAGGCCTAAGATAGATCGTACATCCTTTTTTTTCAAGAATTTGCAATTGGGCCTCTGGAGTGACTAATGGTGACGGCAGTACCATCTATGTTGGTTAGTCGCCTTTAACTCTTCATTTGCAAGCCATGAGTACTTACCACTTTCTGTACCTTGGCTGCCGCGACAGCCAAAATCGGATAACGGAGATCTTTTGGACCAGCGTAGGCGAAGCATTGAAATGGCTCGCCAGTGGGGAGATTTTCACTCAACCAATGGGCAGCACGGTTGGCCGCATTGTTAAGTTGCCAGAAGGTAAGATCCTTATAGCCAATGGACAGATTTGTCTCGTCTATCGGGACAGATAGCCAGGGCTCACTGGCACCATCTTTGGCACGCTGTTCGATCACCGCAGTGAGTATGCGTTTGCCATGCTCTATTCCTGGCAACGGAAATGTGGTAGATGCCATTTAGAAAGAATTGGATAAGTGAATAGGTATTGACGACTTGATTGATGCAAGTAATGAGTTGAAGTGGGAAAAGAAGAATGAGGCGAATGGTGTGAGAGCAAAGGGCTTTGTCATGTCCGTTAGGGAAAAACTAAGAGAGGGAAACTTGTAAATTGCTACATAACTAGGTAGAATATGGAGACCACCTGGCAGTTGGCATTAGCGCAGAAGCGGGGCGGTCTTCGTCACGTAACAGGAAGCTTCCCACCTGGGCACCGTAGGTAGGTACAAATTCACGTAATCAGGTATATATTACTGTTATCTAACAAGGTTTCGATTTCCACCCGCGCAGCCCTGCCCAGGTGGAGGCTTTAATACGTTCTGCAAGATGATGTAAATACAGCGTCTGGAAATACGTTTGAAAAACCGCGCTAGTTTATTCCAAGGTTAGCGGCTTGGCAATTGAAAAAAAAAACAAATGTAATTAATTCATCTTTATGACTCCATGCCAAAATAAAGTTGAAAAGGATTTTTGAAATCAAATAGATGTGAATAGCCACTATATTATCCAAAACTTGGAAATCATGAAAGAAGGTTCCTACACATGTACTACTACTAGGATTTGTACTAGGCCCGCAAGATGAATAGTACAATAGATCCATCCATGGATGTCACGGTCTGTCAGGACGTCGGGCATAATATTCAGGAGGACAGATGTATACATAGAGGTATACCTACCTACATGTACCTAGGTAGTTAGTCCACATGCATTACTAGCGCGGGTTCAAACTTGAACTTCCAGTTTTTTTCATACATACTTGTACCACTGCAGTGTAACCTTGGAACCTAACGCCTGTGCCAGTGGGGGCTAGATTTATTCATGCACCGACATTTGAAGAAGGTAGAACTCCAATGTAACATTGAAAGAAAGCTAGCTGTTTCTGCAGCGCCACCTGGGTTTCAAGAATTCAAATCATCTGCCGTGTTTTCCGCTTTCAAAGCTACGTACAGTACAATTTATTCAGGTGCACGGCCCCCGGTGTGATGGTATTTTTACTAGTACATATGTAGATTTTATTGGGTATGTACTGCCATCGTTCAGGCCAAGAAAGCTTGGACTTGTGCGCGGGGCCAATCGTTCAAAATTGATGTTGCAACGACCTCGGGAGGCTTGAGATTAGGTGCGCGGGCGGACCTGGGGCTGCAGGTGGCCGGAACGTAAAGTCGAGCTCATAAAAATGTCAATACTATGTACTACAACTACGATCACCTTGGAAATCACCGTTCTAGGTAACACCTCCATAATGTCGCTTGTCTAGGTAGACCGCACGGCTTTATACTAAAAATAGAAGCGGCAGGGATGAATAAACAGGCACGCTAGGCTTTCTGTATGCACATGTGTGGGTAAATGGCCCCCAGAAGTGGTGCCCTTGGATCGTGGTGTTCCGCGTTACAAATATTTGAATCAAGACTGCAGATCTTGGGGCAAAAATCGGTGGTGATGGCCTTGGAAGTTATTCTGGTAGTAATTTCAAAACAACCTAAGAAAACGGCCCCATCAATTGATGTACCAGGTAGTCATTTTGGAGTATTGAGTTCTCTCCACATGTGCACAGGAATGCCCTGTCCACGGGTGTTTGTCGAGACATAGCTTGGTAATGAAATGGCCCCCAACTGTATTTATATGCGTGGACGAATCTGTGCATTAGTGTCAGTGAACAGCACCCGCAGTGGATTCAAATGTCGATCTTTCAACCAGCTTCCGCTCCAGGGCTCCCGTCCGCCCCCTCATCTCTTCCAAGATTCGAGTAAGTTCAAGTTCAATTTTCACCTCCTCGCTTGTGAGTTGCTGAAGGCTAAAAGGCCTGTCTGCCTTCACCAAACCCACAGTAAACTATTGCTTTGCCGAATTCACCCTCACACGTCGCTTTATCTTTACACTGTAGTGTGGCTGTTCCGAGGCCACAGGATTGCACGACAAAATGTCTAAATCATCAACAGCAGATAACTCTGCCTACTTGAATGAAGATATATCATCTCAGCTTATGGCAGCAACAACCGTTATACTTGTCGCCACAACCATTCTGTTCTGTTTGCGCTTGTATGCCCGCACTCTGCCTTCCATCAAACCTGGTCCAGAGGACATCCTGCTCATCGCGGCATATATACTTTCCACCGCATCGTGTGTGACTGGTTACTGTGAGTGTTCAAGTTCTCGGGAATCGTCTCATGTCGTGAGCGTTGATTCTAACCCGCACTCTCATCAATTGATTAGTGGCAATTTCTCATGGTGGTGCTGGTCGTCACGTCGAGTACGTGGTCATGAAAAACCCCGACACGATAATGACACGCGGAAAGCTTCTCTACTCATTAAGTTGGGTGTCAGGCTGGTCCAACTTCTTTTCTCGTGTTTCCGTACTCACTATATTCTATCGGATTTTCACTCCTGGAATTGCACGGACTTGTACCGTGCTCCTGTTTGTATACCTGGTTCTTTTCATCCTCTCTCAGACCATCGTCGGAGCGCTGGAGTGTAGACCTCTTGCATATTTCTGGAATCAGACCACTGTGAAGGGAACATGCGTCGACCAATTCCTCTTTTATAAACTGAGTGGGCTGCTCAATATTGCCGCCGATGTTGGAATCTTGTTATTGCCGTTGCATACTATATGGAATTTACATGCTTCACTAGCCAGACGCGCGGGGATTGCTCTCGTTTTTATGTCAGGCAGTATGTAAGTACCTCCCAAATGGCCCCCTCTCCTGATCAGAGTCTCATGGCACTTGCAGGGGCATAATCGCGTCATGCATCCGCACTGCATCATTTTTTACATCTGTCAAGGAATCCTTGACAGATCCTACCTGTGAGTTCCATTTCCCCGCTCAGGATTCAACAACTATCCGCTATATGGTAGGGATGGACGCTTATCGAGACATTTATAGGGACCGACGTACAGCTCATGAGCTGGACCATTGTCGAGAGTGGAATGTATATGGCTGCAGCCAGTATCATGCGTCTTCGTCCGCTTCTTGGCAAATTCTCGACGTGGTTCAAGGGTCTTCGAACTACAGACAGGGCAGATTCTTTGAAATTTCTCCGAGGGCAATATCAAGATGAGTCGAAGTCGACTCCCCGTGTGTCGAAATTCCCTGATAACCACGGGGATGTTTCTCTACAGTCGCTCGAAGTTCCCACTGACACAACAAATGTATATCATCATGAAGTGTGACCAGTTGGCAAGATTGTGGTAGCGATAATGTCATGAAATATCAATGGAGGCGAGGAAAGAGTGTGGGGTGAACTAATGTTAGAAAGTTACATCATTTTCTATCACAAACGCCTTCAGGTGTTTCCATCTGCATTTCGCCACTTTCATCGTTGTTGCCAGCTTCTGCAGTCTTTGGGAACATGCCTTCAACCTTGAAAATATCTAGATTCTGAACGAAAGAGCCCAAAGTCGTCGGTTAACTCCCAGACCGACCCGCTGTAGCATAGGTATGCGGCCTTGAAAGCCATATCGCATAATGTAGATTTTATGTCGTAGACTCGGCTCAAGAGCCAAACTTAACTAACATTTGAAACAAAAAGGACTTGCGTATCAAGCTCGTATAATCTAGGTGATCTCTGAGCCCTTCAAAACGCTAACATGTCCGAGTCAGATATCGACTACCCATGCATGAGCAATTTGGCTATGGGTACGGGTTGTGGGGCCCCATTTTAAAACTTGGAGCTCTCAATGCCTTCAAATGATGAATAGGAAGCATTGCCGGAGTGATACGGAGTTCTGTGTTCCGGTCATCCCATCATGGAAGATGCTTTCACTTTTGATCACGTCTGAGAAGTCGATTCGCTACCGCTCTGACTGCTTGAGGAAAATCATCTGCTCATATAGCTCTAGCGTCTTCATATCCTTGGCGATTTGTCCTGGCTGATGATTAGTAGGCGCAAAAAGGACCTGAGCATATGTCTCGTCTTGCGTAGGGCACATGCCAATTAGCTGTCGAAGATTGAGGTCGTTATGTCGGTCGAATTGCTGGATGACATTGTCCAAATTGTGCTCTATGACCCATGTTACTTTCAGTTCACCCGTCAACTGGTCTCTCCGAAGAGAATTTTGATGATTTCAACCAAGAAGTCGATCTGGAAGGCGAAAATAAAGAGGCCATCGTGACGGAGTTGAAGGAAGTAGAGTTCCGAGGTTTTTGTAAGCTCGGTAGGGGACTGGAAATTGAGAAAGAGTACTGGCATTTTTCGGCATTGTTTTTATAGATCGGCTTGTTCCTGGCGATTGATCTTTTGTTTCGGTGGACCCGTATTGACGTGATTCGCCTGGGCAATGTTGGGAAGATCCACTTTTGTAGAGAAAGGTGAAACTTAGAAACCACACCCAAACATTTGAAGTTTTAGAAGAAACAATCAATCCTTTTTAGGTTGAGCGCGTATTGATAATTCCTCCCTATCTCCAAGACCACATGTACAGACGGTATAGTTCAGTCGTTTAGAGAGTTCTCTGAAATTTCTACTATTTTATTACTTTCTGTGTTAAGACCAGACTTATAAGCAGGTAGCAAAATGGTTAGAAAGACAGTTGAAAAGACAGTTGGAAAGACAAGTGAATGTTGACCTGTCAATTTGAGAAGAAGTGAAAGAGGAAATTGATTGGACGTCCGCATTGATCACAGATTTAGTGCTCGACTACGATATTAGAATTAAGATTAAAAGAAATGAAATGTATTAAGATCGTGCTCATCCTTGCAGAGGTTGATTCCTCCGAGCATTAATGTGATTTCGTTAGACTGCATGTGTATTCAAATGTTGATTTGCAAGGCCAAGATCGATCATATTAAAGGTCGAGTTCTTCTACCTAATATCCAGAGCCCTGGAGGCAGGGAGCCCTAGAGACACTGATGCCCACTAGCAGGTGAGGGCTCTCGAAAACTGCGCAACCTTGGAAATCGTTATTCATCTTATGGATGACCGAATACTTACTACCTAGGTATAGCATGATATATGTACTAGGACTAATTAAGTCGGAACCAGCATAGAAGCAACTTGAAATTCCCATCTCAAATTTGTTACAATCTCACTAGCTCACTAATAAACGATACAAAACGGGATAAATCCCAGAATAATAAAGTCTCTTTGGATCACACATCAACCATTTACTGCTTGTTCGCCTCCTCCTGCTCCTTGTGCTCAGCGACATAGCCAGGTCCATGATGGGGACCAGCCGCACCAGAGCCAGCAGGAGTGCCGGGAGAGCCAGGAGGACCCATGCTGCTGCCATCGCCAATCTTCTTGGGGTCACTCTTTCCAGGCGAAGCAGCGGCCCCGGGAGAGAGAGCCTTGGAAAGCTTGCCAAGAGCACCTCCCTGCAGTAGGACGTCAGTCAGAGTGGAGCCCTGGATGGGAGCAGCACGGGCTTCGATCGAGATTGTGTCGCGGCGGCCGTTCATCTGAATCGATTGTAAGCAAGTTTTACTACGCGAGGTAAACGGAGCACTACGTACCGGAAGTAGACCAACGCCGTGGTGGGAGTTACCGAAGAGCGAGCCAAGACCGTTCTTGCCGGCGAGTTCCTTGAGGATGTTGTCCTTGTCGTTGGGCTTCTCTTGCTTGGGAGGTTGAGCACCCGGCTTGGTAGGCTGGGCACCCTTCTGGTCCTTCTGATCCTTCTGGGGCTTGGCGGGGGTCTGCTGGTCAGGCTTCTTGGCCTGGCGCTCAAAAAGCTTGTGAGGCTCCTCCTAAAGCTTGGTCAGTTCATGGTTCCTTCGCTAAAGCTATGTTGACATACCGGAACGGGAACCATCTTGGCGGCAATATCCAACCCTTCCTGGAAGAGCTCAACTGGGTTCTCGGTTTCCTCGTGGTGATGGGCGTGGGACTCGGGCATCATATCAGGGACTGGCTCGACCGCGCGACGGTGGCTTTGGGAAGTAGGCTGTAATACTTGTTAGACATGACTCCGCATCGGCTTTCTGTCTGAATTAACTCACGGAGCCACTGGTAAGACCCTTGACGAGGCTAAGAACGCCCTTGAACTGACGAGCCTCATTCTTCTTCTCGGGAGTACCCTTTTGACCCTGCGCACCAGCCTTGTCGTCGCTGTTCTTCTTGGCATCAGCGTCCTTCTTGTCGTCCTTGCCCTGTTTCAAATCAGCGAGCGCTCGAATACCTATTGTGAAGACTCTTACCAGACCGAGCAGAGAACCGACGATGGGCAGATCCCCAAGCTCGCTTGTCAGGTCTCGCTTGTGGTTTTGACCGTAGTTCTGGAGCCAGTTCTGGCCATAATTCTGCCCTTCATTTTGGCCTTCATTCTGGCCAGCGTTCTCCCCTTCGTTCTGTCCAGCGTTCTGTCCAGCATTCTGTCCGGCGTTTTGTCCAGCATTCTCGCCATAGTTCTGACCATAGTTTTGGCCGTAATTCTGGCCATGATTCTGCCCGTGGTTCTGACCGTGGTTTTGACCCCAGTTCTGACCATGACTTTGGCCGTCACGCTGTGCATTTTGTTAGTATATATTGATTAATCAATGCGCTCGAGTACCTACTTCGTCGAACAATCCGCCCACAACGGGCAAACGGCTCAATTCCTCCCTGTAAGATCTCGACTCCAATTCAGGCTCCGGTGTGTTCGAGGGGTGAGCTTGGTCCTAGTCATTGCGTAAGTTTTTATTCCAAGCTCCATAAAGGATCATCTCATAACCTACACCACCGAAAATCTCGCCCAAGAGAGGAAAGTGCGCCAGATCACCAGTAAACGAGCGGCTTTGCTTCTTGCCACCACCCAGCAGAGAGCCAACAATAGGCAAACTGTCAAGCATATTGCCGTGCTTGCTAGCATCAGAGTTCACCTCCTCACGAGGAGCGAGGTTCTTGAACAGACCCTCAACAACATCATTCACCTGGCCATCCGCAGTACCAGCGCCAATGAGGTTCCTCTCGGTTCTCTGCAGAGGCGCAGCCAGACTCACAGCTGTGAACAGCGTGAGCGCATAAGTTGTCTTGACCATATTGTCGGTTGAAGTTAATGAAAGTTCTTTCTCACTATACCAAGATCCGAATCGACTCCGCGAGCCACTGGTTAGTAAGAAGGGGGGAAACAACGAACGAAAAGTCTGCGGAATGCCAGCGAAGGAGGGTCGGGGGAGGTTCTTGGACTTTATACCGATGATCCCTTGTATTGCATTCCTGGCTTCGATGCAGGGGTGGGGATGGGTAATTTGCTTCCCCTGTATCAGTAATTCGCCCGTTGGTTCATGTCAACAACCCCTCTCTTGAGAATGATCTTCCTTGCGCATCTCTTATGACTGGGTGGCTTGGTGGCTTGGTGTCCTACAGAGAATGCTCCGATGCTTGTTTGGAGGGATATCTTTGCCGATCATGGTTGCAGGGCGAGAATGCAAGGGTTGAGTTGAAGATCGTGGGTGATAAACACCCGTTGGCTTACCCGCTGCGGCGCCGGACTGTTTATGCCACACTGACAATTCGTGTCATTCAAGTTTGAAAATAGCATTTGAATTCTTTCTTTTCCCCTCAATGTATCAGATCTTGTTTACTTTGAGTAGTTCATAATATTGAAATAGCGCACTGGAAAGTCGAAAGACGGATCCCTAAGGCGTGCCTCGCAAGGGCAACCCGTGCGCTGGTTATCCCTCTCCTCGCCTTCACAATTACCTGGGCAGGGCTGTTCAGGTTGTGCAAGATTTACTAGTCATAAACATCAAGGATTATAGCTGGTCATTCGACTCTCTGCCGGTCTAATCGTTTCGTAATCAAATCATTTTCTGCTGCTGGCTCATCAAATTCCTGCCATTAGCTTAATTCCAAGGTTCTTATATTTGTTTACATTGTAAAGTGACGCGGCTAGCGGCATTTTTAACGTCTGTCAGTATTGTGCAAACAAATTCGATCAAGCTCAAACCTGATCAAAAATGGAGTGTCAAATCCGTGGCCATGCATTTGTGGTCTTCATGTGGTGGCTTTAGAATTCATCATCGATCTCAGATCCTACTAAGAATCTTGAAATCTCTCTACATGTTAATGTGAGATGAACTGCATGTATTTTGAATGGTTCGAATACTGTACTTCAGGGTTAGAAGCTGCTCACAGTGAAGTGGGCTTCTTAGCGTTCGGGAACTTCATGGCGTTAGTTCTGGCAATCACGAAAGAGTGGCCAGTAATATTGGGATTGCCGGGATGAGGTTGTGGGGAAAGCCAATGTTGAAGGGTCGAACACTCTCGAGCAATTCAATCTTTTTATCAGTGAGTCGGATACTGAGGGCCTGGATATTGTCCTTCAAGTGTTCGACCGTGTATCCTCCAACGACAGGAAACTCATTGGCTGCCTTGGACATGACATATGCCAATGCAAAGGCAAAATTTCAAGGCATGGACGTGATGGAGCTGGATTTGCATCCACTATTCTCGATCATCTGTTGTTTCTCACCATCCACTGAGACTCGCATGATTTTATGCGAGCTGCTGATTTCTTGCTCATTTAACCGCTTCGTTCCTTTACTCAAGGTATCCATACTGGCATTCAAGGATGTTGATGGATCGTCGGCTGAAACGGGGCTGGGAGCTACTAACTCCGCTATGAGCCGTTTTGCGAAGGTGGCGTACGGTTTGTAAGGAAGTGTCTTTCGCCGTATTGTAGGCCACTCCACAGGAATCCTTGCATCCTTAGAGTTCTGAAGGGAATTCAGAAGTTGAGAGGTGATCGTAACCTCATAAAAGAGCATGTTTTCCCGGTCTAATACATGTGTTGCGAGAAGGCGAGACTAGATGAAAGTCAGCCAATGTGTGATCAATCAAAATGTGAGCATATGAATAACATACGGTGTAAACTGTTGGCTCTGGGGAGGCGAGGGTCTTTTCTTGTTGTTGAGCAAGAGCCAATAAATGACATGGGAACTATGGATCTCCCGACCAATGCTCCGGGGTAGTCTGAGCCAATCGCTTCTCGTAGATCCTTCCGCCAACTTTATTCATGGTTCCTCTTGGACCAGGACAGGGTTCAAACTGTCTACTACGGTCTCCATTCACGTGTGTGTAGTGCACGTAACCCACCAACGACGGCGAGGTATCACGGGTCCGACTTGGGTTTTTGTGGCGATGAAAAACGATGTATGTTGGCCGGTGCACACGTCGTCCCTAAAAATGAAAAGGAAGTCCCTTGCTGGCCGAGCAATCTGTCAGCGCTCGCTTCGTTATGAACTGGTGGTCTGCATTACTTACCCATAATACGCAAACGGCCGGTCCTCCCCTACCAAAATATTGACGAGATGATTGCGCTTGATAATGTGAGAAATATCCATAGCAATCTTCTGACTGTCGTCTGCCGAATTCTCGCAAGATTGTTGATCATTGCCGCCGTGGTCGCAGTTGGTCGGTTCTGCGGCGATAGTTGGGACATCTTCGAATCGACATCCCACTAAGTCAAGATGGGTTGCAGTCCACTGGAGTGGATTTACGAGAAAACGGTTGTGACCCCGCCATATCTCATAAAGGAACTTTGGCCTAGAATCGGCCACCATTGCAAGGTTGACAACATTAAAGGATCCTGTCGACGCGTGCAGGCAGGTCAGGGACATCTGGAGAGGCAGAATGTCGATCGTCACCGCTCAGCCGGGAAACTCTCTATGTAGTTAACCTTGGAAGCATAGCGGGCACCAATTGGATCTCAACAGGCCTGAACTAGTTAGAAAGAGGGTTAGAAAGACACTTTGAAAGACAGTTTAAAAACCACCTAACCACCTAACCAACTAGTTCAATCAGTCAAGATAGAAGGCAAAAATGAGAAGGTATCATAAATTTAGAAGCCAAGGGGTACATAGTAACCGAAGTGTAAAACAAATCGTGGAAGAACGATGGGCTGACAATTAGTTTTCTTCAAGTTTTTTAGTAGAGCAGGGTGGATTCCTTCTGAGGTAGCCTCATATTCAATCCGCCCCGGGCCGCACCCATTGCCCGCTTTGCCCAGGTGTATACAACTTTCCCAATATGAACAACCCCATTCTACCAAAAAGTTCGACACATTCCAAACTTGTTAAGTGGTTCCAGGACCGTTGTAAGTCACTTCGATCAAGTTGAAATATAGTTCCATGATGCTAAAGAACCCAAAGTACCGATATCCAATCCGGGCGACAAAAAGCCCCTGAAATTCCCAGGGCCTTCAATCAACCCCCAAACAGAGAGCTCATTCTTCTCACTTCCTGCGGAAATACGAATCTCCATCTACCAATTTCTATTTGGAAAACGCCCCATTCATTACGAACGCGAATGGAGTAATGAAAAAAAGAAGCAGTGGTTTGTGTATTCATTTGTGTGCTACTCGGAATTCAAAAGAGTGGACTGGGATTTCTGTGTAGGAAACGGTACACGGGCTTCCGATCTGTCCAAAAATTATTGGGGGATGTATATTGATCTAGGGCTATTATACTCATGCTGGCGTGTGTATGTTCAGAAGACCCCTCCGGCTTCCATCACTGCTTTCGAGTTTTATTTTTAGATCACAAGCTAATAACAAAATAGCTATGTGGAAGGCCTGCCCATTCTATACAGCAACGAATTCCGCTTCTCGACGCAAAGAGAGCTCTGCAATACGTTCCCATCTCAAATTCCTACTTCAGGTCTCCGCCATGTTCGAAAAGTGACTCTTTGGTGGCCACTGGGTAATAACCTGCAACCGCATGTCTCGGTCAAAAATCGAAAGAATTATGATTCTCTTTGGAAAGCACTGGGATCTAACTATAACGGATTGACCCATATCCGGATCTATATTGATTCAGCATATTTGGCGGGCATGGAGAGAACGCCAAACGGGTTTCCTGGCGATATGAAGCCCTGTGACGCTGAATTTGATAAAGTCCAATCTATCCGGAGTGCGTGGCTGGATGGGATAGAAGCCATGGTTCGAACGAATGACAGTTTAGAGCTCTTTGAAGTACATTTCTACGCCAGGGTGTATCAGGTATTGAGAAAAAGGGTGAAACCGTGGCTGGCACAGATACAGGAAGAAAGAAGGGAAGGCAATGCTTCCGTCCGGTACAAAGCGTACAAGTGTCGAAGTACAATGCTCAAAAGGGCTTGCTGTGCTGGATCGCCTGAGAATACAGACATATCGGATGGGAGCTCAAAGATAGGCATCGAGGATCCTCAATCGAGATCTGCTGAATGGTGGATCAAGGAAGCCAAGGAAAGGAAAAGACTTCAGGAAATGCAGAAAGCTGAGAACCAACAGCGATAGTTGCGGCGATAGACCTTTTCTCAAGCCCGTTCAGTTCCTTTCAATGTTGTTTGTGGAATATAGGAGATTTGCAGGCATTTTTTGCCTTGAACATGCACATCGGAGCTACATATCAAGCTAGATTGCTAACTATGAACTAGATCAATCTTGTAAGAAACTCCCATCGCCCCATTTTTCCCAGCACATCAATTTAACTCATGATAGCATGAGCTCAATCGGGGCTCATTCCACGGGTTGCCCCGAGCAAAGACCAAAGCAAAACAAAAGCAAATGCAACAGCAAAAAAAAAAGTCAAGGCTTCAAAGAAAATCGTCAGGCGGAATAACACCGAGATCGTAAATCATGCAATTCTGCCGGTTGCTCCGGGTTCAGAGCAGTCAACCGCCGAAAGCTTTGGGGTATCAAATCATTAATGCGACGAAAGCCACAGGAAGGACGAAAAAGAAAAGCAGGCCCAGCACCAGGAAAATCGTAGACTTTTTAGGATCCTCATGATGATTCAAAGTCCATATCAATATCATCCACCTCCACCGTTGTTCCTAGTGCCTCTTTCCCTTGTCGGATCATATCCTGAAGCTGTTTATTCAGGCGCTGGATACTGGCATCCTCTTCTCTTTCCTTGCGCCTCATCCTCGCCGCGTGGCGCTGCATGTCGGCAGATGCTGGTCCATCTCGCATCCTGGGTGATGCAGCGGGTTTGCGTGAAGGGGTATACGGCTTCTTGGCTAGCTTGGGCATGACGGCCTGTCGTCGGCGGGGGCTGGAGGCCTGGTGGACTCGACGGGCTTTCACGCACGGGCTGGCGGTCTCAGTGTCGTCGCCGTATGGATCTGTTGAGTTGGTAGGTACGACTACCCAGCTGCGGTCGATATCTTCGTCGGGATATTGACCTGGGATGGGGGTTCGTGGCAGGTGGGTGTCCTTTTCTTCGGCTGGTTGCCAGGTGGTGTTGATGTGTGCTGGGGTACCTGCCGCCATGTCGTAGCCTTGTCCACCGCCTGCGTAGAAGCCCTTAAATGCGCCCGACCAGCATAGGTCAAGGACTTTTCCGACGGCGTTCATCACGGTGCGGCCCCATCCTAAGCGTCTTACGGGGTCCGGAGTGCTGTCGACGGCTGGCGATGCGATACAGGAGTCCCGTCTGGAACGTTTACGGCTTCCCCCGTAGGAATCTGCGATCGAATCGACGCTTGCATCGAGGGACGGGGGGAGGAAGCTCTCGCGGTATCGGTTTGGACGGTAGTCGAGCTCTGGTGAGTGGTAATCGTCTTGCTGACGATCGGCGTAGAAGAGCGGTGAAGCGATGGTGGCTGGGGACTCGAAGTTGAATGAAGATTCAAATTTGGATGAAAGCTTTTCTGTGTCCCGGCGAGGTCGCTTACGGCTCACAGAGAGCGAGTAGAGGGAGGAAGAGGCGGATGAGGAGGCGGGTACTTGGAAGAACTGGGAATGGGCGCTGGAGAGATCAACTTTGGGCGGCGACGAAGCCTGGTGGAAGACAGCAGGCATGTCGGGCATATTATTTTTGGAAGGGGGTGAGACAAATGGAAATAGGTGAGATGGAAGGAGGAAAGAAAAGTAGAAGAAAAAAAAAGAGTAGAAAAATGGAACGGAGAAAGAGGTTTAACACTCTGCCGGTGGTTGGTAAAAGAGTTTAGTTTGTTTTCCCTTATTGTCAACAAGTCAACATCCAATCATCTATGAGACACACCTCTTTCCCCCAACCCCCTCACTTCATGAATACACAGTATCTGTACTTCAATTGTATTGCAACATAATGCACCTCTACAATCGTTGACTTGTCCACTGAACACCAGCAGCATCCAGTCCCTCATCTCCATCAACTAATACACACCAGCCTTCTCCACCTTGTCCGCCATCACCAGCAATGACCGCCTCAAACCGTCCCCGCGCATAATCCAGTACCGCGTCGTCAAAGGTACCCGGTTGCAACCAAACGGCAGGGATACCAACGGAATGTGCCTCTTGGAGTAACTGGAGGGTCACTGCAGGTGGAGTCACCACAGACAAGGAAGTCTGCGTAGGGGAGGGTAATCCACTCGGCGAGGGCACGGTATCGTAAGCACGCGAGGGGAGGGAGATCTGCGCAGCTCGCGGATTGAGGGGGGTGACTGGCAGCGAGTGTTGGTGGTACCATGCGAGGACTGAGAAGATGTGTCAGTAACAGTATAGAAGATGTCATAGCTTCGGATCAGTTACTCTTGTAGCCAAACTTGTGGGTGTCATTGCTAGCACCCGCCACGGCGAAGCGCGGGGAAGAGAAGAATCGCTTAACGGCGTCCATTCTGTGAAAGAAGTAGATGTGGTAGCGGTATGGAATTGATCAAAGGGTTGAAGAGTAAAAAAAAGATTAAAATGATATTAAGATTTCAAAGGATGTGAATTTCCGCATGCATAGATGCAAATGGAGAGTTCAAGTGTAGAGAGGCAAACCTCGGCACCCGCCGACCAGACATGACATATCGCATTCTTTCGCTCATCTCCCTTCTCCGCGCATCGGCGACAATCGGCCTCTCTATCCACCATTTTCCCTCCTCTCCATAATAAATCATAATAAGACTACCTCCTCGTCCTGCGCATGCCGCCGTTCGTCCCCCGCAAGCGGTACTCCTCCGAGGACCCGCCCCCGGCAAAACGTCACCAAGCCAATACAGTCAACTCCGCCAAGGCCATTGCCGATAGCTTGGACTCGGACTCTGATTCCGACTCCTCGCTCAGCGATGTCCCTGAGGAGCTGGATAGTTCTAATGTGACGCCAGGCCCGGCACAGTCAACAGAGCTAACAAGGGATTCTGAGGATGACGATGACGATGACTCCGATGACGAAATCGATTGGGAAGATGCTATCGACACCAAGACTAGCGCGACCACCCCAACCACGCTGGCTGTCCCGGAAATCCAGGATCTAGAGCTGACGCTGGATAAGAATGAAGTGCCGGTGGAAGATCTCGTGGATCCGAAGAAAGGCCCGTCCAAAATTGAGCGTCAGATTCGGATCCAGTCGCATTGTATGCATGTCCAATGCCTGCTCTTTCACAACGCCATTCGCAATTCGTGGGTCAATGATGCCAAGGTCCATGAAACTCTACGCAATAAACTGCCCGGTGGAATTCATAAAGAGGTGAAAAAATGGAAAATCGCGTCGGGTTTGGAGCTCCCAGAGAAAAAAACAGAACCGCCCAAGAAAAAGAAAGGGAAACAAGCACGAAAGAAGCAGGACTGGGGTGATGATTCGGATCGATTAGAGCCTGGGCAACCGGATATGAGCCGGGGCGACCCTATCATCTTGCTTCTTAAGGTATTAGTGGCTTATTGGAGGAAACAGTTCCATATCACAGCTCCTGGCTTGCGAAAGCATGGCTATCGCCCAGTTGCTGCGCTGGAAGCTGTGCTTAAAGACTTCAACAAAGGAGAGCATGATCCTGAGCGGCATGGAGAGCATATAGCTAATCTGGAAGAATTTCGGGGTACGGCAGAACGAATGGAAGGCTCGCGCGACGTTGGCGCTCAACTGTTTACAGCTCTGATTAGAGCTCTGGGTATCGAGGCTAGACTGGTGGCGAACCTACAGCCATTAGGCTTTGGCTGGACCAAAGCTGAAGTGTACACCCCGCCAAAAACTAAAGACCCTAGCACTGCCAGCAGCGCTGCAGTCGTTCCCGACTCGTCCAAGTCAGAATCGGAGTCTGAGTCGGAGACACCACCAGCAAAGAAACAGAAAGTCAGCAAATACGATTCTGATCTTCAATTTCCAATCTACTGGACTGAGGTGGCATCCCCTATTACCAATGAAATCATACCCGTCGATCCCCTAGTGCTATCCAACCCCATAGCACCAACCGCCGAGCTACAGGCGTCCTTCGAACCACGCGGTGCCAAAGCCGAACGTGCGAAACAGGTCATCTGCTACGTGATTTCCCACTCTGCAGATGGAACCGCCAAAGATGTCACAACACGCTACCTCAAGCGCCGAACCTGGCCCGGCAAAACAAAGGGCTTCCGAATGCCAGTAGAAAAGATCCCAATCCCGGGTCTCCGTGGCCAATACTTTGAATTCGACTGGTTCCGCGTCGTCATGCGCGGCTACGCCAGACCCCACGACAAACGAACAGAGGTAGACAGAATCGAAGACGAAAAAGACCTCAAGCGCAATCAACCGGAAAAGAAGAACCCATCCGAAAAAGGCGACACACTTCAGAGCCTCCGCACTTCGGCAGAATTCGTGCTCGAGCGTTTCCTCCGCCGCGAGGAGGCTCTCAAGCCAGGCGCCGAGTCCGTCCGGACCTTCGTATCAGGTAAAGGCGCGCGCGCGAAAGAAGAGCCCGTGTTCCTTCGAGCCGACGTCGTCAAATGCCTGTCAGCGGAGAGTTGGCATAAAGAAGGCAGACAGATTCAGCCTGGTGCCGTCCCGCTGAAACGCGTGCCCATCCGGGCTGTCACTTTGCTGCGCAAGCGCGAGGTGGAAGAGCTGCAGCGTGAAACCGGTGAGAAACCCATGCAGGGACTGTACGCTCGCGACCAAACAGAATTTATTATCCCGCCGCCCATCCGCGACGGCATCATCCCAAAGAATGACTACGGAAACATCGATTGCTTCGTGCCGAGCATGGTTCCCCGTGGTGCGGCCCATGTGCCTCTCCCTGGTACAGTGCGGATCTGCAAGAAGCTTGGAATCGACTACGCAGAAGCAGTTACTGGCTTTGAGTTTGGGTCTAAGATGGCTGTGCCGGTCATACAAGGAGTGGTCATTGCAGCTGAAAATGAAGATCTGCTCAAAGATGCGTGGCGCGTGGAGGCGGCTGAAAAGCGCAAGCGGGAGGAATTGAAAGCCGAAAAGCGGATTCTGCAAACCTGGCGGAAATTCCTGTTTGGATTGCGGATTGCGGAGCGTGTGCGGGAAGAGTATGGAGGAGGTGATCCTGCGGATGATCTGGAGCGAGAGGCTCATAATCCATTTGCAGCTCGGAAGAAACAGTCACAGGATGAGGATGATATTGAACGCCATTTTCAGGATGAATCTGCTCATGATCCTGTTGATCAGGGAGGAGGGTTTTTGTTACCTGGTGAGGGGGACGATGAAGCAGATGATGGATTGATTATGGAACACCATGAGAATGAAAATCAGGCTAGCAAGCCATCTCATGACGATGAGAGTGAGACTGAAAATCTGTCGCCGGCAATATCGATTTCATCGGATGGTGATGAGAGCGAATCTGAGCCTGATTATGCGCCGGCAAGAGGGAATACACGGCGTCGCCGGCGTGGCGGCTAGCTCATTGAAACCACCATCCTGTATTTCTAGTTTAATGAATCGAATGGAATGATAAGAACAACACTATCGAGGACTTCTGTCAGTGACCCATTTCGTTCATATTGAATAAAGGGCCTTGGAAACATTAGTATATGGAGTACCGAGTAAGCTGCAAGGTTAAGGAAGTAGATTGCAGGATGATAGTAAATTCAACCAGGCCAGGCAGTTTTCTCACTTTTTTTGTCAGCCTGTTAAATCCGATTCATTTTCTCATCCTTTGGCTCATTTGCTCGCGCACGTCCCGAAGGGTTTACACGATTATTTAGGTACTCGCAATGGACCTACAAGATGTGCCGGGACGCGTAGCCTGTCCTTCCATTTCTCTTATTCAGCCCTTTACCAGTCTTACTTGAACAAGAATATCTACGCAGCCAGGACGTCAACCTGCTTCTTGGATTCTGCAATACTCAATCCGTAAAGATTTTCGACCAGCAAAGAGAGCGTGACCAAGCAGAGCCTCCCGACAGAGGTCGTGAGTTCGTATTCTTTAAATCAAGAACAGGTAACCAAACACCGCCTAGCTTGCAATAAGTCGCGTTGTTTTCCGATGGTATATGACGCTTCGCTTGCAACGAAGTTCGGTCTATCATTCTGAAGAGCCTGAGGCTCCCAGGCGAAGCACTCGCGAGTATGAAAGGTAGTTCCTCACCATCTTTCCTTTCTTTCTCCTACCATCCACCTCACTCTTCTTCTACCATCCACCTCACTCAGGCTCCCAGGCAAAGCACTCGCGAGTATAAAAGGTAGTTTCTCACCATCTTTCCTTTCTTTCTCCTACCATCCACTTCACTCTTCTTCTACCATCCACCTCACTCTTCTCCTACCACTGTGACCCACCTCGCCTTTCTTTCTCTACCAAACCACCAGCTCACCACATTCAAGATGGCTCAGTTTGTTTTCGTGGCATCCAACGACCGTTTCCGCCGCGGGCAGAGCGAGACGGACGATTACCTACTTGCAAGCCTTCGACACACGAGAGCCGCCTTCGAAAACCAGTTTGGCGCCATTAAGTCCGATCCCCACCTGCTCACTTTTGATTTCGACACCACTGAGCCGTTCCCTGCCAACCACCGCGTCCGTCAAGTTTTCGACAGAGCATTTCGCGCCCTGGGACCGGAGGAAAGGCTACAGGTTATTGTCAATGGGTGGGATGGGCTCACAACGAGCCGCCAGGCCTTCTTGCAACTCCTCGAGCAACACCAGGGCCAGACAGACCTCTACATCTTCGCTGAAGAGCCCCGCCAGTTCCATGAAGTGAGCGTGCGGGAAGTTTGCGAGGTCTTCACAGACCGCTGCCGAAAGGATGACGAACAGTTGTCCCAGTCAACTCGGCTGTTTCTCAGCAGATTTGACCAAATCTACCAGGCGAAGATTCGCATCAAGGAGGCCAAGCAGGCCCTGAGAGACTTGGGGGTGTCGCCGTCGCCATAAGAGACCAGATTGCCTGAGAGCTTTTTCTTTCGCATTTCTTTCGCATTTCTTTCGCATTTCTTTCGCATTTCTTTTGTTTTGAAATTGAATACCCACGAGTTTTATCAATAGCGTTCTGCATATCAAATTGAAATGGCGTTCTGCATACCAAATTAAAATCATTGAATTTTTATACTTTAAAGATATTGTAGTGCGAGCACTTGAGTAAGGGTGGCTGCTAAATAATTAGTGGTAAGAACCTCATTTTAGCCATTGCGTTCGTCAAGCGCACTTCTGTTAACTATTTTATCTCAATCCCAGATCCAGGAACAATCCGTGATTGCGTCGAATTTACAAGAGGCCTCGCAGAGTTTGAAAGGCAAGACCTTCCTTGTCTCCGTCCCGATTGTGACAATTTCATGAGACATCACGTCACAGAAGAGGTAATTCCAGTCCGCAGCGAGTGGGCTGCTATCCTTCTTAGCTTTGAACACAACACGCTTTTTCTTAGCTGCAAATTCCCGAGAGCCTTCAAATTTCCCTCGGCGGCGTCAGATTGAAAAGTCACAAGAACTTGAACTTACTATGCCAGTAAGTTGAGAACCACAGCTATGTACTTATTCTGAAATAGATTCAAGTTCCTTTCTCAAATCTTTGAGCCAATTCAACAAGCTTTGGACTAATAAAGCCACTTCGAAATTTGGTAGACGCCCGGCTTCTTTCAGTCCCCATAACGTTCCTTCCATGGCCAAACAGCGTTTTGACAGTGCCTCCATGCGCAACGCAGTGCAAATAGTAAGCTTTTGTGAGTTAGCCAAATATTTAGCCAAAACACGTTGTGCAATAACGACAGGATGGTGATGAGAATTGTGGGCGGGGAATTCAACGACTGCACCGCTGACAAGACGAGCTAGAGTCTCTTCAACTGCAAGACAAGCTTGGCGGTTTGCGTTGATGACCCGGGATACTTGCGGGTCATCATGGAGGGCAAGCTTAAAAATCCTCTCTACGAAATCGGTATCTTCTGTTTCAAAGAACCAATGATCACGCTCTGTTACCAGTCCATGCAACGCCGAAGAGATTCTCGAGTAAATGGGGCTGGAATTCACGTTCGCGGTCCGCAATAAAAACCTGGAAGATGCAATGCCAAAAAGCTCAAACTTCTGCGGCTTCTTGAGAAGGAGATCAAGCCAGAAACTCAAGGCATCGAGGCTTTCGGCCTCTCTTTCTGTTTTTAGCCAGAAAGTTTTATCGTTCAAAACGCCCTTTTTGAGTGGGAAGACGTCTTTTCCACCGTGCAAATACGAATCGCTGATTTTCTCAGCTATGCATGATGCCAGGTCCCAGTCACTGGATGAGGATTTATCTTCATCTCTGTATCCCTGGTCGAGGCACAAGTTCTGGATTTTGGTCATGCAACAAGGGATAACCGTTCCGTCACTTAATAACTGGAAGGCCAGGGCGAAGTGATACATGTGTAAAACTCGCAGCTCTAGTCTGTATTTCGAGTAGTTGATGGCATGCGACGGATGAAAAGAAGGTATCACGAGCGCGGTGTGCCCCTGGCTGATTTCGATATGTTCGCTCCGTGTTCTGTAAGGTCTACCCCCGAAGTTGAATCTGGTCATCCACGGACTCTTGTAGACTGTATTTGTGCAATGGATTATCACTCGAGGCTTCTTTAGTCGCAAAAACCGGCCGAGAACCTTTTCACATCTGAGGTCTGCCTGGGCATCCTTTTGAGGTTGCAAGGAGAATGCATCAATGACAGTGACGGTACCAATGTCCCGAGTGCCTCGACTAGCAAAGCGGAGTAGCTCATCCACAGCTTTCAAAGTGGCACAGTCTTGCACAAACTTATCAAAGCTTTGGTTGGGGCAATGCGACTCGACAGCGCGAGGGCGCTCGAGAATGACGATCACATCGGACAACCCAGACGCCAGGTTGGTGGCCTGGGTAATGCTAGCAGCAGAACTGCCTAACGCTTTTCCAAGTTCCCTCAGAGATTGGATTGCTCGAAAATCACCTTCCTGCGGCGGACAAAGTGGTGGGGAACGCGTCATCTCCCTAAGGCACCCCGGTATGACCTGGGGAAGGTAAATTGACTCCCGCAACCCTTCCATTTCAATGGTGTGGAGTTTATAGATGCCTCGAGCTTGAAGAGTAAATCGAATTTGAGCGGAAGTTGGCTCTGCTTTGCTGGGCTAACTTGTTCTCTGGTGGCACTCAGAGGGGTGGTGTCAAAGGAGAATTTGACCCCATTTTTATCGCTAGGCAAAAAAGGTGCACCCTGTACAAAGTGAGATTTTCTCAATTGTGACAGGTCACAGGTGGTGCATTAGCGTTACTAATTGGGAATCTCTCACAACACACGCCTTTTCTTCCAACCACGCTAGTCCTAACATAAGCAAGGGTTGTCTTCGTATTACATCCATGCCATCCAATTTTCTTTCCATTCCTCTCAAGAATCTAGCTATTACTAGTAAAGGTAGTAAGGTGCATAGCCAGTCAATATGGTTGAAATTTAAGTGTTCAGTCTAGCATATGAGCTTGAATTCCCTACAGCCTGGAGAGGCCGTCGTTTCCACCCAGTCGTTAGCGTTGCGTACTTAGAGCCTTTACCACCACCTGGCGCAGACCGCTGGAAAAGAACCCCCGTCGATGAGCACCAGCTAACCTCGGACGATCGCTTCCCCAATGATCGCGTTTTCGACGTCCTGGAGATACTCGATAAAAGGACCCGGAAGCCCCCAGGCCGTCACTCAGTGACCAACCCCAAGCCCGACATCGTTGAGTTCCTGATACGCTGGGAAGGTTACTCACCTCTGGATGACGAATGGGTAAGAGAAGAGGATCTAATCGGATGCTCTGACTTACTTGAGGAGTATTCCGACCGAGAAGCACTCCAAGTTGCCTCTCATAACATGGAGTCTCGTTAAAAGTCGTATCCCTCATCTCGCTAAGCTTACCTTACCTCTCATCTCTTACCACATCTCGCTCATTCGCTCTTTTCTCTTACCCAGTCTCTTACCCCACTTCACTCTTTCCTCATTCTAGACTTACTTCGAGCCTTCCCACCTCATCTTAGGCACCTTGGCAGGTGTTGAACATCCATCCATTGATGGATGCACAGGTGACTCAAACTTTAACTTGAGCCCTGGAGCATTCAAGTTCCAAGGTTCAAGAAGTTAAAGTTGAAATTGATCGTTACTATATATACTGCCCACATGCAGGTGGGATGTACCCGTACTAGGTACCTAGTACTAGGTTGTATTAGTAGTAAGTCCGAAGTTCTTCCAGCGTTACATGTAGAACATTGGAAAATACCTAGGTAGGTATCCGAGTCAATCTTCCAAGGTTGAAACGCTTGCATGTGTTTCAGTATTGAGAGTCTTCGATACCGTGTTCGTTTTAACAGCCCTATTGACTGGTACTGAAATCTGCTAAATGCTGATTATTTTGCTTTGCCACATAGTTCCAAAAATGCGTGGAATTACATCATCCAGTCGCGTGGTCTAGTTGGTTATGACGCATCGCTCACATTTACGGTACTCGTGTACCGATGAGGTCCCCGGTTCGAACCCGGGCGCGACTACTTTTTGGCCGGTTGGTCTGTTGTTTTTGTAGACATTAGTTGGGAGGTGTATTAGGCGTAGGAGTAGGTTACATAGCACAGTCTTCGATGTTAGAATATGAGCGAAAGAGGAGGATAGAACAAAAAAAAGTCATGTTGAATATTCTGAATTTCTTTAGGGCTGGTAGTAAAAGAAAAGCCTCGCAAGTTATTTCGACGGCAAAAAGATAGTCGCGCCCGGGTTCGAACCGGGGACCTCATCGGTACACGAGTACCGTAAATGTGAGCGATGCGTCATAACCAACTAGACCACGCGACTGGATGATGGGGATATGCCTGATCTGTGGCATTATGGCTCAGCGCGTATAACTTCCAAGTGTTGATCTGCACGTGACAGGTGCGAATTCCAATGATCCCCACTCCGAGGACAACATACTCGAGGTAGTGATGCAAACAATAATTTGCTACCATGATCCTTTTTGCCTAAACAGATGACGTGAAATTGACAACGCGGCACACAAATTCCGGCCTAACGTGCGATGCATCAGACCACTGTGACCTAAGCAGCTAGTGTAGTACAGTCGTCCTTGTGATACCTCGAGATCGAGCCACCGTAATTTGGCTAAAATGTCTACTATACAAACATCGAAATTGAAGGATTTAAAGCAATAACCGTATAGTTTCTTTTTTTTTTTCTTTTTCAAATTGGCATGCTTTAGTGCTAGCTCGCCCCCGCCAAAGCCCGAGCTCCGCGATTTAGCAGCGATCATTGCCCTCGGCCGTTCGTGAGCGATTTACACCGTGCGGGCTTTGTCGGTGACCCCTGTAATGCCTACCCCTAAATGGATCACCTATAATTCAATAGTCCAGATACATGAACCAATCAATGGCAAGACGATTCAAATGCATATGTGTTGTTTACGCTCGAAATGATGACTTTCAAGACAGAATCCATTTGTGTATTTCTAGACACTATTTGGATTCGGGCTAGGACTTGGACTCATGTTGAGTTGGCACGCGTGATCCAAACACCCCCGGAAAGAACACCTTCTCCTCAATTAAAAGGCTTAAAAGCACCTGGGAGCCAATGAGGACTAGGGCTATGATAATATCGAAAAAGAAGCTCCATCCCCGGCCCGCAGCCACCCTCCATGGTCTCATGACGTACAATTTATAGTCCAAAAATGCAACTTTGCCGCGTTCCGTTCACATTCACATGAATAAAACAGGGTCTGTGTGGCTAAATTCATTGTGCATCAAGAAAAATGTAGTTTGATGCCCCCCTGGCCATCAGTGAGGGTCCCTTGCTGGCACACTGGCTGCAGACAGGTTGGCGTAGCCTGCTCGGTGTTTCGGCTGCAGCACCACCGACCGAGTTATCCGATAGTATCAACAAGGTAAATCCCTCATAGTTTGATAGTATAAAAACTATCGAGACCCAGAGTGCTTTGAATGCATTCGAGCAGAGAATTCAAGAAAACACATATCATCAAGATGTTTGCAAGCCACGTTTCGGCTCTCCTTTGGTCCCTATTCGGACTCCTATGCCTGGTAGGTTTCTATACAGTATCAGCACTTCAAATGTTGGATCAATCTTCTATACATACCTAGGTACTAATGTATTCATCTATGTACAGCGATTTCTCCACCAAAGATTCACGAACCCGTTAGCTCAACTTCCAGGTCCCGAGATTTCCAAATGGACCGACCTTGTATACCTCTATTACTGGTTTGCCGGAAAAGTCCCCTCCTATGTCCATGACCTACACAAAAAATATGGTAGGAACTCTTTCCAAGACCGAACAGCACAACATTTTCCATCGATAGATATACTGACTGCACATGTGAGCATCAAATTAGGCCCCGTTGTCCGCACAAGCACCACCCAAGTAGACATCTGCGACGTGAACGCAGCTCGCGAAATCCACAAAACAAACACCCGGTTCATGAAGTCAGGATTCTACGAATACCTTGTCGCAAAAGGCTTCCAGAACATCTTCAATACCACAGACCCGAAATTCCATTCCAATCGACGCCGCCTCTTAGCAACTCCCATATCCGACAGCTCTCTCCACAAGATGGAGCCTCTGATCTCCGGTCGAGTCCACCTAGCCGTGGATAGGATGGCAGAGGAAATGAAAACACGAGGTGTCACAGACGTGTTCAAATGGTGTCTCTTCATGGCGACAGATGTAATCGGCGAACTGAGCTTCGGCGAGTCCTTCCGCATGCTGGAGAGTGGACAGGTAAGCAGCCCATCTACAAAACACAGAATGGAAACTGACCTCGACTCCCACAGAAAAATCAATACACCAAAGACCTGGAGAGTCTCTCCGCCATCCAACCCATCCGAACCACATTCCCAAACATGGTGGATCTCGCTCGACGCCTCCCCCTCCCATTCTTCCGACACGCCGGCGCTATAACAAACCGCATGGCCTCCTACGCCACCCAATCCCTCGACCGATACATTAAACACGTGGAGTCAACACCAGACCCCAAACCCAGCCTCTTCACAAAAGTCCTCGACACAGAAAAAAGTGGCATGACCCGCCAAGAGATCATCCGCGAGGCACAGGGATACATCGTCGCCGGAAGTGACACCACAGCCGTGACACTGACGTACCTCATTTACTCCGTCTGCCAGGATCCCCGGGTCCGGGATCGATTGGTAGAGGAGCTGGCTACGGTGCCTAATCCTGTTGCGGATAAGGATCTGAGAGAACTACCGTATTTGAATCAGGTTATTAGCGAGACGCTACGCTTGCATACTGCTGTTCCGTTTGGATTGCCGCGCGCAGTACCCGCTGGAGGGGCGACGTTGAGGGATACGTTTATTCCTGGTGGGACGGTTGTGTCGACGCAGTCGTACAGTCTTCATCGGGATATGGAGATTTTTCCGGAGCCGGATAGGTGGGTTTCTTAGTACCTAAGTACTTCGTGTGATGAGCTGGTACTGATGAGTGATAGGTTCTATCCTGAGCGATGGGAGAACCCGACGAAGAATATGAAAGATGCTTCTATTCCCTTTGGTGGTGGATCACGGAGTAAGTTCAAACGTTGATCTAGCTCAAGTTGATTGAGTTAAGGAATCATGCTGACCCTGGTAGTTTGTATTGGTATCCATCTTGCTCGTATGGAGCTTCGATTGGCTACGGCTTTGTTCTTCAGCAAATTTCCCAAGGCTTCCATCTCGACAAATGAGGGAATGTGCGACGAGGATATGGCTATGAAAGCTTTCTTCCTGATGGTCCCCCAGGGGCACCGATGCTTAGTACAGCCTTAGCCTGTAACCTTCAACTGTTTTTGATAGGATGGTTTGCAGGATGGATTATTATTGGTTTGCACATATTATTAGGTTGATCCGAGGGTCCACAGCTTTTTTTCTTACTTTGTGCATTATTACTAGGATCTGGGTACTGGCTCATTATATGATTTAAGTTTTAAGGTCTTCTTGACTCTTCAATACTTTACTTTTAATTAGGTAATACTACATGCACATGTGTGTTACAAACAAAAAAGACGTTCACGAGTGCTTCCTTCCAAGGTTACCTTGGAACATTTGAAGGTTGTCGAGACTCAGGATCAGCGGTGCTCAGGTGCCCAGGTGGGCATTGAGGATAGCACCTCCGGGGCTTCCAAGGTTGGAAGCTGGGCCGTACATACATGTACCTCAAGTGCTATGTACATAAGCACAGCCCTAGGGGAGGGTAGGTATGTAGGTACCTAGGACATTGAAATCAGGCCAAACATTTGAACATTCAATGTTGAATGTGTGCAGGTGGTCAACTGGTACATACCTTCCAAGGTTTGGGGTACAACTCCACCTCAAGCACTTGAGTGCTGGGCAGGGCTGTCACGGTAGCCCTGGAGTTCAATGGATGTTGTCTCAGCACTTGAGGTATCTCCTAAGCGTCCCCAAGCCTCAACCCACCCACTCCCCTCCGCGTAGCTGTCATTCTAAATCTTTTTATGTTTTTATGCCTGGTTAATGAAAAGGGAGGAAGAGGTATCACTCGATGGGTCCTGTGGCCTGCCACCGCATGCCCAATTTGTATTGTATCGTGAGTTAGAACAATGTGTACAAGAAGATGGTGTTTCTCTCATTGGTCGGTAGAAAAAGTAAAGAGTGGGACATAGCCCCACTTCCGACGTTCCCCGTCCAATGATATCATAGAAAAGCCCCACTTCTCTTGGCACCGCAAAATGGCCCCGAAAATAGTGAATCAGCCAATCCAAATGCCTCCAAAAAAACGCTTCAGAAGTTCGAAAAAATAACCGAACGACGCAGGATTCGAACCTGCAACCTTCAGTACCGGAAACTGACGCGCTACCATTGCGCTAGCCGTCCTGGTTGTGTTAAAATATCATGTTTTAAAAGTAGATGTCCCAAGGAGGATTTTTTTCCACCAATTTTCTCCCACCAGTTCAACCCAGCCACCTGCATTTTTTTTTAAAAAAAATCGTTAGACACACATGGCCGAAAGTCATGTGCTCATGTCCACTCGTCCTGCGCCTTTTTTGATCTCGATTTTCGCTGCAACACACGCAGATTGTCTAAAATTTTTTTTCGGCTGGTTCAAGGTAGGGCATCTGTTTCCGGTACAGAAGGTTGCAGGTTCGAGTCCTGCGTCATTCGGTTCTTTTTTCGAACTGCTGAAGTAACTGTGTGACGAGCGAACGATTTGTTCGCAGGTGACGTGTTCGCAAGTGACGCAGGGCGTTTGGATCCACGGGTCGGGTTGGTACCCCCGGCGTCAAAATCGGTTCCCCGTCACGCATGACCAGCACTTGAGGATATGCTACTATTATCCTACATTTAAAGCCGCGGCGATCATAAAATATGTCTTTCGTTGCACAAATGCATGTGGAAGAGCACATGCGGGAGATTCGGAGGAGTCTCCGCGCTAGGGTTATAAATAACAAGTCTCATCGTCAACTGGTGTCCATCCCGCTCGATTGGCCGCATCAAAGATTCTGCCACCCTACCAACCTTGGAAATAGTATTTGAAACAAGTAGGGCTGCGATAAAATGGATGGAATGACAGATACAAAAGCTAGCTACACTAAGGGGGGTCAGAAGGGTATTAAGAGTGTCTTTAGCCCTAAAAGAGGGGTTGGGGGGTCTTCCCCCAACCAGTTCTAAGAATATCATATCCATGGATCGTGTCTACTCCGATAGCACTAGTATAGTACATATCAATACTTATGTAGAAAAGATTTAGGGGGTAATAGTATAAACATTGAAGGTTTCATACTACAGCTTGAACCAGTTGACGGATTAATCGCTACGCGTAGCAGATGAGGCTTGCGTTAACTCACCAGTTGACCCCCAAGGGGGTGCTAGGTCCGCCCCCTAGGTAGTAGAGTTAACCAGGGCATTACGAGTTATGGTATTGGCTTTAGAGCAGGATCCATGGACTCATGCACAAATATCCCCGTCACAGTGGCAAAACCGCTTTAGGCGTGTTGGGGCCGCTTCTGATTATATCCAAATGTTGAATGTGAGTGAGGCTACTGTCCACGGCGGTGGTTCGGCTCCTTGACTAATAATACTAGACCGATATACACGGTATGGTTCCTTTTTTTGAGATTGCTGGCCATGTAATCTTTAGTTTTGTGGGGAAACGAGATTTGTCCCTACTCGAAGAATTGAAGTTGAGTGGTTGCAATCTATGGCAGGGAGACTCGTCGTTCTCGATGGAAAGGTGGGAGTTTTGGAGAAAGCGGCTGCAATGGGCAAGTGGGCAAGATGAGCTTATGGAACGGACGCGAGCAGATGCCCAAAGGATTGTACAGCTTATGCAAGAAATTGAGCAATAAAACCGAGAGTCGAATTCGCACCTGGCAGATTTGTGATTTGTACAAATATGGTAAGTGTGGACCAGCTCTCACTAACTCACTCCATTCAATCATTACTCGAAACGGATTTTATAATTATCCAAAGCTCAATTAATAGATCAAGAGTCATCGGAAAGGAGTAAAATCCGTAATTGGAACTTTTCTGATTTGAAATATACCCAGCGGCAGTTTCCAACATTTGAAGGTTGTGGTCATATTCATTAATGGGATCCATGTCCCCCGACGTCTGAAAGTCTTTCTGGCTAGATAATGCAAGGGAAAACAACATGGGGAACACCTGGGCATGTCCATACATTCCTAATCAATACATACATACACGAAAAAGTGAGATTAGAACATACCCGTAACCTCGTAAGCCTCATTCCAAGGCCAATCACGACCCTGCGCTGTCGCCCTTATTGTCCTGCCAGCCATCTCCAAAAAGAAGTCTTTGCAAAAGGAAATTCCATTCCTAAGACATGTTTTTTCCAAGCTGTGCACCCCTGAAGCAACCAGCGACTGATCAGTGATGGGTCTGCCAAACTGGAATGTTATAGGACACCTATTAACCCAGCAGCAGATCGCGGTTAGCCTAGAAAGTTTTTTTGAGGCGGCCAGTTCTTCCAATAGTACTATGTCTGGTCGGACGTCAAAATCTTGAGAGTCTGTAAAGACCCGCAGAGTCTCCAAGGAAGAGGGGAGGACATTATGAAGCTTTTGCACGCGCATACCCTCCTCATTGAGCCTAGTCAGCATAGATAAGGGCAAGTGAAGAAATTTCAGCGCAGAAAAGTTTGCAAAGCTTCCTAAAAAGCGAATCCGTCTTAGATTCTTCGGGGTGTCTATCCAGATACGTTCCAGAGTTGACTGATGGAGCAACAGTGAGCGATGAAGCCCCTGAAGCTCTAAATGGGTGCTGGCTGTCCCTGTATCGCCTTGGGTAATCTTGAAGGTTCTGAGCTGTCGACAGGCCCGGATCCAATCTCGCATGCCCCACTTTGTGTGACTTGCATCGAGATCGATATCGACAATGTTGCAAGAGCGAGGCTGGAGACTGGTTGCATCGAGATACCCTCCTTGCATTGGATCTGACTCTGTTTCCTCGGAGACTGTCGGTGGGGTTTCTTCAACCGCAAAGCAGCCCAGTTTTTGCAAGGATGGTAGCTTAAAGAATGGATTTAAGAGTTTCGACGGAACCCCATTCCAGCTCTCAGAGGAAGATGTGTAGACTTCTCTGAGATGAGGCCACAGCGGCTGCTCCTTCAGGTGCATAGTTTTAACGTGAAGCATATCACGAATGTGAAAGCCCCCGTAGGGCCAGCTGAAGGTAAGCTTTCTTATTTCTTTCAGCTGTGGAAGAAGGAGAGCAACCCACGCGTCTAGGTCGTCTTCCTTGAGATCTTTCAGCCATCTAGACTTGGCCTTTTCAGAGTATCCTGTCTCATCAACCAATCTGCGCACAAGAGGTTCATCGAACGGGGGCATTTTGCTGTATTCTCTCAAGTATCCGGTCGATACCAGCCAACATGGTACCTTGATAGAGCGAACGTAGCCAGCAAGCCATGGTGACCTAACCACAGCGTAAAGGAAGGCATTCACTATCCGGCGATTATTCGTCTCCACACTCAAAGTGACATCTCGGTAGAGTGTTTCTTGGAGCAAGATGTACAGTTGGCTAGACGAAATTATCAGGCGATAAAGGTCACCCCTGTCAAGATAAGACGCAATAAGAGCAATCAGCTCCGGTGGAATGTTAAGGAGCATGGTTCCGAGACCGGAGTGGAGATGGTGAGAGGTAGATCTGCGGGAGCTTGTCTCGTCAAAGTTGATCTATCAGATCCTTTGTGGTAGACTCGTATGATGATGAGAGAGGAAGATCTGCGGGAGCTTGTCTCGTCAAAGTTGATCTATCAGATCCTTTGTGGTAGACTCGTGTGATGATGAGAGAGGAAGATCCGTGGGAGCTTGTCTCGTCAAAGTTGATCTATTAGATCCTTTGTGGTAGACTCGTATGATGATGAGAGAGGATTATTGCGGGGCTTGTCCTCGTTGCCTGGTCACGCTGGGGTGATTTGTCTGAACTTTACTATGATTGGTGAGCACCCTGATTTCTGGAATGTTACACGACAGATGATCCTGTAAACAAAGATGAGAACGACTAAGCAATCACAATCCGCTCTCTTAGAACCGGAAAGATCCATTAGATGATCGCGATACCATAGCCTCTTCATTATGTTCACATGCCAGTGTTGACTTATGCTTATTTTTTGAAATCTACCACGTGGGCCGCCCACGGTCCGAACCATGGTTCTGTTCAGAGTTTGTGTCACCAAAACATTCAACCCCATACTTGATAGATCCCCATAGATTTATGCGCCGGAAAGGCTCACAAGGCATAAACCATGCACATGTGGCATTCAAATGTTGGGCATCAATGAATGACAATGATCATTGTAATCTGAGGCGCAGCTTTCAGCCTCAGTCATATGACTTCAGATGACGCTGGGCTTTCGGGCTGTGCGATTGGAGAAGACGAGGGACCAAGACACTAAAATGGGGGCTAAAAACGGGCCCTCTATGGCAACCACCCCTCATAAATTTGACCTGCCCCTCATTAAACACTGGGGCGCCCCCCACACACATCGCAACTTTTGTGTGGTACTCCTATAATAATAATTAATTTGTTGAACATCATGTCCGATGCCAAGGACTACACAGTCGGCTGGATATGCGCTGTGACAACCGAGTATGTCGCCGCGCGACTCTGCCTCGACGAGGAGCATGAAATTCCTTACAATTTGCCGCCTAAGGATGAAGGAGATTACGCCTGCGGGAGAATCGGACAACACAATGTAGCCATCACTGGTTTGCCAATGGGAGAATATGGTCTTTCATCAGCGGCTCGAGTCGCCGAGGCCATGCGACATGCTTTTCCGAACATTCGCATTGCCTTTCTAGTTGGCATCGCTGGTGGTGTGCCCAGCGCAAAAAACGATATTCGGCTTGGAGATGTTGTGGTCGGTATACCCGGCAATGGCCAGAGCGGTGTTCTGCAGTACGACTATGGAAAGGCAATTCAAGGCGAGGACTTTAAACCAACCGGATTTCACAATGCCGCGCCCCATATACTTCGCGCCGCAGTGGGTGGACTTGCAACAACACATAAGATGAAAGGACATCAAATCGAATCAACAATCACCAAGATTCTGCAGGAGAACCGAAAGCTTCGGAAAGAATTTAGCCGCCCGAAAGAGGACCGGTTGTACCGCAGTGATAAGGTTCACCCCCTCGGCAGTCAAGTTCCCTGCGCTGAAACCTGTGGCGATGATACATCTGCTCTCATCACCCGGTCGGAACGCGACGAGGACGAGGATGACCCCCGGGTTCACTATGGCTTGATTGCCTCGGCCAATAAGCTCATGAAAGATGCCACGATCCGGGATAAGTTTGCGGAGGAAAACGACGTTCTTTGTTTCGAGATGGAAGCTGCTGGACTAGTGAACCATTTCCCGTGTCTGGTTATTCGAGGTATCTGTGACTATGCCGACTCTCACAAGAACAAGGAGTGGCAGGGATATGCTGCATTGACCGCCGCGGCTTATACGAAAGAGCTCTTGAATCATATTCGTCCTCAGCTAGTGCAGAAGGAGGCAAAGGTTGCCCAACTGCTCCTCACGGGTGGTCAACAGAATTCCTTTCGAAACGACATTATCTTCCAGGGCATGAACTCTGGTGTCCAGGTGGGTGTGAATAGTGGTACAGTCAATTACCGTTAGAATGCATTGAATGCATTTCAACCTTGAAATTTGCGAAACCGACCAGAATTTCAAACCAAGATCATGGCCGGGGGTGGGACAGTATAGGAATTCGATGGGTCTGAAAGATCGTCCTGATGGTGACCACAAATCTATTGTACACGCCGCGATTTCAGTGGATTCAACTATAACCAAATTTTTGGCCATTTCGAGAACATCAACATTGAATGGATTGAACTAGGCTCTAAAACCTTGGTCAAAAAAGGTCTAAACGACTCACGCTCTCACGTATCACACATGTGCATACCTCGAGCCAGCAATTTGATCGTATATACAGAGAAACACCAATGCAACGCTCGAAGACACATGTAACAGTCTCAAATGTACAAATATTCACGCATTCACAATATTTTCAGACACCACCTACTGTGGATAAAGCATAGTCTATGCCTCAAATCTGCCCTCCATCAGTTAACAGAATCAACTTCCACAATTCAAAAAGCTCCGCTGGGCTGGTATTAAACTTTGGTAACGTTGTCCTTCTTGGAAAGATGGAGGCGACGGGCCCACTTCGCGCGGCTCTTCTTCATTGCTCGCTGGGTTCGCTCCCATGGGTAGTTAACAGGGGACTCGCCACCAGTGAAGATGAAGAAGTCGTACAGGAACGCGCCGTTGAAAGCACCAGCAATAGCGCCGACCCACGGTCCATAGAACCAGTAAGGGTTCAGGAAGAGATCATTAGGGAAACCCAGGGCAAGCAATGCAAGTCGAGGACCAAAGTCACGGCTAGGGTTGAAGGCGGCACCGGTCTGGTATGCCAAAGTCATACACAAGCAGGTAATCACCAGGCCGACAATGAGGGAGTTCATACCAGCGCCGGGTGGGGCATTTTGATCGTCACCCAATGCCAGGACTGTGCAAGCCAGGAAGGTAGTTCCCAGAAATTCAGTGGCAAAAGCGGTTCCGGCGTCGATCCAAGACTCACGCTGGTTAGTGACAAAGCTGTTGATGATCCCGGAGCTGGCGTTGCTCGCGAGATAATACTCGATCGAGCGGTAGTAGAGACCATATGCGGCCAGAGCAGCAACAAAGGCGCCAAGGAATTGAGCAGCGAAGTATTCGGGCATCTTGGCCTTGGGGAAACCACGGTAGAACCAGAGCATTATAGTGATTGCAGGGTTGAGGTGAGCACCAGAAACACCACCAGAAATGTAGATACCCATCATGGTAGCAAGGCCCCAAGACCACGCGGTTGTGTTGGGGTTACCCTGGTCGGCGATGGTGACAGAAAGATCAGCACAGAAGCCAATCGTGAGCTGCACAAATACCGCTAGAGCCTCTGCTAGAGCCTCGCGGTGATGCGTCCGAATGACAGACCAGGTCGTGTGGTTGTTGTGGATTTCATCCTCCACGAGCTCCTGAATCAGCGGGTGCAGATCCTCGGGGGTAGTTGCTTCGTCAAGGGCCGGAATCTCGATCTTGCCGGGGTCATTGAATAGTTCCGGCTCTTGCTGTCCCTCTGGAATAGGCCGCAGTGGGTCATCGCTGTAATACTCGCCGGTCCGACCAGGAGCTTCCTCGGTAGTCTGGGAATCGCCCTCCTGGACAGTGGACAGCGCGTCTGGATCTTGTTCCCACCGGGAGGGCCGCCTCATGCGAGTGGAGGAGGTGCGCGACATCCGAGAACCTTGTCTCACAGATGTGGTATCTCCACTCAGGATCTTGTTCATGAAGGCCTGCTCACGCTGCAACCGAGCATCCTCAACCTGCGCCGCCATTTTCCGCGGGTCCGTGGTTTTATCAATCCTCCCCTGCTCGAGGTCATTGGGGTCGACATCCAGTCCAAGTCTCTGGGAGTTCTCTGCCGGGAGCTGAGCGTTGGCGCGTTGCTGAAGAAGTTCTTCCTTGGTTGGCACCATGCCCGATCGCACGACACGGGGCAAAGGCTTCGCCAGGGACCAGACGGGCTTTGCGTTGGCCGGTTGGTCATACGATGGGTTGAGATCGGCATATCCAGGCTGGACGAAAGGCTCCTGAGCCATTCGCAGCTGTGGTGTTTCGTCGGGGCCGGCCAGAGTAAACTTGCCCTGGGTTCGGGCGGCGAGGGTAGTTCTAGGAGCTAGACTGGGAATGCCAACACTACCGCTGCGTCTAGCTGAGCTTCGTCGTCGCATTCCCTCGTCGTCCTCCTCGTCCACGCCGGAAGTTCTTCCCCTTGGAGAGATAGCATCGTCTCTGAAGCGGGAGGTACGAGTAGGGGAAGTTGGCCCATCTCTTTGTACGCTCGCACCAGACTATATCAACATTTGAACAACAACTGTAAGTATACAGAGAAAAAATAAAGTTCAGTAGCATAATTCGACTCACCTCCGCTCGGGGCCTTCGCAGATCTCCCTCTTCGGCATCCATGATTTTTTATGGGGTCCACAGCCTGAGAGACTTCCGGAAGGAAATAAGGGTGCCAAGGCTAACGGCCAACACCCGTTTTTATGTACAGTTAGTGCAGTAAAAGCCGAACGAGCTGAGCAGCACGAGTCGCAATTGTCGTTGCAACGCGAAAGGGAGTGAGGAGAAAAAAAAACTTTTAACGTTGGAGTGGATGCTGGGGAAATAAGAACACCCCTAAGACCCTCCCTGTCCCCTCCTTAGCTCCGAAGCGAGCAGAGAAGTGGGCAACGAACCTGACGCAATGGCTTGAGATCATCGAGATCTCCCAATTGGCGTACTCAAGCTTTTGCATAGGACCGTAATTCCAATCAATTGGAAAGTGGCATAAGCCACCTAGTTCCTGGCGAGGTCCACTCTAATCTCCACTGTGGAGTGCACGCGTGTCTGTGATTGAGCCATGGAATCGCGCCGTCCCAGTCCACGAATTCATCGACAAGTGGCTTCAGCCACTTATATCTTAATCTTCAGTGGGTACCTGAAATCTCCGACCTTTTCGCGCCCACAGCTTCCGTCCTACCCGGTGCGTTGTGCGCACAAGTGCTTGAGACGGCGAGAGGACTTGGGGAGAAAAGGAAGGAGAGATGCGGATCATATCGGCCCGCCCAAAAACTAAACCGTTTTTTCAGTGTCAACGTGCTCCTCGTGCAAACATTTGAATGAGCCTAAGCCCATTTTTCTGATAGGGGTTGAGTCTCCACAGTGAGAACACGCGAAAGGAGTTCGCTCATTGAATTAAATTTATCCACTCCGTATGGAAATTGGCTGTTGTTCACCCTGATTATTGCCACAATCAGTACCACAAATCTGTCGGTCCACCCTCCTCGGTTATCTCTTCTTAGTGTCCCTGCACTTTGACAGCAATGTCGAGTCAATTTGCGCTATGATCGACTTGATCAACCGACAATCTCTGAATCGTATCAATTCTTTCAAAATCACAAGAAGGAAATCCCGAGAGCCCCATGTACAACATTGTCCCCCATAATTTAGCATCATCATCACTACCTCCTCTTGGAAGGGGGTCTACATAAGAATGCGAAATAATTTTCTGTCTTGACTGACGCAGGTCTCCTACTCCCTCATCCCACGTGTGACGAATAATTGAGTCAGTGATGATAAAATTGTGGAGATTCTAGCAGGGAACACCACCGAGTCATTGATCGTCATCTCGCAGCGCACTAAACCGCCGATCCAGGATTTCTACACCGAGCACGATGATTAGACATGTTTGACAGGTTGCAAGTTCGTGCGGGGTCACTGTCGTCAGCTAATTACAATATGTGCTGACTCTAGATAATAGCCGAATGCATCGAGATGTTCCTAATTGGTGCACTCTATACAACTTGAACCCATGTTCGATTTCACATGCAGATAAGAATTGAATAAAATCTAGAGCTACATATGCCAGTGCACTTATGTACATAAATCAAGACTTGCGTAAAATCAGTGGCTAAGAGGCCAGTCTAAGGACCATCATAGCCATCTAGTGAGAGCCCTGGAGTACATCCATCGATGGATGTATGTCGACTGGTGCCAGTGTGCACATCCATCAATGTGATCGACTTGATCGTCTAGCAACTTGAAACAGCCCGGGGTACATCCAGATGTCTATTGATACAAATCATGTTAAGATACCTAGGTAGGTAGAGAACATTCCAAGGTTGAATACCTACCTAACTTGAAGTCAATTTTTGCAACTTGAACTTGAATTGATCACTCCGACCTATGATACTAGAACTACAGCCAATTTCCAATGTTTAGCCCCGCCGCCGGCCACAGTGGCTCAGATATAAAATACAAAATCGATGCTTTTATACGCAAATCATCGATTTAAAGACCAAAAATCTCATTGGCCTTCTTCAAGACGGCCTTTTCGCCAGGCTTCAGGCCATTCTTCTCAGCATTCCAAGCATCGAAACCGAATGACCGTGCAGCATCACCATCTCCAGACTGACGGAGATCAGATGCGGCGAATCGACCAATGTGGCGGCTCTCACCTTCACCACCAGGGAAGTCAGGAGGCGGGATTCCCTCCAAGAAAGCCTCCTTCTGAAGTTGCACATAGCGGGCATTGTCTTCAGTGACAGGACATGAAGGAATATACATAACGCTGGAGTCACCACTTCCCTGGTGAATTTTGTCGACGGCGTGAATACCATCGGAGTGCCAAGCCACGTAATCACCAGGGGCAATCTTGGGAACGTGGACCATAGTCTGATCCAGGCGAAGATGAGGGTGTAGAACATCACTCAACTCCTGCGAGAAGCCCGGGGTAGCACCTTCAAGCTTGCTGGTCATGTTGGTTTCCAGACGCCAGTTGCTAGGATCTAGATAAGTATCAAGGGCAAGGCGCGATGCCCCAGCTGGAGGTGCGGAGACGGGCTCGAAGAAAGGCCGCAGAAGGAAGTATGCGGTGGCCATAGAAAGTAGAGGATTCACCAATAGCGTACCCTCCTTCGGACCGGTATGAGACATGCTGAGCCAGCCTTGGAACATACGGAACATAGAGCATGATCCGGCACCATTGTATAGATCCGAGACCACGGGGATGCGGCAGCTCACCTCCCAGGGATCATACTCCTCCCATCGACCTTCCCAGATGGCTTTGTAGGTGTTGCCTTTGCCATAGCCGTTATCCTCCCATCGCTCCACGCTTCCGCCATCAATATGAGGTCCAAGGGCGAAACCAGCGTCACCAGGTTGACGGATTCGCAGACGATCGGCGTATGTGAGAGGATGAGTTGGGGCGACCATAGCGTCGGGAACATTCGAATGCCAAAAACTCATAAGGAAGCGCTGTGTCTCGAGCATGTTGGGGTGTGTACGGGCCTTCATCTGAGCTTGTGACCAGTAGAGCTCAAAAACCTGAGGGTCGTTTGGCGGGAAAGCTGTAGCTTGTTAGTATCAACTCTTCACAAAATAGGCACAAAAAGTGGAGGTTACCTTTGGTATGCGGGTTGGCGCGCACATAGTCCTCGATTGATTCCTTGTAAGAACGAGCTTCATCCTCTGGGATGACGCCGCGAACAACAGCGACACCACGTTTCCTCAGTTCTTTTTGGAAGCTCTGAGGCGCGTTCTTGACGTCCTTAAAGTCGATAGAGGGGACGACGTTGCTTCCGAGATGTCCAATAGTCCGGACCTCTTCTTGCAAATTGCGCAGCAATCGGTCCCAGCTTTCCTTGACTTGCTTTTCTCTTCCAGCAATCAAGCGTCGTTTTTGATCGGCGAAGCGTTCTGGGAGGGCTTCCTGCTTTACTCCGGACAGGGACACAAAAACAGAAGAAATGTCTCCCTCTTTGCGAGGTGCTTGGGCATTATTTGTCACAGTTCTCTTGCACCCCTTGGCGGAAGATCTCAAGGAAGATTTCAAGCTTCGCATGTTGTGAATCTGTGTTTTATACATGATGTAGAAATGTAGACAATGCTTCAAGAAAGAAAGTGATAGTTCATGTCATGGAAACACGTAAGTGTAAAGATAAGAAAGGAAGAAAAACAACTCGGCAGATCTATCACGTATTTAAGGAGTCAGTCTCTTGAGATTACAATTCCCGGTTTCCTCTCAATCCCTTCCCCTTTACCTCATCTGTGGAGAGGTCGACCGTACGGATATCGCGGCGTTGTGGCGTTTGCGGGACGACTACTGAATTTGGAAGGGTACCGCCAACCTTCCTGGTGCTCGTCTTCTCACTAGGAAAACCAGCCACTACCTAATTGGCGAGCCACCTCGGCCCGGATGAACTCTGAAATATTGGTACCCTCATAAGTGTGGAAATAGGAGACAAAGGCAAGCCCCACTCGGTAAACCTCGTCCACATACTTCGATGCTGTAATCACGCCTGTCGGGCAATTTCCTAACCAGGTAACTGAGCCGACCAAACATAATGCTTCGCGGAAAGATTTGGAAACCTTGCAGGGGAAAACGCCAGTATGTTGTTAACGAAAATCATATAGGAAAAATCGGATCGGTAGAAATGGTTAAGATGAATCGGGAGGTCCGATTCGATGGCTGAAAGGTATAGTGGAAGTGTAGAGCCCAACAACGACACACTAGTTATTAGCAAAGTGGTGGCCTTAGGCCCACATTTCAGTGCCTACTTCTGCATAAAGGGCTAACCAGTGGAGTCGCTGGTCTATGTAGTCATCAGACTGTAACATAAATAAATAAATAAAATAGTGCGCACAAAAAAATAGTCAAAAATCGGGGTTTTGACCAGGATAGCAGAGTGGTTATCACCCCATTTGACTTGTCACTTTCGTCGGGGTAAACCTGAAGAGATATCTGCTCCACAACTCTTAACAGCGCATCTCATCTGCTCAATAGGAGGCCTAGGGCCCGCCTTTTCAGGGCCCACTTCTGCATACATGGCTAACCAGCGGAGTCGCTGGTCTACTCTCTCCTTGGTCTCCCGAAGCATACTCCCAGGCTTCCCACGAACAGGATTAATGTCGTGGGCCCGTCAGTAATGCTCAAAGCATTTCGCGCAGTTCGCAAAACGGTGTCCTTGTTGGTAAAACCCACAGCCTGGGTACCGATAAAAAATTTCCGTCTGGCATATCTCTTCTTTGATTGGCTCCTGTAGGTTGATTGGAGGAAGCCGTTTTGCTGTGCTATCTGGTAGCATTGTGTAACTCGAGTTTTCTCTCACTCAAGTTAGATATCGCAGGTATACTGTGGCCGATTCTTCCGCTTCCAGAGCGAGGGAGTATTTCTGCTCCCGCTTACTTCTGCGAGTTCCTGTTCAGCAGCGCTGATCATTTCTTTCAGCTGACGAATTCTGTCCACACTCTTGCTTAGCAAGATTTAAAATCTCACTTAGGCGTTGGATTCGGTCAAAAGTATGGATGAATCGCGCGGTTGAGAATTCGAATTCATCGTCGCTTCAAGTTGTTGTCTTGGCGAATTCACGCGTTCCTTTGAAAACCTCACACACTTCCTTAGCGCTAACGACGTAGAAGTCGCGGAACTTCTCTGCGAAAACACGCAGATCCACACGATCTTTCTGCTGGTCGAACAGCGTAAGAAAGCGGCTCGGATTGTTGTCCATTGATCACGGACACTAATTTCTGCCCGTCCTCCAGGTCTTCGAGTGCTTCCGAGAAAGATTTGGAAACTTTCCCATCGGAAGGGAACACGAGTGTCGAAGATTGGATGAACGTCAGAAATTTGGGCGTGGAGATGGGTCCATATGCCATCTCGAACGATTCCTTCGTGTGGCGAAGACTGTCGCCCAGGAATCGGTCAGATTCCTCCGAATTTTGGCTAGCGCCACGAGCCACGAAAAGAACGAGGCTCGACATCTTTGTGATGAAAAAAAAAATTTCTTTGGTGTTGATGGTTTTGGTGCCCGGGCTCTTCTTCAAAAGTGGTGGAAGTGGTGCCAAGGTGAAAGTGGTGAAGCTGTCAGTGGAGTGAAATTGATATGAGCCAGGCCATGAATATTAAATAGACCTCGGATTTATACCTAGTTATGTAATTAAAAAAGCCGAAGATGGTCAGAAAGATGGTCAGAAAGATGGTCAGAAAGATGGTCAGAAAGATGCTCAGAAAGATGGTCAGAAAGATGGTCAGAAAGATGGTCAGAAAGATGGCTAGAAAAGGATGGTCAGAAGGATAGTCAGAAGGATGGTCAGAAAGATGATTAGAAAGATGATTAGAAAGATGATTAGTAGAAAGACCACATATGTCGTTGATGCATCGGAGACAAGGTTCACACATCGTCGAAGTACCAGTAGTGCCAAATCATCAACCTCTTTAATAGGTGGCTGACCACAACTCTCATCCACACATAAGGAACTATTGGATCCATAGGTGATAGCTGTGCCTCCACGGGGCATCACCCCCTGTACATTACCTTATGGTGACAACCAAATCATCCGAATGGAAAGTGTATACTATCTAAGCAGGGAAACAAGGGATGACTGATTTACATGTAGGTCACCTGATGCTGTCGCTGGTATTGGATGAGTCCAGGTTGATAAGCTCCCATCTCACATCTCACATTGCATATGAATTCCTGCAAAGTTGACTTGAATCAATGTGGTTTTTCGATTCTTTCTACATCATGAGAAGTATGCCCTAACATTCTAACTTATCAGTGACGTGTGGAATCAAGCTTTCCCCGCTTTATTGGAAGCTTAAACGGACTCGAATCGCTCTGCTTGCCCAAATCTAGCTATGAGAACAAACATACTGCCTTATCTCGCAACTTCACTTTTAGGCCTTCACTGGATCATTTATCCAAATTCGTCAAGATAACATACTCTGACGTCGAATGGCCAAAGTTTACCAGGATTGGATAAGAGCTAATGTTGGGAATATTAGCTTCAACCCCGCCGCTTTAAGATGTCGCACCATTACGCTATCTCCAAGATACCACCCCAGCACCAGAGATATTCAGCCGGACCAATAAAGACTGCCGCTTTGATCTGCCGGCACGTTTTAGTTTAGCGATAGCTGTGATAGGGCACAGCCGATTGCGGCCGGCTCACTAAGCAATCGCTAGACCCGACCGGGCTACGGTGTGGGGACGAATTCAGCTTGTGGTCGCGCGATCGGCGCCATCGTTCCAACGCTACTGGCCTCCGCCTTCGTGAGGGTTTTGGCACGCGGGGCCACTGGGTCCCCGAGCCATTCAAATGGGTTAAATCGTCGTGATGGCTTTGAGAAGAAATTACCCCCGAGAGCCCCCTCTTTTGCTCCTTCCAAGTTTTTTGTTTCGTCCTTTTTAATTCCAGCTTTTCCCTCCTGCTGGCAATGACTCCGCGACCCCATTTTTCCGGCTGTCATGGATCAACTCAAGGACAACGCGCTCTCCACCATTGAAGTGGACCCCAAGGGTTCACCTATGGAGGCGGAGCAGCTTGGAAAGGTGGACATTGTTGCTCCAGATCAATTCGACGAGAAATATCGCACAACTCGAACGGAGATTTGGGCTTATTACTCGTGCGTTATTCGTTGATGGGCTCAGAACTGGGAGAAACTAAACACCACCACTTAGTTACTACATCGGCAACAATGGCCTTTCGCTGTTCAGTAAGTTCGAAGCATCTCATTCGAGAAAACCTCGCAATCAGTGTCGGGCCTAGCTAACGCGAATGGATTTGACCAGATTTCGCGCCCACCGCTTTCCAGAACCTACTCTACCAAGCTGCACCACCCGAGGGAGTGTTGACTTTTATCGGACAACCCAGGACGATCAACAGCATCGTGCTGCTTTGCAATGGAATTTCCTTCGCAATCCAAGTGGTTGTTTTCCTGGTGATTGGCAGCTTCGCGGACTTTGGCCACTGGCGACCCAACATCTTGATTGTGCTATCAATCGTTGCTTGGGGAATCGGATTCGGTTGGCTGGGCGTCCATACCTGGGACAAATGGCAAGTCGGAGTGGGCCTCTACATCGTGGGTCTGATCGCCTACCAAACGACCTTGACTTTTTGGACTGCTGCTTTTCCAGCACTGGCTCGTAATACGATCGAGATGAAGGAAAAGGCCGACGAATACGTGTCTGGCACCATTACCCGTGCAGAATACGACTATGCCGATACCATGATGCGCAGTCGTCTGGCTAATATCGCTTTTTACGTTCAGTCTGTTGCGGAAATAGTCATCCTGGCTATCATCGTGGGTATCATGTTCGGTTTGGATGTTAATGCGAGCCAAGCCAATAATAACTGGGGGCTGAGTGTCTTGATCGCTTTTGTCTCAGGGGTATGGATGCTTGTGGCTCTGCCGTGGTTCATTTTGGAAAAGCGACGCCCAGGTCAGGATCCAGGCAAGCGGTCTGTTCTGGTCGCAGGTATTTGGCAACTTTGGCATGCTATGAGACAGATTTGGCATTTGAAACAGAGCTTGTTATATCTGATTGGTAAGATCCTCTATTGTTCCACTTGGTTGTACGCAGGCTTATTTGGTACAGGATACTTTTTGCTGGGAGATTCACTCAACACAACTGTCACGGTTATCTCTACCCTTCAGAATAGCATTGTTGCATACAATACTCTGCAGCTCACTTATCTGCTCATTGTTGGAATCGCCGCGCAGGTCAGTCAAATCGCGTCTCATAACTTTGACCCTTGTTAACACGTATACTATAGGCTGTCGGTATTTACGCCTTCTGGTCCATCCAAAAGCGCTTTAAGTTAGGAACAAAAACCATGTTCAATACCATCGCTTTCTGCATTATCCTTCTTGATGGCTGGGGAATGATTGGAATCTGGACCGACGGCTTCGGATTCCACAGCGTTTGGGAGGTTTGGGTATGCTCTATCAGTATCCTCTTGTTCGTTCATACAACTGACTCTTCACAGGTGTATCAAGCATTTTATGGGCTCTTCATCTGCCCATGGTACAGCTATTCGCAGATCATGATCTCGGAGGTCACACCAAGAGGCCACGAGTTCCTATTCTTCAGTCTTTTCAGCATCATCGGCAAGACCTCATCGTTTATCGGACCTATTGTTTCCAGCGCTATTATCGACGCGAGTCCCACTGGCAATGCCTCGACTCCATTCTATTTTCTCTTTGCTCTGAGCGTGTTCAGCTTCATTATCCTGGTGTTTGGGGTTGATTTGAAGAAGAGTCAGGCGGAGCAAGAGAGGTTTTTAGAGGATAAGAACCAACGGTTGGGAAATAATGACTCTCAAGGGCAAAGAGTGTAACCTTGGAACGACTTGAGCTTGTATTTAGGTATTAGCGGCGTACATACCATACCATGGATGCATAAGACAAAGGCATTGGTCAATTGAACACGATTTAAGCACTGAGATTATATCGGCTCTCGAATGCTCCATCTCTAGAGAACTCCGAGTCTTTCTAGACTACTGGTTTAATTGATTGGCCACAATTCTATGTAGTATTACAAATTCTAGCTCTATCAAAAACATTTGAACGCTTTTACTTATCGGTTCCTCGGTGATTAGAGTCATACCTAATTCAAATGTTCCAAGGTTCTGAGCCAACATCTGCATGTGGAGGCCTGAATTTGCGGGTGAAAATGATTCGGCGCCGAAACATAAGAGCTCTCGGCGCCGAGCGATCAATTTGATTTCTATAAAACAGCGATGCGCGTCGGTCTCAGCCATATCGCAAATTGAATTATTTAACTCCTATTTTCCATTGATCCAATACCACCCACCACAATCAACAAAATGACCACCGCTCCTGAACCTGTCATTGTGGTTGGCGCCAGTCTAGTCGGTCTATCCGCCGCGCTGTGTCTAGCATCTCAACAAGTGCCTACAGTTGTTCTTGAGAAACATGCCGGCGTTTCCAAGCATCCCCGAGCTATTGGCTTCACAGCAAGAACCATGGAAATTTACCACACGGTCGGGATCGAAAATGATGACCCCGCGCCGGACGACTTCAAACTTGAGCGTGCGCACGTCGAAAGCGTGACTGGTAAATGGAACAGCAACTCATCATGGTCCGACACCGAAAAGAAACCGAAGGAAGACGAACAGATTAATCGCAAGCCGGCCACACCCAAGAAGGAATATTCTGCTGCTCGTGGGTACGCCAATCCACAAGACAAATTAGAGCCCATCCTCGAAGCGAGAGCAGTCGAGCTTGGCGCTGATATCCGACGTCAACATAAGCTCTTGGATGTGGAGCAAGATGAAAATGGCGTCACAGCCATTGTTGAAGACGCCGAAGGTGTTCAAAGGCATATCAGAGGTTCCTACCTCATCGCTGCGGATGGAAATCGCAGTACTGTGCGTGAGCTCCTTCAGATTCCACGACAGGGCCGAGGATACATGCAAACTATTCAAAGTGTTCTTTTCCATGCTCCCCTGGAGCAATGGACGAAGGGAATCGTTCAATTCGATATCGACCAACCCGACCTGAAGGCTTTCCTCGCCTCTTACAGTGACGGTCGCTGGGCATTAATGTTCAAAGATGAGATCGAGCGCGACGATGAAGCTCTACGGTCAGCGATCTACCAAGCCATCGGCACCAGTGACTTCCCACTGGAAATTATCACGACGGCGAAGTGGGAACTTACGGCGTTGGTGGCAGACTCTTTCCGCTCGGGACGGGTCTTCCTAGCTGGTGATGCGGCACACACGCTACCACCGAATCGGGGTGGATACGGCGCGAACACGGGGATCCACGACGTGCACAACCTCGCCTGGAAACTTTCTGCGGTGCTATCCGGACATTCATCGGACGAGCTCTTGGATACATACGATGCCGAACGAAGACCGGTCGCGCTGCTGCGACATGACCAGATATTTGTACGAGCCGACTATAAGGTGCACCTGGATGTTTCGACGCCCGCTGGAGAAAAGATCGATGACGACGCGATGGAATTCGGGCAGCTGTATCTTTCGAGGGGTATACTTGGCGCTGATGGGTCATTGCGTCGCGCCATGAAGCCCGACGAGTGGAGAGGGCAGCCGGGTACCCACTTGCCGCATTTCTGGGTCCAGAAGGATGGGGAACGAATGTCGAGTCTGGATCTCGTTGCAGGGTGGACGTTTCTTTGTACATCCGACCAATGGGCCCAGGCTATTTCAGAGGTCAACGCGGGATCTCAGCGCATCCAAGCAAAAGCCATTCATGTTGGTAAGGATGCTCAGATCCTTCCAGAAGATACGTTTGAAACGCTATTCGGAGTTTCTTCGAATGGATGTGTCCTTGTTCGCCCCGATGGGTATATTGCTTGGAGATCGGACGAGTCGCATGGCGCTGAACGTGTCAGATTGGCTGATGGCGCCTTGTGCCAAGCTTCATTTCGGATATGCCAAGGTTAATTTCATGCGGAGATTTGGGGGAAGGTAAGAAAAGCCGAGAGAGATGCAGGTGATCACGGCACAGGCTTTGAAGGTGAGGAGATTACCTCGGACTGGGGTAGTTAGTCAAGTACTCTATAGAGATCTATTGCATTTTCTTCCACTGACTTATCTATTTAACACTGACAATCTGTAGACATGTAAAATTAAACATTTGAAGGCTCAACATTCGAAGCTCCACGAGCTTTGTAGTACTCCTTCGAACCTTTTCTCCCCCTGAATCTCGCGTGTGAATAGTACTTTCAAATGCTCCGACTGCCCAGCTGCTAAACTTTCATAGAGTTTCCCCGGACAAATGCCAGCTGGGCAAGCCTTGGAAGCTCAAAGCACTTTGTTTCCCCACTTTCTTACCTTAAACTTTACTCTCTGGCACTATCCCTGCTGATCAGGTGCCCTACACGTCGGAAGGTTTCATATCGGCTCTATTATGGTGCAACGTGTTTTTATTCGACCAGGTGTTCTGCTGCAGGTGGCCGTCGTGGTACTCGACAGGGTCGAGGGCTTGCGAGATTCGGTAGATAGGTGGTAGTAAGGGTAACCCGGATAGGCTCAATACAACGCCCGTTGATGGCCAAGGCAACAGGCGTTGCTCAGGTTTCACTTGAAGGGAATTCTAAGCTTCGATCATGGGTTCTGTAGTACAGCATGTCCGGCATTCGTATTGGCGTCTCATGCGGTAGATGATAGGGAATTCAGCCCCCATCCCGTTGGAACTATACAATCAGAGTCCTTCTGTTCCAGGAGTCAGTAATCCCGTCTGTGCGGCATGAAGTGGCATGATCATTGGTTGTACCTTGTTGCAAGCCTGCCAAGGGTCTCTCATATCTGCGTCTAGATGATAGGTGAATATGCCCGTTAGCCATTGTCTAGGCAGGAGATGAAGGTTTGTACTAAACCTAGAAGAGCCTCTTTGTCCTTTTTTTCTATGCAAGAGATTCCAGATAGTAAGCATATAGCTTGTGAGTAAATGAAAAAAGAAAAGAAAAGTTCTTGATGTAGCCTTGTAGGCACGCGTGTCACTGTCACGGTTGCTTCCATCGCAAGCGTTTTTTTTTTTTTGCACGCACTTGCCTGATTGGGAGCGGGGGCTCACCACCTTTCAAAGTTGATTGTTTTTCTTTCACTTCAATCTTTCTTCTCTTCTTCCCCCTCACCCTTCTTCCTTTCCCCACACTTCTCCGGTTTCCCCAACATTCTCCTTCAACTTGATTCCCTTCAACTGTTTTCACTTTCCAACCAAACAACTTGTCTTGCCGCGTTGAGCTCGTCAAGATGGCCAACGACGACCGCAAGACTGAGGTTCACGGTACTGCTGACCTCAATCTGATTGAGGCACCTGTTACCTGGCGCGCCTACATGATCTGTGGCTTTGCAAGCTTCGGAGGTAAAGTCACAACCTGATGTTGAAATCGCTTCTATCAATACTAATATCTATTATTCAAGGTATCCTCTACGGCTATGACTCTGGGTACATCGGTGGTGTCCTCGGCATGGACTATGTCAAGGAGCACTTTGGACATTTCCAGGAGGCTACCAAGACTGACCCTGCTCAGTGGGTCATTTCTAGCTCTCGCAAGTCCCTCATCACTTCCATTCTGTCTGCTGGTACTTTCTTCGGTGCCCTGATTGGTGGTGAGGCCGCCGAGCGCCTTGGACGTCGTCTCACTATCATGCTTTCTTGCCTCATCTTCGCTATCGGTGTCGCTGTTCAGGTGGCTTCTACCACTGTTGGTGCTCTTGTCGCTGGGCGTCTGGTTGCCGGTCTTGGAGTCGGTGGTGTCTCTGCCACTGTCATTCTTTACGTCTCTGAGATTGCTCCTCGCAAGGTCCGTGGTCTGCTGGTCTCTGTCTATCAGTGGGCCATCACCATTGGACTGCTTCTTTCCTCGGGCATTGACCAGGGCTGTAAGGACATCAATTCTCGATCTTCGTACCGAATCCCCATTGGACTGCAGTTCATCTGGGCGGCTATTCTTGCGGGTGGTCTTTTCCTCCTGCCTGAGTCTCCTCGCTACTACGTTCGATGTGGCCGTCTTAGTGATGCCGAGCGCTCTCTTGTGCGAGTTCGTGGTCAGCCCCGCGAGAACATTGCGATTCAGGCAGAACTTGCTGAGATCAAGGCCAATTTCGAGTACGAGAAGCAATTTGCTAGCACTTCGTGGAGTGACTGCTTCAAGGGTGGATTTCATCCTCGTGGAAACCTTCGCCGTGTCCTTGCTGGTGTCGCTCTGCAGATGTTCCAACAGTGGACTGGTATCAATTTCATCTGTGAGTCTTTGTTCCAATTCTTGGTTACCATCTGCTCTACATTAAGCTAACCTTTCCCCAGTCTACTATGGTACCACCTTCTTCCAGCAGGTCGGCATTAGCAACCCCTTCTTGATGTCCACCATCATGAACATCTGCAACGTTGTTGCCACTCCGGCCTCGTTCATCATGATCGAAAAGCTGGGACGACGTCAATTGCTGATCTGGGGTGCCGTCATCATGTGCATCTGCGAGTTCCTGGTTGCAATCGTCGGTGTTACAAAGGAAGGCAGCCATGCTGCGTAAGTACATTACCAGGGGTCCATATGAGCTCTCAAAACTAATGTCGTTTTTCTCTATATCAGGAGCGTCTGTCTCATCGTCTTCACCTGCTTCTACATCGCGACCTTCGCTATCACCTGGGGCCCAGCTGCTTGGGTGGTCATCGGCGAAATCTATCCCCTTCCCATTCGCGCCAAGGGTGTAGCCCTCGCAACCGCCTCGAACTGGTTTTGGAACTGTATCATTGCAGTTATCACCCCATACATGGTGGATCAAGATGAGGGAAATCTGCGGGTCAAAGTATTCTTTGTCTGGGGCAGTGCTCTCTTCCTTTGCCTTCTGTTCGCCTTCTTCGTCATTCCCGAGACCAAGGGTCTGAGTCTGGAGCAAGTTGACAAGATGCTTGAGGAGACTACTCCCATGACTAGTGCTAAGTGGAAGCCTCATGACACCTTTGCGCACGAGATGGGTTTGACCGACAAGGTTGAGCCTACCACTAGCCACGATGAGCAGCGATCTGCTCCCGTTGGTCAGCGTGACGTTTCTGTCTAAGCTGCTTTCGATTTTTTTTCTTTTCACCCGAGGGGCTCACGGTAGCTTGCCTTCTGGGTTGAGGCATTCAGGTTCTCATACTGATGCCATGATTGGTTCGAAATGATCGATGGAGTTATGGAATGATTTCTTTTTCAATGGTTCGTTTTGGCATTTTTTCTTTTTCAATGGTTCGTTTTGGGATTATCTTACACCTACGGGTTCAGTTCTTCTATCTTGACTTTTACGTTCAAGCTTATGTCTTTTCAGGCTGTTGCTGAAGAACTGAGATCGAGATCTTACTAGCTACCTATTCTTAATTGGGGTTTCTTTTTTGGGGGAGATACTTGTCTTTATGCGACCGTTCTCCCTGAGTCTTTTTTGGCTCCATTCTTATCTTGAGTCTTTTTATCTCGAGAAACAAATCAAGAAACCTCTAAAAAAATTCCTTCAGCCTGTAAACATCCCCCACAACTATGTCCTGTTAAGTTGGCGCAGTATTCACAATTCCAGTTCCCCCAGGGGTTGGAGGCAAAAGACATCTGCCAGTGGACATCGCACCACCGTTGAATGCCAGTGGGCACGTAGTTGAGGGTGGGTGCTCTTCTACTAGTATCTTTCCTTGTTGAGGGCGTTCATACGCTCCTGGATGACCAGCATTGAACCTATCGAGTCGACAGAGATAGAAGAAACTTGAGCGTAGGAAGGAATTGGTTCAAATCAACTTGAATCGATCATGAAATTCCATTGGATATTCAGTACATTGTTTACAAGATAAAGGCTCCTCCACTGATGAGGTTGCTACAGACAATAAAACCTTGTAAAAAGAAACGCCAGACCCATGCTCTGCCATAAAGCGCCAAAGTCCAAAAAACATTGAAACCCGGAGACAATTTTTGTTTTTACTCCTCGTCGGAGACATCCTTGGACTTGCTCTTCTTCTTCTTTTTCTTCTCCTTGCGCTCGGCAGCATCCTCTCCATCGGCACCAACATCGCTCTCGCGCTTCCGCTTGCTCTTCTCCTTCTTCTCCTTCTTTTTCTTCTTCTCCCCCTCGACATCGGCAGGCAGAGATTCCTCGGGCGCGGTAAATTCCTTCTCGCGCTCCCGCATCTTCTCCTCCCGCTTCACCCGCTGTCGCTCCATAACCTCCTCCTTCTGCGCACGGTCCTTGGCCTCCTTGGACAGGAAGTACTCTCCAGACTCGATCTGCAGATCCACCTTGCTCTTCTCCGGCGCAGGCGGGAACGGCGTGTACACCTTCTTCGTCTTGTCGGTAATAACGTGCGGCACGCGACGCTTGGAAAGCGTGCGCTTCTTGAAGTTAGGCAGGAAACGGTCCCACGACTCGTTCGCCAGCGTGGGATCCTTAGCGAGCTCCCGCTTAATCATCAGCTCCTTGATGTGGTAGATCGGGTGGATATTCGCCATGCAGTCGTCGATAATGCGGCGCACCTCCTTGAGTCCCTTGAAAGGTCCCATACAGGCAACAGTGTTACCCTGGACCAGGATGTAGGTGCTTGTAAGCAGTTCCAGGGCTTTCAGGGTTGAGCCGTTAGGACCCAGAATACGCTGGCGACGCTTCACGAATCGCTCCTTGCTCCGCACTTGGTTGCGGATCTTGATGATGTCGCAGGCCACGTCGTCTTCGAGGATCTTGAGCGCTTGTGTGAGGGGCACGCTACGCGCGAGGAGCTTGATCAGGTCGCGCGCTTTGAGGATCGAGGCTGGGTCGAAGGTCTTGCGGGTGGTTTTCACGGTCATGCTTCCCTCTACCAGATCCAGTGTGCAGGCGATGCCTTGCTTTTCCAGGGCCCGGGTGATTGTTGGCCAGGCTTCCTTTAGGTAGACTTCGCGGTATTTGGGGAAGAGAGTCATGAAGGAGGACTCCTCGGCGAAATTTCCGGCGACATTGTGTTCGGGCTTGAATTCTTCGATCTAGTGACGATTTGGTTAGCTCGTTGTTTCTGCGGGAAATTTGGAGAAAGAAACAAAAGATTTAATTACCTTCCATTTATCGATGTCATCCGTGTCCCACGGCTTGTCCTTTTTGTAGGTGGAAGGCATGTTGGGTGGGTTGTTAAAATGGTGATGGACTTTGAAGCGTGGATTGGAGCTCAAATCAAATCAACTTTTTTTTTCGTCCCCGCCTTTCCCTAATCGGGTAATTTTCGGTGCCTTATAAACGCCTTGATATTAAGGTGTCTATTTTAGTAGATTTGCTTTTGATGCAAGTTGCAAGTTGCCTTCTGCCTCGTCAACGCTTAACGAGTGAATTATTAAGATGTTATCAGCGCCTTGGGCGCCATTTCATTCAATTCCAACCACTTTGTTATATCTGATGACATTTTGGTGTTGGTGGCCTACTTGGGAGCCTCCTGCCAGCGAGCTTATCAGGAACCCGCTATAGCGTATCGTACGCAGCAAAACACCCAGCTTCGACTTATTCCAGCATTTGGTGAGCATGATGACGATCCTAAAGCCAGCAAGAAATGGCCGTCTTTCAATTGTTCGTCAGAAGGTTCTATTTGGGTTGTGAAGCCTTGATATTCCTGGATCCAGACTGGGCATAGCCCCCAAGGAAGATCATCTCGGTTAGCTCCGCGAGTCGGTGCCCAGCAACCGACGGCACTGGGGAATCAGGAGGGAAATGAAATCAAGTTGACCACGATGTCTTTGGCATGGGACTTTTGTTCCTGCCATTCAAAGTCTGGACCAGATTCTGCATCCAGGTCTTGGGCCCAGGACATTCCGGAACGAACTCTAATAGGACGCTGAAACCCGGCCCAACGCGCCGGGTAGTCTTATTAGTGCCTCTCCTATTTAGGACTTAGGAGAACAACGGAGGCCCAAGCTCATTATTTGGACATGTCTAGCCGCGCTTCTGGGGTGGCGCTTCTTGCGAGAGACGCGGAAAGGGGATATGGGACGGTATGAAAATCGGTATGAAAACCGGTATTCGATCAGGGTTTCCGTCTGTACTCAGCAGAGATTGTGTGAGCTGGTAATTGTTTTGGGAACTGTTTTGGAGGGTGTCAACACGAAGTGCCCAAGCATCGTAGCGTTGGCATTGGCGCAGTAAGAATTATGACATGGCGAAGAGACCTCTTAAGCGCCCCTTTTTTATCTGATCTTAGGCGTCTTAGGCAGCCATGCGTAGGAATCAGTGGAATTGGTAGGGATGAAGGGAGAAATGTGCACAGTCCCAAGTCAATGCGCTCCAAGCGCAGAAGAACTCATGTCCGGTTCTTGCCTTCCCGGTAGTTTGGGTCAACATCTTCCCCCCCTCTTTCTTTCTTCCACGACTTGCTCCTTTTCCATCCCTCAATCCATCTCTCCATGATGCTTCAATCACAGTTGAGTAATGTTTGGTGGGGGTGGAGTGTATCTTTCTGGCGAGAGGTATGGTCGGATGTAAGTTCCCACTTCCCAGAATCTCCTGGAATCAACATCAACAAACGAGCGGGAAGTCAGTGAGCCTCAGGGTATCTTGGACTGAGTGCCTGATATGGAGTGTCCACTTATTTTGATATCGCAATGACAGATCTCCTCTGATTGGTGAATTCCGGGCCACTCGTGGCACCAATTTAGCGCAGGTCCTCGATCGTTCTCGATTTGCTTCGTGATCCTCCCGATCCGCACAGAGCCCCGATCCACGTTGGCGATCTGACATTCTCAGAGCTCTTCTATCAAGCGATTGGGGACCCAGTGTGGAAGCTTGGCCTTTTGCTAGAGCCTGCAGGAGTACACTACAAGCTTTTAATTCTATCAGTCAGGTCGAGTCTTCTGGTGTCCTTGTGCGACCACGACCCAGGGTCACCAAAATCTGCCGTTTCGGTCCATTTCCCCTCAGGGGGCTGCGAAGAAAACCAGCAAAATATCCCATGGGAAAGGAACAACTGAATGCAAATGGTTCAAATTCGTATTGAAATGATGAAAACTTGGCCAACTAGCCGCCTTGGCTGGTTCGGCAAAGAGTCCCGTCTTGAAAATGCGATGATATGCGATAAAATGCAATGCAATACCCGGAATGAAAACACCATGGCAATATGTTCAAAATGCAAAAGAACACCGGCAAAATGTGCCCTGGATCTAAAATTTTCGAAAATCGCGCGCTCAATGGATGGCTGGCTCGGATTTCAGGCCGGTTTCCGGCCAATGCAAACATATCTGATTTCGTTAGGGCGGATTCCATACGCTCATCTCTCCAAACGTGCTTACAATGGGAAATATGCCTTCAGTGAATGGTCACTGGCCTCTTGCTTGGCTTGCTGGATCAGTGACTCGAAATTCTCCGTCGACATGTGCAACCGTTGAGTCAGAGGATATAATGCTAGCGACTCGAGAAGCTGTTGGATATTGTCGCCGTTGGATTGTCCAATGGAACGCATCCTTGCATCTGTTCCCTGTGAGCGCCGAACACGCCTCCAGTTTTGGGCGGAGTACTAACCACTAGACCACGCCGACAAAGGAAGAGGGATCATTTTGGTGTCCACCTCCTCCAGTCCTGCCTCTGTGAGCAGAGTGCGCAACTTTGTCCCTATTCGGAGATCCTTTCTATCCTCCAACGCACGCAGATACTGTGTACTCCATTTTCTTAAAGCGTGATCGTCGGTGATAGCACCATTGTCGGATTGCACGTTATAGTATATTTCGACCATCTGAACCCATCCTCCAGGTTTCAGGACTCTTTAATGGGGGAGAAAAAAAATGTCAGCACAAAGCAGCATTTTCAAAGGGGACTTTGCTGCCCAGTTGGCCCTCATGGCCTGGCCTGGGGCTTCGCACCTGAAGATGTCGCGGACGAAGGACGACCATCGAGCACGATGAATTCCTGTTGCAAGAAGTCGGGAATGGACAAGGTCGAAATGGTTCGAGGGGAATGTGAAGGGTTTGTTCAAATCGTCAACCTGTTTTGTGTTTTGTCGGCGACCGTCAGCCCAAGCCAGACTTTTCCCCCTGGGTCAAGTCCAGGGGCTGTTGTACGATTCAAGTTTCTTTGGAAAGGAAAGATCCCGTCCGCCTTATTCTCAACAAATGGGTGGCGTTGATGCTTGAGGGTTGAGGCAGAGAAAGATGAGAAAAGGAACAAGACACTCACCTGCAACCAAAGGTTCTCAGGCACATCATCTGGGCTCATGTGCGGGGCAATGTCTACGCCAATTACCTGACCACAACAAACATTAGGTATACGATGAAAACAACTCAAAAAACGACTTACTTCGCAGTCTGGGTGCTGTTCAGCAACGTCTACAGCCCAGGAGGCCGCACCATGACCACAGTCCAATACTCTTCGCGGCCGACGGATTGGGGGAAATATCAGCCGGTCGTCGAAAATCTTCTGAAAGATCTGCTGCTGACTGTCAAGTCGTTGGGCTTCTTCCTTTTTCAAATTGTCAGTGAAAAAGACAATATGAAGAAGATTTTCTCATCTCACATCGTCGATTGGACCGAAGTATGTTCGGTGTTCAATCGAATACTTCTGATACTCCCGGCCTTGGACCGTGATAGTATCCAGGAATTCTCGATCCAACTCTACCGTTTGCGAGTCAGGGCTCCTTTCAGACGAAAAATGTGACCGGTTAGCTTTCTTGGGCTTGTCAAACTGGATACATAAGCGAGGAAAAGGTCGTTTCAGTACGTCATGGTAACCCTGCGGGGGGTGTCCTCCTGAATGCTGTTCACAAAACGAGCAATCCCGGCCGGTATATGGAATGCGTCTTGCGTGGTTCTGCGATGGTGTGTGGTTGAATTCTCCGGACCAAGGGGGTTTACTCAACTCAACCTTTTGAAAAGAGTGACAAATGCTAGAAGGGTGAAGAATTAACACGCTGCAAATTTCATGGATGCGATCGGGTGCCGTTGTGGAGGGAAAGGACGTCCGGCGGCAACGGCACACTCGGACTGGATGGCGGCTCGAGGATCATTCAGACGCTTTCTTGGGCGGCTGTCAACGGGCTGGAAGGAGGGGCTCACTCTCATGCAACGTACTAACTCGTATGGAAAAGAGAGGACAGAGAATGAACCCACTTCAATACAACGGACATTCAACGGACATACAATCCCAATGCCAACACAGGTTCGGATACCAAAAAATCGACGATGATCCTCTTCGTTGGGCTTCAATTATGGCGTATTGTTGCGTTCAGATGGGGCTTTTTTCCCGCTGAGCTTGGCCCAAAATACGACCAACGCGGCCTTCTTCTCCTAGTGTCGTCCGAAACGTTTCTGTGGTCCCTCAAAGATCCGCAGTCTCCCTGGATCGTCCCTAGACGTTTGAACTACTGCTGAGATATGCGTGGCAAAGAGGCCCTTTTCTTCGACTCCTCCTTTTTTGTCTAATTTCTTTTTTTTTTACTCCCGAGGGGCTGGGTCATACATCGATTCAAACGGGCAAGATGAACGAAAATGGCGGGTCGGTCCCGTTACCGAGGAATAGTTCCAAAGACCAGACCTTAAGGGAAGTACCCAAGTATCAGGATAGACTTGGCCCCATATCTGCTGCTTAAGGCCAGGCTAACGAACCTTGAGACTAGGCGGCAGTGCCGTCAGCTAATGCACCATTCGCTGTATCGCATATGACCTACTTTACCTCGAGGGTCCAAGAGCGCCCGACAGAGTGGATCAAGCGAAATTCAGTCTCAGCAGTACCACTTACACAATGCAATCCCGTCATAATGCATACATCCTATTTGTGTGGCCAGGTATAACTGGAGGGTTTGATTCAAGTCCAGCGGCTGAGGCGCCAGACTACAGAAAATCAAAATCCCTTTTTGACTGACATCCTTATGGATGAACAATGGGTTCTCTCCCCAGGGCTGTTAACATGTTTCTATGTTACAATTTACCAAGTCTACTTACGCACACGAGACGAAAAGCGATGTAACAAGGACTTGGCCAAGGACCCAGCAGAACCAAAAAAGGAAAATCGAAGAAGAGAGAAGAAAAAAAAAGGATTTTATTTTGTTTCTGTTTTTTATTTTTTTCTTATTTCATTTTTATTTCATTTTCTCAACCCTTTTAAAATTTCTATCAGATCACACGGACCGGAGGAGTTCAGGACCCGCGACAGGTCGAGAAAAAAAATGCACAAGAAAATCATCGATCGTCAAATGAGCACGGAGTCAATGACCCCGCTATGAAGAAAGCATGAGCCTGAGGGTACCGTGCAGAATGAAGATCAAAAATGTCGAAAAAAAAAACCAGATTGAAGAATCTCCCCTTACAGCATTACTGATTCCAGTTCGGCGGGAATGGATCTTCACCAGCTCCCGCTGTCAGTTCAAACCAAAAGCAATTGGACCGACGATTCGGTGTCAGCTTTCGAACCTCATCTTCTCTTTTGCACGCGCGCACACCGAAGTGGCTCCGACCACCGGCCAATGTGCATGCAGTGGTACGGCGCTAAGTGGCCGGTCCCAGCTGGGTCTCACGATGGCAAGCTGCCCCCCTCAAAACTGGAAGTGGGGTTCTTCGGGTCACGATCAGCAACATCCTCGTTGGATGCCCTTCCCTCGGGACTCTTCAGGTGGGTTGATTCATTTCCGTCATCTTCACCGCTTGTCTTGCTTGTCTTAAGTCGGGGTTTGGTTCTATGCGAGCTGGTCCGAGTTTGCAGATTTACGACAGGGATAGTTCTGCAGCCTTTAAGGTGATTCTGAAACTTGAACTTGAACTCTCAACCCTATAGTATGATTGAACCAACACGGGGGACATCACTGTGAGCATACACACGCTCTTTATATGTGGTCCGGGATTTCAACAGAATTTGCAGGAGAGCGGAAAAGACATCTATTCCGAGTTGAACACATGCCGTGGAGATGTGGATTCTTGCTTTTTTAGGTGGAACTCCCAGGACTTTTTGGCCTTTTATTTTCCAAACTGTCGGGACTGTATGACCGCACTTCTTTTTTTTTACTTGTTTTTTCCTTTTTCTTCCCCCCTTTTTTCCTACATCCGGTACCTAGGCATACATGTATACATGTATGTACCGAGTCACGCTCTCACTGACCCATTGACCACTGGCATTAACCCAATAGCCCAATAGCCCGTTGATCATTCCAAATCTCCGATTGGGAAGGCTGCCTATTCTCACCGAACAGGTTCTCTCTCCACGATTTGGTCGTGGATATGTTTGACGCCGGCAAACTTGAACCACCATTGACCGGGCTGACTCCATCAAGCCAACTCCAGGTAGCAAACTTTCCGTCGCGAAATCGAGGGCCTCTCCGTAGATTGAAGGATGTGGCTCTGGCCCTTTTTTTTCTATTTAGGTTCAAGTATTTTTGCGCCCCCAACTTGCCATGTGGGATTCCCAGAAATCTAAAATGCAATTCCCCTTTTCGCAAGAATATCCCTTTCGAGCATGACCATATCGGTGCAGACGCAGTTCATGCATGTCCCACCGAGGGACGGCCCCCTCCCGAAAGGGGAGCAAAGCATCCAATGCGTCGGGTCCGACAGGGATAGCTACCTGGGTGTACAGTGAAGCCGTTGACGAATCCCAGCGCCATGGTTCAACTCTCGGGTAGACAAGTTATCCTCGGGGGATGAGGAGGCGGCTAACCCCGTTAGCGTCTTCGGACAATAGGGATTTAACTGGGAATTTCAATGTGCACTCGGTGTCCCGCCGTGTACGGAGTGTACCCCGTACACTTTCAAATGGATCCCATTCCAGGGAAGTTGAAGTCATGAACTCCAGATGTCCCCCTTCATTCAATCTTTCCTTAGTCCCGGCATTTCTGTATAACCCGAATCTCCCTCTCGGCAAGATCAGCAATTCCAGTACGATCCAGAGCTCAACGCTAGCGATCGAAACTAAACCGAATCATTACAAGTGCTCCCAAGTCCCGACAGACGGGATCCAGTGGAGCAAAAAAGGATCTGTTCTCGAAAAATCCCTTCCAAATTCCCACCACACCGGTTCTTTACAAATACACAAAAGGGGGTGGAGTGCACTCCACCCGGTTTTGCTTTTTAACCCAATCCACCTGTGCCACATCGTACATACTCTGCGGACGGTTGAAAACTGCAATAAAATTTTAATAACTGCAAGAAAAAAAAAAGTAATTCTTAGGGTTCCATTCTCTCGGGTCTTGGTCCCAGCCCCTCTTGCTGATCTGTCGTATCGAGGCCGTGTTGGAAGAGTTTTTCAAATGTTTACTCCGTCCCGACATCTTGGAACCTATGATTATTTCTTATTTATGATTCTATTGACTCATGACCTCACATCGGGATCCCCGAGATCCTGTGTTCATTTCCGTGAAACTTTGCCCACTTCTATCCCGGATATCTCACCCTGCTACTACGGAGTAGTATTTCCAAGGTTCAAGTTCGCAGATGATCTCAGAACTTGAATACGAGCATCTATCATCAAGACTTTGTAATAAGCCTATGTAATGACTCCAGTGCACGTCCATCAAATGAAACCGGTAAGCAAGGTCCAATCTAACCGCAACTTGAAGGCTTTCCCTCCCTTTCAACAGCCTTGGGAGTGTTCCGTAATGCCGTCAACTGGTACGCGGAAGAGATTTCTACTGTACCTTTACATTAGTCCTGGACAGACCATTACGTTTCCAATGCAACGTATCTGGGTACCTAGGTTTAGACTACAGTGTAGACTCAAGTGCGGTGTCGCCACGTCCACTACAGTAGCGTGGTAAACACCCTGTCCTTGCGGGTCCGAGGCCAAGTCCAAGGATCAATGTTTCCTTCAAAGGTCACGGTCTGACCCAGCGCTCTGGGTCTGGTATTGTGCGTTTTATTGATGTGCATTAGACTGATACAAGTGCTGCACATCTGAAGCTCCACAAGTACGTAATTCAATTAACGAATCAGATGGTCATTCAGGTGGCCAGTTGGCATGGAAGTACTTGGAAGGCAGACCGGATCCATGTATTTGGCCCTTGGGAATCGACGACCTTCAAAATGTTGATCTTACAATTGGTCTGTCACAGTCCCGATTCACCTGAGCAGTGGGCAGTGCCCTGATAGTAGCACCTGGCATAAGTCACTGGTATTGCATGTGAGGATAGTAGATGTATTGAGTGGGGTATAAACTTCAAATATGCGAAAGATGGTAGTACAATAAGTGAGTCGAAAGCAATCTTAGACTCGGACACGACATGCAAGGCAAAACTTGAACTTGAAGAAACATCAAGCATCCACAAGCCCAAATGCTTTACAAGCATTGAAAACAGAACAGACAAGGTGAAAACGCCAACCAATCTCGAAAGACCCAATCTCCAGAATCACCGCACATCTTCCCGCCCAGTCGTATACTTCACACTCGCCTCCAAAATAGACATAAAAGTCTCAATCTCAGCCTCAGTCCTCGGCGCATAAATCAACAAATACTCAACAGGGATATTCTCCATCGTCCCAAGACTAAGCACCTTCAAAGCCGACGTACCCGAAAAACCATGTCGCTGACCCCAACCAGCCTCAATAACCTTCTTGCCTGCAACGCGTGTCAGCAGCAAAACACAACCACTTTCCAGAAACCAACTTACAATCCGCAGGCGCCAAACAAAAATGTCCCGAGAACTCCCCACCAGAATGCAAATGCGCCAGCTCACCACCAGTCCTCCTCGAAATCTCAGTGCGCGGCAAATGATCAGCCAGAAAAAGAGCCTGCGCATGCGCCTCCTGCAACGAGCGCTCAAATTTAACAAGGTGATGATTCCGATTCCCAAAAGCCCGAAACGACGCAGCGAGTTTCTGGTCCCGTTAGCTTGAACTTGAATTAAATCACCACGCAACACGTCTCACCTCCTTGATCTCTTCCCCCGGAAGCTGCGACATCTGTCGTTGAGGCACAACATGCGGCCCCACAAAGGGTCGATCCGAGACCGGTCTCGCCGCCGCGTCGCTCAACTCTAGGTATCCCTCGCCGCCGCCGTGGCCCTCCAGCGCGTCTACCTGGCGCGTGTACACGTCCGTCGAGAACATTTCGGCGCGTAGGGGCTGGAAGAGCGCGCGCACGATTATCCAGCCGAAAACGTTGTTTGGGACCCCGCCTGGTCCGTAGGATTTGAAGGTAAGGTAGTCGCGATAGATTGTGGGCAGGAGGAGACCCGTGCCGAGCGCGGCTGTTGTGCCTAGGATTAGGGCGAGGCGTTCATTTTGTGTTTTTGGGAGGCGGAGGGGGAGGTGTTTTGTTATTGAGGTGTAGGGCATTATATTGGGCTGGTTCAGTTGTTCTGGGTTGTGTGGTTCAAGTTTGTTTGACAAGATTAGATTATGGATGACAAGGCAATGAGGCCCTACGTAGGGTCAAGGGTTCATAAATGTTTGCGATGACGAGACGATATGAGGGGATCGCGACATAAATAAGTTGAATCGCGGGGGCCTTAAGGCGGGCCTACGGGCTAACGGGCCTACCCGGCTTCCATTGCGACTCCGAGTCGGCAAAAGATTCCCGCTTCTCCGATACTAGTATCTTTATGTGATCAGGATTCCAAAGCGTTACTTAATGAGAGGATTGTACAGTTTTTAACTAGGTATTCAGAAGATATTAAGAATTTCGTACACTTGAATTCTCCTATTGTTATGGAAACATTAGGTCTTATCATGGTTCCGAGATCCACCGCGGGTCCCACTGATACCATTCCCATTCCAGGGCAGGCTATGCGGCTAAAAATGACCTATCTGAAGCGGTGAAATCCCGTGGCCGGAGTGGAAGGCCTGCAAAACACAAAGCGTGACTGAAAGACCTGGAAGCTGCTTATATGTTTGCATCTGACCCGAGTCCGAAGCCGGGGGCCTAATGTGACCTCAATAACGATGCGTTCGTTGAGTGGCGGTAGGGTCGAAAAAGACGGCTTAAAGACGACTGCGGTCCAATGTTGCTTGTAATACTGGTGCGCAAGTCGTCACTCAGTCCTCTTTACTGATAGAGCTCAGAGAGTGGGCGAGCTTCAGCAAAACGACACTCTCCGTAGCGGCGAAGTAGTTCAAGCTGGATGAATATAAGCTGAATGTTAATCATTACGTGAAGCGATTTGAGACTAACCTGTCCATCAGAATCCGCAGGTGGCGGCCGAAATGGTCTTCGTATCGTTTCAACGTATCCTCAAGCTTTCCAATCCGAGTGGGATCATACGCTCTGGCGTCGGCTGCCCCGGCTTTCTCCCCAGATAAGTCTGGATCAGCAGAAGTCAATGTTCGTGCGAGAGATGCGGCAGTCCACGATGCGAACATGGTACAACAAGTCATGAGTTTGGAGTGAATCTGTACAGCATCTAGTCAATATCTAGTCAAGGTAGGGTTCATCCAGGGTCAAATTACCTTCAATAACTTGGCCTGTGTCAACATGCATTCCTTGAGACATGTGTCCAAGAAATCCACGTGGTCCTGCATCAATTCGTCGACTGTCCGGTTGACCTGCTTGGTGCCATTCACAGTCACCTCCGATCCCTCAGCATCAGCGCCATTGACTCGATCCATCAAGGCGACCCAGTTGGGCTCAATCACTTCCGATGTACAGAAATACAAGAGTTGCTGAACAAACACAAGCATTTTGGCTCGCAGGTTCCACGCACGCCGTTTCCACATCTCGAGCCGTCTGTCTGATGACTTGTGCCTCCAGCTGGACATTTTATTCTGGTCTGCCCAGGAGGTAACAAGCAATGTTTCGAGGTGGCGCAGGGAAAGTAGATGACGGAAAACTAACTGGTAACGCAACACAGTCTTCCGGCTGATAACGAGGGAAAGTGGGAAAGGCACTGTGTAGTCCAGCTCCAGTGCATCGAATCCTACAATATCTTTCTCCTCGTCAGCCGTCTGCGCCGCAGAGGCCTGCTGCTTCTCAAATGACGCCTCGGGGTGATCTTGGTCAATTCCCGAGACGCTAACGACTTGCATCAGCCATCTGGTGAGCCCGATTTTGTTCATGCGGACTTTGACGTCTTCCTTGAATGGGTCTTGTGCCGCAATACTGCCTGGCTGACGAAGAACCAAATCAAGAAGTGACTGAAGTTTCCCTTCGTTGACAACTCTAGCCGGTTTGCGCAATTCAGATGCGCTCAGCTCAAGAAAGTATGAGAAGAAATCAGATCGATCCAGGAAGAAGTAGTGCTTGAGAGATCGGAATCGCGTGGTCAGAGAGTTTTTGGTGAGGAGCAGGTTTAGTAAAGAGGCGTTGGCATGTGTGTATGCGGCATTCACATTCTCCAAGAATCGAGGATCATCAAGCGTTTTGGGCACATCTTTCACAGCTTTGCTGATATCAACGCCTCCACATTCACGCACCACGTTCAGGTACTTTCCCGCAAGCAAGACTTTGTCCCTGACGCTATCAAGTTGCGGCGGAACCTCTTCATTGCGGATCGTGTAGCGTTTCTCCCAGTATTCATCTGTGTAGTCTTCTTCGAGCTTCTCTCGCTTAATCCATTTCTGTTCTTTGATCAAGAATTCACCGTGAGGGTCTTTGATCCCTCCGTGGTGTAACCACTCATTCAACATGTTCATGTAAGGTCGACTGGCATCGCGCAACAACCCTTGAATGAGACTCTTGGTGGTCGGATCACCAGAAAATGTAGCCAAGCGCTCTGTGAGCAGTCGAAGAACGTTGCCGCCTTTGCAAATCTTTTTGCTCGCCATCGCGCCGGGTACCAGGTCGCCGCCTTCTTTGAGTTGCTCGAGAATATTGTCGACGTCATCAAAATCGTCAATCGACTCATCCATATCCGGGTCTTCCAGAAGACCATTGCGCCGGAGTAGTTCTTGTCCCAGAGAGTAAAGCTGCGAAAGACACTGGCTAATTGACATTGTATGAAGATGAAGTTGGTGGAGGGTAAACGTGGGGTTGTTCAGCAGCTGGCCTTCGAGCTGGGCAATCAGGATCAAGTAGTCCTTAAGGATCTTCCGAACAGATGCGCAAAGTGCGTGGCTGACTGCACCATACTCGGCGCGACTCTGGAGCTCAACGAAAGCCTCCATCGCGCTGTAATGGGTGGCCATTTTCAACATCGATTGTGTGAGATCTCGCAGGGTTGGATCGAGGCCTGGGGCCAATTGAAAGGATGGACCCGTCAAGCGGTCCTTCTCGAGTGAAGGATCATATGAGCCATGGTAGTGGATATATTGACCCTCGAAGCCCATAAAGACAAACAATAAATCCTCCAGGACCGCAGCTTCTTGGGCATCGGGAGAGAGGTCTCGGAATGGTGGGGGACAGAGGGACTGTGGAACTGTAGCAGCTGAAGGAGGGACAGAGACACGACAGGCGAGAGGGGCGGTGGAGTGAGGAATCAATGATGCTTGGGGATCCCATGGTGCTATGCGGTGTTTGCGAGTTAGCTCTTGTATGAACACAATGCGGAGTAAACATGTGATGCAAGACAATCCATATGGGTGAAAAGTTACCTTCAGCTTCATCCTTTTCTCGTCTTCGACCCCCAGGACTGCTGCCATCGACTTGGCCTGGGTATTTTGGTCGAGACTTATCGCGATCGCCGCGGTTGGCCGCGCTGGACGATTCCTTGACGGCGTTCCTCCGCACCGACTTCTCCCTCGTAGTTACCGTTGTACGTTCAGTGCGCTTTTCCGACATACTTCGCTGATCCCTAGACATTCTGTGCTTCTGACTGGTACTGGCGTTGCTGGAGCGCAGAGGGTCAATAGACTCATGGAGCGGCGATGCGCCGCGAGCCTGGGCCTCGACGCGATTGGAGACAGCGCGGGGTCGTGGAGCGTTCATGTAGCTGACACGGTCATTGACGGACATAATCCCAACAGGGAACAAAGTGTGGCATCAAGCCTCGAAGACCCTGGATTGAAATAGAAAGCAATAGTAAAACACCCCAGATTGCTAGAAAAGAAACAATTGCGATCGTTCAGATGCAAACAAACCGCGGAAACTCCACTTTCCAACCCTTGGGCACCGTTGATGCCTTAGCGCCTTACTAATATGGTGTCCAACAGGCACTGATGACTTGCGTAGAGCTTCCGCCTCAGTCGAGCTCCGTTACCTACTCCCACCTCCCCCCATCAATCTCTCATCCCTCTCGATCCTCTTGTGTCTACACGCTGCTCGTCCTAATAATCGTGGTTTAATTTTTCTCACCAAACTACATCAGTCAATATGTTCATTGCCCGCTCTGAATATGGTAAGCTGTGTCCCACCCATACCAACATTACGGCATCGCTAACAGCTTCGGAATAGACCGTGGAATCAAGTATGTATCCTACGCAAGTCGAACGGACTCCTTCCCTCAATCAAAAACGCTTGTATCTGACAATGTCACCCTACCAGCACCTTCTCCCCAGAAGGTCGTCTGTTCCAGGTCGAATACTCCCTCGAAGCTATCAAGCTAGGTTCCACAGCAATCGGTGTATGTTTAATCTCATTCCTCTCGGACGATCAAATGCAAGGCTCGAATGGCGGAAGAACTGCTCTACTTCGACTGCGCGAGATCCTGCGTAGGTAGCCCTTCCACTGACACAGTCCAGGTCGCAACATCGGAAGGTGTCATCCTCGGTGTCGAGAAGCGCGTCACATCAACCCTGCTCGAAGCATCCTCCGTCGAAAAGATCGTCGAAATCGACCAGCATATCGGCTGCGCTATGTCCGGCCTGCAGGCTGATGCCCGCAACCTTGTTGAGCACGCCCGTGTCGAATGTCAAAACCACGCATTCCACTACGCCGAGCCCCTGCGCGTTGAGAGTACCACACAGGCCATTTGTGATCTGGCCCTTCGATTTGGAGAGAGCGGTGATGATGAAGAGAGCGTTATGTCCAGACCTTTTGGTGTCGCATTGTTAATTGCCGGTTATGATGAGGACGGGCCTCAGCTGTATGTGACCTGAATCCCTCCCGTCTTTTTCAATAATCCCTAATCATTTCTCGGTACTTTACAGATATCACGCCGAACCCTCCGGTACATTCTACCGGTATGATGCCAAAGCCATCGGCTCTGGAAGCGAAGGTGCGCAGGCGGAGCTGCAGAATGAATACCACCGCTCTTTGACTCTTGCCGAGGCCGAGACGCTGGTGCTGAAGACCCTGAAGCAAGTGATGGAAGAGAAGCTGGATGCCAAGAATGTGCAGTTGGCGAGTGTTACTAAGGACAAGGGCTTCCGCATTTACAATGATGAGGAGATGGGCCGGGCTGTGGCACAGCTGGGTGGTAACCAATAGAGGTCTGCTCCGGTTTGAAGAGTTAGCTTGAGCAAAGCTTATGCGCATCTATGTTGGCATTTCAAAAGTAAAGCGTTTCCTACGTAGAGCTGTCAATGTTGAGATGACTAAAGTTTCCTATTTTACATCCGTGGACGTGTAGAGCACCCAGGCATCTCAACCTTGGAAGTTACTTGAGGTTGAACGCAGGTTCTAATCATCCAGGGAGACCTTGGGATTACAAGGCGTTCGAGACCATGCTGGTACACATGTGCATGTGCATACTACATACTTCAATTGTATTCCAAGGCTTCATGGCATGTATAGGTACGGACCTCGGACTTGGAAGCCTCTAGGTCCACGGGTGGCATTAGCAGTATCACGTTCGACCCACACTCGTAAATACTTTCATTCGTCCTGTTTCAATGTTCAAAATTGACTATTGGTTATTTCGATATGCATGTCTGTCCAGCCCAGTCGGCGTGCAGTCGGCGTGTCCGGGGTTGCAGCATGAGGCTTCGAACATTTGAAGGTTATTGGTTGCTTCATGTGCCTAACTTGAAATATGGACGTTATCTTCAAGTTCTGCATCACGACGTGGGAAGCTCTGGGATAGACATGTTCAGGCTCAGGACGCTCCACAGATGTTCAAAATGTCCCATAATTGTCACCTCCACTGGCAATTTAATAGGTCTCAGCGTACTACCAAACATTAGGTCCTTCCAAGGTCTTTTAACACTGTATGGGTAGCCTCCAGTTTAGCATTGAACATTTCAGAGAATGCAGTGCAACCAGCTACTGCTGACTGCATATGACCTTGACCGTTGAAGCCCTTTTTGAAACAATAATTAGATGAGATGAAAAACATGAGCCACATCGTCACATCGTCAGCCCCCTGTCAGATCGTAATCTTGCTCTCCTAGCCGATTGACCTCGAAAGCTAATGGCCCACAGGGCGCCCGTATAGCTGAAAGGTGAGGAAGAAAATATGAACTGGGAAACACAAGTAGAAAATAGACTAGAAATAGACACATTCCACGTCAGACTCGCACATGGTTGATCGCGGGTGATCGACGAGTTTGCTTGGGGTTTAGCTGTGGTGCAGTGGAGATGGGGGAATCGGATCGGGAGCCTCTTCAACCCCTCGGCCATTTCTCCCTCTTCTGAATTCCATTCTCCCGGCTTTTCCCTCTTTTATCCTCTTAGCCCCACCACTATGTCGACAAGTGAGACTCACAATCGTTTATACCAAGCTTAAATTCCCATAATGGCAGACGAAGAAGCTCTTCCCGCTAGCGAGAGCCGTTCCGCCGAACCAGGGAAGACCCAAGCGCCCCGCAGACTCCCAAAGAAGCGCACTAAAACGGGCTGTTTGAGTAAGTGAGCCTGCGAAAGAGGCTCAATCTGATGAGGTTCTTGTCGTTAACCGTATTCTCTAGCTTGTCGGAAGCGTCGTATCAAATGCGGCGAGGAAAAGCCGATATGTAGTAACTGTGTCAAGTCAAAGCGCATCTGCGAGGGCTATGCCCAGCGAGTCATTTTCAAGAACCCGCTGGGCATTCTTGGGCCATATGGTCCACCACAAACTCATGATCCCCAGATGGTACAGCAGCCACAACGGGTCGCCCTCTATAATGACTATAATTCTCTTCCACCTCAACAGGCGGCGGCAGCGGCGCAGCATCCAATGCTGGCGCCGCGGCTGACAGAAGCCATGCCGTCGCAACCTCCACCTATCCAAGTCCAGCCACAATCAGAACCGTATTCTGCAGTGGCTGGAAAACATCATACACAGATGGAGCCGAGAGCCGATCCTACACAGTTCTATTACCCAGCGCCACTGGCGCCAGCACCTCAACAGTGGTCGAGTCAGCCCGTTGAACAAGACGTGGCGAGGGCCGAGCCCTCTACCTCACATCAATATACACAATTTCAATCACAGCTCAGCCAAACTGACCAGGCCGATCATGCTGATTCTCAGTATGATACGGCACCGCCTCAGATGCCACCGCCCATTACCGACTGGGCAAGCATCACGTCTCGGGATTATAACGATTCATACCAGGTAAGAACATTTGAAAATCTAGGTTTGAATGAGGCACATGAATTGATTTCAAGCTTGAGCAGTCGAATCAAACATCCTTCCAAGTTTCAGGCTATCGTTACCCGCAAACAAATGATCAATCCCGTCAGCCAGACATCCCGAGTCAATACATCCCATCCCTCGAGCCCCAGGTCCTATACATTGAAGATGAGGATGAAGACTATTTCGACGTGGAGTCAGACGAGGAACTGGTTTATCAAACTCAGACGGAAGGCTTCAATCAATTGAATCTGATCATGGCCTCTGCTAATAACGATGACCGGCGACTTCGTTCCTTTACCACTCACCTCAACGAACCGAACATTCTGGCCTCCTATCACCCCACATATGGGTCGTCTCCGTTGAATAACCCAAAAACGGCCCGTATATTTGCCCATTTCATCCATTCCACCGGGCCATCTTTGTCAATATTTGAGCGCCATCCGACTGACTCCTCGATCATGCTTGGCATGCCAGTGCCACCTGCCCAGCGCGGCCTATGGACGTACACCCTTCCTTTGAAGGCTTTGGAACACCCGGCACTTCTGCAGGCAATTCTAGCCATCAGTAGTTTGCATATCGCGTATCTCCAACAAGCTCCCACCACTGTTTCCTTGAAACATTACCATTATGCGTTGAAGCGTCTTGGTCGTGCAGTCGGTCTTCCACTTCGACGGAAACAGATCGGAACTATGGCGGCTACTCAGCTTTTGGCATACTACGAAGTCATGTCAGCTGATCATAGTAAATGGAACAGCCATGTTGCCGGTTCTGCTCAGCTGATCCGAGAAACCGATTGGGCTGGCATCACTCGAGATCTTCGCGCTCATCGGCGGAGGGTCAAGGAGCAGCGAGCTCAGATGGGGTGGTCTGATGCATCTTTCTACTACAATCAGGGCTATGGTAATGATTCTTCCGAAGATGACCCATTTGCTGAGAAGGAGAGTACTATCGATGAGGCGCTGATTGGATCCTTGATGGGTCGAGCAATCAGTTATGATGAGTTCGGTCACATCGACGAAGGGCACGCACAGGCTCCGAAGAAGCACTTCACACGCAAGGATATCGATACCTTCCGAATCGAGTGCGATTTGTATTGGTGGTTCACGAAACAAGATGTGTTTCATAGCATGATCGGCGGTGACAAGTTATTGTGTGTTGAACTACCCTGGCCCTCCGAAACGAGATTTATTACTGACATATCAAAAAACAGCATACCGCAGTACCTTCGAGCACAGTGCCCCCCTCGCGCAGGCATGGGTCGCATAGATGCAATCTACGGATCTGCAGATCATTTTTGGCTCCTGCTTGGTCGAATCACTGATTTTGGCTATCGAGATCGCAAAAGAAAGCTAAAAGCTCTTGCAGGTAGTGATTGGAAGCCAACGCCAGGGCTGTTCAGATTCATGGGACGTTTTGCTGGCGGCGCCGGGCCACCCGCGGGCCCTCCAAGGCCTCCAGGACCACCCCCAGGTCCGCCTTCATCGGGCTCTTCCAACTCCAACCCAGGAAGCAGTCCCTTATCTGGTCCTCCGTCAGATTCTTCACAAGGCAGCCCTCCTGGCCAAGGACCTCCGGAAGGGCCTCCCATGTATGGTATGATTCCGCCACAGGGTCCTACCAAGCTACCAAATGCTTTCTCGCACGATAGGCGTGGACAACAATCTATACCAGATGAAGATGATCGCAGCGAAGATGCCACCTACGCTGATGCAGAGCACGAGTGGGAGGAGATCCTTGTCGCCATGGATACTTTCATGCAAGCTTTAGGTCGAGACTTCCAACCCCTGCCTGCCGACGTGACCCCTCTCATCCAGTCGCCATTCGGACCAGCCCGGCAATATCGCACGCACACCATCGCCGTGATCTGGGGATACTATTATGCAGGGCGCATTCTTCTGCACCGTCTGCACCCCTCCATGCCCCCCGCCATGATGATGGCAGCAGGCGTGGCAGCACCAACAACGGTGGAGTATGCCCAGATCGTGGGCCGCATCATGGCGGGTATCTACTATCCACAGCTATACAATCTCCAGGCTGGCAGCCTTAGCCCGACGCTCGGCTCTTCGCTGACGGAAATGACGGTACCAATCTTCTTTGCCGCGGTGCAATATGTTGATCCTGTGCAGCGGCACTGGACTATTGCCAAGCTGAGGGATATCTCTCGACTCACTGGGTGGAAGACATCTGATGCTATTGCGGGTGGTTGTGAGAAATCTTGGGTCGTGGCGGCCAAGTATGGACGGGGACCGCCTTATGAACGATCTTTCCTGGGAGACCGGGACCGGGATAATGAAGTAAGTGGCCGCAATATGTTCAACGTTTGACAAATAATATACTAGACTGAACCCCATTGACTAACCTTTATTTTTCTAGGACGTTGTTTGGAGAGATCATATTCATGGTGCTAGTCTTAGTGAGGATCGACGGTTTGTTACTGTTGCGATTCCTGACCGAGCGCATCGAGCTATGGGTCTTTTGAGTCTGGAAGGTGATATGCAGAATTTGGAGCTATAGTAGGGACCCTTTTCCAGATGGCAGATATTGACCCCTCATCTATGACATTTTTTCAACATCATTCAAGTTAAAGGTTAGGTGATCATTGATGGAATTGAAGGCCTAGTATGAAGTGGGAGACATCTATATAAACATTATGACTCATGTACCTAAGAGATATCCATTTCACCCCTTGCATCAGCACGCACATGGCAGCTCATGCTCGAGGATTAATGAACAAACATTCCACATCAGACGTGACTTTAACGGGACTTTTTTTCACACAAAGATCAGCAGACTAGTTCAACGTGGAATCAGCCTTGAGAGCCACAATTCGGAGACTTTCAAGTATTTGGAAAAAAGAAAAAAAAATTGAATGAGAGATAATCGCAGGGAGTAGAGGATTAGGCACGGCGCAGCCACACTTGATCACACATTAGGCATGATGGCATACAGTAGTGTGAAGATAAAGCAAGCCCAAGTGTGGCGTAGTTAACCCCACACGAATCAAAAGAAGTGAAATCCACATGTCATCATCGGCCAAAGGCTTCTGCCTACTTCTGCCTGAACTTCCCCTACAATCTTTTTTGATTAGAGCTGAACTCCACCGACGATCCTTTCACTCCTGCACTTCACTCCTGCACGGTCTACCCATTATCTCTCCGTCTTTTCAACACTTCTCAACCTATCCTTTTCCAAGTCATCCCCCCCTCATCCAGTACATCCGTGGTTGACGACCCCACCATCAGCGGCCCGAGTCAGCCGCCCTCGTCATATCCACGGTTCCCCTGCCTCACAAGGCTTTTCCCCTAAACAAAAACAACAACCCGGGTCACAGTCTGCCTAGATCTCCGAAACACCCGAACAAAATGTCTCGTTACGACGAATATCGCTCATCCTCCGGGACTCTGGACTCTCGCGACCGGTATGAGAGGTACTCGCGGGGACCCCCGGTGATGGAGCGATCGCGGTCTCGCTCACGTCCTCGTCGAATGGAAGACGACCGTTTCGAATTCCGTTTCCAAGAAGAAGACCGCTACGGCCCCCCTGCTCGTGCCCCTGGTCGTTACTACGAAGACGAACATTTGGTTCAGCCATCCGGACCTCTCGTGGCGCATGACCGCCGCCGCCGACGAGACGATAGCCCCTCATTCGCACCGCCTCGCTTACTTAGACGTCAGTCTTCCCTCGATACATTCGACAGAATTCCGCGACGTAAAATGGAGTCTTCCCCTCGTCCGCCCCGTATGCCTGCCCCAATGCGTCCGCGTCCTCTGTCGGGGCGTTACCGCGAGCGTGAGGTTTATGAAGACATCCGTATCGCGGAGCCGGAGTATTATGGTGACGAAGAATATCGCCAATTCGAGGAACGAGAGACCATGACTCGTCATCGACGTTCAAGCAGTGCGGCTAGACGTCGCCATGACGAGAAGCCGTACCCGCGCAAGGGAAAGACTCGCATGCCGCGCAAGTTTGTGCATCTTCATGCAATTATGGATTTGGGATATCCTTTCAAAGAAGAGGTATAATGGTGTTGGCCGCTTCTTGTATCTTGAGTTACTGACCCCCCGACAGGAAGACACAGTTATCATCCTGAAAGCTCTCTCCAAGGAGCAGATTGACGAAGTGATCACCCTCAGCCGAAGTTTCAAAGAAACGGCCTACCATGAGAGTAAGTCGATCATTATCCGCGTTGACCAGTTCAATGCACATCTTGCATGAGAGAATCTCTGCTGACCATTTCTTAGCCGAATATCTTCAAATCGGAGGACGCCCGCGAGGAAGAGTTACGACTGAGCATCTCCAAATCGAATCTCGCCATACACCACGCTCAAGCCATGATTTCATCTTCGAGTCCTCACCGTCTCGTCGTGATGTCGAGTATGAGGAAGTCATTGAACGTACTGAGCGGCCCCGCGTGCACACTATCTCTCGACCTCGCTCTGTCTCTGTGCACAACCATGGCCGAGTCGTATCTCCGGTTCGATACATCGAGCCTCGCGCTCACCATGAGGATCGTATTGAAATCAGACCTCGCGAATCTGGGTCGTTGGTTCTAGCCCGACCTCGTCACAGCGACCACGATCTTGCGGACTACGTACGGGATCTTGAAGAGGAGACCAGGAGGCTGCGGTTGGAGCGACAGGGCGGCATTGAAATCACAGGACGGCGCGAGACCGACATCATTGACAGCAATGGCAATGAGGAGGAGATCACCGAGATCCGCAAGCGTGAGCGCAAAGGTAAGTGTCTAAATACCTTTCTTCAGTCCTGGTTCTGAGTATGCTGACAAGTAACTTAGAACCCCCTTCGAGGGTGATGCGTGCCATGATGGCCACGTTGACTTGACCGCAGCAAGGGAGAATTTACGACGGTTACGGGACATGACATTTCCTTTGTTTCACTTTAACTTCTCTTCATGTATTTTTTACTTTTTTTGGAATGAGTCTTTTCTTTTTTTTTTTTTTTTTTTTTTTTTTTTTTTTCGAAGTCCTTATCGTAGATTTCCACTTCAAATAGCGAGACGCTTAATTGGATGCCTGATGAAACCGTGGCTAGTGCCGGTGTGGGGCGGTGCACTGCGGGATAAACCATCGCACCTTCTAGCTGTCCATGTCTTAATCATATTCATCCTCTTTCCCCCCATTTTCCCCCTTACGTTCCCTCACATATCTCGCAATCATGGATCGAGTGCAGGCATTCGGTAAAAGCTTCAGGTGTGTATTCCAATAAATATACTTGCCATCTTAAACAATCCACCCGTTCAAAATCCCGCCCGTTGGCTACCTCCCCCGTTCTAGACCATGTTCTTTACTGACATCTCCGATCTGCGTTATCGAGCAGCGCTGGCTTCACCCCTTTCGCGCAGCGTACCCAGCAGATGATCAAGGAGCAGCTGGGTCAAGTCGAGGACAAGACTCAGCTTCCCGATGAGTACATCGAGCTTGAGAAGCGCGTCGATGCGCTCAAGCTGGTCCACCAGAAACTCCTGCAAGTGACGTGAGTGCCAACCCAACGAGTCGCGTGAGCGAAAAATCCACTGACGGATACGGGGATCGATCCCCTCTACGCAATAGCTCCCAATACTCCAACGAGGCCTATGACTACCCTCCCAACATCCGCGAGTCCTTCAACGACCTGGGCCGCACCATCAACGAGAAGGTCAACCTTCTCTCGCAGGCCAGCTCCCCCGCCGAGGCCCAGGCAGCTCTGACCGCGCCCCCTACCGCTAAGCCGCAACCCAAGACCTTCAACCATGCCATCGCTCGCGCCTCGCTCGCCGGATCCCAGACTCTTGCGCAGAGCATCGAGGGCGAGGACCCTCTCGCTAACGCGCTGGAGAAGTACGCTTTGGCTGAGGAGAAGGTCGGCGAGGCCCGTCTGGCTCAGGATAACCAGATCCAGTCTCGTTTCCTTGCTGGCTGGAACACTACCCTCAACACCAACCTCATGTTTGCTGCTAAGGCCCGCAAGAATGTCGAGAACGCCCGTCTTACCTTGGACTCCATCAAGGCTAGCAAGAAGGCCGCCGCTCGTGGTGACCTGGACAACCTGAGCGAGGATGCCCGTCAGGAGATTGAGCAGGCCGAGGATGAGTTTGTTGGTCAGACCGAGGAGGCTGTCAGCGTGATGAAGAACGTATGTATCCTGTTAATGCATTGGAACGTCCCTTTTGAGGAGGATCGCTCTTTAGTCGGGTGGGAAAAGTGAGATTACCGATATTGACCCTTTTTACTCGTTTAGGTTCTTGATACCCCCGAGCCCCTGCGCAACTTGGCCGACCTTATTGCCGCCCAGTTGGAGTTCCACAAGAAGGCTTACGAGATCCTGAGCGAACTTGCCCCCACCGTGGATGCTCTGCAGGTCGAGCAGGAGGTGAGCAACGACGGTCATAATCCATCCCTTAAATCTCATTCTAACTATTGTCCAGGCTAGCTACCGCAAGGCGCGTGAAGGCGCGTAAATGATGAAATTGTTTACTGTTTTTGTTACCCTACAAGCCGTTCCCAATCTACAGAGTAGTCCGGTGGCCTTCGTTGTATTTACCCCCTTTTCTGCGTATTTTGAGACCTTAAGAAACTACAAGCAATTTGGTACTCGATATTCAATTCTATCTATTGAAAATTAAGAAAATCGTAAAAAGCTCTTATCCATAGATATCGACTTCAAAAGAGATAGCTGAGCCACTCCGTTCTAGTCCTTTAGCGGGTGACCGCCCTCGTGGCCTGAGGCCGCCCTGCTAGCTCCAGAAGCTCCGAACAACCAGACTACATCCTGTCTTGAACTCGATTCCCCGCCAAACAGTTATATTTGGAGGTCCGCACTTCCAATCAACTGAAAATACCCACCAGGTTCAAACATATCCGTGACTTCTACCCCGAGGCCCCCTCGACGCTAAAAACCCCGCGGGAGACATCGACTTGGCACCGTTAAGACCACCGAAGCCGACCCTTACGCCGTGCCATATCCTTCTAAATCAGGACATAGCATCAGGCGCATCTACTAGATTACACCTGTCCTGAAATACTACAGTTGTAGTACTCGTCAATCGTCGACACTCGGCCGCCTCAACCGACAACCCTGCGACGAGAACCACCCGTCTCCCACTTGCCAGGCACCTTGAACTCGACTTCAAAGGCCCCTGCTACAGCGATCAATTGCTGCATCCAGAGTACTTGTTGCAAACCGAATAGCACACCCTATCTCGGACACGTTGTGCCGTCACATATCCAACCCGTTCTCCTTTCGAGCATTACAACACAAAAGCATCCTCAATATGGCAAACGGGTATGTCACTCGTGAACTAAAGGCCTGGGTATCGCTTGATGATGGACAGCGCATTTGAATGGAATGCAGAACTTCATTTCATCGTCAAGCCCATACATCTATGGCGTGCTTGGCCAACCGTTCAATGAATAAATACTAACAGCCACCTAGTTGGAGTCTCCTTGTCGGCCTCATTGTCGTCATCGCCGCCTGCATGGCCGCCTGGTTCCTCAGTCCTAAGAACGAAGACCGAACGTAAGATCATCAACACATACGTCCGAACAAAACTAACTCTTGTAGTGTCTGGCGAAGCACCCTCATCCTTTCATTCGCTTCTTGTTACATTATGTGGGGTATGTCTAGATCACATCTTAAGTCAACCGGATCATCCCAGCATATACTAACGTATCCCTCAGCTATCGTCTTCCTCGCCCAGTTACACCCTCTCATCTCGCCGAAGAGATCCGATATGCGTCCAGGTCATGCACCCAATTAAGTTCGTTTCTGTTTCCATATACCTAGGCTAGCTAGACATCACTTGTGATATGGCTTGCCTGTTCTTGTCTTTCAGTTCATGCTTTCGGGTCAGGCTTTCGTTTCTTTCTTGTGACATATTACATTGGTATGAGGTTTCATATCGCTATTCCTACTAGAGTACGGGCATAGTAAATGCGGTGCAATTTGATTTACCCTTAGTGGGTTGTTACCAATCGAGATGCGCAATCAAGCCCCAGTCAAGAATATTGTACTCTACGAAAGTACGAATGAGACAGATAGCGAATTTCCATTCAATAAGCCTATACAATGCTATCAATTAACCAACCCCCACAGCCCCAAGAATCACCTTCTGAACCGCCCACCTCGCAACCTGCCCCGCAACAGCCACAGCAACAGCCCTCAAATACCCACAGCCAAGCAAAATATAAAGCGCCTCGATATTACTCAGCAACACGAGATGCGTATCAACAACGCCTAACGACAGCAGCGAAGCAAGGATATCAAACAGGCCGCTCAGATACCGCGTAGGCAGATAAGGACGCAGCGAGGACTCCGCAGCCGCCAGCCAAGCCTCGACGAGCGAGGAAGAGACGGCATCGTCGTGGGAAAGCGCGGCCTTGGAGTGGGGGTTTGACGGGGGACTCTCTTTGTTCCCGCTGCCGTTTGTGCCCCAGATGACCAGGAGGATCGGGAAGAGCTTTGCGCAGCTGCTTACCAGGAGCGCCGTGCTGATTGCTGTTGGGCTGGCTGCTGTTGGTGGGGGGAGGGGTTTGATGTTTTGGATTGGGGCTGTGGAGGCGCGGCGGAGGGGTGGTGGTCTTGTTGGTGGGGGGAGGGAGATATTGTGAGGGTCTGATGGGGAGAGGGCGTCTGTGGAGTTTGGGTTTGGGGTGAGCTTTGTTTGGGGTTGGGGTTGTGTGTTTAGTGTTTGGGATGAGGGTGAGGGTTTGATTGTTGGTGTTGGGGGTCCCGAGGGTGAGGGTGTTGTCGCTTGGATGTCGCTCGTGGCATTGCTGGTGGTAGCGGGTTGGGAAGTAACTGTGCTTGTGCCTTCTGAGGAACCGTAGCGGTGGGATTTTGGAACCAGGATTGAGGCCAGGAGGCGGACCGTGAGGTGATGCGCGAGAGTGGCGAGCGCATTCAAGGTTAGGAAGAAGAGGTATTGCACGATGATTGGGGTGCGGGATATGAAGGTTGTCGCCAGAGATGGGTCTTTCTCGAGACGGGCCCACGTCAAGTAGACATCGAAGAGGAGGAGGAGAATCCCGAGACGAATAATTGATCGCTGTGTTCAGTCGTGGTTAGTTCTGCTTGCTGTTGGGACGTGTACTTCAATGTTCTTACGTCGAAGCGGTTATCATCGCGTCCAAGTCGGTTGAACAGGAGATGTCGATAGACCTGGAGCAGAAAAAGTCAATACGGGCACGCGCAAATGATCAATGGAGAAAGAAGGCACTCACCTGTGGCTTGATGAGCACTAGGTCGATAAAGATGACGACGAAGTCATATTCGACGTATTTATCAGCGAAGCGCTGACATCGTGGACATTGAGTCAATCGCACTCCTTTCCCCTGGGAACGGTCATCGGCACGACTGTAAGCACTATACAGATGCGAGACCGGGTAGGAGCATTCTATGCAGATAGGCATCCTGTCATGACGCCGTGCAGGAGGAAAGTTGGCGGGCGGTCAAGCTCAAGTTGCGATTAAGGATGAAGGGGTGTGGGGCTGATCTATACAGGGGTTACAGGGGGTTAACCAGTTGACTTCTAGGAAGCTCACGTCCAGAGCTTTTCCAAGGTTGAATTATTGCCTGGAATACTTGATGAATTCGCGAAACCAGATGTGGCCTGGTCCATTCGAATTGCTTTTGTTTCAAGCTACATTTTATAATACGCTCCACAGCGGTTGTATACACATACCTGATTCTCTTGGTCGCTACTTAATTGATCTAAGAAGTCGAAGAATTCACACTATGCAATGCCTGTGCTCATTCAATCCCAAATTCAATTCTATACACAAAACAAGCTCCTGTACATAGGGATATACAACATCTATACATTGACATCGATCAATCAATCACACTTTTGTTGTCAGCCCAGCTTGGCTGAATAACTCGACACACGGCCTCATAGTCCTGGAAGCGCTGTGAATCTTCAGGCAAGCCAGGCGTAGTCCAAAACATAGTCCAATTGCTATCAGAAAGTTTCCAAGAACCAGCAGATCGTTCAAAATACCACTTGTTCACCGGGTTATCCTTACGACTACGCCAGCATACACCGCTAGGGAAACAAGTGCGAACCATCGCGTTGAACACAATATCAGCCACGCCGCCAGCGCCTTGGCTGCGCTTGAGGACTGCGAATTTGTCCAGGTATGGGACCATTCGCGCGACGCTCTCGGGGCTGCCGTCATCAACCACTCCCGGGGGTGTTTCCCAGGTGAGGATTGCTCCGCCTTCGTATTCGCCGGCGACGATTAGGCCCGCGATGCGATCATTGACTCGTTCGAGGTAGTTTTGAACGTCCAGTTTTCGGTCGAACGAGTCCTCGATTAGGTGGACGAGGCGAGGTAGATCGATGGATGGATCGTTCAGTTGTAAGCGTGGTTGATGCTGAGCAGTCCATACTTGGAGGTGAGGATTGGGGAGAAGGGTGAGGGGCATTCCACGCTTGACGAATGTTGTGTGGGAGGTGAGGGGGCTGATGGCGCTTGGTCGGCCATTTCCAGAGCCACGACGACCTGGGGGAAGTGATGAAGACAGGAGAGGTTTATCGGTGAGCAGGCTGTGGATGAGAGGGTTGCGTTGGCGGCGAGTACCAACGGCTGATAGTTCTGGTGCAGTACGCTCAGCTGGACGTGCTGAGTTGGCGACTTCGTAAGGAGATGTGATGATGCCCGATGCTCCAGAGGGTAACAAGGCGAGTGTTTGCTGGGATAATCGGAGGTTCTCCAGGTGGCCATCTAGAATCGGTCTCATGGTTGTTGACCCAGGTAGCTTGTCCGGATTTTCTGCTAGGGGAGACCCAAACTCCTTGGCGGCGAACTCAGAGAAAGGATTACTGTCCAAGATATAGTGCGCTGCAGCAAGATTTTTGTTCGTGTCCCTGTCGGGAAGATCTCCACAAAGAGCGGTCCGTGTCGCCAAAAGCTCCTCTTCGATGTCATCGAACTCCTGCTCCATATTTATAAAGACATGGGAAGCTTGGGGTCCTCTAAAAGCAGGAATACCCCCAAGTGGATGCAGAAGAATAATTCGATCCAGCGCAACCTCCCTCTGTAAAGTGTTTATTCGCTCTGCAGTGGCCGAGGGATCTTCATCGGGATCTGGGTGGATAGATAGCCCGGCAAACTCCTTTGTCAATGCGATGACTGCGTCATCTGCAGATATAGGGACGGCCTTGGGGTTTTCCTCAACATACGCCACAGGCGATATAATTACGATGTGACCATCCCGGAGAGGTGCGAGAAGCCCCTTGCGAGACATGACGGTTGGTTTTCCGAGGCCATTCTCGGAAATTGAGAGTGCCGAGTCCAGGCGAAAGGCCTTCGAGTCAGGCTGGCCATCGACCGCTGCGGAAATTCGATTAGCTTGGTCGATGGCAGTTTGTCGCACCGTGGCACTGTCCATGTGACCGGGATCGACCACCACACAGCAGCCCATGCCTAATCGAACAAGTTGTGAAAGCGTTCGAGCCACTCCATTGATAACTGAGTCATCGAGTGTCTGTGGTAGGGCGATCTTAATCAAAGCCAGGTGTAGCCTCTCCGATATATCTTCTGCTTTAGGCTCCGGTGTTTTGTCCTGGCGGAACACCGGAGTCTCGTACACTGCCCTTGAGGCCCCATAAAATGAGCCCAGGTTCACACCCGAAGGCAGGGATGCAGATGCGGATTCCGCTTCTTTGTTTTCCTCCGCGGATTTTCCCGAGGACTTGGGAGGGCTGTTTTTGAATCGAGATAAATATTGCTTTGCCTCCCGCTTGGTCGATGCGGAATTGAGAAGACTCAGAAAAAAATCCTATGGAACATAAATTTTGTAATTAGCTAATTGCACTTAGTTCGTGGGAGCGCATGATATTATACCCGGTCAATCAACTTCTCTTTCGCGCGGCGCCCGAGTCTTTCCTCTTTCTCGGTGGTGTTAGAAAATTCCGCAATTTGGTGAGCTCGAGCACCAAGCGACTGCACCTGCACCGGTGGTCTTATGGCCGAGTCATTGGATCGAGGAACATGGTGCTGGTAAATAAGTTAGCTTCGGGTCGCGGTGAAAGTTTGCGAGCTGGATCATATACCTTGCCCAGGGCAGACCGAGGCCAACTCAATGCCCGAGAAGTCATGGTCGAGCTGCCAATCACAGACCCAAGCAGTAAAAGGTCACCTCTGTATATTTGAGGGGAGTTTTGTCCATGTTAAAATTCTCAAAAGTCGAAGATCTAAATCGGCCGTATGACGCATCCTCGGCTGCAGATTCACCGCCTGGATTTAGCTGTCGTGCACTTTACCCGGTTCGGGCTCGGGTCCGCTGATCGGAGGATATTGGCCCATCTATAATACCTCTTGATATCTGCACTTTCAAATGAGGCATTTATGGGCGATTTGTCAAATGATCTCTTTGGTCAGACCTAATTGTCTCTCAATGGCTGTAATCAAAATGCTACTCCGTCGGGCGTTCGAGGTTCCTAGCAATGCCGAGCTACTTCCGGCCATTGGATCAGATAAGGACTCAGCGCCCCTCATGAAATTGAAAGGTGGATACAAGGAGAAACATTAGGTACCCTGGGCACGCTAATGCAGATTGCCGTAAACTTGAACTTCCCGGTGACCACATAAAAGTAGTACGCTTTTAATGCTATAATTCCTACTAGCAAAGGATAAATGGCTTGCGACCATGAAATGTTCTCGAACTTGAAGTTTTCATCTTGGACAAACACCTTGAATCGTTGAATCCGCGGCCCTTGCAAATTAAGATCCGCCATAACGATGTATAACTTGAGTGTATATTCGAAGTCTGAATATTCGAATTTTGATCATTGTCCAAATTGTCGACTTGAATTGAGCAAAGCATGCATTCAAATGTTGGTGCTTCAGAGTCATACTAGACTTCTGCAGTGTTCAATGTTGTTTCGTGAAAGACAATAGGTGATCAACGGTATAGCACCCCAGGGCTCCGAGGGTCAATTCTAATCAAAGAAAAATCCATGTGGCTCATTAGGTAGCAAGTTCCAAGGTTCTTAGATGCTGTCCCTTACCGTTGTGTTTCACTCATTATAGCACTATGGCCCTGTCTCCCTTTCCTCCCAAGTGCCCTGTCACCATTATCTATCTCCAAGACATCTCTGAACAGCACCGTGACCGCGACTGACATGATGTTTAAGCTAATTCAATTGCCTATGTACCTCACAGCTGCTAGTATGAACCTTGTGTCTTGGTAATAACCCAAGGGGTTGTATCACTCGAAATGAAACTTTGAAGAATGATTGGATCAGGATACTTCAGGCTTATGCCATCTACTATGTAGTTTATGATAGTCATCGCTCGCATACTGCCCAAAACATCACATGCATCACAGGCAACATTGAACTACACCGGCATAAAAAACTTCGATGTCTAATATTTGAAGGTCATCCGGAGTCATTCCAAGATTCCAGCCATAAGATCTTCCTCCATAAACCCTCTTCAATGTTGGTGCATAGTCTCTCCATAACGCGCGTGGCCTGAGGCTCAACTCTCAAAGGCAATCCGAGATGACCTCATAGTTGCAACTCACAGTACATCTTGGTTCAGATTTCAAGTCAGACCGATCTATACGTGTGCCCAGGTGGTTCGCATGCAGATATTGTAACACAAGATCTGACGATAGATGACAAAGTTACGCCACAAGTGCACGATACTGGATCTCTACTAGCCGGAGCAACCTTCGATGTTGGAGCTTGGAATGAGGTACTCACCACGAGAACGTCATGTTGAATGTGAATCCAATGTGTTTCCAAGGTTTTCGTCAATTAAAGATTTCTCGAGGATCGACGATCTTTGCATGATGTCTCCATATCTCGAGAGAAAGATAAATCCACTGATGGAGCAAAGCCCACCGAGAGACCCATTAGATTGCACGCCCCACCAGATTGGTACTGGATCGATCTCCCATAAGCCTTTTCGACCACAATAAAATCTAGCATATATTAAGCATATTTGGACGTTCAGTAGGATCTGATCAAATTTGCTATTTGGAAGATCTTGTAAGTCGTGAGTACTCCTAAATACATAGTAGAAACCCTAGAAGTGGGTGTGACGCGGGGGCGTCTTACTGACTAAACCTGGTACTCCGCAGGTTACTGTTACTTTGCTCCACCCCGCCACCTTCTCCTTCTCCTTCATCTGAACAATTTTGTACCCTTGGGACTGAATTAATCTCCTACTCGTCCAAGTTTCTCAATCAATATCCAATTCCAGCTTCTTTTGAAACCGGTACGTTTAGAAGTTCTGAACATTGGCTCTTCCTACTGCATCCCTACTTCCTCCCGCATTTCGCTGCCCCTCCTTGCGCACAGTAACGGGGGGTCGCAAATTCTTATCTGCGCGTATCGGGAAACTCCCTTGACTCCGATTTTTCTCCCCTCCTGTGACCATCTTTCTCCCAGCTTTTGGTCTGAACAATTTTGATATTGTGACGGTTATTGCCTGCAGCTAAACTAATCCCCAACGGTCTAGGTTTGCATTTCCCCTCAATCCCCATAGGCGCCGCCGAGCCGGGTCACCCTGCAAACCACCGAAAAGGAAAAAAAGGAAAAACGCAACCTCCCCAAACGCCATTTGCCTCCGTTTGGTCCCTTGCTATACTAGCCATTGTTCGCAACACTTCACGATTCCCAATTCTTCATCATGTCCGATCCTAGTGACCACCCTTCCGAATCCATGAACGGCCAAGAGAACGGTTTGAGGCCCTTGTCAAATGCAGATGATTTGTCGCTGGGCAACCCTAGTAACAGTGAGCTGTCTCGGATCATGAGCCGCGCGGGTATCGCGTTGGCCAATGGGTTTCCATTGGATGACGATGAAGAAGATGAGGAAGTGGATGAGGACTACGTCGCGGTTGACCAGGAGGACGCCAACGAATTCCCATACTGGTTCCGCCGGCCCCCACAACACCATCGGACCAAGCTGGATGAGCTGCACCCGTTTGTTCAGCTCCTCTCCGCGTCCAATGTAGAGGATTGTGTGGCCGTGGAGTCTGCGTTCCCGGAGCAGGAGCGTTGCTCGCGTGACAAGGTAGGACAAACCCTTTCCAATTTATCTAGAGGCTCCGAGGGAGTTACATGGCCGAACTCGTGGCGTAAACCCCACTGCACATCCCAATTCGATGAGTTGCAGCGACAACCTTTGATTGTTCCCAGGCTGATTGGATCCACTTGTATAGTTCGTCTACCGCCTGTCCCGATGCCCTGAGTTGAGTCTAGGTCTTTTCACCCTGCCTCTGAAGGACGACGAGAAGCCTAAGCCCCGTCCTACTCTTGTCGGCCATATCATCGCTACCCGTACCACTGAGCCCTGCGTCACTGACCGTTCTATGCGCCTGCCTAACAACTGGCAAGGTGAGCGATGGACCATTGAGGACGGCCAGGCCGTTGGCCATGAGGAGGGTGGTGGTACTATCGCTATCCACTCATTAGCTGTTCTGCCTGAGCACCAAGGAAAGCAAGTTGGCAGCACTTTGATGAAGTCTTACATTCACCGAATTCGCGAGGCGCAGATTGCCAACCGCATTGCGATCATCGCTCACGACCACCTCATTCCATTCTACGAGTCATTTGGCTTTGAAAATCGTGGTCCCAGCCAATGCCAATTTGGCGGCGGCGGATGGGTAGACTTGGTACGTTCCTCCTCTACTTCCACTTTCTTCAGGCTCCCCGTCCCACCTTGCCCTGTCTAAGTTGGTCCTCTTGTCTCTACTATATATACTAACTTTCTGGGACATTTCAGGTTCTCGAGTTCGGCGACGAGCCTCCTAGTAGCTAGGAGCTAGAGACTCATTTAGCTGGACTAGGGCTCACCAAGTTCCCTTGATTTTTGCATTTATCTCGGCGTGGGCCGTCCGTGTGTCAATCTTCGATGTTTGTTTCGTCCGAACTGTTTTCTCTGTTCTCTAATCCTTCCCCCTTTGACCCTATGTCTCTCATGCCCCTGTCACGCAATCCCATACCATCGGTTCATGTCCTCAGGTTGAAAGAAAATGGAGTTTATTGATCTTTTCATTTCCTATTATTATTGGGGCGGGATTGTGATGGGCTAGTCCCTTAAGGATATCTGGATACTATGGAACAGGCTGGGCTTTTTTTTCTCCCCTTCGTCTCAACGGTCACAAGGGCTTGTGTACCATAATTGCGACATGATGTACATGAGCATGAATCTTTTTTTGCCCTCAAATTTCCACTTTTAAAACAATTAAATAGTCGTATCTCCTTTAGTAACTTTTTAACTCGTTATCATCTCTGGTTGAGAGAAAAACTCGGTTATCGCATCCAATCCTAGTCCCCGCATTGGTTCACCGCTCGGCAGAAAAATATCCCGACCAAAATTTTCGTGGAGCAACAGATTCAAACAATCTTCCACTCTAGAGTCACGGAACCCTTTTTTGACTCCTGTGGCCCATCATGAAGACGACGTGGAAGGATGTATGTTCATCACTTTATCAATGTCCTTTCAACCCCTTAACCTTCGGATTTTCACCAGCTAACATGGTTTCACCGCTAGATTGCGCCTGTGCCCACCCACCAGGAATTCCTGGACATTGTCCTGAGCCGTACTCAGCGTCAACTGCCCACTCAGATCCGTGCTGGTTTCAAGATCAGCCGTATTCGAGGTACTTCCTCCCCAAATTTGAAACCGACCGAAGGCTTTTTCCCTATTGCACTCGCCACTCCGGGAACAAGAAAAAAAAAGTGTTTATCGCGGTTATCGATAAAGCAGCATCGCTGATCAAATTTTTTCCCTGTTAGGTTTCTACACTCGAAAGGTCAAGTACACACAGGAGACTTTCTGTGAGAAGTTCCAGGCTATTCTCGATGGATTCCCTCGTCTGCAGGACATTCATCCTTTCCGTAAGTGAAATTCTGGTGAATCCAAGCGACTCTCCGACCCCCAAGCCATCAATCTAGCCCAAGGAAAGGTCTAACAAACCACCAGACAAGGATTTGATGAACACCCTTTACGATGCCGACCACTTCCGTATCGCTCTTGGTCAAGTCTCGACCGCCAAGCACCTGATTGAAACCGTTTCTCGCGACTATGTCCGCCTGATCAAGTACGCGCAGTCTCTGTTCCAGTGCAAGCAGCTGAAGCGCGCTGCTCTCGGTCGCATGGCCACCATCTGTCGCCGTCTCAAGGACCCTCTTGTCTACCTGGAGCAGGTCCGTCAGCACTTGGGTCGTTTGCCCTCCATTGACCCCAACACCCGTACTCTCCTGATCTGCGGTTACCCCAACGTCGGAAAGTCCAGCTTCTTGCGCAGCATCACCCGTGCCGATGTCGATGTTCAGCCATATGCTTTCACTACCAAGTCCCTCTTCGTGGGTCACTTCGACTACAAGTACCTGCGTTTCCAGGCTATCGATACCCCCGGTATTCTCGACCACCCTCTGGAGGAGATGAACACCATTGAGATGCAGTCCATCACCGCTGTTGCTCACTTGCGCTCTGCTATCCTGTACTTCATGGATCTTTCCGAGCAGTGCGGTTACTCTGTCGCCGATCAGATCAAGCTGTTCCACAGCATCAAGCCCCTGTTCGCCAACAAGATTGTCTACATCGTCGTCAACAAGGTCGACGTTCGCCGTCCCGAAGACTTGGACCCTGAGGAGCAGGAGCAACTGCAGGAGATTCTGAAGTCCGGAGATGTTGAGTTGTTGCAGGCTTCTTGCACCACCACTGAGGGTGTCACTGCTGTCAAGAACGCCGCCTGTGACAAGCTGCTTGCCGAGCGTGTCTCCCAAAAGTTGAAGTCCAGCTCAAACGCCGCCAACCCCAGCGGTCGCCTGGGCGATGTTCTGGCCCGTATTCACGTTGCCCAGCCCATGGGTGGTGTGCGGGAGACCTTCATCCCCGATGCTGTCAAGGATCTCAAGAAATACGACAAGAACGACCCCAACCGCCGCAAGCTCGAGCGCGATCTGGAGGAGGAGAACGGTGGTGCTGGTGTCTACAGCTTCGATATGCAGCGCGACTACACATTGGCCAACTCTGACTGGAACCACGACAAGATCCCCGAGGTCTGGAACGGCAAGAACATCTACGACTTTGTGGATCCGGATATCGAGTCCAAGTTGGCTGCTCTGGAGGAGGAAGAGGAGAAGCTCGAGGCGGATGGATACTACGACTCCGACGAGAGCGTGGAGGATGCCGAGGATGCCGATACCCGTATGAAGGCGGACCTGATCCGCGAGAAGCGTGTGCTCATGCGCAACGAGGCCAAGATGCGCAAGTCACTCAAGAACCGCGCACAAATCCCTCGCAGCGCCAAGGCCAAGAAGCTCTCTCAGCTGGAGCGTGGTCTCGACTCTGCTGGTTACGATGTCGATGCTGCTGGCGACCGTGCTCGCTCCCAGAGCCAAGTCCGTGGCCGTCCTCTTACCCGCAGCGAGCCTGGTGAGGGTGATGACGATGCTATGGACCTGGATGATCCCCGTGCCGCCATCGCTCGTGCCAAGAGCCGTGCCCGTAGCCAAGCGGCTACTGATCGTCGTAACGATGGTGTTGTTGACGAGACTGCCCGCACCAAGGCCGATCGCCTGTTCAAGCTGAGTCAGAAGAAGATGAACCGCATGGCTCGCGCTGGTGAGGCCGATCGTCACACCACTGCTGCTCTGCCCAAGCACTTGGTAAGTTTTGTTTCCTTATCCTTTTTATCAATACATGCTAACATTCGACACAGTTCACCGGCAAGCGTACTATCGGCAAGACCCAGCGTCGTTAAGGGCATCACATGCCGAGCCTCTACAGATACAGGCTTCGCAACGAGACCCATTCATAATCATCTTCGATTGGTTTCTATACCGGGTGCACAAGGGTGTTGGGCGTTTGTGTTTTCAAAATCATTACTCGGTTTCCATGTGATGTTCTTTTTGATTTTCTTTTTTTTCTTATGTCTACCCTTTTTGTTAGATGATCAGATTTATCCTGCTTGTTTGACGGGATTCCCATCTTCCACTTGTGGACGAGCAACTTTACGATTTTGGGGGTTGTTCTCCCAGTCAATAGGACCAAAAGTTCTTGACGCGATGATCTTGCATATACCAAATACAGATGAGACTTTAAATTGGTAACATGAATTCATATGGTTGTATAAACTTTTCGTCCTTATGCTGAAGACTATTTTCAAGTTTCGAATCCACTCATTCAAGTTCAAGTTTCTTATCGTCGCCCTCTTGAATTATGCATTCTGCAACTGGATCGCCCTTGTTCAGCACAGCTGAAGAGTCACTGATATGCACATTCGGAGGCCGGTATGTCTGGTCAGCTTGCATGCGGTGCAGAACAGAAACATGTATCAGAGCCCCAGGGGGAATGTATCGATAATTGCTTTGAGCAAGGCATCCGATCGCACCAGGCCTCTTGGAAGCGAGGAAATTCTTTAGCTTCTTTTTCAAGACATGTGTAGGAGACCAGCCTTTCCCAAAGGTCAACTCGTCGTGGAGAACGCCTTTCACGGTGGCTGCCAGCAACGCGATATAAAAGTTCCTCGAGTTTTCGTCATTTTCGAAGTCAGCATCAAGGGTGTCGTTGGGCGCCAGAGTTTTGTCATCGTTGAGACGATCCATCTCAGAGTAGGTAATGCCACACTGGAACTGCTCTTGCTTTTCCAAGTCGAATCTCAGTCCTGCCTTTCTTGCTTCGCGGGCCATCCAGACAAGAGGCAAATGGTCGAGGGCCCATATCTCGTTTATTCCCATCGTTGTCTCGCTTCCGATGTCCTATAGAAGTTAGAAATGAAACTATTCCATGAATGAGTACAATACACCTCGGCCAGTCTGCACTCTCAATAGCCATTCACGGCGGTACAGATTGAGCCAGCTAACAATACTGAATTTCTGATCGCGGCTTCAGCTTGACTGGAAGGCAGTGATGGAATACTCGAAGACGTGATTATTGAGAAGACAACTGGAAAAATAGATGAAAATTACCTTATGGCATCCAGGGAACCAAACTTCTTGTACATCGGACTCGCTGTCTCCAGGTCGGTTTTTGAGCGCTCGGAGAACTGATTTTGAACTTGAGGATCTCTTAACGAGTAACGGCTGCAGCGATATTTGGCGTTCGTTCACAGACACCGCATGGCGCACGATTTTGGGCGAGAGGGCCATGACCTGTGTGTGGAAGTTTTTGAATGAAGGTATATCAATAGCATCGAAGAGACCGATAAAGAGTGTTCCACCCGTGGGGCGAACGAAGGCCTCCCTAAACGCTTTCAGGGACGTATATCGGGCCTTTTGGGCATACAGATCTTCTTCAGTCTCCGACGGCGAGGCCATCAAGTCTCTGAAGATTTGCCACACCTGTGGAATCATATGCTCGTGGCCATTGACGAGGATTCCGATATAGTCGAGCATGTGTGCAAGATATGCAGCCGCATAGCCACCCTTGGAATATCCAAAAAGGCTAATCACGTCGGAGCGGCTATAGTGCTCCATTAAGAACCTGTATCCAGACATGACGAGTTCCTCAAAGGTTGTGTCAGATGTCCATGAGCGGTAAAAGCATACTTGATCGTTCTCCTCCCGTTCAAACATGCGATGTAATTTGGCCACATTAGAATCCGAAACATCACCAGTGAAGTGAGCCTTGGTATCATCAAAACATATGACGAGCTTCTTGTGGTGACCTCGGGGTTGAATTCGGCAATGCAAAGTATCACCGGGCTTTCCCAAATTCATGTCACTGGCTGTGCCCTTGTTACCGGATATGCCTGACTTGTTTTTTGTTGAAACTCTGGCGAAGGTCTTCGGAATGTACACCGTATCTAGAACAGAGCCCAACAACATATAAAAGGGAACTTCACGTTCAAGAGATCCTTTCCTTCGGACAAAGTCCTCCTCGCTTTTCGCCGTGCCCGGTTTGGACATGACACCAATACCTATCAGGCCAGATCCCGTGGAGCATTGAAGAACCAAGGTAGTGACTTTTTCACGAGGAGGCAGAAGAGGCGATTGTATCTGAATCCCACGGTTTGTGGAGGTAAAAGGTTCCGCATCTTGAGAAACCGTAACAGGAAATACATCCCCCGAATTTGCGAAGTCCTTCGGTGATCGTGCCAACAGTCCACAGGGGCTCTCCTTTGAGACACCATCGCTTTCCCAGGCAAACAAAGATTCATCATCCGAGTTTTTCATGATCTCTTCCTGTAACCGAATGAACGCATTTTCACCCTCTCCGTACAGGAGAGGCATGTTCACATTGAAGATCCCCATTAGACAGTACGCTCGATCTTCCGCTCGAGTAGTTTCACGCGCCGCAGCCCACGACATGCGCTTAGCGACGCTGAATTGATTCAAACGTGACTTGCCAAGTAGCAGACTCCTCTCAATCTTAGTCACTTCCTCGATGCCCTGGCAGAGATCCTCCCGTGATCCAAGATCCGACCAGCCCTTGTCCAAAAAGATCAGGTCGCGCGGTGCGACAAGCTCCTGCAGGGTCCAACCTCTTGTGAACCATACGCTGCTTGCCAGTTCCTCGCGACCATTCACATCAGACATGTAGGCATAGCATTTCGCGGATTCAAGATACCACCGAAACATGGAGTTGATAGACTCGGACAACTCGGCGCTACTCTCCTTGTTGATGCAGCATGTGTCCACCCATGCGTATTCGAATCCGTCGGCGCGAGCCCGCTCACAGAAATGGGCTATTTTTTGATACCCCTTTTTCTGCTGGGTCTTCTCTGTAGGCTCCATCATTTCTTGGAATGTAATCTCATCTTCTTCCCATCGATGCGATAAGATGGCATATTTGAGATTGGAGACTTCATTGTCGAAGAACTCCTTGAGCCTGATGGGCTCTGCTGTTTGAATGAGACGCATGAGCGTGTTGGATCGATCAAGTTAGAGCTCAAGGTGCCAGTGCACATGTGGGGGTATTTTCAACATTTGAAGAGGTTCTCAGGATTTCATGAGAGTCAGACTCAGAAAGGAATAACATTTGAAAGAGAAATATTGAAATCAGGTGATCTCAGGCTGTCGATGGGCTGAAAGGTGAGTCGATTATTGTTTTTCATTGTTTTTGGTGGAGACGGGAGTGCCCGGGGGGCTCAGCCTGGTGGAGTTGACTTCAGGCCCCCAGTCTTAGTCAATCAGGCACCCGGGAGCCTCAAAGACATCCTGTTAGGGGACCCCATGGGGCGAGCCTCACTCCTTGAAGGGCCAATCAGGGAACGGTGGCAATTTTATTTCAAGTTAGAGGACAGCGAGCATTTATGTACTTTAGAGTCACCTCCAGGGCTGGGCCGTTACTACATAGTACCTCAGCACTTGGGGGCCACGATCATTAGCCTATGACTCGGACTCGGCATGCCCATACCGCTTTGAACTTCAAATTACAAGCTAATTCGACATATAAGAATGTGGACGTTCGAATTTGGACGAGATTACGGATTTAAGAAAGAAGACTTGGCGTTTCAATGAATTTCTTGGTATTTGAATCGTGACTGAGCCGGGCACATGCAATAAATGTACGAGTATCTGATGCCCGCCCGCGCCAAAAGCGCAACTCCATAAGATCAAGTCAAAGCTAATGATACATTCCGCCAGGACCAGGCGAGGGCAGAATTGAGATAGAGAAAAGGCAGGTAATGAAAAGGACGTGGCGCGTGAAATTGCTGATTCCGGTAGATTTTCAGTAACTTATTGTTTCCTGAAGACATTCAAAATGCCATAATCATAAACACCAGTCATCCTGAAATGAAGATGAGGTGTAATAGTGGGTTGAAGGCGTGTTAGATGAGGAGCTTAATTGGGTATTGAGATTGAGGTCAAGAAACCCTTCCAAAATCAGAATGGCAACCTCAATGCCATCAAATGTGACTGGCCCTGCCAGTAGAAAGTAATCGCCAAATCAGATGAATCGTAAATCCGTGGAATCGGTAGGTTGAAGCGGAATAAGAGACGGATGAAGGCAGATCTCATGCTCATTTCTCATGAGGGTTCTGAAGGGTCTCGTCCTTGCTAGCCACCAGAGCGATCAAAGCAGCTCCGACACCGCTACCATCCTTGGAGATTCCAATGCGAACCTTCTTCTCGCCGGCAGGGCCAACCTCGGCAACCTCGCGCAGAGCATCGCGCAGGTGGCCCTCGAAGTTGGGGTAGAACTCAACAACACTTCCATCAACACCAACATCGACGATATCATCTGTGTCGAGCTTGCCAGTGTGAATAAGGACGGCAGCAAGGGGCACGGCGCTAAGGCGAGCAGCACGCTTTCCAACGGCGTGGGTCAAGATCTTCACGGCTTGGCAGTCATCGTCGCTGGCGTTCTCGATGTTGAGGTGCTCCTTCAGAGCAAGCTTGATATCCATCATTTGCTTAGTATTGTCTGCCTCGACGATGCTCAGCAAGCTGGTGTCAAGACCCCATTGGCGGTAAAAGAGCGAGTCAGAAGGCACTGAAACCTTCGAGGTGCTGCTGGGCTTGAACAGACCAACATCGGCGTTGTTGTGCAAAGCCAACAGAGCGCGGCGCAGAATTTCACCCAGGAACATACCCGAGACTCGCTTCTCGAACATCTGAATACCGGGGTTGTTGCTATCGGCATCAAGCTCCTGGTCGTAGATGGTGCTAGGCAAAACACTAAGGTGGTTGTCAAAGCTGCCCCACTCTGCGTTGATGATCATCTCTCCTGTGTGGGTATCGTAGTGGGCATCCTTCATGTGTTGGAGCTTGGTGATCTTCTCCAGCTTCTCAACATAAGCACCGTTGGTACCGGTACCGAAGATAGCACCGAGGAGGGTTCCGGTCTCACCGGGGGAGGTGTATGAACGAGCCATCAGGGTACCGACAGTATCGTTAACCAGGGCAGCGACTCGAACAGGCAGGTCAAGGTCATCAATGGCTGACTGCAGCAATGCGCATACATCATGGCCAACGGCATCGGGGATGTTGAAACCCTTGGTCCAGCGAATGAGTGTACCGGAGTTGATTCCGTATTGGCGTACAGGGAAACTGAAGGTAAAGCCGAGGTCGAACAGCTCCTGTTCGCCCAGACCCTCTCGTCGGCGACGCTGGTGTGCCTCGAAGTGCTCGTTGTGGTGAATGCGCAGGAAAGCCTCAATCTGGCGGGCGAGGAAGGTAAAAAGATCCTTGGAGGTACCGGAGGCCATCAATTCCCGCGGGATCATAATCTTGGACTGGGTAAGAGAAAATGTAGTATCGCCATGCAGCTGAACGGAGCAAACACGGAAGTTGGTGCCACCGAGATCAACGGCCAGGTAAAGACCCTAATCAGAAGCAAGTCAGTACATGAGGTTTCAAATGTTGTCGCAAAAAAAAAAAAGATTCGCTTTCTCAGAGACTCAGAGCATGCGACGGGAGTGGTGTTTTCCCCGTACCTTTTCCGTGCCATTGGGGACAGCGGTCACGAATGTAGGGATCTGGCTCAAAGTTGTGTTCTCTTGGGCCAAACCCTCATTTGACTGACGAATGTACTCGGCGACTCCGCGCTGGACATCAGCGGCGGGGTAGTCAAACTCACGCGCGATGCGCGTGGCCTCTACTAACAGCGGGGAGGACATGGTGGGGTATGGAGCAGTAAAAAGGAAACCGGCACGGACAAATGACCAAAGGATGGGGATAGCCGGGAGGAGGAAGAATAAGAGAAGAATTTTGAGGAATGATTTCCAACCGGAAAAGAAATAACAGAAAGAAAGAGAAGGAGGGGGGTAATGAGGTCAGGTTTTTGCCTTGGCGGTTGCGGGATGAAATCAACTACGTATTACTCTCGTTTCTTCTCTAAGGGAAAACACCGGGTTCGCCGGACTCTGGGCCCAATTATGTTGCCCATTTCTACTTTCGGCTGATATTCCTCTCTTCCACTCTCTTTTCTTTTCGGGATCGGCTCTTTTTGTTTTTAGTTATTTTTGTTGAATTTTTGGAGGGATAATATTCTAGCTGTGGTATACAATCAAATCTTCCGAATGCAGTCATTGTCTCTCCTACATTCCACAGTCACACTCTTCCCGTCGCACACTCTGTGGTCACAAGCACAATGATTTCGTATTGTGCCTTTTCGTTTATTTTTATTTTTATTCTTTTTTCTTCCATGACGGCATCAATTTGTCTTGAAACCACGGAGAAAATGTGGGGAATAACTGGTTTGGCCCAATGTCTCTCCATGGCACGTTTTTCCCCGACTTCACCGGTGAGCGACACTGGTTAAGAGAAAGCGGGATGTCGGGGGAACTCGAACAAGGGACGGAGCAGTCAGGGAATCATGGGGAAGCGATAACCCCTGCACGGTGTCGCATGCAGGGATGCAGGTGCACGGGAGAGCCTAAACGGTGCCCGAATATAATCACCTTGTGTTATAGGTGCGCAGCCAATGCGAACGCAGGATGTCTCGGTGATGATGCCGTGGATGATCGGGATGGGTCGGCATCACTCTCGGCTCCGCGCAAGAAATCGGGTCGATGGAGCCCGAGTGCACGGAATCCCGAGAACTGACACTAGAATTCCCATTACTCAATGGGTGGATTCGAGAAGCGGAGCGGTTCCAGCATCATCTCTGCCAGGAATGGTAGGTGGATAACCCCATCATTTGAAGGCCAATAGGGTGGGAAACCCCAGGTGAAGCTGTTGTCATGTTCTTCAGGATTGGAGAGAGCAGGGTACGAGGCTTGGCTGTTAACAGAGAAATCCAGTCAGTTAAATCTGACCTTGGATGACACATTGAACGACATTTGAACCATCTGTTGTCTGTTATATGGAATATTTGAAAGATAGCCTCTGGAGGAGCAAAAGGTGTGGGTAGCATTGCTTCCAAGGTTGGTACACAAGCGGCCTTGTTCTTAAGGTTTCTACCACTTGACGCATGTCATACAGACACGCATAATAGATGCCGTGGACTGCAGGATTTGTATTCAGACTACATACATGCATGTGAACATGTGCCTAGGATTCTAGAATAACCTCGACTTTCGAAGCACCTAAAGGTCTCGTGCCCTATTGTCTTTTACTGGTACAATTGTAAACTAGGGCTGTCCCTCCAGAGGGCACTCTTGAGTATACACTTCAATAGCAATCAATCTTAAATGGGCATAGGGATTTAACTGAGGATCCCATATTGGCCATATTAGATAGAACCTTGGAATCTTAGCCCGGTAGCACCCATGCAAGAACAAATTCATAGCAACTAACCAGTTGACTTATTCTGCACAATTCTTGGCGACAAACACACCCTCCGCCAACTGGTATGCTTATTCATTGTTCACGTGACCTGAAGTATCGGAGCTTCGGGTGAACCGCATCTCTCGCACCCGCCCTTCTCTGGTCTCGATTTGATAGCAATCATCGCCATATACAATCATGGGTGCTGGCAGTTCCAAGCCCGAGGCTGCGGGTGGCTCCAAGCATGTCTTTTCCAGGTAATCAATTCCTCAAAAGACCCCACCACGTGCCTTCAAGTTGTTGATAGCCGGAGAACGAAACAACCGTCCCGGGATCGAGTATCAATTTGAGGATCATCAATTGCGACTGCAATCGGTCATCTATAACCTGAATGGCAACATCGCTCAGCGCATTCAATATGGAGGCATACGCTGACACAAGCATACAGCAACTCGCCCGTTCAGTTCTCCTCGAACCTAGTCGAGTCCCTCCAGTCCAACGGCGAGGTACGTTGAAGCATACCCACCAACCCACACATACATCTATCCCACCCATCCCAATCAATCCAATGCACTTGTCAACCAAAATCAATCCATCCTGAGAAAGCCATAAACTCACATGATTCAAAGACCGACTCCTCCCGCACCAAGGCCGTTGAGCTCGAGATCCAAAACCGCGTCGCCGCTGAGCTCAAGCGCCTCCACGAGCGCGAACAGCAGACCCTCGCCGAGATCGAGAAGCGTCTGGCCGAAGCCAAAGACACCGGCTCTATCCCCATCTCCGCCGCCACAGCCCCCGTCGCACGCAGCAGCTCCGGCTACCCCGTCGGTTCGTTGAACCTGGATGCGCCCCGTATTCCCTTCGCCGGCCGTGAGCACGATATCGCCCCCATTGCCGCCGAGATTGAGCAGACCTCAGATGAACCCCTCAAGCGGGATGTCTCGCGGCACTCAGTGAACTCCGAGATCGAGAAGTTGCGCACCCGACTGGATGGACGACGGAAGTTACTTGATCTGGACGAGGGAGTTGAGAAGGCCAAGGCTGATGTTATTGGTTGTTTGAGACTGCATGACCGCCGGCCGCTGGATTGCTGGCAGGAGGTTGATGCGTTTAAGAAGGAGGTTGCGAAGATGGAGGCGGCTTTTGTGGACCGCATTGTGGGTTAATGGGATAGGTAATAGATCGTTACCTCAATCCTCGATGACTCCCATGATACCGCAGCGTTTGAATTGTGGCCTGCATAAAGATTCCATTTTACTTTGTTTTGGCCTGTTTACCGCCCCGGCTGCTGTACTGTATGTATAGATTGTGCTTTTTGTTTACCATGAAAAATGCATGGAATGGGATTGATTCTTCAATGACGATTACAGCAAGAGATCCGGAATAGCAGTCAGTAATTGTTTAGCAACACTCTCGTATCGTAAGGGATGCGTAGAATCGATACAGATGCTTTACAGGTGTCACTAAGTTCGGCGTGTTTCAGAGTCATTCATAGCATTCATCTATTTTCTAGGAGGCGGAGCCAACAATGGGTATCAACGTTAAACAAGCTCCCATGCTCCTAATCGTCCCACTTTTTCTCCGGCCGTACGGACAATGCACATTTTCCTTTCATGCTGCTTGTCGAGCTGGGGTGTTAATACTTTTGACATCAGAATCGAACCAATTGCGGTCCCCTTGCCCTCTGCAAGATTGTAGTTTCCCGAAGTAACAAAGCCAATGAGGTCTTCTTCAGTGGGAACCTCTAAATGATCAGAATTGTTGTTCCCCAGTTCAGACGTTGCCAGAAGGGACTCGGCGAGTTGACGTCTTGCCTCGTCCTGAGATAGCTCTGCTATCGCCTTACTTCGAGGCTTGTGCTTAGATGCTTCAGCTAGGGAAGTCCATTTTTGACGTTGAGAAGGATCGGTGGGGAGGCGATAAATGCGAGCACAAGGGACAGGTGTACCACGGTGCAAAAGCGTGACATAGACAGATGCAAGCGCGCCAGCCTCTGGTGGCGACTTCGAAAGATCACTGAGGATTCGATCGGTTTTGTTGGGGGCGTATCGAAGGCTATGCATATTGAGAGGCGGAGACATGCACTCTTCAACATTAGTGTCCTTGTCGGATGAAGTTTTATCTTGTCGCTCCACTGGACCCTGAACGAGTCTCTCCCAGTCACATGCCCAGCCACGCCCGATTTCTCCTTTGGGGTGACTATCTCCCAAGTTGAGACTGTCGAACTCAACTCGGCGCCCCTTGGGCCGTCGCTCCCACTTGTCTTTTGATGCCTGTGTATCCTTCTGACTCCACTCCCAGCCAGCGCGAGTTCCAGGAAAGTCGCCCGGAAACCATGGCTCGCCAGCTTCGAATGCAAGCTGCTGTTGTTCCTTTAGGCCACCAAAGCGCGGATTACCTCCACTGGAGAGCGGATAGTACATAATCGAGTACCAGACAGGAGCAACACACTTCCAAGGCAAGAGCACTGTCCATGATCCTGGCACACTGCTCCTTTTCGAGAGGGCTTGTGGGCGGTTGGCAATTATCACGACTGGAATCTTAGGGTCCGTTGCTTGAGGGGCCGGGTGTTTTCCTGGACCAGCAAGAGTGCGACGACGATTAATGGCTTTTTGGCTAGGCAATTGACGAGCAGCTGCAAGCCGACTCGGCCTCTCAAAGAGAGGAGAGGGTCCCTGCGTGCGATCAGGGGACCAATCGGCAAGTAAAATCGCTAAATCGTTCATGTGGGATTCGCTATCCGGAACACGCAAGGTTTGTGTGGGGAATTGGAGGCGAGGATCGGAAACGGCAAATGATAAAAGAGCATTCTGTGGCAGTGAAGACGGGTTTGATACGCCCAGTAAAGATGACCAGACAGCTTCTGGACTCTCAGTCCCTAAGGATTTATCGGATGCCAGAACCGGCCGTAAAGATGCAAGTAGTGCTTCTGTAGACCCGGGTCCAGTGATTTCAATACTCCCGATATCAAATCTCAGGTCTTCAACCATCACAGAAGGATTCTGTCGCTTGGATATTTCCAGCACCTCCGTCCACAACTGCAGGAATGCTGATGGGTGGACACGAATCCAAAGCTTTCGTTGTTGCTGTTTCGTCCCTTTGTCCGAGTCTGAGTTGGTCATCTCTATATCTTCAGGAATTTTCTGGACACGCCAAACCAAAGTGACTGGTGCGATGGGTCTCGTTGTATTCTCCTTCTCAAATGTCCAAGCATACAACGATCGAGTACCAGCCCTCCACTTTTTTCCCTTGGTGCCCCATGCTTCAGCATTGGTGACACCGATAGCTCGCAATACAGCTTCAATGCACGATTCCTCTCCCTCAAGTTGGATTGTGGACATATAGCTCATATCCCACGCCACCGCGCCACGAGACCCACGCGCTCTATGAGTAGGCCTATAGCTTTTCTCGGTTGGCGAAATAGGAATTGCAAATCTCCACATTGGGTTCTTTGTCGTTGCCATATGTGCGCGCTTCGCATGAAACATATGAGTCGGAAGCCAAGTCTTGCACCTCTGGCGCTTGCGGTATTTGGCATCAGGCGGGGCTGGCCTGGAGAGCTTATTCTTCTTGATCTTGGGAATTCTCGGAGCGGTGTTGAAGGGGTGACTACCCTCCTCGTTCAACGATTTGGTGATGTCCTTTTGAAGTTCACCCTTTTTGGCCAATTTCCTTGCTTTCGACTTGGCATTGAGGTTCTGCAGGCGTCTGGCTGTCTCGAGTCGAATGCGCATGGTTTGGGATGGTTTACGTCTTCTTGCCGTCACAGTAGGTGTATTATCCTCGATCATCTAAAAGAAAAGATATCAATAGATTAGCCGTTGGTCAAAATGCTATCTTTCAAAATTCCCAAAACATACCTCCCGCTTCGCTCGAGCTCTAAGCCTCTTCGGAACCCGCTTCACGTTGTGACTTGCTGTTCGTCTCCGCAGGGAGCGCGGAACCTTTTGAAAGGCTCTGCTTGTGTTGGCATTTTTCGAACGCTCGATTCCCTTCTCTAGAGCGTTGATCTCAAATGCCCGCGCAGCGGCGTAGGCGGCCACGTCCAATTCGCCCGTTGCAGAGAGGGCAGCGTCAGTTGACTGCACGGCCAGAGTACGTGCATCGAATGTTTTTGCGCGCTTTTTAGATGCCCCTGTAGAGCCATGAGGTCCGGAAGGAGCGAACGGCTTCCTTTTCGCGATATTGGAGGCCATGGTGAAAGCTGGATAGAGCTGCACAGGTCAAGGTGAAGATTAAAAAGTTGTCGGGCTTGGCGCGTCATTGATCGCCGGCCCCACGCGACACAGCGAATCAGCGGACTCACATACACTCTCCAGGTACAGGCCCAAAAAAATCATATTGACCTTTAAATTCCACGGTTTTGGAGAACCCTCCTTACTTATATCTATTTATTCGGCACTGGAGTTGAATGTGCTCCCTATGTATCTGCACATACATCCAGCATTTGAAGATGGCGACTACAGTTTATCTACTGCCAGTCACTTAAGCCCGATCTAGTATACGACTCAATCCCAGTGCTAATTTTGAATCAAGAATATTCAAGTTCAAGGAAAAAGCTTCTTTCCAGCAGAGCCCCAATTGAAATGATTTCAAATGTTCTTGATATTGAAGAGCGTGGCCGTCCGGCCAGGTAAGTGTAATAGCTACTTCAATAAAATGACTCACTTGCCTGATAAGAAAATGATGACTTCAAGTGTCGATGTTGTCCTTGTTCACGAAGGCAAGATCTCAATTTCCAAAAGTTGGATTGGACCCAAAGCCTATTCCTGCACGAATAGGTGGGTGGATGTCTTTTTTTTTTCGTCGTGAAATCTAGGAAAACTTCTTTCCTTCGACAGAAGAAGAAGCCGCTTTTTCTTCAATGGCAACATTCAGCTTGTCGAGGTTGTCAAGTGACAGACGTAGGAAGTCATGTTTGTTCTTCCAAGTGACCTGGCTCTCAGCGAATCCTTCGCTTTCGACGGGAGATGGCGGTGGGTCGGTGATCTTAGTCACAAGGTACGCGGTCGATGCCTCCGCGATTCCATACATGAGAACTCCAATGAATGGAGTCTTCAACACAATGGTGAAGCCAAATGCAAAGCCGAAAAGAACACCCTCTCGGTCACGGAACCAACGGCTCTTTTGCTCAGGGGTGAATTTAATACGGCGGAAGTATGGTTCAAGCTTCAAGCAACGTTAGTGGGTGGGTTGGGAAAAAGGCAATTCATGTTACAAAACTTACGAGCTCGCGCATCAAGCTCCGTGACGCATAGTAAGTATGGAGGAAGCGAATAATGAATGTCTTGGGCAAGAACAGGCCCGCACCAAAGATTGCCGCAGCTGGCTGTGTACCAACATTGGTTCTGAATGCGTAGAAACTGGCTGCCGGCATCACGAATCGTCCAACGACAGGAACCATCGAAAGGAAGTAGACGCCCAAGCCGAGTGCAACTTTCTTGCCATATCGATTGGCAAAGGTCATCAATATTTCTGACTTGGGTCGAGATGCTCTAGGGCCACCTTTGGTTGGAAAAAGCTGAAGGTTGGGGTAGTACATGGCCCTCAAGGTATTAGGATCCTCTGACTTGTGCTTTTGGATGTAGGTCGAGTCCACCCAATGGATAGATTGCATGAAGCTAAATTTGTCAGCATGAAACAGACCATGTAGATATTGACATTCTCAAAGAGACTCACATCTCATCAAGGGTCGGAGTCAAATGGCCCATAAGGGTCATTAGAAGGAAGGGGACTTGGAGAACAGTCTTAGACAAGAAGTCTAAACCGTTGAGAAGGTCGTCGTCCCATGTTGCGCTCTGGAGATCGATAATCCACGACAAAATGTAAAGGAAGAATTTGAGGCCGATGATCTAAATGTGTTAATACCAAAATCGCAGTTTTCCACATTCGTTGATAAGTTCCAAGGTTCATGACTTACAGGGATTTGAACAATCAACTGAATGACAACCCCGACTGCAACTGCGATGGCAGCTTGGCGAAAATGCTCATGTTTGAAGAGATCAGGGTTCTGGAGAGCTCGAACAGCTATAGTGACAATAGTTAGCCTCAGAGAATGATAAGCTAGGCAAATTACAATCAAGAGCTAGTCACTTTGGTGGGCCCTAGAGCAGGCAGCACTCGCTGTACTTATTAGGGCCCACGTATGCCCCCATTCGCAGCCCCACAGATGTAAGGCTTAAAGGCCGAAGCTTCCGAGAGAAAAAGGAGATCACCGTTGTGATCTTCAAGAGAAACGGCCCTTGGGCATTCAGAAAGGGGAGCTTGAGAGACATACTTCCTACCACAGTGAGTTGGAAGCCGCGAATGACGGCATTGGGCTCGAAGTTCGACATGTTTCGGCCCCTTTCAAATCCAACAGCGACGGCCAGGCTCTGGAATGTTGTAATTTGACGGACCGAGGAACTTGCAGGAACAATGAAAGTGACAGATCAAAAGTTGTGAGACAAATAGATTTATAAAGCTGTACCTGACTGCGTCATGCCGGGTCACATGCGCTCGCTGCCTGAGGCAAACTTGGAGGCTCCCCGCGGTTTTCCCGGCGTGCGCATTCGAGATAACAATCGCTCATCTCACCAGAACCAAATGTGATCACCGCGAGGTGGCATCGCTTTGCCCATGACAATGCCTGAACCTTCGCATGAATCTTCGGGTCAGATAAGCGCCGTTCGACGATCGTTCACCCTCCCCACGAAGTTAAACTCGACATCGATACGCGGTTCAGGTGCGCCAAATCCAAACCTCGCAGAAAACGTCATATTCTATCATCCCTCGGCGAAAATTGTCCATTTCGCTCCCAGAGCTCTATCGCCCATTCCTTCAAGCTCCGGCCCATCCGATTTTGACTATCCCGTCGATACCATCGAAACACTACCTTGGCGCTCTGCAACGGAACGAACCGTCGCAACCGCGCCACTGAGACTGGAGAGGGTCCACGGGTTGACTGTGTTCCTGAAATGCGGAAATGTCGTCCATGCGATTCTGAAGAACTCACAATGTTGGTGTGTGGATGGAGTCTCGAAATTCGTGTTGCGCATTCGTCCACTCACATATTATCGCATCGAGATCCCTAATGAAACCGAGAGCGACAAGGAACTCGTGGCGGCTCTGAAGACAGCGCTGCCAACGGTACTTCGATATGAAGTAACGCCATGTCCGTTTAAGCGAACATTTACGGTGGAACTTCCCGAGGAGGCTACTGCACCCCGGCGCAGGAAGGCCTGGCGTCCCAAGGCTCGCAAAGAAGGAGCAACAGACTCTGCGGAGAGTGGACTGGACTCCCCTGCAGAAGCAAAACCCGAGTGGCTTGATTCTGCGAGTACTGGGGATGACACAGATGGGGCTATCACCGACGACAGCGCGTTGCCCGTGGAGCCATCCGAGGCTCCCTCGGATAGTAATTCTTCTGTTCGTGATCGGTCGCCATCGGTGGACTTGCCTGAACCTCTTCCTCAAGCGATGCCCATGAGACGATCTGTCAGCGAAACACCGCACACCTTTAATAGCATCCGGGCGAAGTTTGAAGTCCCCTCGGTTCCTGAAGAGCAGTCTAATGCTGGTCCTACTTTGGAATGCGACACAGCGCAAGCAGAGACTGTGGAAGAACCCACAATAATTCCTGGAATTGTTATCAGCCAAAATGATATCCCTGTGGCTGAACAACACGAGTCAACCGATCCTATTCAAGAAAATGAACAGGCTGCAATCACCGCACAGGCTCAGGAAATAACTGGACAAGATGAGCCTACCTGGGCTGACTCCACCAATCTCACATTGGGCGAAGAAGCAAGTGAGGCCACTGCCACCCATCCCGATACTATTGAAAGTGCTCTTCAAGACCCCAGTTTGACAGAGACTATTCCGGATTCTATTGTGACTGAAGACGTGCTGGATGAGAAAGATCAGCCCTCTGTGGACCTGCAGGAGCAGAAAGTCCCGGTTACGACCACTGAACCACAAGATGGAATCTTCACGGCCGAGTCCGCAATTGACGAAAGTCAAGTCCAAGTAAATAATGATCCCGCTGAAGATACACAGGATGCCGGACTTGGTGAAAATGCGGGCCTTTCAGAGCCTCCAACCGTTGGAGACAAATCTCCTGAAGGTATTTCCTCTGTTAGAAGCGAAGACGAATTGGTGGAAGGTGCTCCAGCCCAACTTGATACGGCCACTACTCTGGTTACTGCAGGTCAGCCCAATGAATTTCACGAACAGTCCACTCAGCCGAAGTCTGTCTTGGCCGAAGTTTCCATTCCCGCAGCTCGATACGAGTCCCATGATGGACATCCCCTTTCTTCCTCTTCTACGCCTGAGTCCTTTCATTCAGCGGACCCCAGCTCTCCAGCCGATTCTGTATCCACCCGTGCTACCCTTTTCAACTCCCCCGGTGATATCAAGCAGCCCAAGAGGAATAGGGACCATGAATCATCCTCACCAAAGCAAGAAGCTTCTTCTATGCGTTCTGATGCCGTCATCGACGGCCCACTCTTGGGTACCAACCTTTCCTCTGACAGGCCGCCCAAGAATAACTCTGACCTGTTTTCCCGACATCAAATGGCCCGAGAAGATCTGCCAAAGCCTCTGCTTGATGCTCCGTCTGCGTACGGACAGCCGGCTGCAAAGACCTCGTCTGCTACAGATCGGGGTCAGATGAGCGTCGAGTTCCGTCGCCGAGCACAAGCGACTAGACAACGAGATGTTTCTCCAATGCCACCTCCTTCTGCCATCTACCAACCTAAGCCAGGTGACAAATCCGCTTCATTTATCTCTACCGCTTTGACTCTGGTTCTTCTACCACCTGTTCAACTTTTCATCATTCTGTTGCACATTGCCGCCCGGATTGTCCTCAATCCAGCCACCAAATCCACCTTCGACCCTGCCAACCAAGCCAAGTCGCAGTCATCCACAGAAGTGCCTGTCGCCGAAGATGACTTCAGTTTCCCTCTGCAGCGCGAATCTTCTTCTGAATATGAAGACGCCGAAATGACCAAGAAGCTTGATCCATGGGACTTGGATTAAATGACACTGATCAGCATTTGCACAATCGCCATTCTTAATACCTGGGCACTATTCTTACCCCTTCCTTCCCCTGTACTTTTTTTTCACTCCATTATTACTGACTTAAAGCCCCATGCGTGACACCAGGACGCCGCTACTGTTTATGATTATTGTGACATCGGCTTGGATGAATCATGCGACGCACTTGATGGCGAATTACGTCCATATGACATTTTGTATTCTAGCGCTGCATACACCTAATAAGAAGCAAAGATCAAATCGATCTATTGCCAACGGTACAATGGACTTGATCACTTGAACTGTAATCTGATATATGGTAAACAGTCATATTTGTTAAACTGGATCTCTCGGATATGAACCACATACTACGCAAACAACCGAAAATCAATGTATAGAGGTATCCCAAAAACGCCAATGTGCCAACTACGGCCACCGCTTCTCTCCATGCGCGGAAACACTTAAAATGCTTTGACTAATCAGTTAACAGAGTGGAAATGCTATGCACTCGGCCATTCCTCTTTTCGTCGTTTTGGAAATGCTAGAATAGAGAATTCTAGTTCGAGTGAAGCTTCTTGATGCGCATACCACCCTCGTACAAACCACGGTCGATGGCAGCGGCGACGGTCAGAGTACCACCAATGATGGCACAGACACCGGTCAAAAATCCAATAAAGGTCTTGGGGCGGGTCTCGCGGTTGATAACCTTCATGGGAGAGATGTCATAATTGAAGAAGACACCTGGAATACCACCGGCAGCATGCACACGCTCTCCGTGACCCTCAGCAGCATCGTTTCCACCCTTGAGGGAACGCTTGTGCGAGGTGACAGAGTACTGATGAGCCTCGATACTGCCCTGGGAGCCATAGGCCAGACCTTGAGAACCAAGGGGTGCCTTGTCATAGGCACTGTGGATTGCAGACGAGAATGTCGGGTCCCAGCCGAGGGGCAGGTAGGAAGTCGAGACGATCTTCAGGAAGTACATGAAGTTATAATCAGGCACATCAGTGGACTGGGAAGTACCATCAAGCGGATTCAGGTGGTGGTCATCTGTCCACTGCCAACGCTCGGTGAGCTCAGCGGGGAGCTGGGGACCAAATCGAAGCTCGTGAATCTGGTGCGTCATGGTGTGCATGCTCTCGGGGGACAGCGCGCTATCGCGGATATAGTTGTCAAGGTCGTGGACGTGCATGTTCATGTTTGTGAAGCTGCGGCCAGGTGCAATGTGGAAGTTACCAACCACCTTGTTGACCCGGAGAACACCTTCGATACGGCAACCCTCACGGCGTTGCGCCTCCAGCTTCTCGGCATAGCCTTCCCGTGTGCATTGTTCCACATTCTCGCCGATTCCAAAAGCCCATGATTTCTGTGCATATGCCTCGCGCACTTCATCGCAAGTGTTGCAGCAACCCTGTTTGACCGCATTGGCGGGGGCGTCCGCTCCATAACACACACCACAATAGTCCGGATCAAGGTGAGCGGCAGCATCGGCGGGGGAATGACTGTCAATTCAATTAGATGAGTCTTTGACAGATTGTTTGAGATGTTGAATAAGCTTCCACTTACAGGTCCAAGGATTGAATATCAATGACCTTACCACCCTCTGCAACAGGGCCTAGGCGAACCTTGTTCACTCCATGAGCAACACCGACCTGCTGTTCACCCGAAACATCCATAACGTCCAAAGTCAGAAGTTGGCATGGCAGTCGGGGAAACGTCATGTTCAAGTGAATTTCCATTCTTTCACCTATTTAGATGCGCGGTCAGTCACGGCTCAATCGAATCCACCGACGTGTGCGGGTACTCGAGTATAGATCGTACCTCTCGACTTGTCCACAATGAGTTCTGGGTGCACCACAACCCGACGGTAATCAGCCCATTCTCCCCAGACCAGCCACAGCACAATAAGCAGCGAGGCAATTGTGATCACACCACCGGAATTGGTTCGAATGCGCGCATCCTCGACAGTCTTGGCGAAGGCATCTAGCCTCGTGAATCGCGACTTTGCGGGCATCTCGCCTGGCAATCGACGACCATAGAAGTCGCACGATCGAAAGAAAGGAGTGGAAGGGACGAATTGGCTGAAATGATGAGAAAAGATGGCAGTTAGCTCAGGTTCTGCAGGAACGCGCAAGCTCCGAAGGGCACTCGAGGCGGTTGGATTGAATTGCGCCTCAATACGGGATCAAAGGAGGGGTTAAATGGTGTGAGTGGATTAGTACCTGGACCAGTTGAGTCTATCCGATTGCCCTGGGTGCCTGAAGAATCCTCGGGCAGCCTGTCATGAAATGAGCTTTGCCAGCTGGTTCGATCTTGAATGTATTGGCATTACCCCATTCTGAAAGGACAGAGGACAGTCGCTCATTGGTGGAAACCGCTGAGTCAGTATCGCGTCACCTGACCTTATCTGGAGTCTCCACCGAGGTACTAGTCACATGACATTGTTTGTATACATAGATGATCACACATCTCCTGCGTTTTATTGACCCTCTATGCGCTCAATCCAGCATTTCGGCTTCCAGGAGCAGCGGTTCCGCTTGAAATGTCTCCTTGTTATTATTCACAAACAAGGGGATCATCAGTTGTCATACGGCCCCCACAGCCACATTGAAAGTGATACTTCGGGGATCAAAGCCACTCTTGGCTCGAAGATGGATATGATGGGACAGCCACACAGCTCCAGTCTAATACGAGTCCTGATGACGATCTTTTTCTTGGAAGACTTAACTAAGATCCATCATCCGGCAGCAATTTTCTTTTTTATTTGCATCACTTCCCCTCTTAACCATTTTCGAAGGGACTTACGGTTATAGTCCTCATAGGGCCATAGTTTCAGCTCAAGCTTCATCATCTAAATTGATCCAAACGCCAGTTGCATCCACTTCACTCTCAACTTCCCGAGAGGAAGAGAAAACATCAGAAAATCTACATACCTCTAGATCCCAAGAGACATCGCTTCGATTGACTTGGAAATGAACGTTGCACCAACTATCCAGGACCATGCCGAGGAGCTGGTTTTTGCGAGAACAGCACCTCGTTACATCAACATGAAAATCTACCCGAACCACAGTGAGAAAGATCCACTGTACTATGTCGATATAAGCGGTTCATTCAGCGACCGTACAAGCCTTACACTGCACACCGGCGACAATAAAGACAACCCTATGTTAGGAAAGTGCGATTTCAACAAATTTCGCACGGCTCAAATCCAGATCCAACAGCCTGGTCATCCTGATTACAAGATGATGATGTCTCATGGTCATGGCTACTACTGGTCGATGCCTTCGGTCAATGTTTCAAGTGGACAGGAAAAAGCAGACTCGGATGGGATGCTCCATTTTCAATGGAAGGAGCTGGTGCCGCAAACACCAGCCTCTCCAAGCTCAGGCAAACTAGAATTGGGTTTGTACAACACACTCTCATCTGAGCTCCATGCTATCTATATGGGCGCTGCGCCAGGTACTCGGAAAGGTGGAGTCTTACAATTCAAGCATGATTTGGGAGATGCATGGAGGGTCAAGGTGATTTTGACCCTTTCTGCGTTAATTGAAAAGGCGAGACAAAAGAGAGCTCGAGAAGGAAGCTTTACAGTGGGTATGCTGGCTTATTAGCTGAGCTAGGCCCTGATATGATGCTTCCAAGGTTCGGAATATTCCACAGTTCCAACCCTCGCATACTACATGCATCCCGAGGTCCGTACGTGTCAACTGCACGGCGGCACCTGCATGTGAGACGTTGCAAATGACATAACACATGTGCAGTATCTGCACATGTGAATAAGAAGGTTTACCAATCACCTGTACATAGCATTGAGGCTTTCAATTATTAAACTTTTCTGTATTATATTGAAGAATTGATCGATTCCAAGGTTGGAGGCACTAGCATAAGCTCAACCCAGACAGCATCAATGGAACACTAGTTCCTAAATCCCACATTAATCCCACAGCGATACTACATAGGATTCAGTCATAGAAAAACTCGAACCTTTGAAGTTCTTCCAAATCGGGCTCGATCTCATTCTTTCGGGAAATTAAATCTGCTTGGACCCATTACAGGCACTACCACTGCATTCCGCCCGTTGAATGAACACATGTTCGGCTAAGACACGCGGAATTCAGCTTGTAGTTCAAGGCACAGGCTGATTTCCCGATAAATAAGACACTGATAAATAGACAAGGGCCGTATACAGCCCTTGAAGGAGAGGTACCTAGATATCTAGGGAAATTATTAGATTTCTCAAGTACCTTGATTTAGGCAGATCAGTGGGCACCTATACAGATGCATGAAAGTGGGGGGAGTAAACTTCTAACGGTCGGGTGTATCAGGTACATCGTTGTTAGGGGACGACCACGCGGATACGGAAGTATCCGATACAAACAGCGCAAACACGTTACCCCCCTTGGAAGTGCGGAGTCCAAAGTAAACAAATGTAAACAAACGGTTCCACGAGCGCAATCGATAACGATAACATTCATCTACCACTAACAATTCTTTTGTTTTCCCTTTCTACTGACTCGTTCACCAGTTTTTCTTCTACTGTTTTATCATTTCCAGACTTTTTTTTACAAATTGGCAAAGAGCACAGGTGAATTCTTTCAAGGAGGACACCCCCGGTGTCCCCTTCAATAGGGATGATGATGAGAATTCCCAGCGTGACAGTGAGCTCTCCCTTGCACATATCTTGACCTTGATTTACTGCCAGTACAATGGCATTAAAACGATGGAAATTCAGCTTTGATTGACTTTGCGCCACAGGTTCAGCGACCCGACAGCTCGGACAACATGGACATAGATCCCAGTCCCGCCGACCAACGCCCCTCTCGAAAACATCTACGCACTAGTGATGACGAAGATATTGAATGGAGCTCCGATGTCTCTGGACGATTCGACGATGCAGATGAACCTGGCCTGGACGGCTACAAGTCCCCCTCCTCCAAGTCTGTGAAGCGGCGCAAATCGAACGACTGGCCACTCCCCGAAGAAGCGGCCGACTATGGCAACAATGGCAGCCGGGGTGCTCGCAGTGGCAATGGCTATGGATCTCTGGGTCCCAACTACAAATCATCTCCTCGCACATCCCCTCGCACGTCCGCCACCTCTTTGCGCAACAGACATAAAGCCACGACCGATGCTTCCCGCAATCGTCTAGCCCGCCGGTCGCGATTTGTCGAGGCCACCATGAGCGACAGTGTCAGCGAAAAACCACCCAGCGAGCTGTTCCGTGACCACAAGTCGGCTCCTGGCCATCGCGGCTCTGGTATCTTTCGATTCGGCAAAGCAATTGCGGCCGCTTTCAATCCATTTGGTATCTGGAACAGGAACTCAACTGAAGCAAACAAATCACCTCAAAAAGACGCCCTCGCTAGTGCCGAGGAAGCGTATGCAGAGCTCAAGCGCGCGGGCTACAAGGGCACAAACAAAGGTGCTTACATGCAAAACCAACAAGTTGATCCCGCCCATGCCAACCAGACCTGGCAAGCAATGCAAGACCATCGACACTCCATGCCTAATGCGCCATCTCAACCCGAGCCGTCCTCGCCGCTACGATCACCTGTGTCTCAATTACGTTCCCCATCCAAATCATCCAAGCGCACCTCTTTCCAAGATCTTCGCAAAGCCACCTCGTTTGGTCTTCCGTTCATCAAGCACAGCGATCAGCAAGTCGTCGAGTCATCTGCATGTCTAGATCACCCGTCCGAGGATTCTGAAAACAACGGCATTCGCAGACAAAAGTCTCGCAAGGAACTGTCGCGCGAGAGCAAGTTGATCAAGAAAGTCAGCAATCTAGAGGAAAAGTTGGATCGGGCACGTCGCGAACTTCGCCAGCTCAGCGGCAACGAAGAACGAAAGCCAAGTATCACACCGGAGTTAGAGAATAATAGAGCCCCAAGTTTCGACATGAACCCAGGGAGCTATCCTCGGAAATTCGTGCCCGGTGCCCTGCCAACCTTGCCATCTGAGCGACTCCTGGATCAACAAGCTATGGCGTATGAGCTGTCCGAGAATGGTGCTGCTCAGATTACAGCCTTGCCATCTGTGGAAGCGCGAAGTGTCTCCCCTGAGGAAACTCATTCAATGACAAAGTCCTCCAAACGGTTTTCGAGAGAATCGCGGCCATCTTCTATGGGTAAGGAAAGCTCCTCCCGCAAAAGAAAGCCATCAGCTCCTGAACCCCTTGCTAGTCGGCAGCCTCCTAAGCCCAGTTCGACGGACTACGACGACGACCGCCTATCCGAATACAAGTATTTAGTCGATGCCGGTTTCATCCAACCAACGCGCCAGTCCAAGTGGGCGAAAATCGAATCTGGTGAAAGCCCTGGATCAGTCGAACGCAAACGCCAACTAAACCAACAAGCCTCGATGGCAGCGCTAGATGGAGGTTCATTCCCCAGAAGGTCTCAAAGTCTCCAGCCCCAAACATCTTCTGTCGACGACAATCGCTCACCAAAACCAAAGATGTTGATCCAATCGTCTCCTCTCCGTACACCCGTGGCTCGACCCTACTTGTATCCCTCCTCCCCTCCAAGCAATACAACCTCAGCTTCCAAGTCCGACTCTGTCGCTTTTGATTTTTCTTCTCCCCCGCCGCCTGTTAGTAAAGCCCATGAATCTTTTTATCTCCAAAGCCACCGCCAACTTGACCCCGATCGACTTTCTCGCACCTCCCCTCTCAAGTCATCCCCACCGGGTCATCGACGTCGACACAGTTACCATGATGATGTGGATATTCCCCCTGTCCCTCCCCTCCCTGAACAATTCCGCAAGTACGCTGCCAAGGTAACACCCCCGCCTAATAAGCCACGCAACCCTGCCCGAGACTCCGCGCCGGCCATTCTGCCTCAGCAGACACTGTCCGCTCTGAAGAAGCTGGAACCGAAGGGGGGTGAATACCGCTGGCCTGATGATATCTTTTGATGTGCTATGTATGTTTTGAGGAAAATGTGGTCGTTATGAGTTGAAAAAACAAAACCAAAAGCCAAAAAAAAAGAGAGAGAGAAAGGCATATGGAGCGAGGGAGGCGTTTGTTTTGAATTCCTGTGAGCATCTCCGATTGGCGATGCGATGAGATAACGACTTTGCTCATACCCTGGACGCCTATTTGTTTCAATTCCTGTTGTTTATTTGCTAAGTTATGAATGTGATGTGCTCCAAAGTCCTTTAGCTAGACTAGCATAGTGACATCAAATGATTTTATGCAATAATTTCGATTCTCGACCCGGATCTAGATTAGAGAATATGGTATGCTCTTAATCCCGATGGTGCCCAGCTCCCTTCTTAGTAGGCAAAAGTAACCAGCTGATCCCAGCAGCACTTAATAGTCCAACTAGCATCGGCTGCAGTACCTTGACTCCGACCCGAGCCGCAATGACACCTGTAATGGCAGGGAAGATGGAGCCCCCAATCTGGCCCAGAACAAAGACGAAAGCAATTCCCGACGATACAATCTGTGGAGGAAACATCTTCGATCCAACGGAAATTCCCTAATCAACAAGTCAGCAACAGCAATCATCAAGAGTGGGCGTCCACGAACCGTAGCAAAAAACGGGCCTGAGAAGAAGCCCAGTAGACTGACCGCTACTGCCTCGGTTATGATATTCGGCACACTGTCAAAGGTTAGTTCCGCAGTGCACAAGCAACAAGGAGCTCTCAACATACAGCCAAAACACCAGCTGCAGTCCAACGCATATGACCGCATAAATGAAAATCATTCGTCGTTCACCGAGACGATGCGTCGGTTCTGCAAGGAGGAGTCTGCCGAGAAATCCACCTCCATAGAATCCCGCCGGTACGTATCCCATCTCCTTGACATCACCGTTGCGGACTTGGATAAGATACTCGGTCATCCATCCTACGAAAGTCAGTACTGATCCAGAAGCCATATGTGAAAAAAAGTAACTTGAAGCTTACCACCAGCAGTGATAGAAGCACCGAGAAAGAAAAAGAAGAACAAGCTAAGCACCCACACGCCAGGCGTGCTCAAAGTAGCCTTAATCTCTTTCAGTGCGTTCTTCCCAGTTGATCCCTGAGCAGAGTCTTCCTCGTGCCTCCTTCTCAAAGAACAGGCCATGCGGTCATGGAAAGCAACACCCACACAAACAAGATTGATCACACCAACCCCCAATGGGAAAATGTAGAAGAGATTCCACTGAGAATCAGGATTCGCCGATGCCACAGCTGTAGCGACGAAAGGCCCAACCAGACATCCAGCCATATACATGGCATGTATAAACCCAAGCCAGCGATGAGCTGCCCGCTGCGACGAGACAAACGTGTTTGCGTGCGTATCATTAAAAGCCTGACCGAGACTGGCGAGGAAAAAAGTCACAGCGTACAAGGGGAACGGAGGGAGCCATGTACGCAGGACATGCGCTAATATCTGGAGTGCGGCGCCGAGAGTGAGCATGGCGCCTAGGTCTAGATGCTGGCAGATGAAACTGTTGGAGAGCGCGGCGAAGAACCAGCCGAAAAAGGTGACGCCGTAGCTGTGTTTGCGGTGTTAGACTTGTCGAATAGGCCCGAGTTGGACTGGAGGTGCTTACAGGACGGCCACCATGTTCGTTCCAATATTGTAGGAGCGGATCACATAGGGGATGAGGGATCCAAGACTGCCGTCATTGACACCGGCGACGAAGAAAGAAATTCCAGCGCTGAGGATCTTTGGATACATCCATTTCGTCTGTGGTTGCTCAGGAGGGGGAGGGTCTTGCAGTACCTCGGGTCCTAATTCGATGGCTTGATCGTGATGGCCATTTGTTTGAAGAACCAGGGTCTCTGTCTGCGTCTGCGTCTGCGTGCTCATTTTGATACACGTAGAAAGAGATGTACGATCTGGATGTCTCAATGCAAACCGAGTTCGTGACCAGGTATCTTTGGCAACCTCATCGAGTTCTTTTCAAAGAAGTGTGGGAAGGTTTGTTCTGAATCCAGAGAACATTTGAAACGGAGAAGTAAAGGACATCGAAGTTGATTCGGCGATTTCCCCATGGGTCAATGTGGGGCTGCTGGTTGACCTTCTTCATAGAGTTATCATTGCCACGAGGAGGATCCACTAGTATCTTGGCACTTTGGAGTATATCAAAGAACCTTGTAAGAGACGAAATTCTATTCTTCCCTCAGATAAGTCATATGAACACCAGCTCACTCGAGGTCTTTAACTAGCTTGAAATGATTCGGAGACGATGAACCGCAATGCGCACATACTGACGGGGCTTCTCTTAGTGCCTCAAAATGAGCCTCCAGCACACTGACATCAGTGCGACCAACACGCATAAGAAGATCAATTACTTCAGGATGTCCATCCATGCTACTCGACTTCGCATACAGCGCCAAAGCTTCTTCATAAAGGTCCGCCTCGCCAACTCGAGCCTCAACAGCATCTTCTTCTATCTCTTCCAGAACAGTCTTGATTGTACCTTCAACAATACCATTCTCCTTCACACTGCCGAATATGTGGTACCTTGCCCAGATCGCATCGCCGTATCGGCCATCGCGGATGGAGTCGATGTACATGCTTGCCCAGGGTTCTACGAACCGCGTGCCGAAGCTCTGGTTGGTGACTTCTTGGATTCTGATGTCCAGGAACAGTTGCTCTACCATGGCGTCGTCAGAGTGATTGGGAGACATGTCGACGTTATTCGAGTCTGCACTATGTGAGTTGACTTAGTACATTTCTATACTTTGTTCGTAAGCTGAACCTTTGAAGGTAAGAATGCAGAGTGTTCTCACATACATGTCTGTTCCGCTCAAATGTTGTGGTTCTGCTCAACTTGGGTATGAATTTAGTAACGCTCGAATCAATAGCAAGATTCAGAACTCGGTGCTTGACTCGAAATTGACTAGGTCAGATCCCTGGGGACCTGGCATTCAAAGTGCTTGAGCATGACGAATACGTGGTGGGCCATTGGCCGACGCTAAGCAAACTAACACAGGCAGCAACGCGGCCTCGTCGTGCCTAGACAGGCTAGAAGAGCGATGAGCGCCACGGCTACACCCGATACTCGGGGTATTTGAGTTGGTATTCGTTTCTAGTACGAATTCTGCCACAAAGGACTACTGACGGACTACTGCCGGCTCGGTGAAAAGCATTTCGTGAAGACCCGGACATCTGGAGGAATTGACCTACTATAAAAGACATCCGAAAAGAAAAAGAATAGATTGGAAATGAGAGCGGCCCAATAACGTAGGATGAAGTATTTCCACCCAATTGCGCCATTTGAAAGAATAGTATACACATGCTTTTCAAGCAAAGAGAAGAGATAAGCCGCAAGCACTCATGTCCACAGGACAATCCCACGAAGGCCTCATAAAGCCGAATATGTACAAGTAATCAAACATTCACCACCAGTAGCCTCATTATCTCAGTGCTACTCATCATCCCCCTCATCCTTCTTCCCCCAACTCCAAACATCCCAAACATACTCATAAATCAAATCCCCATACCCCTTCCCCTCCTCCAGCGCCTTCTTCTCCTCCTTCAACCTCCTCTCCATCCACCCCTCCGACTCCCCACCAAGCCAAACCCTCTCCGCAACACCCTGCTGCTGTTTCCTCTGCAGCGCCTTCCACTTCTCGATCTCATCGGCCGGCATGCCCCCCTCCCGCAACTGTGCCTCGCGCGCCTCCCGGAGTCGCACCTGCATCTGCTCTGCGCGGTCCGACGGGAGGTCGCGCAGGATATGCGGGCGTTCGATGCGCGATTGGATGCGGTCCACGATGCTGCGGCCGGTTCGTTGTTCTGTTACGTAGTCGGCTGAGAAGGCGAACGCCGCGAGCAGGGTTACCGTTAGGTGGTCGAGTTTTCGGGGGGGCAGGGCGATTAAGAGTGGTGAGGCGAAGAGGAAGGTGTAGGCTGTGTAGGTCTTGAATTTTTCGAAGTCGGCTTTTCGTTGCTCGTGCATGGTTTCTTGGGGTTGGGACATTTTGGTGGATTGCCTTGTTTGGCCTTTGGTTTGAGCAGTGAGGTGGTTTGTGCCCAGGTGGGTTGGTTTGCGCAGGTACTTGAGGGTCTCAGAGGAGTTTGTATCGTGTTGGTGTGTTTTGCTTGTTGTCAGTCTCTCGACGGCGTTAATCGATGAGAATAATTTACGGTTAGGGATAGATGCCACATGTGCAGGTATGAAGATCAGGTGATTTCTTCTATTGTTCTAGATCTTGAAGGATATACTCACATACTAATAATCAATTTACTCATTCTCGAATTACATGCCTACATTGAAAGAAAAAATGAACCAATTAAGACATAAAGTCTGTATATTCATAGATGTGAATGTTCTGGGTGTTCTGAATGGAGACGGAACAAATGAAACAAAAAACAAGTGCTGCCCAAAAAGTCGCTAAACGGTGACAAGAGATAAATGACAAGAGGCAAGATATGAAAGACATCAAGGATCGTAGATTATCCCGATAAGAGAAAAATAAAAAGAGTATGATAAAAAAAGGTCGAGGCCTTTTAAGCCCATCGCCAACCCGATTCTTGGGTACCTTGCTGCTTGATGACAGACATGAGCAATGGGTTTTTCCCAGTGGGGTTCTTTCCCCGAGTCACGAACGGATTGCGATCGGACTTCTTCTTTTGCTCTTTAAGGAGCTGTTCAGCAGCCTGAACGTTGATTCCTTCACCTGTGTCGGTGATCTTGAGGGCCCATTTGACATCGTCCTCGTTAAAGCCGAGTTCGTTCACCATGCGGGAGATGGCTCGGTCAACGGGATCTTGCACTTGGGGTCGTGCAGCTTGGGATTGTAGAGGCGCGGGCACGTATCCTCCCATAGTATGGGGGCTACGCGGCCGTGAATTGAATGGTTCGGAGGTGATGTGGTGGTTAGAGGTTGTGTAGTGTGATTGAACTGCGGTGAGCTCTGGGGTGCCGCGACCGGTATTTGGTGTTCCAGGTGGAGCAGGGCTGTGGCCTTCGGTGGATGTGGAGGAGCGATCGGATGCGAGACCAGGCACAGGCGGGACTGGGGGCACAGGTTCTTTGACTGTTCCCTCCAGGTTTCCGAGGATCGTACTGAACATAGACATGGGACGCTCAGTGTTGAAAGTGTTACTATTCGTAGCAGGGAGCTCTGTGCCTCGAGCACGCTGCTGGCGAATCTGCATTGAAAGGACCTGACGACGCTCCATCTCCTCTCCGCGGGTGGGGACTTCGTCCGAGGGAAGCTCGCAAGGGCTATCGGAGGAGCCGGAAGGAAGGGTAAGAGACCTCTCCTGTTCTTCGTAAGCACGAGAGACAGCCTCCTTCAAGAACGATCGTCGGGGAACGCGAGTCTCAGTGAGTTCCCACTTGGTAAGACCAAGCTCCTTGGCTCTCTCGAAAATCATTGCGGGGGTTTCGCTGGGGTTGATCGAGCTAACAGCAAGGACTGCTGACATGCCAAGTGTGAGGACCCAAGATGTCCATTCCTCTGTAGAAAAAAAAAGAAAGTAAGCGAATTGTTCTACTGAGCCTGTATAAGAAAAGAGATGTTGCACTTACCGAGCACTGTCTCCTCGCGGGTAGGGTCGTTGTCAGGCACGTCCATGCTATCGAAAATGCCAACCTTACGAGCCTCAATGCACTTGCCATGGAGAGGCTGCACCAGAACATTCAGACAGTTCCAGATCTCAGTCATGTCGTAGAGCTCCGTGGGAGTAAGACCTCCGTGGTTTCCACGGGCAAATCCCTCAGGTGGCTCAAACAGGACATTATGGACACCGAAAGGCTCAGTCATCATGTTCGACACTGCACCCTGAAACTGTCTGGCCTTCTTTCCACCCTTGAGCCAGTCGACTTGACCCTCGATGTCGTTCTCACGGCGTTTCCCGCTGCCGAAGATACGGCAGAAAGTCCAGATACGCCAGAATGCATTGTCCACCTCCTCGGCACGAGTCTCATCCAAACCAGCCAAGCCGCGGATGGTATCGCGTCTAAGGAACGCAGCGCAACGCATGAGAACCATAGACTTAAGCTGGGCCAAAACGAAGATATCCTGGGCGTATCGGTCCAGATAGGAGGCGCCAGTGTACTCGGGCACTTGGGTGTCGGGGTACAGGACGAGCTGCCACTCGGTGGTCCAGGGGGGACTCATCTCACGCAGTTCCCAAGCAGGTCGGGACATCTTGAACAGGGCATTCTTGATCAAGAACAGCTCCCGCTGCTTGAAAATACGATAGAATCGTCGTGTGATCAGGGCGACATTAAAGAGGTCGTCCAGAGAATCGACTCTCTCCATAAGCAGTTCGACGAAGACATCCTTGATCATATCCGTGGGGAAGGGAATATTGAACTGGTTGGGTTTCGGCTGTGGCCATTTCAACCCTGGTACTGGGGGTACGGTCGGGGAAGCTGGACCCGCGGCGAGTTCATAGATTTTGTCGGACTGCAGATAGACACTACTAGCCTTGGAAGTAGAGACAAATGCTGTAGATTGGCGCATCTTTTGGGAGGGGGGGAGGTTTCGGGTTCGAGCTTGTGGGATCGGAGTGGGGAGGACGGCTATTTTGTCATCTTTGAAGGATGGCAGAGGCGTGGAAATGATGGCGATAACTTCTTTAGCATCTCTGGTATCTTCCTGTTGAGGCTGGTAAGGGGTTTTGATCGGAGGTTGAACTTGAACCAGAGCGGATCGATTTTCAGGGGCGAACTGCTCAAGCAGAGTCTTGAAGTCGAGGTTGTCAGTTTGGAGCCGAGGCAATTGGAGTAGGAGATCGTCGCGTTTATTCGACCCAGAATCCTCGCTGTCGTCGTCTTCGGCGACTTCAGCCGCAGCCACGTCCAGGTTAGGGTGTGACTGGGACAAATGACGGGACAATCGTTGCGTTTCAAGTTCGCCGTCTGATTTTGCAAGATCGTCGTCCTGTGGGTCCACCGCGGTCTCCGACCGTGAACTCAGCGTGCTCAACCGGCTAAACCGCCGTTGGTCCCGCTGGGCGTTCTTTTCCTGTTTGCGAGTGAAGGGTGATCGCGTGATTGAGAAAGACTTTTTCAATTTTTGCAATTCGCTGGTCTTGGATCCGTCGCTGGATTTTGAATTGCCGCTCCAACGGTCCTTCTTCGACTCGTCCTTGGACTTGAGCTTGCAATCCCTCATCGACTCGTTCGAGTCCTTCGATCGGCTGTGCTTGTGGGGCTTTTCCTTGCTCTTGCTCGAGGTCTCGCGAGAAGCGAGACTCCCCGTCCGACGAGCATCCTGCTTCAGCACTTCAAGGGGTAACCTCAACACTTCCGAGTAAGGTTTCGTGGAGGGAGGAAGAGGTGCGGGCCGCGCCGCCACGAGGTCACCATGGTTATTGCGACTAATCTGAAGTGGACCATCTAATACTAAGACTCTCCTGCCTGAGCGATCATCATGGCCGTATGTAATTTCCAGTTCTTCCGTAGTGTGTTTCCATGGATCTGTATGTTGTTGACCATGGTGGCCATGATGACCATGATGACCGTGGTGATCCGACCGACTCGCACTTCCATCTCGACGATCTCGATGCTCGCCATGCCTTCCAGTTGAGTGCCCCCGGTGGGTGCGGTGATTCTGGTTCGCGTAGATGGAGTGGGGAACGTTGTGGGGACGCTGTGCCGCACCCTCTGCGCTCGGGTAATATCGTGACGATGATGACGGTCGGGACCGCTCGTCGCTGGAGCTGGGCTCCATGACGGGGGCCAAGGGTAAAGGTTTATTGTATCGGAGGTCCTGCATTGATGATTTGGAGAGGTTTGAGGAGGTGGAGTCGTAGCGAGAGGGGGCTGCCTTGGTTTGACTTCTCTTGGATGCTCTGGCAGCGAGCGCCATCGGTTTTGACGAAGCGGCGTCATCCAAGATTCTTGAGATCCGGCTCATCCTTCGGTCGGTACCTTTGCGAACCGTCGACGATTCATCGTCATCAAAGACGACGGTCGACTGTCGAACGTCATAGATAGGGGCGGCCCCCGAGTCCAAGTGGTCTTCCGACTGATTCCTCGTCGAGGTGTGGTATAGCGTCTGGACTCGTTCCTCGATCTCGTTCTCGGCGCGCGATCGTACTTTCCTCGGCCTCACCTTGATCTCCTTTGGTTTTGACTCTGCCCCCTCAGGAGGCATCACCGCAAAGTTACCCTGCAGTTCGGGGAAGAAGCGAGCCAACACTTTACTCGAATTCGCGAGAGGGCGGTCTTCTGAGATGGGCGAGACATCTGATTCTTCGTCGGAACCCAAGGGAGAGTCGAGGTCGATAATGGTGCGGAGCGATCGTTGTGGGGACACGGGGCGATGATCCATGTCGTCTTCTCCCAAGTCCGGTCGAGTCTGATTCATGCCGGCCAACTCACGAGGGGTCGCTCCCAGAATTCCCGATGCCTTCGCGGCCGAGTGCCCGGGGGCTGACCTATTAGGCGCCAGATCCATGATCAACGGGACCTCAGTACCCTCGTCGTTCCAGCACACGCTTCCACGGACGGCTTTGATGGTGGATCGTTCGGTAAATTTCTTTGTTGAGTTGAGATTAAGTGGCGGTGGCCGACGAGATCCTTGCGCTTTCTTTGATAGTGCAGTCGATGGTGGACGAATGTATGGTGCAGTGGCCGGAGAGACCATCTCGTTGGTTTTTGGGTCCAGACTGCGGCTATGGGGATGTACCTAACCTTGGAGCATCCATCCACAGGCTATATATCAATTAGTGATTCTGTTTCCAAGTCTCTTCTTTTTTTTGCGTTGACGAATTTCATTCCCGTCGATTTGGGTGTGTTTTTTCCCCTCTTTTTCTCCGTCGTGGTTCAAATCATCACGTTTCCCCCCGTTTTCCAGCCTCAAAGTCAGACAGGGGGGAGGGGACTCTTCACCCACCTTTAGCGCAACCGAGGACCCAATGATTTCTGCTGCCTATAATGATTGGCACTGTGAAAAAGCGAGCCCGAGAGTCTTTGTTGTTTTTTGTGTGTAGGTTGTGTCACCAACAAAGAAGTCTCTTTTTTTTTCTCCTGCAGGGGAAACAGAGAAGGTGGCTTGAAATCGTAAGAGAAAAGGTGGAGGTTTGGCGAGCCCAAGCGGATTTAGTGGTTTTGTTCTAGGGGAAGTCAAAGGATGGGGGCGAGTAATGTACTGCAATGCAGTCATGCCGGGGCTGATATCATTCAAATATCCAAATAAGCTGCCACCTCGTTTTTACTGTATTCATCTGGTATCCATTCTGTCGTCTGTATCAGTATTTGGTGGGTCAACGGTGTCACGATCCAAGCCCAAAAGGCCTTTTTACTGCTGAATTCAAGTTACGGTGCGTTGGGGGCCAAATTCCTCCCCCCTTTTTTATTATTTTTTTTACGAATCCCGGAAATTAAAGCAGCAGAATAAGACCGTCCTGCAGGACAGTATCGACTATTTTTTTCTGCATGAAAATGTGCTAACCGTTCTAACCGTTCAATGTTCTCAAAGCTGAAAGCTCACTGTTGACCCTGAACCTGGGGAACGCCAAAGCGGGATGGGCAAACTGTCAGTAAATTACTAGATCCAATCACGCGTCCCAAGATCGGCAATTCTATATACCCAGGAGGGTTAATGGATCATTGTGAAATATAATACACTGCAGAATTACTCGTAAAAAATAATACAAAATTAAAAAGAGGTAAAATAAATCCAAAGTCCCTCCAGGGCTGTCCCCAATAATCATCAGTAAATTCCAAGTTCGTACTTTTCTGCAAAACCCTACCATTCACAGTGCTAGATAGGCTTGCGCCACGCGAGGTCCCCCAGAGCCATGTGCCAGATTGGTCCTTGCATTTTCCAAAAGGTTGTCCTTCGAAATATCATCGGCTATCGTGTTTCTGATCCCCTCTTCCAGTGTTTCATAATAATAAGAATAAGCATACCCGAGTGGACCATGATCTGCTTGTCCATTGTTTTGACCAGTAGGCCTGAGACCACCAAAAAAGAATCCGGATTTGCCACGAGGGACAGTATTACCGAATGGAAACCTTGAAAATATGGAGTCCATACTGTTTCAGAAAATGCAGGTGAACATTCTAACATTCTGAATCTGCTGCAACATTTGAAATTACGGAGAGTACAATTCAATCTAACAAAGCTGAACTGTAGTTCAAGTGGGGCAATAATACCTACCCAGTTAGGTATTGTATTATAGAGGTCATAAATGTCCATAACCCTGAATGGATGAAATCCTGTAGAAATGTGGATCTCTTGGGAACTGGGAAAAAAATGTGGAAAGTTTAGTAGGTACCTAGTCACCTAGTGGACTATTTTCCCCCTACTCATTTGTATACGACCTGCCCCCAGACCCACGGAGGTTTATTCTTGGCTCAACGGGATCTTGACATTGCCTATTTGGGTATTTTCACCAAACCAGCTCATGATCTACGATCTGTTACAGAACCCCGATCGCTTTAGGGGAGAATAGCTCCACTGCCACATGTCCAAGTCTCTGACATTGCTTGAAACGGCAATAAGCCCCAACATTTGAACCTTCTAGTAGTTTCAGCTCAAGTGCTTCGGACACCGGCATCAGCATTCTCCGCAACGTGATACCACAGGATCGGCGTTAACTGGCTAAGTTCAGTGGACTCCGCTCAACGTGGGAATCAGCCAAAAAAGCCTAACTAGTCTAGACTGAAACTATGTATAGCTAGACTACGGCGATCGGATCAGGAAGATAGTGCAGTGCTCCTGCATATTCGTGCTGCTTCCACGCTTAACTTCGACGCTTAAGCTTTATCTTACCTCTGGAGACTGGAGTCACTGACTCGGGGTGCAGGCTTCTGGTGAGCTCCAGCACTGTTGACCGTGATGTAATCGCGCTGAAGACGTCCCCGGTTTTGACGTCATGATATAGGAGGATGCGCTTATTCCGAAAATTTGAGCACCACGATCCTCATCCTGCAAGTCGGATAACTGTAAAGTTTCTAAAATTTTTAAAACTCCTCGGATTTCAAATATTGAGACCCCCAACTCTTCAACCTTGGAGGCATTTTGTGTTCCGCCCCGAGTCAAGAGCCGAACCCGTGGATGCCAATGGGGCCAAATCCTGTCGCGGCAAAAATCGCAGGATCTCCAACTAAAATCGATGGCCATGTGGTATCTATTATTACTCCCTTTCAGTGGTCGCTGGAAACTGGGAACCTTATGGATCCTGACCGCGTGGTTGAGATATCCACCGAAAGTCTCCATAACCATGTGGCAAGATCAACATTTGAACCTCCAAATGTCGCCGGATCGGCTCTAAGCTCGTATTTACACACATACCAGTGTCTGAGAATCAACTCACACGTACACCGCTCGATTTCTCACTATTGATCACAATGGATTTTAAGATGTTCAAGTTGATCCACTGGGCACTCAAGGGTCAGGTCTAGTTTGATACCAACGGGTAATTCCTATTTGAGGATTATACTAGTACATTCCTGCACATACCAGTGGGGGTTCTAAGCTCTCACGGCCTGTGGGTACTTAACCTAGTACTGCATTCCAGTGGCAGCCTAGTAGTACTACTCGCATGTGCAAGTGCTGATTGTTCAAATGTTCCAACGTTCAAAAATTTCGGGTCCGGATTGATCCCTTCAAATCCATGGATGCAACATCAATTCAACATTCAACTTGAAGGTGAATTTCAACTTCAAATGTCGACATCCGGAAGCACCTGGGCACTGAAGCTTGGAGCTTGAACTTGAAATATCTAGGTACTTTCCCACTGGCAGCACTTCCAAGGTTGAGCCCGAGCCTGAGGTACATGCCAACCTTGGAACCTTGGAACTTGAACATTGAAGTGGATGGATCTATACTAGTATGTATATTGATGTATGTACGACCTAGGTATAGGCACTACCTAGGTATAGGTACTACCTAGGTATGCGTAGTATGTCCAGCCCTGGAGATTGATGTCAACTTGAAATCACTGGCAAACCTTGGAATGTGCTTCAACATTTGAAATGCTCAATGTTGAAGGTCCACATGCAGGTGCATGTGCAAGCACTTGAGCTCAAACATTGCCCAGGTGCATACATAGTGTAGGTGCCAGTGTTTCAAATTGACATCTGGATACTCCAACATGGGAGGATCGGCGCTGAATGGTATACTTACCCCCGATGTTCTTCCGCTCAAACGTTGCTTGGACATTCAAATGTTTCCAAGGTTGAAGGAATGCATGCGCATGTGCTAGTGCACATCGGTAGCATTCAAATGTTTGAGGTGTAGGTCGTCTCCCGAGTCAACCCTCCAACTTGAACTTTATGAAGGATCTCCCTTGCAGGACCGAAAACCTCAAGCCCTCAAGCCCTGGAGTGCACTCTTCAGATCCCGAGGTCAAAAAGTGATAACTTAATTTAATTAAAGATTGACCGGACTCTTTCCGGAAGTAGGTGCGACACGAACCATTGTCAAGGTTCTGGCCCTAAACCCCCATCTCGCGTGGCAGCTGATCATTAGTTCAATTGGATTTCCAGATGTCGATAATTGGGGCCAAAAATGAGTGACATCACTGAGGAATCAGGCAAACATTAACATTTGAAATTAATCACAAATATTAGGTATCTTTATTAACCTTTCCAAGGTCAAACTTTGTAACCTTCAAAGTTACAGGATCAATAATAAGTACTTCCCGAGCATTTTCTCCTATGCCCATGTGTCGGGAACCTTTAACCCCTGGAAGTCTCCGTCTCACCCTGCAGGGCCCTCTTTTTAATATGTCAAGTGGATCTGCAAAGGTCGAGGTCGTTATCAGGATGATCCAACCCCTCGCAGGATTCACTGGGTCCTCACAGACCCAGCGCTACGGTTTGCCACGGTTTCGCCAATCGGGAATACCGAATCACATCTTTTCCCCCATCATCAAGCTCAACTCCCCCAATTCCCCAATTTCCAAAATCCCTAAATCCCTAAATTCCCTAAATTCAGTACTTTACGGTAGGACCGATCTCTCCTTCAAGTTACAAGCTGTACTTCTGTTCCCCTCTACCCCGCTTTTTCGTCATCTCATTCGTCCAGCTCGTTCCTGTCGCGCAATTCCCACTTTGGGGCGCCTACGTTACAGCTAGTAGGAAAGTATGGCTTGAACCGCAGCATTAATCTCCGAGATTGGCCGGAGGATCAGGTTATTCGTGAATATTGGCGAATTGTTTTATTGGATTTTAGTAGAATATGCATAATTCCAATCTTCATTGCCAAGTTGAAATACAATTGAATGCAACCGTGTATACAAAAAAAAGTCCCCGATCCACCATCAAGTGGGTAGACTAAAAAGATGAAAAATGAAGAAAAAAAACAACAACGATAATCAAAAATGAAAATGAAATGGGAAAGTGAAAGTGAAAGTGAAACAGAATGATTGACTAATTCGCTAAATCACTCCCAAATGAGCCATCCAGCAGATCCCCCCAGAGTGATCATCATCATGGCCGTCAAGATACCGGCCCCTGCCCGATCGGCCGTTGTAATGGGGTACGACAACGCACTAGGCGTAGGCTCCGGTGGTTTTCCACCCGCACTGGGATCTCCTTTACTAGTGCCCCCGTCATCACTAGTCACCGGCGCCGCAACCTTCGTAATGAGCGTCGACTGAATCACCTCGAGCGCCGCCATCTGTTGCCCAAAATCCTTCGTGGTATCCCAGCTCTGCTCCGTCCATTTCATCCCGCACGTCGTGCCTTCGCTGCCTCCGTTGCACGATTTCGCCGCCGCGGACGCCGACGCCTTGAGCTTCGGCATGAGCTGGTCGTAGGTAAATGGGGCCAGTTGCGTGGTGGCTGCCATCCACCGGGCCAGATAGCCCTTGAAGGATCGCTGGTCCACCATACAGGTATTGACCGTCTCGCAGGCCCGCTCATAAATGACATCCTTGGGGTTATCCGAGAAGAATGCCGCGAAGGAGGATTTGATAATTCCTTGTACGCGCGCTTTCCATTTGGGATCTTCAGTCTGCCAATGAGTGTTAGATCGATAAGTTCGAAACATTCACGAATGTAAAACGGAATCCTGTAATGGGCTCTCAATTCCACTTACTATGTTCCACATGTTGGCTGCACCTAGCAGGTAGACGCCGTTATTATACGTCCACTCAATCTTGTTGATCTCCGTGCAATTCGTCAAATCACTCGCCCCATCCCAGAAGTGATAATCCTCGGTCATGAATCCCACACCCGAAGTCCAATCCCAAGCTCGTTCAGCCCAGTCCTGGTAGGTACTATTACCCGTATACTTTGCCAGTCGAGCAGCGAGATTGAAGAACCCACCCGTAGAGATGGTATTCTTATAACTGTACCCGTTATTCCAGGTAAAGATCTGCCACCGCAACCCACCACGACAAGAAGAAGTATCCCAACGCGGCGCCTGGGTATTGAATGTGGCCTGAGCCATGGCAAGCCATCCCATCTTGTCGGCGGGAGGATTAGGGAAATTTCGCTCGGCGGCCGACATCGCCGCGAAGCCCCAGAATGCCTGGTCGTCGTTACCTTCCGTCTTGCTCTGGTTGTTCGGCATGAAGGCCCCCGTGTCGCCCGCCTGCCAGAGAAGACCCTGCGTCGTGATATCGTTCCATGTGTCGTCGCCCGTATAAAACCAATAGTCGATCAGCGCGTTAAACATCGCACCGGCTTCCCACCAGTAATATGGATCCGGAAGATTACCGGGGTTGTCGCCTTCTCGATACCCGTGATAGTACTCCATCATGTTCATGGCCACTAATTTGGCGGCTTTCTTAACAGAATCTGAACATTAGATTAGCTGCTGCATAGGATATTCAGAAAATGGGGACCTTGTCTACCTTCATCTTCCACGTTCAATGGCACTGCTCTGACTGCGGATGCGCCGGCCAGAGCAACCGTCAATATCCTGCTCCATGAGAGCTCAGAAGCGCCGAATAGGCGCATCGTGTCTAGCAATTCGAGTCCCGGTATTTGTGATATTCAATTATGTCTTCCTTTGTCGCTATTCTCCCATAGATACTGAGAATATGATTGTCGAATGGCGAGTCACCAACCACTTCACCTGAATGACCTGTCGAGGGCGCTGGCGAATCTAGCTATGGCGAAAGGAAAATCACCCACCAGCAGACGTTTCACAGCTCACAAGAGGGGTTTGGTGGGTCAGGTTCTCCAGGGCTACATTCCAAAAACAATGGGGATGCTGGCATGGTAACAAGGCTTTATCCCTCGAATCACTGTCCCTTGGTGGACAGAGCCACTCGAATCTCCTCCACATGGGCCTCCATTGTCACGATGAACTATCAATAACCCCGGATCAAGCCCAGTACCCATATGGATGTTACATTGGGGCTTCCATTATCGCGACTTCCATGGTCCTGGTCTGAAATCAAGACCGAACAGGAATACTGGTGGAGATGGATATCAGGAACATCCCAATAGTAACGCCACTGATCAAGGTAGCAGCTACGAGACGACACACAGAGCTATGATCAGATTGATTCCATTGGAAGATAAGAGATGTCGTGTACATGAAAGTGGCCCACGCCGCAAACGAATGTGATGCAACAATGGCCGCATTCCGATGTTGTCACGTCTATCCCTTTCCGGAAGGGAGAGCACTGAGAATGACCCCCCTCCTTCACACGAGAGATGCTAACTGTTAGACATGATTTTTTATCAAGGATAATCGCAATCTGATCTCATGGCATATTCGCCCCGCTCATCTCTGTCGTTTCAGTATCCCCGGTCCATCCCTTGGGAGGAGCTTGAACCTCCAAATTCCACCCAAAAGTATCGGCAACCTCGCCCGACTGAATCCCACGTAAATTCTTTAGAAGCGTCGCGAAGATTTCACCTCCTTCATTTTGGGCTCCGGCGCGGTACTTGAAATCGCCTCCTCGGGAGCGCATCGTAATGCTTCGCACGGGCACCAACGCCGCAGCCGTGCCAGCAGCAATGACCTCATCGAACTGATCGAGCTCCTCGTAGCGCACAGCTCGCTTCTCGACATTATAGCCGAGACCCCGAGCAATATCGCCGACCGACGCAGCCGTAACAGAGTCGATAGCATTCGAACTATCAGGATGCACAATGGTAACCTGATCACCGCTGCGCTTGACACCAATAAAAGCCGACGTAGAGAACTCATCAATCACGCTCCGCGTAGCACTATCCAAATGCAGCGTGATTCCAAACCCTTCCTTTCGCGCCCGATCACTATGCCGCAAAACCGGCGCGTAGTTCCCTCCCACTTTAGCCGCGCCCGTGCCATGCGGCGCAGACCGATCAAAGTCCTCCAAGATCAACGCATCAACAGCACTGACACCATGGTATACGCCCGTCGGCATAACAAACACAGCAAACGTATACCCATCCGGGGGACTCAACCCCAACTGCGCCGAAGACCCGAACAGCAACGGACGAATATACATCGCCGCGCCGGACGAATGAGGCGGCACGAACTCCGCATTAGCAGCTACAGCAAGGTGCACCGCCTGCAGAAAGAGTTCCTCCGGAACAGGCGGGATGGAAACCACCTCGGCGGAGTCCTGCATGCGCTTCGCGTTGCGGTCTGGTCGGAAGATCGTGATCTTGGTATCTCCTTCGTGGCGGAATGCCTTCAGTCCCTCGTAGACTTGCTGGCCGTAGTTCAGGCCTGGAGCCATGCCGTGGATATTGAGGAATGGAGAGGAGACAAATTGTGGGGTAGACCACTGGCCTCCGCCGGACTGGGAGAAGTGGCATTCGACATGGCCGTTGACTGGACGTTCAAGTGTTAGATTCAAGTGTTAGATGGGTTGATTGTTGTGCGAGAGAGCTTACCGTCGCGGACTTTGAAACCAATGTCCTTCCAGTCAAGAGGTGCAGGTGGAGGGGGAAACATGATCAATTGATGATATGTTGAGTGGTGGAGTGATACTAGTGGAGGGAAGTCCGAGTCTGGGGGATCGTCGGGTCCAGCGGGGTACATTGGGCCTTTATACTACTAGGTACCAGATATAAGCAATGTGGGCTCCGTCATACATTCATGACTCTTACTATTCTGGCTTATTCCCGAGGCTGAACTACTACTAAGCACTTGAGTAAACTCAATTGTTCTGTTCCATGGTTATAGCACTTGAGGTGATGCCCAACCTTCAAATGTTGTGGCTTTAATTCCAGATCAATGGCATTGAAGCGTTCCCCGCCTGTCAAACGTCATTGGGGTTATCAATCACCGCCCACAATGCCTTCAAAATCCACACATCTAAATTTCTATTCCCAGAAATATTATATGAGATCAATATGCGCTCGTATGAAAATTGAGTCAATCCTTCAGCTGGACTCAAGCTTCAACTTGAACTTGAACTGAGTCTGCCAGTAAGTGCGGCCACGGCACTGTGAGAACGGATATGTATGCAGGTCAAGTTCAAGTTGGAACTGGCAGCTACTAGTACTAGTAGTACCACCGAAGCCTCCATAGCTCGATGAACAAATGTTTGAATTCAAAAAGTAAATTTCCCAGGTGTCAGACCGATATATCGAGGGTCGGTAAGATCGAGATGACAGGGCTGCAATGAGTAATTCTGTCCTGTGTGAGCTAACTATTGGATACTTGAATGCCTGAATATGGTGGCAGACAATGTCTCACCTGAGTTCCGATCTCGATGTTAAAAAGAAATAGTAAATTAGTAACCCACCTGGAATTTGATTCATCATTGACAAGTTCAATTGTTTATAACGCCAATTGAAAAAACATTGAAGTAGATACGCACTCGCTGGTCGCAATTCCGCACGGTTGGCCAAGGTTGCTTATCGCCGATCCCTTTCTCCGTCGCCAAACACACTTGAACATTGAACTCCCACACATCCTCGATCTGCGTGATTGATCACCTTCCACCATGGAACCTCCACGAAACAGAAAGCAGCGCCGAGCTGCAGCTGCGACACTTGACCCGACCCCTACCGACTACGATATTCCTCTCGCCCTCCCCCCACGCGACGATGCGTCATCAACAGAACAGATGCCAAAGAAGCTCGTTGACCTGATCGCGGAGCGTCAAAAGGAGCTACTCCAGGAACAAAGTCGCCTAGAGGGCATCCGAAATTTGAACAAGACCACATCAAACTCTCCCATGTCCAAAGACGCACGATTCGTGACGGTAGACGCGTCGGGCGCTATCGTGGAAACCGATGTGGATCCCAACAGCGAGATAGTGCAGAGCATCGGTGGACAGAAAGCAGTGCCCCGACCAGAAGAACAAGAAGACTTAGAGATAGACCAACCTCTTCCACCACTGATTGACACGGTTCTACTCTCGCTCCCATTAACCACCCTCCACCTCACTCTTGCCTACTTGGCCGCGCACCAATACGCCGAATCCACCGATGTTCCTCGTTTGATCAAAGATGCCGTTACGAAAACCTTCCCCCTCCTGACATTCCTTGTCCACTTCGTCCACGGACATATCGTCTCCTTCCGACTCCCTGTGCGCTGGGGCTTTCTGAACGCGCAGCCCGTTTCCCTTCTCCCTCTCACGCCAGACAAGTTGAGCTTGTCCTTCCTTCGACGCCTTATATTACCCCCGACACTCCGAACAATCGTGTTCCTGCCTATTTCAGTGATGCTGGGACTTCACCTGATCACCATCACGAATGAAGACCCTTACTACGCTGTCATGAAAAAGGCGCCCGCGTATGGAACTGCATGGATATGGTGTATCCTTGAAATGTCCTTCGGAGCGGCGGTCTTAGGAGCGCTGGGGCCATTGATTTGGGGTGTCTGGTGGATGGGATATGGCATTGTGTAAAGACTGAATACAACTAAAAGCTGGACAGACTCAAATTCAAAATTATGGAAGCCCTCAGGGCTGGATACTTTGTAGACGAACTTGAAGATCATCGGTTCCTAATCGCCAAGGTTCAGCCCCGGGAGGTATGACCCCACCTCTCCTGAGCAATTTATCCATGGATTTTCTACATTTACATTCAACGTGACCTGAATGGGGCTCTCGCTTATTACCCCCTGGTTGTAAATGGCCAACATCGTCAAGAATGGCAGCGATGCTCTGCGGATCGATTTGGCTGCACCAGAAGGCTGGACCTTCGCGCCCGGTGACACCGTCATCGGGGATGTGGTTCGCTGTTCTCCCATTGTCACCTCCAACGCGAACCTCAAAGTCTTTTTAAGAGGTCGCATACAGACCAGCAGGAATGTGAATGACGGAAATCGATACTCAAACAATACAAAACATCTGGGTCAAAATGCAATCAGCCAACGCGTTGCTTCTGAACAGATCCTGTTGGCAAAGCAATATCCCATCTTCGAAGGACCCTTGCACATCCCGGATGACGGGGATCCCGTATCCTGGTCATTTACGACAGAAATCACACCTGATCCCCCAAGAACAATTTATGGAAAAATGGACGTCAACTATGATTACCTACCAGGATCGACCTTCGCGGTGGGTGGGTTCGGTCAGACATCCTCGGCAGCATGGATCGAGTACTATCTCGAGGCCGAATTGCGGTACTGGGAAAGGTTCGGCGGAGATCGTGAAACTTCACAAACGGCCATTTACCCAATCACATTGAGGCATCAACCTCTTGAAGAGTTCCTCGAATTTGGGATCGAGCAGCAAGTAATCAAGCGGAAGGTGCGAAGCCATCGCTTGTTACCGGAATCTCGCTTCTCCCATTTATCACTAAAGCAAAAGGCCCAGCAACGCTTCGGCTCCTCCAAAGTGCCCGAATTGCATTTGGCCGTAGAGGTTTTCTTGCCGAAGACCATACAGCTTGACAACCCATCTATTCTGCCTCTTAGCTTGGCTGTTCTCCTGGAAAACTCCACGAGTGATGAAATCAAAAATGCTTTTAGGAAAGCTTCTATCAATTCCATCAAGCTTTCCATCGATACCTTCACCTTCGTCAAGCACCATGGCGCTTCACTGGATGCTGCGTATAGCCAGCCGACCAACTCTGCTACTGCTTTCCCTCTTAAGTCCGTGGGAAGCAGTTCTGTCTCGCAGGATTTACATCTCGCGAATGCTATCCAGGAGCTGGATACTTTCCCCTTGGAAATAAACATGGGAGGCGATCCTGTGGATATAGGGAGCATCTTGCAATTGGTTCTCCATGCGGATGGGCTCAGTATGAGAGGTCAGCGCTTGCAAAAAGTGACGCCATTGATACCTAGCCTTGATGTGTATAATCTTCGGTACCTTAACTTCCTGAAAGTCGAGCTCTCACTCACAGTGGCCGATGAAGAGTTCAACATGGACACGAGGATACCTGTGAAGATACTAGCTGCAGAATAATGCTTCACTGCCGCGGCATTATCGCCAATATGAAATCTCGACATATGGACAAACACAAAAGCATCGGATGGCCAGTGGCTGAATTCTACGTCTCACAAAGTTGATCTTCGATGTTTATAGACGAGAGAGTTGGTAGTACGTCTGCACAAATGTAACCTGGAAGACTCGAAAGCCGCTGTAGTTTGACACACCGTTACATTCCTACCCTGAGGCTGTGACACTTGGGAAGTTCATCACTGTCCGTATATTTGGACTTGGGAGTCTCATAGGGCGATGTAGACCTTATCCTGACGACTCTCGTTGCGTATATTGAATAAACCGAAGTGAGAGAAGAAGAAAAGGATCGCATCGAATTGGCTCGCCGTGATGATAATTGATACGGTCAAACTATTGACGCCATCGCTGCTAATATGTGGTAAGATGGAACTGAGTTTGATGGAAATCTAACTGAGATTACCTTTCCTTTCACATCTCTTCTCACTCGAACTTAATCGTGAGAGTCTAACCACGATATAGGCTTTTTCTTCCTTTTCTATGACACGGGGACAATCGCCAATCCCGTGGCCTCGACAGGACCAGTACTGGACACCCGAAGCCAAGATCAATGTAAATCTTCTTTCTCCTGGGGCCATGTGAGTTGCGACCCACCTCAATATCAAACACACTAACTCATACTATTCGATTTCATAGTCTGCCTGCTCCGATATCTTCTTCGAGACACCGACCGTACCTGATATAGAGGCTTGCTCCACGCCTGTAAGAAGTTTCAGCTCATTTTTTGCCTTGCCTCAACCCCAAACTGTGGCCTATGCAATCCAGAGCTCGCTAAAATCTATATGAAAGTGTACTACAGGAGTCAATCCCGCCTGCTGTGGAAGTACCTGTGTGGACTTGAACAGCAATGTGACAGCTTGCGGCTCATGTAACCAATCCTGTCCTAGGCGTCTATGTCCAGCCCTTTTACCAGCCTGCTGCTCCGGACAATGTGTCGACCTTTTTGGTAACAGATCCAACTGCGGAACCTGCAACAACACGGTAAGCTTAATTCAAAGATCAGCGCTAAACCAGCCTCTCTGACGTTATGCGGAATAGTGCACGGGGCAGTTTTCCTACTGCTGCGGAGGTGTATGTGCAGATCTCTCGTCCGATCCCACACATTGTGCGTCTTGTGAGGCACCGCCAGTAAGACTTGAAATCAAAGATCCCAACAGTTGCCAATAGAGCCTGAATCTGACTTTTTTCAGTGCAATGGAACGATTCCAGGATGCTGTGCGGGCAGATGCCACGATTTAGGGTTTGATGCCAAAAATTGTGGCGTCTGTAACGGAACGGTAAGAGACTTGCTACTAAAAGCTGTGAGTCCTCACCGAGTATCAACTGAGTCTGTATAGTGCAATGCAACCCAGCCTGTATGCTGTACTGGAACTTGCACGAATCTCAGGACGAGCGCCCAGAACTGCGGAAATTGCAGTAACGTTTGCACCGGGGTACGGCCGGCCTGCTGTACAGGGGCATGTGCCGACCTTTCGAGTAGCTCTTCTAATTGTGGAGCATGCAACGCAGTCGTAAGGAGACTGTATACTTTCTTTTTTATGCATTGAATGGAACTGATAATTCTATCTAGTGCAACACAACCGTGCCGAACTGTTGCTCTGGATCGTGCACCAATGTTAATTCTGACTTGAACCATTGTGGCTCATGCACAGCGGCTCCTTGTAATGGTACAACCCCGGCATGCTGCTCTGGTGCTTGTTTCGACTTGAGCGCCAGTAGTGCACACTGTGGGTCTTGTACAAATGCGGTAAGATTTAGGCGCTTCAACTTTCCATGATCCTGAGGATTCTGGCTGACAAATAGCCCTGACAGTGCCCTGCAGCTCAATCCTCATGCTGTAATGGGACTTGCACTAACCTCAGCAGCAACGTGACTCGCTGCGGCTCCTGTAATGCGGCTCCCTGTACAGGCGTAACGCCGGCATGTTGCTCAGGTGTATGCTCTGATTTGAGTAGCAGTTCATCGAATTGTGGACAATGCAACACGGCTGTAAGTAATAGAGACCGATCAACACGAAGAAGAGTACTGACCTAAGGCTCTCCTTTGATAGTGTACTGGGACTTCCGGAAACTGTTGCTCAGGCACATGTACAAATATTAGCTCCTCTGCATCTAATTGTGGAGCCTGCGGTAGAACGGTGTGTACTATCAATTTGATGAAATGGTGGAGCTTATTGCTAACGGATTCATGAAAAGTGCCCATCCAATACTCCAGCTTGCTGCTCAGGGTCTTGTACGAATCTGTTGACCAACAATTCGGCTTGTGGTGCATGCGGGAATACGGTGACTAAATTACTTTATCCGAGCAAGATTCTGAGATTTGAAGGCTAATAGATACAGTGCGCCTCATCGTCAACCTGCTGCTCTGGCACATGTGCCAATCTGAATTCGAATTCATCCCATTGCGGATCTTGCAACACATCGGTGTGTTCCGTTTACCCAACCCCGCGTTATACGCATTGGGATCTAATACTGATAGTGTCCGATTACGGCGCCGACATGTTGCTTGGGGTCATGCACAAACTTGAACATCACAGGTTCAAGTTGTGGGACATGTGGCCTGATTGTATGGAATTCTTCCCAGCGTTCCTCGTACACCATTTTCAATATCATAATTGCCGGCTGACCATGTTCGCAGTGTCCCCCAATTCTTCCTACTTGCTGCTCAGGTGCCTGTACCAACTTGAACACCAGCGCCCTGACCTGTGGATCTTGCAGTAATACGGTATGAGAATCCAAGGCACTTCTTGTTAAAGCATGGATACAAGACCGCTGACATTTGAGCTACGATAACCCCTAGTGCAATGCTACAGCACCTACATGCTGTTCAGGAAAGTGTACCAATTTGAACACAGACCCAAACAACTGCTTACTCTGCGGTGTACAAGTATGTCCCATTCATCTATCATCAAGGTGCCGTTTTGGTTGCTTACTTGTGGACAGTGTCCCTCATTGGCGCCAAATTGTTGCTCCGGTATCTGTACCAACTTCAACAACAACCCGTTGACCTGTGGTTCTTGCAACAACACGGTAGGTACCCTGATTCTAGCCTTACTTTTGCATTTAACGACTGCTGATGTTCGATGCTTCCAGTGTTCTATCCTGACGCCAGTATGCTGCTCTGGAAACTGTACCAACCTGATCAGTGACTCTAAAAACTGCGGTGCTTGTGGTCTTACAGTACGGAAATCCTGCATTCTTGATCCGAATTCCAAAGCGCCAAGATGACATGAACTAAGCAGTTTGAACTAGTGTCCGGCATCAGCGCCCAGTTGCTGTTTCGGGGCTTGTTTCAACCTAAGCAGCAACCCCTTGACGTGCGGAACCTGCAATAACACGGTGAGTAGATATGAGTATTTTTTAAAAATTCCCTTTTTCTATAGCCCGAGAGGGTCTCACTTTCAGTTACCTTCATACTGATCAACTTACCATTTAGTGCAATGCCACAACCCCGACTTGCTGTGGTGGAAGTTGTACCAGCACATTGACCGACCCTAAAAATTGTGGTGCCTGTGGAACCGTCGTAAGATCTCCTCCTGTTTCCCCCTTAATGGTAGTTGATGTCTGACGCGTGATTATTTTTCAAACCAGTGCCCTTCAACGGCCGCAACTTGTTGCGCTGGTAAATGCGTTAACTTAAGTACCAATTCTTCGAATTGTGGAAGTTGTGGCACGACGGTGAGTGTGACCCTGGAAGAGCACACCCAATAGATCAACCTCATAACTAATCCTTTTAGTGCAATGGAACAACGCTAAACTGCTGTGGAGGTACATGCACATACATAACTGCGGATGCAAACAATTGTGGCTCATGCGGAAATAAAGTGAGTAATGGCCTAATTGAGATTTGTGTCTCAAGCAAGGGAAGACCACGAACAATCATGATCTCGACTAATCGCTTGATATAGTGCCCACCATCACAAAGCTGCATCAATGGAACATGCGGAGCTTGCCCTTCAGGTCAAACCTTCTGCAATGCAACGAGCACTTGTGTAAGGAATCGAGTACCGTAAAGGCTCCCAGACTTGAACTAACGGTAAACAGTGCACCTCGAATACTACATGCATTACATCAGGATCGCATCTTGGCTGCTGTGCCAATACCTTTGCATGTCCAGCACTCCTCAATCCCACAGGCCCGAAGATATGCGTAAGCAGAGCCATCATCTTATTTCCTCACAGGATATCTCTAACGAATCGCTGTAGTGTACACTGCCTTGCTTACTTGGCCTTTGTGCCTTGTCAGTGGATATTAACAGAACGACCATCGCGCCGACTTTACGCTAGTAGGCTTCATTAAGAGTGCAGATATGATTTATCTTTCATTTTGAGTGAATCTATCGCCTATTTCTTGCCGGACTGAGCAGATGGGTCCTAGTGCATAATGTCTGTTAGTAAAACTCATCCAGATGTCGTGAGGGTGATGCGTACCAAGTAGACCTGGTAAAACTGCATCTTGACGTCTCCGTCCAGATTAAGGACTACTCTGCCAGCCCAGGGGACATACACGTCACTCTCTGGGCTAGCCTTCAATCGGTAGTTGACACCGCCGTAGAGCATGATCTCGTTTTCTCCACTGAAGAAGATCCGAGTTGGGGTATGCTTTCGGGACGCAACATGTGTCCAAAGACCGTGTCTTAAGGTGCGAATGCCTAGAAATGGTGATTAGTGCTGAGACAAGATGCTCAGAACTGGGAACATACCATCGGTACCCTTGGCCTCTTTAGGACCCATGATAAGAGTGGCATCGTCAGTGAAGCTTTGCACGTATTTCTCATGCAGTTCCTCAGTATCACTAGTGCGGTAGAAGTCGTTCATAAAGGCAATAATGTCAGCCCCGCGAGAGGGGGCAAGGGAGGTATCGTATTCAATTTGGTAGGTCATTGTGAGAGTGACTTTTGGAAGACAGAAGAATAGTTGCACAGGAGGATATGGAATTGGTGAAGTTGAGCTGCAGGTCTATTTCATCATGGTCCTTTCGTGTGGGGAAGGTGTCGGACCGATCACTGTGTACCATATCCGATCTTATCGACTCAAGGGCATCGGATCCGTCGGGTTGAAATTTGTCTACAAGTTAAGTCACAGTTAAAGACGGCGCTCCGACCGTCGGTTGAAGTGTACTTAAGCGTTTTCAATACAATGATATACGGAAGTCTCGTGTTAATAGTAAGCAATATTGACGGTACTTCAGATGCCCAAATTCAAATATTTTCGGATGAGGATCGGATGTGTCGGTAGCACAATAAGACTGACCAGTTGGCTGGTCGAAGCCGATATTGTTAAAAGTCAGGTGACCCAGCCTGCCTCACTTCTCACTTCGACTGTTGATTTCTCTTCAAATGTTGGACCATCATCGCACCTCCAAAACCGATAATTTCCACTTGAGCTGCTGACTATGTCGCTCCATCATCAGCATCAACACGTGCTTGACTTGAGCTTGAAGGCATGAGTGATTAGGCTCAAACGCCGTGCAAACTCCCGTGTATCGCTGGATCGATTTCAAAGCTGCCTTAAGCTATGCGACATGGTTAAAACTAACGAATCACTGACTAGAAACTTGGAACTTTAACTGGTTGGGTATGCAATTATGACCCGGCAATGGTGCACACTAGCCACGATCTCAAACCTACTGTCGTTTCACAGTCCTGAGGTGAATGATCAGCATGATCCGACCCAAAGAAAGCAACTCGTGAAGATATGCGAAGTGGGGTCGACTAGTATTTAGGGGCCACAGACCAAAATGTGGAACCTTGGAATGCCTACTCGCAAGGGCTCGAACATCGAATCAGATATATTGGCAAAGGAAATCACATGGGTATTAAGATGCCAACGTGCAACTTGTCTAGGTATCGTATCTCAGAAATGTTTCACCGCATCCAAGGCCTGGGTATGTGCGAAGAGCCACCTGGACATTTGAAATGTGCGTGCCCGAATTCCACATGGACGTGCGGGTAACAGAAGCTTGGCCCCACGCCTATGACGCCAGCCTTGAAGCCAGACCAAAATAGAAGAAAGCCCCAAAACTAAGTTGATGCTTCTGCCCGCGCCTTCAGATCCCGATTGAAGACCTCGTAATCGGCTCGCAGCTTCTTACCGAGGACTGAGGGGTGCAACATGAACGAGAGAAATCCCGATGAGCTCTCGGACTGGGTGAAGATGGTGCCAGTGCCGTCTGCTGTGGGCTCGATCTGGAATTTATGCAAGCCAGCAATAGTGAAAACAGGCGGACCCTGCCATGAGAACAGTGTCTCTGTGTTTTCCTGCAGTGGACCC